>OY282558.1:94558961-96958961 GCA_958295665.1 Tipula vernalis | reverse complement strand
TGACCAATACGTACTAGTTGAGACCTCTGCGACCAATAAGATGATAACCATTTTATAGGAATAAAATTAGAATTCAGTTTAATCAATTTATCAATTAATTGTTTGTGATTAATTTTGTCAAAGGCCTTACTGAAATCTGTATAGATAGTGTCAACTTGGGCACCTTTTTCTAAACAGCATATCGCATCATTATCGAATACCGCAAAATTCGTTGTCGTTGATCTACCAGAAAAAAAACCGAGCTGTTGGGGAACAATTAAGTTTTTAATATTAAGATAAATACAATCCTTTACCAGTTTTTCAAATAGTTTAGGAATAACAGATAATATAGATATTCCTCTATAGTTCTCAACTGAATTTTTAGGTCCCGATTTAAATACTGGAATTACATACGAGGGTTTCCAGCACTGGCGAAAAATACCTAGCCTAAGGCTGTAATTAAATAAATGTGCTAAATGGCCACTTAAGGCTTCGGCGCAATTATTTAAGAGTAGTGAGGGGATAACATCAGGGCCCTAAGACATTTTACTATTAATTCCAGCTAAAGCCATTTTGATTTGTTCCCCCGTAAAAGAAGAAATACCGTGAATATGATTATTGACCAAGACTTGGTCACTGGGAGATGTTAAAACATTTTTGACTGAATAAACGGATTTGAAAAACGTTGCAAATAATTCACAAACACCATTTAGATCATGAGCTTGCCTATCATTATGACTCATGGGTAAAGGATAACCAACAGATTTTCTTTTAGAGTTAATATAATGCCAGAAACACGATGGATTGGACTTGATACCAGATTCAATTTCTAACAAATAATTACCATACATAAATTGATTCAAAACCTTAAACTCATACCGAAGGTGAGAATACAATGCATATTCAGCTGATGTGTTCGTCTTTTTATACAGTTTGTGTGCCTTGGTTTTACGGTTATATAAATTAACCAGTTTTTTGTTAAACCACTTTTCACGATACGAATTATGTTTGTTGAAAAATTTTTTGGAATGAATAGATCCATCCCCACATACAAAATTTCGTAAAACCGGCTAGTCATAATTTCAATATCCTTCTCATTACAAAGGAAATCCCAGGAAATACTTTCAAGAAATCCATTTAGAGAGTCATAATCACCATTTCTAAAATCAAAGATTAAAATATTATCATTTGAAACATAATCGTCGAAACATTGAAAACTTAATTTAATTAACAACGGCGTATGATGAATACTTGATGAGCGAGCCAGGTCTTCACAAGATTGCACTGATGGATGTAAATTATCGTCAGTGAAAACAAGATCCAAAAGTGAGCCATTCTGATTGTGCACTTCGTTATGTTGTCTTAGACCCATTTCAAAAAATGAATCTATCACGAAAGAAGTATTGGCAGAGTTACCAAACGGTATAAGTATTCCATCAATTCGTTTTCAATTTAAGTTTGGAAAGTTAAAATCACCCACGATGCACAAACTATCATTTTCTTCCATTTTGTGATGAATCTTATTTCCAATTATATCGATAAATTCCTTAAGGAATTCACTTGTAGATTTCCCGGGAACAGACGTAGCACAAACGAAAAGATTTCCTTTGGCCATTTTTACCTTTACTAAAATGATTTCAATATCACCGGATGCAATATTAATTTGTAGACATTTATACTGATTTATTACAGCTATATGTAGACCACCACCAACATCCAGACACTCTCCAGTTTCGTGCCGATCTCTGCGGAAAACTATATAATAGGCAGGAAACAATTCCTCATTCTTTATAGCAGGAACAAGCCATGTCTCAGTTATGACTATGATGTCAAAATGACGATAAAAATTAAATTTCGTTTGTCTACGAATTTTCTACATTGTCTGCATTATATACGTCGAAAACTATTGTCTACGTCTACGTTATTGTTGACATTTGCATGTAGACAATTTCTAAACAGGCGTAGACGCACCACACTGGTATTATCTAAACATGAAATTTGGCTATTACTCAATGGTTCTCTAGATTAGCTGAATTAAAAGCCAATTTCGGATTCTATACATCAACAAACTGGGTTGCAATAATGGGTTTAAAAAACTAAAAAATTATCTGTGGCGTGACTCATATTGTAATAGATTAGGAACAAACGACTTTTACAAAATTTTATTAATGATCCATTGATTTCGAATTTCTATAATTCTCTCATGAAAAGCACACGACATGTTACTTTATGATCAGCCGCAAATAATTAGCACCATCTATGTAGACAATTAGAAAAAATGTTCATTTTATGTAAACATGTTCAAATTTATGATCGCACAATTGAATAATAAATTAAACACGTCCAATATACATAAGTGTATAAGCATTTATGTTTCATTTTGTAATTCACCTGACATAAATTCCTTTTAATTACCCTATACATTTCTTAAAAGCTTTTTATTTTTTATTTCAATTACACATTATACCCGTTGTCTATATATAAACTTCCTTAACTTTTACCGTACACACAATAAAAATACGCGAGCATAAAATGTCACAAAATACTGCTCTCCACAATTTCCTAAAGATTTATTTTTACTGCACCCAATTTAGGTACCGTGACTTAAATTTATTTCTACATTATACTAAATATAAAAAAAAAATAAAATAAAATTAATTTATTAATTTAATTTACAAGTGGATGTGTGTTTATACGCGTTCGCAAGTGATCATCGTCATAAAAACCATTTTATATACTCGTACATTAAATGTTTTTTACTTTTTTTTTGTATATTTTAAAACAAAAAATTTATTTTCTTTATAAATAAAATAAAATTATGTCCAATTAAAATTATTTTTATTGTGACAATAACTTTGGTAAGCGCCTTGATTTTGGCTGGTGTTTATCCAGTTTGTCTAAATAAATTGGTCAATAAAATTTTATATAAATTAAATAAACAGAAGAAACAAAAAAAAAAAATTCCACCTTGCAGGCGGCATCGCGCATACCCAGCCACAAATGGAGAATTTAATTTTGGATCGTATTTTACTAAAACGTTTGTATAGAACGTGTAAATTAATTGAAAAGGTGTGATAAACAAATATTTCGTTTTTAATGGATTGGTACTTGGCTTACTGACGGGCCATAAACCAGAAAAAAAATGTGATTTTATTTTTACTTTGGCTGTTAAATGACGTAAATACTTACTAATATGTATTATAACTCATCAGGAAATGCACCTTACATTGTATCACAACAATGTATTCATTTTACAATGAACTTATATAAATTGTTACAGTTTAATGACAAAAAAAAAAAATCAAATATTAATTAAATTAAAATAAATTAATAATTTATAGAATACAAAACAAAAAGCGGTAAGTATGTCACCGCGCGATGGGGTTTAGGGCACACACTTGTTTTAATGAAATATTCAATAAAATATTCTACAGAATTAATTAATTTTAAGTTGTGTAATTGTGTCTTCTAGCGTGCAACAATTTATATTATTTGCGCACGCTGTTCATAAACGTTCAGTATACACACAAAATGATGAATGGTTCAATCTCTGGAGAATGCTGCACACGATACATTATGTACAATGAAAGGAAATTATTAAGTTGTTGTGTACTCTCGTACATTTGTACACAAAAATAATGAGATTGAAATATGAGTAATTGGAGATGAATGTAATTGTAACACAGCTATAAATTATAAAGTAACTGTTTTAAGATTTCATAATTTGGTTTTTTTTTTTATTGCACAAAATGTCATAAAATTATTTATATAGAAAGGTTTATTGTGTGTGATGTGTTGTGCACTTTGCTTTCTTCGTGTACATCCTGATGCAATAATTTTGTATTCATGATTCTAAAAAATTTAACTTTCTGATCTTGCTCTTCTTGGACTTATCGCAATACTCAGTAAAAATTGGTTTTTTAAATTTTATTTTAGTCCTATTAAACATGAAGGTTACCATGCTGAAGTGGCAAACAATTCATATTCCTTGATAGTTTTTATTGTGTTTTATTTTTTTTTCTGCTCTAGTGCTATCCGTTCGAAAAAAACTTTTTGAGTTGCAACGGGTAGTGCAGATCATCGGAATTGACGGATCTTGAGATTTTTGGAGATTTATCTGTTTTGAGGTCCCTGAGTCCAAAAAGTGGGTTTCGAAGAGGGATCTGTCCGTGCCCCTCTCTACAGCCCACATAGTTTAACCAATCGAATTGCAACTTTATATTAAAGCTTTTTTCATAAATTGGGAGGTGGTTCAGGAATTATGTTAGTAATACAACAATGACAAACATTAATTTCTTATAGGGAAATAAACGAACTAGAATACTGTTTTTATAAACTGTGCAGTTCAAAAGATATTTAAATTCAAAAATAGGGGATATTATTTCTAGCCTAAACAGTACATTTGATGATCACGTCAATTAATATTTCCACAAAACGTATACCAGTTCGCTTAAGTGCCTTTAAGTTGCGTATAATGCCCATAAATTTATATTTGCGCATTTACTGCAATTGCATTACTGTTATTTGGATAGTTTGTTGTTATTAAGTTAAACAAACCACATTCCTAACCCTCAATAAATTAAATCTCAATTTTTCATTGGTTCTGATTTTTATAATCTGATTTAGATCTTAATTTGACTGAAATTTGGAATTGTAGGATCCCGAAACTGTTATCAAATTCGGTTTCTGGATTAATATCATTTTTGAAATGTTTTTTTTTGGCATATCGTGGTTCTACGATGCCTGAAAAAAAAGATAATGTATCTACGAGAACATTTTTAAACTGGTGTGAATGGTTAAAAACCACGATAAAACTTATCCTTTTTAATTGAAATCACCACCGCATTGAAGTTAACACACACTTTAATCCCAGAAAAGTTTAAAATAACCTCTAACAACGTGAGAGCAACAACTTAAACTTAGAAAAGTTTTTTTTGCTTTATTTTTTGGAGCGTTGCTACCATAAAACCCTACAATAGAAAATGAGCTCCTTTGACGAACTACTTCAATGGCAGAAAATGTGACCAACCCTGAACCAACGACTAGTGGGTCGCTATTTCCGTGGAGACGACGAATATACGGTTGAAAAGTGGATCGAGGATGTAAATGAAGCAGCTGTTGGCATTGGATGGAATGATTCACAAAAAGTTGTTTATGGCAAAAAGTTGTTAGCCGGTACTGCGAAAAAAAGCTTACTAGGGATACCATTAGTTCAAAAGTGCTTAAGAAAATGGCAGAACGGAAAAAGTTACCAAACGAAACGTATCGTAGTTATTTGTTAACTTTACAGGAGATGGCACTTAATAAAAACATCGATGAAGCATCAATAATCGACTATTGCATTTTTCTGTAATCAATGTAATATCGGAAATTATTAACATTAAGAAGATCGAATCCGAGGTAGCTAAAAATCGAAAATTAATCAACCAACTGGTTAACAACTCTGGCAGTGTCACTTCCTCCGAACAATCATATGCAAAAGTTTGTGAAATGGACTCGAGTGCGGATACTATCAATAATTCACGGAACCATAATCAAAGTGTTATTGGTACAGGTGATCATATTGATTCAATTAAGCCTGCCGTTATTCCTTCCAATAATAAAAAATATTTGTATATAAGCGGAATCAACCCATCCGTTTCACCTGAAATGCTTGTTGGCTACATTCAAAGTAAACTAGAAGATTGCTCGCTTGACGAAGTGGATTGTAATTTATTATTTGCAAATTGCCGGGTAATTGACAATTGCATTACCTTCATCTCCTTTAAAATTTGATTAAAGGATGCTCATTTCAATAAGCTAAACAGTTTTGATATGTGGCCTCGTGGTTTGTTAATTCGTTTATTTATTGATCATTCACGACATACAAAAAACAGATCTGCTATAACGTTCCAACAACACCAATAACTGCTGATGCAATCAACACTATTAACGATTTCATCTCGATCTACTACCACAACGCCTCCAGTATTCGAGGTAAAGCTAAGGTTTTTGTTTAGGCGTACTTAACAACGATTATGACGTTATAATAATCAGCGATACCTGGCTTACGATATATAATGTTCTCCGAAGAATATTTCCCGTCTAATTACGACGCTCATAGAAAGGATAGATACGATTTTGACACCAGTCGTAAAGGTGGTATTGTTTTGATTGCGGTAAAGAATTCGGTACCTAATGATGTGATTGCCTGTCATCCTAGCCTAAATGTGATTGCTGTTCGAGTCAGATTGGCCATTGATACTTCGATTGTTGTAGTCGCCGTGTATAAACCTTACAGATCAGACTTGGATTACTACAACACGTTTATCAACTTCATCGACTCAGCTGTTATGACTTTAGTTCGCCCTAGTGACCAACTTATCATTGTGGGCGACTTTAATTTACCGGATATATTTTGGGACGATGTGGACGGCGTATTTTCTTCATCTTCTACCGATGAGAGGGCATTAGCTATCATCGATTATTTTGCTGCCATCTCAACTACACAGCTCAACAGAATTAGTAACTGTCGGGGCAAATTCCTTGATATGTTATTTGCTAATGATGTTACGCATGCCGAGATTTCTACGTGTCCGGATTTCACTGGTTGTGCGAGCATCTACCACGTACCGATTACGATAAATATTTTTCATTCTAATTTTAAAAAAAATTATGTTTCTAATGATTTTAATTTTAATTTTAGAAAAGCTGACTTCACATCCTTGAATGAATTTCTCAGCATTTCTGAATGGGACTTCTTACAACGCGGTGGTGACTTGAACTGTATGGTGTTAAGTTTCAAGGATCTGCTCAGGTGTGGTATCGAAAAGCACGTTCCGCGGGTTAAAATAAATAAAATCGGCCATCGGGAGCCATGGTATAACAATGAGTTGGTGTTGCTCGAGAAACGACGTAATAAGCTTTATTCATTGTATAGATTGCATGGTATTAAATATTATCCAACTGTGTAGTGCGAATTGAGGAAGAGTCAACATCTAGTCCTAAGGTGTTCTGGAATTTCATTATTAGCAACAAAAAAGTGGCTGGCTTTCCGTCTTCTATGTCGTACCAAAACTCATCGCTAGTCAGGCCTTGGATATCTGTTATCTGTTTGCCAATTTGTTTGCGTCGGTTTATAAACCTGTTCTGTCGTCCGCTATCGTATCTCCAGCTTTGAACACCTTCGATCAATTTAATATTTTCAAGTTTACCGAGGAAGAAGTACGCGATTGCTTGCTCTAGCTCTAGGTTGGAAAGGGAGCAGGTTATGATGGATTCCCGCCGATTCTGTTTAGGTGTTGTGCTGAGAGTTTGACTCTTCCTATTACCTTCATATTTAATAAAAGCCTTCGTCGCGGTTTTTTCCCCGACCCTTGGAAAATTTCTTGTATTCATCCAATCATCAAGGCGGGTAGAAGAAGTGATGTGAGTAATTATCGTGGGAACGCCATTCTTTCTGTCTTACCCAAGTTGTTTGAGTTTATGGTTCATATAGAATCTTGTTCTTCCACAATAAAAACTTCATTTCTCCTGTACAACATGGATTTTATCCCGGTAGGTTTACAGTAACTAACTTGTTTGTGGCGACTTATTTGATCGTTTATATTCCAGACATCAGCTTGACGAAGTTTATACAGACTTGGCCAAGGCTTTTCATGTGATTGAACACCCTATTCTTCTGAGTAAGTTAGAGAGTCTAAATTGTCAGTTTATTCCTAATAAATAATTGCGTTCCTACCTCACTGATCGTTGGCATTCCATTAGAACCTTGGGTTCTCACTTCCAATTATTTCATGTGCCATCTGGCGTGCCTCAAAGTAGTCACATTAAACCATTGTCGTTTTCATTGTTTATCAATGATGTGGTGCAATCATTTGAGTTTGCTAACTGCCTCCTCTTCGCGTTTCTAGTTTGTCTGATTGTGTAAAGTTGCAGGAGGACTTAAACAGATTTTCTAGTTGGTCGATTAATAATTGACTGGCTCTGAACGTGAGCAAATGTAAGACGCTTTCTTTTAATCGTATACGATGAAGACGTTGACCGAGTCGAGTTCATTTCCGATCTTGGCGTGATTTTTGCAGCTGACGCTACATTTACCAGACTAGGTAACACCATTATTTCAAAGTCGTATGTTATGTTGGAATTTATTAAACGAAACTGTAGGAATTTTAGGGACCCGATAACGTTGACATCACTGTATAGCTCGTTTGTTCGGTCTATTTTGGAGTATGCATCTCCAGTTTGGGCGCCATCCTTCCACTGTCATTCCGGGAGGATTGAGAGTGTTCAGAAGGAATTTGTCCGTTTCGGGCTCCGATGTTTGCCATCCACGCGTGTTGTAAAATTTGTCCTCCCACCTTATCAAGATCGATATAATCTTTTGAAACTGCAACGTCTAGACTATCGCCGGAACGTGGCTTCCGCGCTGTATGTGCGCGATATCATAATTTCCCGTATCGACTGTACCAAGTTACTCGGCCGAATGCGTCAACGTGATGAGCTTTTATTCATTGATCTGGTGCCAACAAACTCTGGTCTTTCGAAACCGTTCCTGAGAATATCACGGGTGTTCAATTCAGTTTCACAAGTTTTCGATTTTCACTTGTCGAAAGATTTGTTTGTTGGAGAAACAAATCGAAAGGAAATCGTTGCAGAAACAAATCGAAAGTCACTAGTGACCTAAAAGAGATTATGATTGGTAATCTAATTTATAAGCAATGGTAGACAATGGATCGGATATTTATGACGCATAGAAAATATACGTCACTTGGAGCCCAAGATTTTGAGGATCATATAACAACGTTTAGTGGTGCAGGTTCGAGAAATTTAAAAGCTTTAAGACGTTTTTGGTGGCACATTTTTTCATATTGTTACTGATAAGGTACTTCCAGTTGATATTATTTTAGGGAAGGAGTTAATAAACCAAAGTATCACTATCTTAACTAAAGAAAATATTGTGATAAAAAAAGTTATACCTGAAAATTACACAATGACTATTGAGCGCGGAGACTTAACACTAAATGTTGGCGTTGCTGGTATCAATAAACATAAATATGTGAAGACGATAAATAATATGGTTGGCAATTATAATCCAAAAAATATTAAACCATCCGATCATGTAATGATGAATATTATCCTTACTGATGAGACACCAGTAGGACAAAGCTGTCGTCGGCTCTCGCCACTGGAATTGAAGATAGTGAGGAAGCAAATAAACGGACAATAAGAAGGATGGTACGAAACAACTCTGCGTTGATTACAGGCGTCTCAACACGGTGGTAGTTAAAGATCAGTACCCGCTTCCACGCATCGATGAGCAAATTGACCAGCTTCAAAGCACCCTGTTAAAGTTAGCCGAAAGTGAAAAGTCGATAATGCAGATTATGTTATTGACATTCCAGCCGAAAATAAATCAGCCTCTAGAGTGTTATGTCTGGAGATGGATTGCATTGATGTGACTTATCAATAGCAATCACAGGAAAAAATTCAGTTCAAGTTTCCCGTGGGAAATCTCGGAAAATTCAAAAAAGTTTCCAGCCGAAAGTATAAGAAATGGATGAATAAAATCAGCCTGTAGAGTGTTATGTCTGGAGATGGATTGCATTGATGTGACATGTCATTAGCTATCGTAGGAAAAAAATTCAGTTCAAGTTTCCCGTGGGAAATCTCGGAAAATTCGATTTTCCAAAACTTTTTACAAAATTTGTATAAAATCAACCTCTAGAGTGTTATGTCTGGAGATGATGGGTATTTGAAGTCACAAATTTACCCTCCTGATATTGTTTTGACCATGAATCAAGTGATTATATCAGCCAATTGGGACCCTTCCACCAGATTGTATGATCGATGAGAAATTGTGGTGATATTCCCCGAGAGCTCCAATCAGCTGGATTGTTTGTGGTTGGAATGTGATTCCAATTTTGGCATGCTATTCTTTCTAATATATAATTGACCCTATTACCGATGAAACAGTTCCATTTACGTCGTTCATCTGACAACCACCCCAAAACAACCGTAGAGTCAGTCCAAGCATACAGATTATGTCTTTCAATATGAAAAATAGTTACAATCTTCTCCAACAGCTTGGCTAATAAAACCGCTCCGCACAGCTCTAACCTTGGAAAAGAACTGCTTCAGTGGTGCCACTTTAGTTTAAGCGCAAATAATTTAACATTGCATCTCATTATTGGAATCCAGAAATCGCGCATATATAGCAGCAGCATAAGCCTTTTCAGAGGAATCACAGAACCCGCGTGATATTGTGTGTTGTTCTTGCTTGGCCTATATCGTGGTATTTTTATTTGTGACAGAAACGATATTTCTGATTTAATCTTCACCCAGTCGTTTTCAATTTTCCGAGGTAACGTTACATCCCATCCAATCTTTATCAACCAGATGGACTGCCAAATTATTTTAGGCTTAATGGTTGTCGGAGAAAGCAACCCGAGAGGATCAAATATCTTCCCAGGTTCTGAAAATAGTTTACGCTTGGTCATCTTGAAAGTGATTGGTTCCGGTACTTGGAAGGTAAAGCAGTATCGAACAAACCCCTAAAGTTCTAACAAACGTTTCATGATCCTGAATTCTGATTGAATCTTTTCCGCGGTTTTGTTCAGGAATTTCTTGCATGAACTTCTAGCTGTTTGAACTCCACTTCCTAAGTGGGAAACCTGCATTGCCTAGAATAGTACTAAGATCCCTTTGTAATTTTAGAGCAGTTCCGACGGTTTCGGCTCCAGACAAAAGATCGTCGACGTAAAAGTCTTCTTCAATAATCTTGCTTGCAACGGGAAATTTATGAGAGTTTTCTTGAGCTACCTGTTGTAGTGTACGTATTGCTAGAAAAGCCGAACAAGTTAGCCCATAAGTCATTTATAATTTGTATTTTCTCGCCATGCAATTCGTTGCAAGTCCCAGTGTTGTTGATCAACCTTGACTTGACGGTACATTTTTTCTATGTCCGAAATCATCGCTATCTTGTGTGTGCGAAACTTTAACAAATCTTTTGCATTTTTGGTCCCGTAAACTTAACGTTGTTCAAAGAAACGCCCATAGAGGTACATGCGGACCCATCAAATACCACTCTGAGTTTCGTGGTATAACTTGTTTGTTTAAACAGTGCATGTTGAGGTAAATATATAACTGTTGTATTTGGTTGCAGTATTTTACCATCCGATACCTGAATCATGTGTCCGAGGTGTTCATATTCCCGCATAAACTTGTCATATTCAATTCGCAAATCCGGTTTCCGTTCAAATTTTCTCTCCATTGACATCAGTCGACTAGTAGCATTTGAATATGATGAATCCAAACTTCTAACATTGTCCTTGATCGGAAGAGCAACTATGTATATATCTGCCATTAACAAATCCAAGTGTTCTTGTAAAAAGCTCTTCGCATTGGATATCCTCCGCTGAAGGTCTATTTTCTGAATGAAGCTCTACCACTTCCCAAAAACGTCGGATTATTGCTAAAATGTCATCGTTAGAAACCACTGCACTATTGCAATTTATCGCTGCAGCATCATTGCTTATTATAGATCCTCCAACGACCCAACCAAACACCGTATCATATACCTGCAGATGTGAGTTTATTGTAATTTTGTTCGTTTGTAAGATATTGAAAAATTCATCGATACCCAAAATCATGTCAACTTCTTTTGGCTCATAAAAATTGGGATCAGCTAATTGAAGAGCTGTAAATTGTTCCAATTCATCTTGATTAAGGGCTAATGATTTTGATGGCCATTTAGATGTTAGACGTGGAAGAATTAATGCGTTAAGATTCAAACTTCTTTTTCTAACTATCATATTTTTAATATAGTGTAACATTTATGCTACCCTTTGTTCTTCCAGCACTAACATATGATAAACCATTAATTAAAATTGATGAATGTTGTCGTTCCAGCTGTAGAGCATTAGCAGTCCTTTCTGTAATGAAACAGGCTTCCGATCCAGAGTCTAGAAGTGCTCTAATCGTTCGCAACATGTTATGACATCTGGTGCTTGATCTAAGGTAACTTCATGATTAGCTTCCAAAAAAATTGGTAAGGCTTTAGTATTCGTTGCTTCATTTGTAAGGTGAAGCAGAGTATTGTAACCCGAGTTACAGATTATACATTTTCTTGTAAAAGAACAGCTATTTGTTGAATGACCGGAATTCAAACAGTTGAAACAAAGATTCCGTTCTTTGACAAAGTTTCTTCTTGCAGTAATATCATAAGCGCGGAACTTAAAAAAAGCAATTATTTATGGTTAATGCTGAATGAACTGTTTTTCGTAACGGTAGCCTGCAAATGGTTATGTTACAACTTTCCAAAGCTTCACAACGTTGATTTACAAATTTTAGAAATTCTGCCTCACTTGGATTATCGTTATCAACTGAATTAATAGCCCACTGTTGCCTAGTTTCATATAAATAATCAAAGGATCATGATTTTCACACTCTTGCCCCAAAGCCTTATTTAAACCTCGCAATATTTCGTCGGTGACCTCAATGGCTGTTCGTATAGTGATTTGGTTGCTGGCTGCTGACACGATGAAATTTTCATAAATGACTTAATCAGGGCATATTTACTAATTCTAATACATACAAATAATTAATAAGTAATTTCAGATATACTTTTATGAATTTGACAACAATGTACAGTATACAAGGTAAGTGTTTTACATAAAGTTAAATTTTAAGTTTTAATAAATATTTTGTTTTTTATTTCAGATGATCATCTTGTGCGCGTTCAATAGTGTGAAAGCCATTAGCTTTCTAAATGCTTCCGCAATTTTGTGTCCCATTATAGGCCTATCAAAAAACCATAGTGGGGTTCTTGCAAAATATTGAAAATCTTAAGATATTGAGTTTGTTAAGAAAATTCTCTGTACAGAAATTTTTAATTCTAAATATGTCAATGCCATAAGCTTTTTAAATGGCTTGGCAGTTTTGTGGTCCTATTATAGGCCTATCAACAACCAATTGATGGGTTTATGCTAAATATTGAAAATCTTAAGATATTGAGTTTCTTAAGAAAATTCGTATGTGTCTGTATAGAAATTTGTAATTTTAAATATGCGAAAGCCATTAGATTCCTAAATGCTTTCGCAATTTTGTAGTCCTATTATATACCTTTCAAAATACCATAGTGGCCTTCTTGTTAAATATCGAAAATCTTAAGATTTTCCAGGCTAAAAGTTTTTCTTGGGCACACCAAGGTTTTTAAACAACACCGTATTTTATGGAATTAGTATAGATATTCGCTTAAATCTTGATAAAACATTAAAACCTTTTCAAAGGAAACCGTGGTGCTTTAAAATATTAACTCTTACCAAATCGTGCATTGCTTGCAAATATTTCTAAAATACAAGTATGTTTCAGCATTAAACACGCAGATGGCGCTCGGTGGTTGATTATTATTTGCTGATTTAATGAAACCTCCATCAATACAAAAAGAATGCCACGCGTTGAGAATTTACAGCGACCACCAGTTTTATTATCGTATAAAATATTTGGGAAAGGAGTGGTTTCTTTAGAGTTAGGGGGGGGGGGTGTCCTGCTAAAGTGCGTAATGGGGTTTTAGCGCAAAGTGATCGCGAAGTGAATGTTAGCCCAATACAACTAAACAATCTTACAATTTGGCGATCAGGACTGGCTACTTGGGAGGTTCTGTCGACCTCTAATCATCCATTTAAATGTTTGGGAGAGGAGAATATTACGAATTCTAACAAAATTGAAATAATTCGCTGTAGTGAAGTGTGTACCAAAAATGTAAACAAATTGAACAATGATCAGATTTATCATCAGTGTTAACTACACGGTAAAAACAAATTCTAGTAAATTTACTAGAGTTGAGCATACTTGACAATCTAGTTGAATCTAGTAAAAAAAATTTACTAGATTTCTGATAATAACAAATTCAAGTAAATTTGACTAGAAATATCAATAAATTACGCGAACTTCAGTAAATAATCCTGTTGTTATTCATAACAAGAATTCTGGTCAAAATATCGGATAAACCACAGTTTTATAAGGTTTCTAGCAAAATTAAATGATATTGTTTACAGAATTTTCTAGTGAAACTATGTGATTTCTGATAATTTTACCATTTCAACTAGTTTAACAAAATAACGAGGAAATCACATAATTTAGAACGGAATCCAGGTAAATAGGTGTTCCAACTAGATTTAACAGTGAAAGTACTAGATTCCGTTGAGTTTTTCATAAAAACAAAAGTGGAATTTTGTTTTAAAATTTGGTACATACAATATTTCTTATATGTAGATATATATTTATTTTAAAAATTCTTTGTATATCACATTTCATGTAATAAAAAATTACATTTCGTTTTTATTGTAAAGTTCGGTGCATAATTTTGACACTCTGGCTGATGGCGTTACACCTTTTATTTTATAAAAATACACCTCCATGAAATTATAAAAGTGTACGCATTTTTCCAAGTATTTCAGTCCGAAAATGTAGAAAACTTTAAATAGAGTGTCGAATGCCTCTAAAAAGCTTTTGTCTACAATATAGGATTCACCATCGATTATTAAATGGTAAGTTCCCTGGTGACGCATTGGTTCAATTGCATAAGAAATAGGTACGGTTGTGTCTGCTTATTTGTTTCGATCACCTCAATTGATGATTTTTGCAACTAAGAAATAAATATCAAATTATAATTATATAGTGGAATAGCTATAAACAATTGATATTTTAATTACCTCAGCCCAAATGCAAAGTTACTCATGAAGGTGACAGCAAACTCCCTGTTGTATGTATCTGATGAAATTTTTGAATTAAAGTTATTTCCAGTTTCGAATTTTATTGAAGTCAAAGCCCTCAGAAAATCTTAGAATAGAAGAACGAATAATTTACAGTAAACTTATATATCTACATATATATACATATATATAAATATAAATATAAATATATATATATATATATATATATATATATATATATATATATATATATATATATATATATATATATATATATATATATATATATATATATGTGTGTATTTTTATATATGTAGATATAAAATTTTCTAGGAAATATAAATTGCCGTACCGTCTTCGATAATGCTAAAATGGCCGGCTTTTAATAGTATTCTCGTGTGTATTTAGTAAATTAAATTCCAAGTTAATCTAAAGTAAACAGAACAAAAAAAAGTAATGCAAATATTAACATTTTCAATATAATTATTTGGTATAATTTACAATTTCACCTTGATAATTCACTAAATATTGATAGTGCTGTAGGAGCTCGGTTTGCATTAAAAGTTGTCTTTTACTGAATGATTTTTGAAACAGCTTCATAATTGTTTCCTTGTTTTCGTCCGTAGGATCTATTTTATTCAGATCTTCAGTGCTAACCTCGATTTGCTAGATTAGAAAAAATATACACACATATAAATAATACATATGTACATACGCATATATACATAGATTTGTAACAGTTACCTCGTTGTCTTTTATAATGCATATATATATATTTTTTTTGGAACATATTTTTTTCGTGCTGAATGGTAATGTTTTGCGCATATTGCTAATTCGATCTGTCCGTTTGCTTTTTTTGGCATATAGAACCTCTTGGGTTGAGTCATAAACTCTGAAAAAAGACATACATATACATATATTTATATATATTAATTTATATTATAGTTCAACTTTATGGGTATTACATATTCAGGAAACCCTTCTATTGGAATACACTTTAATTGCGGGTAGCAGTGAACGATCTCCTTAGCACAATTAATTTTATCAACGGTTTGTGGATAGCTTTCCAAATTGTTTAAAAATTAATTTGCATATATGGAGGTTCGAAACAAAACTAAAAGAAACGAAGCTTAGTTTCCACAGACAGACACTAGGTCATCAACAATTATTCGTGTTAAGTTTAATATTTCAGTGTAGCCTATCTCCCATTGGTTTTCTAACTTTTGGTAAAGTGGCTTGTTTCTCATCATTAATATGGAATTTAGATCTTTCTCCTAGAAATAAAAAATAATACTGAATATTAAATTATCTTTTGTAAATAAGTTAAAAAAATATTTATTACCGAGCTATAATATCCCGAAGCAGGAGGGCACATGCAATCGATAAATTCAATTAACAGTTTATTAACAATTCAGTCTCTGGGATGTTTATGCTACACAATGCTTGTGGTATCAGTAATAGTTGTAACGCTTCTAATTTTTTCCGTGGCCCAATTTTTTTTTCATTTCTGCAAAATCTGCGTTATAACTACAAATAATTTTGTTAACAACTGAATTAACTGTAATTATGCCTAAAAACAATTTTTTGTTAGAGTAATTAATTCAATTAAATTCTAATTAATATTTTCAAAAAGTGTATTATTTATATACATTTTTAAGTTGTTTGTGTTGCGTTGCATTAAAAATTGAGCAGGTACAAATATGTTTGGAAAGTATTATGAGTTTTCTCAACTGAACAATTTATATTTTTACGCGATTTAACCACAAATATATCTTAAATAACTAATTTTATTACAGCGAAAAGTATATATTACATAATAATAATACACTTTAGTTTGAAAGCACCGATTTTACAAAATGTAAAATTACCATAAGCATATTTTCTTGGGTAAAAAAAAAATTAAAAATATTACAACACAAATTGCATTGTAAAAACACAAGGAGAATTAGCCATTTTTTTAATTATCCAATGCAATTGTTGATGTAATATTTTTAATTTTTTTAAATAAATTACCTAGAAAATACTCTTCATATTTCATTAAAATTATTTTCTTAAAAATTTCTTTTCAACGATATTTCTATGAAAAAAAACACTGTGTATCGCCATTTTTTTCAGCGCGTCGTATAAAAAGGATTTTTTGGTAAAGACGAAATAAATTAATTCACCAACCACATGCGATTTATTTTTTTAAATAACTATGCAGACTTACCAATTAATATTTCAATGATTTCGTCTGAAACCTCATTCTCTAACAGAATTAATTTAAAGGCATCCATTTTTTAGTTTAAAACACACACTTTTTTTATTAAATTTCACTATTATTTTCCCACTTTCACGTGCAACCTTTCCAAAATTTAACAATCGACTGATTAATAGACGAAGTACGAAGATGTATCAGAAAAAACGATGTAAAAATGTGGTTAACGGTTAAAATTACAAGAATTCTAGTTTTCAGAAATCCAGGAAAAATGCAGTTTTTACTAGAATTCAAATAAAATATTCTGATTTCTAGAAACCTGGTAATTATTTTGACCTGATTTCAGATAAATTAACTAGTGATCCATTTTTTTCATAAAAAGGAATTGATCTAGTATTTTTCTAGTTATTTTATTAATATTTTATTACTGGATATCAAGTATTATTTACAATTGAACTAAAATATTAATAGAAATTAATAAAAATCTGATTTTTATTATAATTTGACATGAAATCCATTACATTCATTTTAAAATTTAACTGGAAAGTTGATTTTTCCATATTTTTAACTAGAATTTTACTGAATCATAGTTAAAATTTGTAAAAACAGACAATCTAGTTGACATTTACTAGAATTTGTAATTACCGTGTATAAAATGTGTTTTTTACTGAAAGTGTCAGTGTTATTATCGGTGGTAAATATTTAGAAATGCAGTGAAATAGTAAACTAAAGTAAATAAGATCAGTCTGTTAACACTTTTAGTATTGAGAAGTCTAGTCCTATACATAGATTAAGAGGCAGAACGCAAGCGGGCAAAATATTCGCAGCCTCATTCACAGCGATTCCAGTGTACGCTTTTGTGTACACACATAAAGTGTTACCTTATTTGTGGCTGCCAATAAGAACAGAGTTAAAATTTTTTTTTGGACATCATATCCATGCCTAATTAGAAATGTAAATAGTCTGTCAATAACTAATTACCATAATAGTGAAGACAAAACGCCTTCATGGGGACATCCTTTTAGGGCCCTAATGGTTACTGACTCACTACTTAATTTAGCTGTAGTCTTCCTACATTTCAGCATAGAAAATAATAATTGTGAGAGATAGAATCCTCTTTTCCCTTGCAGGTATTTCAAAAAGCCACCTCAATGTCCACAAAGGCACAGGATTTCTCACAGGCGATTTTTTTTCCAGTAATCGCACTTTTAATCTTTGTAACAATGCCGCTAAAAGTCGTCATTGTGGATTTACCAGATTGAAATGCAAATTGATTCCAATAAAGCGAGTGTCCTATAAGGCTCTCATTTCTCAGTTGGTGATCCACGACTTTTCCATAGTATTAGCATATCCATTTTGGGCTAATTGATCCAATCTCGATTTATTGGGAGTAAAAATCCTTCCAGAAAGCCTCCAGACGATGTTGTGTGCAGCGTAAACTATCTCACTTACATCATCGTACGAGACTTTCTGAGATTCGGTAACTATAGAACCCGGAATGTTTCTTTCCGATTCTCAGTGAAACTTCCGTCTGTCCTCTGGAGCAGTCCTGTACAATTTGAATGATCTCAAGACAGGATCTTTGGTATTTAAAAGATATAAATTTATATTTTGAAATATTTTTGACTTATTTTTATAAAAATTATATTCATTGCCACAAGGCCAACCATTGACGTTTTATTTTTTTAGACATCTGAACAATGAATGACTACTATTAATCTGACGGCTATTCGTAACTGTGATAACTGATGACTTTATATCAGAACTGGCACTTCCAAACAAAATCGATTGGAAATGGTTTTCGATTTAAGCAGCTCGGTAGTTATTGATGTCGCAAATATATTTTGAAAAATATTTTTACGGATGGTTTTAGTTTGCCGGTTCCAAATACCTACTAAATTACCTGAACGTTTGTAGAAAATTGTAGGTTTGAATTATATAAGGGTGAAATTGTGGAACTACCTACTTAATTACATATGGTTCTTCTATGCGGTCATATTTTTAGATACTGAAAAGTCAAACCGAAGGAGGCCTAAAATTGGTTACCGGATTCGAAGAAAGTTTTAAAAGGATTAAAGTAACAACTGTTCTAAAATATTACCACGATCCGTGAAACACAAATTTTTTTTTATAAAGAGTTAAATTTCCTTATAAAAAACATATTTTAAGAATACATTCTAGACCTAATACAAATTATTATTTATCAAAGAAATCGGTACCACAACAGGTACTTAAATACATATCATTAACAATTTATCTTGCATCATTTATCCATGAAATGCGCACGATAAACTACATATATCCATATACACATATTCAGAAGAGGTTAAATTCATGTCAAATAATTAAATTAAATATATAAAAATAAAAATCAAAGTATCTTGTATGCATATCCACTAAACCATCTTCAATCAAGCAAATCACCTCTTTAAAATAAAATAATAGCGCACTACAAAGCAGTTTACATTATCGAAAACACTTAGGAAATTTTATCCGCCTCATTACATTACAATTCATAATAATCATAATCATTATAATCATATAACAGCAACAACAACATAAAAGCATAACACAAAGCATAAGAAAATGTGTATAATAAAATCACCTCTAATCATACACACATACGATATATACACCAGAGAGGTGTACATGCCAGGTAAGAAAAACTAAAACTAAACGAAGACCTAAATTTTTTTTTTTTTTTTTGTATACGAGTATGAACTTCGCTTGTTGAACTTTTTTTTTTATTTTTTTGCTTTTTCTATAGTCACATTATAGTGATCATCATTTCTCACTTTTCTTGTACTTAGAAGAAAATTATGATGAAAAAAAAAAAAATAAAATCTGAAGACGAAAATTCACATGTACGCTCGCTCGTTTAGAGTTATGATTATGGCGCCTTACTTTCAATTTAAATTACGTTAATAAATTATCATTTTTATTCAACTCATTCAGTTTTTGGAGTGGCACGGCTAGAGTGGTTACAAGTACTGAAGCAGTTGGAATTTATATACTACGGACCTGTATGATAGATGAGATAATGATGTTTGTCATTAGCCGTGTGTGTGTGTACATAAATTTCTACAAATTATGCTCCACACTTTCAATTTTATTTTTATTGCACAAACAACGCGCACTTAACGGAAATACATCGACACTCTTATCTCACGGCAAGTGACAAAAAATATCTTCTTTATAATCTTATATACAGATCATGACTACCGTTTAGCATTTCATTTAAATTGTTAAACACGATATTTGAAACTAATTAATAACCAAGAAAAATGAAATTGACACGGATTTTCACCAACAACGAAACAAACAAAAAAAAAATTAAAAATACATTTCCCATAAACTAAACACAATTGGTGAATATTTATGAACAATGGGATAAGGAATTTTTCATGAAAATTAAATTTCAATTTGAAATTTGTATAATCGATCATCGTGTTGTATGTATAAAGCGAGCTAAGATTCATGCAAAACTATATAAAAAATATGTAGAACATAAATTATGAAAATAGCAAAGATGTATTATGCTACATTGAGGTATAAACTCTCAAAAATCTTATCTATCTCTTGCACTCTGTATTATTGTCTAGGATTTCAATATATCAAATTTAAAAGATGTTCATTTATCATTCGAATGCTCAAACAGATTTATTACAATGCGATTGTACATGACGAGTATGAGAAAGATTTTGAACAATAGTTAAGTTTGGAATTAATAGTTGTTTCGCGATGTTTTGATAAATATTTTAAATGGTTTGAAGGCATTGAGATAACAGTAAGACTATATCCAGGAAGAGTGTTAATTGATAAAATCAGTTTTCGGGTGAAGAGGAAGAAATTTTTTTTTTATATTCCTGAAGTATATAGGAACAATTTTTACTAAATTTACTTTCCAACTGTTTTTGGATTCAACCGAAAATTTGACTTAAATTTATATGTCAGGATTTGCCCCCAATGCCATTTTCGTATTTCAATAAATGATAAAATTCACTAGGATAACTATTGAATCTCTGTTTAGCATAACTCAACATAAGCATGTTTTGTTTACAACAACACACTCACTCTACCCCTCTCTATCAACTTAACCTAAAACTCAACCCTTAACTCAACGTTTAACACAATCTAAAAACTCCAACTAAACCCCATCAATTTAACCCCAAACCTAACGTCTAACTGAATCTCAAATGAGCGTCGGCCGAAAAACTGCATGCATAAGTGAACCCAACGCAAAACAACTCTAACTCAACCCTATCGCAATACTGGCCTGAACAACTACTTGGAAACCTGAACGAAACTCAAATAAACTCTAAATAACTTTAACTCAACTCTTATTTCAACTTCCAAAAGCTCGCTCCACCCTAACCCAAACTCAATTCAATCCGCAAATTGACCCCCAACTCAACCTGCTACTCAACCGATAACTTAATAATAACTCAATCTTCAAGCCACCATCAATCCAAAATTGGTCAACATGGATCGATAACCACGATGTATAACATCACGAGTTAATAATCTATAAGCAATTTTGTGTCAATTCCTGAGGTAGGTACCAGATCCTGTTGACATACAAGTTTCAAGAGCATTTCCAAATAAACCCAATTTATTTAAATCCCAGCAAAAATGACAAAAAATTTCTCTGTTCAAAACAGCTTTCTTTTTTCTGGTCCTTCGCTCCGAGAAAGCCAAATAAATATAAAAGGTTAATAACTCACGGGCAAACGTAAACTCAATCTTCAACTCAAACTCAATACACAACACAATCATCAAGTCAAAACACACCAATCCTTAACTCTACTAGTCCAACCCAAATTCCAATTCAACTCAACTTTACTCACTCCTAATTTGATCAGTAACTCAAACTTCAAAGAAACGATTTACTCAACCCAAACTCAACCTAAGCCTCCAATTCAATCCTCAACAAAACCGCAAACACAACGCTCCAATAAATCCCTAACCTAAACCTTCATCTAATCGATCACAACTCAACTTTCAACGCAACCCCAATTTCAACAAATAGCTCAGTCCTCAAATGAACCGACCAAAAACTATCTATGTACATTAGCACAACTAAGAACCACCCAGGCTAATTTCGAAATGAAATCTGAACAAATGAGTGAAACAACCCAAACTCAATCCCAACCCAACATAAACTCTAACTCACTAAACTCAACCCCCACTCAACTCTCAAATAAATCTCAATCTCAAAGCCCAACTCAATCCAAATAACAACAATTCAAGCTAACTCCCAAATTTACCCTCATCACAACCCCAAGTAAAACCTCAACCGAACTGCTGACTCAACCTAAACTCAACCTCATCTTAATCCTAACGTACAACGTACAGCTCAATCCTATAACCTGCTAATAGAAAAAATCGGGCAAAGCCTCGAAGCATTGGGTCAATTCATATCGCAGGTACAAAAGCTTTCTAATTTCCCTGCCTTGTCCATAGAAACAGATTGACGAGAAAAACTTCCAAAACACATAAGCCATTGCCGAGATACCGTGAGCCATCCAGACATCCAGACAGATAGACGGATTCTTATTTCTCCTCGAACTCAGGGATCTTTGAAAATTCGAGAAAAATGGTTTAGGACAAACGACATTTTTGGCAGGATTTCTTGAAATACAACTAAACCTCAACTCAACCGCAACTTAACCCTTAAGTTAACAACAAACTCAAAATGGCCCGAAAAACTAAATGCTATGTATAAGAGTTCAAAACTCAACTAAAGCTAATTGTTAAGTTAACATTCTGAACTGACCCCAAAAAAATCGCCAATTAAACGTTTTATTCAACCTAAACTCAACTTCAAACTTAAATCTCAGCTCGGTGCAAAACTGCAAACGTATGTGAACTCAGCTCTATCCCATCTCAACCTTCAACAAAACAACTGAATCCCAAAGCAACGCTGTCCGAAAAACACATGCGTTCTTGAATTTACCTAAAAACAACTCATGCTAATTTTCAAATCAACCCTGACATAACCCCAGCTAAATTCTCAACTGAACAGCTGATTTAACTCTAAACCATCCAAACCCCCAACACATCCAACTAAATCGCCACTCTGCTCCAACCCAACTCGACGACCAACTCAACCCTAAACCCAACCTCAAACTCCACACCGACTCAACCGAACAGAAACTTTCGCTTACAATTAGAAATTTCTTACAAATGATTTTTACGTGCAGGAAGAGAATATATCGATATAAATTTGAATTAAAACTTCTCAAATATTACCTGAAACTTTCTGCAGTACCGTAAATAGGTAGTGTATCAAATACTGCTGATGGCGATTCTGACAAATTTATGAAAATATTAAGTTTAGCTTTCAATTAGAAATTTCGTAGACACAGTAACGAGTTTTACATTCAGGAAGAGAATGTATTAATATAAATTTAGATTAAAACTTTTCAAATATTACCTGGAATTTTCTGTATTGCGTTAAATTCCTAGCGGATCAAATACTGCTAATGGCGATTTGGCAAAGTAAGTTTAGCAAAGTCCGTTTACAATTAGAAATTTCGTTGACCAAGTAAAGATTTTTACATGCAGGAAGAGAATATAATAACTTAAATTTGGTTTGAAACCTCTCAAGTATTGCCTGAAATTTTTTAGTTTTATCTAAAACCCCTAGGGGATCAAATACCGCTAGTAGTGATTCTGCTAAATTAAAAAAAACAGTAAGTTTAGGTTATAATTAGAAATTTTCAACAAAAAGTAATGAAATTTACGTGCAGGAAGAGAATACTATATATCAATATAAATTTGGTTTAAAACTTATCAAAAAATACCAGAAAAATTGCTCACCACATTTAACGCCTAACGGATCAAATATCACTCACGGCGATTCTGACAAATTCATAAAAACAGTAAACAGTTAGAAACTTCATACAAAAAGTAAAAATTTGTACATGCAGGAAGGGAATATATCAATATAAATTTAGTTTAAAACAGCTTAAGTATTGCCAGAAACAATTATTTGCCACTTGTAATGCCTAACGGATCAAATGATAAAATTAGAAATGTTGTACAAACAGTAACAAATTTTACAAGCAGGAAGAGAAAATATCAATATAAATTTGGTATGAAACTTCTCAAATATTGCCTCAAATTTTCTGTATTACCTAAAACCCCTAGGGGATCAAATTCCGCCGACACCGATTCCGATAAATTCAAACAAACAGTAAGTTTAGCTTACAATGGATCAAACGATTATTACAAAGAATTAATCAACATAAATTTTGTTTAAAACTTTTCAAATAGTGCCAGAGAAAATTGTTTATCACTTTTAACATGTAACGGATGAAATACTGCCGATAGCGATTCTGTTAAATTCATAAGAACAGTAAGATTAGCTTACAATTAGAAATTCCTTACACAAATTAAATATTTTTACATGCAAGAAGAGAACATATCAAAACAAATTTGGTTTAAAATTTCTCAAATATTACATCGAAAACTTAACTGTCATTTGTCTGGATATCTAAACGGATGTCAGAACCCACTGCAACTCGTGAAAGGCTTATCCGATTTTGTTTTTTTCGCCAATATGTTTCTGTGGTCAAGGCGGAGAATTAAACACTTTTGGAACTTGTACATTAAGAGGGATGAATTTTTCCCAAACCACGCGGTTAGTAACAAGTAGTACTAAATTGTGATTTTCAGTCAACGTTTGTTACGTATCATTCTAGTACTAGATTTTTCTTATTGGTACACGACAAATCTCACACGAATCTATACCACTAAAAAATTCACATTATCCGCTCCTTTTTAATAATTCTTGTTACGAGCTTTTCAATTTTTAATTTGACTTGATTAAGTGTTAAAGCTAATTGTTCGCGCAACTGTAACCTAATCTTCAAAAGAAATCGAAGGAGGTTCCCAACTGTCTCATGTATGCCGTTGCGAAGAGCTGATGCCATTTCGAGTAAATGTTAATTTAAATTGTAGCTAAAAAACTTGGTTATAAACGTGGCTTTTAAATTGAAATCCATTGTCTGTGTGAAACGCAGACGCTTGACGTTTTTAATAACACGAATTTTGTAAGATGATCCAATATGATTAACATGGTTGTTTTTCCTTGGGAAGAACGAGGTTTGCCAAAGTCTTTCTACATTAAACATATTGCCCAATGGCGGTCTTCAGATCCTATTTGATGCTATTATCTCTCAAAAGATCTGTCAATTTGACAAATGTTTTCGCACTTGCCGTATAATCCCGGGCCAAAAATATAATCGTCGTATGCATTATAAGGTCTTCTTTATCCCTAAATGTGACCCTCATGGTTAATAATGGTTCTTTTGAATTATCTCAGTTAGTTTCTCATTGAATAATTTCCAAACCGACAAGTCGGATAATTCGTCACTTAGTCACCAGCCTTTGGCTCTGATCGTATAAATATATGTGTGTCTTTTACTTGAAAGGCGGGATATTTATTTGGTTCCATTTGAATGCTAACCCTTGGTACTCTGCTCCTTTAAAATATTCTGACTGTAAATTCATTTCACCATCCAGTTTTTCCAAAATACATGTATTATTTTCCACCGTGTCACAATAAATCCTTGAAAGAGCATCCGGCACCACGTTCAATTTTCATTTTTAGTGCGCGATAATAAAACGGAAACACTTTAATTTTAGGCTCCACCTCGTTAATTTTCCGCTCAACTGTCTTTGACCCTTAAGCCATTTAAAAATGGCATGATCAGTAAATCATGAATCGTACCCTTCTACATAACGTCGAAGCTTCTTAATAGCCAAGATTGTCGCTAAACACTCCAACTCAGTAAATGAGTAATTTTTCTGAGTTTCGTTTAATTTCTGAGACATGAAGGCAATTGGACTTTCTGGCGTCACATATAATAAAAAGATTCATTTTATAATTAGCTTTAATTAAGACTGGGGCGAAAGTTAGGGCATCCGCCGCTTATTTAAATTGAACTTTTTTTTCTAACATTTCATTATTGGAGCCGTGATGCTTGCCATTATTTGTTGTTTGTCTACGTTGTTTGGTGCTGGTAGATTCAGAACAGCTTCGATTTTCTGCGAATCCGTTTTTTAAACCGTTTTCCTCAACCAAGTAACCAAAGCACTAAATCTCTCTCCCTCATCACGAAGTTCGATAATTTTTTAATATTAGACCAACTGTAACAAGAAAAAGTGCTCCTTTAATGTGCCGGTGACGATCAACAGGTCATCAACGTAAACGAATATCTTATCTTGCAGCCAGTTTTGTCAAGTGAGATTTCCGCGCGCGGAATTTGCCAGTTAGCATCCTTGAAGGATAGTCCTGTTATGTACTTTTGTCTGCCAATGTTCTAAGAAGTTCGTCTATTATTAGGTATGCCATAATGTTAACTTTACGTTAGTCTAAATATAGTCTTTCCATTAGATATTTGTATAAGGGTTAGTAGCGAGCTCCAACCACTTTTGCAGACTTCAGTTATGCCCAAAATTCCACTATCTTAGCTAGCAAAATAGGGTTAAACCTTTGTTTAATAGGCTTACATTCGTTCAGAATTTCTATTTCGTGTTCGCACAAATGAGATTTGCCAAGTCTGTTTCCAGTGAAGTAGACAAATTTGTTTTTTAATTACATAACCAATTCAGGCTTATTTCCAAATGGAAAGCGCACGTTTATCAATGAATTTTAGTGAGATTTTACTTCTAAGTTATTTAACCGATTCTGTAAGTAGTTCCTAACGTAAAATCGTATTATTTTGGGGTCCAATTTCTTAAGTAAAATAAGAACCAAATTCAAGAAGTATTATGAAGCACCGCAAATGATTTTATGGTTGGTACCATTAATCAAAAAATTGTTTGATCAATTTGTTTTTAGATGAACAACCAATCCAGGCACTTTGTTACGTCTCCAACTCAAAATGGAACTAGGTACCACGGTGGTCGGTGGATTCTGCACTAAAAAATTCATTATGCCATATCATCTGGGGTCGGATTTCAAAATTAAATCATGCTTGAAATTCAAAAAGGATCGGAATACCTTAAATTAAAAATTATATTCACCAAAAGTATTTTTAAATACTGAGCCAATTCAGACTATATTCTCGTTGATATTATAAAATCTGTTATTTCATGGTCTGAAGGATTTTTTCGGCCCAAAGGTTGGACTGGGATCAGAATTTAGTAAAAACATGGCGAAACAGCAAGTCATAATTTGGAACACCACTCGTACTAATGGTATTATATGTAGTCGTTACCATAAATCCAAAATTTTCCAGACTAAGCCAATCCAGATAAATTTCTCCACCTCGAGCACCAAATGGAACAGAAACATCTATCGATGTATTTTAGCGAAATTTTATATGTTGGAGGTTAGGCCGATTATATAAATAGTTCCCGTTATGGAGTGCAAATTCTTAATTTCCCAGCTCCTCTGAAATTTTTTCTGAATAAGTATTTTTTAAAAACTGGGACGATGTTGGAAAAACCAAAATATGGCCGAAGAAACTAAGACGTCTGCTCTCACCAGGAAGGACCAATCAGTTCCTAACAATTTCTTCCTTCGGAATTCGTGTTTGATGGATGGTATGGATGAAGAGGCTTTTCCACTGGGAAATAACTCAAACTCAATATAAAAAAAGTATGCTATAAGACTTAACTCCCGATGCCATTCAATCATCTCTTCCCATTCTTCCCACGTCTGTTTCCTTCATACTAGTTTGCAACCTGTTTCAGTAATTCTAAGTTGTCGTTGTACAAACTCGTAGCGACATGTAAAGCAAGGAACTCCGAAGTGGGAGCCGATCGTTTTCTTAAATAACACAAACATATTAAAAATGCCTTCCTTGATCGGTCTATCCTATATAGTCATTATAGTTATGAGGAAGCGCTAGAGATTCGAGTTAATTAGCTTAGTGCGTTTGGTAGCTACAGAAGTCATTGTCGATGATAGTGGCTCCTCGAATTTTCTGATTGTTTCGAGTAGTAGGAAAAGGTTTGGTATCGAAGATTACGGCTACAAATTAGGCCTAAAGAAGAGAGAATAATTTTCTTAATTAGTAACATATAAATAAATTAAATTATCTTTGGGGAATTTAATTGTTTGCTTGGCAGTAGAAAATCTGGTGTGGGTTTCAATATCATTTGGTGCTTAATATTTCGATTATCGCCAAAATGACTCGCGCTTTCAATCCGATTAATGATTTTATTTGTTTCATATTTAACGAATTTTGCCAGATAAAGACAAATATAGCTGAATATTCTAAAATAGTTTAGAAAAAGCTCTTTCTGTGTTATATGCCCAACCTCCTTCATAAAAGATTACAACTTGTACTTCAATAACGCTACATAGAATCCGAATTATAAATAATAATTACGACGAACTGAATAACTCAATATTGTGTCACTATTGCTTTAGTATGTCGCAAAACACTCGTGGTGCAAATTTAAATTTTACATAATCATAATGCAAGTATCCTTATAAATGACAACTAAACTGACAAGTAACCTCGCCGAGAAAACCCATTGACCATTGACACGTCATCCAACCCACTGTCTTTTGATCTTTTGAAGCTGGCACCTTTTGTTTCCTGCATGTTTCCTCCACCCGCATTAATGTTTGGAACCGCAAATGTAATTCTGATCTTAGGCCTCCCTTGCAGCGAGAGCCTCTTTCAATTCAGCGAGGTTCATCCTGTCGACATCCATTTTCACATCTGGGTTTTCCGGATTGCAAACTCCCACTTCTGACACCAATTATATAGAAATTTCGTAATTACTTGCACAGATTTTTTTTTTGTGGTTTGGCGTCTATTGGAGAAGCAGGGGGAACCAAAGTTGAGTAGATTATTCTACCACCTCCGTAACCTTCCAGTAGGGTGCGCATTACGTGAGCTGTTCTGGTCTTGACATTAAGCAGCTGCGTGATGGGTACAATTGTGTAAGGGGTAACCTGTTCACAATTCACAAATGTACGTGCTGCCTCCTCGTCACAACCACTGGTAACTAAGGCCATTTGGCACATTTTTGGCCATTTGGCATAGGCAGGAGAAAACCATGACAAAAAACCCTAATCTAAGGTGGAACAGCATATGCCGATGGATCAATGGCTGATAGGTTAATCAGTCCAAAATATGCGCACTCTGAATACCAGGCACCCTCCAGTTTTATTTAGCCTTCCTGTAGTAAAGCTGGGTAACCTATAGGCGATTTGCAATTCCCAGCAACTCGTAAGAGTAAAATTAAACGGAATACGGGGCAGGACTAGGAATATACGGGAGTGGGACAACCCTCTCGAGGTCTTTGGGCTCCAATGCTACCGTCTTTCTAGCGGAACTACATGCTGTAGTAAACATATAGGAGGTAGAGCAATAAGCCCAGATAGTATGTATAACGTACCGGGAGGCAGTATTGTCAGGTTTATTAAGAACCTAAATATTGACTGGACGGATAATTAAGCAGGGTTCAGCACAATAGATCTTTTGGGTCGCAGTGCGAAGTTGCTGATCGCCCGCATGGCCCTCCAATAATAATAATAATAAATACACATATTTTATTGTTGTGGTACAGGTGATGAGTTACGTAACCAATTCAAAATTTTGTATACATACTGATATTGATCGAGTAATCCTATTAGGTTTGAGCTAGGATGAGTTGAGATTGAGTTGAAGTTGAGTCAATAGTTCAGTTGGGGTTTTATTTAGCATTGTGTTTAGGGTTCAATTAAAAGTTAGCTTGAGTTATATTGTAGTTTGGAGATGGGAATAGTTTTTTTTTTTTTTGAGTGAGTGGTTTAGTTGGGATTAATTCTGAAATTAATCTAGGGCTCTGTTAGAGATCGAGTAAGGCCTGGGTTGGAGTTGAGTTACAAAGTTAGGCCGTAACTTTGAAGCTGGTTTGAGAGTTGAGGTGTGGCCAAGTAGGGTGTTGAGCTAGGGTTGAGCGAGTGGTTTAGTTGGCGGTTTATTACGGGTTAAGCTTTCCATGTAGTTTTCGCAGGGTGTTGTTTTAAAGATTAAATTAAGTGTTCAATTGAGGGTTGTTTGATGGTTGTGTTGTGGGTTGAGTTAAACGATGAGTTTGAGTTGAATTGGCTATAGGAGGCTATATTTCGCAATAAAGTCACTGCAAATGTAATTTCTGATTACTATCACTTCCATTAATCTCATAAGTCAATAGCATTCTACGCTTTTCTCTACGCTATTTTTGCCGGCAATTTACAAAGCTATATCTTTGAAAATATTCAATGTTTGAATAAACTTTCCTGGTTTGGAATAGTAGCCAGCATTCGAGTCAGGTCGTTTTTGTGCTATAAGTGGATCGATCAGAAAGATTGACGAAACTTTACAAAAAATAAAATTGAACTTAACCTAGATTAGGATAAACAACCATTGATGAAAATTGGCACTAAACTATGACACAATTGAACAAAATTGACTTGAAAAAGTTTAAAAATATTGAGATCGATGTGAGTGATAAATTGTGTAAAATTGTCTCTTTAATAAAACTGGTTAACCTTTATATATTGTTAACCAAAGCCCGGTATTGAGTTACTCTCAATAATAAATTTTTAGACCGCAGGGCCTAATTTATTTCGAGCCAAAAAAGCATAAGCGCGACCCTGCTAATTAAACACAAATTTACAAATGATTTTACACGAAATCCATAAAAAAAAAAAATTTTTTGTAACCACAAAACTTAAACGGAACATCTAGAGACGGTTTTAATCTGTGTCAAAGTCTTAAAAAAAAAAAAATTATTGTATTTTGTGTAGCCCCTTAAGAAAATGTCCTCATTATGCCATACAAATCCAAATAATAAAATTTCATTTAATTTAAGTAAAAACTTAATTACAACACGAAACTGTAAAAATGGATAATAAAACATTTTTTAATTTTTTTTTTTTTTTGTTTGGAAAACATCGAACGGAAAATGCGAACATTTCAAGGTGTGTTATGGGTGATTTTTATGTGATCTTTAATCAATTTTTGATGAATGATGATTGTGTTTTTTTATTTCTGTTCGTATGTTACATTATGGATTATGTTTATTGTTATATTTGTGTTTTATGTTTTTGGCAAGCGACCTATGTATTAAATTGGGCGCGGGTGAAGACTATACAGTTATTTTCTTAGTTCTCTGTAACCAACCTGTTACCTATACTTGTCATATTGCGTACTTAAAATATAAACACCTAAAAACAAAGTGATTTATTGAATAAACAATTATTAACGCTCTGTGTGTGTAAGTACCACAAAAAATAATATTTTAATTTTTTTTTTTTTTGTGCTGACATTGACGAATTTAATTATTTTCGCGCACAACAAAAACGAAGATATATAACCAATTAATTATCAAACAGGTTAGTAGCACATCCGTTTTATTTTTTTTTTTTATTATTTCATATTGCTATACTTCTACTATGCTTTATCCTCCTGCATTTCATGAAAACAAAAAAAAAAAAAAGCAAAAAAATCGTCTGTCTTGAAGATTTTTATGTAACAACTCAAATAAATATAAATGCAATTAATAACACCATTTAAAGATATAAATTGGTTTGTTTCAAACCAAACACGAATCCTCATTAATACATCAATCAATTTATCATTTCGCGCATGCATACATAAAAATCCTTTTTTAATTAGCCAAAACATAAATAAAAGAAAAGCTTCGAGAGACACATAAGAAGTGGAATGCGAATGAGATTTTCGTTTTTTTTTAGTTTTTTAGCAGCGTATAAACGACGACGAGAAAATCATTTCTCAAAATGATTTATTACAAGTGATTTTGACCCTTTACAAGTATTTTGTGTATATGTGTTTCTGTGATTTTGTAGTTCACTTCAAAATATGATAAAGGCAGCCCCAGCAACAACAATACCTTAAAAGTAAATAATATTGGAAGATTTATTGAATAAGAAAATGATTATACAAGCCGCAAGGAATATTTTAATTTTTCATTATCGGTTATAAGAAATGTGTGCATGAGTTTGTGTTTATGCACATAAATATTGCAACTAACTATTTAGTAAAGAGAGGTTTGAAATTAATTTTGTTCCAATTTATGTTTTGTACATTTCTTGAGTGAGAAATGCAAACAAGTTGAGTTATTTCATTCAAAAACAAAAATATGTTCTATTCCGTAGATTAGCTTGAAAGAATTTGCTTCAATTTTTTTTTTTTTAGATTTAAACAGGTAGCTCCTTTTATTTGGGGTGGAATGGTCCCAAAAGCAACACAGAAAAAAATGATTGTATGATTTCATATAAAAACTAATCTGATTCAACAAAAGTTTTCTCCAATTTTCAGTCATACACAAAAATTCTTTAATGTGACAAAATAAAATTCTTTGATTTTGCAACTTAAAATTTATCTGAATCAGTTATTTATTTTCAACATTTCATATAAATTATTGGAAAAAACGAAGAGTTCAAATTATTTGATTCATAGATCTCTTTTGCAATAATTATGAATTTATTGTATGATTTATGTAATTAAAATTTGTTAAATCAAATAATAAAGTTGCAATATTGTAGAATTGTTTAGATAGTTTTTAAAATTTAAATTGGTTCAATCAAGGAATTTTATTTTAAGAAATTGTACATTTATTATAAGATTGTGTGAAATACAAATTGATTAAAACAGATAATACAGTCACAGTAATGACGAATTGTTTGAATGATTTTTATAATATTTTTTGGGGAAATCAAGGAATATATTCTAAAGTTAAGCAAACAAAATTGGTTAAAAAAGTGAAATATTTTAAGAGTAAAAGACGTTGTTTTCAAAATTATTTCTGGAAGTAGCTAGTTATTTTAATAAATTTATTATTAGTTACAACAAATATTTTATAAAATTAGAAAATATTAAATTTATTTCATATATTCATACATACATATATGTATACAGCAAATAAAAATTCATATTTCAATTTTTTTTACTTAAAACTATTTAATTCTATTACAAAAATTTCTCTATTACTAATATACGTACTTATAACAAATTAACCAGTTTTAATCATTACAACAACCCTACCATCTGGTAGTTTAATATAATGTAAAGGTGGAAATCTTATATTACACATTTGAATAACTTTATATTTTTTTATTTACTTCAACAACAAAACAGTTTAAATGTTGATCTAATTCAATTATATTAATTAATTCAGAAATAAAATAAATGTCGTCCTCAGTTTTCATTAATATACATTTACATTCAAATAACTTAGTTTCATTTTTCTCATTTGCAATTACTAAAACATTTCCTAATCGATAAGGTGTACAATTAATTGATATGTCTTGTAGAGAAAATATTTTTGAAAAGTTACATAAACTTTTTTCTTCAGGTGATATTTTATCCCAAAAATTAGAATCCATAAAATTTATATATTCTCCATCGCCCCAATTTTTCACGTTACTTAATGCTTTGTTTCGTTTTGTATTAATATTAAACGCAAAGAGAAAATTTGATTTGATAACTAAGTTAAGCAGTATATTTTTTCTTGCTTACGGGATAGATATAAAAATGCATTCTTCCTTAACACCTGTTTTTATAAGATCATTTACAAGCACGGCCTCAGTATAGTTTTCAGTGTTTCTGAACATGGTGGGATTTTCTTCTACTTGCTGTTGCATTATTATTTTACTTGACGTACAAATTCTGCAAAAATAATTCGCTGAGAACGATTTTGTGAATCCCAAAATGGAGTTGAGACCTAAATTATCTCCGGTTATTGCCGCCAAAATTAAATGAACGTGGATAGTTCCTTTTTTAGTTTCAATATATAAACCACCCTCTTCCAATTGTTTTAAGACCTCTACCAATGGCATAAAATTCGAAATATTGCCATGTGTCAAATCCGATGACTTTGTGAAACAACAAGTAATAATATTTTCTAATTTAGATAATTTGCAATCTTCCTGTAAAGGAAAACTTAAATACACACCGGTTATTTTATCAACCCCGATTTTGATTCAAGTGGGCTATTGAGTTCAAAGTCATCCTGGTAACGAATATAGGGAACGCAGGTGTTATTATACATTTTAGTTTTTTTTCCACGCTGAACCTTGAATTATATTGGAAATATCTTATGAATCTTATCAAGCATGGGTAACAAATTATCATCTATTTGAAGAAATTTTTGTATATAGTATTTGATAGGCAGCAAAATACCTTTAGACTTCTTTGAATGTATGTTCTCAATTGTTTTAGAAGTATTAATTATTTACTCTGATGGTTCACAAAATAAATTTTTGGTTTTTTTACACTTTTTTGAACTTGTACTCTGAATTGATTTCAGAAAAACAATCCCTTAAAACATTTAATTTGTTCTTGATTTCTGCACTATCTGTCAAATTTTCAATCTTAGTCAAAAAAACTGCTTATTTAGGGAAGTATTTCCAAATAATTTTAATGGAACTTGTATTGGCAAATCGGAAAAATCAGGAACATCAAGTAAATTTTTATTAATAATAGGAATGTCTTCTTTAATGCTAGAAATGTCTGGATTAATATCAGGATTAACTGCTAATTCTACACAAGCTTGAGAGGAATTCGAACTTTGATGCCTTATCCAATGACGTCGAAAGGCGTAAATATTTTGGAAAGACTGAGGACAAATTGTGCATTGAAAGAATGTAGAATGGCGTGACAATTTATGTATAAACTTTAAATGTGTGATATAAGTATTTATATTAAAAAAAATTTTTGAACAAAGGAAACAGGTTGTTTTTTACATTTTTATGCCTTACTTAATTATTCAATAAAAGAGTTAATTGACTCGATCGTAGTGAGTCGATTTTTATTTCATAAAAGTAATGAATTATAAATTCATATACCTATGGGCGCAAGGATCGGGAAACTTTAGATTGAGCACATGAAATATTTGTAAAGTAACAGAAATTGCTTTTAAGAAATTGTCTACTTCATAAAATATATCATTCAGATTAAGAAAATTTTTTGAAAGATTCGTTACTTCTCCTAATACAATTATTAATGGTTGATTTGTTAAGCCGCGTTCTTTCAACTTTTCAACCTACAGAAACAAAAACTTTGTGTAAGTAAAAAATATACAAATATGTAATCAAACTTTATATTACACAAATGAAATAATAAATAATTTGTTTATAATAATTTTTTCTAAATTTATTTAAATTAAATGCCAAAAATTAAAAATAGTCATACAAATTTTATAAATTTTAATTACCTCAACGTGAAGGACCATGTAACTTTCTGCCTGAACTATTGATGGTTTCCAAAAAAAATGTTTCCTTCTTTTTTCATGTGAATACCAGTAGGAATTAATATAGAATCTAATAGAATGGATAATAGGTAATTCGAAGAATCTAGAAAACAGATTAACAACGAAAATAATTAATTCAATATTTAAGAGGCTTGATATAAGTTAACTTACCAGCACTAATCGGTTTATTTAACAGATCTAATTTTTTCTTCGAACTGTTGTCCTTAATATTAGTTTTAAAAATATTAACTATATTTTGTTCAAATTTTTCCCATTTTCCAAATAACAGCTGACTTTTGCCCGGATAAATATTTTCAAAATCTAGTTCATCAATAGTAATAAAAAACTTCATACGTCTATGGTATAGCTATACCAGAGATAATCCAAGCGGTTGTTTAAGTATCGGCCATTCCATAAACAGGTCTTCATTATTTTAGACATGCTTTGACCGCAACTCAAACGACATACGCCACTTGTCAATGACGAGGTATTCCGGTTGCTTGTTGCATTTTAGCCATTGTTGGCAAGCAATTAAATTTTCGTCGAAATCACAGGTACTGGAAATGTCTTCGATGGTATTTAAATTGTCTGATATCTTTTTAATTTTATATCTGCATTGAATTATTCCTTTTTCGCGGTATTTTCTACATATACTGTAAAATTGTTGGAACAACTTTCCTTTATAGTACTCCTAAAATTAAAAAGCGTGTTTAATTTGTATTTGTTATAAAATTATAAAATTTTATTTCGTTCACATATTAAATTGACTTTGTCAGCAATTTAATTTGAAATACCGCGTGCAAAATTGAATTGAACTTCAATTAAAATCATGATAGATTCACAAGTTCATAATGATGGCGCATGAAAATCAATTTTATCAGTTACTTCTATTTTCTACTTCTAATTATTAATTATAAATCGACTCTAGTTATTCGTAAACCGAAAAATAATACAGCCGAAACCATAGAAAAATCACAAAAAAGAAATTGTTATCTGTCTCTCCATGCGGAATGTGTGTCGAGGTATACGTAAAAAAAGAAAAATTAAAAATCATGATTCCTAATGGGAATCATGATTTCTTTTGGGAACAGCTTGATTAAATCCGACACTACTTCCCGGCAGTAATCCGATGTCAAGACGTGTTGAAAATTGTTTGTAACCCAGAAATCGGCAATTATCTCGCATAAATCGTTTCGAGATTTGAACGAAAGTATTTTATCGGTCTTTGAAAAATCCAAATTTTTTTTCCGATAAAAAAATCCAATTAAATCTGCTCTAAGTTCTATAAATGACAATAATAAAATAAGAACGCAGAAAAGCTAAAATTAATTTTAAGATATTTACTTACTTTGTGTTGGGTTTGATTTATATTTGGTGTTGGTGTGTCACCTCTTTCTCTTCCTGATGATGTTGATGCCTCTGTGACGGAAACTGGTGATAGTACCGGAGTATACCCCGAATGTTTGCTCAACCAATCCAAGACACTAGTGTTGGCCGAAAGCGTTTCTACTTTAGGCGAAATAGGAAAGCCCTATCACATAATAGAAAGATATTTGGAAATAACGCAATCGAACATATTCTCACAATAAAATGCATATTCACTAACGTTTTGCTTTCGCCATTCTAGGAGTCGTGTCTTAAAAATAATTCGCAAGCCAGACTTATCTGCTGGTATTAGTTGGTCTATATCGGACATTGCCATTTCCTTAAAACATTCTATATTAATTGCTTTTGCGGAAAAATCATCCACGAGTTCACCACAACCCCAATTCAACAATAAATTTTGCTCCTCTGTTATGTACAACACAATTTCCTCAACACCTTTTTCTGGGTTTTCTTCACAGTCCATTTTACATATAGTTTATATTTTCTAAAGAATTTTATTATTTTTATTTTAATTTTCACTTAAATCACTTAAAATAAAATAATAATAATGAAATAACACCCAAAATTTATTAAATTTTTTCACAGATTTTCTTTCAATATTTTATTCAACAAGAAAATTACACGACACTAAACTACCTCCACGAGAATCAAGCTACGAATGAGAACAACAATTATAGGATACAGGTGCTTCGAAAAAAACTGTTACTCTACCTGTTATTCTACGAATCAAAGTTCGATTTGTAATTCATATAATTACGTTATACGATTTTTACAACAAACCTTCCAAATCATATCAAAGATTCTTTGAAATTGAGAAATTTTTTTGCAACGAATCAATGAAATTGCGTTATACTCGTTTAAATCATATAATTGCGATATATAATTTTTATAATAAATTATCGGTATCATATCAAAAATACTTTAACATTTAGATTTTTTTTTTTCAAATAATAATTCGGCGACATCTAATAATACTTACGAGAATGGGGGAAAAAATAACAATAATGTCTTATTGGAAGCAAGGTTTGGAGTACCGATAAACTATTTTATCGAGAAGTGTGTGAATCCCCTGGAACAATATTTCTTTGCGTTTACCCATTATTGGTTCGAAAAATGTATTTATTGTAGCAGGATTCGTTCGAAATAGTTCAAATTTATTTTTGTGGCAAAACAATTGTTTTATGACAAATAATAATTCATACATAGGCCAATAAATTAATAAACGACTCAAACTTACTAAATATGTTGGACTTTTAAGTCCAAAGAAAAATCAAGCTAATTTCATTCAGTGAATGAGCACTCAATTTCACTCTCAAGGTAATCTGTTAGAGTTAAGTGACTTAATAAAAAAAAGTTGCCTAAAATTAAATTAAATTAAATTTTATTTAAGACCTACTTAGATTTATTCAGGTCAATTAAAACCGCAAATTAAGACACCAGAACAAGGAGAAGCCCATCACGAGAATGATCTTACAGTATGTTCCAACTCAAAAAGCTCCCATTCTCATTTTATAGAACGAAAAGCTTTCCTTATCTATATCTTCAAAATATATGAATTTGAGTTATGGGGTTCTACATTGTAATATCTGCGTTTAATATGAAACACGATTATAATTGCTTCTTTTAATGTTTATTTCTTAAGATATCCAAAGATACGCTTGTTCCACATTTGGACGTCAAAACCCAACCTAACTTAATGCAAACTATGAAGTTCGTTAACATTCATACAGTACGACCTCAATACATAACAAGCGTCCAACCAAATGTGTTTACAATACTCAATTACTTAACTACTACTACTACGAATGATTTACTTTAAATTCAACGGTTCTATAACCTCACTCCCCTTACCAACTTTATAAAATTATTAACTTATATTAACATTTATGTAAATCTAAATGGTTTCTTAATTATATTTCTATCCCTCAAATTGTGATGACTCTTCTCTCCTGTTTCGTAAACAATTCTGTCAAGAATCCCACTGATAAGGTCATAACCAAACTTTTCATCGTTATCAACCACTTCACTTATATCGAAGTCTTCAGCACCCTCCACATCACATGTATTCTCTCTTATTGTTGTCGCTTCCGGCTCTGGCTCAAATTTGTTCTGTTAACACTGATAATTTTCAGATCAGACCAACCGTGGTCGAATCTGATTATTATGTCTTTTGATAACACGACCCATTTCCAATCTGGGTAAATAGTTTCTACTACCATATACCTTTACGATAATAGCTTTTTGCCAGCCCGGTTTATTAGCATTACGATAATCCCTCACCATTACCAAATCGTTCGGTTTGAACTTACGTTCTATCGGGTTAACGTATCCATTATTAACTGGTACGACTGTTAGCAAATTATTTTTTGGCTTCAGTAAATCTAACTGGATTTTTGGCTTGTATCCAAGTAATACTGCTGCTGGTGCTTTACCCGTTGTCGAATGATTCGTGTAGTCTAATAAAAATGTATTTACCACCACCTCGACACTGGCATTTGGTTTATCAAACAAACACTTTTTAATGGTGTTTTTAACGGTTTTCACAGCGTTTTCTGCTGCTCCATTTGTAGCTGGATACCCCGGAGAAGTCAATCTTTGCGTGATGCCATGTTTCGATAAATAATCTTTGAAATCCTCAGACACAAACTGCCGCCCGTTATCTGACACTATATCATCTGGATAACCGAAACGCGAAAACACTTCCTGCAACTTCCGTATTGTGAAACTTGTTGTCATATCCTTCGTACCAAACACCTCTATCCACCTAGTGAGCGCATCAATTATTATTAAGAAATAATATCCTTTGATTGGACCGCCGAAGTTCATATGTATTCTGCCCCAAGCTCTACTGGGTTTTGGCCACAGAATGAATGGCACTTTATTTGGACTTTTCCCATAAGTTAAGCACGCCTCACAGCTTCCCAGCCATCGTTCGATATCCTTATCCATACCCGGCGCCACCACACATACGAACGTAATATTGATTTAGTTTTTACCATTCCCATGTGCGTCTCATGCACTTGTTTCAAAATTTCATTTCCTTGAAGCTTAGCGAAGATTTCCGAGATTCGAGGCAACGGGGACTTAACATCTGCTAAATGCGGATTAACGGTCGTCTTGTAATCCGCATGGATTCTAATGTTTCCATCGAACTTCAAAATTGGAACTAAAGGTGTACCCCAAACTGCTGAATCTATACGCGTTATAACCCCCTGTCTCTTCAGATCTCTTATTTGGTGCTCTACCACAACTCTGAACGCATGCGGTACAGGTCGTGCATTAAAGAACTTCGGCTGCACCGTTTCATCCACCTCTAACTTTATTATCGCACTCCTTTCAACTTCCCAATTTTACCATCAAAGAGCTCGTTGTAATCCTTCACTATCTGATCTACTTCTTTAACCTCACCATCAACCACGTTATTAATCGACACGACCTTAATTTTGAATTCTCTAATGAAATCACGTCCAACAATGGGCATTGACGCAATCTCAATCACTAAAATTCTAAATTTTCTTGTTACCTCATTATACAATATTTTCGGTTCAAACTCTTCCACAACTTTAAGTTCTCCGCCGCCGTAACTTTTTACCGTAGTAGTATCAGGTAACAATTTTACTGATGGAAATCTTTGAAAAAACATACGCGTTGGAGTAGCTGAAACCCCAGCTCCAGAATCGATTTGGAAAGTTACCATCTCCTTTAGAATCTTAATTCTAATTAAAAACGGATTAAAATTTTCCGTTATACTTGAACTGCACAACCGTTCATTCCCACCAATTGACAGAATTTCATGCATTCCGGCTGACTCCGAAGACAATTTGTCCAAATTTCAATCTTCTTTCAACTCACTATTAGGCGCGGAAATACTCACTACGTTAATTTTCACCTCTTTACAAATCGCAAGCAATTGCCCCTTTTTATTACAGTCGTTGCATTCTTGAATTTGCATCTAATTGAAGAATGATTCCCAAATCCGCAATGTTCACATTTCGTAGATGTTTTTACATCTATTGCACCTCTTCGTTCACTGGTTACGTTTTGTTGGCAGATTATAATCTCGTTTTATAAATTTTCCAATCCTTTAACGTATGATCGAATTTCGGAACATGAAAACATTCCGCCATTTTGATATCAATTTAAAACCCCCACAAAAAAAACAAAAAAAAAAAATTTTGTATTCTTAATTTTAATTATTTCTACACGCTTTCGATTATAACATCTCGTCGCCAGTTGTAATGTCTGGGTTTATTATGAAACACGATTATAATTGCTTCTTATAACGTTTATTTCTTAAGATATCCAAAGATACGCTTGTTCCACATTTGGACGTCAAAACACCTAACTTAATGTATACTATGAAGTTCGTTTACATTCATACAATACGACTTCAATACATAACATACATATAGTATAGAGGTTTTTGAGTTTAAATTTTTTAGTTTTTGAATTTTGGGATTTCAAATTTTAAGATTTTGATATTTTCGAGTTTCTATGTTCTAATGTTTTCCGGTTTTTGGTCTTCTAAATTTTGGCGTTTTATATTTTGATGGTTTGGGAATTTATATTTTAAGGTTTATGGGTTTAAGATTTTAAGGTTTATGGGTTTTTGGATATTTAGAGTTTAGCCAATCACGAATCTTATATAGATTTTAAGATTTTAAAATTTTAGGTTCTTGATTTTAACGTTTTTCTGCTTTAGGAATTTTTAATTTTTAGAATTTCAAATTTTTAGGAAAAATAATTTCAAATTTTATAGGATTTTAGATTTCAAAATTTTAAGATTTTAATTTTTTTCAATTTTTTATGTTTTAAGGTTTTGGGCAACTACTCTATAAATAGTTTAATTTGTTTAGATTTTTAGGATTCAATGTTTAAAAGTGTAGATTTTAGAAATTTAGAATTTTAAGAATGTACAATTTTATTTTTCGAAGTTTCAAATTTGTTAAAATTTATTTTTTTTATATTTTATAGATGTGATAAGGGTTGGTATCTTTATCTGAAACAAAAAAATCCCAAAAATCAAGATTTTTAAATATAACCAATTTTTAAAATATTATTTTAATCCGTTTCATACCTTATATGATGGGGGCTACCGCCCCAAACCCCGCTTGGATGATTTTTGTAATTCTAGCATTCATATAAATTTGAACATTTCAAAACATTTCTGTTTTTTTAAAATAACTATTCACATATTAAAATAGAGAACTCCACAAAGCCGCCTAGCATTTGACCCTTTGCGTAAGGACGACAGAAAAACATCAGAAAAATTTCAAAAATATTAACATAACATTTACGTTTGTGTTTTATTTGGTGAAAAATCAAACTCACTTTTATTATTATGGAATTTATTAATATATGTATTATGGCTTAACCTAATGATGTCACAATCACAACTAGACTAACTAAATATGATCATGAGGTATTCACTTTGGACTCGACGAGTAGTTTTGCGCCCAGACTGTGAAACCCTCAGACAGTTTTCATGGTTGGTCGACCACTGGTTTGGTCTTGTGAACGCGAATGTTATCCGGATGAAGATGATCGAAGAAAGTTCGAATACGACGATTAAATAAAAGTTAGGCGGGTGATCTGCCTGTTGCGGTTGATGGAGTTGCATGATGGTGGAGCAGAAACTTCGTCAGACGATGTTAAATGTCGCCAGAACTCTCATCCCAGAGCCACATACACCGCGCGAATACCATTCGTATTACAGAATTGTCGGAATTCCGCGGAGTCAAAAGCTGTACCATTGTCACTCACAATGATCTCTAGAATTCCATGAGTGGTAAATATCTTGCGAAGAGCCTGTATGCCACAGGCAGCTGATGTTGTGGCCACTTGAACTACCTCTAACCACTTGAAATAAGAATCGTTGAGTATAAAATAAGTGTTACCATAATGAGGTCCGGCATAATCAATATGGATTCTCGACCATCGTTTTGTCGTCTCCTCCCATGGGTGTACGGGAGCCTGTACCACCTTAGGACGGTTTGATTGACACTTTTTACAAATATGCATAGCCTTATCTATGTCCGCATCTAGTTTGGGCCACCACACATAATTTCTCGCTAGTGCCTTCATTCTAACAATACCCGGATGAGCAGTGTGTAGCGCGAACAAAATTTGTGCACAGTGAGATTATGGAAATATTACTATATATCCCCAGAGGAGGCATTCTTTGAGTATACTCTCTTCGGCACAACTAACCCAAAATGGCCGGAACTGTTCCACGGGTTTACTCTCTGGCCAGCGCTGCAGTGTCCACTAAAGGATCTGCAAGAGAACTGGATCTTTGTTTGTCAAAGCGGCAATGTCATCGGCATGGACGTTCGGCTTGTGTACCATCAGCACATCTTCTTCCTCTGTGACGATCGTAGTGGCCGGAACGGGAAGTCTACTAAGACCATCAGCATTTCCCACATCCTTCCCGGCATGGTAGACGAGTTTGAATGTGTAGGCATTCAGGAAAGTACTCCAATGAATCATTCTCGGCGATAGGATTTGTGGAGTTGGAATATCTGTGGTAAAACGACCAAGAAGCGGCCTATGGTCCGTCACGATAACGAACTCTCAACCGTAGACAAAATCATGGCACTTTCTCACTTGCGATTACCTTAGCTGTATCGTCGTTCTGTTTCGGTTATCTTTCTCGAGTGGTCGGCTATGGGAAGCACTTTCGTGCCCACTCTATGTGACAGTATGACGCCAATTCCATAGGGGTAAGCGTCACATAACAGCAACAACGGATATTTCTCACTAAATGGGATTATGACATTGCTGGACATCAAGGCATCTTTAAACGCATCGAAACTGCGCTGCTCGACAGCGATTCTGTACCCGATAAAATCGGTGGATGAACAACTAATTTGATATTTGTCTTGTTTTAGGCGGATACCAGCTTGATCATATCGTTGGAAGATGTCGATCAACTCCTGACGTAAATCTGCATCGGACGACGCGATGACGATGATATCGTTGAAATACGGCATTTCTCCCGGAATCCCTCGAAGTAGATTCTCCGTGAAATTTTGGAAAATTCTTGGCCCCGTACTAATACCGAATTGGAGTTGGTTCACCTTGAATGCTCCCTTGTGTGTTGTAATTGTTTGTACTAGCGCTGATGCATCGTCTAGGATTAGCTGTTGGTATGTTAGGGCGAGATCGAGTTTTGCAAATACGGAACCGTTTGGTATCGTCGATAACAGGTGATTTGCTGATGGAACCGAAAAACAATGCGGTGTGAGAGCTTTGTTCACCGTTGATTTGTAATCGCCGCAAATTCTCACACTGCCATCGGCCTTTGGAACAGGTACTATATATTGGCGTAGCCCACTCGCTGTATTCGACCAGCTCCAGAATTCCCTGTCGAACCACATTATCAAATTCAACTACAACTGCCGCTCGCATGGCAATAGGAATTCTTCGTGCTGGCAAACGTATCGGAATTACTTTTGGATCCACTTGCAGAATAATCGGAGGCCCACTATACGAACCCAGGGGGTCAATTCTCGTTCTGTGAAAAAAACCTAATGAAAAAAATGTTTCTATTTTGTTTCCATCAAGTCTTTTTCATTTATAACATTTCACACAACGACAATAAGCGATTTTTGATGTCCAAATGAAAAATAATCGTGAAAAAAACGCTAAATAAGTTGTTTTCATAGTAAGCTACACTGTAAACAGACATTTTATCGAGTTTCTTATAGATTTCCGCTAGATGATACAGCAAATGGTGTAAATATTAGCTAAATAAATGATAAAGTAGATTTAGATAATCAGTTTTCGTCATTGCCTGACAAAATATAAAATAAATTATAAAAATGATTAAATTATTTTTAAAACTTAACAAAATTAATTATTTGGAGGCTTTTCTTAAATAAACGGAATAGTTTTTAATAGATTTACTTATTAGTTAAATTTAAACTGAATCATATTATAGTTTCAATGCACATTTTATGTTAAAATTACAACTTTAGTTTTAATAGAGTTTTATTTTCATATTTATGATGTTCTCACCGCCAAAATGTTCGGTGAAAAAGTTTTATTCATATTAAAAGATTTTGACGTCATTTTTTCCCTTCTCAAGGAACATGAATCGGAAATGTATATTTCTCACTGAAAATACTTTCCATTACACTTTTCATGGAACGAGAATTGACCCCCAACTCAGGTGAAAATATGTGGCTGTATTTCACCAGTACATCGGAAAAACTGCTGACCGTGATTGCATGGACTCCTCTTGGATGGAAGTCCCTAAAGGCTCGAACCAATCGATACCAAGAACACTGGTTTTGTTTTCGGTGGTGATGTATAATGGTAGACTGGAAACTGATTTACCATTGTAATAAACATCAATTTCCAAACAACACAAAATGTCGATTGGATTCCGTTGGAAATCGACCAATTTCAAGTTTGCCTTACGTAGTGGTGGTGATTTTAAAACTTTTTTTTAAAAGTTATCTCGGAGATAATAGTGTGCCTTGAACCAGAATCCACTTTGAAACGACACGGAACATGGTTTATGTTGAATATTAACCGCAGAAGGATTGGAAATACTTTTCACATCTCTGTAAGGACGATTCGAATGCTCCTGGTTGCTCTTAGGTTTGTTGCTGCTGCTATCCATCGCACGACAAACCCGTTGAAGGTGAACACGTGGTAGTACGGTATCGCCAGGTGGATCGGTCATGGTTCTCCCCGCAGCTGGAACACCTGTGGCGGTTTACGCATGTCTACATGCATTCGCCGTCACATGGTAACAAACAACGCGCCCTTTCTATCATCTACATTCAGGTGTACCAACCGCGCGACACAACAGAATTACAAAACAGATAGACGAAGGAACGAAATAAAATAAAATACAACATTAAACAGTCTTGTCTCGGATTTCAGCTGGGCAACACGTCGCTCTTGGTGTTGGGCCGCCAACCACTTTTTTATTACCAAAATGGTGGTGATAGATAACATAAAAATATAAATTTTTAATTATAATAATCACATACTGAAATATCAAGCTCCCCAGAGCCAAAATTAAATGAGTCTTCCTTTTTGATGGGGCAACCCACTTTGTATTTTTTGGTATTTATTTTTTTGTCGTTCGGGAATATGATGGTATCCCTTAAACTTGTTCAGCTTTCAAACGAAAATAATTTTACGTTTAGCCCTTGCTATAAAATTTTACATTTTCAGAATTTGGGATTACCTAGAATTCTCCAAATTTTTCAGCCTAAAAAAAAAAATTCTGAAAAACACAAATTTCATTCCCCATTTTAGTTTAATTTGAATTTAAAACGAAGTTAACTTGACGAAATCCAAAAGAAACAATAAAATTTGAATTCTTAAAAAATTCAAAGGAAATATAGCGTGCAGGTAGGTGAAATAGGTAATTTAACAAATTATTTAAAATAAATTGACTGTACACAAATTTATCAAGTTCGCCACAAAACCATAAATTTTAGATTTTTTTAGACTGTTTGATTTTTAATGTTTTAGAATTTCAATTTTTTAATTTTTCTAATTTTGCGTTTCAACATTTAAAATTTTAATATTTTCAAAGTTTGATATTTCAAAGTTTCGCTTTTGGAATTTCTAGAATTTTAATTTTTTAGGATTTTGGGAATTTAGGATGGGTTTTAAGGATTCAAGGTTTTACAGATTTAGAATTTTTAGAAATTTAGAGTTTTTTGATTTTAGATTTTTAGATTTTGGCGCTTTAAAATTGTAGATTTTGAATTTGTATCCGGAATTCTTAGGTTTCAATTTTTAGAATTATTCATTTTTTGGATTTTAAGAATATTATGTTTTCAAATTTTAAGGTTTTCAGATTTTTTTGAATTTTGACCTTTAATTTTGTACTTTTTAGAATTTTAAGTAAGAAATTTTATAGTTTCTCAGCTTTTTAATTTTTAGAGTTTTACATGGGTCTTAAATAATAATATTTAACATTTTCAGAATTTGGGATCACTTCGATTTATAACTATGGAAATTTCAGTAAATCGTCAACGCGGAGGATTGGGGCAGATGCCCCATCCTCTACAGTACAAAACGAATTCAAATAACCTTTCAAAAATTTGTTATATTTAAAAGACTTGACTTTTTTGGGATTGGTTATTTTGGGGATTTTTTTGTTTGAGATATCGAAGGTAATCCACTGAATTTAATATTTTAATTTTTTTGACATAATTAAATTTAATTTATAATTTATTTATTTATTACTTATTTTGAATAATTTCTTATTTTTAGTTTAATAAAAATGATTTTTATTTTATGATATAAATTTTGTTATCATTTTTTTTAACACCACCATTATTATCAAGACACACAAAATGTGTGGTTGGCGGCCAACAAAAAGCGTGTTTGTTTCGTTAGATTTTGGACAAGCCGGTCAGCAGTGGGACGAGCTATTTGTCGCCACATTTTTAAATTCTTAGCTGTTAGAATAAAGACTAGGTTTTTAAGTTTGTTTGCTTTAGGCTTTGAGAATTTGGGATTTTTATAGTTTAGAGATTTTAAAATTTTTAATTTTTAGATATATGGCCTTTAGATATTTGAGAGTTTTGGATTTTAGATTCTTTTTTTTTTTTTTATTTTTTTTTTTATTTAATATTACAACTGATTTACAAATCATTTAGTAATTTATTTTTCTTAAATGAAAATTCACATTTGACGGGCAGTAGCCCAATGGTTACTCCCGTTTGAATTTACAAAGTAATTATTTTTCTCTATCCGAATTAAATACAACTGCCCAATTCCAAAGGTTTCTTCCTTTGAAGTCTTCTTACTGCATTGGTGGTATCCAACAAACTTCGTATGTCTGCATTTTGGTGCCGAGATATCCGCTGAATGTGTTTCTTCGCATGATTTTGTATTTCTTCACTTACATATTCCATATTTAAGTCCCTATGGAGGTTATCATTTCTAATGTACCATGGTGCGTTTACAATGCCACGCAGCACTTTGTTTTGAAAACATTGAATCATTTGTACATTTGTCTTCTTGGTACAACCCCAAAGTTGAATACCGTAGGTCCATATTGGTTTAAGTATTTGCTGATATAATAGCAATTTGTTATGTATTGTAAGCTCAGAGTTTCTACCTATTAGCCAATACATTTTCCTATATTTAATGTTCAATTCTTCTTTTTTCTTTTTAACATGCTCTTTCCATCTAAGCTTGCAATCGAGAGTCATGCCGAGGTATTTGGCTGTATTTGCATTTGGAACCGGCCTTCAATTAAGTTTCACTGGAATCCAGTTAACTTTCTGGTTTGTGAAGTTTACGTGAACCGACTTTGCTTCGTTTAGGCTAATGCGCCATTTCTTTGTCCAACTACTCACTGTGTCGGTTGGTTTTTGAAGTTTGGTCGTGGCTTCTGATATACACTTTCCAGTCGCCAGAATAGCTGTATCGTCTGCAAATGTTGCTATGGTGGAACCTTCTGTATTTGGCATATCTCAGGTGTACAGGATGTACAATATAGGACCCAGTACGCTACCCTGTGGTATGCCTGCTGATATTCTCTTTAGTTCAGAGTACTCTTGGTTATATTTTACACGGAAATGTCGGTCTGCGATATAAGATTTAAGAATTTGATAGAATTGCTTAGGTAGATCTCGATGCAATTTAAATTCAAGTCCTTGATGCCAAACTTTGTCGAAAGCTTGTGCTACATCTAAGAAGATGCTCGAGCATATCTTCTTATTCTCAAGTGAATCTTCGATTATATCCGTTATTCTGTGAACTTGTTCTATCGTAGAGTGATTTTCTCTAAATCCAAATTGGTGTGGTGGAATCAAATTTCTCTCTTCTATTATTGGCTTGAGTCTCTTGAGCAGTAATTTTTCAAATAATTTTGAAATTACAGGAAGTAATGAAATCGGTCTGTACGACTTTTTATCGTTCGCTGGTTTGCCTGGTTTGGGGATCATAATTACTTCAGCAACCTTCCATTGCCGTGGGATATATTTTAGTCTGAAGACAGCATTGATAATTTGAACCAATTTTCGTAGTCCCTTCTCGGGGATGGCTTTTACGACTTGTCCAGTAATTAAATCATATCCTGGAGCTTTTTTTGCGTTCAAATTACACTTGATCTCATTTTTTAATTCCTGTAATGTTACACATCGAATATTATATTTATCAATTTTGCTAATTGTTATTATGTTTTCATCTGCTGTTTGCCTAGGTAACGGTTGAAAGGTGTCTTCCAAGTGAGCTGCAAATAAAATAGCTTTTTGCTTGTCACTTTTGGCCCAGGTTCCTTCCTCATTTGTAATAGGTGGCACATGCATTTTAGTTCTTTTTAATCCCTTTGTTGCTTTCCAAAGAAAGTAATCAGTATCTTTATGTTCGGTGAGACCATTTAAGTACTTGTTGATAGTTTCATTCTTAATTTCTTTTATAAGTTGTTTTAGTTTATTGCATAGAAAATTGAGGATTTTTTTGTTTTCCGGAGCGCGTGTCCTTTGCCAGGTTTTTCTTGCCTTCCGTTTCTCTCTAACTAGCTCCCTGACCTCAATAGGATAATTTTGATTCCTACGGGATTCGGTGTGACTAGCAGGAGATCTTATTTTAGATTCTAAGGCAAGCTTTGAGGAAATTTTTGTGCTTAAGATTTTTTAAATTGTTAGATTTCTAACTTTTAGATTTTTAAATTTTCAGAATTTTAAGATTTTGATGCTTTTAGATTTTTAGGTTCTAAGGTTTTTGCGTTATTAAATTTTAATTTTTATTTGATTTTAATTTATAGATCTTTAAAGTTTTAGAACTTTCATATTTTGAGATTATTAGAGTTTTATTCATCAAGTATTTTAGATGTTTGCCCTCCATTTAGATATTGAGGTTTGTATGTATTTACGCTATAAAACTTTTAGATTTCCAGGCTTTCATATTTTAATATTTTCGATTTGCAGAATGATAAAATTCTATAGAATTTTGGGATTTAAGTATTTAAATGTTAAGTATCGTAAATTTGTGGAATTTTCTGTTTTAGGTTTCTAGTCCACTTTAGAGTTTAATTTAAGTACAGTTACAGTACTAAAATCAAACAAATCGAACAATAAATTGATAACTGACGGATTCAGTAATCATTTACCAATCAAAAAGTAAGCAAAATATATTAAGATGGTGTTGTTCTAAAAAAACGAGGCTTTTAAGTAAGGTTACAGTAATCAGAGTTTTTATGAATAGGTTGCATGTTCTCAAAAATAAATCAGCAATACCTAGCCATGATCCTAGTGCGTTTAAAAGTTACAAACAATGTTTTACAAGAAATAAGGCCTTCTTCTTTATTGCAAATTTGTCAGATACTACGAGTAGCTATAACTAGTCGCCAACCGAACTATAAAGTCTATTTACCAAGAAAAAGAGCGCAGAAAGAGAAAATTGGAAGAATACGTCGGGCACATGAAACTTTCAAAGAACCACTGTAAAAATTCCTGAATAATTATTATTTTTGGATGGCGAGCTATTTGTGCTCTCAGAGAAAAGATTCAATGACGAAATATTAAATATATTAGAGACAACTAGTTTCACTTGTGCTTTGCTTAATGATTTCCCAATCTTAAAATTCATATTCAGATATTTTTTTCTAAGGGTTCCATATGTTAGCAGCCGAGAGAAACATTTAATTAAAACCAAAAATTATTATTTCTGATTTTGAAAAATCAATTTCGTCAATTGCTAGATCATACTTTTCTTTCCCTACGTTTAAAGAGTCCCTATTTTATTTTGGGCAAATTATATGGAGAATATTTCAATAACGAAAATGTAAATTTTAGAATTAAAATACTGAAAAGTTTATCATTTGTACCACAAGCTGAAATTCCAAAGTATTACTCGGAGTAAAGCAGCACCTTTGAAAATAAATCTTTACAAAAATTCGGATTTTGATTTAAAAAGAGCCTACCCATCAGGTGAAGCAAAATAGAAGAAGTGAAAATATGATCAAGCTTTTCGTTCCGCTTTAGATTTCGTAAAATATAACTATCCACCAACCCAAAATTCAATTGAAGGTCGGCATCGTCGCTTGAAAGTAGTAGTCGAAAAGAAACATGGCGGCATCCATGCTATATTAAAGGAAATGGGAAAAGTGATGATTTTGGTTAAAACAAGCTCTTGAGAAAAAAGGCCTTGGTGAAATTATATCGCATAAAAAATTTCACACATTCAAAAATATAAACAAATTAAAAAACATTCTAATTTCAACGATTCAGTTGATTTATGAAATTGTTTATCGTCGCGAGGGTTCTTTTCGAGGCTTATTTGATTGGCGATTTTGTTTTTGCAGATGTCAAGCCCAACCTGTTTTGCGCATTTAAACTTTAGATTTAGATGATGTTAGGTGTTTTGGCTTTAAAAGTTTACAATTTCTAGACTTTCACATTTTTAGATTTTTGGACTTCCAGAATTTTACATTCTTATAGAGTTTTGTGATTTTGGTGGTATTTAAATTTTAAGGTCCTTAGAGTTCCCAAATTTTGTTTTTTAGATTTTTAGAGTTTTGGAATTTGTGATGTTAACATTTTTTAGTAGTTTACTTTAAAAAATTTAGCTTTCCACGATTTCAAATTTGTATTTTTTAGGTTGGCTAAAGTCTCTACACGACGTTTTCTGAAAGTAAAGTGTGAAGATAAAATAATTTTAAAAGTCTTTATAAAATTTCTAATTAACGATTCACTATCGATGGCCTTACGTTAGGCCTAAGCGATTGAGAGCGGCAAATGACAAGTTAAAATCGATACATATTTTTAAATAACTTTTTGGAAGCTGACATTATGTAAAAAACCAACCCGTACTCGAATAATCTATAACATATCAAATAATCTCGTCAGAATAATTAATTTTTTTAATTATCTTGCATAAACATAAACAAACTTTTACACCTACCCGAAAAATTCGACATCAAGTTATTTCAAGGAACTTGATTTCCGATGGTAAGTGGTGGTTCTTCTTTTACTGGATAAACACCTTATAGCCTACTAGTTGGCGATGCGAATTTTCCCAAAGTTTAATTTTTTAAAGCTCGAATAATCTCGAAGCCTCTTAAAAATTCTTAATATTTCCAAGTAGTTTACAGCATTCGAATTAATTCAAAGATATTTAATAAACAACACATAGGGAATGAGCGATATGAACGAATTTTATTTGTTCTCAAAATTACGTAAGAAATTTGGTTAAATAGTAAACACCGTATGTTTTTAATTAACAATAGTGAAAATATCGTTCTTTGTAGATAAGAAATTTACAAAGAAAAATTTCAAGAAGTTCAAAAAAGTTAAGTATTTTAAGGAATTTAGGGAAGTATACAGTTCTGACGGCTTGAAATTATTTGGTCGGCATTAAAATTACGCTTGTTTTATTAAAATTTTTAAACACATAAACATCCACAACTTCAGACAAATCAAAATGTGAGTCTTGACTAAGACCACATTTGTTTTTTTGGAACAATAAAAATACGGTTTTGGTCAGATATGTTACATAAGTTGTTGGTACGAGTATATACATGAATCACTAGAAAACAGCAATCTTTAATTTTCTTTGCTAAATCAATAAAAATTCTCTTATATTTGTCAATCTCATCTAATTCAATGAAAATTTACCATAAATACTAAAAAGCGAATCGCAAGGACATTTTGGCAATCTGCTCAACATATTATTAAACGCTTATTTAATGTAATAAAATTCATAATCTTATACATTTATCGGTGCTAATGACATAACCGTCAAACTATTAAAATTTAATGGAAATTCCTCAAAAAAAAACATTTTAACTTCGCAACACCTAATGATATAAATACAAAATCGCGAATACTAAACATGAATAAAATAAATTGGATGTGTCAATTAATGAACTATAATTTTGATTGAAATCGCATTACCATAAAAAACCAAAAATTCATCGTTAATCACATATATACGAATTGAAATAATTATCTCATCATTAAATATAAGGTAATGAAAGTGTTGCCTGCAGAAAATGCTGCGCGATGAAATGAATAATTATAGAGATACGCAGCGTAACAAAATTTCGCGATAGTTGTCTATAAGTGCTGTAATTAACCATAAAAACCTGTTACAGTAATAAACAGCGATATGTATATACATAATGAACTCTCGAAAAATCAAATTCAACTAATTTCATGTCAATTTAAAATTGATTTCTATAACCACACACATTTTCAATCAAAAAACTATTACTCTAAATCAAACAGGTAGAAATCACATTAAGAAAGCTGATCGCGGCGCAAAGCTCTACAAACTAAACTAAACTAAAAACAAAAACGAAAAAAAAAAAAAAATCCAAATAACTATAATCATTCGAATTTTTTTTTGTTTTTTGCAATCAAATATTAAATTTATATTGATTGTAATCAATTGGATTTGATCTCGTTTTGAAACCAATTTTTTTTTTTTGTATCATTTCATTTACCTCTCGCGTCTATACAGAAGAATTCATAGTCTTTACGCTTATCTTGATAAAATTCATCACCGCCGAACGCATACGGAATATTAGAGATTGAGCGAGAAAAAAATCATTGTCGTGACGATTCATTTTGTTTTTGATCGTATCCGACAAGACTTATCGTAATCTATATGTATCTATTTTAGATTTATATAAATTGAAAAAAAAAGATCGCCAATAGCAAATAATTAAAAAAGATTTTTCTTCTTTATGATCTCTCAAAGTTCATTACAGATTTAAATGATCGCGAGTTTTTTTTTGTTTTTTGTATAAAGCTACGTCGTAATGTAAGTAAGTATACTACACACAAGATAATCGTTGATCTTCATACATTTATTTTTTTTTGTTGATCATGGAATATATTAAAATTAAGTAGAGAAGAATAAAATTAGGTAAATTGTGAAACAAAACAATGAGATGATCGAGAATTTTTGTTTGTATGGTCAACAAGATTGAGGACAAATTTTTATTTTTTTAAATATTTGGGATAGTCGGATCCGATCGTCGTATTCGATTAAAATTTGAATACTCATATTGGAATTTCGAGTGTTTGTTAATTTTATTGTCTCAAATTATTCAATTTTTTTTTTTTTGTCTTAAACAAAGATTTAAGATTATATGTTTTTTTTTTGTATATTAAATGATTTAGGTAATGGAATTCGACGAGTAATGATAAATTTTCTGTCATAGAAACTGAAGTTTTTTTTTTTTTGTCTAATATTTTATTTTATACGGCATAGACAGGTGATTATTTATTCGTCGATATACTTTGAATGTTTGTTACTTATACAATATAAGTTGAAGCGTTCAATATATGATAAAACTGTAAGCAAACAGCCATTACTTAAAACGGATATCTCACGATTTTCTTCATAAAAGCAATAAAAATTGATCATAAAAGTTAATTAAATTAAATTAATTCACAATTTTCTCTCATTTTATATTCGTGTATAACATACGTAGTTGAGATACGTTTATATCCGTGCGCAATTCATACAAGACGTAGATATTGCAAAAAATTAAAAAATAAAACCACCACTTGTGATCATCCTCAACATCTCCGTATTGTATTTATATAAAATACCATGATCTCAAATTAATAACAAAAAAATAATAATAATAATAAAAGTACAATAATCACCATATTGATCAAAATAAAAATGTTTATTGAAAAATTGTAAAATATAAGCGCACAAATATGCAACACACAACAACAACAACAAAAAATTGTCTTGAAAGATCATCGATCGTACCAATCGAATACAATCTTTATTGTATAGTTATCTCTTCTTTTAATTTAATTTCGTGTAGGTTTTTGTTTCTTTACGAATTTTTTTTTTTGCTTAATTTTTAATTTATACACACATATATATAACGATCTTGAACGATTAAGATCAGTGCACGATCAAGAAAAGAAACAAAAAATGAATAAACGTACAATAAATAAAAAATATATTCGTATATTACCTATGTATAAGATGAAGATCATTGATTCAGATAAATTTCTATATTATATATATATTGTGAACCTGTCAGCAAAAATTTAATTTTGTTAAAATGTGGTATTTTCTCCTTTGGGTCGATTTGGATCGATCGTTGGTGTTATTGTTATACAATATACGCACGGTGTCTCAATTTTTTTTTTTTTTTTATTGTATTTCTTCACTACGAAAATTAGGATGATCGTGTGCGCAAGCAGCGAGCGCGCACACATGTTATCCAGGAAATATCGACAATAATTAAAATCAATTCTAACTTTTAAGCTATCAATCAAAACATGAACCGCGAGATTTAAATTGTAAATTAAAATACAAGAAATGTAATTTTTCAATCAAAATGGTAAGATTAAAGTCATGTAACTTACAAAAAAAAAACTAATAATAAGATCAACCTTAAAGGGTCAAAGTTATTATTTAATTCGTCTTTTGCGTTTTGTTTTATGTTGTTGTTGCTGTGTGTGTGGTGCAGTGATAAATTGTGGGCGATAAAGTTTTTGTGTTCTTGAATTGATTTTATAGTTTTTTTTAGTTGCTTTAATAAAATATTATATGTGTGGTTGATGTTTTGATGCATTGAATATATTATTGATTGTAAGGGAATTTCCTTTCAGTACTCCGAATAAAACTGAGGTTTTAAGAAATTGGTTTTCTCAATTTCATTGTACAATTTTTATTGAAATGTTTTAATAATTCACAAAAAAATATGTATGGACGTAATTTTCTGAATGTTTCTCTTAAAAATGTCTTAATTTAGAATTAAAGTTGCACCAAGATATGCATCAGCAGCGTAGATCAGAGTATTTCATTACTCTAGATGAGGAATGCACCAGGAGGATGCACTTACCTTATATATTTACCGACTCTTTCACAACTACTAAAAAATATGTCGGATTTTCCAATGTGCCACAACTTGTTTAATGACAACTCCATGTGGGTATGTTGATCATTTCGTTGAGCTCACCAATTGCATAAAAGAACAAATATCGTCAAAATTAATGTACATATGTGTACATATATCACTGAAGATTTAAATGAACGGTATATTACAATGTGTTTTTTCCTACAAACTCTCTTAAAAATAAGCTTTGCAAGGTTGGCTTAGATGAGGTAGAAACTTTTTTTATAATGCGTGTGTTAAAAGTTATTGACTTTGCACACTGGAGCGAAAACTGATTGTTTTAATTAAAAGTGAAAAATGTATTTCCAAACAACGAATATTGGTATGGTTCTTCGTAAAACCGACAACAACTAAGCACCGTTTGTTTTCAAGAAAGACATTCCAATTTTTTTTCTGATTTTTTTTTTCGCAAAATTAAGTTTTACGTAAATGCTCGAGCCAGGTATCATCCCGAAAACGAATAGAAACGTTGATGTCATGATGTCAGATGAAAATGTTGTTCTAAGCCTATTTTCTCACGATTTTAATGAAGTTTGTGGGTCAAGAACAAAGATCTAGCGAAAGCAAAAGAAAGATTCATGTTATGCTGGGATTTGAAGATGCTACTCGGTGAAATTGTTTATTTTTGGTACACCCTATTATGAATGAGCTGATGCTCAAAATAGGGTGTGCCGAAAATGATGTAAATTTAATGTGCACAATAAATAAACAATAAATAATAACACACACACACACACACATAATAAACGAAGCAATATTTTTAAATTCGGTTTTTAATACATGCTTATATAGTCGGTCAAAAATGTGGCTGATGAAAGTAAACTCCTTTTTTTAACGACCTCCATGGGTGGAAATCTAAATGTCACAATTTTCAATCTAGAACCAATAACGAAAAAGATTTTGAAAATGATGTCATAATCTAGTGAAGTACGTAGTAGGATTTTTTGGATCAATTACAATTTAAGGATTTTTTGACCGATTTTCGACCGATATTTTCATGAAAAAAAATGTTTCAATAGATTTCACTTATACTTCACTAGATTTTGATATGTTTTTTCAAATTTGTTTTCGTTTTTTGTTCTAGATTAAAAATTGTGACCAGTAGATTTACGCCCGTGGATGCCATTAAAAAAAAGGAGTTTCCTTCGTGTACTTCTTGACTTATATAAACATGTATTATAAAACAAATTTAAAATCGAATTTCCCTTCTCATTTTCTAAGACAGTTTACTTTCACGACATTGCTCCGTATGGTTCAAATCAGTTACTCTCAGTGCGCATAGCAAAATATTGGTTTTAAGGGAAAACTGTGCATTTTATTATCAACATTGTAATGCACTAAAAACCATTAACTGTAAACATTAAAAATTTGGCTCGTTGGTAGCCTTTAAAGCCGCCTAAAAGAAATGCAAATAGATACTTCTCGAGTTAATGTTAAGGTCAGAAAGAAACAAATAGACGAATAAAGCAAGTGTATCATGTAACTCAAGGTCATCAGGTGTTAGATATTATAACGTGTAACAATTGTTATAACCATTTTTCAATGGCGCTCAGTATTTTTGAAATAAATTAAATAATTATCGAAGCATATAAAAATTATTAACTTTTAAATTTTTTTGCTGGTATAAATCCAAAGCAGCTTTCTAAAAGCTGTGCAAATATTTCAAATTCTAAACTACAAGAAATTCTTGTTTTCTCATTCATATTCTTAAAATTCTCCAAAATTTTAAAATTATTAAAACCTCTAGTTTATCTAAAAAATTAAAATTCTAAAAATCATTGAAAGTTTAAAGATTCCGAGAATTTTAGATTTTTTTTTTCTTTTTAATTATTTGAATTGTTTAAATTCGTTGAAAAAAATAAAAATTTTAAATTTGTCTAACTCCTTAAATTCCATAAAAGTTTTTAATTATTAGAACCCAGCAAATTCCTTTGTATTCTTAAATGTTTAAATTTTTTAAATCGTTGAAATATATCACATTCATGAAATTCTCTAAATATGAGACATTTATTAAATTATAATAGTTTTTTAATATTTTCTAATTTGTTTTATTGATTAAATTCTTTAAAATCTTTAAATTTCCTATGGTTTCTAATTACATAAATGTTTGATACTTACTGTTTATTAAAAACGCTGATGTTTATAACTGTTTGATTTACATAAAATTAAATTCTTTATACTCTTTTTGATATTTGTGACATTTTTAAATTTCTTAAAATTCTAAAATATTTCATCAGTTTAATTTCTATTTGACGTTTATAATATCTTAAACCATTTCAAATTCTTCAAATTTCGTAATTTGTTGAAATTGTTTAAATATTTTTTATCTACAAATATATTTTTTGAACTGTATAATTTAATTGAATGACGTCTTAATAAATGTGTTTTAATTAAAAATTTTTTGACAAGAACTGGTACCATAAATAAATAAATATTTTAAAAATTTTATCTCTTTAAATTTCTCACAACTCTAAAATTGACTAAATTCTATAAATTTTTATACTCTTTAAAATATTTATTTTATTAAACTTTTCATATTTTTAAAATTCTAAAATTTTAAAGCCCATAAAACTCTTTATATTTTTTTAAATATTTCTGATTCTTAAAATTCATTAAATTCCAAATATTTTAAACTTTTTAAATTTAATACGTACTTTAATTTTTTTAGATCTTTTAAATTATGTTCCTACAAATTATTTCAAAAGTTAATATAAAAAGTAAATCTAAATATTCGAATTCTTATTATTTTTTAATATTGAAAATTTTAAATTTTAAATTCTGTGGATTCAGTAAATTTTTAATATGGTTTTAAATATTTAAGTTTTTTGAATTTATAAACGCTTTAAGCTCTTAATATTCTTTAAATTATTTAATTAATTTTAACTCTTTTAACTTTTAATATTAGAAGAAAAAAGAATTTAATATTTGTTAATATTTAACAAGTAAATTATTGTAAATTATTATGTAAATTACTATACAAGTAAAAACAATTAACAATAAATTATTAAAGTTTTTTAATTTGTATTTCACGTTGTCTTCAAATCTTTGTCAATCTTGAATCTTAAATTTTTTAACTATTTCAGATCAGTGAATTACATAAACTCAAATCATATAATTCTTCAATAAATTTATAAAATTCTTTAAAATATTTAAATTATTATTTGAGTACCTTAAAATCTGTAAGTTCTTGAAATTATTTAGTCTTTAAATATCTATATGCTCTAAATTGCGCAAAATTTTTAAATTTAACAATTCCTTAAATATTCTTAATTCTTTATGGTAATTCAATAAAATCTTTGTACACTTTTATTTCTCTAAATTCTGTGAATTTTTAAAAATTCTTAATTCCTTAAATGGCTTGAATTGTTTTAATTCTTCAATTTCTTTAAATCGTTATATTTTTGACTTTGATCAGACATTGTTTTCCATTATTAGTCCCTTATTTAGATAAAAGAATCCCCTAAGATATCGAAATTTTTCCAACAATTTGTGTCTTATTAAAAATGTAAAATGAAACTTCTAATTTTACCACAATATTTCATCTTATATTAGTGATTAAAATTAGTTAAAAATCTTTGAATGGTTTGATTAATGTTGTTTGTTTTTAAAAGTTTTTAAATATTTGACATACTTAAAATTGATTAAATTGTAAATAAAATAAAATAAATTGTAAATTTTTGAATTTTAGATTTGATTGAATCAACGTCTTATTATATTTTTAGCATTCTTAGACTTCTTTGAACTCTAAAAATTGTTAGTTATTTAAATTCCCTAAATTCTGTAAACTAGAAAAATTTAAAAATTGCAAAGAACGTTTAAGTTCGTTGATTGTAAGAATTAATTATCATCAAATTTTTGAAATTTTTAAAATTCTTTTAATTATTCAAAAGCTTTAAATTCTCTAAATACTTTTTGTTGGATCAATTAATGTAAAATTATTTCAAAATGATAATAAAATTTTAAAATAATAAAAATAAAATGGTATAGTTTTAAACAATTTTAAGAATATATTTTTAAATATTTGATCTGTTTAAAATTCTTAAAATATTAAATTTTTTAAACTATTTTAAAACAGGAAATCCTCCAAATTTTTTATAAGTTCATTAAAATTTGTGTATTCCTGAAATGCTTCAAATGTAGTTTTTTTAAAATCATTTTATAAAGGCACTCAAGGCACTTCTAAAGTTTTCGCAGTTCCCTTTTAACGTCCTGCCATACGCAGTAGCCAAATCGAGAAGGTACCGTTAGACGCCTTGTTTTGCATTGACAACCTGCATTGCTTTAGGCCAGCCTATCGTAGGTCTGCACTCTCAACGGGGGGTCAAAGTTGTGTTTATCTTCATCACCGTTCGTAATCAGATGATAAAAGATCGCTTTTGCATACCGCCCCTATCGGAACTTTTGACATGAGAAATATAAATTCATTAATTTCTTTAAATTATTTACATGTTCGACCAAATATTCTTAAAAATTTTGGATTCTAAACATTAAGTTTTGAAGATATTTCGAATTTTGAAATTCTATTATTTCTCTAAATTCTATACACCTTTTAAGTTCTTTAAAACCTTTAAATTCGTTAAAGTTTTAAAATTTTTCTTAAAATTCTTTAAATAATCTTTTATTAGATAAGTTGAATCAAGTAATTATTATTTATGTAAATAAAGAAAATTATAGAAAAATAATAAAAATATATTACAATGATTTGATATTTTTGAAAAACTTTACACAATTGACATTCCTAGAACTTGAAATTTTAAAACTCTTTTAACTCTTTAAATTTTCTCAACTGTATAAACTATTTAAAGGGTATTAATTCGTTAAATTTTTTATTTTCTTCAAATTCTTTAATTTCTTCAAAATCAATAACTTATGAAAATTATTTAAGTTCTTACGATTCTTTAAGTTCTTTAGAATTAATGTATTTCGAATTGTTCGAAATATTCAACTCCTATAAATGGTTAACATTTTTTGAATTGTTTTAATTCTATTTATTCTTTAAATACTTGAAATACTATATACCTTTATGGTAATTAAATTTATTATTATTGTCAATAGAACTTTATGATAATTGAAATGTGTACGGTTACTAGTGGTTACTACAATTAACACCGAAAAGAGCACAAAACTTGAAACGTTAAAATTATTTTGAAAGGTACGACTTATAATTTTTAGAATGTGAAAATAAGGCAAACTCATTGTAGTAAGTGTTGTTGTCCAGAAACATTTTCATCCACCGACGACACATCCTACAATAAAAATATACATGTATAAAAATTAAAATTAACTATGTATATTGTAATAAATTTTTCAAAAAATACTTATTTGTCAAACATTTTGTTCTTACAGTTTGTGATCTGACAACCATGAATAAAAATTTTGATTGTCAATCTGTAGTAGGATCACTATGTTGTACCAGCTAACAATTACGAAATTCACAATTACCGAATTAGGTTTCAATTGATTTAAATGTGGATTATGTTGAAATTGGAATCTATTTCTCGATCACTAGAAAAATAAACATTAAAAATTAATAAAATTATAAAATTAATTTTAAAAGAATAAATTATATTTGTAGAAATAAAACTAATATTTTTGGAAATTGAGAAATCGTACAATTGTGGTTCACAAAGAAGAACAGTTTTTGTTTTAGAATAATATTTTACTTGGGGAAATAAGCAATCGAGTATTGCCGCAACACTTAAGCCATTTAATTCTATATATTTAAAAAAATTGAATTGTACAAAACAGCAAATTCTTTAAAATCTTTACATATTTAAACATTTGACATTTATAAAATTGTAAAACATTAAGATTCTTTAAAATTTTTGTAAATATTTCTTTAATATTACATTTTCTTAAATATTTTAAAATTTTTAAAGATTTAAAATTTAACATTTAGTTTAAATTGGTTAAATTATTATAATACTTTAAAATCACAAGATTCTCTAAATATTTGTAATTCTTAATATATATTTAATGTTTAAATTTTAAAATTTTTTATTCTGTAAGTTCAGTAAATTTTGAAACCTTCTTTAAAATTTTTAAATTCTATAAATGGTTCAACACTTTAAAATTTTTGAATGCTTGAAAATTTAATATTCTTTAAATTGTTTAGGTTATATACATTTCAAAATTTTTAATATCTTTAAATTCATACAATATTTTAGTTTATTTATTTTTTAATTTTTACCAATTTTTTAAAATTTTTTGTATTCTATAATTGTTTAATAAATTTTACAAATTCTCCAAATTTCTTTAAATTATCTAAAATCTTTAGATCCTCTAATTATGTTTCCTTAAATTAATTATTTCATATAAACAACTAACTATATAATTATGTTATGTTTAATAAAAATGAGAATAAATTATTAAAAATATTAAAAATATATTTCGACATTCTTAAACAATTCTCTAAGTTTCTTCAACATTTCTAAATTATTTTATTTGTTTTGTATTTAGTCTTTAATTATTTGTAATTCTTTTACAAAAAAAAAAATTAAATTCTATTAATGATTTCTTTAATTTCTTCAAATCGTTTAAATTCTGCTAATAATATTTCGAATATTTAGCATTCTTTAAATTGCTTAAATTTTAAATTATTTCAACTATGTATCTTAAATCGGTAAATTCTATAATCGTTTTAAAATACTTTAAATTTTAAAAATTTTCCAAATTCATAACTTTCCTTAAATTTTATATTTTTTTTAATTCAATAAAATTGATAAATTTTTTAAGTCCCCTTTAACTTATTTAGTTCTTTGGTTACTTTTAATTTTCTTTTAATTATTTGAATTCTTTAAAATTTTTAAAATCTTTATGGGTTTGAACTATTTAAGAATTTAATTTCATAAATACTTTGATTTGTTTGAATTATTTTGACAAAGAGATCAAAAAATCAGGTAACACAGCTTTAATTTCTATAAATTTATTAATTTCAGTATTTTTTTTAAATAATTTAAATTCTGCACATTTTTAAAATCTACTAATTACTTTAAATCTTTTTTTTTAAGTCTTTAAATTTTTCTAACTTTTAAATTTTTTGGTCTAAATTTTTTTAACATTTTTTAATATTTAGATTTTTTCTAAAGTTAATTTATTTCCTTAAAATCGTCAAATTAAAAAAAAAATCTTTAATTTTTAATGTTAACTAATTAAATCGTGTAATTTCTAATATGCAACCGGTCCTTAGACTATTTTAAATGTGTTTTACAATTTAACACGTAGTTGTATACATATTAGTATTGACGAACAATCATTCATCGAAACCGACTGATAGACTGAATTCTATGGTTTTTATCCCTTTGGTATTAAATTTTAATTTATATGATTTTAATATGTTCCGAAGCTTGTAAGAGAATTTAATTCAGTTTCGAACTGATAAGCTTATGTTTATGAAAAAATTAATCTTCTCATCAGGCCGCGACAAGTGGACTGATTGTATCTGGCTGTATTAGTATAATTCGCTAATAAAACCTGCACAGTACATTCTGTATATAAAGAATGTAAATTGTAATACAATCATTCCAGTGCGGCGGAGTAATAAGAAGATTGATTTTTTTCATAATCACAAGTTTATTAGTTCGAAACTGGATTAAATTCTCTTACAATCTACGGAACATATTAAAATCATATAAATTTAAATTAAATACCAGTGGGATAAAAACGTAAATACTATTATAATTCTACGTGCTAATTTGTAAAACACATTTAAAATGGTGTAGGGACTTAAATTAATTAATTAACATTCAAAATTAAAGTAAAATTAGCTAACATAGAAATAAAGCTGTTGAATGAAATTGTAAGGGAATTTGGCTGTATTAGTATAATTCGTAAATACAACCTACACAGTACATTCTGTAAATTGTGATACACTCAGTCCAGTCGCCGTGGCCTGATACGAAGATTGATTTTTTCGTAATCACAAGCTCATAGGTTCGAAACTGGATTAAATTTGTCTTGCAATTTTTGGAACATATTAAAATCGTATAAATTAAAATTAAATAAAATCGTTTTTAAAATAGTTAAGTTTTAAAATAATTTAATTTCTTTTAATTAATTTCTTTAAATTCTTTAATTTTTATCAAAATTATAAATTCTCTAAATTCTATTTATTGTTTCAATTTTCTCAAATCCCATAAATGTTTACTTGTATAAATTTTGTAAATTCTTTGAGTTCTTTTAATCCACTAAATTCTTTGAATCCTTGAACTGTTTGTTCTTTGAATTGTTTTATTTATTTTCATTTGGCTAATTCATCAAATTCAACAAATTTTTCATTTCCTTTAAATTCATTAAATTATTTAACATCCTCACAAATTTATTTATTTATTTCTTTAAATTATTTAAGTGATTTATTTGATAAAATTTTTTAAGTTTCCTAAAGTTTCTAATAGTTTAAAATTTTTTAGTCTTATGTTTTGTTTTTTAAAGTGTGTAAATATTTGACATTTTTAAAATTTATAAAATTCGTAAATAATTAATTTCTTCAAATTCTTTTTTGTATTTATGACATTCTTTAAATTATTTTAATTTTAAATTGTTTAAATTGTTTTAGTTCTTTAAATTCGGTAAAATCTTTACTCCTAAATTTTATAAATCCTTTAAATTCAATAATTTCTTTAAATTCTTAAATTTTTTCAAATCTTTTAATTTTTCTAACCCATTATATCTGTGATATGCTAGACATTTTTGTTAAAACTGATGACATACTTCAAAATGTTTGAATCCTCCTTCTCAGCATAATCATAAAATTTTTATAAATGTTTATATTTCAAATGTGTGAAATTTCTAAAATTTTCTTAGTATCAAAATTTCTAAACTTTTTAAAATCTTAAAATTCATTAAATTTTTTAGTTTTCTTTGTCTGAGCTAGATTGCTTCAATTCGCCTTTGTAAGGGCCTAAAGTAATTAACGCATATGTGCGACACATCTTAATCACATCTCTCATATGTAACGAATATTTATCGTCCATCATTTACAAGTAGTCAAGGCACTTGTGCTTCTAATTGGGCACAATTTAAAGAGTACCTTTTCTTGAACTGTTCCAAATACGAATATTTAAAATTAACACCTTAATGTAAAATTCTTACTGAGTCGTGGCTTGAGCCGCACATCTTTAGAAATGAGGACATTTTCGTAATAAAAAAAAAACCCAATCAAAAAATTTAAGACTTTGGCACAGATTGAATACATCTCACATTCATTTACATAATGGACAAATTTGTTTCGTTTAATTTTTGTGGTTTAAACAAAAAAAAAAAAAAATTTTTTTTTTGATGGATTTTGAATAAAATTATATTTTTTTGGTTAACAACGCGGTACGAACAGAAAAAAAAAAGAAAATAATTTATTTTCCAGAAGATTTGCATGACCTAATTTTTTATTTTGTTGCCTTTTTTTATTTTGGTTAAGGTGAATGAATAACAATATTGTTCGCGTTCAATCAATAAAATTCCGCGCCGCATAAGAACAACGCGCGAAATTAATTCATACCACACAACAACAAAACAAAAAAAAAACTAATTTAAACTTCACATTGTTGTTATTTTTTATATTATATTGAAAATAACATACAACAAACCCAAAATGTGCATACCTATATAAATGAAATAAAATTAATTTAATTTTACAGCAATTTTTCCAAAAAAAAAAAAAACCAAACCAAAAAAAATTCAACACAATTCATGGATCCGTTACCGTGCATAAAAATTTGTAATTTTATAATTTTTCTTATAATTTTTTTATGTTTTCTTAACATTTTTTTTTTTTTTGTCGGGGGGAGTAATGACATAAACAATAAAACATAATTTTTGTCTTTTATATAATTTGAACAATGTCCGTTTATCCGTCAAGAAATTAAATATTTTTTTTTTTTTTCGTACAGCTTTTATTTATTTTAAGTATGTCCCTTTTGTATAAGTATGTAATTTTGTTTAAGAAAATATTTAAGACAATAAAATAATCATCCAGGAAGTGAAAATTTTTATTTATTTGTGCATTTCGGTTGAAAACAAATAAATAAAAAAACGATTATCCATGCTCATTGCAAAGATTAATGTCTGTATTTTTTGTTTTTTTTTTATGTTGCTGATTTTTTTTTTTTTTTTTTGTAATATGCATGCTTGTGAGGTTTCGCCAACATAACCCAGAAACAAAAAAAAATAAAACTTTATGTTCTGTATCTCGTATTGTATACAAACCAAAAGAAATATGTCACAATTTCAAATAGATGAGATTCCAGATTGAATATTTTTGGGGAAATTTTTTAACATCTTGAACTATATCAGATTCCAATAAAATCCCGCAGTTAAATGAAACTTTCTCATGAATCATTACAATGAAAACTCTTTATGTCTCTTGCATGTCACATACGCATTTATACAAATTACAAAAAAATAACTTAATAATAATTAAATTCAGGTTATATACCGTCATATACCCAAGAAAATCACTTGTTCTCATTGTACGCCAAAAAAAAAACAAAAAAATGACAAAGTAAACTGCTATTTGGATCAATTTGGCTGCGGTTGTATACGACATAATACCTCTGAAATTAATTCGAAGCACAATAATAATAATAATTAACATCACGCGGAAATTAAAACACACTTAGGTACATATATAGACTTTTAATAAACTTATTAAGGTCAGTCATATTTAAAAAAATTTAAAAATGTTAAAAAAATACGCGAGATTATAATCATATAATAACGCGACGAATTAAAATGACAAAAAATTAATTCATCTCAGCAAACACAATGGTGAGTCCCAAATAAACAAACCGATTACAATTGGAACACGACATACAGATTATATGAAACCTTTCTCGGAAACAGAAAGTGAATTATATACGACTATATAAATATGGTGAGACAATGAATTGATTATTAAAAAAATATTAAATTAAGTTTTTATTAATCATTTAAAAATAAATCAAAATATTTTAACTGTTCATATATAAGATTACAGTAAATTTACAGACAAGACAACGTATAATAATTACAAGTCACTTGTACGAATAAGAATGTATACATTTTTTTTTACTGTATACTGAAATGTTATTTTGCTGAATTCAATCAACGCCAAATGCAATTCATTAATCATCCGGGCTTTGAATGCAAAAAATTATATGTTGAATTGTTTGTTTCTTGACATTTCGGTTGTTTGATTTGTTTTTGTGTGTGTTCTTATTATAGCAGTTGCAGGTAGATTTTTTTTTTTTTCGGATTAAAATTTAAATCGATGTCTTTAGATGATATCCAGTCAAGGACCACTCGTAATCAAGCAACCACAAAAAAAAGAATGGAAATGACTGCGCCACTATAATAATATTGTTAAAAATAGATTGAAGCAATGCGGCGTCAGAATATTCAAATCGATCATTCCGGTCTACCTATATCAATAAAATTAAAAACTTGAAATTCAAAGATTTGGTTTAAACCAATTTAGGGTTGTATAGAAAGATCATTAATTTTGAATTCAGTTGTAAACTTGAATTTTATACCGTATAAAATTGTTTGCGTTTAATTATTGCTAAATTCTAAATTTCCAACGACAAAACAGTTTAGTGTGAGGTCATTCGCGTACCTACAACAGCCATTATTCAACAGTCATTAAAGCTTGTGGTTTCAAGCGGAAATATAAAAACAAATCGGATAATGCCTTTATCGTTTAAATTTAAATCTGCGATTGATTAAATTCATGGACGATACTGCCTCCATGTGGTCGTCTCTTTCGGAACTCGAGCCTAAGCTTCTTCAATCGCACCTTCGGGATAGCCAAAACCAAGTCGCAGTAATCTGTAAAATAATTGCACACAGTGTAAAAAGTACTGCCGCGCTCTACATTCAAGTATTCCAAAATAAAACTGATAAATATCTCACTAAATAAAATCTCACATCCCCAAACGCTCTACAAAGCAACCGGCGAAACGTCATGCTACTACTCAGATGCTCATCATTACCAAAATGCATATCCACAGTCAAACAAATATGTTACTGTGAGCTATAGGAAAACTATTAACATTCAAAAGGCAAGAATTTATTGTATAAATTACAGAACAGCAACAAAAAAGTAAACTAAATATAGAAAATAGAATTTTTGAACATTCATTGTAATCCCCTCTTATAATTCCTTACTGGTTTCTTTCCATTAATTTGGTAATACTAGCAAAGTTGTGCAAATAAATTACACGGCTATTTTATACAGCTTTTAACACGTGAAAAACGTGTAATTTACATAAGGCGTACATACATCAAATGTATTTAGTATAGGCGTACATCAAATGTATTTACTTTATAAAATGTATTTAAATGAATTGAGAAGTTGTATAAAGGGATTCTTTCCGACAGATTGTGAGATACGATCTTTAATAGTAGAAATATATCTATTCTTTTAAGCACGAGGGTTCCTGGTACATCTTCAATTCTATTCAATTCCAATTGTGCTAAGTTACATTCAAATCAAATAAGTAGCATGAATTTGATAGACTGAATGAATTTGATGGTGACATGAATTGGGATATTTTCAATTCATGAAACTTCTTATAAGGGAAAACTTGATCATTCATATATAAATTTGGAATAGTTTGTTAACATTATTTGGCAATTAAAGCATATTGAGATGTTGTGCCAAAATATTAAAGTTTCTGATCAGTGGAAAATCGAAACTGTTTATTAGCAAGAAAAAGTGTTTTATACCTACTTCCGAACGAAGTTTACAACGAACAAAATATTTAGATCCCATTAAAAATAAAACAACTGACCGGTGTGAAGTTTTTAACACTTTTTTTAACACATTTTTTAACACATTTCACGTAAGTGTACAATTGTTTGATAGTGTAATTCAAGAAAAAATGTATATATGAGAAACAAGATCCTACCATAACACACACTACACTTTGCTAAATAACACAAATCTCAGAGATTGGCTCGCATAGGCACTATATAGGATAGAAAAAGGATAAATTTGGCTTTCCAAATCATTATGTGCTATTCCATAATCATATATAGTCGATCATTTTGGAAATATTTAAAAATTTGTCATCATAGTCCAACCCTAAATTTTGGAATAACACATACAGATTTGAAAAGCCTAATGTATCCTCTTTCTATCCTATATGGTACCTAGGCGAGCCAATCTCTGAGATTTGTATTATTTAGCAAAGTGTAGAATTATGATTTTCCATATATTCGATCATTTTGGTAATATTTGAAAATTTGTGATCAAAGCCCAACCCTAAATTATGGAATAACACATACAGATTTGGAAACCCTAGTGTATCCACTTTCTATTCTTTATGATGCCTATGCGATCCAATCTCTGAGATTCGTTTTATTTAGCAAATTGTACAATCATGATTTTCCATATATTCGATCATTTTGGTAATATTTGAAAATTGGTCATCAGAGCCCAACCTTAAATTATGGAATAACACATACTGATTTGGAAAGCCCAATTTATCCTCTTTCTAACCAATATGATGCCTATGCGAGCCAATCTCTGAGATTTGTGTTATTTAGCAAAGTGTAGAATCATGATTTTCTAATGATTTTGTTATTTGGCTTATGGTAAGTTCTTGTTTCTCACATATAAATTTTTACTTGAATTACACTATCAAACAATTGTACACTTACGTGAAATTTGTACCCTTGCGTATAATGTGTTAAAAAAACGTTAAAAGCTTCACACCGGTAACAACTGACCAGCACATCATTTGGTATTAAACTATTAAGTATCAAAACAAAGCATGATTAATACAGACGAAAGTTGAGTTGCAATAATTTTATTTTGTCTTACAAAATTGCTTGGTTCCTAGCTTTCTATTTTGTTATTTTTGTAAAAGCGTGCTTTAAAAATGTTGATTGATATTGACTTTTCAAAGAGTTTTGCATTAATTTAGCTGTATTCCGATCCAACTAAACTAAATGAAAACGAAGAGCTCTTAAAAACTTGCTAGTTATTAAGAGGCACATTCCAAATATCACGTATAGATATGATGATATGAGGTTATTAACTTGCGAAGAACAAAATGTACCCATGGTGTCAATGTTAACTGGACAAACATTAGTCACACTGATAAAACACAACATTGGCTCTTGTTCAAGAAAATCAGCATTCGAATGAGTAAAGGGAATTTAGTATCAGGATTCTACTAAGTACTCGTATAATGGCTTTATTTGTTTGAAAATTTAGAGAAATTTAAGTACAGATTGACTACGGTAGATTTTAATTTTACTCGGAATTGTGGTTATTTTCAGGAATAACAAAATTAAAAAATGATAAGGACTAAGAAAAATGTAAAAATTTGGGGTTTGGTTAAGAAAGGAAGGAGATAGTAAAACCTAATTTTACAGCACCAAAATTCCTTTATTTAATTTATTGAGTTCCTTAAACAGAGAACAAACTATTGTGAGTAATATTGAGGCACGCACTACTTTTGGGCATGTGCCTTAAATTGAAGAACATTGTCTTATTCAATCCTCAGTTGAAATACGAAAATATCGAACTAATCTTGATTGAGCAACCAAACCTTTGAGTGAGGTTTAATACCTAAATATATTTTTTTTATTTATTTTTAATTTAATTCAATTAACGTAGTAGGTATTACGAACTAAGCCAAAATTAATAAAATTAGTTAAATTTAATAAATGTTACTGTGTACCACAAATTTATGCAAAAACGACCCAAAAATAAGAAAAACTTTCGATTACTCTGGATAATAGTGCCAGATAATTATGTTTACGAAGAAGTTGAAATTATTATGAGTTACTTACTATTCCAGTTTCGATCTGAAGGCGAGAATTATGAAAAATGTGTTCTTAATCATCTCATCAAGGTATAAAATTTCTATAGTATAGGAAGCAATCAGGGTATAATAAGCAATTCGGGTGCTATAGCTAGATAAGATGAATGAAAATAGATTTATCGTTATTCTCATAACCTTATCGAAGCTGAAATGATAATTTTTTATTCTCATTCCTTTTCAAGCTAGTATCTTAATGCCTTTTAAAAAGCTTTGTATTCTATTACAATAATCTAATAAACAATTCCCCTACTTACATCAGGCATAAAATCCTCAACTTTTTCAGTCTCAAAAATTATAATTTCTTGTCCAATTTCTAATTCCGATAAACAAGCACTGTGAGGTATATATTGGTATTATTCTAAATTTAAATTTAAATAATTAAGGTGGCACAAAATAAAAATATTTAAAAAACATTGTTCTTACCAAATTGGATTACTCACGATCCGCTACATTAAAACCCCCTTTTAAGTAAATTACACATATTGAAACTTATTATCTACATAATTATATTAGATAATAGTAAGGCGCCGGAGTGAGTAGCATTGCTCTGCCCAATTGCTTCCAGCTGTTAAATTTTATTACATCCAACAATTTAAATATATTCCCTAAGGTTAATGATGCTCGGATTTTCTTCAATTTCCCAATTTTCGGTTAGTTCAATTTTCTTTGGAATTCCGGGTTGAGTTTGCGAGGCACTTAGAATAATCAATAGCGTTTGCGATGAAGGGAGAAATCCCACAAGAAAGAAATCCATTAATTATTGTGTCACGTTTGACATATTTGTCCATAACACTTTTCAACATCTGAACTTCCTCCATCAAACCTAATTTTAAAAGTCTAAATATTGCGACATCCGCAGGTTGAAGAATCCGTGTTGAATTAGGATATAGATATATCAATATTATTTTAAGGGTCTCACATAATTTAGAAAGTGCGTAGGTCAGATGTATCTTATGACCATCAACAAAAAGCACTACTGGAAAAGATATATTTTTAGACACAAGTGTAGGATAAAAAACTGCCTGGATGTAAAACAAAAACGCTTCCGAAGTCATCCACCCGGAATCCGTTTTTGTGTAAACTAGCCCTTTTATAGTGAAACACTATCATCGGAGGACTCACAATGGCATCAGCCAAGAAACTAAACATCACAGTAATGCTTTCTTTAGCACGACATTTATCTGTCTGCCAGAACTGTCCCACCTTTTTCACATTTCAAAAATCCAGTCTCGCCACCATTAAAAATCCTTGATGTATCTTTAAGATGAGTGTGAAGTTTATGCTAAAAAAAAAAATAACAAAAAAATTGCACTGTTAAATTAGCTATTTTCCAATTGGAATTTAAATTATATGAAAATTAAAATTTTTTGTAATTTTGGATTTGTCGTACTTTCAAACAGCTTCTTTTCATCAGAAAACAGGTTTTTTTATCCTTTTCAGATAGCTGGACCATCTGTTTATATCGTTAACCAAAAACATCCAATTGTGTTGAACATTATTATATTTCAGATAATTTAAAATTTGACTGAATTTTGATGGTTTAAATAAATATTTAGCGCCAAACCTGGTAATGTTCCGAAGGCCCCGCAAATTTCTTGAAATATCTAAGCCATATAGCGGTCAATATCATAAAGCCCATCCAATTATGATGAACTATAATATATTTCACAGTTTTTCGAATTTTTAATAATTTTCCATTATTTTAAAAATTTTATATCGCCGACCGCAGAGATTTCCACAAGGTCTTGCCCATAGTTTCAGATAACTTGGCCATTTGCCAGTCTACGTGGTTGACCTTATCCAATTGTGATGAACTATACTATACTTCACAAAATTTAGAATTTTTAATATTTTTATTGGTTTTAAAAATTGTTGTATCTCCAATCGCAGAGATGTCCACAAGGTCTGGCCTATATTTTTGGATAACTTGGCCATATTCCAGTCTACGTAGTCAATGATATCCAATTGTGATGAACTATACTATACTTCACAGAATTAAGAATTTTTAATAATTCTATTTATTTTAAAAATTGTATCTCCGATCACAGAGATGTCCACAAGGTCCTGCCTATATTTTTGGATAACTTGACAATATGCCAGTCTACGTGGTCAATCTGATTCAGTTGTGATGAACTATACTATACTTCACAGAATTTCGAATTTTTAATTATTCTATTTGTTTAAAAAATTGTATCTCCGATCACAGAGGTATCCACAAGGTCTGGCCAATATTTTTGGATAACTTGACCATATTCCAGTCTACTTGGTCAATCTTATCCAATTGTGATGAACTATACTATACTGCACAGAATTTCGAATTTTTAATATTTTTATTTGTTTTAAAAATTGTTGTATCTCCGATCGCAGAGATGTCCACAAGGTTTGGTTTATTTTTTTGGATAACTTGACCATATTCCAGTCTACGTGGTCAATCTTATCCAATTGTGATAAACTATACTATACTTCACGGAATTTAGAATTTTAATAATTTTATTTTTTCAAAAATTGTTGTATCTCCGATCACATAGATGTCCACAAGGTATTGCCTATATTTTTGGATAACTTGACCATATTCCAGTCTACGTGGTCAATCTTATCCAATTGTGATGAACTATACTATACTTCACAGAATTTCGAATTTTTAATAATTTTATTGGTTTTAAAAATTGTTGTATCTCCGATCGCAGAGATGTCCACAAGGTCTGGCCTATATTTTTGGATAACTTGGCCATATTCCAGTCTACGTGGTCAATCTTATCCAATTGTGATGAACTATACTATACTTTACATAATTTAGAATTTTAATTAATTTTATTGTTTCAAAAATTGTTGTATCTCCGATCACAGAGATGTTCACAAGATCTTGCCTTTATTTTTGGATAACTTGACCATATTACAGTCTACGTGGTCAATATTATTCAATTGTGATGAACTATACTGTACTTTACAGAATTTCGAATTTTTAATAATTTATTGTTTCAAAAATTTTTGTATCTCCGATCACAGAGATGTCCACAAGGTCTTGCCTTTATTTTTGGATAACTTGGCCATATGCCAGTCTACGTGGTTAATCTTATCAAATTGTGATGAAATATACTGTACTTCCCAGAATTAAGAATTTCTAATAATTTTATTGGTTAAATGTATTTGGTCTCGAGATACTTTCTTTTCTCTGCATCAAGCAAATCAAAATTGTGGACATCTCTGTGATCGGAGATACAACAATTTTTAAAACCAATAAAAATATTAAAAATTCTAAATTTTATAAAGTATAGTATAGTTCATCACAATTGAATAACATTGACCACGTAGACTGGAATATGGCCAAGTTATCCAAAAATATAGGCAGGACCTTGTGGACATCTCTGTGATCAAATATATAACAATTTTTAAAACAATAAAATTATTAAAAATTCGAAATTCTGTGTAGTATCGTATAGTTCATCACAATTGAATAAGATTGACCACGTAGACTGGAATATGGCCAAGTTATATAAAAATATGGGCCAGACCTTGTGGACATCTCTGCGATCGGAGATACAACAACTTTTAAAACAATAAAAATATTAAAAATTCTAAATTCTGTGAAGTATAGTATAGTTCATCACAATTGGATAAGGTTGATTACGTAGACTGGAATATGGTCAAGTTATCCAAAAATATATGCCAAACCTTGTGGACATCTCTGCGATCGGAAATACAACAATTTTTGAAACCAATAAAAATATTAAAAATTCTAAATTTTGTGAAGTATAGTATAGTTCATCACAATTGAATAAGATTCACCACGTAGACTGAAATATGGCCAAGTTATCCAAAAATATAGGCAAGACCTTGTGGACATCTCTGTGATCGGAGATATAACAATTTTTGGAACAATAAAATTATTAAAAATTCGAAATTCTGTTTAGTATAGTAAAGTTCATCATAATTAGATAAGATTGACCATGTAGACTGGCATGTGATCATATTATCCAAAAATATAAACCAGACCTTGTGGACATCTCTGCGATCGAAAATACGACAATTTTTAAAACCAATAAAAATATTAAAAATTCTAAATTCTCTGAAGTATAGTATAGTTCATCACAATTGAATAAGGTTGACCACGTAGACGGGAATATGGTCAATTATCTAAAAATATAGGCCAGACCTTGCGGACATCTCTGCGATCGGAGATACAACATTTTTTAAAACCAATAAAAATATTAAATATTCTAAATTTTGTGAAGTATAGTATAGTTCATCACAATTGGATAAGATTGACCACGTAGACTGAAATATGGCCAAGTTATCTAAAAATATGGGCCGGACCTTGTGGACATCTCTGCGATCGGAGATACAACAATTTTTAAAACCAATAAACTAATAAAAATTCTAAATTCTGTGAAGTATAGTATAGTTCATCACAATTGGATAAGATTGACCATGTAGGCTGACATATGGTCAAATTATCCAAAAATATAGGCAATACCTTGTGGACATCTCTGTGATCGGAGATACAACAATTTTTGTAACAATAAAATTATTAAAAATTCTAAATTCTGTGAAGTATAGTATAATTCGTCACAATTGGATAAGGTTGACCACGTAGACTGGCAAATGGCCATGTTATCCGAAAATATGGGCGAGACCTTGTGGACATCTCTGCGGTCGGCGATATAAAACTTTTAAAATAATGGAAAATTATTAAAAATTTCAAAAACTGTGAAATATATTATAGTTCATCATAATTGGTTCGGCTTGGTGACATTGACCGCTATATGGCTTAGCTATTCTAAGAAATGTGCGTGGCCTTCGGGACATTTCCAAAATCGGCGCTAAATAATTATTTAAACCATCAAAATTCAGTCAACTTGTAAATTATCTGAAATATAGTAATGTTCAACACAATTGGATGCTTTTGGTTAACGATATAAACAGATGGTCCGGCTATCTGAAAAGGATGAAAAAAACCTGTTTTCTGATGAAAAGAATCTGTTTGGTGGTACGAAAAATTCAAAATTACAAAAAATTTTAATTTTCATATAATTTAAATTCCAATTGGTAAATAGCTAATTTAACAGTGTAATTTTTTGTTATTTTTTTTAGCATAAGCTTCACACTCATTCTTTAAGCACGTCATCATTTAAATTTTTTGAAATAAAATAATCTTCAATTTGTTGAAACCAGCCTCTAATGTCTTTTTCTGATACGCAGGCACTAGAATTAATTACAGCCTCGGGTCTTCTTATAGATAAATATGGGTGTCTTTTTAAAAATGAATCCACAAACGAAATTGACAACGAAAAAATACACTGGCTCATAACTAGAACAAGGTTTTTTTACGATCCAATGAAGAGCCCCTCTAGCCCATTATTGATACTTTTATTTTTGGTAAACCGAGTATTGAGTCCCTTACTATTTACGCTAAATATTAAATAGTTTTGCAAAAATAATTAAGACTTACCTTCGAGTTACAACGATTATTTTCCTTGTAGATTTTCTTAACAAAACTCACTTTTTTACAATTCACACGCAACCGACCTATTCAACATGAAATCACAACCAAAGCTTACTATAAAACAAAATTTGACTACCAGCAATAGGTAAACAGATAATTAGGGGACTTCCCTCTAAAGACATATCTCTACGTTAATAAATAGAACGTTAGCTATTTGCAAATATTATTCATCGGGGCTCATCACTAGCACATGGCTAAAGACTGAGTAGTTTACCTATTCAATTTTCAAAAGCTGAAATCTTATTCAAAATAAACGGAATCAAAAAGCTCTGGCAACTTTTAAACCAACTTGAGATATTTAAACTTAATTAAAAGTAGTACAGCTTCATTATTTGATGCTTCAGGTCTTCCAAAATGTGCTACCTTATTTCGCTCGTGTATTGCTCGGAAAAGAAAGAGATATATACAATTGAAAGCCCCATCTTTACAAATTATTTCTGTTTGTGAAAACCGCCCCGCTACACATTGGGCAAAAAATTACTTTTTGTGGATAAAAATCTTCATCCACTTCAATTTTTAAGAAATCTGAAAAAACATTTTTTAAATCATTCTGGAAAAGGTAGGCTACCACACGTCACTGCTACTTTTGCGTTAACCTTCAACCTATCCTCAAAAAAGGCAAAGGGTTACTGTATGAAAATGATTAATGATAGAAATGTAAATGAAAACATTGATTTTTGTTCTTTATTATTTCAAAGATCTAATCGAAATATTTAAACTTACCGAACGATGGTTATTCAAAATATTCAAATTTAGGTAAGGCTGTTTCGATATCCTGACATAACGGAGAAGTTCTGTCATTATAGGTATGTCTGAGTTATGTCTTAAACCGATACAAATAAATGTTTGGCTTTTAGAAGCCTCAGAAACAAGATCAAGGTTATCTTTCTTAATAATTTTTCGATGTATGAACAAATGTTTAATTATTTCGAATAGATCTTTAAAATAATAAAGAACAAAAATCAATGTTTTTATTTACATTTGTCTCATTAATAATTTCCATAAAGTAATCCTTTGCCTTTTTGAGTAGTAGTGACTTATTATAGCCTACACTTTCCAGATTGATTTAAAAAAAATTATTCAGATCTCTTGAAAATTGAAGTGTGAAAGATTTTTGTCCAATTTTTTGCCCATACTGTACATTGAAGGGTGAGAGGAAACGAAAGAAATTTTTTTGCGCATAGTATTCTTTATTTTTCACCTTTTTTACCTTTAAATTGTTTTAAGATTTATCAAAAATGGAGCTACATGTACATGGCGAGAACAATGTGTAACCATTTTACTCTCACACGGAATTGCAATATGATATGTAAAAAAAATTAATAAAGATAATAAAAGGCTAACAATAATATCCGTAAAGCGTAATTTGTGCTTTAGTAAAGCTTTTAGTTGCTATATTAGTGTAAAAAATAAAGAGGTAAAAACTCGATTAATTCAAATATTCATACGAAATATGAAAAATATTTGCGAAATAATAATCGGCAGTATCAGTTTTTATCAATTTTGGACTCGAAACATAGATTCTTTATAAAACAAAAAATAAATTTTTCGACTAGCGAATTGCGATCTACTAGATTATCGAGTATAAAAGCGCAAAAATGGAATTTTTTCAAATATATGTAAAATCCAATTGAAATATTGGCCTCAAGGTTCCCAATGTTTCAATTTATTATTCGCTAATTTATAAGAGATTCGTCATGATTTCTGTATTCAATTCTACTAGATGCTTACTCAGTCGCAGTCCGCAATGAATAGAAAAAATTACAAAGGAAACGGAAAGGTTACAAAATCACTAATGGACTCCATGCATTGGTGTATTGTAAAGCTACATAATTTGCAAAAACTTGCTTTATGAAACAAAACTTAAGTAGACATCTCTGGTGTTGGTTTGCGACAAGAATATCAAAATAATATGAAAATTCTCTTATCAATAAAATATTTAATGGTTTCATTTCTAATTCTAAATTTTTATTAATTTAAAAAAAATCTTATCTCTATTGGCGTAGTCGATTGTCTTTTAACTCTAAATGGTCTAATTAGTTATAACAACCGGCGTCTAGTTATAAAAGTTATGCTTTAGTTTCACAAATGTTATTTAAAAATTTAACTGAGCGAACAACGGACCCAAATAGCTGGTAAAATTAAATGCCACCATGTGATAACTTCGTCTGCACTAAATGAGTATTTATTTTTTAAAAAGTTCTACTGGCCTCTTATGGCCAGGTATTTGTCACATAAGCCCAAGAGTAATACATACTTACTTGAATTTCAGAATTAGTGGTAATGCCCATTAAAAGAAAAACTATGACACAATGTAACTACATAAAGTTTAAAATCGAGTAGCAAAACGTTTTGTAACGAACGCCCTAAGATGGGTAATAAAGAATTTCCTCGCAGGTTACTTTTCAATTTAGTTGACATTTATATGTAGAGAGAGTACAAATTATGCACTATATAAAATTTAAATTGGAACCACAAGCGATTACTCAAGGGAACTGTGTCAACTATTCCATTAACTTTAATGATAAACAAGCTTTTTTTATTACTCTGAGCAATCAGAATACGTGAGAACATTCGCTAAGGTGCGGAGCCTTCGCTAAGGTGAGGTGACCTCTACATACTTACCAAATATTGCTCAGAGAACCGAGTAATTGATCCAGTATTCGATATCCTTTATTTTTATGTACATCATTCGAATCAATTGATCAGACGATAAAAATCATAGACTTTTGGATAACAATCTACGCCTCGATATGTGCTATCGCAACTAAAGTTTTATTCATATTTAGTTCTTGACAGCAAAAAAATTCGGCAATATGTTGGGAAGATTTGAACAGTTTTGGAATCTCCAATAATAATTTTGTTTTAAATCAATTTAATTACCAAAATTTAACTTTTGGCAAACAACGAAAATGTAGATGTGCTTAAAGGAGAACAATTTACATTTAAGTGATATTTGTCTCATAGAACAAGCGACCAAATTGATAAAATTTGTTCAACAAAATTCAAAAAACCCCAAAGCCAAACGATTTTTAGAATGTCCTTAGTAAACACAAGGTGGAAAAATTATCAAATTGTCAATCGCTACGGCCAGCCATATAAATAACAAGCAACAGTTGCATGAAATGTTCAAAAATCGAAATGTCGGCAGCAAACTTCAAGACATCTCGTCGATTATTTGGCCATAGAGACCGGATAATCGCTACATAAAACATATTGCAGAAAATTCATTTTTTACCTTGAAACTATTCAGTTTTATTAAAAAAAATTCGTTGACGAAGCATCGAATAGGAACCGGTCATCTGATAAGTTTTACATCTAGTACATAATACAGATATCCGAAAAAAAAGTTGGCTTTGGGTCTTTTAATTTTTGTTGAAGTAATTTTGTCGGCTAGACTTATACAATATTTGATGCAAATAATGCTTATTATTCATATGGCCGACCCCAGGGCTGGCCTTTTTATATTTTTACAGCACAACTTCGAACAACATTTGACGCAAAAATTTAACAAATTCCACATTAAGTACATACGAAGAATATTCATTAGAAATCGGTTGAATTTGGAATTTCTTATGTTTGCTGGATAAATTTGGTACGCGAAATTTCGTATAACATTTGATGCAAATGTTGCTTTTTATTTGTATGGCCGACCCCAGAACCGGCTATTTGATATTTTCTCCACTAACAGCATACTAAGAACCGTAGTACATTCTAAAAAAAATCATTTGACTTTGTAACTTTTAATTTTTGTTGAAGAAATTTCATTAATTAGTTGAATTGCTTGTTGTTTATCTGACGGCCCCTATAGGAAGCGGTCGTTTCATATTTTTAGCATCTAGTTCATGCTATGAATATATGAGAAAAATTTCTTTGACTTTGGTACTTTTGATTCCTGTTTCAGCATTTGATGCAAATTTTGTTTGTTATTTATATGGCCGACCGCTATGATCGCCAATTTGATAATATCTACATAAAATGCATACTACCGACAGTCGTGAACAAATTTTTGACTTTGGAACTTTTGGCTTTTGTTGAAGAAATTTCATCAGCATAACTTTGCGCAATCTTTGATGAAAATTAATTCGTTATTATATGGTGGAATCCAGAGAGCGACATTTGTTATTTTTGCTCCATGCTTAAGACATCTATATCGGTGAAACTTTGTACAATATTGGAAGTAAATATTGATTGTTCAAAAATATAGCCGACCGTAGGAACCGGACATTTGATATTTTTTATATCAAGTGCGTATTAGGGAAATTTGATTAATTTAATTTGGGTATGAGTGCATTATTGAACATGATTCGTCATTATATTTCATAATTTCATATTGGTATTCGTTATGGAGTTTCAGGTATATACGTCAAATAAAATCGGTTTTTTTTTGAAATTTTTTCACAGGTATGTAAATATTCCGAAAATCTGAAATTCTAAAATACTAAAAAGCAAATTACCGTTTAACCATATCCTTAACTAAACTTTTTTACTCGTATATTAAATCGTATTTCCGTAAAGTACTGTTATCAAATATTAATGATATCTCAAACTCTCAAACAATTTTAATTTGATGATTTGACTTCCACATGAAAACGTTCGTATCCAATATCAACTCTCGGCTGTCAATTACATATGTTAGCTTCCTTTAACAGACCATGCCACATGCAAGTGTATGCAGAATCTTATCGCTCTATAACACATTTTGAAACCTTAATTAATATATTACAAATTAACATGACAGAATACCGTTAAAATATACCACAAAACGTTAAAATAAATACAATATTAAATTTATTTATTGTATAGCAACTTATCCAATCTCATTACCATCTTCAGCACCTCTTACAATATTCTTATCGAAAAATCTATTTCAGTTATTAATTGTATCAAATGTCTATTGAACTGAAATTAATTTCTATACATAATAAAGAAATAATTTAATACATAAATACAAATTCTTCCTTATATACATATACAATACCACTGACACATGATGTCTGTTCAATTCTATTAACCAGTTGACCACAGGAATTTTACTTATTATGTTCGCGAAGACCTTATTTTCTTGGAAAATTTTTTAAACACAAATCAAGATACAGTTAAATATGCAACCTGATTCCTTTTTAATATCATCGTATATGTATGTGTTTGCGCGGAGAGATTGTTGCAACATTCAAATCAGTGTTTATGTGCGCGGTTTTTTTTTATTTTTTGGAAAATAATTTCGTGGTCAACCCACTTATTGTTTAATTTTGGTGAAAACATGATTTTTTTTATAATTTTTGCTTTTTATTTCAATTTTTTTTTTTTTGGGGTTAACTTTGTGTAAGATAATTGCAAAAATAATTTAATTCGCTTACCGTATTTTTTTGTATTATAAAGGCGTACAGTTCCAGGAACTGATAAAACAGTTTAATTTTTCCAATTGAAAAAAATCTCCCACCAAATCACATAAGCATAAAATACAAAACAAAAAAATAGTTCAGCATATTTGTCTTTCGTCAAAATGATTTGTTATAAAATTCTGCTCTAAGGTACACATAATTTTGGTTAAGAATTTAGTTTTTTTTTTTAAAGATTTGCGATAAATTAAGATACGATAAAGTAATACGATTAGCCTGATAAATAAATGGTCGATAAAGCTTACATAATCGGCCTCGAGTCAACCATAATAAAAAAATACAAAAGTAGTTCAACCAATATTTGGTCACATCGTGCACGTTTAATAATAACTTTCGCCGAACGCACGCGCGCTAATAAACAATATTTTGGTTTGTGACAAATAATTTAAGCACGTTCATGATAAGAGAAAATTAATTCCTTGTCCTACATAATTTTCCAATGAAAATGATTCTGGATATATGCACACACATAGCATCACAGCATCGTATACAGTTTTGTCGCATTATATGCATATACTACTCGTCGTAATCGAACGATCAGCTAATAAATTCACACAAGTAAATAAAACAAAAAAAAAAAACGAAAATTATTTAAATTTTATGTCTTTTTGCATATTTATATTTATATTTATATATTTTTGCGCTTAAAATGTTATTTAAAAATAAATAAATAAATAAAATGGCCCTGCCACAAAAAATATAAAAACATAAAATACAACATTCAAATTGAAAATATATCCCTTTGGTTGGACGGTTGGTTCTGTTTCTGGTTGTTGTTATTGTAATTTTTTTAGTTACATGAAATTCGTGACCGCGAAAAAGAAATTTAATTTTTTATTTTATTTTTATAAAAAAAAAAAAAAAATATTTTATGTATTTTTTTTTTTATATTTTATTATTTTTTATAATATATTTTATTTAATATATTTTGGCATTATTATTTTTTTTTCGAAACTACTGTTTTTTTATACAAATAAAATCAAAAAAAAAATTGCTATTAAATTCTCGGTGTAGGTCCATTAAAAATGTGGAATGAATATGCATCATGGGAGTCTAAATTTGTATTCCTGTAAGTTGTATTGAGATTTAATGTTGAAAGGTTGTCTTGCAAAAAGTGAGTTGGTTAACTCAGGCGATATTGCCACTTTCGTAAATATTATTGAAAATTTTAAAACTTTAAATTTAACAGTGCTTTACTCAAATTTTAGCAGACGAACTTACAATATACAATTTAATTATATATCTTAGGAACGAAATATTAAAAACTTAAATTTCGTATCACAAAAGTGTCCTAACTCCACACAAAAAATGATGGAATATAGCTCCTTAGAAATTGATTAACTAATTTCGATTGATAGTTACCTTACAATTAAAAAAATTTGAAATAAATGTTCTTTCAAAATTACCGTTGCCCGTTTTTTCAACAGACTGGAAGTTCGATTTAATTATTATTGAAACATTAAAATTAATTTGATGTTCTCAATTAAAATAGTTCCATTTTAAAACCTTCAGAAATTCCAATTCAGAAAATGTAGATTTCAATATCACCCATTTTCAAATTGTCAGGGGTGCTATTCTTGAACCATTACATTTTTTATTAATACTATTTTCGTAATAGTAACGATAAAATCATAAATTAGTTTTCTTGAAACCATTACGAACATAACGAAGAGAGGAATAAAGAATAATACAATTTGGAGAGAGAAGATGAAAAATGTCTGTGGCTAAAATGGTATTCTTGAAATCGGATTACGAAAATTTTCGCAACGGAACATTACTAAAATTTTCGAATGGTTTTTTCGTTCCTTATTGCATTTCGTAATGAAATCATATGTATTTACATTTCGCCAAATATTTATTATTTGGTTACCGAAAACAAAAGGGTAACAACTTTCTTTTTTGTTTATTATGCTCCTAAAAATAAGGACAATAGCTACAATGCTAATTGATAATTTTGGGGTTATTTTTAAATGTCGCGTGTTGTAATTGTAATTTATTTGATATATGTACCTTCAAAGACGAGACATTACTAATGATTCGTATTCATCATACAATCATACCATCATACCATCAGCATCATACCATAATAGTGTAGTACAACCATACCATCTTAACTCTCCGAGAACACACAAAGTAAAATGTAATACGCAATGGGCGTTTGGCATCATTCGTGGTTGGTGCATTGTCAATCTGGCATCATTCTGGCCTCATTAAAATGCCCAAACTTATGAAAAAAACTGAGGAAAAAACTGATACCGAAACTTCCATTTGGTTCGGAACAAATTTGTAAAACCAAGAACTTATTGCGAGATTAAGAGTCTGGCGAAAGTTTTATTGAAAATTCTCAAATATTTCTAAGTGCCTTATATGATTACCTGTTAACGGTCACCGAATTACTAAATAAATCATGTTTTTCGAGAATTAATTCCCCGGGACCGCGTAAAATATGTGTTTTGCACCTACTTTTTTTTTTTTTTTTTTTTACCTTTATTTAATATTACAACTGATTTACAAATCATTTAGTAACTTATCATTCTTAAATGAAGATTCACATTTGACGGGCAGTAGCCCAATGGTTACTCCCGTTTGAATTTACATAGTAATTATTTTTCTCTATCCTAATTAAATACAACTGCCCAATTCCAAAGGTTTCTGCCTTTGAAGTCTTCTTACTGCATTGGTGGTATCCAACAAACTTCGTATGTCTGCATTTTGGTGCCCAAAATATCCGCTGAATGTGTTTCTTCGCATGATTTTATATTTCTTCACTTACATATTCCATGTTTAAGTCCCTATGGAGGTTATCATTTCTAATGTATCATGGTGCGTTTACAATGCCACGCAGCACTATGTTTTGAAAACATTGAAACATTTGTACATTTGTCTTCTTGGTACAACCCCAAAGTTGAATACCGTAGGTCCATACTGGTTTAAGTATTTGCTGATATAATAGCAATTTGTTATGTATTGTAAGCTCAGAGTTTCTACCTATTAGCCAATACATTTTCCTATATTTAATGTTCAATTCTTCTTTTTTCTTTTTAACATGCTCTTTCCATCTAAACTTGCAATCGAGAGTAATGCCGAGGTATTTGGCTGTATTTGCATTTGGAACCGGCCTTGAATTTAGTTTCACTGGAATCCAGTTAACTTTCTGGTTTGTGAAGTTTACGTGAACCGATTTTGCTTCGTTTAGGCTAATGCGCCATTTCTTTGTCCAGCTACTCACTGTGTCGGTTGCTTTTTGAAGTTTGGTCGTGGCTTCTGATATACACTTTCCATTCGCCAGAATAGCTGTATCGTCTGCAAATGTTGCTATGGTGGCACCTTCTGTATTTGGCATATCTCTGGTGTACAGGATGTACAATATAGGACCCAGTACGCTACCCTGTGGTATGCCTGCTGATATTCTCTTTAGTTCAGAGTACTCTCGGTTATATTTTACACGGAAATGTCGGTCTGCGATATAAGATTTAAGAATTTGATAGAACTGCTTTGGTAGATCTCGATGCAATTTAAATTCAAGTCCTTGGTGCCAAACTTTGTCGAAAGCTTGTGCTACATCTAAGAAGATGCTGGAGCATATCTTCTTATTCTCAAGTGAGTCTTCGATTATATCCGTTATTCTGTGAACTTGTTCTATCGTAGAGTGATTTTCTCTAAATCCAAATTGGTGTGGTGGAATCAAATTTCTCTCTTCTATTATTGGTTTGAGTCTCTTGAGCAATAATTTTTCAAATAATTTCGAAATTACAGGAAGTAGTGAAATCGGTCTGTACGACTTTTTATCGTTCGTTGGTTTGCCTGGTTTGTGGATCATAATTACTTCAGCAACCTTCAATTGCCGTGGGACATATTTTAGTCTGAAGCACCTAATAAGTGAACTTTTACTATCGTGGTTTAGGATCAATTTTGTAATATCGAGGACTATTTTCTAATTGCCATTAGTACTCTAAAAACCATGAATAATAGCAAAAATCTTTGTTGTTCTTTCTTTAGTATTACCGAAAATTCTTCGAAAATTTCAAAACTCGAAAAATCTTAAATATTTGGCTTAGGACCAACAAATCTGAAAAAAATACTTAAATTAAAGCAATGCACATATCGACAACCTCAAATATCTATAAAATAATCAATTATCTCGAAAAGGCTTAAATAGTTGCAAGCTCACCTATTCACGAAAATGTCGATTAATGAAATATTTTTAAAGCAACTCAACCCTAATATCGGATAATCTGGTTGCCAAGCAACCCAAACCTTTGCAAATCAACACGCAATTAAATCTCGAAAACCTCTAAAGCATCAAATAATCTCAATAATTACGAAAGTCTAGAACAGTCTCGTCCCTATACTTCTGGAAAAAATGTAATACCAAGTAATTTTGAAAATCTTTGATTATATTGAAATCGGAAAATTCGTTCCGAATCTAGAATGACTGGCCAGGCTAACTTAAAAGCATTTCTGTACATCATTTGTACTCGAACAGAAGACCCCATTACATTTTTATTAAATATGACCTGCTACATCCAAATATGATCAATGCAAATCGGCTTTGAATAGTTTTTTATTTTAGTGTGTACAACATAAATGTGCTCCAATGTTGAGCGGCTTTGAAGAGTTCTTTATTTAGTATGTGAATAATTATTAAAACCATAAATTATTGAAAAAGATTCTAATTTTTATTAACATTGGAATTTTAATAAATTCTCAAAGTGGGGGTTTAAAGCGGCATTCCCCATCCTCCAATTATTTTTCAATTATATAAACGGCCAATTAGGATGGAGCTTGGCTATTCCTTAACCGATAATGATTAAAATTGACGTATGCGTTGGAAATGAGATTCTAAAATGATTTTTTAATAAGGTTCTGTAATATTATCAGTAAAAATATAACTTAGCTATTAACCGACTATGATGAATTTTTACGTTTCATATGGGTTCATTGCGCATATTCCAGGACTTGACCTAAAATCGTTTTAGAATCCCATTTCCATCGCACATGTCAATTTTCAACATAATCGGTTGAGAAATAGGCAAGTTATCTATCGTACTTGGATATATTCCAGAACTTTATCCAAAAATTATTTAAAAATCCGAGAAATACGCGAGTTCCATCATACTTGGCTATATTCCAGAATTTCATCCAAAATTAATTTTAAAATCCCATTTCCATCGCGGAAGTCAAATTTCACTAAAATCAGTTAAGAAATAGATAAGTTCGATCCTAATTGGCCATTCATTTAATTAGCTAAAGGTTTAATTTGAAATGTAAATGGTTCAATTTGAGGTTTGAGATATTAACAGTGACCTTTCTTAAGTCTTAAACAATATTTGTGTAAGGTTTGGTTCAAATCGGGCAAGTCGTGTGCATTTGTTTAAATATCATACACATATGCTGTACTTACATATAAATACTCACTTTATTTTGTAGACTGCTCAACTGCTCACTCACCACTTGTCCAACAAAAACTCAACCCCAATTCAACCCGCAAACGGTCCCAACTCAACCCTCAACCCAACCGCAGTCTCTCTTTCAATTCAATCCTCAAACCAGCTGTAACGAAATGAAATGGAGTTGCGGCTCAACATACTAAACTATTTTAGGTTTGAACCACAACCCTGAATCTACATCAGTTAACAGAATACCCACGTCATTTAAAGAGTCTCGGGGCGGTCATTTTGCTGGCTAAAGCTCAGGGAAGGGCGTGGATTTTCCCGAGACCTGACGTGGATCGAGTTGGACCGCAGGATAGGGAGAAGACTGGGTAGGAAGCAACAATTTATTTAGTTTTTTTTTTCTCTCTTCACTCACCTTACTGAGGGATATACTTACCCTGAACTCATCCTCGAAAACATAACTCACACAGTCATTTCAAATCGAAAGGAGGCAAAAACTGAAAACAAAGCGAAATTCAAAAGACAGGTCGTACAATTCATTGAGAACCAAAATTTATTAAAAAAAAATCATAAGAAACTATAAACAAAATATTTTTAACAATATCCCACAAATAATCGATTCCAATAATCAAAGAAAAAAATAATTAATAAATACGTAATCCGAAATCAAGAGATAAACAATATTGAAATAAACTATGATACTAAAATACGCACCCTGGACCCTAGCTAGCTATTCTTAAATATAAATTTATATAAACCAAACCGAAAAAAATTTAGACAGATAAAAGTTATTAATTTAAACTTGTAATTATTAAAGTTAGATTCATTTAGTTAAGATAAAGGTAATACAATAAGAAAGAAAAAGAATTATGGATGAATTTTAATATTAAAATACATAATAATAAATAAAAATTACTTGTTATGTCCACGTTGATGGTTGGTTATGCTGCGTGTTGATTGTTGAAAACAGGCATGTGGTTAACTCACATAGTTTACTTTGGAGGGAAGCACTGCACTAACCACGCGTAACCTTTAAATGTCTTTTACGCTGGATTTACAAAACATAAATTATATTTTTTTTTGTGTGGTGTATGCTTCGATATGAAAATTGACGAGCACTCAAACACAAGATATTATCATTTTTAGTACATATATTTGAATCATTTATGACTCGTATATCAACCAATAATTGTGATAGTTATTTATAACCAATTTTACCGTGTCATAATATAGTTTTTTTTTCTGCACTTGTGTCTATTAAGCACTATTAACTCACGCACTTAACTTAATGTGATACTTTTCACGTTTAATTATGGTAGTATTATTATTGTGAACTGTATAAGGTACTACTTATTTTGTAATTAGCAGTATTTTTGGGATTAATTTACTAACACATATTTTAGCTTTCACCATTTCATTCACGGGTTATAAAATTGCAAAACGAACTCAACGCTTATAGAAGAATTTTTTTAGTCTTAACAATAAAATGTTGATGGCTTATTTTTGCGCCAAACGAGCACTGTTATTTTCAAGCGTTAATGTTTTAAACGTTCTTCAAATGCACCAAAACAGTTTTTTTTATAATGCAATCACCAATAACTTTAAACCACTGCACATTAGTACTTTTCGATACACTATTTTTCAATTTAACAATCTACTATACTACTGTACATAATACTTAATATTTATTTTAATATAATTACTATGAAAATTAAATTCTTAACTTATTTTTTTTTTTTTTTAATTTTTTTGTATCTGTTTACTTTAATACCCGAACGCTGACTGACTTTTTGAAAAAAAATTATCATCCGACCAAAATTTTCAGTTTTATGGCCCCCGTCATAAAAAAAAACGGACAAACCAGTCCAAAATTTCGCGCTAATTTTGCCCCCTTTCTTATTTGTTTCTGGTGCTTTCGACACATTATTGCAGTTGAAAAAAAAAAAAACTCAACTCAAACCCTTGATTGGAACGGCGAAAGGAAAAACAAAACATTTGACGTCCCATTGCATTCGTCGTTACACAGCATATATAAAAAATCCAACCCCAACTCAGCTCCAACTCAACTTGAACTAGACCCGAAAATTGACCTCTAACTTAACCTTCAATTCAACCCCAAATTCAATACCCAACTCAATATTCAAACCAACATATATAAAAAATTGGTAAATATTTCTATAACCAGGTATTTTGGATTAATTTTTATGGTAGGTATCCGACCCCCTTGACGCACAGGTTCCAACAGCTTTTGAAATTTCAGCCTTGACCATAGAAACAGGTTGGCAAAAAAAATTCTAAATCGAACAAGCCATTCTCGAGATATTTTAGGTACATAAGACATCCAGATATCCAGATATTCAGATATCCAGAGAGATGGACGAACATTTTTATTTTGTGCTTTGTTAGACTCAGGGATTTTGAAAACGTCGAGAAAAGTGGTTTTGGACCAACCCAATTTTTGATCATTTTTGACAGGATTTCAATACTTTGGTCTTTTTAGACCGAAGTAATATAGCGAATTATATTTTCCAAAAGAGACTAAACAAATTTCTATCCTTAACAATAATATTGAGCAAAGCTTCGAATAAATATAATTCAATAATAATAATTATCATCGTTTGTGACAGGAATGAAAATGTTGATCCTTTAGTATTTCTTTCGGTCGGTGATTCGATACTTTTGAACAACATTTCAGTCCTTTCAAAAAATTATTTGTGTTCAATTTTTTATGTAAACGTTAAGTAGCACTTATTGAAGATCAAATCATTTTTCGTTGGAATTCTAGCCGCCGATACAACCGAACACCGACGGCAAACAAACGTAATACCGCTTTTTCCTTCTAATTTTTATTGGTAAGGGGGGTAGTTTTGATCTTGTAATTGGAACTAGTGGCGGCATTCCGTTCGGTAGGAGGGAAATATAATAATAGTGTTTTTAGTTTAGAGTATAAATTTTATCCTTTTTTTAAAATTAGATTTAATTAAATCCGGAAATTACTTTAAAGTTAGAGGAAAACAAAATTCAATTGTGAAATGCCACACTACGAGCGAAATTGATTTTCGCTAATTTTGAAGTAATTTTCAGTTTTAATTAAATTTAATTTCAATTTTTCGTGAATTCGACGTATATATGTATATAGCTAGGGTAAAACGACCGTAATGAAACAAAACTTTCCAACAAAATTCAGCAACCTCCCATCGTTTCTGAGATATTGTTTTAAAAATTTGTCTATGTCCACAAATTTTTACTATCGTTATTGTTTATGATCTTATCTACATTCGTACGATTTGGTCTATATCCGCTAATTTTTGCTCCAGTTATATTTTTTTGTCCATATCCTTGAGTTTCTCAACATTAGCAAAATGTTTAACTTATTTAAGATTAAATGTCCTGACATCAACATCAAAAAATATGTTCAACAAACAAGTTAATTTGGGAGTTAGTTAGTTTGTGTATTTGTCTAAACACAACGTAATGGAATACTTTATTTGTTATAATAGAGCGCTTGATTTCTAATTGCTGAAAAGAAATGTTTACAAGCTATTGAATCTGTATTACGAATGCATGGTATGAAATGTGTTGATTTCTTCAAAATGAATAATATGAAAAAACTGAGCAACTCATTCCAACTCTTAATCTGGAACAAAACACAATTTTCGATGAAATCATTACAGCCGTTGATGATTCTAATGCTAAATCGAGGTTTTTTTTATCGATGGACCAGGTGGTTCTGGAAAATCAAATGTAATTAATATCGGCTGTCGATCGGCTTCAGCATATGCAACAACTGACATTGCTGCAGACATATTGAAATGTGGAAGAACAGCTCATTATGGTTTAAATTGACAGTCAAAAATTGAGAAATACAGATATTGTAATCGTTGATGAAACAACAATACTTTCAACAGATTCGTTTTGAGACATTGATCGTCTATTGAAAGAAATTCAAAATGATATAAGACCATTTGGTAGTAAACTATTTATCTTAAGAGGTGAATTTAGACAGACATCAACCGTAGTTCCGAAATGATCAGTTGCAGATACTGTTGAGTTTTGTATCAAAAATTCATCGTTATGGTATTATGTTAAGAAAAATATTTGTTAACAAATATGAGATCCGCAAATTAAAATAAATTTAATGATTGGCTTCTAACCTTAGATGATAGTAAATTGACAAAAAATGAGATTGATTTTGATCCTGATTTAATTGAAATTTTTGACACAATGATTGAAAGTGATGACATCATTTATTAGTGCAATATTTGGTAATAAAATTACAACGTCAACAGAACAACACATCGTTGAACTAACAAACAAAATTATTTTGTCACTAGAAAATGTTGATGTTACTGAACTTAATTGTGAAATACTTGATGTTTTGGATGGCCAAGCAATAGTTTACAAAAGCAACGATGCTCATCACACAATGCCCATCGGGAATGCATTCACTCACATTGCTGAAATTTTAACTGGTAGTAATAAAGGTTAATTAGTCTATATATCAAGAATTGATTTATAGCCAGGTGATTAACCTTTACCATTCAAAATGAAAAGCAGACAATTTCCAGTAAGCTTGCTCTGTCAATAAATTAGTCACAAGGTCAGTCATATGGCAATGTCGGAGTTTATTCACTCCATTCCAGTTTTTGCACAAGGCCAGTTATGCATCGCGATGTCGAGATTGAAGAATAAAAACAACTTAAAAGTTATAATAAAAAATTCCCCTTATGAAGGAGCTTTTTTTTAAAATACAAAATATTTCAAAAGAAATGTAATTTCGAAGAACTTTCAAAATAGGATATTATGTATCAATAAATTGAAGCTTATCATATTTTTCTATAACTGAGAATTTTAAATTTAAAAATTTACATGGATGCCACATGGCCAGCCACATGGATTCGAAATAAGCTAAATATTTTTAAGATTCATCATTAATTGAACAACTATATTGTACAGGGGAAAATAATTTAAGCCTTTTACTTAAAGCATTAACTCAAAAATTCGCAACATCAATTAAACCAAAATTGTTTTGAGGAGTTCACAAAAGCTCACATAAACTTAAAATTAAAGAATAATCTTTAAAAATTAAGAAATACGATGTATCACAATAAGACAATTAAGATAATTTTAATGTCAAGTTACTCAACGTGCGCATTTTCCTTGCGAGAATTTTTTTGTGTAACCACTTTTCCAGGTGCGCTTTTATCTTGTATGCATGTATTAATCTATTGTTTGAACATTTTTTGCTCAGAATTCTTACGGACAAAACCGATTGACGTGAAATCGATTATGTTCTTATACAACATTTATTACAACAAATTATAGGTTCAAATTTCATAAAAATATTTTTTTTATATACAGTGCGGGCAACGAAATCGTTTGTGATTTGTATTTTTGAGTGAAAATGTATATTTGATTGAAAATTGTAGTATCAAAGTATAATGTAAGTGGTCCTCAATGTTCGTATCGCTTGCGATGTAGAACCATGGCTTAGGGAAAAGTTTTTTAGTTATTTTTTTCAATATCGGTTTAATTCAAAATAAGGAAGTTATTTTCTGTCAATAGGTCGCTCTAATTTATTTCTAAAACACAACAAAAAATTTAATAACCAACTCCGTTTGTTGGTAGGAAATTTTAACTCAAAATAAACACAAAATAGCAACGTAACTTGTTAAAATGTGACCGTGCCCCCCAAAAATGGGTGAAAACCCCTTTTTGACAATTTCCGAATTCAGTTGACCCCGGAATTCATCGAATTTTTGAGTCTTGTGACCAATTTATTTCTTATTTATATAAACCTTATTTTTGCTTGGCTAGAAGTGGCGTTTTTTATAGTAAATAATTAAACAACACACTCAAAATATCAAAAATTAGTTTGTAGGTAAAACATTGCCCAAAAAAATATTAGCGATTTCGCTTTCTATACTGGAGTATTTGCTGTCAAGACAAGGATTTTTTTTGTCGACAAAGTGAAGGTTGAGGTAAAAATGGATGGGCATAATTAAATCTGCTTAGGTTTAACAACTGAATCAATTCTGAAAACGTTAAAAGCTTAGAAATTCTTCAAGTTTTACAAAATTTGATCATAAATTTCGAAAATTGTACTGAATTTTTTTAAATCAGAATTTTCAATTAGAATAAATTAAGAATATCAATTTATGGAATAATATTATTTTAAATATTGACGTTATATGCAACATACATGAAAAGCATTAGAAATTTTGTACTTAAATTATGTGTTAGTTGAAACAATAGAGATTCTTGGATTATAAAAATTAAAGATTTTCTGCTGCCTTTTCTGACTTCTTTTTATTAATTTTTATGATTGATATTCAATGATTGACTTCTAAACTTCAAATCAACAATTTTAAAGTAAAATGTAAATTTTCGTAATTTCCAAAATTCTACAAATCTTAACCTTAAAATTTTGAAGTTTTCTTAGAATTGTATCTAAATAATAAATCAATTAAGAAAAATTAAAAGTTTTAAAGTTTTAGGCACACATGGTATAGAAGTTCTACAATTATTAAAAAATTTGTAAATTTGATCCTTAAACTCGAGAATTGTACTGAATTTTAAAAAATATTAAATTCTATTTATTAGTTTTATTCCAAATCAATCACTTTTTAGATCAAAATTCTGTTAATTTCTAAAACATCAACGGAGCTATTTTCGAATTTTCCAAAATTCTGAAATTCATTGCAATAATAATTTAAAATTTTAGTTTTTTACTATTTTATAACCAATAAATTCTTACTAAATTCGTATTTTCCAGAATATCTTTTTACAATATTCAGAATAATATTTCTGATAATTCCCTAATAAAATCTGAAACTAAATCAATTCTAAAACGTTAATAGTTTTCGAATATTGAGGATTTTCACATGGGTATAGAAATTTTGAAATCTATAAAAACTTCCAAAATTTTATGTCAAATCTGGACAATTGGATTGAATTTTTGGAAGTTAAGAATTTTCAATTATTAAACTCTGGAAATTTTTGTAATTTAAATTAATTTTCTTATTTTATAGCCAATAGTTCCTTAATTCCTGGATATTTCTTATTTTCTAGGTAACTAATTTCCAAAACTCCTTCCCTTGAAATTTCTTATGTTCCAGATTACCAATTTAGAGAATTCAGAGTTAAAATCCTGATAATTCCGAAAATTTAAGAAAATCTGAAACTAAGTCATTTTTACAAACGTTAAAAGTGTACGAATTTTGGACATTCTCACACAGTATTGGTGTTCTACAATTTTTCAAAACATTTCAAAATTTGATACTAAATTTCAATAATTGTACTGAATTTTTATAATTATTGAATTTTAAACAATTAACCAATAAATAAATTTTAAAACAAGTTATAAATTTTCAAATTTTCCAAAAATTCTACAAATCTTTACGTTAAAATAATCCCTCTGTTCTTTGAAATTCTCATTTTGATGATTACCAATTTTGTAAAATATACGAAATCAAAATAATAAATCGGTTTCGAAAATTTAAGAATATTCCAATTTAGGGCAATATCACAGGGTATAAAAATTCTGAATGTTTTAAAAATTTTGAAAATTTGATCTTAAATCTCCAGAATTACACGGAATTATTATAAATATTTAATTCAATTTAATTATTTTGTTCAAAATAAATATGTAAATTTTCGAATTTTCCAAAATTCTGAAATTCATTGTAATAAAAATCAAAAATTTTAGTTTTTTACTATTTTATAACCAATCATTTATTACTAAATTCGTATTTTCCGGATTATGTTTTTAAAAAATTCAGAATCATATTTCTGATAATTCCCTGATAAAATCTGAAACTAAATCAATTCTGAAAACGTTAATAGTTTTCGAATTTTGAGGATTTTCTCCTGGGTATAAAAATTTGGAAATTTATAAAAACTTTCAAAACTTTAAGTTATTCTGAAAATTTTTGAAAGCAAATTGAAAATTTTGAAATTTCCAAAATTTTGAAAATGTTTACGTTAAAATTTTTAAATTTTGTAATTTAAATTAATTTTCTTTTATATAGCCAATTATTCCTTAATTCCTGGTTAATTCTTATTTTCTAGATTACCAATTTCTAAAATTCAGAATCATAATTTTCAAAATTCAAAAAGTTTAAGAATATCTAAAGCAAAATGATTTCTGAGAACGTTAAATGTTTTCAAGTGTTGCACACTTTCACATGACACAGAAATTTTGAAATGCAAATAAATTTGAAAATTTGATCTTAAATCTTGAGAGTTGTACTAAATAACTGAACTGATTTTATTAAAAAGTTGAATTTATAATTATTAACATCTAACTAAATAAATGTTAAAACAAAAATAAATTTTTCAAAATTTCTAAAATTCTAAAAATTGTTACGTTAAAATTTTGTAATTTTATAATTTAATTGTATGTACTATTATTCTATATAGCTGTCCTACAATTCTTAGAAATTTCTTATGTTCCAGATTACCAATTTACAGAATTCAGAGTTAAAATCCTGATAATTCCAAAAATTTAAGAAAATCTGAAACTAAATCTTTTTTGCAAACGTTACAATTTTCCACAAATTTCAAAATTTGATAATAAATTTCATGAATTGTACTGAATTTTAAAAATCTAAATATTAACATAATTGTGAAAACGTCAAAATTGTTCGAATTTTGGGCACTCCCACGTTTTATAGATTTTCTGAACTTTTAAAAATTTACGAATTAAAATAAAAAAAAAAATTAAACATAAGGAGCTCTTAATTGTAACCTAATGCAGAATATTCTTTCTTCTTTGCTATCTTCTATATATTAGCGTTTTAGAAAAATTTCTAAATTTAAATTTCAAGAATTGTAAAAATTTAAATTTTCACAATTGGTAATGTCTTTATAAGATTCAGGCGAATGGACCTAGAATATCAGATAATTATTAAAAATTTTCACAATTTACAAAATTTTGTCGAAACATATAGGAAATTTAAGAGTTTTTCTCAGTGAGTGGTTTCGTTGTAAGTTCACCTGCGGTTCAGCACAACAGTTCAAATTTAGCAATTTAAAATAAAAATTAAAAATTTAAAAAAAAATTTTGATTTTATATGAGACGAGTTATAGTAAATAGTTGAAAGCATTCTTTAAAATTATTTTAATCAAATTAAAAAATTTCAGAAATTTGTAATTTTCTAACAAATCACACACTCATCAACAAATTTCGATTGCCTATTTTGAAGGCATACAGTTGTGCAGTGCGTGTAATATTTTGCAAGCAATTAAAATTTTATTCGACTAGAGTGTGTTAACTTAAATCTAAAGTTTTCCATGTTTTGTTCCAATTTCCAAGGAAGATACACTTCGATCTATTTTTTCGGCAATTCCAATTAAATGTATCCCCAATTAAAATTTCCTATGTAAGGGATGAAGGGATCCAATCCAAAAAACTGAAAATCTATCACAAAATATAAACACAGAGGACATAAGAAACATATCCTCAACTTGTTACAAAAATGTGTGTTAATTCTTCTTATTGGAGGCTTCTTATCTTCTCAAGCAATTACACCTGCATAAGCAAAACAAGAATTTTTCTTTAAATTATATTATGAATGTATGGGTATGTGTGCGAAGGAGAATATAATTTAAGAAAAATGTTTTTTTTTTTTTTTAAATTAATTTGCATCGAATGATTGCAAATTTGCTTTGAGGCGCGATTAAAATTATATTCGTATTCGCGAGAAAAATACATTTTTGTGTGTTCGCCAGTTATAACATATATATGTATGTACAAGTATAGTATATATGTATAGACTTGGAGAGGTTCAAGGTAAGAAACTATAAAAAAAAAAATTATAAAAGTTTAAGACGACAGGTGAAATAGAGAGAGAATATTATGTGCGCATGTAGATTAGAATCACTTGTGTTGTGTTGCAAGAATTTTGTCTTATTTAGAGCGCGGGAAACCTGTACCTTTACAAATAAAAATTACTTTCTTGTAAATTAATTTTTGTGGTTACTGATTTTTGTGTTTCGATAATTTTTTGTATTTTTTGTAATTTAAGCGAATGCAAATTTGTTTGGAATTTTCTATAAGATGTAAAAATAAGGACAATATTCGCGAAGATATTCATTAAAAATATAAAAAAAATAAAAAATCGAGATAAAACAGGAAAAATGAAATAAGAGCTGAAGATGTTGTAGCATTTATACAGGTATTTACAATACTAATAATCAAAAGATGTGATATTCGTTTCTTCTCTCTTCCAACGTCAAGGTATTTTGGTGCTGGTTTTCTTATTATCATTTTTTTTTTTGTTTGTGATGTGACATTTAATATGTTCGCTACTGGTGTTCAATTCTTTTTATTTTCAATATTATATATTTAAATATTAATAATATTGAATTATAAAAATATTATATTTAAGATGGTAAATATAAAGAAAAAAAACGTGTTTATATGAAAAGATAAAGAAATGAGATGCTGTGGCTACTGTCTTAAGTCTTATACACGTAAATTATATAGCGAGGAAAATTGATCAATTTTATTGATTTGACATATTGAAAAGATTAAAATATGATTTTTATTAATGACGCTAATTTAAAAATGCATTACGAATTGCATCTTATATGAACTTATGTATGTGCATTGAGATAAAATACGCGGACGAGCACTTGCTGGGTGGACGTCGACATTATCTTTTAAATCAAGTTATTTAAATAATTGTTGTTGATATTTTGTCTGATCAATTTGAATCATTAATAATCTTGATCTAATGCGAGGATAACCAGTTATATATAATATGTTCGCAATATACACAAGTATTAAGATCGTCATATGGCGTTGAAATTAAATTCAAAAATTTAATTTCATTTTTTATAATTAAAACATATGACACGAACCTTTTATCTCGCAGGATCTTAAACAAACCATATGATAATATCGATCAATTCTATTTAATTATAGCGTAGAAAGCCATTAGTCACCTTTCCGTTGCTTCGCTATACCCTTGTATTACCATAAGGATCAAATTGTTTTTTTTTTTATACATAAGGAAGTCGATTTTATTTTCCATTTGTTTTATGTATATGACTTCGTTTTACTAAAGAAAACGAAAGTTTATAAAATAAATTTATCCAGTAGAAATATTTTTCCATTTCGTGTCTAGTCAGCATAATAGTTCTTGACGTCTTGACATGATGAGTTAAATTACTTCTTCCGAATAATCGACTTCAGTCAAAATTTTCTGCAATTCGCATTTTATATAGAAACAAAGTGCTCAGGTTTAATAAGTGACCTTGCATGATAATCTGGCAAAGATCTTGCTTAGAAAATCAAAACAAAGTTCCAATATGCAGTAGATAACGACAAAAATGACTTTTTCAAATTAAGTGAGCTAAACGACTTCTAGCTACCTTTACTTTATGTTTTTTTTGGACGCTGATTACAAAAATCTAGTTCCCGCAACCACCAAGGGTTGGAATCACCTTTAATCATAATGCAATAAAATGGCTTTAGCTCAACGTTTCAGTTGGTAAATTAGGTAAAAACGAAAAAAACAATTATGAAACATTACAGAGGTGTGAACTATCTAAAATAGCTAAATTATTGAACCCTATAAAGAAGTGGAACATTCTTTTTGCTGAACTGAAAATCACTCCTAACTATCAAATAAAATAAAATAAATAAACATTAAGGGTGGTTCGAAATACTAAATAAATATTTTAAAAGTATTTTGTGTTTATTTACTAAATCCAAGTCGAAAAAGTAACAAAACCTTATTTATTTAGCTATTTTGAGCTATTTTGGGGTAGTTTATACCCCAATAATGTTTTATAACCTTTTTTTTATTCTTACCTAGTTTTAGGAATGATAGAAAATTTATTTAATTTAATTATTATAAATATAAATGCGAAAAACCGCCTGCAAATTCTTAGGGCTGTTTCCAACCTTTGGTTGCAAAATCTATTGTTTCATAGTCAGCGCCAGGAAACCATAAAGTAAAGGCAATCAGAAGTGGGTATGCTTACTTATGCTTACTTATGATACAAATGCCTTAATTTTCCTTTCCCGGAATAATAACTTATTACTGGCCATTCAATAACTTATTACTGGCCATTCCAGAAACTAACCTTGCACTTTATTAAGCTAAAAATTGCAAATTAGGTCCTTTAACGATTTAGCGCTTTCACAAGCGCTAGTGATACTAGGTATCACTAGGTATGTATAGTTTCATTTATCGTCTACGTAATATACGCACAAAGTCAAAACTCGGTCCATGTTTACACATCTTATCAGAGGATAACAAATCATGTTATATCCCAAAAAGGATTTTGTCGGAAATTACGCTATTGAGCACCCTTCCACGTACAGTAGAGGTTATATAAAAAATGTTGACTTAAATCAGACTAAGCCATCACAAATCACACAAAACATCGTTGCTTATGGTAAGAGTAGCGCTTCGGAGTCATTAATAGGAAATATCCAATAAAGGAGTAACTTTCTGTTGGTAAAATATATACTGATAAACAGGTAATTATTAAACAGCTTGTTGCACTTTTGGAATTAACCAAAGAAGCACAGAATATAAAGGCATGTCCTTTCATATGTAATCAACACAGAAAAGTGCATCCTTAATTAGGATAAAACGCATATGCTCTGCACTTTTTCCCTGACAAAACGCTCCCTTAATATGCCAACCTTATAAACTGTTCTTACCTCTTTCATGATAGAAACATTTTCAACATGAAAAATTTTACGTATCACAACAAGCAACAAAAGATAAGTTAAAGATTACTTCTAGACCTAAATTTTAAAAATTATCCACGATAATCCTTTGGGTTCGAATTTTTTTCTAGATTGTTGAACTCGTAGCCTTGAAGAACCAAAAAGAGCTGTACAAATTTAAACTAAACATACGTTAAATTAGGTAGGGAATCCGATAAAAATACTTTCTTTGAATAAATAAAACTGCATGAGTATGCGACTTGGTCCAGGAGTACACTGATTTGCATTAAATATTCAACATTCAATACTTGACGTTAATTCTGCCGATAGAACATATAAATGATGAAAAGTATTATAACGCAAGCACAGCTCTTAACATAATAATTTTAAAAAGAAAAAGAACTGATGGCAAGTGAAACTGTCTGGCACTCTCCACAAAATGTTTCTAATTTCTCCTAATAATTCTTCTTGTAACTAAGAAAAAGCCAAGATCATACAAAAATTGGCTTGCTATCGTTTGTTAATTATAAAAACAATATAAAGGAATGAAACATCAGGCGGTGATCAAAGCTTCGGTCCTGAAAATTAACTCAACTCCTAAGTCAATTCACAACTGAATGTTTTAACTTAATCTATTGCTAAACTTCCAACTCAATTTACAATTTAACATCCAACTCAACCGCACTCCCCAAATCCACTGCCTAACTCAATCCATAAATTCACCCCCAAATAATTCCCCAGCCTAACCCCCACTCAACCCAAACCCAATCTTACTCAACTCCAACTCAACTTCAATTTAACAAGGCTCGCAGTAAATCTCAACCCTCTGCGCCACTGCCAAAACCTTCAACTCAACTTAATCTAATCTCAACTGCACCACCGACTCAACCCAAATAAGTTTCCATCTAAATTTCATCGCTCAATACAAATTAAACAGCCTTTTCGAGTTCCCCCAACACGACTCAGAACTCAACTCAGAACAAGTCAAAGTTACTTCTAAATAAAATATCAACAAAATCTCCAAATAAATCAGTAACTGAACGGCTGAATGATCCCTAACTCCACTCCAAGCCAACCATAATCAACCATACCTCGTCCACAAATTCAGCTCTCAACACAACCGCCGGCTTCACGCCCTATAGCCAATCCGAAAATCAACATGGTTCAACTCAACTCCAATACCACTCCCAACTAAACCATCAAATCAACCCCAAACTCAATACAATATAAACTAACACCGTTCGAAAACTGCATGTGTCTAACACAACCTCTGTCTTAACCCGTAACTATCACCTCTCAAGTTAAACCCATACTTAATATCCAAATCAAATCAATTCGACTCTTAAAGCTACATTCGTACGTGAACTACAGTCAAAATCACTAAGTCGAACATCTAACTCAACACTCAACGCAACCTAAAAAAATTCACAACTACTCCACTGAATCCCAACTCAATCCAAGCGCAATATCAACTCAATGTTAATTTGACCGGCAACCCAGCTGCTAAATCGACCCAAATCGACCCATATCAACTCAACCCTCAAACCAACATAGAATTAAAAAACTCCATCCGTACATGAACTCATCTCAAGTTAACTCTAATTAAACCGCCAATTCAACTTACAAATAAACTCTCAGCTGAACAGCTCACTAAACCCTAACCCAACACTAAAAAATTCCGACTCAACAAGTCACTATACTTGGATCCAACCCCAAGTTAATTCCAGCTCAACCGCAATACAACCCGCTGATGTAACCCAATTCAACTCTCAACTCAACCGCAAACTCAACAGCGAACTATCTTAATCCTCAAACCATCATTTAAACAAAAATTGGTAAACGCGGTAATTTTACCAACAGGTTTTGGGACAATTTCCGTGACAGATAATTTTCTAAATGTGCAGCTTTCAAAAACTCTCCGCCTTGGCCATTGGTCGTAAACGATTCTAATTACGATGCTGTTTTCGAGATACCAGATAGATAACCAGACATCAAGATATCAAGACGCCTAGGGGTCCAGAAATCTAAATAGACATGGTTTTTTACTTTTTAAGACTCAGAGACTTTCAAAATGTCGAAAAAAGTTGTTTTGGACAAAAAATGGAAATTGCTGGTCACCAACAAAATGTTTGATAATTAATTATTGACTAATTTATTTCTATAGTATCAAGCTTCGCAATAGTTCAAATTATTAGATATCGCAGAAGCTTCACTAAACCCTAAACCAATCCAAACTCAACTTTTTATTCAACCCTAACACAACCCTCAAGTTAATCGCAAATTCAATTCATGCATAAAAAATTGGTCAACATAGTAATATCACCAATCTTGACATACAGCTTCCAAAAGCTTTTAAATTTCTCGCCTTGACGATACACGCAGTTTTGCGTAAAAAACATTCTAAATCGGACAAGCCGTTCTCGAAATGCCAGACAGACACTCAGGCATCCAAACATCAATTTCCAATTTTTATTTGTTTTTTGTTTTTTCGGACTCCAGAAAAGTGGTTTTGGACCAACAAAATTGTTTTACAGGATTTCAATAACCGTGATCTTTTTGGACGAAAGTTAACTTATTTATTTTTAATACCCAGTCTCGCAAAAGTTACATTTTTTAGATTTCCTGTATTTTTTAAAAGTGGTAATGATAAGAAACATTCAAGTTACAAACAAAATTCTTAACATTTATTATTAGTGTAGGAAAACAATTTCAACTGAGTCGAACGAACCCTGATTTATTAGTGAGAACATTTTGGCTTAATTTTCGATAAGAGAACCACGAAATTCTTTTCAGTTAAGTATTTTTCTAGGATGCTTTATAGTACAATAATTTCTTGTTGTTTTGCAGATTAGAAAAGGGGATCTTTAAACCCTATTTTCTTATTTACCAGCCGCATCACTCTTCACTGTTTTTCCTTGTTTGCTTTTTGGTTCAATTTTCAATAAAAGAGCAACAGAATTTTGTATAAACATAGTACAAATTCCAAGGGGCTAAATAGCTCTTTAAAATCGTACAAAATTCTAAAACAGTGAAATTCTATTCTATACGGAAACCATTTATCCAAACGAAATTTTGATTGTACTGAAAATGCTGCTTACAAAACAACTGTACAATTCTACACAATTTCTGGGACGATTTTTTTTGTGGGAGCCTTGTGATGACATCTACTTCTTAATGAGCAAGCTTAATAATAATACCGATTTTTAGTATTTGATGATCCCTACATAGCAAGATTTTCTTGCATTAGTGCCATGGGATGCAAAGAGTTCACCAAACGAATTAATCGATTCCATAATTTATTCAGTATCGAACATGCTCACATTAAAGTCTACAATTTCTGCTTTAAGGCGAGTAACAAGAAAAATTGTGTATCAAAAGCCGACCATAATTTAACTTTAATGCTGGTAGTACTACCACCATAATAAAAATGGTAGATGTTCGAGAAAAACGAGCTTAGTCAATTCAATGCGGAATCATGTTTATGTGAAACCTACGCAATAAAAAGCGAATTGCTTATAAATATTTAAGATAATTAAAACAGACGAGTGCATTGGCCTACAGAGGTGTAGTAACAGCAATTTAAACCATCAAACTAGAATTTCAAATAGACGCGCTCACAAAGTCAAATCCATTTCAATGATATAGCTTGGGCCAATCGTTTTCAAATATTTTCTGAGACCCAAGACAACACATTCCAAAGACAACTTTTGCTACAAATTCGAAAGGGAGATATGTTGTTTAGCGGCACCTTCAACAAGGAGGTTAGGGCAATCAGTTAATGTTGGATTGAGTAGAAAGTCACTCTAAATTAACGTTTAGCCTATAATTTTAGCCACCATGAATAAAGCAACGATTTAAAATTATGTACATAGCAAGTAAACTTTAACCGAACTTTGAATCTCTTAAGCAACATTTCTTTCTTTCCTTTGGCTCTAGTAAGATAAAACAACTCACAGTATGGAAAATTTGGCTCAACAAATTCAATGTCTTCACACATGTCAGTATTTTTGTTCCTGTTCGAGACATTAATGTTAAGCCATCTTCACCACACTGATAAAACCATAAAGATCAATTTAATTGTATTTCTTGTACATAAGGAAGTCGATATATTCGTAAATGTCATTGACCGATCATTATAAAATTCTTTTCTATATACATATTCGAATACGAAACGAGTAAAAAATCAGACATCTTTCATGTCAATTTCAATTATGACCATTTCATTTAATTTAACTTTGATCATTTTACGTTTTGTGTTGTCTTAATATTCAATTTCTTAATAACAAAAACGAACTGAAACAAAATGTAATTCAACATGCATGTGTATTTCAGTGATGCTTAGTATTTAATCAAAAATGATCCCAAAACTGATTGATCTCAAAACTCGAAACAATTTCGCAAACAGGCAATAAAAATGCAGAGAGCTTTTGAAAAGCTTAAAGCTAATAAAAATGTATGCAGGCCCTCCACAGTATATATCGTAAACATCACTGAAAAATAAATATACGATCAAACGAACGATCATGCATGGTAAATTACATTTTAATTCATCGCATTTACGATAACATCCCATTTAGAGTTCAAAAGTTATAAAATATGGAATTAATCGTGTTTCACGTTGAGGTGAAACATTTTTTAGCACTTGCTTCATATTAAAATATCTTATTTTTCGCCTTCTTTTCTTTATTATGGTATGTATTGTACATATATACATAATAAATATAACAAATAAAAATTCACACCTGACATCACACGAAAATTACGAAATTTTAAAAAAGCGCAGCAACAAGAACAACAAAATTTGCTTCAACCTGTTCAAATGTTGTTAAAATTGTGTTAAATTTTTTTTTTTTATATTTCTTCGCCGTTTACTTTTTTATTTTATACGAGCAATCTCTCAACCTTGCCTAATTTTGTTTTCCTTTTTTTTTATTTTTTATTAGTGGGACGCGATCAGTTTCTTTAAAAATTAAAAATAAAAACCAAAAAAAAAAAAAACTGTAACATATAAGGGAGATAAGACAAAAGCAAAAAAAAAAAAAATGGTTGAGATTTATATGTACGAAGAAAAGCAAAAAAAAAAAATTAAGTCCTTAAGGCGCCATATGGTGATCGAATTGGATTTTTTTTTTTTTGTTTATAGTTTATTTAGATCAAATTTGATCTTTCGTGGTTACGTTAGGTAAACGTATTTATCTGTGTTTATGTGTTTGTAATGATGATCATGATCACACGAATAAAGCCAAAGTTTGTGAAAATTATGATGACTATTTTGTAATTCTTTTTTTCAAGTTTTTATTTTGTCTAGACATTTTATCGAGCGATCTTCGTTTGTGATCTCAAAGATTGGTTGGAATTTGGTATTTTTTTTTTTTTTGTACAATGCCCGTTTTAAGATCTTGTTTTATTTTAAATGAATCGGTTCGATTAGTTTTCTCTGATCATTTTTATTATGTGTTTGATTTGATGCGAAAAATTTAATTCATTTACGCATACAGTGATGAATCACATAATTTTAAAGTTGTTTAAAGTTCAAGTAGCTGATTATCGAGTACCCTAAAATTAACAATTGCCTCTCGCTCCTGTTCTCTTTTCTAAACTGGTTTTAAAATCTGCTATACGTAAAAATGTGTTGTGACAGTAATAATAAATCATACTTTCAAGAATTTTTAGGAAAATCTCTTATCTCTACATTGGGCAAACTGAATGATTTTATCATAATATGAGTACATTTTTGTGGAATTAGCAAGGAGGCTAACTGTCATTTAACCATTGATAAGATACTATTTTTCATAATATCCTCATATAAGATATCCACGAAGGTGTACCCGATTAAGATGTGGACCATTGTAATTATGTAACATTATCTACAGCTTCGGTCATACCCAAAGGCATCAGTTGATTCATGAGTACATTTGTGACAGGTTCATACTTTCTAAGTTTCGAAGACAGTTTCCCCATAAGTTGCTTGCGCTCTTTATGTATATCTGAACACGAGCCTTTCCCTGATTATCCAATATTGCCCCCCAATATGCTAACTTGAGAATTTAATTCCAAAGATCTTAGAATAAAACATTCACTTTAAATATAATTAGAAAACGGGCACTCATTAGTAACGTTCGCTTATCAAGCTCCTTGAATCCTTGAATCTAAATGAGTTAAGCGAATCGCTATGAAGGCCTGGGATATCTTTTTTGTTTTTCCTATAATTTTAATATCTTTCTCTAATAAACGATTTTGCCCTTATGTATACTCGGACATTAAAACACCAACCTTTATCCAACGGTCTCAAATCCATATAACTCCTTCATAAAAAATTGTTCATGTTTAATTGACTGTCGATAAGCAACCAAATAGCGGCCTCTTTTGCTGTTATAAATGATGCTTTCTATGGCAATGCAGGCATTTCAGAAATAATTATAGCAATAATTGCTTAAGCCATGTTGTTAAATTTTACATCTATATCCATCTGGATAAGGTATTATGTGCATGCCATCCCTATACTTCTTCAATATTGTTCCTATAAACGATTCAATCATAACATTGTGTGGTCAGATGGTGCTTTAATTCTGAGTTCCAGCATTTATAACCTTATACAAAGAACCTATGTATTAACTTTCGAGCTTCGACTGATCTTCTTCAATGATTTAGTAATGGTTTCAGCACAAAATTTCGTAAAAATTCTTTCATTTGGAAGGCCAAAAATTATAAACATTTTAATGGACAAACGAAACGGAAGCCACTCTCTTATTTCGATGCGGCACTTTTCTAGAAAATTTAAGATATTTATTTAAAGATCAGCTTTGGGAATAGCCAAAGAATGTCTAGAAATTTCATTTTCCTTTAATGTACCTAATTTTTTACATAAATTAGAAACCTTCAGGAAATGTACAATTAAAATTTAATAGAATTCAAAAACCTAATTTTAAAAGTTTCAAAATTTTTATGAAAGCTCTCAAAATTTATAAAATTTCAAAACTTAAAATTTATAATATTATCGTATTATGGGTAAGAATTAGTTAGTTGTTGGGTTTCGTGCGACCAAACTGCTAGACCTACGTCGAGCGCCTTGAATTCGAGATTTTTGTCATACATCGTTACACTCACCGTGATGACTTTTATGTAAAAAATATTTGGGTGAGCTGAAAATCGTTTCCAGCGACATAAGAAGTTAAACATTCACACTGGAATCTCTGACAAAGGTTCCGTTAACAATTTAAGAACGCCCTGATACCTCAAATTTTCTCTAATATTTGTTTCACGTTGAGAAAAATTGGATCAAAATAATCAATTCCCCTTAGCTTGGTGTGAAAATCCGATTTTTTCGCACTTGGCAAGAGATTATTTATCTTTTTAAAACAACTGTCAAGCTTATTTTGGTCATTACTCGTTTAATATTTAAATCGCCCGAAATATACCGTTTTCTTCTCGATCAAACGATGAAACTTTGACATCTCAACTTGTTATTTATCATCACCCTTGGCTCTTTGACCGCAGTAATGCTGCCTCGTAATAATTAATTTTCTTCAGAGTAATTCTCAATACCATTGTAGACATCATTTCCGCTTCTCTAATGTTTGTCTAATAGTTACTTGTAATGATATACTTCTACATCCCTTACTAAGCTAAATCGCGTTTTCCTCAATGTTCATACTATCAAGATAAATATCGAGATAATGACTTTTGTTATTGCCCCAACTGCTCTCATAATTCGCGGGATACGCTCTAGAGGTTTCGCATAGTTAGCGTGAATGTATATCACTTGAACCTATTTTTGCGCCCCTTTTTTGTTTATTTATACGTGCTGTGGTCCCAAACGTCCATTTTCTCCATAAACTGCTTATCAGATGTGAAGCCTCATGTTATAATGTAAGAGGTTCGGTTCTTGCGTTTTCGTTCCTGTAAATCGATTCAGGTAAGGTTCTTCAGTTTGAACTTTCTTTCAAGTTTCGGTTCCGGTTTCAAAAGGGTTTCTAATGAAAACAAAAAAATTCGTAAAAATACCTATAGTGTTCCAAAATATTTGAAAATGTGTATGGGTCCCTGGTTCGAATCCCACAGTGATGGCAAATTAAATTGTCATGATTGTCTGCTGCGTTGTATATCTGTTTGTATGTATGTCATATCAGGGCGTTCGTGTACAATATATATATATTGATTCGACGGTGCTTTTTCATCATTTCGGGCATACAATTTAATAGTTTTGATATACGTCTTTGTCCGCGAGGTACTTTCGTGTTGGTGTTTCATATTTCTGTTTCTGGAAAAACATATCTTCTTTTGCGGTTAACAACTATAATTGTCTTTAGCGTTAACGAGTCCAGTTTTATCGATTCCAAGGTCAACAATTCTATTAACCTTTGATATAAATCTTAATTGTGGGAGACCGGTAGCTAACAAAATTCAGCGGATAATTGATCAAGCGGCTCGGATAGAAAAGTTCCTGACCTATACGGAAACCAAATAATGACCTCATAGATCGATCGATCGGATGTATTTGACAAAACCATTAATTTACAAATTTAAAGATTTTCATGAATTTTAAAACTATTACAAAATTAAAAAATATCGAGATTATTCGAATTTCAGGCATTTTTTGATATTGTCGAATATAAGTAAAAAAAATTGAAAATTTTATACATACATATATTGAAAATAGTTACAAATTTTAAACTTCCATTTATAAACGAAATCCACTTATTTATTTCAAGGCAGAAATTTTAAGTAAGCCTAGAATTAGTGTTTGAATTCCTTTTGGAAAAGAAGTTATCTGCAAATTGGATTACTTTTAAAATAACTTAATCTTCGCTTGATGCCATTTCGTTCCCAACAAAAGTTGGTTAAATAAAAAATTCTGTGAATGTGGTCCTTTAGATTATGTCAATTGGCCAAAAATGTGATTTTGCTAGAAGCTTTATATAACTAGAAGCTTTCTCATCATCAAAAAATACCGTTCTTATTTTTGCGTTGCTTATAATTAATTTAATACCAAATTCTTCTAAACAAAAGTTGCTTTAAAAAAATTCGGTGGATCTGATCATACAGATTTCGTATATTGGCCATATACATAATCGAGTAACAACTAGAAGCCACCGCAGAATCCCAGGGCTACGGAATATTTTATTTAACCAATTTATGGACGTCGTTTGGAACGACGTTGTAAGCCCTTGATGATCCACAAATAAAGGAAGGTATTTTTTGATGCTGGGGTAGCTTCTAGTTACTTTATTTAATAATTGGCAAGATCTCTAAGATCTGATCCACCGAAGTTTATATTTAACCAATTTTTATTTCAAACTATATGGTATGAAAAGAAATAGTAAATCCCTGACAATCCGCAAAGCGACAGAATTTTCTGATGTTGCCTATAGTAATGCCTAAATTTCAAATGAATTATTTCATTTTTTTTTATTGTTCTCGAAAACTTGTTGTCAATTTTCTGGTAAAACCATGTCACTGTAAAATTTCTAAGTTTTTCGGTGACATGAACCTTTCGGTGGCATCAATTGTAGTTCTGCCACCGATTGTGTGGTCCCACTATGCTTCAACTAAGATACTTGTCGCATATTATCATCATACTTAATCCATTCTTCGTCATCCGTAATTGTACGTTTTAAATATGGTTTAATAGTGATTCGCAGATGGAAACTCGGTCCATTAAATTTTCATTGTTAAATCGTGTGGTAGCCAAACATGCTGCTCTTTTTCAATCCAGCGTTCTCCAAATGATTTAAAACTGCTTGATTGTGAATGTTGACTTTCTCAGCGTAGTGCTAGCCGCTCTCTAGAGCTCATGCCTCACGCATAGTATTATTGCTGGTGGAAAAGCCGCACCGTGTATCTTTGATTTCGTGTGATTTATAATGATTCAATCAATAAAGCGAGATAATATATATAAAAGGCTATTTACAATGCTTTAGAGCACCATCGGTGTTTCTATCGGTGCCTGTATGATTTTTGGTCATTGTGTTAATATTGATATTGTGCGATGCAAAACCATGACCAAAAGTACAAAACCGTTTTCTTTAATAATCGTAACGGGTGCGGTTCATCTAGGACACTTTCAATTTAGACTGCGTTTCCAACAAACTAACCTCAACAGTTTTGAGAGGCCCTCCTTCGCCCATCGTACGTTTGCACATCTTATTAATTGAAATTTTAAAGTGTTAAAAAATGTTATTTATTATTCTTGAATTTTATAATACCATATTTTAAAAATTCATAAAATTCCAGAAATTAGTAAATTATTTCAAAATCTTGAAATTATTTGATTTTTAATAATTGTGTATCAGAATGTTTTAACATAATTTTACAGGTCTACGAAAATTTGAAAGAGAATAAGGAATTATAGACTTTCAAAAAGCTCTTAGAATTTTTAAAATTTGTATGTACTGAAATTCTAAAGAATTTTAAAAAATTTGAAATTTTCCTAATTTAAATTTTTATATTTTTCAAACTTTAAAACCTATGGATTTCGAATATTTTAAAGTTCCCGTAATTTCGAAATAATTATTTACCTATTACTCGACAAATTTGAAGAATTTAAAAATTATTCGTATTTTTTAGGTAAGATGTTTCAAAGCAACAAACTAATTAACAAAATAATTTTTTTAAATTTAAGAATATCGATAATTTTAAACAATTTAAAATACATATTTAGAATTCCATACATCTACTTAAATTTCGGGAACGTTTCGAACTGTCAAATTCCAAAAATTATGAAAACTATTCCAAGCTGTTGTACACTGTGAGACATTAACGAAACCATTTTTCCCAAAAACAGCTTTTTTCGATTTACATATCTTGGCTTCTATCTCAATTTTTTTGATTAAACAAATTGATAATTATTTCTCATAAAAAGTTCAAGTAATCCATAGTAAATCAGATAGTGAGGGTTCCATCTCTGCTTTTTTAGGGGATGAAATTACATTTTGTTGCCCAAATTAAGGGGCGGTTTTAACTCCTATAAAGGGCTTGATTTCCGATAAAAATTTTTTCGTTAATGTCTCACAGAGTACTAAAACTTAAACTAATTACAAAAACAAAAAGTAAAACATTTTTAAAACTCGTCATTTGACTAAACCCGTTTCCAAAATGATTTAGCAGACTGCTGGGTCGTGATATATTGTTTGGCCAATCGACAGTTCCGTCATCAAAAGCTCAGATTGCGATAGTACCTACCTACACCAGATATTAGAAGATCATATCTGGTATCAGTTAATGGTCTGAGAATCACGATGGTGGAAACATATAGCTAGGGATCGGTTTTGATGCTGACGGATTTTAGCTCTCAGCAGAAAGTAGGTACCAAGTAGTTTTTTGCGCTGAAGAGACTATCAAGAGAAACATGGGTCCTTAAACGAAATACATCCTCTTGGTATTTTAAGGTCTTGTTTTAGCGTCCTTAACATATGAATTTGCTGAGAATAATAAGGGCATATACTTAAGATCCCTTAAATGAGTAGTAAAGTATCATTAAGAAACTGGCACGATAGATTAACTATTCCTTCGGATGGCAAGACGAATTTTAATACTAGTATAGTACTAAACTCATCCTTTACATAAATACTAACAATACGTGGGGAAGTAGCCACATACATGCAAAAAATACCAACCAGCAGATTCAAATTCTTGCGAATGTGGTCACGATCACATGAGGACCTAAGGACAGAACTAAAACCGACTAGTTCAGTGAAATATTTTACAATTTTACTTAACTGACACAATATCTAATAGCTCTAAATTTATAACTGTAACAAAGACTAACGTTTGATAAAATTTAAATTTTTTTGTGAACTCAAGTATATTGTATCTACGGGCAAATAATCAACACATATTTTGATAGTAGACCATTGTATGCGGCTCCATGTGGCAGGGACTTAAACAGGACTATTGCCTGGCAAAGCATACCGAAGATGCAGTCAAACAGTAAGTAATCCATAGGGCACTGGAAATACTATATGGCTAGCCTGAGTGCTTTCCTCACGTACACTAAATGTCGATAAACTACAATGGCAATGGCAATGTTTTGTTTCCCCAGACAATTAAAATGATGCCACAATTGAACACTTACACAACTCCACTCCTAGATTTACATAAAACATAATTTATTGGACAATAAAGAATATTGATTTGCACACAAAAGATTTCATCTGATTAATGCATAGAATTTAGTTAAGCGATATCAATTAAACGTGCTTTGTTAAATTGAGTCGCTTGTCGCAATTCAGTAAACTTATCATAAGAAAATACTTGAAAAATGATTGAACGCATATAATTCACATGTTACGCATCAATCAAGTGATTTATTTAGATGAAATGTAAGGTCTTTCATCGGTCGATTCAATGCAATATTTTCAATTTGAAATTCGAAAATTTGAAACGAAAATATCTCATATTCTGGATCGTACCAATCATAATATATTCACAGGAAATTAATTGATCGCTAATATCTAAGAAAAGCAAAAAATGAAAAATGGAAAACTTGCAATATTTACCCAATTTTTTATAATATAATTCGAAAACATTAAAAATTAATTTAAAACACCAACTAATTAATTTACAAATTTTAAAAATAGAAAAAAAGTTAGATATAAAATTTCATGAATATTATTAGTAATATAAAATAAAAGTAAAATTTTATAGTTAAAGAAAAATTAATTAAATAATAATAAAAAAAATGTATTTAACAGAAAACTAATTTTAAAAGTTTAAAGAATTTTACGAAAGCAATAGCTAATTAGCATTTAACATTTAAGTTTTTATTTTATATGACTTTAGTATGTTCCGAAGATTGTAAGAGAATATAAACCAGTTTCGAACTGATGAGCTTATGATTATAAAAAAATCAATCTTCTCATCAGGCCGCGGCGACTGGACTGATTTTACCACAATTTTCATTTTATATACACAGAATGTACTGTGCGGGATGTATTAGCGAATCATACTAATACAGAAAAATTCTCTTAAAATTTTTCATCTTCACGACATTCGTGTAAGCTAATTTTACTTTAATTTTGAATGTTTATTAATTAATTTGTGTAATTTCTAATATGCAACCGGTCCTTAGACCATTTTAAATGTGTTCTACAAATTAAAACATGGAAGTTTATTAGTATTTACGAACAATCATTCAACGAAACCGACTGATAGACAGAATTCTATGGGTTTTATCCCATTGGTATTTAATTTTAATTTATATGACTTTAATTTAAGACTTTATTTAGGTTTTTAATTTACATATTTTCAGAATTCAGATGGTACGTATAATTTTAAGAATTTTATGAAATTAATTAAAAAAATTTATTAAACTTGAAAACGTCAATAATTATAATTAGGTATATGTTTACCATATTTAAGATTTAAAAGAATTTTAAAAATTCAGAAAATTTCAACTTTCGAAAATTGAACGAATTTGCAAAAATTAAAATTAGTTTTTAAGATTTCTAATATTTCAAGAAATGTCCATGTATCTAATCATTTTTGAAATTTTAGAATTTAATTAAAAACTTAGTAAAATGATTTTCTAACAGCTCATAAATTTATAAATGTTTACTAATATTTTTTTTCTTTTCAAGAAATTTTGTTAGCTGCATTAAATATTTAGCTGAATTTCCCAGGTATTTCCTTAAAAACACATCAATTTTTAAGGAAATATCATTAAAATGCGAAACAGGACCTGTTAACTATCTTTAAAATACCACAGTCGATGAATTCATCATTCTAATGTCTATAGCTATGAAAAAAGAAGAATTTTAGACAAATTAAAGAACGCGCGATATTTTTCGTTAACGAGAAAGTTGCATAGATTGCATCAATATCGTACAACACGATGCTTTATTTAGGAAATATTTTATTATCTTCAATAAAAACTTACTTTGGTCTAAACCTAAGATAATGCTGAAAATACGTCGGTTTTGTATAATAGACTACAAGCCAAATTAAAAATCGCAGTAAAAATGTTGTTTTTGTACCGTACGCAGTGCATTCCGTTTGCATTGAAATTCACAATGACGGAAATGAAAAGCATATGGCAAAGGTAGAAGCTAAAAATTATCAGGTTCTTTTGAAGATTATGAAACTGCTTTGTTATTAGTTTTGTGGAATATTTTGCTACAAAAAATAAACGCAACTAAACAAAACTTTCAGATGCACGATTATAATATTAATGTAGGTGTAAATACTTTAAAATTATTATCGGAATTTATTTGCGAAATACAAAATTCCACAAATTTTGAAAATATGGAAACCATGACGTATGATCGAAATCATGATACAGTATTAACTCGAAAACAATTGCTTTTGTTAAACTGTATATATTAGATGCGACAATCTTATTTCACAAATAAATCGCCGAATGAAGGTAACTGTAGGCTTATTAAAAGAAATTTGCAATATTTGTTAATTTAGGTTTAGAAAAAAACTCTGGTTTGGTGTACTAATCAACTCAATACCGGAATCAGAAAAAACTTAGCTAAAAGGACACATCTGACAAGCATATGCATTTGTAATAGACCAAAGCGAATTTCAGTTTGTTATGCATTTTCGTTAGAAGCCTTTAAGAATCTCAAAAATAAAAATTATCCACGACTCCCTCAAAAAAAAATGATGCCCCTGCTTTAGTAAACAAACAAATTAATCAAAACATTTTAATTTATATTTACTTTAAACTTTTCAAGTAATTGCTGTGTAATTTAAAGACTGTCACGATTATTTATGAAACAGCACGGTACGCGTACAGGCCCGAAATTATTTAAAATTATGTAACTGTTTAAATAAATTAAATTAAATTTTAATTTCCAATTTCCGCATCAATCATTTAATTTAAATTATGAATTTTGAAATGTATTCCGTTATCATATATACACCTAATTAATTAAAAGTTCGTTAACTCCTGCTGATACAATCAATTCACTTAACCGAAAAAAAAAACAAAAATAAAAATAAAAATTAAATCGAATCAGATAAGACGAGATGTTTAAACAGAAGCGATTACACATCCAATTTATTTTCATTTTTATGATTTATAATTATAATAATTATCGTACACAACTAAACCAAAAACAAACTTGGTTTGGGCATATATGGATGGTAACCGCAAGCTATAACAGGTGATTATCGTGTATACTGGCGTCGTACCATTATATTTTTTTTATCACCCAGTAATTATAAACCTTAAAATTGTAATTTTAATTTTGTAAACTATATATTTGCGAAATATATTTATTTATTTAAAATTAAAAATGATTTTACTTTTTTTTGTTGATTTATCGGTGAAAATTATAGTATTACCCTAATTGATTGTAATTGGGTTAATTTAAAAATTTCATTATTTGCTCGTTTTGTTTTTTTTGTTTTGACGGATTAATTTGATATGATTTTTAAAAATTTATAAAATTGGTGAAAAATTATAGTAATTTTCATTTCATATAAATAAACAAGATTTTTATTATTTTATACCTAAATAAATGCGTTTAAATTTTATGGAATTTATTGAGAAGATTGTGATTGATTAGCATGAGAGAAAATTGAAAATTGTGTTCGTGCACGAAAAATTGAATGACATATTATTGAGATTTAATTATATGGGTAAGATGTAATATTGTATACGGATGTCTGTATATAGAGATCAGGTGATTTGTGATTTAATTTTTTTTTACCGTTTTGATCAATAATATTATTAGATTTATATTGTTATTAATCGCTTAGTCACGGTCATTGTTGTCTACACACATTAAGAGGTACCCTTGCTTTATGACCTTAACAGCGTATTATAATGTGTAACAAATGAATATGCAAACGATTTATTTATAAACGTGTTAATGAGGAATATTTCAAAGTGATTTTAATTTGCAAACAGCCTGAGATGCATTTGAATAGCAAATTTAGGTCAATCAACATTCTAATTTCACTGTGCCAATCATCAGCCATACGAAAACCCCCAACCATAATATGGCACATAAATTTTGATATTGGAAGGCGAAATGTGTTTCAACTTGAGTGGATTCATACCTTTGTTTGTGCCAAACTCACGATAGATACATAACGTAGTACTTCATTATGGGGTAATTATTTTAAAAGTCTCGATCAAGTGATCATCTAAATTTGTATATAACTTCGTTTACAAAAAAAAAAAAAAAAAAAAACGGTTACGGCAATATAAACTTACTGTACGCGATCGTGATCATCATGATCATGATGTTTGATCGCGCATATATTCAATTTTTATTATATTATATCACCATGGGGTATCACAGAACGGAAAATGGAAAATGATATTAAAATAAAAGAACCATGAAATTTGAGATCGGCTGCATATTTTTTTTTTTTTAACTTCAAAACGTGAATTGCTAATTGAAAATTATATTTGCTTCTTATAACATATTTCGTTCGCGATCGCGAATGATTTTTTTTTTGTGTTTATTAAGATGAGATTATTATATATCATTATAAAAAATTGTATATTTCTTTTTTTTTTTGTATTTTATTATATTTTTAATTAATCCCGCGCGAACAGGTGATCTTCTAATTTGGTGCATTTAGCGATCATGTTTACCTTGATCACATTTCGCATTCGTCGATCGAGTTTTTTTAATGTTATTTATTTGTATATAGATCCTTCGATAATATATATTTAATGATCACCACCGTATGTGATCATTAAAAATAAAATACAAACAAACACAAACACACACACTGCCATATACACATAAGTTGTGAGCTCGCATGTGCTCAAGAAGATTATATCTATTAAAAATTATTTTTATAATTATTAACAGGTTGTTTTATCTCGATCAATCACGTAATCTGTAAACCACATATTATACGACCGACGATGAACAATAATGTTCTGGTGTGTGAATTTTTCCACTTTCAATATCACAAAGTTAAATTAAATAAGAAAAACAATTAATTTTTATCTTTACAAAAATATGTGACATAAATTTTCTTTATTGTTCCCTTCCACACATATTATAACAATGCTGTAATACATGTTTGTACTTATATGTGTACCTGTGTATAATAAATAAATAAACGTGACTTGCGTGCATAAAATGTCAACGAATCAAAAATAATAACAATAATAAACCAAAGAGCGCAGAACAAACAAACAAAAAAAAAACTCTAAATATACCATACCCATACGAGATCAAGATGATTGTGTATACCAGCGACTTCGCGATCAAAAACAAAGCATAAAAAAAACAACAACAACAACAAAAAATATTTAAAGGCGATCAACATTTAAAGACAGGTGAATTTTTGTTGTGCAAAATTGTGTTTTTGTATAAGATCGCGTACAACAAAAACAAAGAATTTATTTAGGAAGAAGGAACAAAAAAAATAATGTTTCCAACAACAAGATGATCGTCGATCGATATAATATATCGATCGATTTTGCATTGTTGTTACATACTATATGTGTATGATTATTTTTATTTTTTTATTTTTTTGTTTTACTTGTGTTTTATTACAATGATATATGATCGAACATGATCCGTGATTTGATTTTTAAGGAGTAACAATTTTTTGTGTTTGGTTTTGTTTCTTGTAATTTAATTTGAAATTACTAATTGAAAACGAAATAATACACGATATACCAGAAGAATTTGAAGGTTGAATTTCTGATCTCGATCATTTTTTGTTTGATTGTTTTGCTGTGCGATCACATTTTAGTTGTTTGTTCTTATTGTTGATCGTAATTGACATTGTTGGTTCTGCGTAAAATACCATTGATATAGCTTATACCGTAAGGTTATTGTTTTCACTTATTTTCTTCTTGAGAAACTCTTTTTATGAGGCTTAATGGAAAATATGTGATTTTGGATTGCTGCTGCGCACTATTTAGAAAAACGGAGTGGAGATACATAAATGGAAAATTTGGGTCTAAATTCTGTACGCCCTTTGCTCTGTTATTGTTCTAAATTGCAGTTCAAAACCCTATTTGCAGTAATGGTCATACATTTGTTCCCCACGGTCTACATGCCGATATGTGCTTCATCCTTCTAGGAACTTGATAATTTTTACACTCACACCGATAGTTACTCGATTTTCCGATTATAAATTACCGTTCAAATTGGTGCGATTGCTCAAGCTTTCAATACCTAACCAAATCGAAAACGTGGCTGCCTAGCATGTTCAGATGTGAAATTGATTAAGAGAATTGAACTGAAGGTCGGTTTACTACCAGCCCCTCGGTTCATATTTAGAAACTCACGGTTTAAACAAATTTGCAGCTGTTTAGTACTGCCGGAGTTAAAGAACCGGAAAACTACTTGCTTTTGAAAATTTAGGTATAAATCCCAACGCTGAATTTAAATTGAAAAGAGAAGTTGAAAAAGTGGAATTTTATTTAATATCCGATTGCTGCACTAACAGATACAGTCTGACAATAAATGTTGTTAAGTTCGCTGACGCGCAGCGACGGCAACATTACTCCCCTTCCAGTGAAACGCAAGGAAAAAAAATATTATTCGCATTACGGATTGACCTATTTGAAAGAAACTCCATGACGACTTGAAGTACTCAAACTGGAAACATTTTCTGATGCAACATATGCAGGTTTCAATCTATCCATCGATATCGATATTGTTTTACCTTTAACGTTCACTATGAAATTTTTCCGTAACTTTCTTAAAACTTTAAACGGTACTTCTTACGGAGGATGAAGGCCTGCTTTGATCTTATCGACTCTTATGAAGACGAATTCGCAGCTATTTAGAGAGTCGGGCACAAATATGGGTCTGTCAGATTGACGTTCGTTCTTTTAGCAATTCAGCAAAACTGTTGGGATCTACGGAAATCGTTGATTGAGATGGTGTAAAAAACTCACCAGGCACTTTTATTTGCTGCCCATAAACTAACTCGGCCGATGAGCATTTCAAATATTTCTTAATTGCCGTGCGAAGACCTAACAGAAATAAAGGAATATCGACGTGCCAATTTACTGTGTTGCCTCGATCCAGCAGTGATGCTTTTAGGTTACGATGAAATTTCTCTACCATCCCGTTTGATTGCGGATGATAGGCGGTTGTGCGGATTCTATGCGAACCTAATAATTTAGTCAGATCGGAAAACAGTTTGGATTCGAACTGATATCCTTAATATGTAGTAATAATTGGCAACCTGTTTTACATGTTTGGCATTGCAAACACGCCTTTGACCACTCATTCCAATCCTTGTTAATATTGGGGCAAAAATATTTAGCTGCAATGTTCTTCCGAGTTGATCGAATGCCAGGCTAAAATAAACTGTGTATCATGTCAAAAACCGGCTTTCTAAACATTTTGGGTATAAACGGGCGACATTTGCCAGTGGAAGTTTCACACCAAACGTTTCCATTTGAATCGGTCGACTGAATTGGTTCTAGTTTTAACTTTGAACTTGGTTTTCGATTTGTGTCAGATAAATTCGCGTGGATCTCCTCATCATTCTTCTGTAGTTCGACGAGAACTTTATCACTCAACGTTTTATCTGCCAAGCTGGCCATATCAGGGCAACCGTTTCGCGATATTCAATCTGAAACAATGTTATGTTTGCCACTAATATACCGTATATCGCTAGTAAAATGCGCGATGTTATCAAAATGACGTGCCTGGCGTGGGCTACGCTCTATTTTTGATGCCTATAGCGGTGGTTAGTGGCTTATAGTCGGTATATATAGAGAACTGCCGGCCCTCAACGAAGTACCTAAAATGATTGAGAGAAAGTTCGCGGTCGAATGCTGAATATTTTTACTTGGTTGGAGACAATTTCCTTGAATAGAACAACAAAAGGCGCCATTCACCATCACTGAATTGTTCCTGTACTATTCCGATAGCCCAACTAGATGCATCAGTTTTAATGTTGCATGTCGCATTAGATTTTGGGTGTGCCTGTAACGTTTAAGTAGCCTCTCTGCATTTCCGGAACCAATTTTCACAATCTTCTGACCATTAAGGCCAAATGTGAATGCAAAGGTGCTAGCACGTGAGTAATATTTCGTATAAATCTGCTTTTTAATTTAATAGTATCTGAAGAAATTCGGAAGAAATAATAATAATAATAATTGAAAAATCCAATATGCTGGTTGGTCCCTTCACCCGTGTGCCATGTGCAATTTCACCTTGACAAATTGCAATGATTACTAAGCTTCTGCTTACTGTATCCGTAACAAGTTCATCAATTTTTCGTTTTATGCTGATATACTTTGTAATTAATATAGTGATGATCCCTTCGTAATATAACGAATTCTCGTCACTGATCAGCAATATTGAAAATGCTGGACTTATGGAGCAGAAAAAAAAACAGTTTGTCCACTTGTTTGTTGTATACTGTTTGGTAACTTAATCAACGGTTGACTCGTTGTTAGATTAGAGTGTAGAGCACATTTATCAACTAACATTGCTTTTTGATTTGGCCAACTTTTTATTCGGAGTCACCATTTGTTGGTTCAGATTCAATTTGTATCAATATGTTTCTATGGAAACACCCAGCTTCGGATGTCGCGATTTACATACATATTTTCTTGAAACATGATCAAATTCGGTTTCTTTGGTTGTAGGCTAGTCTACAAATGGTTCTAAGTTCAATACTGTTAAAGTTAGCCAGCCGAAAGTGAAAGTCCATAATGCAGATTGTGTTAGTCCAGCCGAAAATTAAGAAATGGTAATGCAGATTGGGTAATCCCAGCTGAAAGTAAAAAATTTATAGTTATCAGTCGAAAGTATGGATTTAAAAAATTTTTTTGTAAATACTCGTAGCCTTATGTGGAAAACTTTGTTTAACCTAGTCGTGGAAAATATCGGAAAATCAAAAGAATCGACAAAATTGGAATAAAACAAGCCGCTAGAGTATGTATGTAAAGTTGAATCGTTTTTTTGTGATTTCTTTTCCTTATATGTCTTAATAGCTATCGAATAAAAATTCTGTTCAGGTTTCCCGTGGGAAATCTCGAAAAATTCGATTTTGCAAAAATCATTAGAAAATTTGTATAAAATCAGCCTCTAGAGTGTTATGTCTGGAGATGGATTGCATTGATGTGACTTGCCAATAGCTACCGCAGAAAAAAAAATCAGATCAAGTTTCCCATGCGAAATCTTGGAAAATTCTATGTTTCAAAAATCATCAGGAAATTTGTGTAAAATTAGCCTGTATAGTGTTATGTTTGGAGATGGATTCCATTGATGAGATTTGTTAATTGCTATCGCACGAAAGAAATTCAGTTCAAGTTTCTCGTGGGAAAACTCGGAAAATTCGATTTCCCAAAAATCATTAGTAAAATTGTATGAAATCAGCCTCTAGAGTGTTATGTCTAGAGATAGATTGAATTGATCTGAATTGTAAATAGCTATCGCCAAAAAAAATTCAGTTCAAGTTTCCCGTGGGAAATCGCGGAAAATTCGATTTTCCAAAAATCCTTAGAAAATTTCTATAAAATCAGCTTCTAGAGTATTACGTCGGGAGATAGATGCTATTGATGTAATGTAATGACTGGAAATTCGTAAACTATTCCGCCCTTATAAAAATATTGTATTCAGTATGATCATAATTCCACCAAAACTTCCTTTATCACCGCAAATCCATAATTATACCATTTGGTGCTTACCCTCAACGATTGATGGTTAATGCGATAAATGTGTTGGTTACAATGAGCTTGTGAATAAATCGAAAAGTCGAGAAATAATGTTCCGTTGATCTATTATTTTTGTATTTGGGTGGGTGTGTGTGAGCAATTATGCCTTTTAGCGCAAAATAAAAATAAAAAAACCAAAGGCATAAAAAGGGTAGAGAGTGGATTGGAAGACAGTCAGTCGAAAATCATTGAATGATTATATTTTGTGAGTGTGGTACAAAATTATTAAAAGACGTACCGATAATTTTTAGTTTCGGTCGGTAAAAAAAGTTGAAATGATATTACTAAAGTAAATATAAGTAATAAGTAAAATTATAAAGTTTTTTTTTTAATAACTTAATATAATTGATATAATATAAATCAAAAATATAAACACAAATAGTGAACAGTTATTACACTTGATCTTGTGTAAGGCAACATGGTTGTCCCATACTTGTTATCTAAGAACTTATATGTACCATTGTAAAAATAAAATAAATAATATATAATCGACTGAAAATGTATTGTGAGTGAACGGATTATTATGTGCAAAATTAAATCATTATAAATAGTACAATCTATGTAAAACTCAGTGTATTTTATTTGTCGTAAGCCAATTACTTCTCGCGAGTCAAATTATTCTAACAGAAAAGAAAATTAAACGGACTAAAATAAAAATAAAAATTTAAGCTAATCAAGTGATAACATATCCAAAGTGAAGGCGATCTATATGCCATGTTATATGTTAGTACACAGGCTACGCTACATTGGTAATACCCTTAACTCGACGTTTGTGATAAGTGAACAGTATATAAGTGCATATACCTATATAAATATACATCAATGAAAACTGTTGTCTCTTTGCCATTCCTCTAAGCAAAGAATAATCAAATAAAAGACACGTAACTCGCCACATAGAATGTTGCGTTAGTTAGCTGGAATTGAACCAGAATCTTTCGCTGGGAGCCACCATTATTGGAATATATAAATAAAAAAAAAATAAAAAAACTTAATACGGCGTTTGTTCGAGTCATCTACTGTTATGGAGCGGATGTATTTTCTTCGGCGGTAAACGGTACACAAAAACAAGCCATTGAAGTGACGAGCAACCTTGGAAACCATCAACTTAATTACTTGGTGAAGTATAATTAAATATTATTCATATTTGGAATTTTTCTACCTTTATATATAAGTTATTAGTTCTAAGTTGCATGATTCTTTTCTTCTTAAATTTCTTTTGGTGTTGTACTAATATTATTTCAACTTTGCGTGATAATGGTCGGATAATTTCCTACGATACAGTGCAAGCATTGATATCGTTATCATCATCTCTATTTATTTTATTAAAAGGTAATAGAAAGTAAAGAAGATGAAGTAAGGTCGAATAGTGTCACAATGGGAGCGAACTAGTTAGGTGCATATGGCGTAGTCAAAGCTTCATGTATCTATTATTTCAATGGGTACTAATTTTTTTTTTTGTTGTTTGTTAGATTACTGAACGAAATTTTTGTTTGTACTATGACGGATCAGCGATGGCGTTAGTCGTCTTAACCCACCCTAGAAAAACGTTGACTGCTACACCCGGTAAGAAAGCGTTCCGCCAGAGCTGATGCTGAACGATCCAAGTCATACGTTACAGTAACTTGTCGATAGCTGTCGCAGGAAAAAAATTCAGTTCAATTTTCCCGTGGGAAATTTCAAAAAGTTCACAGCCGAATGTAAGAAATGGATTAATAAAATCAGCCTCTAAAGTGTTATATCTGGAGATAGATTGCACTGATGTGACTTTTCAATAGCTATCGCAGGAAAAAAATTCAGTTTAATATTCCCGTGGGAAATCTCGGAAAATTCGATTTTCCAAAAATCATTGGGAAATTTGTATGGAATCAGCCTCTAAAGTGTTATGTCTGGAGATAGATTGCATTGATGTGACTTGTCAATAGCGATGGCTGGAAAGAAATTTAGTTCAAGTTTCCCGTAGGAAATCTCGGAAAATTCGATTTTCCAAAAATCATTAGAAAATTTCTATAAAATCAGGTTCTAGAGTGTTACGTCGGGAGATAGATGCTATTGATGTGACTTATCGATTTTATTATTATTATTATTGGTGGGGCCATGCGGGCGATCAGCCACTTCGCACTGCGACCTAAAAGATCTATTGTGCTGGCCCCTGCTTAATTATCCGTCCAGTCAATATTCAGGTTCTTAATGAACCTGACGATACTGCCTCACGGTACGTGATACATACTATCTGGGCTTATTGCTCTCCCTCCTAGATGTTTACTACAGCATGTAGTTCCGCTAGAAAGACGGTAGCATTGGAGCTCAAGGACCTCGAGAGGGTTGTCCCACTCTCGTATATTCCTACTCCTGCCCCGTATTCCGTTTGATTTTACTCTTACGAGTTGCTCGGAATTGCAAATCGCCTGAAGGTCACCCAGCTTTACTACAGGAAGGCTTAATAAAACTGGAGGGTGCCTGGTATCCAGAGTCCGCATATTTTGGGCTGATTAACCTATCAGCCATTCATCTTGCGGCATATGCTGTTCCACCTTAGATTAGGTTTTTTTTGTCAAGGTTTTCTCCTTTAGCGCCGTACTTTAACCTGTGCCAAATTGCCAAAAATGTGCCAAGTGGCCTTAGTTACCAGTGGTTGCCACGAGGAGGCAGTACGTACACTTGCGAATTGTGAACAGGTTACCCCTTACACAATTGTACCCATCACGCAGCTGCCTAATGACAAGACCAGAACAGCTCACGTGATGCGCACCCTACTGGAAGGTTACGGAGCTGGTAGATTAATCTACTCAACTTTGGCTTTCCCTCCAATAGTCGCCAAACCACTTATCGTGACTTATCGATAGCTGTCGCAGGAAAAAAATTCTGTTTAATTTTCCCGTGGGAAATCTCGGAAAATTCGATTTTCCAACATTCATTAGGAAATTTGTATGAAATCAGCCTCTAGAGTGTTATGTCTGGAGATAGATTGCATCGATGTGACTTGTCAATAGCTATGGCAGGAAAGAAATTAAGTTCAAGTTTCCCGTGGAAAATCTCGGAAAATCATTAGAAAATTTATATAAAATCAATCTCTAGGGTGTTATGTCTGGAGGAAGATTGCAACGATGTAAACTATCAATGGCTATCGCAAGAAAAAAATTTAGTACAAGTTTCCCGTGGAAAATCTCGGAAAATTCGATTTTGCAAAAATAATTAGAAAATTTGTATTAAATCAGCCTTTAGAGTATTATGTCTGGAGATAGATTGCACCGATGTGACTTGTCAATAGATATCGCAAGAAAAAAATTCTGTTCAAGTTTCCCGTGGGAAATCTCGGAAAATTCGATTTTCCAAAAATCATTAGAAAATTTTTATAAAATCAGACTCTAGAGTGTTATGTCTAGAGATAGATTGAATTAATGTGACTTGTCAAAAGCTACCGCAGGAAAAAACTCAGTTGAAGTTTCCCTTGAAAAATGTCTGAAAATTCGATTTTCCAAAAATCATTAGAAAATTTCTATAAAACAGCCTCTTGAGTGTTATGTCTGGAGATAGATGGAATTGATGTGATTTGTCAATAGGTATTGCTGAAAAAAAATTCAGTACAATTTTCCAGCGGGAAATCTCGGAAAATTCGATTTCCCAAAAATCATTAGAAAAATTGTATGAAATCAGCCTCTAGCGTGTTATGTCTGGAGGTAAATTGCAATATTTCAAATGATCAATAGCTATCGCAGCAAATAAATTTATTTCAAATTTTCCGTGGAAAATCTCGGAAAATTCGATTTTCCAAAAATCATTAGGAAATTTGTAAAAAATAAGCCTCTAGAGTACTATGTCAAGATGGATTGCACTGATGTAAATTGTCAATAGCTATCGCAGGAAAAAAAATCAGATCAAGTTTCCCGTGGGAAACCGCGGAAATTTCGATTTTCCAAAAATCATTAGAAAATTTCTATAAAACAGCCTCTTGAGTGTTATGTCTGGAGATAGATTGAATTAATGTGATTTGTCAATAGCTATCGCAGGAAAAAAATTCAGTACAATTTTCCAGCGGGAAGTCTCTGAAAATTCGATTTCCCAAAAATCATTAGACAAATTGTATGAAATCAGCTTCTAGAATGTTATGTCTGGAGGTAGATTGCAATGATTTAAATTATCAATAGCTGTCGCAGCAAATAAATTTATTTCGAGTTTTCCGGAAAATTTGATTTTCCAAAAAGCATTAGAAAATTTGTATAAAATAAGACTCTATAGTATTATGTCGAGATGGATTGCACTGATGTAAATTGTCAATAGCTATCGCTGGAAAAACATTCAGTACAATTTTCCCGCGGGAAATCTCAGAAAAATCGATTTTCCAAAAATCATTAGAAAATTTGTATAAAATCAGCCTTAAGAGTATTATGTCTGGAGGTAGATTGCAATGATTTAAATTATCAATACCTTTCGCAGCAAATAAATTCATTTCAAGTTTTCCGTGGAAAATCTCGGAAAATTCGATTTTCCTAAAATCATTAGAAAATTTCTATAAAATAAGCCTTTAGAGTATTATGTCTGGAGATGGATTACACTAATGTAAATTGTCAATAGCTATCGCAGGAAAAAAATTCAGTCCAAGTTTCACTTCGAAAAATTGAATAAAATCAGCCTCTCGAGTGTTATATCTGGAGATGGATTGAAAAAATTTAGTTAAATTTTTCTGTGGGAAATCTCGGAAAAGTCGACTTTCCAGTAATTATTAAAAAACTTGTATAAAATCAGCCTCTAGAGTGTTATGTTAGGAGATAGATTGCATTAATGTGACTTGTCAATAGATATCGCAGGAAAAAAATTCAGTTCAAGTTTCCCGTGGAAAATCTCGGAAAATTCGATCTCCAATAATGTTTAGAAAAATTGTATAAAATCAGCCTCTAGATTGTTATGTCTGGAGATGGATTTTGTTAATGTGTCTTGTCAATGGCTACCGCAGGAAAAAAATTCAGTTCAATTTTCCTATGGAAAATCTCGGAAAATTAGATTTCGCAAACATCATTAGAAAATTTTTATAAAATAAGCCCCTAGATTGTTATGTCTGTAGATGAATGGCATTGATGTGATTTGTCAATAGCTATCGCAGGAAAAAAACTAAGTTCAAGTTTCCCGTGGGAAATCTCGGAAAATTCGATTTTTCAAAAATCATTAGAAAATTTGAATAAATTAGAATCATTAGAAAATTTGAATAAATCAGCCTCTAAATTATTATTACTTGTCAGCCCAAGGGGTGCTCAAATCTAAACAATCAGTTTACACTTTCCTTTTAATATCACTTATTAAATAAAAAAGTCATGTACATTTGTCAAAGAATCCCTAGCAATCTTATTGTAATAGTCATCAAAACCTAAAAAAAGTCACGAAAATCAATCAAAAGTTAAAGCAGTCAAAAAACAGTCCCAACATTTATTAAAAAAGTAAGAAAAAAGCCAAACAGTCACACAAACAAAAACAAAACAGTCTACACAGTCCCATTTGTTTTTTTTTATTTTCCCGTTATTTTTCTCACGTTCGAATATCTGAGGTTAGTCTCATTTGTACAATTTGAAACGCGTTAAACAGTACTACTTTAGACATCGTTGTAATAATAATTAATAAAACTAAAATTAAAATTAATGAACAAATGAATTTGAATTTGGAGAGTAGTGGAAGAATCAGAGGGTGGTATTTTACCCACCAATATAAAAATAATTTTGGAGCAGCAGGGGTACGCTAGCTTTATCGTACTAATGCATTTCGATGAAGACGATTTCATCGATATTCAGAAAGCTGCTTCCGAAAGCGAAACCACCTTTAAAATCAATAACGGATATAAAAAATATTTGCAGCATTTTAAAATTTTGATCAATCATGTAAGAATTTATTTAAATTATTTTGTGAGCTTTTTTATTATAATAAAACTTGAAATAAAAACATTATTTGGTTCAAGCTCAATTTTAAAATTTTTTTAAATTTTTTAATAAAAACCCCGTTTCATCGATTTATTCCGTCATTCCAATTATATATATAACTTGTACTTGTACCCTAGAGAACGGAATATATCGTCGCAAATCAACGGTTCTACACATTTTTTTTAAGGGCTTTATCATTTAAGAATGTTTTCAAAACGTAAGAACATTAAAATTAATAGTAACTATATTTGCTTATTCAACAATTCAACATAGGGTTTTCAGGTGACGGGGATCCTCGTCTTCTAAAGGCTATGAAATTAAAAGCTAATTTTCCGCCAAACTCAAATCAGATTCAGCCTACAAAACCGGAGTGGAATGAGTGGTTTAAAGCTGACTATGCTACAAATATTCAGTACATTCAAGATACTGTACATATTGGAACGAAACTACGAACGCGATTGTTAAATGATAAAAAAAGATTAATCATGGAAAAATATGTCGTAACACCTAAACATTTACGTGATCTGATCAGCTCCGTCTCTAAGGATAGTCACTGTTTAAATTCTACCGATATAAATTTCACGGACAAAATGAATTTTAAGGCTGCCCAACCCCTCATGAATCCAGTTGTACGGCAGGTATTAGCAGAAAAAAATGTAAAGGGAAGTGAAGGCACCATAGAGTATCTTAAACTAATGGAGTACAGCACTCCACAGCACGGATTTATTATATATGGTATGTAATATTTTACCTTAGACTTTGGAAAAATTCGATAAAAAAGCACAAATTCCACAAAATGGAAAATTTTGTAACTGACAACGTCTATAACTGCATCGAATTAAATAAACATGGTCTAATAAATATAATCATTAAATATAGAAATGAAAATCTTGATGAAGATAATCTCTTCCAACCATGGCTGTACAGCAGTCAAGCTTGCGAAAGTACTTTCCGTGATTTTTTCTATGATTACTGCTCACAATACAGTGGTAAATTTTAGCGTACGAAATGTTTTGTTTTGTATTAAGCGTTTAGATTTACAATCCAAAATAAAATTTAAATTAACTGACGGCCATGAAGATGAATCGTTCCATTTTAAAAAGCGGCTTAGAAGTTTTTCACAAGCATCAAATAATTGTCAGCCTACCACAAGCCTACCGGCTGAAAATGAAATTTCACAAATAATTGCGAAATCTAGAAATGCCGCTATATGTAGTACCATTAGCTTAGGTATACCTACTATCTGTTGAAAATGGACAAGACAAGGAAAACATAATATTACTATTTAGCCTAAAACGATTAGATTTAAGTGAAATTTAAGATGAAATTGGCCATGAAGACAATATTGAAGCCGATGATAATATTAGTTATGATTTTGATGAAGTTTCCGGTAACCCTGAAGAGATCGAAATCGAAAATGATATAACTGAAGACCTACAAAAAATACCCGGTATTGAAAATTTAAATTTAAAACGAATCATATATAACATTTAACAAACCATTTAAGGAATTAGTAGGTAAATAGTTTATATTCTATTGTATCTCGTTCTAGGTTCAAATCATGAGGAGTAAAATCTAGATCCAAAGTCTCAATTCTGTTTCGTTACCGTGAAAGAAAATGAGCTGGAGAAACTTGTGAAAATCAGGAAGTCCTCCTTGTGCTGGTTATTTTCCAATAACAGTAATAACTAAGAATATGGAATTGAGAAAAACTAGCTAAATTGGGAAAATTAATTCGGAAGCGCAATACATAATTAAAATCTGTTTGATATAAAATAAACAATAAATATATGAACTATTCTAAGCAAGATTCTAAATTTCTAAGTACAACAACCAATTTTTTATTCGAAGTCATTCTCGGTCGAAATATTTTCAGATAATTTGGTCTCAAGTTGATCATATCATTGAACAGAGATTAAAGATTTGCAACCCGTCATCACCTAAAATTTTTCTAAATTCATGTATAATTACATAACCACGACTCTCAATCCAATTCATTCTGATGCTAGTTACGGCCCACGCTCCTCTTCTTTTTCTCTTCCTACTTCTTCATCACAAAACCACATCCTTGCAGTAAGATTTGCTATGAAAGCTCAGACTACCATGATTTGATTGCAATTCTGTTATGGATTGAGGCAAACAAGGTTCATATATTCCAAACAAGTTTTGTATCTTCACCGGTAAAAAAGACACACCATCTTTTGAGATTTGTGGTTCCAGTGTAGGCAAATTTAAATCTGTTGACTTGTTTGGTTTAACGATAAAAACTTAGTATTCTTGATTCTTCCCCCATAAATGGAATGTGGGAGCTTTATAATAAGTGTTCTACTATTATTTCCATGGTATGTGTTGGCGGAGCTTAATGAATTTACGCCTGGTCTGTTCAGACCAACACGTACATTAAGACTTACAGTTCGAAGGAACAACGTTAAACTATAATTTGCAAAAACCAATAAGTACAAAAACTCTTTTTTCCTTCGGACTCAATACCAAAAATACAATAATTATTCAAAACTCCCAAACTTTTAGAATCCCCTGCTATAAAACCTAATTTCTATCTTAGTCGTTTCGTTTCCTTTCGTAATGCTGTGCGTAGTGTGTTGCCACGTTTTCACATAAAGACACATTAAGGAAGAAATTCCTAACCGGGAACCGTAGTAATCTCCCAGTTGGCAACATTGGGATAGTATAGAATTGTTGGCTTTTAAAAATACAGTATGTTGTTTTTCAAAACTTAAAATAGGAAAAATTTAAAAAAAGCCATTATTGATCCATAAAAGAAATAAAACAGTCTGTGTCAAAAAAGCAGACAGTCACTACAATCCTTAATGGTAATTTAAACAGTTAAGGAAAGTCATAATTTTATTAAACAGTCGTGAATTTTTCTTTCTGTGCAGTGACTTATTTAAGGTGTACACTATTTTTTAGATTCATTTACCCATTGTGTCAGCCTCTAGAGTGTTATGTGTGGAGAGAGATTGCATTGATGTGATTTATCAATAGCTACCGCAGGAAAAAAATTCAGTTCAATTTTAGCGTGGGAAATCTCGAAAATTTCAAAAAGTTAGCAGGTTAAAGTAAGAAATGAATGAATAAAATCAGCCTGTAGAGTGTCATGTCTGGAAATGGATTGAGTTGATGTGATTTGTCAATACCTATCGCAGGAAAAAAATTTAGTTGAAGTTCGGAAAATTCGATTTTTCCACGTAGATGCAATCCATCTCCAGACATACCACTCTAAAGGCTGATTTTATACAAATTTTCTAATGATTTTTTGAAAATCGAATTTTCCGAGATTTTCCACGGAAAACTTGAACTGAATTTTTTCTTGCGATAACTATTGACAAATCACATAAAAACGATTCAACTTCAGGTATATACTCTAGAGGCTGATTTTATTCCAATTTTGTGAATCCTTCTGATTTTCCAATATTTTCCACGACTATGTTAAATTTCCATGTAAGACTATATTTACAAAAGTTTTTATTGTAAAATATGTATCCTATTTACTTTTGGCTGTCAACCACCAAATTGTTTATTTTCGGCTTGAATGTTAATAACATAATCTGCATTATCGATTTTTTACTTTTGGCTGGAAACTATCGGCTAACTTTAACAGGGTCTAAGTTCATGGCCACAATCGTAAAAATGAAATAACGATTAATGGCACACACAAACATTCCGCACTGCTAATTCAAAGTTTTATTTTAGTTTTATTTTGAACATTACTTTTAAATACCAATTTGGGTTGGACATGGTGGCTCATTTTCAAGATTTACCCTTATTTTAAATGAAAATGTTGCTCAAAACAGGTTATCTTGAATAAAAACCCAAAAATACTTATATAAAGTCTATCTATTTATCTTAAAATAGACAATTTTGTCTATTTCTATTCAAAGGTGAGATATCATTACATATTATGTTTATGCGAGACCATATATTGAACTACAGAAACAGATACCTTAAAATTAATATTTTTTATTTTTTTAAATCTGATTTAGGACAAATTTCTCATTAATACTATATCTTCGGATTTTTAAAGCGTTACAGAAATCCTCACAAAGTTTTTCCAATACAATATGCTGAGATTTATAGATTATCTTAAAATAATTGGATCGCATCAAAAATAAATTAAATATATTATCGGCTGTTTGCTGAGACAAGCAACTTTTTAATTTCATCATCTTCGTTGCTTTGTACCTATGTACTACATAAAATTAACAACGAGACATTGTTGCGTCTATTAAATTTTATTTTACATATTCGACCATAAAAACCATACATGTACGTACAAATTCTTAATGAGTCACACTTATTTGTTGTTGGTATGCGCTCGAAAGATAAAAATGAGAAATGCACGAGGCACTTGACAATACAAATATTGTAAATAATAATAAATATATTTTAAAAGTATTTGAAGGTTAGTGTAGCTAATAATTTATGAATAATAATGTAAACGTGCGGTAAATTTATGTTGAGTACTCGCGCATAAAATTGGTATAATAGAATTTCAGGATGGTTTATATACGCGATGGTTATATAAGTGCAGGAATGGTATAGTGTGTCCTTCAATATAATCGCGCAGCAACAAATGATGGCGTGAGTTTAATAGATCGCAGCAGAACACCAAATACGCGATAATTTATATGTCACCATACATCTTAGATAATTTTGTCGTATTGTTTGTATTATTTATTATCCAACCAAGCACATACGAGTATATAAACCATTCAATCTGTGTTGAACAATAAAAACAATTTTTTTTTTTATAGTTTTGAGCAACAACTACAATACCACCAAATCACACAGAATAAAAAAAAATTGTTTTTATTTTTTTTTTGCAAATAAATTAACAATATTTATGAGTCTATTAACAGTAGCTTTTCAATGAAATTATTATTGTTATTCTTATTATTATTATTTTTCCTTAGCATTACTTTATTTAACATCTTGTGTACATGTTTCTTAAGAAAATTATATATACTTATATTGAATACAACAACAAAACAACAAAAAGTACAAAATAATAATTTTTGCGTGGTGGTGCTTTTTCGAGATGAAATAAAAAACTAAAATAAATTAAAATAAATAAAAATAATAATAAATATTTAAATAAATTTAAATTATAATGAAGATTTTTTTTTTTTTTTTGTAAATATAGTTTTCGTAATATATGAGTTTTAGTTTTTTTGGTTATATATGACCAACTATAATATATAAATTAAGGTGTGACTGATTCTATTGTGTTATATAGCTCCGCGCGAGTTTATGGTTGATAATTTTTTTAATGATTAGGACGGCGAAAAGATATACGATGTTTTTGTCTACACACAAGATGTATATTACAACATATGATTCATGTTTTATTGGTTTGCGTTTTTATGTCTTTTTTTACGTCTGCTGCAAGTCGTGCTTTTTTTTTTTTTTGTTCTGGAAACGATCCTAACCCACGATATGTTGCTTCATTTCAAAATCAAGTACGCATTATTTTTTTGTACAATTTCAGGTTAATTAGCAAAAATAGTTCACTTTCGATACAAGTTTATTAAATACTTTACCTGCACCTTATACATATTTTACTATAAGGTATTTATAAGATACAACTAAATGGTTTATTATCATGAAACGGCTGTTATGAGCAAATTGGGTTAGTTACAGCTTTTAAAATTATATTCACTTTCAAATTATTAATTAAATTTCTTAGCAGTCATAAAAATGTGTTTTCTTTAAACTTATTATATCTATCGTTTTAAATATATATATATATATATATATATATATATATATATATATATATATATATATATATATATATATATATATATATATATATATATATATATATATATAACAATTTAAAACTAAAGATATTAAAATTATTTTATATATAAAATATAATATAACCGTATATAAAATGAATATTAGTTATATTAATGAAATTGCTTTCTGGAAATTAAAAATAATTACATTAACAAGTATCAAACTTTATAATTAAGAAAAAAAAAATGATCTGAATGTCTCCGTTAACATTCGACATAGATTTTTTATTTTATTATAAAATTGTGTTTTCGATTTTCATAATGTGCGCAGTTACATTAATAATTATTGTAGATAGCTTTAGACTCTGTCTTGTACACATTTTTGTTCACTTAGCATTGCCAGATTACAATATAGCTAAAGATTAAGTTTGGTAAAATTGTTAAGAGTTTTATTTGTCTTAAATCGTTCCGGTTTGCTAGCGTTACTCACATTACACTTTATCTTTACCTGCGGAACCTAGTGTTGATAATTTTATTGAAAATTAACTATGCTATAGCCCACAAGTTTTTGGGCGGCAAAAATCTAAAATGGTCCGATTACGTTAGCTGGTACCTCTATCAACAGGTTTCGGGACCTGTATTTGCTGTGACAATTTTCATTTTGATTGCTCAATTATTTCTAAACATTTCTTAGAAAATTCAATTTTATTGAAAATTAATTGTGCTATAGCCCACAAGTTTTTGGGCGGCAAAAATCTAAAATTGTCCGATTACGATGGTTGATACCTCTTTCAATAAGTTTCGGGTCCTGTAATCGCTGTGACAATTTTCATTTTGATTGCTCGATTATTTCTAAACATTTCTTAGAAAATTCAATTTTATTAAAAATTTACTGTCCTATAGCCCACAAGTTTTTGGGCGGCAAAAATCTAAAATGGTCCGATTACGATGGTTGATACCTCTATCAATAGGTTTCGAGACCTGTAATTGCTGTGACAATTTTCATTTTGATTGCTCGATTATTTCTAAACATTTCTTAGAAAATTCAATTTTATTAAAAATTAACTGTGCTATAGCCCAAAAGTTTTTGGGCGGCAAAAATCTAAAATGGTCCGATTACGATGGTCGATACCATTACCAATAGGTTTCGAGACCTGTTATTGCTGTGACAATTTTAATTTTGATTGCTCGATTATTTCTAATCATTCTTATAAAATTCAATTTTATTGAAAATTAACTGTGCTACAGCCCACAAGTTTTTGGGCGGCAAAAATCTAAAATGGTCCAACTACGATGGTTGATACCTCTATCAATAGTTTTCAGGACTTGTTATTGCTGTTACAAGTTTCATTTTGATTGCTAGATTATTTCTAAACATTTCTTAGAAAATTCAATTTTATTGAAAATTTACTATGCTATAGCCCACAAGTTTTTGGGCGGCAAAAATCTAAAATGGTCCGATTACGATGGTTGATACCTCTATCAATAGGTTTCGGGACCTGTAATTACTTCGACAATTTTCATTTTGATTGCTCGATTATTTCTAAACATTTCTTAGAAAATTCAATTTTATTGAAAATTAACTGTGCTATAGCGCACAACTTTTTGGGCGGCAAAAATCTAAAATGTTTTAATTACGATGGTTGATACATTTATCAATAGGTTTCGGGACCTGTAATTGCTGTGACAATTTTAATTTTGATTGCTCGATTATTTCTAAACTTTTCTTAAAATATTTAATTTTATTGAAAATCAACTGTGCTATAGCCCAAAAGTTTTTGGGCGGCAAAAATCTAAAATGGTCCGATTACGATGGTTGATACCTCTATCAATAAGTTTCGGGACCTGTAATTGCTGTGACAATTTTCATTTTGATTGCTCGATTATTTCTAAACTTTTCTTAAAATATTTAATTTTATTGAAAATCAACTGTGCTATAGCCCAAAAGTTTTTGGGCGGCAAAAATCTAAAATGGTCCGATTACGATGGTCGATACCTCTATCAATAGGTTTCGAGACCTGTTATTGCTGTGAAAATTTTCATTTTGATTGCTCGATTATTTCTAAACATTTCTTAGAAAATTCAATTTTATTGAAAATTAACTGTGCTACAGCCCTCAAGTTTTTGGGCGGCAAAAATCTAAAATGGTCCGATTACGATGGTTGATACCTCTATCGATAAGTTTCGGGACCTGTAATTGCTGTGACAATTTTCATTTTGATTGCTCGATTATTTCTAAACATTTCTTAGAAAATTCAATTTTATAGAAAATTTACTGTGCTATAGCCCAAAAGTTTTTGGGCGGCAAAAATCTAAAATGGTCCGATTACGATGGTCGATACCTCTATCAATAGGTTTCGAGACCTGTTATTGCTGTGACAATTTTAATTTTGATTGCTCGATAATTTCTAATCATTCTTAGAAAATTCAATTTTATTGAAAATTACCTGAGCTACAGCCCACAAGTTTTTGGGCGGCAAAAATCTAAAATGGTCAAACTACGATGGTTGATACCTCTATCAATAATTTTCAGGACTTGTTATTGCTGTTACAAGTTTCATTTTGATTGCTCGATTATTTCTAAACATTTCTTAAAATATTCAATTTTATTGAAAATCAACTGTGCTATAGCCTACAAGTTTTTGGGCGGCAAAAATCTAAAATGACCCAATTACGATGGTTGATACCTCTATCAATAGGTTTCGGGACCTGTAATTGCTGTGACAATTTTTAATTTGATTGCTCGATTATTTCTAAACATTTCTTGGAAAATTCAATTTTATTGAAAATTAACTGTGCTATAGCCCACAAGTTTTTGGGCGGCAAAAATCTAAAATGGTTCGATTACGATGGTTGATACCTCTATCAATAGGTTTTGGGACCTGTAATTGTTGTGACAATTTTCATTTTGATTGCTCGATTATTTCTAAACATTTCTTAGAAAATTCAATTTTATTGAAAATTAACTGTGCTATAGCCCACAAGTTTTTGGGCGGCAAAAATCTAAAATGGTCCGATTACGATGGTTGATACCTCTTTCAATAGGTTTCGGGACCTGTAATTGCTGTGACAAATTTCATTTTGATTGCTCGATTATTTCTAAACATTTCTTAGAAAATTCAATTTTATTGAAACTTAACTGTGGTATAGCCCACAGGTTTTTGGGCAGCAAAAATCTAAAATGGTTCGATTACGATGGTTGATACCTTTATTAATAGGTTTCGGGACCTGTAATTGCTGTGACAATTTTCATTTTGATTGCTCGATTATTTCTAAACATTTCTTAAAATATTCCATTTTATTGAAAATCAACTGTGCTATAGCCCACAAGTTTTTGGGCGGCAAAAATCTAAAATGGTCCGATTACGATGGTTGATACCCCTTTCAATAGGTTTCGGGACCTGTAATTGCTGTGACAATTTTTATTTTGATTGCTCGATTATTTCTAAACATTTCTTAAAATATTCAATTTTATTGAAAATCAACTGTGCTATAGCTCACAAGTTTCTGGGCGGCAAAAATCTAAAATGACCCGATTACGATGGTTGATACCTCTATCTATAAGTTTCTGGGCCTGTAATTGCTGTGACAATTTTTATTTTGATTGCTCGATTATTTCTAAACATAGCCCACAAGTTTTTGGGCGGCAAAAATCTAAAATGGTTCGATTACGATGGTTGATACCTCTATCAATAGGTTTCGGGACCTGTAATTGCTGTGACAATTTTCATTTTGATTGCTCGATTATTTCTAACATTTCTTAATATATTTATTTTTATTGAAAATCAACTGTGCTATAGCCCACAAATTTTTGGGCGGCAAAAATCAAAAATGGTCCAATTACGATGGTTGATACCTCTATCAATAGGTTTCGGGACCTGTAATTGCTGTGACAATTTTCATTTTGATTGCTCGATTATTTCTAAACATTTCTTGGAAAATTCAATTGTTTTGAAAATTAACTGTGCTATAGCCCACAAGATTTTGGGCGGCAAAAATCTAAAATGGTCCAATTACGATGGTCGATACCATTATCAATAGTTTTTGGGACCTGTAATTGCTGTGACAATTTTCATTTTGATTGCTCGATTATATCTAATCATTTCTACACAATAACATATTCATTAACTAGTGTCCACAAGCGAAGTTCTTAATATATCAGTTTTGTGAAGAGTGGTTTTTAAGCCTAAAGAATAATTTTCTCTTTTGAACACTTCACTTCCAAATTTGATTTTTTTGTTTTTTTTTTGTTTTTTTGTCAAAGTTCTTATAGTCACGACAAACAGCATGTTTTGAAATGTAACCCCTCAAACTTAGTATGTTGTTCGAACAAAAACAAATGTTCCATTTAAATTTAACGTAAAATTTAGTTAACTAAAAATGCTAAATTTTGATTAAGATTTCGCTGATCGACATGAAAATGCGAAAAAAGTATTCAAAACGATTTATCATTCAACTCGAATATTTTACCAATATTAATACCAACCAAAATTTCCGTGGTCCACGTGATCTGATTTGTTATTTCCCGTTAGAAAGTGTTATTCGCCTAGTAAAATTTGTTTATAACAAATACAACACACGTTAAGGCAAGATTCCACGATATAACATAACATGCTATATGGCAAAGTTATATAACATGTTAAAAAACTTAATAAAAATTATATTTGCAGCACGAAGTTAAATAACGGTTTTCTTGTTATAAAACAATGTTTTAAAAAAACGGGATATAATGACATAGTGTGAGTGCAAAACGGTGTTTTTTTTTGGTTTGTTTTATTTATTTTCCCATATGCTTTTTAACAAAAAAAAAAAACGCCGACTAAGCCCATCACTATTCTTGTCAGACTCATGCTAATTTAATTTTAATTGGACTTCTGAGAATAAATAAATCAGATCTATTTACAGCTTATTTAGTATACTAGTACAAATATAATTTTTTTTTTTTTTTTTTTTTAAGCAAATAAGTGAAATTTATATTGAGCTTTTACTGCGAGAATTCGCCCTCTCATATTTTTTAATACTACCATCATGTTTTCGTACCAGCAATATGCGTTATTTTTACTCTCTTCATATTATTGAATGCCGTTGGCCTCAAGTTGATTTATGGGTGACAAAACAATTTTAGCACAATGCAAAGCGTACCAATTCAATTTTGAGGCGACAGTAGATGTCGAGGAAATTGATTAATTGGTATATCGGATATGGGATTTTAAGTCTCTGGGCTGGACAGCAGTATTTCAAAACCAACATCAAACCAATAAAAACTATAAGATCGGACGAATTTAATTAAGTTTTTAATATTTTAACTACAAAAATTCTTAATAATTTATTAAATAAGTATGTGCAAAAATCCGATCCGATCCAAAATGGTCTGATTACGATGGTTGATACCTCTATCAATAGGTTTCGGGACCTGTAATTGCTGTGACAATTTTCATTTTTATTGCTCAATTATTTCTAAACATTTCTTAGAAAATTCAATTTTATTGAAAATTAACTCTGCTGTAGCCCACAAGTTTTTGGGCGGCAAAAATCTAAAATGTTCCGATTACGATGGTTGATACCTCTATCAATAGGTTTCGTGATCTGTTATTGCTGTGACAATTTTCAATTTGTTTGCTCGATTATTTCTTAACATTTCTTAGAAAATTCAATTTTATTGAAAACTAACTGTGCCACAGCCCACAAGTTTTTGGGCGGCAAAAATCTAAAAGGGTCCGATTACGATGGTTGATACCTCTATCTATAGGTTTCGGGACCTGTAATTGTTGTGACAATTTTCATTTTGATTGCTCGATTATTTCTAAACATTTCTTAGAAAATTCAATTTTATTGAAAATTAACTGTGCTATAGCCCACAAGTTTTTGGGCGGCAAAAATCTAAAATGGTCCAATTACGATGGTTGATACCTCTTTCAATAGGTTTCGGGACCTGTAATTGCTGTGACAATTTTCATTTTGATTGCTCGATTATTTCTAAACATTTCTTAGAAAATTCAATTTTATTGAAAATGAACTGTGCTATAGCCCACAGGTTTTTGGGCAGCAAAAATCTAAAATGGTTCGATTACGATGGTTGATACCTTTATTAATAGGTTTCGGGACCTGTAATTGCTGTGACAATTTTCATTTTGATTGCTCGATTATTTCTAAACATTTCTTAAAATATTCCATTTTATTGAAAATCAACTGTGCTATAGCCCAAAAGTTTTTGGGCGGCAAAAATCTAAAATGGTCCGATTACGATGGTTGATACCCTTAACAATATGTTTCGAGACCTGTAATTGCTGTGACAATTTTTATTTTGATTGCTCGATTATTTCTAAACATTTCTTAAAATATTCAATTTTATTGAAAATTAACTGTGCTATAGCCCACAAGTTTTTGGGCGGCAAAAATCTAAAATGGTCCGATTACGATGGTTGATACCTCTATCAATAGGTTTCGGGACCTGTAATTGCTGTGACAATTTTCATTTTGATTGCTCGATTATTTCTAAACATTTCTTAGAAAATTCAATTTTATTGAAAGTTAACTGTGCCACAGCCCACAAGTTTTTGGGCGGCAAAAATCTAAAATGGTCCGATTACGATGGTTGATACCTCTATCTATAGGTTTCGGGACCTGTAATTGCTTTGCAATTTTCATTTTGATTGCTCGATTATTTCTAAACATTTCTTAAAAAATTCAATTTATTGAAAATCAACTGTGCTATAGCCCACAAGTTTTTGAGCGGCAAAAACCTAAAATAGTCCGATTACGATGGTTGATACCTCTATCAATAGGTTTCGGGACTTGTAATTGCTGTGACAATTTTCATTTTGATTGCTCGATTATTTCTAAACATTTCTTAGAAAATTCAATTTTATTGAAAATCAACTGTGCTACAGCCCACAAGTTTTTGGGCGGCAAAAAATTTAAAATGGTCCGATTACGATGGTTGATACTTCTATCAATAGGTTTCGGGACCTGTTTGTGCTGTGACAATTTTCATTTAGATTGCTCGATTATTTCTAAACATTTCTTAGAAAATTCAATTTTATTGAAAATCAACTGTACTATAGCCTACAAGTTTTTGGGCAGCAAAAATCTAAAATGGTTTGATTACGATGGTTGATACCTCTATCAATAGGTTTCGGGACCTGTAATTGCTGTGACAATTTTCATTTTGATTGCTCGATTATTTCTAAACATTTCTTGGAAAATTCAATTTTATTGAAAATTAACTGTGCCACAGCCCACAAGTTTTTGGGCGGCAAAAATCTAAAATAGTCCGATTACGATGGTTGATACCTCTATCAATAGGTTTCGGGACCTGTAATTGCTGTGACAATTTTCATTTTGATTGCTCGATTATTTCTCAAAATTTCTTAGAAATTTCAATTTTATTGAAAATTAACTGTGCTATAGCCCACAAGTTTTTGGGCGGCAAAAATCTAAAATGGTCCAATTACGATGGTCGATACCTCTATCAATAGGTTTTGGGACCTGTAATTGATGTGACAATTTTCATTTTGATTGCTCGATTATATCTAATCATTTTTTCACAATAACATATTCATTAACTAGTGTCTACAAGCGAAGTTCTTAATAAATCAGTTTTGTGAAGAGTGGTTTTTAAGCCTAAAGAATAATTTTCTCTTTTGAACACTTCACTTCCAAATTTGATTTTTTTGTTTTTTTTTTTTGTTTTTTTGTCAAAGTTCTTATAGTCACGACAAACAGCATGTTTTGAAATGTAACTTCTCAAACTTAGTATGTTGTTCGAACAAAAACAAATGTTCCATTTAAATTTAACGTAAAATTTAGTTAACTAAAAATGCTAAATTTTGATTAAGATTTCGCTGATCGACGTGAAAATGCGAAAAAAGTATTCAAAACGATTTATCATTCAACTCGAATATTTTACCAATATTAATACCAACCAAAATTTCCGTGGTCCACGTGATCTGATTTGTTATTTCCCGTTAGAAAGTGTTATTCGCCTAGTAAAATTTGTTTATAACAAATACAACACACGTTAAGGCAAGATTCCACGATATAACATAACATGCTATATGGCAAAGTTATATAACATGTTAAAAAACTTAATAAAAATTATATTTGCAGCACGAAGTTAAATAACGGTTTTCTTGTTATAAAACAATGTTTTAAAAAAACGGGATATAATGACATAGTGTGAGTGCAAAACGGTGTTTTTTTTTGGTTTGTTTTATTTATTTTCCCATATGCTTTTTAACAAAAAAAAAAAAACGCCGACTAAGCCCATCACTATTCTTGTCAGACTCATGCTAATTTAATTTTAATTGGACTTCTGAGAATAAATAAATCAGATCTATTTACAGCTTATTTAGTATACTAGTACAAATATAATTTTTTTTTTTTTTTTTTTTTAAGCAAATAAGTGAAATTTATATTGAGCTTTTACTGCGAGAATTCGCCCTCTCATATTTTTTAATACTACCATCATGTTTTCGTACCAGCAATATGCGTTATTTTTACTCTCTTCATATTATTGAATGCCGTTGGCCTCAAGTTGATTTATGGGTGACAAAACAATTTTAGCACAATGCAAAGCGTACCAATTCAATTTTGAGGCGACAGTAGATGTCGAGGAAATTGATTAATTGGTATATCGGATATGGGATTTTAAGTCTCTGGGCTGGACAGCAGTATTTCAAAACCAACATCAAACCAATAAAAACTATAAGATCGGAAAAATTTAATTAAGTTTTTAATATTTTAACTACAAAAATTCTTAATAATTTATTAAATAAGTATGACTAATTAAATAATTTCTATAAATTCTCATAAGTCTTTTAAGCTTAAAATTCAATATGGCTTAATTAAATTTTCTAAATTTATTCATAAATAAAATTAAAATTCCAAAAGTTGATTACTCATCCAAAATACAATTTATCAATGATCTTGAAACTATTTAGGAAGATTTTATGTCTATATTTAGTAAGGGAATAATTGTTGGGGACTTTAATTGTAAATGTCTTAGTACTGAACCAAAAGTCAAAAAATTCAAATAATTAATGTCTCCTTTTGGTCTTAACTTAATTTGAAAAGAGAGATTTATCCTGCCAATTTTGGTACTTTCACGCAAATCTCGATCCCCGGAATTACTACTACTCACGATTTGATCACCTTTGCCTTTTATACTGGGAATTATAAGGTAAACATGCAATTTAATTATAATGTAATACTGACAGGGCTGCCAGCCCTTTAGACTGGAACAGTCTTTATTCGTTATGCGATGTAAATTAACAACTATCAATTTTTAATGCTTTTTATTGGATTTGCTTAACATTTTTGCACCTTTTCGAAAGTACTTAGTGGAACCTTCAGTAAATTAGATTAACTTTGGTAATGAAATTCTTAGATACCAAAATACATATTTGCGATTTTCTGTACGAGAACTGGAAACGGAATAAACCTGAATTCAATCGGTTCGAATTTATTAGACTTGAAAATAATGTAAATAATATGATTAAGTTCAGAAAACGGCAATTTTTCCATGGTCTTCTATGGCTTACACTCATCCTCCTTGTGCTGACTCGAAATCTAAAATAATTCCACAAAGGTTTAATGAATATTTTGGTTCCATTTTCCTTGCAAATAATAATAAGTTTAATTTGGATATCTCATTTTGAGAGAATTAAATCCGGCACGGCTGGTGCTGATGGCATACCAATTATTTTTTATTAAACTTTTAATGCTAATAATTTGGCCCCATTTAACCTATCTAATAAATTCAGCACTTACTAAATCTGTCTTTCCAGATACGTTAGACAGATACACACGAACGTGCAATTTAGGGGGGAGAAATCGAAAAAAATGCCAAAACATTGAAAATACCCTATTTGGAACTAAAAAGCGTGCAAGTAGTGGATTAAAGCAAAGCCTAGTGTAATAAATAAGAGCCTCAAGTATTGACTGTAATTTTTACTAAGCTTAAAATAAGGTACATACAATTTTTTCTTTACCATGAGACTATTTGGGAAAACAATTATATTCATTTACAATTTCAGTTTATTAGAATTATGAGCTTTTGTTTGAAAAATTTAGTCATGAAAATGTTTATTTCTTAGTGAAAATCATCTTCAGAAATAAGATATTTTTGAACTTTTAAATGTTGTTGTTAATACGTCATAAACTACATAACAACACAATAATCATCTCGTTCAATGGGCGCTTTTAGGTCCACCAACTGTTGGCAACATGTTGATTAAAATGTACAAGTTGTTTTCTGAATGCTTTCAAACTATCGATAAATTCATGGCAACTTGATAGATTGAATGTCATTTTTTCCATCGGTACATTTTTAATGCCAAAATGCTGCGGGACCTGAAAGCGCCCATTGCCTCCATTCAAATTTTAATTCCAATATGTTTTTCTATTGTTATTTCTATTGTTGAGCAGAGACCTGTTGTCTTTTTTTCTTAACATTGGTTTTAGATGTGGATAAATCATGACGTCATTAAATTGAAATTTCTCTTTTTAATACATATTGTTATTGTTGTAGAATGTTTTTAATTTAATATTCTTTATTTGCTTTTGTTTGTTTGTTTTTTGATTTATTTTTTACCGACCTACTTTACGCCTTGAGTAGCCAAATCGAGGACGGGCGGCTACAGATCCGTCTTTGAAAACCGCCTGCACATTGCATTGCTTCATGCCAACCTGTAGTGCTGACATTAAAGGTGGCTCGGCACATGGATTCTGCACTCTCAACAGGCGGTCATAAATGTGTTCATCTTCATCACCGATCGTAATCAGATGATGAAAAATCCCTTTTGCATCCCGCCCCTATAGGGATTAGAACCCGGTACCTCCCGATCCAACCGCCGCAGCTTTAACCATGGCGCCGTTTGCTCGGTTAATTTGCTTTTGATTATTGCTGGAAAATAGGAAAATTTGAAAACCTGTGTTTTTGATGAGAATAACATTAAGTTGTTTTCTATCGATTTCAGAAAAAAATATTTAACGGGGTTTAACTTTCTATTCATGTTTGATCGACAATCGAAATCGCATTTTTTCATACAAACGTTATGAAAATAAATTATTTTTAGTGTTTCTATGTCCCTTATTTTAAGTTTATTTTTCACATGCCAGCTCTATTTAGATCAAGATACTTCAATACTTTTTATTTTGTTTTTTTTGTGCTTTATTATTTTATGCAACTTCTATCTTTAATAATAATATTATTTGGACCACATTTAGCTTTTATTATGGCGGTACATTCCCGTACGTGTTGTGCCAAAAAAACATTGGTTAAACAATTAATTTACTTTTACGCCTACAGTCAGAGTACGTAAAAGGTGATCTTGGAGAAACAACTGGCAAACGCATATGATCAAGCTTAGTGAGAAGAAGACTGGCTAAAGCTGGATTGCGAACACTTGAAACCAGAGTTCCCAGAAGCCAGAGTTCGCAATACAAAAACCATTTGCTGTAAGGCTAGGACCACGCTTATAGGACTCAAGATATGTGGAATAACTTAATTTTCTCTGATGAATCCAAATTTAAGCTGCATGTTTGAGATTGAAGAATCCTAGTATGAAAAAACTTCACGAGAGGCTTAGCAACAAATGTCTTTTAAGACTGCCACCGAAAACTGAAAGATTTGTGTTCTGGGGAGTTTTTTCTGGAGAAGAAACAGGTCGATTACCACAACAGCTGTTTATGTGCAAGTTTTACATACAGAATTTGAGCACTTTGTGTTAGTGCTTTTCAAAAATACTTTCAAATTTTTTTTTTCAACTCCATGCAATACTGCCAAAGTTGTGAGTAACCACCATATATAAATTTTGAATTGATAATTTAATAATTCATTAAAATCCTATTTTTTTCTTATCTCTTCATTTAAACGTAAAAAAGTCCTTTCCACAAAAAAAATATCGATGTGTTGGACTGGCCCCCGTAACGCCCAAACCTAAATTCAATAGAAAACTTTTGGTTTATAATGAAGCTACGCGTAGCAAGAAAGCGCTCAACATCTAGAAATACATTACTTCGGGGTAAACAAAATATTAATATTAAAGATAGAATTTCTATCAAGCCAACAGACGACTTTCTTTTACGAACACATTACACATAATTTACATTATGAGAAATTTAATTTTTTTTTTTTTTCTATAATTTTTAAATTTTTAAATTTTTTTTTAAATTTTTTATTTTAAGTTTTTTTTTTGGAAACATTTTCTATTCAGTAGTTTTTTGTAAACCTTATACTTTTTAAGATCTTTGCAATATAAATTTTCTGGACCAAGGGAGTGGCTACTTCCGGTTAGCCGATTTGGTGTAAAATTCACTGGGACCTCCAAATTTATGACAGACTGACAAACGACTGACAGACTGACAGACTGACAGACTGACAGACTGACAGACTGACAGACTGACAGACTGACAGACTGACAGACTGACAGACTGACAGACTGACAGACTGACAGACTGACAGACTGACAGACTGACAGACTGACAGACTGACAGACTGACAGACTGACAGACTGACAGACTGACACCCACTTTTTCGGACTCAGGGGACCTCACAACAGATAAATCTCTAAAAATCTCAAAGTCCAAAATTTTCATGATTACTATAGTTTATTTTACTTACGTAAAAGAAAGTAAAATTGTAAAAGAAGTGTTTACTTTATTCGATTACTGCAGCTCTAATCAATGTATTTCCAATGTTTTGGCATATTTTCGGTTTTCCCCCTAAATTGCAGAAACATTTTTTTATTTTTTTTATTGGAAGCCAATTGCTTTCAAACGTTTTATTTTAGCAAAGACAACTCCAATTTGTAATAAAATATGTTTGACCAATTCTTTCCCCCAGCTGAATTAGAAAATTTAAAACTTTATTAAGTTTTAAAAATATTTAGTAAAATTTCCAATTGCTCTTCTTAATTTAAAATTAAATAGTGTAGAAATTTAGCTGTAGAGAAATTAACAATTTTGTTAGGAATTTATAAAGTTTAAAAAGGTCATAAATTAATTTTTTGGTGTTTAAATTTATTTTCATTTCGACGTTTTATTTTGCCATTGTCTCAAGGGTACCAAATTATACAATTTCAAAGAAAATTTGTGCTTATATGTGACGCTGAAAATAAATTAAGAAGCAAAATCTCAATAAAAAATTAATTTTGGAAAACAACAAAATTAAAAGGTTTCCAATTATTTGTAGAATTATTACGACACCATTTTCTAAGTTTATTTAAACAATTTTCTCGTTTTCTCCTTTTAATTAATCAGCTTAAATAATTTTTTGGTTAAAGCGAGAACGTATTTTGGATTCAAATTCAACCCAAGTTATACGTCAGAAAAAATTTCGTTAGAAATAAATTTATAACGAAAGAGAGAGAGTAGAGTTTTTTTTATTAAACAATTAATAAAAGCTTAAAATTAAGATTAAAAATTAAAAAATGATGTTAGCTCTCTATATAGAAAATTTAAAATGCTCCACCAAATTAAAATTTTATTCGTATTAAGATTGACTAAATGTGGTTACGCATATTGTCTGTATACTAGACACGCTAGAAACACTAATAAGTTACCACTATACATATTCATGAAAAGCACTTTTAGATCGGAATACGGAGTGGGAGACTTTGTTCGATTTATGTAATATTGAGATAATTTTAAGTTTTGAAAAACTGCTTATTGGTTTTAGGCTCGATTTAAAATTTATTATTTTGAACTTAAGCTTTCGGTCTCAACTAAAGTCCGATTTCAAAAGCGTTTCGTTGTTTACAAACTAGAATTTTACTTTTTATATACATACAAATCGAAAGCAAAAAAAACCATAAAAAGTTTTTCCGTACAAATCAGACTTCCTATGTTTAGACTAAAATTTTAGTTAAATTCTTTGACAAGGAACTTGTAGTATTATTTACGAAACATTTTTTTTTACAAAATATGACTCAATGTTAAACGATTTTTTGAAAATATAGAAAAATCAAATTTAAATCGATTTTACAAAAATAAATACGTGTTACCAATATAACCATAATCTCCTACAATATTTATTGAATAATCACTGGAGTTTATGTGTAACATTTCTAAAATCGACAATTTCCTCAAAATTTTTTGTTGCTCTAAAATTATCTATAGTTATTTTATGATTTGACTCTTTTAAATGTTCAGTCAGAGTTCTATTTTGGTTTTAATTTCGAAGAACCGCCCTTTTGTGTTGATTAAATAGTAGTAATAGTAATAGTAATATTTTATTAAAATGGTAAATAAGCCGAAGCTTTTGAATAACAATCATATTTACAAATATTATCGATGTTCAGTTATCAATTTAAACAGACCCTTTTTAAATAAGCCTAGAGAGCTGATGAATTTTAGCTCCAAAGGCAAGCTGTTCCAGGTGATAATTGCATTTATCAATGCTGAATTATTCCTAACATTAGTTCTGTTAACAGGCAAGTTAACATTCTTTGTGAGCAGTGACTGTGAAAAATTTAATTTTTCATGCAAATACAATGGCATGCCCGATTTAACTATACGAAACATAAAAACGGCAGTCCTATAGGAGTAAAATTGAAACAAGTCGCATCCAAGAATTATATCTTTATACTCAGAGATATGATCAAACTTTCTAAGATCATAAATATATCGAGTACAATTATTAAATGTAACCTCAAGTATACGTCTTGAGGAACTATCACATTTGTTATAAATTACATCACAATAGCTGAAAATGGGTACAACCAAGCTTTTAATTAAATAAATTCTTAAGTTAACAGGGCAAAACTTTTTTATCAACCTAAGCGTGTACGAGCTATAATTAATACGCTGGCACAAGGAGCGCACATGGTCGTTCCAAGTAAGATTTGAGTTCAGTATAAGCCCTAAATTGTTTAATGTTGGAACAAATGAGATGATATCACTGTCCAAATAAAGCACAGGTCTAATATTAAGAGAAGTATTTCTAGAAAGAAACAATGCGTTACTTTTACCTGGATTAATTGAAAGTGAATTATTCTTGGCCCATAAAGAAATATTTCTAAGGTCAGAATTAAGTCGCAAAACAATTTCATTCAATTCTGATAAGTTACCACCAATATACAGTTGCAAATCGTCGGCATACAGATGAAACCGACAATTTAGGATTCGCCATGATAGATCATTTATATAAATAGAAAATAACAAAGGACCCAATATGGATCCCTGAGGCACTCCAGCAAGTATCCCTGCAATACAAGAATGATCATCACCACACCTCACAAACTGATTACGATTACATAAATACGAATGCATCAACATAATAGCAGAATTGGAAAACTTATAATACAAATATAGCTTCTGTAACAACTGGATATGATTAACACAATCAAATGCCTTAGAAAAATCCAAGAGCACCAAAATAGCCATTGAATTTCTACTGTCTAAGGTAGACGACAGATCATCAACAATATGTACAAGGGCTGTAGTAGTGCTACAGCCGGATTTGTACCCGGATTGATATTTACAAAGAAAATCAAATTTATTAAGGTGCTCCTGGATCTGCAATTGCATAACTTTTTCCAAGACCTTAGATAGAGCAGACAAAATACTAATTGGACGTATATCACCAATACCAGAAATAACATCCGTTTTAGGTAGTGGTGTGATAGAAGCTATCTTCCATAAATCAGGAAACACAGACTTTGTCAAACATTGATTTATAATGAATGTTATAAGAGGCAGGAACAGATCAATAAATAATTTTAGTACCTTGAAGTCTACCATATCATAAGCTTTCGAATCTGATTTAATTGCACGAATCGCATTCAACACTATAAGTTCATCAACGCAATCAAATACAAAGGCATCAATTTCAGAACTACAGAAATCAATATCAGGTAAAGGCAAAACCCCAGTAGAATCACAAATATTACAAATCCCAGACAAGATTTGTTCCGCAGAAAATTCTATGGCTGCATCACCTGTAGAGCTTGAAACACCTAGTTTTTTTATTTCATTTTTCATTTTCATTTTTATTGCTCAATTATTTCTAAACATTTCTTAGAAAATTCAATTTTATTGAAAATTAACTCTGCTGTAGCCCACAAGTTTTTGGGCGGCAAAAATCTAAAATGTTCCGATTACGATGGTTGATACCTCTATCAATAGGTTTCGTGATCTGTTATTGCTGTGACAATTTTCAATTTGTTTGCTCGATTATTTCTTAACATTTCTTAGAAAATTCAATTTTATTGAAAACTAACTGTGCCACAGCCCACAAGTTTTTGGGCGGCAAAAATCTAAAAGGGTCCGATTACGATGGTTGATACCTCTATCTATAGGTTTCGGGACCTGTAATTGTTGTGACAATTTTCATTTTGATTGCTCGATTATTTCTAAACATTTCTTAGAAAATTCAATTTTATTGAAAATTAACTGTGCTATAGCCCACAAGTTTTTGGGCGGCAAAAATCTAAAATGGTCCAATTACGATGGTTGATACCTCTTTCAATAGGTTTCGGGACCTGTAATTGCTGTGACAATTTTCATTTTGATTGCTCGATTATTTCTAAACATTTCTTAGAAAATTCAATTTTATTGAAAATGAACTGTGCTATAGCCCACAGGTTTTTGGGCAGCAAAAATCTAAAATGGTTCGATTACGATGGTTGATACCTTTATTAATAGGTTTCGGGACCTGTAATTGCTGTGACAATTTTCATTTTGATTGCTCGATTATTTCTAAACATTTCTTAAAATATTCCATTTTATTGAAAATCAACTGTGCTATAGCCCAAAAGTTTTTGGGCGGCAAAAATCTAAAATGGTCCGATTACGATGGTTGATACCCTTAACAATATGTTTCGAGACCTGTAATTGCTGTGACAATTTTTATTTTGATTGCTCGATTATTTCTAAACATTTCTTAAAATATTCAATTTTATTGAAAATTAACTGTGCTATAGCCCACAAGTTTTTGGGCGGCAAAAATCTAAAATGGTCCGATTACGATGGTTGATACCTCTATCAATAGGTTTCGGGACCTGTAATTGCTGTGACAATTTTCATTTTGATTGCTCGATTATTTCTAAACATTTCTTAGAAAATTCAATTTTATTGAAAGTTAACTGTGCCACAGCCCACAAGTTTTTGGGCGGCAAAAATCTAAAATGGTCCGATTACGATGGTTGATACCTCTATCTATAGGTTTAGGGACCTGTAATTGCTTTGCAATTTTCATTTTGATTGCTCGATTATTTCTAAACATTTCTTAAAAAATTCAATTTATTGAAAATCAACTGTGCTATAGCCCACAAGTTTTTGAGCGGCAAAAACCTAAAATAGTCCGATTACGATGGTTGATACCTCTATCAATAGGTTTCGGGACTTGTAATTGCTGTGACAATTTTCATTTTGATTGCTCGATTATTTCTAAACATTTCTTAGAAAATTCAATTTTATTGAAAATCAACTGTGCTACAGCCCACAAGTTTTTGGGCGGCAAAAAATTTAAAATGGTCCGATTACGATGGTTGATACTTCTATCAATAGGTTTCGGGACCTGTTTGTGCTGTGACAATTTTCATTTAGATTGCTCGATTATTTCTAAACATTTCTTAGAAAATTCAATTTTATTGAAAATCAACTGTACTATAGCCTACAAGTTTTTGGGCAGCAAAAATCTAAAATGGTTTGATTACGATGGTTGATACCTCTATCAATAGGTTTCGGGACCTGTAATTGCTGTGACAATTTTCATTTTGATTGCTCGATTATTTCTAAACATTTCTTGGAAAATTCAATTTTATTGAAAATTAACTGTGCCACAGCCCACAAGTTTTTGGGCGGCAAAAATCTAAAATAGTCCGATTACGATGGTTGATACCTCTATCAATAGGTTTCGGGACCTGTAATTGCTGTGACAATTTTCATTTTGATTGCTCGATTATTTCTCAAAATTTCTTAGAAATTTCAATTTTATTGAAAATTAACTGTGCTATAGCCCACAAGTTTTTGGGCGGCAAAAATCTAAAATGGTCCAATTACGATGGTCGATACCTCTATCAATAGGTTTTGGGACCTGTAATTGATGTGACAATTTTCATTTTGATTGCTCGATTATATCTAATCATTTTTTCACAATAACATATTCATTAACTAGTGTCTACAAGCGAAGTTCTTAATAAATCAGTTTTGTGAAGAGTGGTTTTTAAGCCTAAAGAATAATTTTCTCTTTTGAACACTTCACTTCCAAATTTGATTTTTTTGTTTTTTTTTTTTGTTTTTTTGTCAAAGTTCTTATAGTCACGACAAACAGCATGTTTTGAAATGTAACTTCTCAAACTTAGTATGTTGTTCGAACAAAAACAAATGTTCCATTTAAATTTAACGTAAAATTTAGTTAACTAAAAATGCTAAATTTTGATTAAGATTTCGCTGATCGACGTGAAAATGCGAAAAAAGTATTCAAAACGATTTATCATTCAACTCGAATATTTTACCAATATTAATACCAACCAAAATTTCCGTGGTCCACGTGATCTGATTTGTTATTTCCCGTTAGAAAGTGTTATTCGCCTAGTAAAATTTGTTTATAACAAATACAACACACGTTAAGGCAAGATTCCACGATATAACATAACATGCTATATGGCAAAGTTATATAACATGTTAAAAAACTTAATAAAAATTATATTTGCAGCACGAAGTTAAATAACGGTTTTCTTGTTATAAAACAATGTTTTAAAAAAACGGGATATAATGACATAGTGTGAGTGCAAAACGGTGTTTTTTTTTGGTTTGTTTTATTTATTTTCCCATATGCTTTTTAACAAAAAAAAAAAAACGCCGACTAAGCCCATCACTATTCTTGTCAGACTCATGCTAATTTAATTTTAATTGGACTTCTGAGAATAAATAAATCAGATCTATTTACAGCTTATTTAGTATACTAGTACAAATATAATTTTTTTTTTTTTTTTTTTTTAAGCAAATAAGTGAAATTTATATTGAGCTTTTACTGCGAGAATTCGCCCTCTCATATTTTTTAATACTACCATCATGTTTTCGTACCAGCAATATGCGTTATTTTTACTCTCTTCATATTATTGAATGCCGTTGGCCTCAAGTTGATTTATGGGTGACAAAACAATTTTAGCACAATGCAAAGCGTACCAATTCAATTTTGAGGCGACAGTAGATGTCGAGGAAATTGATTAATTGGTATATCGGATATGGGATTTTAAGTCTCTGGGCTGGACAGCAGTATTTCAAAACCAACATCAAACCAATAAAAACTATAAGATCGGAAAAATTTAATTAAGTTTTTAATATTTTAACTACAAAAATTCTTAATAATTTATTAAATAAGTATGACTAATTAAATAATTTCTATAAATTCTCATAAGTCTTTTAAGCTTAAAATTCAATATGGCTTAATTAAATTTTCTAAATTTATTCATAAATAAAATTAAAATTCCAAAAGTTGATTACTCATCCAAAATACAATTTATCAATGATCTTGAAACTATTTAGGAAGATTTTATGTCTATATTTAGTAAGGGAATAATTGTTGGGGACTTTAATTGTAAATGTCTTAGTACTGAACCAAAAGTCAAAAAATTCAAATAATTAATGTCTCCTTTTGGTCTTAACTTAATTTGAAAAGAGAGATTTATCCTGCCAATTTTGGTACTTTCACGCAAATCTCGATCCCCGGAATTACTACTACTCACGATTTGATCACCTTTGCCTTTTATACTGGGAATTATAAGGTAAACATGCAATTTAATTATAATGTAATACTGACAGGGCTGCCAGCCCTTTAGACTGGAACAGTCTTTATTCGTTATGCGATGTAAATTAACAACTATCAATTTTTAATGCTTTTTATTGGATTTGCTTAACATTTTTGCACCTTTTCGAAAGTACTTAGTGGAACCTTCAGTAAATTAGATTAACTTTGGTAATGAAATTCTTAGATACCAAAATACATATTTGCGATTTTCTGTACGAGAACTGGAAACGGAATAAACCTGAATTCAATCGGTTCGAATTTATTAGACTTGAAAATAATGTAAATAATATGATTAAGTTCAGAAAACGGCAATTTTTCCATGGTCTTCTATGGCTTACACTCATCCTCCTTGTGCTGACTCGAAATCTAAAATAATTCCACAAAGGTTTAATGAATATTTTGGTTCCATTTTCCTTGCAAATAATAATAAGTTTAATTTGGATATCTCATTTTGAGAGAATTAAATCCGGCACGGCTGGTGCTGATGGCATACCAATTATTTTTTATTAAACTTTTAATGCTAATAATTTGGCCCCATTTAACCTATCTAATAAATTCAGCACTTACTAAATCTGTCTTTCCAGATACGTTAGACAGATACACACGAACGTGCAATTTAGGGGGGAGAAATCGAAAAAAATGCCAAAACATTGAAAATACCCTATTTGGAACTAAAAAGCGTGCAAGTAGTGGATTAAAGCAAAGCCTAGTGTAATAAATAAGAGCCTCAAGTATTGACTGTAATTTTTACTAAGCTTAAAATAAGGTACATACAATTTTTTCTTTACCATGAGACTATTTGGGAAAACAATTATATTCATTTACAATTTCAGTTTATTAGAATTATGAGCTTTTGTTTGAAAAATTTAGTCATGAAAATGTTTATTTCTTAGTGAAAATCATCTTCAGAAATAAGATATTTTTGAACTTTTAAATGTTGTTGTTAATACGTCATAAACTACATAACAACACAATAATCATCTCGTTCAATGGGCGCTTTTAGGTCCACCAACTGTTGGCAACATGTTGATTAAAATGTACAAGTTGTTTTCTGAATGCTTTCAAACTATCGATAAATTCATGGCAACTTGATAGATTGAATGTCATTTTTTCCATCGGTACATTTTTAATGCCAAAATGCTGCGGGACCTGAAAGCGCCCATTGCCTCCATTCAAATTTTAATTCCAATATGTTTTTCTATTGTTATTTCTATTGTTGAGCAGAGACCTGTTGTCTTTTTTTCTTAACATTGGTTTTAGATGTGGATAAATCATGACGTCATTAAATTGAAATTTCTCTTTTTAATACATATTGTTATTGTTGTAGAATGTTTTTAATTTAATATTCTTTATTTGCTTTTGTTTGTTTGTTTTTTGATTTATTTTTTACCGACCTACTTTACGCCTTGAGTAGCCAAATCGAGGACGGGCGGCTACAGATCCGTCTTTGAAAACCGCCTGCACATTGCATTGCTTCATGCCAACCTGTAGTGCTGACATTAAAGGTGGCTCGGCACATGGATTCTGCACTCTCAACAGGCGGTCATAAATGTGTTCATCTTCATCACCGATCGTAATCAGATGATGAAAAATCCCTTTTGCATCCCGCCCCTATAGGGATTAGAACCCGGTACCTCCCGATCCAACCGCCGCAGCTTTAACCATGGCGCCGTTTGCTCGGTTAATTTGCTTTTGATTATTGCTGGAAAATAGGAAAATTTGAAAACCTGTGTTTTTGATGAGAATAACATTAAGTTGTTTTCTATCGATTTCAGAAAAAAATATTTAACGGGGTTTAACTTTCTATTCATGTTTGATCGACAATCGAAATCGCATTTTTTCATACAAACGTTATGAAAATAAATTATTTTTAGTGTTTCTATGTCCCTTATTTTAAGTTTATTTTTCACATGCCAGCTCTATTTAGATCAAGATACTTCAATACTTTTTATTTTGTTTTTTTTGTGCTTTATTATTTTATGCAACTTCTATCTTTAATAATAATATTATTTGGACCACATTTAGCTTTTATTATGGCGGTACATTCCCGTACGTGTTGTGCCAAAAAAACATTGGTTAAACAATTAATTTACTTTTACGCCTACAGTCAGAGTACGTAAAAGGTGATCTTGGAGAAACAACTGGCAAACGCATATGATCAAGCTTAGTGAGAAGAAGACTGGCTAAAGCTGGATTGCGAACACTTGAAACCAGAGTTCCCAGAAGCCAGAGTTCGCAATACAAAAACCATTTGCTGTAAGGCTAGGACCACGCTTATAGGACTCAAGATATGTGGAATAACTTAATTTTCTCTGATGAATCCAAATTTAAGCTGCATGTTTGAGATTGAAGAATCCTAGTATGAAAAAACTTCACGAGAGGCTTAGCAACAAATGTCTTTTAAGACTGCCACCGAAAACTGAAAGATTTGTGTTCTGGGGAGTTTTTTCTGGAGAAGAAACAGGTCGATTACCACAACAGCTGTTTATGTGCAAGTTTTACATACAGAATTTGAGCACTTTGTGTTAGTGCTTTTCAAAAATACTTTCAAATTTTTTTTTTCAACTCCATGCAATACTGCCAAAGTTGTGAGTAACCACCATATATAAATTTTGAATTGATAATTTAATAATTCATTAAAATCCTATTTTTTTCTTATCTCTTCATTTAAACGTAAAAAAGTCCTTTCCACAAAAAAAATATCGATGTGTTGGACTGGCCCCCGTAACGCCCAAACCTAAATTCAATAGAAAACTTTTGGTTTATAATGAAGCTACGCGTAGCAAGAAAGCGCTCAACATCTAGAAATACATTACTTCGGGGTAAACAAAATATTAATATTAAAGATAGAATTTCTATCAAGCCAACAGACGACTTTCTTTTACGAACACATTACACATAATTTACATTATGAGAAATTTAATTTTTTTTTTTTTTCTATAATTTTTAAATTTTTAAATTTTTTTTTAAATTTTTTATTTTAAGTTTTTTTTTTGGAAACATTTTCTATTCAGTAGTTTTTTGTAAACCTTATACTTTTTAAGATCTTTGCAATATAAATTTTCTGGACCAAGGGAGTGGCTACTTCCGGTTAGCCGATTTGGTGTAAAATTCACTGGGACCTCCAAATTTATGACAGACTGACAAACGACTGACAGACTGACAGACTGACAGACTGACAGACTGACAGACTGACAGACTGACAGACTGACAGACTGACAGACTGACAGACTGACAGACTGACAGACTGACAGACTGACAGACTGACAGACTGACAGACTGACAGACTGACACCCACTTTTTCGGACTCAGGGGACCTCACAACAGATAAATCTCTAAAAATCTCAAAGTCCAAAATTTTCATGATTACTATAGTTTATTTTACTTACGTAAAAGAAAGTAAAATTGTAAAAGAAGTGTTTACTTTATTCGATTACTGCAGCTCTAATCAATGTATTTCCAATGTTTTGGCATATTTTCGGTTTTCCCCCTAAATTGCAGAAACATTTTTTTATTTTTTTTATTGGAAGCCAATTGCTTTCAAACGTTTTATTTTAGCAAAGACAACTCCAATTTGTAATAAAATATGTTTGACCAATTCTTTCCCCCAGCTGAATTAGAAAATTTAAAACTTTATTAAGTTTTAAAAATATTTAGTAAAATTTCCAATTGCTCTTCTTAATTTAAAATTAAATAGTGTAGAAATTTAGCTGTAGAGAAATTAACAATTTTGTTAGGAATTTATAAAGTTTAAAAAGGTCATAAATTAATTTTTTGGTGTTTAAATTTATTTTCATTTCGACGTTTTATTTTGCCATTGTCTCAAGGGTACCAAATTATACAATTTCAAAGAAAATTTGTGCTTATATGTGACGCTGAAAATAAATTAAGAAGCAAAATCTCAATAAAAAATTAATTTTGGAAAACAACAAAATTAAAAGGTTTCCAATTATTTGTAGAATTATTACGACACCATTTTCTAAGTTTATTTAAACAATTTTCTCGTTTTCTCCTTTTAATTAATCAGCTTAAATAATTTTTTGGTTAAAGCGAGAACGTATTTTGGATTCAAATTCAACCCAAGTTATACGTCAGAAAAAATTTCGTTAGAAATAAATTTATAACGAAAGAGAGAGAGTAGAGTTTTTTTTATTAAACAATTAATAAAAGCTTAAAATTAAGATTAAAAATTAAAAAATGATGTTAGCTCTCTATATAGAAAATTTAAAATGCTCCACCAAATTAAAATTTTATTCGTATTAAGATTGACTAAATGTGGTTACGCATATTGTCTGTATACTAGACACGCTAGAAACACTAATAAGTTACCACTATACATATTCATGAAAAGCACTTTTAGATCGGAATACGGAGTGGGAGACTTTGTTCGATTTATGTAATATTGAGATAATTTTAAGTTTTGAAAAACTGCTTATTGGTTTTAGGCTCGATTTAAAATTTATTATTTTGAACTTAAGCTTTCGGTCTCAACTAAAGTCCGATTTCAAAAGCGTTTCGTTGTTTACAAACTAGAATTTTACTTTTTATATACATACAAATCGAAAGCAAAAAAAACCATAAAAAGTTTTTCCGTACAAATCAGACTTCCTATGTTTAGACTAAAATTTTAGTTAAATTCTTTGACAAGGAACTTGTAGTATTATTTACGAAACATTTTTTTTTACAAAATATGACTCAATGTTAAACGATTTTTTGAAAATATAGAAAAATCAAATTTAAATCGATTTTACAAAAATAAATACGTGTTACCAATATAACCATAATCTCCTACAATATTTATTGAATAATCACTGGAGTTTATGTGTAACATTTCTAAAATCGACAATTTCCTCAAAATTTTTTGTTGCTCTAAAATTATCTATAGTTATTTTATGATTTGACTCTTTTAAATGTTCAGTCAGAGTTCTATTTTGGTTTTAATTTCGAAGAACCGCCCTTTTGTGTTGATTAAATAGTAGTAATAGTAATAGTAATATTTTATTAAAATGGTAAATAAGCCGAAGCTTTTGAATAACAATCATATTTACAAATATTATCGATGTTCAGTTATCAATTTAAACAGACCCTTTTTAAATAAGCCTAGAGAGCTGATGAATTTTAGCTCCAAAGGCAAGCTGTTCCAGGTGATAATTGCATTTATCAATGCTGAATTATTCCTAACATTAGTTCTGTTAACAGGCAAGTTAACATTCTTTGTGAGCAGTGACTGTGAAAAATTTAATTTTTCATGCAAATACAATGGCATGCCCGATTTAACTATACGAAACATAAAAACGGCAGTCCTATAGGAGTAAAATTGAAACAAGTCGCATCCAAGAATTATATCTTTATACTCAGAGATATGATCAAACTTTCTAAGATCATAAATATATCGAGTACAATTATTAAATGTAACCTCAAGTATACGTCTTGAGGAACTATCACATTTGTTATAAATTACATCACAATAGCTGAAAATGGGTACAACCAAGCTTTTAATTAAATAAATTCTTAAGTTAACAGGGCAAAACTTTTTTATCAACCTAAGCGTGTACGAGCTATAATTAATACGCTGGCACAAGGAGCGCACATGGTCGTTCCAAGTAAGATTTGAGTTCAGTATAAGCCCTAAATTGTTTAATGTTGGAACAAATGAGATGATATCACTGTCCAAATAAAGCACAGGTCTAATATTAAGAGAAGTATTTCTAGAAAGAAACAATGCGTTACTTTTACCTGGATTAATTGAAAGTGAATTATTCTTGGCCCATAAAGAAATATTTCTAAGGTCAGAATTAAGTCGCAAAACAATTTCATTCAATTCTGATAAGTTACCACCAATATACAGTTGCAAATCGTCGGCATACAGATGAAACCGACAATTTAGGATTCGCCATGATAGATCATTTATATAAATAGAAAATAACAAAGGACCCAATATGGATCCCTGAGGCACTCCAGCAAGTATCCCTGCAATACAAGAATGATCATCACCACACCTCACAAACTGATTACGATTACATAAATACGAATGCATCAACATAATAGCAGAATTGGAAAACTTATAATACAAATATAGCTTCTGTAACAACTGGATATGATTAACACAATCAAATGCCTTAGAAAAATCCAAGAGCACCAAAATAGCCATTGAATTTCTACTGTCTAAGGTAGACGACAGATCATCAACAATATGTACAAGGGCTGTAGTAGTGCTACAGCCGGATTTGTACCCGGATTGATATTTACAAAGAAAATCAAATTTATTAAGGTGCTCCTGGATCTGCAATTGCATAACTTTTTCCAAGACCTTAGATAGAGCAGACAAAATACTAATTGGACGTATATCACCAATACCAGAAATAACATCCGTTTTAGGTAGTGGTGTGATAGAAGCTATCTTCCATAAATCAGGAAACACAGACTTTGTCAAACATTGATTTATAATGAATGTTATAAGAGGCAGGAACAGATCAATAAATAATTTTAGTACCTTGAAGTCTACCATATCATAAGCTTTCGAATCTGATTTAATTGCACGAATCGCATTCAACACTATAAGTTCATCAACGCAATCAAATACAAAGGCATCAATTTCAGAACTACAGAAATCAATATCAGGTAAAGGCAAAACCCCAGTAGAATCACAAATATTACAAATCCCAGACAAGATTTGTTCCGCAGAAAATTCAATGGCTGCATCACCTGTAGAGCTTGAAACACCTAGTTTTTTTAAATTATTCCACGTTGTCTTAGAGTTATGAGCATTCTCAAAATAAAATTTTTGTTTAGCTTGATTGATGCCTTTAACAGTTGTATACCTAAAAAATTTAAGAGCTGTCAAATCAGCATCCAACCCATACAATTTATATTTTTTATGAGCCAAATCCCTACATTTCATTAAATTTAATATATATGAATTTAACCACGGTGCACTAGGGCATTTATTAATGATACTTTTCCGGGGTACACAAGCTAAATCTAAATGTAAGAAATTTGAATTAAATATATCAAGGATGTCATTCACATCGGAATAGTTGTACATATTAAACCAATCTATAACGAAAAGAAATTATTTACAAAATGCTCGTGATTGATAGCTTTATAATCAGGAACAACAGTATAAGAAATTCGATCCCTAGTACGAGAAAAATTATAAGATGCAAAAATCAAATCATGATCAGAAATAGCAGGAACAGCAGCCTATTAAAACGTTTTTCCATAAATTGTTTTGTTTATCTAGTATTGGTTTCTGAGGAAAAAATATATATAATTTGTTTTGCTTTCGATTAGTATATAAAAAGAAAAATTTCAGTTTGTAAACAACAAAACGCTTTTGAAAATGTACTTGAATTGAATCCGAAAGCTCTAGTATAAAATAATAAAAACTAAATCGAGCCTAAAACCAATAAAATCGTTTTTAATTGTGATTAATTCGACAAGAGTATTGAACCGGCCTAAATTTTTTGGAGAATACCTTCTGTATACTCGGGACGTGCCACCAATGGAAGATAAAATTATAGCAAATTATACTGATGATACTGCAATTTTGACATTAAGGAGTAATGTTGTAAAAGCTACAAATAAGCTTTAAACATCGATTAATACAGTCAGCAACTCGATGAAATAATGGAGAATCGAATTCAACGAAGCCAAATCTATGCATGTGAACTTTACTAATTGAACCTTACTCATTGATCTTGCTCTTTGGTTTCAGTTTAATTATAATTTTAAATGGTGCAGCTATAGTAAATTTCATGACAGTTAGTTCTTTTGTAATCATCTTTAGTTGAACTATAAACGCTGATTGGTTTTAAAAGCTCAACTAACTATTCTTGAAGCAAGGAAACCTTAAAGTTTCACAAGTATCTCTTTTAAAAAGATTTGTTGAAGCAACTTTTCACTGATGTTGAACTTTAAAAGTTGAATTGCTTCTTCAACCCGGAGCTCCAATCGTGTTTTAGTGAGTGGTTTTAATCTTTTGAGTTAGTTTGAATTATTCAAGTTACTTTAAAAATATGACTTGCTAATTGTACACAAGGTCGAACTTTTCATCCTGTGTATCACTTTTGAATTTGTTTCTAAATTCGTGTAATTATGTTTTGTGTAATTTATATGATGGGCGAATTTCAGAAAAATGCCTGTAACATGTTCTTTAAATCGTTCCCTAATGGAACGACCCAGTTGTCCTATGTATAATGTTTGGCAATCCAAACTGGTTCTGCTAAAATTTTTCTAATTTACGTGAAGGGCTAAATTATAACCAAAATTTTGAAAAACTTTTTGAATTTTCAGACTAAATTGATTTAAAGTCATACTTTTATATTTTTAACTTAAATTAACAGTTGATAAGGATGGTTTGACTTATGACGTTTCGTTTGATTGAGGTTTTCTGAAAATTGCAATTGTTTGGTTTTGATTTACATTTTTTATTGTAAGACCCAAAAAATTTATTTTGTTTTTCCGTTTTCAATTTCTAAAATTTTGTGTGATTTCCATTCACATAGTTATGAAACGGGTGAAACTACCTATTGGTACTAGTATAAATAAAATCAGTATGTCATCCATATATCTATCGAAATATTTGATTATATCGTAACATAATATCGCACAACACGGTGATGCGGTAATGCGGTAATGAAAATAAATATGGAGCAGCAAACGAACATTAGAACCACACAGTTGAAAAAATAACTTTAATTTTTAATGCAAGCCTTGCATTACGACTTATGTAATGCAGGTTATTATTAAATTGTAAAGTATGATAGCGTTAAAATGAATTGTAATGCAATTATGAGGATTTGTAAAGCAGTATTTGCATCAAAAAACATTTTTAATACAACTATTAAACATTTTAAAGCAACCTGCTCAAATTGAAAAATTATACCAACATAAAATTAGCTAAAACAAGCGGACTTAAATGTATATACATATGAATAATAAGATCATGCACGAGTTTTGCATTACTGGTATAAAATCCACTAAATCAAACCGACTACATGACATATAAGCAGCTTAATAAATCTTTAATAATTTAGTTTTCCGGATTCGAAAATATATATTATGTTTTAACACAAGTTTTTTAATTCTTAATTTATAAGTTATTTCCTTGGGCGACCATAAAGTGAACATACAATTTTTTTTTATTTTTTTAAGTAAACTGCTCGACCCTCAACCTCAAGGCACTAAAAACACAGAACAACCCCGGGAAAACAAAAAAAAACCGCTAAAATTACGGAGCTTTTAATTCAACTTGCTTTAAAATCTAATACTTCTAAAATATTTTATTAATGCTGTCTTTGATCAATTTTAATGCAGTATATTGACGGTTCTTTTACAATTTGCTTTATATTCTAATGGAATGTTGCACTAAAATTGAATCTAATTGCTCTATCAAAAAATCAATGCAAATTGTATCAAACTAATTTTTAATGCAAGCTTTGTATCATTTTGTAATACAGCCTTGCACTGGACCTATATGTAATGCAAATTGCATTTTACAAGCAATATTTTTTCAACTGTGCATGGTAGTCGACAAAGACAAGATTTAACAAGTACCAGGCAAACTGAAAAACGATAAAATAAAAAAATGTAAATCAAAACCAGACAATCAAAATTATCAGAAAACCTACGCAGACATACAAAGCTTAAGTCAAAAATTCAAAATTTTGGTTATAATTTAGCTCACAAAAATCCACATAAATTAAAAAAATTAATTAAAACCAGAAATCACACCAGTTTGGATACGGTGGTATACAAAATAAACTTGCTCGGATTGCCAAGTTGTATACATAGGACAAACGGGTCGTTCCTTTAACGAACGATTTAAACAAATTAAAAAGTGACAAACAGGATGAAAAAAGAAGAAGAACTTGAATATGATTTGGTTATTAATATTTAAATGATTTTTAATATGTTTCGAAGATTGTTATTTAATTAACGTAACCAACAAATATTTTTCTGAATCAAAAGCTATTCAACGAAGTCTATGAATTCGATTAAATTTTGGGTATATATGTAAAGCGTTGAAATCAACAAATTTATTGAATAAGTTTTCAACTGAAGATGATGCTTAAAATAAATTGTTTTTCACGTTAAGGAGCAGTTATTCTTAAATATAAAATATAATTTAAATTAAGTATTTTAATTATTTCATTGTGTATGTATTTAATTCGTAGTAATTGTGAAATAGCCACATATTTTAAAACTGAAATTATGAATTTCATTTATAATACCAAATTAACCGGAATGTGCCCTATTGATAACAAAAAACAAGTTGTTTTTTCAGTAAGATGTTAATCCTCTTCTCGCTGCTCAGATACAAAGCGCTTCGGGATTAACACTCAAATTGGAATTAACACAGAAAAAAAAAGTCGCAATCATCCACAATTGCCAAATTATACAGTGAACAACTCAATAGTAATTAAATTAGAATTTGCGTTAGAAAAGTTGCAAAAAAATGTATATTTTGGAAAATCAGTCTTTTGAATTCGACCTCCGACGACAAGGTATATAAGTTAATCTTACAGAATCAAACATAAAATCGAATGACACTTTTTTAGTAAAAATTATAAACGTTCAAATTTTATCGAAATATAGAAAACAGATCTTAACGCTTCATTTTTAGTACGAATAAACGAAATGAACAACAGTCAAACATTTAAAATGATGAATGATATATTGTTCAATGTTTTAGAAGAATGCGTTGAACCATGAAAGGTTCAAGAAGCAAGCTACTTTGAGGGTGTATTCGTTTGACTTTGATCATTTCCTGAATTTCATTCGTAATAATCCATTTTGTTGCAAATATTTAAATTTTCTTTTAGTATTTATAATTAAAATTAAAATTATAACTAATTTTTTATTTTAAATTAAATCAACAATCCTATGTCGCGCACATATCGTAGCTGAAAATTATTAACTCCAAAAAAGGGATCTTGCAGCATCATTATGGCCAGTCAGCGTTTTGATGGTACTCTGCACCCTAAAAACCGGAATCATCGTTGGTATATTAGGATATTTACAACAGATCAATTTTCCATTGACAAAAAGTCAGTCACAAAATTGAGTTTTCCAGTTGGAGAACGGCTCAGGAGACGCCGATACCATTGAAATTGATGAATAAAATGTCATTTAAAAACAAAAAGATTCGCCACATCTTTTCGTCTGATCATCCTCTTCGCTATTTTTTTTTAACACCTCTTAGTCGTTGGTTCCAATCACAGAATTAAAAATAAAATTTGTTTTCGAAATTCGTATTTATTTTTATTTTATTGAGCCAATTATTATTTATTAAAACGAATTTTTTATTCGTTTCTTTGGGAGCTTAACCTCTTGAACACTATTCAGGTTCATTTTAAAATATAAAAAATTCAATTATAACCTCAACGAAAAATTGGACTTTAGAAAATAATTCAACCCTTTGAAAGAACTCCCAAAAATTACGGGATTTATTTTAATTCCCCCAATATCGGTTCCCCAAAAATTATTTGGAGGATTATTTCACTGTCCGACTTTCAGGAAAATGGAGATTTAATTTTAAAATTAAAATGAAAATCTCTATTTTTCAGAATATTTTGAAATTAAAGCTTCCTTTTCAAGCAAAAATATTTCGGCCAATTAATGCCGGAATTAATATAAATACTTTTGCTTTAAAAGGAAGACTAAAATTCAGGAAAATCGAGATTAATTTCGAGAATTACAATCGATTAGAACCTTCCTTTCCCATAATATTTCAAAATTAAAATTTCATTTCTGGAAAATATAACTTTTTGGAGTATGTATATACAAATGTATTAAATAAAAATACAAATCTGGGGATTTATTTCATTTTTTTTAGGGGCAGTGTATCTGCATTTCTTAACTATTGGGGACTTATTTCGTTTATGGTTTGGGGAGCTATTTTGTTTGAGAGTTATCTTCTGAAGCCGAAAAATGTATTTTATTTCCAAATTTAAACAAATTTAGAGAATTTGGCGAATTAAATTACCGATGAGCTGGCCGATGAGTGAATTGGTAAGACGTAACACAATTTACACTTCTTTTTTTTCGAATTACGCAAACAAGGTTAGCCATAATTTGAAAACACCCCCGAATACGTAAAAAAATTTTAATTCCTAATATACTTGTATTCTTGAAAAACTCATTAGTATTTATTATTACAATAAATCCGATCAGTATACCTAAATTAATTAAATTTCGATTGATATTTTTAATTGATTAACTAAATTAAACTTGATCGTTTTGGTTACACTTTTAAATTTCTTATACTCTTATAATTTATTATGAGGTTTTTGTTTAACAAATTAGTTTACTAACGTCGTATAAATTATTCAAATTTAGCCCACATCTCGAATTAAAGCATTTTATAATGAATCACTGGTTTTACGTAGAAATATATGATCGCGCGCGCGCCTGTCAAAAAATTTAATAAAATTTACTCGTATACTTGGCAATTAAAATATAGTTACATATAATAGTTAGTTTTTATTATACGTCTAATTACAAAACATGCATTGGCTACTGTTGGTTGGTTGATTTGTGTCCAGTATACATAATTTACGCTCGTTAAAACAAAACAACACAAAAATAATTGGCGTACTTGTAATTGGTAGTTTGTGAAAGAGACTATATACATAAACTATGATTATTTTGTAACTATATACTTAGTATATATTCTATTGTCGTTTATGATACGCCGGAATATACGCCTGCGCGTTTTAACTTGAACGCATATCAGAAAATATAAAACAAAACACAAAAATTCTAAATATTGGGAAAAACCAGCAATGGTTGGAAATTTCACACGCGATACACCTGTTTTATGATGTTTTCTTATATAATAAAAAATTTTATGGGTGTTACACGTATAAGACAATAGAAAGACTTAATTTACATATTACAAAAAATAATTACTAATTATATATCGCTGTAATATAATCGCGCATAGGTGGGCGGATAAAATTTTATGATGGTTTTTGAATGAATATTTGAGTTGTTGTTGTTGGATCGTTTTGTTATTTTACGGTTTTATAGTCTTTTGGGTTTTTCAACAACTATGTATATATGGATCGTGTAAAATAAATTTTATGGTTCGGCAGTTTTTTTTTGCTTTTGTTGAAAATCAGACCAATTTTAAGTTTGGCAATTTAGGTGAAGAAATTTGTTTAATACACTGGCCAACTACTGTACTTCAGGTACTTCTATCAAATTTGAAAAGCCTTTAAACATATTTTGTAGTTTGGATGTTCTGATTTACTTGATATTAAAAATTACAAGAAATTTTGAAAGGTTTCAGTTGATTGATGTTACCGTCTTACGCTGATTTTTAGTGTAAGTGTTTATGTTATCATCTTAATTTTAAATAAAATCCAAAAATTCAAGAACGTTTTAAATTTTGAGGTTATCATAGATTCAAATGGAGATTTACCGTATTGCTGTCATTGTGATTGTATACATGATACTACCCGTAATTTTTAGAAATTTTTTTAAATATGGTTATTCGAGATTATTTAAGATTCAAACGCATTTCTTGCTGATGAGTGAAACCGGATGTTTATAATTTTTTAGGATTTGACATTTTTACTCTTAATTTTCGTACGTCGTTAGCTTCGTAAATCCTAATAAGATTTTACCGGTATTGCAAGAGACGGACAAGTGAAACAAGAATTTAGCACTAAAGGAAAAAATGATGTTCATATTCGTACTTCTCAGCTATATCACAGATACTTCCATAACGCCCACCCTTCCCAAAGTTCCTAATCAAACAAGAATGATAATCTAACCTACTACATACTTAGCTCCCCGTATCAGAACGCCCAAAGCCAAGAAAATTTAATTTGAAATCAATAGCATTCTCAGCCAATATCATGGCAAAATCATGTAGCAATTTTTACTTTATTAATTTTTTGTTGAATATTAATTAATTCATGTAATATCTAATATTCTACCGGTGGTTAGACCATTTTAATTGTGTTTTGATTAACACGAGAAGTATATTAGTATTTACGAACAGTAATTCAACGAAACCGACTAATAGACATAATTCTATTTATTTAATTATATGATTTTAATACGAGTATGTTCTGAAGATTGTAAGAGAATTCAATCCAGTTTCGAACTGATGAGCTTATGATTATGAAAAAATCAATCTTCTCATCAGGCCGCGGCGACTGGACTGATTATACCACAATTTACATTCTATATATACAGAATGTGCTGTGCGTTAAGTACTAGCGAATTGTACTAATACAGATGAAATCTCTTACAATTTTTCTTCTTCACAATATGTGAATATTGATAAATTTTTTTGAATTTTTCGCTAAATCAATAAAAATTCTCTTATATTTGTCAATCTCATCTAATTCAATGAAAATTTAAGATAAATACTAAAAAGCGAATCGCAAGGACATTTCGGCAATCTGCTCAACATCTCAAACGCTTATTTAATGAACAATAATAAAATTCATAATCTTATACATTTATCGGTGCTAATGACATAACCGTGAAACTATTAAAATTTAATGGAAATGATTCGCTAATACTTAATGCACACCACATTCTGTATATATAGAATGCAAATTGTGGTATAATCAGTCCAGTCGCCGCGGCCTGATGAGAAGATTGGTTTTTTCATAATCATAAGCTCATCAGTTCGAAACTGGATTGAATTCTCTTACAATCTTCAGAACATACTCGTATTAAAATCATGTAGCAATGTCAACCAACCATAAAACCCTATATAAATAATGGCAGAATGGAAAATGTTACCAGTTTAGTTCAACGCTTCAATATAGATGAGAATAAAACAGAAAATCCTCTGAACAAACGCAATGCCTACAAGTTAACAATTATGGAAATGAGGAAGTTTATCCGAAAAACTCCAACGGGCGACTATAGAGCACAAAAGCGAAGTAAGAAAATCTCTTTTTGTACTGATTCAGTATGGTGAACTTAACATCATGCAAACCTCGAATATTATTCTAACGCTAAGTATTAACCAATGGCAAATGATCTGTGCTCTATAATCGTAACAAGAATACGTTCGTGGTTTATTATTAATAAACCGTCACCATTCCTATTTTTAGAACCTGACTTATGCCTAATTGTAAAATCATACTTCGCTTATTTTAATCTCCTACGCAGAAGACGAGAATGAGTTAACGAATTTACGTCCATAAAAATATACGGGCAAAAATTCTGTCCTGACATATAAAAATTAAAATAAAAATTAAGTGTGGTAAGTTTATCATAGGAAAACTATTTTCGATAAAAAAAATTGTTTTTCAACTAAAGCGTGTCTTGAAATCAACAAGTAAATTTTCACTCAGTTTTAATTTTATCAAAATTTCTAATATAGTTTGAGCGATTCCTCAAAATCGACAATATTGGGCGATTCTTGAAATGTGTTTTGATCTAGATGAGAAAAATAACTAAAGAAGCTGTCAAAATTTTTGATAATCACCTAAATTAATATTATCTTCGGCGATATCCCTTGGGCTGGAGTTCGATTTCTTAACTATGAAATATTTAAATTGGGTTGAAATTACTATTTATCTGGTTCCTCTGTAATTTTGTATTGTCGCTAATAAATGTGGCAAAAACCAGGACAATGTGAGACATTTTCATTGTGAAACCTATACTTCTAGACATCATATCCTCATTTATTATTTAAACCTTCATTGGTTCAGATAATCCAATGTGTCCTTTCTTAAAACGTGTGACACCATCATGGTTGGTGTTGTGATTGCAACGCTTAAATGTTAGAACATTTTAATTTTTTTAGCGAATGCTTTAATTGCGAGGCCAATAATTCAATGCTGTGATTAGTGCCGTTTATTGTCTAGTTTAGTATCTAAAATATAGCTAAGTGATATTTGTTTTCTTTACCCGATTTGGGGTATCCAAATAGATATTTGAGTCCTATTTTACAGTTTTGCGTCATGTTGCGATTCCGAGTTTGACTCTTGTTTGTAATTGATGTTGTTTCCTTTACTAAACTCTATCAAAACAACTTAATATTAGCTATTTATACCTGCCAGTGTTTTGTTAGAAATTTTTCCAGTACGGAGAGAATAAATGAAGTGTTTATTGGGTCTTAAATGGAGCCCCTCATTATCATCGTCTCGTTTTAAAAATTTTCCTCAGTAAAAATAGCTATGACAGCCGACCTTGATAGCGACCCATAAGTAAATCAAATATAAGAAATAAACAAGACTCACACCAATAGTAATAGCTACCACCTAGGCTACAATCAACTTGTTCTATTACAAAGAACCGTGAAATATTCGACATGAGACATACGTTTCTATCTATACCCGTAATTCTAATCATATTTTTAGCTCTTCCTCGGTAAAGAATGGAATTCATTCGCCAGAAAATTTGTTCTGAAATTTGTATTTTGATAATCCAATGGTGGCTGTTATGCTTGATGTAGGACCTACAGCTTCTCAATTTTGGCTGTAATATGGGTGCTCTAATTTTTCTAAACGTTTCTCCACTTGTAAATACACTAAATAAGGAGCACCGTGTGCTTGACCTATTTAGTTCGGGCATTAGTTGCGGGTTTGAATATACCACAGTTTCCAGCTCGATTGATCTTTATCCGATTTTTCGATTCCAAACTGATCAAAAAAAAAAAAATTTTAACGTCAACAGCTTAAAGATTAGAACGATATTTGGTTTTTGATTTTAAGGAAGTCGGAAGCTCTGCATAAACCGGACAGAAAATGGGTATTTAATGGTAAATTCTGAAAATCTCATTCTGTAAAGTTGAATAATTAAAATTGGAAACCCTTTCGAAAATTTGCCATGACAGTAATTTCTCAAATGCCATTGAGTTTTCCACACCTTGGCAATCGAGAGAAAACAAACAATACAGCAGTTCCAATATTAAAAGCGATGCAATTCTAGGATATTGAGGTCAATTTCATTTATTTAGCGATCGGCAAACGGAGCAGAATTTATGGAGAACAACAGGCGAATCTTCTAAAATCATTTTTTTTATTAAGATAAAAACGGTTGGGTATGTTTCAGAATCTTTTGCAAATTGTGAAAATGGCCTAAAATATGTAGCAGCAATTTCAACAAATTTATCGTCTTTCACAAATTTTCTAAAATTTGACGAACATGCCAAACCCTTCTTATTTTGATAACAAAAATCGTTTCGGAAAGCTTGACGTACACCCACTTACTGGAAATACAGCCCTATACTCTGTAGCAGCATTTCAATCGGTTTTACCTTTTCGACAATTTTGTGAAATTTGTCGAAAATGTCCAAACATTTTATCTTAATAACAAAAACGGTTTCGGAAATGGATCTCCCCAATTTATGGAAATATTACAGTTAGTAATATCTCTGAGATTTTGGAAAATGGCCAGCTAGCCTTTTTACAAAGTTTCTCAAATTTGTAGAGCATGCCAACCTTCTCAATATAATCCCGTACATGGTTACACTTTTTGTTAGTTTAGTAGCTACACTTTATATGAAATACATACTTCACTCCGGCACATGCTTAAATTTCTCCAAACCTAGCAAGATGCTCGGTTAAAGTCGTAAAAGGCGATAACAAATAGTTCAGGTAATTAAAACCCCAGTTGAATAATTACTGTGCTGAGTTAATTTAGGCATCAGAAGGCAAACCCAGTTTTATTAGAGCTTTTGAATGTAACAATATGCGATCGAGTCGGCAAATTAGTTTATGAGAAACTAAGGGTGTGTTTAAATAGTATCACTTCGGTAAAAAACGTTAAATAGATATTTTCTTAAAAAATTGTATTCAAATTCAAGTTCAATTTTATGGAATAGTCATTTAGGGGCAGATTTAGAACAGGGATTTTCTAGCATATACATAAATCTTAACCTATTCTGAAGAAAAATTGGTTAAACTTCTGCTTTTAAATTCATTTGAAGACAAATAACACTAGTTTACCGGATTTTTGTCCTTGAAATGAAAAATGTTTCTTCTTAACGAGTGAGGTGCTCTGAGTGTTAAAAAAAATATGAAAAAAATCTAACATGTCACATTTCAAAAATATTTATTATTTTTTATTTACAAGACATAATGGTACAAAAATAGTAAACAAATTAAAAATGAACTGTCTTAGCTTTTTTCTTATATTTTTTGGTATCTGTCTCTCTTAAAATAGTCCAGCAATAGTCACCTAACATAGCTTGGTCCCAGTACCCCTGATAATTTTGCTCAAAAAATTTCAAGTCCTTCAACGTCGCTGACGTTTCCGAGAATTTCAGGAAAGAAGCCGAGGTGTGAGTGCAAGAAATGAATCTTCACGGACATGTTGACACCCATTCTTTGAAAGTAAATATCAGTAAGTAGTAAATAAATCAGCAATTAAGAAAGTAATAAATCAGCAATTAATTTACAAATTTTTTGTTGCTTATTAACTCTTGGATAACAAGTCATATTGAATTCCAAGCAGTTTTTTCAGTATTCGAAAAACAGTTTTCAAATACTTCATCACTTAACAGTTTTTGATTTGCGGCCTGATGAAAACACCTTCCTTGAGTTTCGCCTCAGATAGGCCAGGATAAGTAGAGCATAAATGTTTAAAGGCTACGCTAGTCTTGTTTAAAGCCTTGGCAAAGTTTTTTACCAAACCTAATTTATTGTGAAGCGGTGGTAAAATAAGTGTTTGTGGAGATATCAGACACTTTGCTTTATATTCTTTTACCAAGGACATATTTGTCCCTAACTGGCCAGTCTTTCCTTTTATAATGATTTTCTTTTGATCTCGAATCGCACAAACACAAAAAGCAACAATATTTTGTAAAGCCGCCCTGCAAGCCCAAGAGTAAGCCAATTACTTTTAATTCACCGCAGACGCAGACAATCCTTAGTGTTGACATTGTTTCATAAGTTTCTTTGGTGTTTACTGCGTAACCTATCGGAATAGAAGGCAAATAGTTACCATTATGTGGAAAGACTGCTTTTAAACTAACCTTCGATGAATCAATGAATATAAACGCCATACTTCTGGATTATAAGATTGCTGCATTTCTTGGAAAAGTCCAATTACGTCATAACAGTAATAAAACTCCTTTTCTTTATCAAAATATCTTGAGAAACATTTGCTTCGGGTATGATAAATAGTAACTGTTATGTTAGGAGCAAGTAACCTCCATTGTTGTAGTCGTGAACTTAGTAATTCAGCTTTTGATTTAGATAGATTTAAATCTATTACTAAATCAATTCAGTGTCACTTTGAATTCGAACTTCTTCGAATTCCGCGTTAGTCATCAAAGTTTTACTGGAATAACCAGGAGTCTATGGAACTTCCCGCTGGTCTGAACGGTAGATCGGTTTGGTAATCGATGGCTGCATACATAATTTTATCCTTGTTATTGAAATTAAAGCCAAATGTCTTAGTGAGGCAGAAGTAACAATCAGTTTCATGGTTGAATATTGTTCCCTCCATATGTCGCATGTCAAAATTCAAAGATCTATTTTTATCTGCAGCCCAGAAGCTTAGTGTTCTTCTTTATCTTTCACAAAACACGTGAGGAGCCAACTTTTTATCCTGGTGAGAGATCGGAATTTTAAAATAACAAAAATAGGCTTCTTTGAGTGATTCCGTTATAGGATATCCTTTCTTCAATATAATTTCACCACCATAAACGTAACATAAACGGTCACGGCGTACTTTACACAATCTTTTTGACATTTTGAAAACAAATATTTATTTAATTGAACACAATTGCTGCGTTCCATTTAACGTGGCAAAGTACACACAAGTACTTCTGACTGCACGCAGCTACTCTTGCTAAATTTTATGAGTATAGTTTGCTTTTTGAATTTATGGCGACTTTGTCGAATTTTTCTTCGTAAATTTTTTTAAATTAATTTTTACCATTTACCATCTACTCCCAAGTACTTATTTGTACTTTGCCACGTCAAATGGAACGCAGCATTTACTGCATCGAAATTTAAGAATGAATTCAAAACAAACTTGTGCGTAGTCGAAAATAAAATGTGTTGATAATTTTAATTTGTGACGTGATAAAAAGACAAAATTTATATGTTTGCGTTTAGTTATTACAACTGAATAAAAAAATATAAAATTCACTGAAAGGACATAATTTATTTTTTTATAAACTAGTGTAATTGAAACAAACATTCTAAAATTATTTTCCTTTAGTCAAGATGGAGTAAAAAGGTAAACCATTATAATTCTAACCAAACCAATAGGTAAACTGATTCTGAGGTCAACGTACAGTAATTTTACAGTTGTCCTCTGTTACTCAGCCGAATTTGACTAATGGTGATCTAGATTCAAATTAAATGGCGAAAAACCACGTTCACACAATTAAATGGTTACCGAATTGCACCGTGTGGTGAATGTGAATTCAAACCAAAAAAAAAAACACTCTACAGATTTACTATACTGGCAATTTTTTTTTTTTTTGTCGAATCAGGATCCATTGAGCAAGACACGCCTATAGTACCGAAAAAACATTAAGATACTGCAATGTTTTTTATGATCACATTACACTAATACCATAATAAATTGCGTCGGTCTTTGGTTCTGGAAAAACTGCACTCAAAGTGAAAACAATTTACTTTAGTAATTTGTTCAAATAAATCACTTAAATCAAATTAATAAAAAAGTTCAAATAATAACTTTTGAACGTGGAGATAACGTCTTGATCCTTATTGGTTGTATTAAGGAAGTTCTATTCGGTGGCATAGGGCCGGGAGCAATATCGAGCAATACTAAAACTTTAAAATTTGAGGCTTTCTTCATATAATACTTTTTTATCTCTGAAATGAAACAGTTTTTAGCCCAATTGTCAAATAAAGTCACTGTCACCCATGCTTTCTAAATCGCTCGCCATAAACCGGATGACTATTTTTGAAACTATTTTTCAATATACCCGGATTTTCCAAATGATAAATTAACAGAGGCTTGAATGTGAAATTCCCATGCGCATTACCCACAAGGAGTAGAAAAGTCATTCTTTAGCCGTTTTATAGCCTTGGGCCGATTTTTCAGCCTTTGAAAAAAAAGTCCTAGTTGGTAGTTGCTTCCAGAACACACCATTCCCATCAACGTTAAACACCTGCTTGGCGGTACCAACCATATCCGCGCTACAGGATTCGTTTTTAAAGAAATGTTGTGAAGGTTTGCCTCGAATTTTTCGAATTTGGACACAGCACTAGTGGAAGCGTTTTCATTGAACGTTAAATTTTTATCCAAATCGTGATATAAACTTGTAGCTTTTGCTTGTTAAATGTTTTGACTGTAAGGCGTAATTTGCTTTGAGTTTCAATTTAAATTCAATTGGTAAGCAAAAATTCCATTTGGATTAACAAGAGATTTCTGACCCAGAACTTGATGGCGAACTCACAGCAGCTTTGATTTTTTTCAGATCTCGGTCACAAATGGTTCGCACAGTCGACGGGGCTAAATTAAGTGATTTCCCTAAGAAAGCCAGCTTGTCACCATTACGAAATCGTTTAAGCACATCCAAAAATCGAAATTGCAGTTTTTTGTGATACAATGCTGAGTTAATTAGAAAGTCACTTGGGTAGTTACATATCTTGCACTAGAAAATTTTATCAATTTTTGCAGCTTAAACTATACAATTAAGAAATAAAGCTAAAATAAGAAATTAAACGTTTAATTTGCTAGTGTACGAATGCACCATAAATTATGTGTCACGTTTGCTAAAAACATAAACTGATCATATTTTCACAAATTCGACGCAGTAATAACATAATTTAAAGGGAATGAAAAAAAAGCGCAAAGCGAAAATTTTTGCCATCAAAACGCAGTTGCCTTGAACTCAGCCTTTACATTCAACGCAAACCGAAATATCGAAACAGTGCAAACAGAGGTACTGCTTGCTGTATAGAAAAAATTGGATGATGCAGTAAAAAGTATCTAATTTTTTTATTTACCATAAGGACTATTTGTGAATTCGATTCGAACGTAATGGACTCTTCGAAACAAAGGAATCGGATTTGAATTAAATAAGAAACGAACGAATTTTATTCAATTCAAATAAGAATCCAATTTTTCGAACACTCGAATACGTTCGAATCGAATTCACAAATAGCCCCTGACTTTCTTTAAGGTGACATTGATCAAAACACATTCGCTCGCCATAAACCGATATACCATACAATTTTTCAATGTCCTCTGATTTTCCGATTGATAAATTTACAGAGGCTTGAATTTGAAATTCCCAAGCACATTATAGCCTTGGACCGATTTTTTAGCCTTTGAAATAAAAGTCCTAGTTGGTATAGTCGCTTCCAGAACAAACCAGTCTCATAAACGTTAAACACCTGCATGGTAACGTAACCTCCTTCTGATTTTAAATCTTTTAGTTCCTCTTTAAAGCGCTCGCTACCAACAAAATCAATTCCCCCTTTAAAGAAATGTTGTGAAGATTTGCACGGGTTTTAAACCGTTCAAAACATCCTCGACTTGCCTCGATTTTTTTGAATTTGGACGCAGCACTAGTGGAAGCGTTTTCATTGCACGTTAAATTTTTAGCCAACCCTTCACTCTAGTTTGAATTTCTATCCAATTGTTAAGCAACAATTAAAAGGAATTTCTGATCCAAGTCAATGTTTTAGAACCAGAACTTGATGAGGCACTCACAACAGCTTTAATTTTTTCAGCATCTCAGTCACATATGGTTCGCACGGTCGACGGGGCTAAATTAAGTGATTTCCCTACGAAAACCAACTTGTCACCATTACGAAATCGTTTAAGCACAACCAAAAATCAAAATTGCATTTTTTGTAATACAGCGCTGAGTTAATTAAAAAGTCAATTGGGTAAGTAAATGCAGTAGTTACTAGAAAATTTTATCAATTTTTGCAGCTAAAACTACAACTAAAAAATAAAGCTAAAATTAAGAAATTTAACGCTTAATTTACTGGTGTACGAATGCACCATAAATTATGTGTCATTAATCTGAATTATGTGTCACTGTTCTAATCTGAAAAAACGCATAGCGAAAATTGTTGCCATCAAAACGCAGTTGGCTTGAACTCGGCGTTTGCATTGAACGCAAAGGAAAACAGTGCAAGCAGAGGTATTGCTGTATAGAAAAAATTGGATGAGGTAGTAAAAAGTATCTAATTTTATATTTACCATAATGGCTATTTGTGAATTCGATTCGAACGTAATCGACTCTTCGAAACAAAAGAATCGTATTTGAATTAAATAAGAAACAAACGAATCTGATTCAATTCAAATAAGAATCCAATTTTTCGAACACTCGAATACGTTCGAATCGAATTCACAAATAGCCCCTGACTTTCTTTAAGGTGACATTGATCAAAACACAAGCGATGTCAAAATCATCAAAAGTTTAATTGTAAGTCTAAATACAACCAATTTTTAGCCTCGAATTCCAATTTTCAAATAAATTGTTCTAATCTGGGGTGCTATTTGGGAATTCGATTCGAACGTGATCGAGTCTTCGATGTATAAAATTCACATTTGATTTAAATAAGAAACGAATGAATCTGATTCAATTCAAATAGAAATCTAATACATCCAAGACTCGATCACGTTCGATTCGAATTCACAAATAGCCCCCCTGAAAAAACGCAAAGCGAGAATTTTTGCCATCAAAACGCAGTTGGCTTGAACGCAGCCTTTACATTGAACGCAAACCGAAACATCGAAACAGTGCAAACAGAGGTACTGCTGTATAGAAAAAATTAGATGAGGCAGTAAAAAGGATCTAATTTTTTATTTACCATAATAGCTATTTGTGAATTCGATTCGAACGTAACCGACTCTTCGAAACAAAAGAATCGTATTTGAATTAAATAAGAAACAACGAATCTGATTCAATTCAAATAAGAATCCAATTTTTCGAACACTCTAATACGTTCGAATCGAATTCACAAATAGCCCTTGGCTTTCTTTAAGATGAACATCGATCCCAAATCATCAAAAGTTTAATTGTTAGTCTAAATACAACCAATTTTTAGCCTCAAATTCCAATTTTCAAATTAATTGTTCAATCTGGGGTGCTATTTGGGAATTCGATTCGAATGTGATCGAGTCTTCAATGTACTAAATTCCTATTTGAATTGAATCAGATTCAATCGATTCTTATTTAAATCAAATATGAATCATATACATCAAAGACTCGATCACGTTTGAATTGAATTCCTAAATAGCCCCCCAGCTGATCTCTGGTCATCAAATTCCAATCTTAATAGTACTCTAAATAATAGTTTTCAAATTTCACGATTATATAATTTAATTCTTATCAAATTATTGTCACATTAAAAACGTGTATAAAAATCACTAAATTTGATTCCAAAAAAGTTGAATTTGAAGCTATACGAATAAAAATCAATATTTAGTTTAGTAAGTACACTAATTTAAAAACGGTAAAAAAAAAAATTTAAAAGTTCAACCAAAAATATTTAGGTGGCAGCACATGATAGACAATCATAACTTTATCGTTTTTCTAGTTTTCGTTTCTTCTATCTACTTCCACACGACACACCACAAAACACTAAAATCATAAATATTTTTTATGTTTAGTTGAGAGTACGCTCTACACCGAAGAACAAGTAGAATGTTACAATGTTTTTAATTTATTTCAGAAAAAAAAAATTTACGTAAATTTCACTTTAATTAAATTTCCACAAAACCCAAACTCACAAATTTATATAATAAATAATAAAAACAAAAAATGTAATTTTTTATATTCAAAATAATTTATTTTTTAAAAGGACACAAATTTTTTTATCCTTTCGATTTTTTTTTTTTTGTTTTAATTTTTAATTAATTTTTTCGAAAAAATTGTTTGTTTGTATAAAAACATATGATATAGTAAAAAAAAATACATAATTACAAATTCATTTATATATAAAAATAAAATAAAACAAAATATATTAAAAATTCTCTTAATTTAAAAAAAAAAAAAAAAATTAAATTAAATTATCTTAATTATATTTTATACAAAATTTTATTTTATTTTTAAATAACAAAACATTATTTACACAATAGGCACAAAAATTATTTTATTTATGTAATTTATAATTTTTTTTTTCTGTTCTAATTAATTAATTTATTATATTTGTCTGACTAGTTCAACATAAAAATTATTTATTTTAAATTTAAATTATTTTCTATATAATGATAATTATTTTAATCGAAGAAGATTTTTTTTTTGTCTTTATAATTAATCGTATAATGTAATAAAACTAAATAAATTATATAAATTAAATTAAAATTATATAAATTAATACAAATTTATATACACGAATACATTAAAAGATTTGAATTTTTAGTTTTTTAATTATTTGTAAGCGAGAAACACTTTTTTTGCTTTTATATGAAAATTTTGGTTTTTTGTCAAAAATTTAATTTTTCGTTTTTTTTTTTTGTTTTGTACTTTTTGTATAATTAATTAGGTTAATTAATTTAAACATAATTTCGGTGGCACAGTCAGTCTTTTAAGGCACATTTTATATAATTAAATTTTTTTTTTTTTTAGTACACGGCAATATCTTTTGGCTGCGGACTGTTTATATTTTGTGATAATGTATTCGGATTATTATTGTTGCCTAATAGTCCTGGACAGCCACCATCATTATGTTTGGTTAGTAGGGACATACGTGAAAATGTTTTGCTACACGTTGTACACGAATATTTTTTAACATCGGAATGTGTTTGTAAGTGGGCACGTAAATTTGATCGATCGGCGAATGCTCGATGACAATGTTGGCAACTGAATGGTTTTTCGCCCGTATGCGTACGTATATGGCCCTGAAGTAGCCATGGTCGTGAAAATGCTTTACCGCATGTATGACATTTGCATGGCAGCGTATGGGTACGAATATGCATTTTAAGGGCACCCAGTGAGACGTACACTTTTTCACAGTATTTACAGCTAAACGATTTTTTCACTTGATTACCGACCGCGGCCGGACAATGGAATTGCTGATGTTTTGAGAGGCCCGAATATGTGGAATATGATTTACCACAATCTGGACACTGGTAACGTGGTGCACTATTATTATTTCCACTATTCACTATTTTATCACTTGATTCTTTCTTAACCGCACTTTTCATGATTGGCTGAATATTATTCGATTTCTCCAATAGTATTGAGGTGTTTGTCGGTGTTGAATTCGATAAATCTTCGGGTGTTGATGATGTTGATGTTGAAAGTGGTGACAATGAGCGACGCGATGAAATCATTGAATTGTATGATGTGTGGCTCGATGTTGGTGATAAACTTGACGGATCAATTGGCATCATGAATTGTGGTTGGTGATGATGATGATGATGATGGTTCAATGGATACGGTAAATAACGGTGCTGTGTATTTGGATAATGTAAATCTGGTTTAATTACATTGTTGTGGCGTGAGTACGGCATTGGTATTGGAGGAGAAATGCTGTTGTCTCGTGGCGAACTTAGCAAAAAGTTACTTTGATGATGATGATGATGATGGTGGTATTGTGATGGTGGCGATAATGAACTTTCACGATTAGAGCTATTATATGGTGATAATTGTTCAGATCGGGTTGGTGATACGTGATGATACATTGCACCATAACTTTCATAACCAACTGGGATATGATGATAATTTGGATATAAATAATTGTGATAGGTTGGTGTTGGTGCAATAATAGGTTTATGCCAATTTGTGGGACTTGTATAGGTGAGGGATTCATTTGAGTTTGAGTTCAAATTTATTGGTTCACTTTTGAGTGGCGGATAATAGGCGGGTGGTGTATAAGCTGGGGATGGTGGTGTGATTGGTTGGGCAGGAATTGTAATTGGTGATATTGGATGGTTTCGTCGTTCTTGAATGGTTGGTGTTGCAACAGGTTCGACGATTGGTAATGGTGATGGTGTTCTCACTTCTGTTTTTAGTGGCTGAGCCAATTGTATTACCGGATATTTTCCGGTTTTTGATAAATCCTCAGGTTTTGTACTTAAATTTTCTGGCTCCAAGTCATTTTCAGACGGTTCTATAAATAAATAGAAATAGAAAACAAAATTAGTTTCTTATTCACGATTCGCAAAAAAAAAAATTAATTTTTTCAAAAACTAAATTTGACTTAAAACCGATAATTACCTTCTTTGAGTAATTCCTCTCGTACGATATGAATAATTGGCCGCTTTTTAAGCGGACAATTACTATAGTTTTTCTGCATGATTGACGTAGGCATATTTGCTTGCTTGTAATCCAAAATTGTGGCAAATTGCTTATTTATATTATATTCACACAACTTGTTAATTATTGTTTTTCACAAAATATATATTTTCACAGTTTTCATTCGTATATTTATACAAAATTTTCACATTGATAATTTTCATACATAAATTTTTCACTTAATTATTTTCACGGTATAATTCACTCAAAACTTTATAATTTATAACTCAAACAATTTTTTTTTCGTATTTAACTCCGAAACAGATAATCGAAAAATACTTTACCAAAAAAAAAAATTAAATTAAATGAAATAAAAAAAAAAATTAAAAAATTAAAATAAAAAATATTGAATAACTTTTTTGCTTGTTTACGCCTTAGCGATCGACCCTTGAATGATGTATTCCAAGGGAACCTGCTGCTATATATAGAAGCCCCCTCTTTTTTTCCACCTGGCATATGAACACGTGCCAAAAACCAATCAAATGCGTGTATTTAATCACCCCTCTACTATGGAGAAACAATACAAGAGGCGGAGCTATTCAAAAACAAAAATCAAAAATCTACTGTATTCGATTCGTAGAAGGGGAAAACAGGTGTGATTTTTATATTTACTGCTTTGCACCACGACGAAACGATCGTAAAACAACAAAATTTACCGATCGAATAGTAAACAAAACAAAATTGGAGAAATGAGCACACACACCATCACGTTAAGTAGAAAATAAAACATAATGCACGTGTAAAATTTAACCGATCGGCGTATTTACGATCGGTATAGTCTCGTATGGTGTTTTTTATTTTTGTATATAAAATTTACGATCAAAACAAAAGAATTAACGTGTGAAAGAGAAATATATAATTCCATATATATTTATCTTAGTTTAGCGTGTACACAATTTTTTGATTGGATAAAAGCGTTTTTTATTTTTTATTTGATATATAATGTAATATAAAGAGAAAGAGAAAATTCCACTACAGGTATTGCACGTTCATTCCAATGAATAGGGTGGTTTTAAAGTTTTGCATCTGTCAACTAAATGTATAGATGGGGTCAAATATTTTTTTTGTGCTTTACAATAATGAACGGTCACTTTTCCTTTTCGTAGAAACACAAAGATTGCATTGATTCCGTTGTTTGATGAAATTAATTTATGATCAAATCAAGATGTTTCGCTGCGGATATAAAAGAATGTTAGCTCGTGGACAAAATGTGCATAGCTGCACATTTATGATGGATGGACATAAAAAAAAAAAAACCGCAATGTATTTGGTTTGTTTCCTGCGGCAGTTGGTTATACGATCGAGTGATATACTTGCATAGATGAATTTTTATTAAAGACCCACATAACCGTTATTAAATCAATCGATCGATAAAATCCTATCTGTTAACACGATCCTAGTCCTTTTTTTATTTACAATCAAATTGATCATGTTACAGATTGTTTACTGAGTAGTAAAATCAGGGCAGATGAAAAATTTATGTTGTGAGCGTTCAACGATTTGGACCGTTAGCTTAGTAAAACATAATTGGTTGGTGTGCAAATTTTAGAAAACACAAATATAAGCCACGCAGTCATAAAAAATTTTAAATTGTAAAGAACGATAGATTATTGTATTGTGATAGGAAAAAAACGGTTACAAACCACCAATATTATTTATATGACCTAGAAAAACTGTAATTTATTGTAATGGTAACCGTAAATTTTATATGTTTTTATAATCGATAAACGGTAATCCGGAATATTTTTAATGGATTTAATAACATAAAAAAATAAGGACATGTGTGATGTTTATTATAAATACATACCATATATATACCTGAATCATTTTGGATAAATCATTTTAAAATTCAGGAAATAAACCCGGTGTTTTTCTGCATATAAAACGTATATGGTGAGGAGCATGTGCGAGTACCAAATTAGTTACGAAAAAGGATGAGGGTCCTTAATCAGAGTAGTTTTCTATAATTGTTAGTGCATATCATGTCGAGTTATTTTTGTAACGCGGAATATATTTATAAAATGCACATGCCTAAATGCGGAACGTACTATATAGCGCACATATAAAGGTATATATCAAATCTCCCCCTTTTAGAGACATACCGAGTATTTCGAGAAACAAAAACTATTTTTATAAATTATAAAGGGGACTGTATTGTATATGATCCTTACAAGTTTTTTTTTTTTTTTTTTTATCAACTATAGAATTACATATATGCATTTTTGTTAGTTTTGGACATTTCTATAATGATTTCGATTTTTGAAGTTTTTGTTGGAAATTTTATAATAATATATCACATATTTACATCTGTCGCGTGCCAATGCATGAATATACACAAAAACTAAACTTCAATTGTATATCTGTATGTATATGTTGTTTTGATCAATAGACGACGGTACATTAGATGGAAAAATATGGTGAAATGTGTATTTTTAGAAATCCCGTAATAAAAATAAACACTTTAAGTAATTTTAATATACAATATTTATACGGGAAATATATGTACAATAAGGAAGTTAGAACAATTTTTCGGATTTGTTTAGAGGTTTAGTTGGGAATTTTAAATAATAGGGCAAATATATAATTTACTACTAACACCTTTAATTATAATCAGATCCAGTTTAAGAATTTTTAAAAAAATCCATATTTAAGAATGCCTACATAAATTAAAGTTTATTCGCCGCATATAATACGAGGAATTAAAATTCATTAACAAAAACAAGACATCTGGCGACAGACAGTCTAGCCCATCGCTTAAAACATTTCAATTTGATTTCACGAAACAACAATAATTTCAAAGAAATTTCCTAAAACCATTTGTTTTGGGAAAATACCTACCTACCTATCTATATACAGCAAGAACAGCACATAATCATAAAACAAAACAGTTTGTGCTAGAAGATGGTCCTAAGATGGATTTTTGTTGTTTTTTTTTTACAATTCTCTTCCTTTTTTCCATTTATGTGGCTAAAAACAACAAATGGGATGAACATAAAAATATTCTTTTGTAATATAGTAAATGCTGTATTTTAGAGGCGCCTAATTATGTACGATGTTTTATGTATTTGAGATTTTTAATACGCCCAAACCTGTTTTTACACGGTAGATATGTTCCAAAGAATATCGTGTTAAAAAAAACCGTGTATAAAAAGTGAAATGTCGTAAATTACTTTGCAGGATCTTGGATCTTGATATTTTAGTAAATTAACTAAAAAAATTCAATTTTTCTTAATATGTACGTATTTTTATTTCATACAACATCAATTCATATATTTACATACACAGATATCTTTGATAATTAAACTAATTCAGTCTTTTGACATAGAAAAAATAAATAATTATAAACAAAAAATATGACAAATTTAGGAACTTGGAACGAGATTTAATTTTCATTTCATTTTAGTCCGATTCATTTTTGGATAGTACACGAATTCGTTTGTGCCGAGTTAGCGGGCGGGATATCACTGTCTTCATCGGAAATGGTTTGAACAGTGTCATTTGGTAAATCAGAAAAGTTTGTAGGCACTGCTTGACTCGTAGTAGCAGATTTGTTTATTTTTACAGCAAATTCTGTAATATTTCGCTGTGTCCCGGGTTTAGATAGTTCTTTATAAAGTTCTTTGTAGCGACCCATACAAGAACTTAAATCCGATTTAAATTTGGCAGATCTTTCAGTCATTGGATCATTCAGCATGAAATGATGTTCTAATTTATTTGCCAATTGGAGACCTTCAAGAATTAAATTAGCAGACAATGTTATTGGTTCATCCTCGTCGCTGCTGTCGTTAACATTGGCTGTTTCTTGTGCTATTTCTAGCAACTCTTCATCATTAAATACTCTGTCGGTCACTTCATTTATATCGTCAATAGTGAGATTGCAAAATCCCTCACCGCCAACTGTATGTGCCACGGTTAATATTTCGGTGTACACTTCGTCGTTCACTATCTACACTTTTAACACAATCGGGCCAAACGTTCTTCCAGTAAGCATTCAAAGTAGACGACCTTATTTCAGACACGGAAAGAACTGCATTTTTTATACAATCCAGGATCGAAAACGTTTTCCACACATCGACAACAGTTAGCGATTTATCCTTATCCATTTTATATAAAATATATTTAAATGATCGTCTTACATAATATATTTTGAAAGTTGCAATTATTCCCTGGTCGAGTGGTTGCAGAAGAGAAGTTGTATTTGGTGGCAAGAAGATGACTTTTACATTAGGATGGTCCAAAAAGAGCTTGTGACCTGGGGCGTTGTCAATCAACAATAAAACTTTGAAAGGAATGTCTTTATCTTTCAAATACTGCTTGACCTCCAAGATAAAACATTTATCGAACCACTCATTAAATACTGAAGCCGTAACCCAGGCTTTCTTATTTGCCATCCAATGAACTGGCAGTTCCTTTATATTGACACCTTTTAATGCTCGTGGTCGGAGTGAACGATTAACTAAGAGAGGTTTTAAAATAGGATTTCCTGAAGCATTACTACGAAGCAAAAACGTAATGCGATCTTTTGCCACCTTGAAACCACTAGCACTCTTTTCCGTTCGGGCTACAAATGGGGAGAGATATGTTTACCCAAAATTTTTTTCCCCAAAACATATAAAAAAATATTCCCAAAAAGCACTTCCCCAAAAAGCCTTTCCCCAAAACGCGTTTGCCCAAAAAGGCGTTTGCTCAAACTCTTAACCCCAAACGTAAATTATTCAAAAATATAGTCTTATTATGTATTATATTTGGTCAGAGAAAATATGGTTTATTGTTTGAAATTCAAACAGATATTATTACATTTAATTCCATTTAAATTTATTATATTTATAATAATTATGATTACTTAACAATATAACATATTACATCTTAATCACACTTTCAAAATTCAACTAAAATGCCAATTAATTAAACTAATATACGGACAAATTATATGCGATTGAGCGCAGGTAGTCCATCTTCGAATAATTTTGGTTTTGGCCATGGTTATCCTGATTTTCTTCTCACGTTGAACCAGAGAATTTTTCGTTGGCCAAGTATGACCAGCTGCGTGCTTGTCAACCAGAAATGCAGCATACATGTGTTCTTTCCGCAGGTGCCCAATTAGGCAGTATGTCCCGACGTGTGATTTCGGCATTGTTAGTGGTCCGCGGCAGACGTACACAAGTTTGATCATACACAGACCAAAAATGTGGTACATAGGCGCGGAGGTTAGTTGGTTCGCTTGTCGAGTAGAATATAGTTATTGCCAAACCACACATCAGCAATCTTTCGCGCGAGTGCATCAACGTGCTTTAATAGTTCTTTAAAAAAGGCTGGAATTTCGTCAGGATGAATGAACGCTAAGGCCCGGATCATTCGAATATTAATTGCTACAGTTTCATTTGTACCGCAAATACTTGTGAAACCTTCTTTCTGAACCAAGGAACCGTATATCCGGAAACACAGCCTTAAAAGCAAAGGTTGTCTTTTCAAAATCAGCCAGTACTAAATTGGGCTTCAAATCCACGAAATGTTCGCAGGAAACTTTCAATATTTCGTAAATCAGTTGATCACAGCACTTCCGCGACTTTCACGTCATCAAACAGAAAAGTGCCGGTACGATAACGCCGTCAATCTTCGCGAACATTGTAAATAATTGACGAAATATAGATGGAACAACATCAAGTGTGCCATCCATCATCCGACAGTCTACTTGTTCTAATATTCGCAGGGTCTTAAGAGTTCAAACCGTTTTTCGGCTAAAATAAAAATTTCACCATCTACTATTCTCAAATGTTCTGGAACACTGATATCACGGATGCTAGTTTGCTCTTTAATAGCAGTCGCTCGAATTCCTTTTATCTTAGCCTTATGGGCTTCTTTATGGGGTAAATGCATCCTTGACGTTATTGGACAGTTGACAATACTAACCCGTATGATCGCAGCTGGATGCACGTTGGTAGTTTTAGCGGTTTCTTTTAATTTATTTTTGACGCAGCGTACTGGTAAGTCGCTCGCTGTCATACCATGCACATAAGTTGAAGAGCCCTTGACTATAAGATGTTCCCCATTTTCAAATTTGGCTGTAATCCGTGCATTGCATTGGTGGTTGCGACGTATAACGCAACCCCAATAATATCGATTTTGCTGCACTGCTTTCACATCCATGTAGTAGCTATATCCTACATGACACAATAAATCTTTGCCTTTGCTGGACTTCACTTATTTATTTATGTAAGTAATGGAATTGTATTCTAATATGACGTGCATCCATTGGCACTTTAACTCTCTAACGATAATAATCATGAACATAGTTGTTAAAAAATTTATAAAATAGTGAAAAAATTTATAAAAAATTTACAACTAAAAGATCCCCAAAAATCCCAAAATGGTGGATTGGGCATTTCATGCGCGCGAAATGCCCAATCCACCATTTTAGGATTTTTGGAGATCTTTTTGGGCAAAGGATTTTTGGGGAAATAATTTTTGGCCAAACGATATTTGACGAATTGATGTCTGGGAAAATATTATTTGTGGAAATAATTTTTGGCGAAATAATTTAGGGCAAATGTTTTTGGGGAAATGATTTTAGGAGAAACGTACCCAACCCCTACAAATGTTCTGCTTGGCATTTTTTTCTTCCTGAAAATGCCGGTTTCGTCGGCGTTAAAAATTTGATCAGCAGTATATTCACCATCTTCAATTATTTTGGCAAATGTAGAAGGATATTCGTTAGCAGCTGCAGCATCCGCCGATACTGTTTTACGTTTAATTTTAACATTATGAATGGCGTGTCTTCGTAAAAAACCTTGTAACCATCCATTACTTGTAATAAATTTGTTTTTCTTTTCATGGTTTAGCTGTGATGACGTTGATGGTTCTTGTTGTTTAAGTTTCTCGTAAATGTTTAAGGCTTTCTTCTTTACGGTAATACCGCACAATGGTATACGCTTTTGACTATGATCTTCAATGAATGTAAACAGTCCTTTTTTCATTTTTTCTATAGTTGCATCTGTAGTATATGAGCATGATTTCGCGCTATATTTGGTACCACCTGACACAGAACTACAAATAGCTTTCTCTTTTTTTTTAATTGTTCGAATTGTAGCTTCGTTCAATTTAAAGCTTTTGCCGACCGACGTGGAACCTTCACCTTTCGCAAGTCGGTCTAATATATCTATTTTTGTTTCAAAAGAAATAACTTTCTCTTTATTTTCTTATCGCTCATCTCTACAAGGGTTAATTCAAAATGTTTAATTGTTTAACTAGAGTGCGTAATGAAAAATCTCGACTTACCTAATATCATACAAAATTTTATTTTTTCTATTTAACTAGACAGCTTATTTTAAACAACACTAAAAACCTGAGCTTTAACAAATTGTATGTGCAATGGACATAAAATATAAAAAAATCGACGTATACAATCGATGTATATCGTTAAACGTTTAACAACTTTACTGAATGTAAAATGTAAATAATGTAAATCCCGTAATTATGTATTAGAGGGAGAGAATATATTCAAAGGAAAATAAAATGAATCAAAAAATGTTTTTGTTTTCTCTATTTCTTAATGTATTTTTTTTCGTATAAAAACAGGACTGTTTTATATTTGTTAACCGTGTTATTTCAAAATCGTGCAAAAAAACACCGTGTAAAAAGAGGTTTGTATGTTTATAATGCGCCAGTTAATGAGCTCCAATATCAAAGCGACTTTGGTGTTCTACTAAATGGTATGCAGAATATGCTGAATTAAGCAGATCTGTTGAGGTTTGTTTACAATCAAATATTGGTCAGTGTTGACTCTTCGAGTAACTTTTATCCTTCGAGTAAATTATATAATTGCGAATTTTGTTATGTATTAGTACATAAGTACAAAAGCTGTTTAGTGTAAATGCTTTTTTTTAGTGCTATGTATATAAGCGCATCATCTAATCAAAAAATGTAATAATAAAAAAGAAGTTAGTGTTCGACCTATTTTGAAGATGAAAAATACAAAACAATAAAAATATTTTGGATATCATCAACCACATTTAATAATAATTTTTCCTTGGCTATTCATTGTGGTGCCAGAAGTGGGATCCACGTTAGTGGATTTAGTGTGTGTTATCGTTAACTTTACTGCGTGGTTGAGAGATAGCCAATTCGGCCATATCGGTACGATCGGTATAAGTACAAGTTTTTATTAATATTCGTGAAAATGGCAGATAAAGCAAAAAGGGCGAGGCAAATTGCAACTCATGTTCACTTTAAGAACCGATGTCGTTAAAGTGGAAAAAGGCCAATTTAGTTACCGCCTCTAAGGCCGCTCTAACGTTTTGCCCCGAATCCATAGTCAACACGTATAATTCATTTGTTAAAACTCAAGATTCGTATGAACTTTTGTTAACCGACGACGAATATATGGCAGATGAGTCACAAAAAATAATTGAAGATGTTTACTACAACATTAGACCTGAGAATGAATCTCGAATAGGGGAGTTGATGCCAGATAAAAGGAACTTGAAAACTGCGTCTCATTTGAAAAGTTTTCCCAAGCTACTCGATATCACATTTCCGGTATTTACTGGCAGCTTGTTGCATTGGTTAGATTTTGAGTCGTTTAACCCTTGTGTCTATCTATACCCGGCTACCCGGGTAGCCATTATGATTTTTAACTTCATTTTACCCTTCATTAAAGAGTAAAACTTTAAAATCAAACTTTTGATTTTAAAGTTTAACCCTTTAAGACTATACCCGACTACCCGGGTAGCCAAAACAAAATGTAATTGAAAATCGAATTGTCACTGCATAAATAAAATAATATAATCAATTGATTTTTTCGGCTTTTTTATTGACAAATATATTAATTGTTCATGGCAATCCCAATATTTTCGAAAAAAAAATAGAAATATCATTCTCCCCTCTCATTAATTTTGTCCCAAGGCCCAAAGAGTTATACCAATGAATTACTCTTCAAAAATGAGAACCCTCCATGAGTTCTTTATGTTGGTAATTTGATTTCGTACTGAAAAGTTGGTCTACTCATCAGGCAGCTACGACCAAACTACAAAAAATTCCACTCTAGCCACTTACATTAAGTATCTGGCCAGAACGTACTGAAATAGCGAATTATTATTCACTACATCAAATATCAAAAACCCCATTGAGAAACTTCATTTGTGTGTGTATTATGCCATGGTGGGTTCTCATTTTTGCAGAGTAATACATTGGTTGGGCCTTGGGCCAAAATTACGTGGAGGGGGTTTTTAAAAAAGCCGAAAATATCAATTGATTACACACAGACAAATTCAATTCTTAATAAATAAAATAAAATAGTAAAATAAATGCGTTTATAGATAAAAATAATATATTTCATCACAGATTATCAATTCAATTGGTTGTGCCGAATTGTGCTCTGATTGTCGATGTATAGTATTGGTGGACTCTGTTGAACGCAGCCCACATTACGTCATGAATTAAGCTTCGATAGTGGAACGGGCCACTGTCTTCTGCAGACCACTCTTCTATGTGATAATGCCCTCGACCAGAACAAATGCATAGCCGGTTGTTGACTTTCGCGTGTCAACATCGTGTACATATCCCGCATCGGAATATCTTCTCAATGTTGTCGACGATCCAGAATACTCGATTCCTCTTCCGGCCGTTTTATTCAAATATCGAAGAATGCGCTTGACGGCAGAAACAGAAATGTTTGCTTACTTCTCCCACTGCTTATGAAATGTCTGGTCTGGTCACGATAGCGGCAAACATAAGCGATCCAATCGCTTGCCGATACGGGAAGTCGACGCTGCCCTCTTTGCACAATTTGGTCAACATGAAATTGCTGTCGGCTGGATTCGAAATGTGCTTCAAATCCTGCATGTTGAACGTCTCGACGATTTTCTTGATGTATGCGTTCTGATTGATGAAAATCGTCATCTTCTTTCTGTTTCGATGTATCTCCATGCCGACGTAATGACCAACGCTGCCTCGTGTCATCTCAAAATTAGCTGACAGATAATGCATCACTGTCTCAATCGTATTTCTGCATTTCGACAAAATCAATCCGTCATCCACGTACAATAATAACATGACCAACCACCGTTGATATAGCCGCTGAACACACATTGATCTGCCTTCAAATACACTACGTTGAAATCATACTGAGGAACTTCGTGAATTTCTTGTTCCATACTCTGGATGCTTGCTTCAACCCATATACAAACTTTTCTTGAGCCGGCAGACCATGTTCTCTTCCTCCATGTCTAGTCCTTTCGGTGCCTCCACGCGAAAATCTCTTCGTCCAGGTCACTGTTCAAAAACGCAGTTTTCACGTCGAACTGAAACATCACCAGATCTTCTGCTGCCCACTGTTGAACCACTGGTGAAAACGCTTCACCATAATCAACTTTTTTTCGTTGCGTAAAACCTTTTGCGACAAGCCTTGAAAATTGGACCTCCGACAACGTTGCGGTTCTTCGAACGTTTCACCAGCTCCGATATCGAATTCTTCTTCAGTGATTGCAGCTCATCTTTCATCGCATATCCCCATTTAGCAGCTTCCTCGGAATTTAACGCTTCTTCATACGTGTTTGGCTCCAACATTACACTCATTCACTTTCTTACGCAAATTATAACACACATTTTTGGGTACGTTCTCGATCTCATATACTCGTTGGCATCTGCTGTCAACGTGATATCATTTGTATTGAGTAACTCATTATCAGACATGGACGATGTGTTATGTCCATTGTCATTGGTGACGATACACTGCGAATACTGTTCCATGACTGGCAGCTTATTTTCATTTGTAGCTCGGTCGACGATTTCTGGGTCGAAACTTACTTCTTGACATCATGATCTACAAGTTTCTCATTTAGTTTTACGTTGCAGCTCACGATGATCTTCTGTGTGTATGGATCAAACAGCCGAAAGTTTTTCGACGTGGACTCGTATCCAACTAGAAACACTTTCTTTGCCTTGGCGTCCCATTTTTGAATCCACATTGCTTTGGTATTTGCACAAAGCACCGTCTATCGCACATGACCCATTCTGGTTTCACACCAAACCAGTTCTCGTACGGAGTTGCGGTCGGACATTTCTTATTCGACGATCTTTTCAAGATGTACACTGCTGTTCGTACTGCTTCTGGCCATAAACACTTCTGCAAACCGCTGGAAAGCAACATCGTGCGGGCGCATTCCACAACGGTACGCATCTCACGCTCCACACGCCCATTTTGCTCAGGCGTGTACGATGCGATTCGCTCAACTGTCACTCCAGCATTCGACAGCACTCGCATACAATCTATATTGACAAAAAATGGTTGTACATACGCTTAATCGTGTCCACATTCAGATGTCACAATCGATGATGCAATTGCTCAAGCGTGACAGTTGCAGAGTTTGCACGCTCATCGATTCTCTGTCGAAACATCATTCACAATTGCTTGCGGTTCATTTTTCACGCCAACAGTATACACGATTCTAACAGCATCCAACGGGTTAACATAACAAATGAATTAAAACCCATTGGCGACGAGGACCATTTAAATTTAGATGGCTTATTTTTAATTAATATACACGAAGAAAGCATCGTAGAAGGAGATGAAGATGTGGAAGAGGAAACCGAAAAAAGGTTCGTACAACCAGTAATAGATTTAAACCTAGCTTTAGATAAAGATCGCCTTCAAACTGCTTTTGAAGAAGTTTATCGATATAAAAGGGACGCTGAAACGCGGAAAACTATACTTAATCGCAAAGTAAGTGAATATTATCGACGGCAACAAAATTATGGCGTATTTATTCAGGAAAGTGCCAGTGAGCATAGGGATTATATTCAACGATATCGAATGCAATTATAAGAAATGGATGCGTGCTTGGCAGCCAAAAAAAAACAGTTCGAAATTGATAGCAAAAATCGTATTGGACCGTTAAAAAAGGCGATCGAACAAACTAAAGAAGAGTACCAGAGTCGTTGTGCATCATTTGAAAAACTTTTTTATGACACCGCAATAACATTACAAGGAGCAGCAAGTGGTAAGGAATTAAAAGCGACGACCATCCTAAATATTATTAAACGAATGCAAAATGTTCGAAATATAATTAATGTGGAGCGGCTGGAATTTATTAAAACCGAAAATTCGGTAGCTGAAATTGAAGTCAAAGCGAAAAGCCTAGAAGATTGAGGTAACGGTTTGCGTATGGTTGATTTTGAGCAATTACGATCAAAAACCCAAAGTTTAAGCGATAAAATCGAGGAACGCAATAATGAGTTGGAAAAATTGCGGCTACGGTGTAATGCGGATACCCATTACGGTGTAATGCGGATACCCATTACGATACGCCAGCAAGGTGATATTTTGAAGGAAACAAACATAAACGTTGATACGAAACGAGAAAAATATAATGAATTAAAAATGGTACGAGATACGTATCGTAAGAAGCACGCTGATCTTAGCGTTGACTGCTGTCGTTTAGTTAAACCGCTGTTATTGCGCGTCTTTGATATAACTGTGGACGAGATCGAAGAAAGGAAGCAAGAAATTGCTCAGCTACAGGTGAAAAATGCCAAAAATTGAAAAGGCTGTCCTCAATATTATACTCAGTGAAGGTGAATTAATTAAGACGGATTCACAAAAATTCGAAGAAAACTTATTAAATGAAATCGCATTGATGGAAGAAGCATCACGTCGCATCGGTTGGAAATTTTTTTCCTTTAAAATTTATTTCTCTAATTTTTTTTCTAAATTATTATTTACGAGCAAATTATGGAAATTATCTGGCCCAGTTATTATGCGGAAATTAGATTCTTAACAACGATCACAATTTAATTGGATGTCCAAACATGAAAATGATAAATTTCAATTTAGAACATTAAGCGGATGCAGTCAAGTTTATTGGGCAGGGTCGAGATATTGAAACTGGGGGAGGTAAAAATGCATGACATTCCGGTGGCTGCTTGGTAGGGATAAAAAAGGCATGATGTGCAAAAATCTATGATATGCGGGTGCACGAATTAGGCTTGGTATAATGCAAAATTTCCATGATGTGTTGGTGGCACAGTGGCGTGGCATATGGAAACAATTCTTGATGCAAGGGAACATCTGTCGCAGCGAAAGTGTTAAAAAAGTTCTCAGTAAGGCCGAAAGATCGTACCCAAGTGGACATATATTTTTAAGGGTAGCTGGCGATCCCATCTAACGACAAAATAAAACAAATTTCAAAAATCTAGAAGATAAGTATGACTTAGGATAGATGTGTTGTATGCCGTTATCATAGATGGATGCGGAGGAGACCCCGATGTCTCCACTTGGTTACGATCTTTGAGCGAGATTGAGTCATTTTTATATATCAAGTTTCGAATGAACTTTGCTTTTGTTAAATTGTTTCTTTTGGTAATTTAATTATTTTTTTTTTTTAAAGTAAAAATTCATAATAACGAGAGATTTATACATTCTCAGAAAAAATCAATTTTTACAAATTTCAAAGTTTGTTTTTATTGTTTTAGGACATATTTAGGAATAACACACGCGAATCCAAATTTCTTTATATGGGATAGCGCCATCGGAAGGAACGTAGGAAAATAATTAAAATCTAGAGAAAAATTTGATTTTTTTTTTGTTTATGAGACATATTTTTAGTGGGATCCACTCGTAATGGTACAAAACGCGATATGGTACAAAATGCGATATTTCAAAGCGCGATATTTTCAAAACGTGATACGGTGTAAAACTCGATATGGTACAAACCGCGATATTTTAAAATGATTAATTCTCCTTTATTTCACATATACAATTTTCCTTCACCTTTATGATGAAATTGAACATGTACGATGGGAACTAGGATATGAGTTTTGAATTATCACCTTTTGAACTGTCGCGTTTTGTACTAAATCGCGTTTTGTCCCATATCGCATTTTGTACCGTATCGCGTTTTGAAATATTGCGCTTTGAAATATTGCATTTTGTACCATATCGCGTTTTGTACCATATCACGTTTTGAAATATCGCGTTTTGTACGGTATCGCGTTTTGAAATATCGCGTTTTAAAATATCGTGTTTTGTCAAATCTTGTTTTAAAATATCGCGTTTCAAAAGGATAGGTGCTATTTAGAATAATAAGAAAATTAAGAATTTTACAAAATTTATGTAAAATAAGTTTTTTATTAATAGAAGTTAAAGAACTTCCGAAATACGTCGAATCCAAATTATTTCAACAATATATCAACAATGTTTACACTAAATAAGATTTTAGTATTTCAATAATAAAATTAAAAAACGAAATAAGAAAATTCAACGAATTCGAGAATTAAGAAATTCGATATAAAATTAATTTAAAAATCGTAATTGGAAAATTTTGAATATTAGTATTTAGCAAGTTACAAGTATCAAAATTTAATTAATTTTTAAGTACTGAGTATTTATAAACAGGTTAACATTAAAATAAATCTTAGAATTTTAAAATGTTGAAATACGAATATTGTTTTATACTGGTCTTAATAGTTTAGAAAATATTTTATATGTCTCGGTTATTACCTACATATCCTGCTTGCAGTGCGAGGTGGCTGAGCACCCACACGACACTTCAATAATAGTGATAGTAACAAGGTTCTGCATTATCGATTTTTTACTTTCGGCTAACTTTAAAAGTATGGACTAGACATTGCAAATCTAACCTTATATAGGGATTAGTCGTATATAAAAATGTTCACGTCACGTCATGCGCAAAGACGATGCTACCTTTTTATTTAAAACTAATTTAATTAGCCTATCCAATTACTTAGGTTGACTGGCCATGGTCCTTATTATAATCAAATAATGTAACTTATTAGAAAAAATTAGAATAAAAAACTCGCGGGACAAATTTTGTTTTGTCACATGCGCAACTTTTAAAAAGTATGTTGCATAGCGGTATAGCATAACTCGCAAATAAACATTTTTAAACTGTTTTTAATTATTGATTTTATTTGACGCGAGCCTGATTGATTGTCATTCGTTCAGTAAAGTTTTATTTTGGACATGTAACGTAAATACATAACCATAACTATTAAATATGTTTAGATTTAGAAAAGACCATTTAAAAGATGTTATTCATTTGGAGAAATTTTAATTTCTAATGAAAATTGTTTAAGTTTAAAATGTTAAAAGTTTAATTTAAATTTGTCCTTCAAAATAATTGAATTGAATTCGAAAAAGTTTTTATTATTTTTGAAAAGGCTGCGTTCAATTTGAAGACGCTCTAATTTATTTTGGAGAAATTTGCGTTTAACTGTGGAAAATATTCAGTTAAACCTAGAAATAAAATAAGTAAATGATAAGGGAAAGTAATTTTACACTCACTTTTATGAATTACAGCAATTTTAAAAATGTCTAAGGTTTTGGCTAAACAAAATTTACCTATTTTTGAACCTTTAATACATTATCAGAATTTAATTCTTGTCCAGCTGTCTATCAAATATGTCAAAATCACTATAAATAATGTTAATTTTGGTAAAAATGTTTAATTTATAATCGTTAAGGGATTGGATAATTTAAATTGACTTGAAATTAGGTTAGTTACGTACGTACTTATATGTACCATGTATACCAGCGTCAATACATAAATTTAAACGTTTTTATCCCCAAACAAATTTTTCGAGAGGATTTAAATTTCAATAAAAATGAGCCATTCCATAGCGTCGATAATTGATGAATTTGATCGATGCCTTAGGCGGTAAAAGTAAAATAAAAAAAAAAAAAATTATATTGGCTGTGATTTCGGTCGCAAATTTCATGCCTTTTCGAATAGGAATACCATTTACCAAAGTTAGATACATTTTTTAAAAGGCGATAATCGTTAGGAAATATTCATAATGGCTACTCTGGTGAAAGCAATGTAAACCTACCAAAAGTAGGAATGAAATTGGTATAAATAAGTTAATTTTTAAATAAACCGAATCATTCTGTGACCAATCTTCAAATTTGTCTGACACCAATTTAAATGTAAATTGAAGAAGAATCACTGACCAGGTTCGTAAAATTAAATTCATGCATCGTGTCAGATAATGTGAGGAAGGGTTCAGTGTGTATCGTTAATTCTGCCTTCCAACCTTCCGAAATTTAATTTTTCTCAAGAATCTCTCTAAAATAAAATAAAATGTACCACGTTTTCATAATTTGGGCTAAGAAGGAACAAATTAATTCTTGTTATCAGGTTTGAAAGGAGGTTCTCCATTTGCATTTCTAAAACTGATAGCTATTGCATTACATTGAGTGCAATGTATCTGTTTAGACCAGAGAAACGATTTTCCGGGTGAACAGTTTAACAAAGAAACCGCTTTGATTTCCTTTCCGGTGCCTTCCTCCACCCATATTTGCATCATAATTTATTTATTGCATTTTGCAATTACTGCAAAATAATTTTCAACACTAATACATTGATTTAGTGACATCGTATAATCGGATGACAAAAAATCTCTTTTGCATTCAAACGGCACGGTGATACAATGATTAAAGTTTCAGCTTTGGTCCAAAAGAGATTTTTCCTAATCTGAATACGATTGGTGAATACGATAAACACATCTTTAACTACTTGTTGGAGTAAGGTTGCGAAATGGCTAGGAGTTTCTCGCGCCTCAGGCTAGATACAAAATATAAAAAAAGAAACAACTTTGTTTCCGTGATGCTTAATGTGACTTAAGACTTCCAACCGCTGGGAAGTTTATGCCAAATTAACAAATTATACAATTTTTCTAAAACTGTTCCATATTCCACTCAATAGATTTTTACTATTAGAACATACAAAATTATTTGGAAAAGTTTGAGTAAAATTTATTATTAAATGCTGTATGGTATCTAAGTTCATACGGGTCTCATCGGAAATCACTATAATATTTAAAATTCCGAAAAATTCGATGAGTAATTTGACGGGCATGACCCGGGTGAGCCAAACTGCCATTTTTCAAATATTAGGGCTTGTTGATATATTAAATTCCACATATATGTGGAAATCTTAGATACTTCCGGTCAAGTCAAATGAGTATATCTAGCAGGATCTTAGAAGTTATAGTCAAAAACACTTCGATCTTGTCGATACGATCCGTTACATTTTTAGCATCACTCCAAAAATTGTCCGTGAATATGAAAATCTCAGAGCTTTCTGATCTTGTAAATTCTCATGAGTTGGGTTCTTTTATAAGCTAAACATACATATGTGTAAATCTTCACACCACTATTGGCTTCCAAATCCTACCATATATCTGTTGATAGAATTTCGTTCTATGCTCCTCTACCACAAAACCAAACGATTTTATTCTTGACATATTTTTATGTTTCGCCGCTCTCCTTATATATTTAGTCGACAAACAAATAGCGTCGCTTATTTTCGCTCTTTGAGCTTCTATTAGTGAATACATTGCCAAGTAAATCTTCTTTCTCGTTTTTGCATTATTCGGAAAAATATTCACTTATAGTTTCCACATTTGGGAATTTTATGGGTCTTTTGTAAGACACACACCAATGGAAATTAGCTTTTAGTACTGACAACACAAGTGAATAGTAGGTACAATAAATTATCATGTACCTTAAAAAAATGTGTTGAAAACATGTTGACACACCGTAATGCTCACCCAAAAAAAAAAATAAAAAAATCAGTACCACATGTTTTAGGACATAATCTGCATAATATCACTGCATAACATTTAAAACACGTGCGCTCAAGATCCTGCACATTTTCTCAATAATTTTTATCCATGTGCCAAAATAACACAAAACAAAAATTAAAAAAAAAAAAAATCTCACACCTTAGTTTTAAGTTTATATAGAGGCGCCTTTCTTTCTATATACTCCGTATTTTTGGTCATTTATAAATAAATAGGATTGTAAAGTCATATAGCCTCAGGGCTAAACACACATTTAAAACATAGCGCCGCATATTAAACGCATCATCTAAATAATTTATGATTTTATTTTGTTTGGTGTTTAAAACGAATTTGGATTAGCATAAATTTCAGACAAAAAAAAAATGTGCACACCAAAATACATCTCGATCGGAATTTCCCATAAAACCAAAAAAAAAAAACCGAAAACATGCCAATCAATTAAGGATCATATTAGATAATAAAATAATATACGATCATATCAGGCGCACACAGATGAGAATTGGATACGTAAATTTGCATTTTTAAGTATACAGATGGTGTACCGGCGAACTAGCACTTTACCTACATATTTAAGACACATGTTGATGCACCACTGTAAAGTGTGAGAAAACAGTGTAAAAACAAAAAATTGTGGTGGGTGTGCGAAACAGATGAAAATTTTATTAAGGTTTTGATCCCTGGGTGTAAAATTTTATCTTTTTCTTGTTAAAGTGCACACAATTATAGCAAGTTGCTTCAAGCGAACATGTTATTGTTGATAGTGTAGACAAAAGTATTTATAATATTACAATAATTAATAAGATATCGATAAGAATTCATATTTAACGATATAATTTGAATAAATTTGCCGAATTACTTAATATTGGTGTGCGCCTGCCGCCACAAATACTACATTCGAGTTTTTTATTTTTTTATTGACCAATTATAATTAAAATTCAATTACAAAACAAACAAACTCCGATTAAATTTATCGAATAAATCAAAAATTTTCATAATCTATAACGAGCAATAAAACAATCAAATTTGTATTCAACACATTTTTGAGCAAATACATATTTATCAATACCAAAACCACTTATCGTAATTCAAAAATGTACTTGAACATTTCAATACTTGATTATATAGTGTATGTCCACATAATGGTCATTATCTATAATTTTATATAAATTCATATACATATACTTGGACACTCGTGCATACTGATTATTTATAGACAATCAGTCTGATCAGGTATACAAATGTGTGTACGAGTATATATAAGTACAAATTAAGTACATAATAATTGTTGTGTTATTTAAATGGTAGTAGCGTGAGAATTAGAAAAAAAATTTAAATTACGTCGCAGTTTAAAGGGAAACATGTTATTTACTAGCCATCTACATTGTGTTTTTCACTTATTGTGTTTACTGTAGATAAAAATTAAGATACAAAATGAAGTTTTTAAAGTTTAAATCGCCAAAAATTTGTAATGTTTTGAATATATCGCATACGTTGTTGTTATGATGCTATAAATATTTATATCTTCTCACGATTTATATTAGGCATGTTAGTTATGTAAATGCGGATCAAAAATATAGGTTGGGCATTTTGAGAGATATGAAATATTAGTTTTGTTTAACATTTATTCAGGTAATGCAGTTTTATAGCGATGCGATAGTTTTTTTTTGTGTTTTTAGAAAGTATACATAAAGCCAAAAAACATGATTTTAGATTTGTTTTTTTTCGACATGTTTGACTAGAATCTTATCAAATTTCTATTTCAAGTTTAGCATTATAATATTTCGATATATACAGTGCATGAAAGTGTTTTATTAGAACTCTGCCAATGAGTGTGCTGAAAGTTCTTTAACTTTTATTAATAAAAAACTTTATTTCCACAAATTTTGTAAAATTCTTAAGTTTCAAATTATATATTCTAAAAATGGGTCCCATTTGAAACGCGATATTTTAAAACACGATTTAACAAAACGCGATATTTCAAAACGTGATATTTCAAAACGCGGTACGGTACAAAACGCGATATGTTACAAAATCCGATATTTCAAAGCGCGATATTTCAAAACGCTATTATCCCAGCCGAAAATCTAAAATTAAGTCGTAAAAGTCAATAGAACCCAGCAGAAAATTACTATGGATGCATGGATAACATTGAAGACTTTTTTCAATATTTTAAAGTGGCAAAACTGGCCACCAGTTCCTTGTGAAAACTTGTGGAAACTTTGCGAAATTCAATAAAATATTTAAAAATGGTTTATAAAATCAGCTTCTAGGTTGTTATGTCTGGAGATCGATAGTTCAACGATTTTTTCAGATTCCCCACTTGAAACTTGAACTGAATTTTTTTCCTGCGATATCGATTAGCAAGTCACATTTGCAATCCATCTCAAGACATAGCATTCTAGAGGTTGATTTTATACTAAATTTTTTGGAAAACCGAATTTTTCCAGATTTCCCGTGGGAAACTTGAACTGAATTTTTGTCCAGCTCTAGCTGTTGACAAGTAGTGATCTCCAAAGATAAAATTCTAAAGGCTGTTTTCATTAAATTTTTTTGGCTTCTTGAACAAAGTTTTCCACGTATGATAATTTACAAAAGTTTTAGTTGCAATCCTTGTATCCTATTTACTTTCGGCTGAGAACCAAACATTTTTATTGTTTTCGGTTGTTTTTTTTTTTGTTCATGTAATCTACTTGATCCGTTATATTTTGGTGACACTCGTCCTTCATCGCCCGACAAAAAGAATCGCTTTCCGTCCAGCAATTTTTCATGTTTGGAAACAGGAAAAGGTCACAAGGGCACAACACCATATCCATAGTCAAGTCTATTTAAGTGACGTGATGTTACGGCTGGTTTTCCCAAAGCAGAGCAAACCGTTGATAAATTTCGCGCATGACTTATACTAGCTATTCTTCGATTTTAGACAATATTCTTTTTAAATACGTTTATGTTTTTGTTAAGGTCCAGTTGTATGAGAAAAACACAGAGAATTTCTTGAAATTAGGTGGTGAGAGTAGTTATATATTGCACATAGATCGTATGTACTTAAGTTATGTACATAATTATGCACTGATTGTCTACCATACGATATTGTACTCAAATTGGAATTCTTTAATTTAGAGTCAAACCGTAAAATAAATTATAAAATAGTATTAAAATCGTTGTTTAACAACAATATTATAATTTTAACAACAACACATTTAATACAGTCTATAAAATTACATACTCATAAAACAACATTTTAAAATGTATAAAATAAAATGATAACGTCCTTCCATTTTGTAACTACAAAAATGAGGTGGACATGAGTTATAGCAAATGACTATTGACGTAACAAACAAATAAGAGAATCGAAAAATTGCTGTGACGTGACTCATGCAAAATTAAGTGATACAAATGAAGGATTAATAGAATAATCGGGTTTTATTTGGTTTGTAAATTTTCGGAGGTCATTCTGATATTTCCATACGACGTTAGATCTTCTAATGTAAGCAGTGTAATGTCCAACGCTACCAATCGATGGATGAAGATAATTTATTATTCCTGTAAGGTACACTTTTTTTTCAACTAAGCTTTTATGAGATTGAATTCATTTTAATTTTATTTTATAGACGGTGTTGAGCCATTGAGGCTCAATATCGGTTATAGCGATTCAATTCCGTGATTTTAATATCTGGGTAGTAATACGTTGACAAAAGCAACTTTGGCAAGTTGCATGTCGCAATCTTATTCTTAGGACGTGTTCGAAGTTTGTAATAATTTTGGTTTTGTAATAATTTTGACAGGAGTGAAATAATTTTTTCTTTCATATTTTGTAATAAGTTTTATTTGTACTATTTTTTTTAGAAATAAATTAACGTAATACGGCTTAGTTATTGTTAAATAACTTAACGTAATACGGCTTAGTTATGAATATTATTACAGAAGTGTCAAATTTACAACAGATATAGCGGCTGTGATAATTTGGTTGCATACAAAATAATGTCATAATTATTACAGCTGGAAGTATATTTCAAACTATTGAAAGTAAGGTTTCAGTATTTAATTTGTATTTTAAAATTAAACTGGGGAAACCTTTCATTAGAATTTCCGAGCGTGTGATACTGTGATTTAGGTTTCTCGTTTGATTCCTTAACTTACTAATTCTGTGATAAACTCAAATTATATATTGTTATTGTGCGATATAAATAAATATTTTATAGTACTCTATATCCATTGCCGCCGAATATAAAATTTCTGTTAACGAATCCTAACCGCAATTTTCAGTAAAGTTTTTTTTTTTTTTAATCTATGCAATCTTTTTCTGGGGCTCAAGGCACTCTCAGGTTTATATCTAATGATAGTTTATATCTAATGTGATGTTCTATTGACCCAACACTTTTCGCAGAAAATCCTGGGAAATACGCATTTTATTTTTGCAATAATTCTTTATTAAAATTAACACAAAAGAAATCCAACACTCATTTCGAAAGTAATAACAAATAAAACTAAACATGTTTTCTTTTAACAAAAGTTAATATTATATTGTTAGTTATACAGTTAAAATTCTAAGCTTTTTGGAAGTTTGGGTAGATGCTTGGTGCCTAGGTTTATTTTTTAATTTTTGAAATTCACCTTTTACTAAAGACCATTTTGAATTTTTTCTGATCAACACAAGAATAAAAAAGTGCATTAAAGTTTTAAAATGGTCATAACAAGGCCCTTCATCTTTTAAAGGCAAAAATCCCGAGCCACAATACTCATACATTTTTCCGAAATGTTTGCTACGATATTTGGCAAATGACAGTTTTTTCTAAACATTTGCTCAAATACAGCTACTAAAACATATGCTACTTCACCATACTCCGTCTGCGGTGCTTTAAGTGACCCAAAGTTTGACTATTTATTAAATTTGTTTTTCTGGTATAAATGTTTCACTCGTTGATGTTATGTTGTCATTTTGTTTTAATAATTTTTGACTACATTCATTGCAGTTTACTTTTTTTCAAAATTCGTGCTCTGGAAACCAATATGTTATTGCATATTTTTGGTTGCCCTAATTATTACTTTTTTTTTTTTATTTAACAAATTTGTTTATCAATTTGATTTTTCCTCCAATCTAAAAATTATAATTATTGCATTCGAAATCGCAAACGTAATTTAAACTCCATCAGATGGAGAAAAAAGGCAACAAACACATAAGCAGTAAAATAATCAAAACACAAGAGGCGAATGACCGTTCTGTGACACAAAATAAAATACATTAGTATAATTTTTCATCTACATTTTTATCTGCACGTGTACTATCAACCAATTCCACTACATGGCATTGTATTATCAACCTAACTTTATTACGATCATTTATTTCTTACGTTTCCCAAACAAACAGATTCGGATCATTCATATTATTATTATTTTTTTGTTTTGCTTATAAATAGAGAAAAGAAAAAAGGACGAAAGATGCAAATCGAAATTAAGTTATATACATATTTACAAGTGTTGTGTCAGTGTGTATGTTGCATGTTTATTCAATGTGTTTCATTTCGCTTATTTAGCCTTTGTTGGGCCCGATTATAAAACTACTTCTCGTCAACGCTTACAAATCGGGAAGTGGAACAATTTTATTACGAGTTTTCCATAAAAAGGAGGTAAATTCGAATAATATAAATATGATATCATAATTTAAATGTCGTTTTAATTTATTATAAAAAAAAACTTCATTCTAGTTTTTAAAAAAATCAAATTTAGGATGTGTCGTGTTAACAAAAGGGTTAAAAAATACACACGCTGAATCGACTCTTTATTTTGTTTTTTTATTTTTTGTTTTACTTATTCAAAACTAGAATACTTATAGGTAAAATGATAAAAATTATTAGGACAAAACCAACAAAAATGCTTGTAAAAATGTATAAACATTTTTGTTGGTTTTGTGAGGGGTGTGGTTTCCAGTATTCTTATTTCGTAAATATTTCATTTATTTTAAAAACATTTCGTTCTGTTTATATAAAACATGAATGATAGAAGGAGAGGCATATAGAAATTATCCTCGTCTCATAAAATCACAAAAACAGAACTTAAAATATTTGAAATTATTTTATTTGGGTATATTTCCCTCATACAAAATATGCTTCTATAGTAGTTATTCTATGCTAATACTTCAGTTTTAAAAGCTTCTAATAGAAATTTATGAGAAGTTTTATGTCAAACGAATTTACATTTTTCGTCAGAAACGAAATTACACTGGAATTATTGGTGTTATTTAATATATTGAAAATTGTGATGCGAATTTGATAGTTCACTTTTTTTCGGAAGCGTTGTAAGTTTAATCCGTGACTCATCTGTTGAATTAACTTTTAAATTTAAACAAACACAAAGTTTCTTTAAAAGAGCAGGTGAAACATTTAAGAAAGCAGACTCAACACCTGTACTCTAAAAATGCATTTTAACATTTCTTTGTTAATTGCTTTTTTTATAGTTAAGCTTTTTATGCTTTTCTGATTTGCTTTTCAATTTAAACCAGTTGACAATCGAGTTAAATTAATACGGTAAAACTTTAACTATCTAGATGACAATTCCTGATAGAAGAAAGACAAAACAAAAATTTTGTTTCAAACAACTATACAGAGTAACTGTACAGCAATGCATTATACAGTACAATAACACTGTTTAAAAATAAACTGTGGTCAGGAAAATTGTCGCTGAAAATCTTTTATTATCTCAAATACAGTTGATGAACGATAAAAATATGTATTCCCTCTGTTTGGAAATGGCTTTTGGCTCATTTGATTAAAGAATCATTATAGATTATCATTTACATAACATTATTATTTATATATAGCCAATTTAATTTATTAGTTTTGTAGCTTTGCCACAATTTTTGTTCATTAAAATTTCACTCAAAATTCTTATAGGAAATTATATTAACACTGTATTTACTAATCCAGGATTATTTTTGTTATTTGCAACCAATTTCACAACCGTCACTTTGTACTTTTCATAATTTTTATTTAATTTTATTTATTTTAACATATTTACACCTTGATTAAATTTTTTGAATTATTGCTAAATTCTTATTTTAATTATCACCAACGTCATTTACTAAAATCAAAATTGACGCTTGGTTTGGTTTAGAGCATTGCACTTTGCGATCACATTCCACGAAGGAATGCTTAGTTTTTTAATTTGTTAGTTGCATTATTTGCTTAATCGACAAATGCTTATTAAAATGTAGTTTATTATTTTTGCTTATTCAACATACTAGAATTAGCACAGGGTAGTTATATACTACACTTCACTAGTGATGGTTCGACCCCATTGGAATACCGTAAACCAGTTATGAATCAAGATTATGTTAAGCAGCAGAGTTGCCATTATTCTTTTTAACTTTTCTTCGGTTTGCGTAATAGTTTTTCCGCGCCACTTTTTCAAATGGTAACAAAAAATATTAAATTTCTCAGCTTTCAAAATAAAATGCTAAATAGCTTCCAAAACAATACCAAATGTCAAATTGGTTTGAAATTTAGAGTGTGTCTCTAGAAAAGATTGCGGGAATGAAATGGTTTTAACGATCGGAACTCCAGCTCTAGAAAATATGTTAACAGAATTGACGATTGAAAAAAAATAGAATGGAGTACTCGAAAACAACACCAATATCCTTGATTCTCTAAAACGAATAATACAAAACGTATGGAAGTCTTACGATATTTTCAAGATTTATTCTTCTATAGATAGCATGTCACAAGTACGATTTAACTCGCCTTAGACATGAAAGTGGGTTTTCAGCCAAACAATTTGTCTTGGATATACATTAAAATAATCCTAATGCTTCACCAAAATTTGAAAATAAAATATCAAAATCATCAGCCTTTATCCATTGTACAACTCTAGTAGAGTATATTTTCATTTTAAAGAAGAAGGTGTCCGATAAAATGTAAACATTCACCAACACAATTGTTTCCGGTATCTTCTTTGAGATGGCTCACGGGGCAAGGAAATAAGAATATGAATTAAACGTGGAAATTCGGATTATGAGTTTCGCGACTTATTCTGGATTTATTGTTCTTATTCAATATTAAATTTCTTCTTATCCAGAATTTCGGCTGACTAAATTAGGAATTAAACACAGAAACCAAGTCGGAAAATTAAGTTTTATAAATAAATCTTTTTGAACAATTAATTACTACGCCTGAACAATTATTCTTTTAAGATAATCAATTATCAGCCTTTCGAGCTTGATTGATTTCACCGTTTATTTTGTCATCGGTTTTTGGTGTGCTAACTTTTTTGTTAGACCTTGAAATTTTTTAAAATGATATTCCTAAATTTCTAGCGGTGACCAATTTGTAAGAATTAGTGGCCAATTGTGACCAATTGGTGATTTGACAAATTACTTAGAAGAGGGTTAGCCTCATGGAGCCAGTTAAATGTACATAACCATAAAAATCTAACAATTTAGAATACATGGTTTCTCGCTACTCAAATAAGCTTGATGCAACAATTTCACCTGGCAGAAGAGGATCGAAGATAGAATTTCCTTTAAGCCCTAAATTATTTAAAAAAAAAAAGAAGCAACTAAAACTAGTGCTGTGCGGCTATCTGAAATATAAAATCTATTTGAAACTATCTGTATATTAAAACTATCTGAAATATTTTTTTTGTATAAAAATTACTTTTTGCAATTTGATAATTTGGTCAGTTACCCAGCATCGATTGCGTCAGATGATCAGTTGAAGGATAAAGAAACATTGATTCTTCGTATCCATCAACTTGGGGAACTCCCATTTGGACTATCTAGGTTTCCCTTACTGTAAGCTAAGTAACTAGGTATCCGCAGCCGGAGGGTGAGGGTACGGTTATTAAGGCCTAGGAGATTTATTAAGCGTTGGAATATTAGTTCAAAGTCAAGGTTAGATAGATGGAGTTTAGATTAAGCTTAAAGTAGACCACCTTTTCGAATTTGCAAAGCTGGTCATTTCTAGGAAATTAAGAAAAGGCGGTGGTCTAATTTTTAGAGCAAAAGGAAATCGTTCCTGTTATGCTATTAAATATTTTCTTAAGAGGGACCTAACAATTTCTTCTCGGTTGCTGGAGGTGGAAAAGTTCCGAGTAATTACTCGCAATCTGACTCCGGCATAGAAATACAAATGCATTGAGATTCCAACAAATATTTAGGGTTAGAAGAAAATTTACTAAACTCATTTACATATATGAATGTGTTTTTTCAGTTGTTTTGGGCGGGGTTAATCCGATTTTGGAACTTTCAGTCCTTCCCGGATTAATATCCTTTTAACTTTTACTTTTGATCCTTTTTAAAATTTCAGCATCGAAGTGATGTTCTAGCCTTAACTGGTGATTCGGTATTTCGAAACGAAGGTTATTCGAGATTCTCGAGATTATTCGAGTATGTTTGAGATTATCGAGTGTATTTAATAGCTCAATGTTACTCAAGTCGTATCGTTTTGTTGAGCTGAGCCCAAAGTTGCTTAGTAGGATTTTGCTTAGTAGTATTAGTAACATTAAATTATATTTACATGAATTTTTGGAACTTTTCGAAATTTTCGTGGGTTTTCTAAATTTTTACAGTCGTTCTAAAATTATTCATTAATATCGAAATTTTTCGGTATTATTGAAATTGCTTGAGATGAATCGAGATTCACATAACATAGAGATTATTCGAATTTTTCTGGGGTAATCGAGATTGTTCCGCGGTATATTCTAGATTTCTTAAGTTTTTCGACATTTCTAGGATTCTAGGAAAATTATTTAAATTTTGAATGGCAATGTTCTGCGCTTAGTAGCTTTGAGAACTTAATAAGTAATATTTAGTAAATTTTTTGAGATTATGTCAAAATTTCGATATTTCTCCGCGGTGATTAGCCCGTATAGGATTCCCTTTGGTTTTGCATATTTACAGATAAATCGATATTTGAGAACTTTCAAGGGTATTCAAGATTCGACATTTTTGAAGCTTCATCGATATATTTAGAAAACGTCATATCACTGAGTTGCAAGATGTTTAGTTTTGTTTGAGGCAATTGAAATGAATCACATTCTGTTTCGTCTACTCTTGAAATCAGATACTTAATTAATGCGAGGCTTGACAACAGGACAAAATAAGTTTTTTGCTAAAAGCATTAAGTTTTCATAAGTGCAAGTACTATTTTTAGGGGTCCAAGAAAAATTTTGCAATGGGGATTGGAATTTGTAGTTACGCCACTTTAATAATATCAAAATATTTTACATAGTATAAACTGGACAGGTGGCTGACTGACTGAACCGCCAACTTTAACGATTTTTAGAAATTCCAGTATCATTGAAATTTGAACATTTTCCAAAATTTTATGTTTGTTGTTCTCCGTGAAAACTTTGTGATTTGGCCAACCTGTGATATAGCGAACCTTAGAATTTCAACAGAATCCTATAATTCGAAGTGTTTTTATAGAACCATTTTTAATTCAAAAAACACTTCTACGGTTAAATTTTATAGCAGGTAATTAGCCTTTCTAACCTATTGATCGAACTTTTTAGCTGAGATTTTGTCTACTGAGAAGTTCTAAAAGGCCCTCCAGTTTCTTATATTATGTCCGACGCTCTGCCCCGTTATCTTGTGAAAGATAAGCGTTACCTTTACCTCCGCAGAATTCAAAGAAAAACCCACCACTATTTTTCCGAAGAGTGTGTTTTCCTCGGTTGTTGCCCACATGTCACCATGTTTAAATGTTGCGATTCTTTCAGTTACTATATGGAAATTTACCTCCACGGAGTGATGAATGTACAATTTTATGTCAATTTATGGGACAGCTTGTTCATACCAATCTGCCAGTTTATGTTCAATAATACTTACAAATGGAGGTAAGATGATCGAGAGGAACCGTGAAAAAGAAGAGACTTTCATGTTCCCAGCCCATATAAAACAGTCTCTATCTTCGGCATATTTTCCCCAGTGTACAATATTATAACGACTGTTGTTTTGAACTTCAATTTTTAGTAGTGGAACCAAGATTCGACCATTTAGTTGTTGAGTGGTTCTTCTTTGATAAAATAAATTTCTAAGCATCATTAAATTTAGTTGAATTATTCGTTTAACTAAAATTACAAAACAAATCAAACAAGTGCATAAATTATCCTTCGCACACAGACATGTGAAAACAGCTTTCAATTGGATTGTGCACCCACATCAAGTCGGTGAAGTTAGCCCGAAAAATATCAGTACGAATTTTTGGTTCGTTTCTCGGATAAAATGTAGCTTTTCCGAAAAATGCCAATTTTTTGTAAAACGTGTAGGCTCATCCCGAAAAAAATATTATAATTTAAATGTATCTAACACGAAAAACAAAACAAGTTTAATCTAAATGAAAATTAATAAATTTCTTAAAAAATATTTGTAATAAAAAAAAATTATTTTCTATAAGTGTAAAGCCATTCAACATATTCTACAATACAAATTTTCATAGCTATACTAATGTATATTCTGTTGGTAGTGTATTCCATTTACAATGAAGAAACCTTAAGTTATATACTGCCAATACTAGATACAATGCTTTAATATTTTGTATTTGGGAGGATAGGCCATGATGCTAGCTAAGAGGTAGTCAGCATCCCACGGTCAAATCATGGAAATAAGTATATGATTTTAAAAAATTTGTGTTTTTAGTATAGCACATGTGATATGAAGAAACCTGAAATTATAAACAGCCAATATCAGCTGAAACTTAAATTCTGTGTGGCAATACTAGAGATAAATACCACTAACGGTGTATACCACTAGATAGGTCTTGGATATGCTAAGGAACCATGAATAGGCCTTATCCATATCATGGAGATAAGACTTTTAATTTTCAGTAACGCCTTTATAATTTTCACTACACATAAAACGCCTTTTCATACACTGCATCATGTTGAAACTTAAATTCTGTATGGCGATGCTAGAGATAAATACCACTAACAGTATATACCACCAGATAGGTCTTGGATATGCTAAGGAACCATGAATAGCCCTTATCTATATCATGGAGATACGACTTTTAATTTTCAGTACACATAAAACGCCTTTTCATACACTGCATCATGTTGAAACTTAAATTCTGTGTGTCGATGCTAGAGATAAATACCACGTACAGTATATACTACCAGATAGGTCTTAGATATATGCTAAGAAATCATAAACAGGCCATATCCATATCATAGAGATAACACATATAATTTTCAATACACATACATAAAACGCCTTTTCATACACTGCATCATGTTGAAACTTAAATTCTGTGTGGATATTCATGGTTCCTTAGCATATCCAAGACCTATCTGGTATTATATACTGTTAGTGGTAATTATCTCTAGCATCGCCACACAGAATTTAAGTTTCAACTCGACGCAGTGTACGAAAAGGCGTTTTATGTGTACTGAAAATTAAAAGTTTTATCTCCATGATATAGATAAGGCCTTTTCATGGTTCCTTAGCATATCCAAGACCTATCTAGTAGTATACACCGTTAGTGGTATTTATCTCTAGTATTGCCACACAGAATTTAAGTTTCAGCTAATATTGGCTGTTTATAATTTCAGGTTTCCCCATATCACATGTGCTATACTAAAAACACAAATTTAAAAAAATCATATGCTGACTACCTCTTAGCTAACATCATGGCCTATCCTCCCAAATACAAAATCTTTAAGCATTGTATCTAGTATTGGCAGTATATAACTTAAGGTTTCTTCATTGTAAATGGAATACACTACCAACAGAATATACATTAGTATAGCTATGAAAATTTGTATTGTAGAATATGTTGAATGGCTTTACTCTTACAGAAATTAATTTTTTTTATTACAAATATTTTTTAAGAAATTTATTAATTTTCATTTAGATTAAACTTGTTTTGTTTTTCGTGTTAGGTACATTTTAATTATAATATTTTTTTCGGGATGAGCCTACACTTTTCACAAAAAATTTACACTTTTTCGGGACACCTACATTTTATCAGAGAAACGAACAAAAATTCGGACTGATATTTCGGGCTATCTTCACCGACTTACCTACATCTCGGTTTCCTCATATAATCCTTCATCAAAATACGGAATTTCTTTGCTTCGTATGTTTAATTTGTATTATTTAAAATATTTAAGGAAGTCCACTCCAAATGGTGTTCCGCGCACAAATTGTGAAAAACCCCAAAACAAATCTATAAAATAAATTAACAATTGCTGAATGGTAGGTAATAAACACTGGTATTAGGGTTGTTAAAATTTATTTTTGGGAAATTCCAAAAATTCCAAAAAAAAATGTGATCTATTTGTACGCCTTCTTCTGCATTATATTGTAATTATATGAAATTGGTTTTCCCCAGGGATAGGAGTAATAAAAAAAATTAGCATTATGCCAAATTTGGTTTCATCTGCGTTATTTTAGGACGCACAGATCAATATACCAGTTGAAACAACAAATCGATGCATCATCACAGCTTTTTGTTGTATTGTAAATCCTTTAAATAAATACAAACGAAATCGGTATACAACAACTAGCATATGTGTATATACAAGTATATTTGGAAAGATCACCAAAAAACAAAACTCTACGGTTAATTCTGTTTAACAATAACCTAAGCAAAAAAGATCACATATAAAATACACTTGCCAAAATTGTAAAAAAAAAACATTCCGTTGCATAACCTCATTTCAATTATGTTTATCAACATTTTAGGATTTTGTATAAAAGATAAACATATTTATGTGGTTTTTGATGTTTTGAGGTTAGCCGAATTTTGTATCACAACAATAAGTTAAGCAAAACTACAAACAGACATGTCGGTATCTCAACTTTTATGTTGGCAACTAATTTTTATTCGCTCGAATTGATTTGAATTGATTTTGCTTCAAAATTAGTTGAGTTTTTTTTGCCATATACACGAAACATAAGAAAAATGTAAAATTTACGATCATGATACTTGTAAACAATGCGATCAAGTATTGTTAAAAAAAAAAAAAAGAAAAAATTTAGTTTGGTTTCGTTTAATGACATAAAAAAATGTCCTAAAAAATATGTATGCTGTCAGGTGAAGTGTAATGATCATGGATGACAAAATTGTAGATCATTTATATATAAATGGGTGAAAGTGAAAATTTTGATTAAAAAGATGCGTCGGTTTTGGTGAATGGAACTTTCTTTGATTTATTGTGTCTCTTTTGAGATTATGTGGTTTTAATTTTTTTTGTATACTTTTTCTGGGTTATCTCAAAATAATAAGATTGGATCTGCCATTTGCGTTTTACGTTGTTGTTGTTGAATATAATGCACAAAAAATGTTTTATTGAGATGATTTTTTTGCAATATGGTATAAATCCTAACCTGTTCCATCCAGTAAAACTATAGAGCGTGAATACTGAAATAATCCTCAAGTGTTGTGAAATCTTGTAAAAATAAAAAAGTGTCAATGGTTATAAACTTAATTATATATCATATAGCGACCACGTAACGAGGTCGCCAAACATCACAACCTCTTAAAGCCTAAATATACAACCAAAAGTGCAAACAGTATGTAATCGCGAAATAACCATAATGCTCATAAATTTGGCGATATACAAAAATAAAAAGTTGCATAACAAAAAACTGTGGTATCAAGACATATAAATCATTTTCGCGTACATACATTAAATGACTTACCTGAGCTATATGCGATTTTTCGCAATAATAACAACCCTCATAAATATCATTACACATGTACTACATCATAAATCGTATATTATATGCGCGCGTATAAAATGCTTAACTAATTTGACATAAAATTAAATTAAATTTTAATAAATCAATGAAACAAGATACGATATTAATCATCATGAACAGCATCCCTTTATAGTTTGTATTATAAAAAATTACTACCAAATTCAAACATGTTAATCAATATATGTATACGGGGAATAAGTTGCACGATGTTGCGCGCACATAATTTATAAACATTTTTTAAATAAATCAACATTGATATATTAAGTTGCACATAATATTTCACCATATATTGCATGTAATGTATATATTTTATATAAAAAAAAAAAAAATTCAAGACCTCATGCAAAAAAAAAAATCGCACAACCATGAAATTCCAAATAATAAAATTTTAAATATCAAAAACTACCAATCACCATTTCATGTTTATCTTAATTTTATTTCTTTAATTTATTTATATTCTCTTCTTTTTTTGTCGAGTGTAAATATGTACGTATGTACATCCAAAATAAATATAAATAAAGAAAACATAAAATGTGTAATTAACACAACAAATTGTCCAACAATTTCCAATAAACAAAAAAAAATAAGAAATAAAAATCTTGATCGAAAAGTAAATAAATTAAAAAAAACCTAACACGTAACTCAATTTAACACGAGAATTTATTTTCATTTTCTTAAACATGTTAACTACCTGTGAACACTTTGAGATTTGTATCTTATTATAATGCGAGTCTATATTATAAAACAAATAGCAAAAAACAATTTTATATATACATACTCGTATATTGCTGTTGCGGTACCTAGAGGCAATGTAGCCACCCCATTTCAAGAATCCGGCCTAATTTAAAATTAATAAGAATAAAAAATAAAATTACGCGCGCACCTTGAAAAAGCTAAAAAAAAAAAAAATCTCCTATATATATTTGTATTATGTATGTCGATGCATGATGCCGCGCGATACTCTCTGATGAGGACGATGAAAAAAAAATTAAGTTTTATATGAATGATAAATAAGAGTATGAAAAAAAAATTAATTTGAATAATAAATAAGAATTATCATAAATTGTTGTATTAAGTAATGGAGATGAATGTAAAGTAGTAGCGTAAACTGTATAGTTATTGACACCACGATTTATTATTATAGTTATTGACACTGTTCCATTTCATAAGGTTTTAAAACAATTTGGTACACATTTTACTTTCCTTGTTTACCTTATATATATCTATCCTTTTTCGTAATTGATTAACCATTATCGCTTTTGCTTTGATCATTCAGTTTACTTATGAATTTTGAGTGAGAAACAACACGTTATGACAACTAGTTGTGTGGTGGCATAAAGTAGCAAATTTTGGTAAGGGATTGGAACTTGTAAGTACCCTTTATTTCAACTAATTCTCAATTTAAATATTTTACTAATTAAAATTAAGTTACATTAAGATGTGTATTAGTAGATTTGCATTAAAAATCGTGTAATACTAACCTATTTAATTAAATAATTGTGGTGTCGATAATTATAATAGAATAAATTATGTATTCAACTATTGACACATGGTGTCGATAATTGTGTGCTATTGGAGTACAGTAATTGACACTGTGTCAATAGTTGTAGTTTTAATATGTGTCAATAATTATATACCCGTTTATTTTTCATATTAAGTTTAAAAATGCCCAAAATTAAAGGCAGCTATTCGGAGGCGATGCTTCAAAATGCCCTTGAAGCAATAAAGAGAGGTGACATGCCTAAAAAAACCGCTGCTAAACATTTTGGCATTCCCAGGACAACGTTATTATTTCGACTAAGTGATAAATTTACAAAAGTAAGACCTGGCCCTCCGACGGTTTTAACCCCAGAGGAAGAAGAGACTATTGAAGAATGGATAATCACATCTCAGAAGAAGGGATTCCCTAAAAGGAAAGAGGACGTGTTTCATTCTGTTAAGGAATTTTTGGATCTTGACAAAAGGGATCATCCGTTTGGATCCAGCAATATGCCCGGAAATGGGTGGTTCCGTGCGTTTTTAAAACGACACTCTAATATATGTTTGCGAACCCCAGATCCCGTTTCTTCAGCTAGTTCAACAGTAGGTGCATCCGATATAAAATCTTGGTTTACGTCAATCGAAAAATATTTGGCGGAAAATAATTTATTAGAAATTTTAAGTGACCCAACCAGAGTATTTAACGGTGACGAAACCAACTTCCTACTTTGTCCCAAGACAAAAACAGTATTGGCGGCTAAAGGTGCCAGAAATATTTATGAAGTTGATCGTGGTTTGGCCAAAGCGAACCTTACGGTCATGTTTTCATTTGCTGCATCGGGAACATTGGTTCCGCCAATGGTAATTTATCCGTATAAACGGATACACGATGAAATTAGAAAATCCTTACCGAATGGCTGGGGTTTAGGTATTAGCGAGAACGGATGGATGACAAAAGAGGTATTTTACGAATACATCTCGAAAATATTTCATCCTTTTCTTGTCAGCATTGGAACAACATTTCCAGTAATACTTTTCGTAGACGGCCACGCTACCCACCAAACATTGCCACTAAGCAAATTATGCGTTAAGTTGGGAATAGTTTTGATAGCACTTTATCCAAACGCCACTCGTATTTTGCAGCCAGCTGATGTTAGCGCATTTAAACCCCTTAAAAACGGATGGAACAAAAAAGTTGTTGAGTGGCGGCGGAAATACCCTGGAGATTTGCTAACCAAACCAAAGTTCGCTCCCATTCTAGATACGGTAATTCAGTCTTGTATTGGACCTGAAATAATAAAAAATGGCTTTCGCGCAACTGGTTTATTTCCATGGGACAAAAACGCAATTGACTTTTCCAAGTGCCTCGGAAAATCATCTAATACTCATCAACCAGGTTCAGAGTTTTATAATGTTCCGCTAAAACAACTTCCTTATGAAAGATTTGTACAACTGGTAGGAGCACATAGGATTGAACAATTTGAAAACGCTTTCAGTCAAAGCAGCACATCTATGACATCATCGTGGTCCGACGATTTAACGATACTTTACAAAATGTTTCTAGAGTTTAAGCCTGAAATCTCGAAAGAAAATAACCAGGATACCACTGTTTCTACTGAAAACTCCCTGCTGATTGAAACAACACCTTTTGACAATATGATTGGCTCCTATATTGATGTCTCAATGGTAAATTCTATTAACGATTTCTTGTATGTAAGTGAAGAGATTGAGGTAGAAGAAATCTCCGCAAGTACCATGAGTACCGCATTTAAAACTCCATTTAAGATTCCTCCTGTAATAGATGATTATATAGATTGGCCTATTACACCAGAAAGGCAAGGCGTTAAACCCATGAAACCTAAAAAACCTTTTGTAATAACTGATCCTTTGTGGATTAAAGAAGAACAAAACAAAAAGCAATTTAAAGAAAAACAAATTAAAGAAAAACAAGAAAGGAAAAACAAAAGACTAGAAAATGCTGAAAGAAAAGTTCTAGCCAAAAATAACCGAGCCAACTCGAAGATAATTAAGAGAAAATCAACAAAAAAGGCACTGCAACCAAGGCCTTTTCCCCTGAAGGATTTGACTACCAGCTTAGCAAGTACATCTAAAAACCTGCCAGGTAAGTTTTATAGTTCCGTTTAAATTGTTTTTTTTTAGTGCTCACGCAAATTAAAAATGTACTTCTAGCTTCACCAGATGAGTCACTTTTCACATCGTCCAATATTCCAGTTAGAGACGCTGAATTCCTAGAACGTGCATCAAACTCTCAACCGCTCACAGCATATAAACATTTTGATCCTATCAATGGTAACCAATTATATGTTTTTATATTTTTCAAGGGGCTAAATTATTTTATTTACAGATCTAAAACTCTGTGATAACAATCAAAATAAACCAGAAACAGAAAGTCACGTAAAAAACCTTTTACATGAAGACAATTTTGAAAATATTGGAAATAATAGGATCGCAGTGGGCTCTATGTGCTACAAATGCACTTTTTCATTTAAAAGAAAACAAGGAATTAAATGCTACCAATGCACCAGGGAGTTCCACATTGCTTGCATAAAAAAAATGGATATTGAATATATTCCAACGTTTATATGCAACAAATGTAAGGGAGTAGGTCTAGTTTAGGTACTTCCTAAATGAAACATTACGACGTGCAAGTTTTACTTTGAATGGATTTTATTTTTAAATTTTATTTTATTTATTTTACTTTTTTTTTGTTTGTGATATAATGAATCTTTTGTGATAATTTTCTGAAATCTGTACAAAGTTCCTGAATAAACTAATTTACATAAAAAAACTGAGTTTTTATTGTTAATGGTTACCAAAATAGTACAAAAAGTTATGTCAATAATTGTACAACAATAGAGTGTCAATAATTGTGTTCAAGTGTCAATAAATATACTTTTTGTTAATCGTTTCGTAAATTAGTTATACATTAAAACTGAATGCATAAATAACTAATTTTGATTTATAATATTAAACAAAAATGTATAAAATATATATAAAACCTTTCAGTTTTATGAATTTCAAAAACCTATACAAATCAAACTAGTTTGATTTCAAAATTTCCTTACGAGTGTCAATAACTGTATCGGTTACGCTATTTCGGTAAGTGTAATGTAATTTGGATTTATTTTATATTTTCTTAATGTCGTATACACAGTGTAATAACGAAACATGATCATCAATCTTTTCGGATATTTCCCTTTTACAAAAAGTTGATACCGCTCTCGACATTATTGTCAATATGATTAAGTTGAGAGTAAAATGAAAATATGTTTAAACGCGATTCGTAAAAGATAAATTTGATTTTTCGGCATCAGATAAATGGCTCCTGCACCTTTCTATAACTTCATCAATTATTATTTATAATTTGGTTCAATATTTTTGGTCCACGTACCTATAATAAGTGTTATACATAATTTTATTGTTATGGGCAAATGTTGATTTGACCGGACTTTGACCGTATTTTCTTCTCGTTTTCCCAATGAAGAAAACTGGAAAATCTGAAAACACCAATTTATTTATTTCGCTATCTATCGTTTGCTTCTTTTTTGTTTTTATTACCGATTCTATTTTGTGATGATTAAGATTTGTATTGGTTTTATCATGGTAATCCATCTATACTACTATAAAGTAAGGTGTCCGTCATTCTGTCTGTTTCTTAATTCACGCTAATTTCAGAAACTATTTAATTGGAATAAGGCCGAAAGGCCGATCGTCGAAAGTCCGAATGTCGAAAGGCCGAACGCCGAAAGGCCGTATGTCGTAAAGCCGAATGTGTCGCAAAGCCGAATGTGTCGAAAATTTATATTTTTATCAAAATGTTTATATACAAATGTTTAATTGTAAATCGCCTTAAATATTAAACTCTTCTTACGTTTTTTGTGTCATATAATTAAAAATTAGTTAACTATAGTAAAAAAAAACTAAAATACAAAAATAATTTTTTTTTTCGACAAAATTTGATCACATTAATATGCAATATATAATGGTGATTTGGCGTCTACTGGTGGGGGGGACCAAAGTTGAGTAAAGTAATCTACCAGCTCACACTTCGCAAGTGTCCGTACTGCCTCCTCGTAGCAATCACCGGTAACTGAGGCCGTTTGGTACTTTTGACCATTTGGCACAGGCTAAAGTACGGCGCTAAAGGAGAAATCCTTGATAAAAAACCCTAATCTAAGGTGGAACAGCATATGCCGATGGCTGAATGGATGATAGGTTAATCAGTCCAAAGTATGCGGACTCTGGATACCAGGCGCCCTCCAGTTTTATTTAGCCTTCCTGTGGTAAATCTTGGTGTCCCACAGGTGACTTTCATTTCCCAGAAACTCGTGGGAGTACAAATGTCTAACAGAAGTTAAAAAAATAAGGATAGTAACGCTCCTAGAGCGTCACGTAATAGCGATAATTCCGCAGTGGCTCTCGAGGATATCGGCCCTCTTTCCGCTGTAGGGCTCTCGATGAGTGGTCCGTCGGATGGGGAGCTCCGTTTCGGGCTTGAGAAGTTAGTTCTCAAGCCCGACATGGACACCTCAGGAGATGAGAACTCGGCACCCGTAAGTGGGGATACCTCCTCTCTGAAAGCAGAGGGGAGCATGGACGTCGGAGAGGACCCGAAAGGTGAGGTCAACACCATTGACAAACCTGTCACGGTTCCTCGCGTAAAAATGTGTGGAGCCGCGAAAAAGCGGTATAGGAAGTTTCTTGCGGAGGGCAAAACGCCCGGAAGCGAGACGAGGCTTCTGGCGATGCTGCCACAAAAGGAGACTTGTGCTCCCACTGAGGCCTCACCGACGAAAAGGATCTGTTTGGATAAGGGTTCTCCACCGGCACAAAAAAAGGCCAGAGGGCATCCTAAATAAGGTGCTAGAGCAAGAGGCCAGGAAGCTTAAACCTAAGTTCCTTGGCAATCAGCTTCGGCCTGGTTGTCTGGTAGTAACCTGCGCTGACCGGGTCACTGTCCATTGGCTCAGAGAGGCTATAGGGACTATTAAGCCATGGGAGAGTGCCCAGCTGATCGTGGCCGAGGCGGCAAACTTGCCTCGAGCCTAAATTGTGTGCGGCACCTTTCCAAATAGTGCTGAATTGCCCTCGGAGAAGCTTTTTGGTTTTATCAAAAGCCAAAACGAGGGCATGCAGGCGATCAACTGGAGAGTGGTCAGGAGAGAGGCGAAAGGGTGGTCAGCCTTTTGCACCTTCTCTATGAACCACTCTTCAGTTGAGAAGCTCAAGCGGGTTGGCTTTAAAGTCACCTAAAAGTTTGGGACTGTTCAACTTCATCCCAAGGGTGATCAGGGTGGTGCCAAACCGGCGTCTGCCGATCAAGCCTGTAGCGGCTACGGTGGCGGCACCTTCAGCCAACACGACTGTGGTGGCGGCCCTCTACAGGAGACAGGTGGGAAGAAGGCAAGAAAGAGAGAGGATGGCGTCGGGGGTTCCACAGGGGAAGGTCCAGGAAGGGCTCCCCCCGCGCAAGCCACTGGTGAGGCCTGGAGGCTCTCAGGTAGCTGGGGCCAGCAAAACAAGGATGGGGGGCATTGGTCAGCCATCGTCCGGACAAAGAACGCATGCGGGTAGTGGCGGTGCGGAAAAGAAGGCTGAGCAGGTCCTTCTGAAGAGGATTTCGGAAAAATTAAGGCATGCATCGCCTCCCTGCAGATTAACCTGCATCATGCAAAAGCTTCTTCGGACGTCCTTTGTCGTAGGTTTATCTGCCAAAACATTGGCTTGGGTCTTATCCAGAAGCCATGGGTGACAGGTAACCAGATTAGAGGTATACCAAATCAAGTGGGTAAGTTAATTTATCATAAAGGAACTGAGAGTCTAAGAGCAGCTATTTTGGCCAAGTTTATTCCTATTTCAGAGATCATCTCCAGGGACTTGGTTGCAGTAATGGTGGAGGTTCCGGGTGCAAGAGGCAAACAGGAGGCTATAATGGTTTCCGCCAACTTTCCTGGAGACTCCGAGTTAATACCTCCACTTGAAGTTAGGCGGCTCAAAGCTCATTGCAAACGCAATGGGCTAGCTAGCCTGATAGGATGCGATGCAATCGCTCACCACACGGTGTGGGGTAGCTCGGACATCAATAACAGGGGTGAGTACCTTTTTGAATTTCTTATCTCAAATAATGTAGACATTGTCAATAGAAGAAGATAACCTACTTTTATAAATGCGATTAGGCAAGAGGTCCTAGATTTGACACTTGCTAGCCCGCATTTCAGCGACTTGATTAAAAATTGGCATGTGTCTGAAGAGGCCTCATTATCGGATCAGATTCGATTTGGCGGCTAAGACTATGTAGCGGCAGGAAATCAGAATTCTAAAACTGACCGACTGGGACTCTTATAGGGCCTCACTCGAATCAGAAATGCCCTCGGTTGTGGGGAACATAGAGTCTTTAAAGGGTTTGGAGATCTGTTCAAACCAGTTGCATAATTATATACACTGGGCTTACGAGAACAGCTGCCCGGTTAAGCCAAGAGAGTCCACAAAGATGGTCCTTTGGTGGAACGGGACGCTGGGTAAACTGAGGAAAAAATCGAGTAGATTATTCACCAAGGCTAAACGCACCGGTAAATGGGGCGAGTATAATGTGGCCTTAACGGAATATAATCTCGAATTAAAAAGATCCAAAAGGGCCACCTGAAAAAATTTCTGTGAGGAAATCAATAAATTGCCCTATGCAGCTCGTCTCATGAAAGTCCTTTCCAAGGATCATTCAAATGGTTTAGGACTTCTCCAGAAGCAAGATGGGAGGTTCAAAGACCCACTTTCCGGATTCAGTAGTGGTAGGAGCCCAAGAGGACACTCATAATCCCTCAAGTAAGATGGCCTATGCGCCTCACAGTAGGATCCAGAGTCTCTCTGGAAAAATATTCACACCCAGCAAGGTACGGTAGGTTATTGGGTATATCAAACTTTTCAAATCCGCTGGAGGGGATGGTATCTTTCCAGCTTTACTTCAAAAAGGTATTGAGGAAATACTCCCGAGCTTGATCTAGATGTTTCGGGCAAGTTATGCTTTTAACTATATTCTGAAACTATGGAGGAAGGTAAATGTTGTCTTTAAACCAAAGGGGGGATGGGGGTCGTCCAGACACCCAGGCCAGGGCATATCGGCCAATTAGCCTCACATCGTTTCTATTGAGGACGATGGAAAAAATCCTGGACTATCAAATAAGAAGTTAGGTTCTTGGAAAAAATCCACTGCATCAGGACCAGTTTGCGTATCAAACTGGTAAATCCACTGTGATGGTCCTTAGCGGTCTAGTCACGAGGATTGAAAAAGCAGTGACATATAAAGAAATTGCCCTTTGTGCCTTTGTGGACATTGAGGGGGCGTTTGATAATACCTCCTATGGATCTATAGAGAGGGCAGCAATGGAAAAAATGGTCCCGCTTTCTACAATTAGGTGGATCCGGTTTATACTGGAACATCGTGAGATTACTGCTAGACTAATTGGCGAGTCAGTAACCATCAGGGCCGTAAAGGGCTGTCCCTACGCCTCGTACTATCTCCTCTTTTGTGGTCATTGGTTATTGACAGACTACTGGTCCTTCTGAGTAGTAATGGGTTTGATGTCCAGGGCTATGCGGATGATGTGGCTATCATAAGACTTGCAGAGGCAAGTTTATAGAGGTCATTTCTGATCGCATGCAAAACGCACTAATTATAAAATGGCAGTGGTGTTACCAATGCAGGTGGAAGGAAATATCAAACCAGGCAATATGGTGGGTCATCTGGAAATCCTTAAGGAATTTCAGACAGACCCTACCATAGGAACGCCTTCTGACTGTATGCCAGCTAAACTAGACTTCCACAAACCATTCTGTGTTAGGTTACCTGACCGGGATGTGTGGAGTACAAGTGGACCATCCTTTAAACGAGGGTCCATGGTATGGTTTACAGATGGATTAAAAACGGAAGATGGGGCGGGGATAGGAATACACGGGATTGGTACTACCCTCTCGAAGTCCTTGGGTACCAATTCTACCGTTTTTCAAGCAGAAGTACATGCTATAGAACTTTGCGCTAGGATACGCATAGCAAAAGGCCTAAACGATGCAAAGATTTATATTGTATCAGACAGCCAATCGGCCTTAAAGGCTCTTAGGTTTTGTGCCGCTGAGTCAAGGCTGGTATGTGATTGTCTGAAGGTTATTAAACATCTGGCAGGCTCAAATAAGGTAACACTTATGTGGGTGCCAGGTCATACTGAAATCGAGGAAAACGAGGCAGCTGATGGCCTCGCCCGTGAGGGTTCTGCCTCTCCATTTATTCTCCATCAGCCAGAACCCTTCTTCGGCGTCATTAAGGGACACCTTAGAGCAGCGGTAAAACGCTAGGAGGATGTTCAGAAGTCCTTCTACGTTCGCAGAATTACAGGTTTGCGACAGGCGAAGAAATTTATACCACCTTCGTCTGTCAGGGTTAAGGAGTGTCTTGAACTTAGGAAACCTGAATTGAGGCTGCTTACTGGCTTCCTCACAGGTCATGTCCCCTTAAGGTATCACCTTAAGAAGATGGGCCTAAGTACGACAGATGGATGTCGCTTCTGCGATCTGGAAGCGGAATCAGTGGAACTTGTTCTGTGCCAATGCCCAGCCATTTTCCGGCAAAGACTTCAGCATCTAGAAGGGAGAACAATGAGCCCGGATAGTATGTATCTTGTACCGGCCAGTAGTATTATCAGATTCATTAAGAGCCTGAATATTGACTGGACGGATAATTAAGTAAGGTCCAATAGATCTTTTAGGTCGCGGTGCGAGGTGGCTTATGGCCCACATGCCATTCAATCAATCAATCAATCAATAAGATACATACACAGAATTTATTAGCTCGTATTTTTAATTTATTCGAATAATTTTACATTAAGAAATAAACTCAATGGTTTTAAATATTGATTTCAATCAATTAAGTGAAGGAAAATTTAAAGAAAATTCAACCTTTCGATCCAATTGGCTTTTCAACATGTTCGGCCATTTGACCCATTCGGCCTTTCGACATTCGGCCTTTCCGACTTATTCGGCCTATAGACATTCGGCTTTTAACACTTTCGGCCTTCCGACCCAATCGGATATACGACATTCGGCTCTTTGACATTCGGCTTTTCAACATTTGGCCTTTCGGCGTTCGGTCTTTCGACATTCGACCTTCCGACGATCGGTCTTTCAACATTGAACGATTTTGGATTTTTTTTTACCATTGTACCGAGTATTATCTCATGAGTTGGCGAGAGTTCGTCGAAGAGGATAGACGTGTTTTTTCTATCCTCTTCAAAAATTTAATTTAATTTAATTTTATTTTCTCTTTATTTTTTGTTTGTTATTTAGTGAAATGTATATACTTTTTATACATATGTTGTACATTTTATTTTTAAATTTTAAATTTAATTCTTATTAAATTTAAGTTTAGTGTAATAATAATCAAAGTGTAGTGAAAATAATTAAAGTGTAATTTTGGAAAATGCAATCCACCGGGATGCATTTGTCAGGCAATGTTTTTATTTTTTTAGATAGAAAAATTAAAAGTGAATGATTTGGTATTTTGTGAGATTGTACATAAAACCAAATTTCAATTTTTAATTACTAAAGTCTAATAATTGGATAGTATTGAAATAGATTTTAACTTAAATAGAAATACGGCGTAGTAAATTTTATATTAGATTTTTTTTGTACGCACACTTATTTGTATTAAGGGTAAACCTAAACAATATATTTATGTACCTGTCTCGTTCGCTTTTCGCACTTATTCTATGAAGGAAATGTACTATGTTTTGTTGGTTTTTGTATTATAATGTACAAACAACAACAAAATAGAAACTTTTTAATTGGTTTTGATTTAGTGGTTACAAATATTTTCCTGTATCTTGATACATAGATCAGGTATGTGTGTGTATGTGCTATAAGGTCTCCTTTATGTGTTCATTATTTATGTGAACAACGTTGGTGGTTTGGCGTCTATTGGAGGGGCGGACCAATGTTGAGTAGATTAATCTACCAGCTACGTAACCTTCCAGAAGGGTGCGCATCACGTGAACTGTTCTGGTCTTGTCATTAGGCAGCTGCGTGCTGGGTACAGTTGTGTAAGGGGTAACCTGTTCACAATTCGCAAGTGTACGTGCTCCCTCCTCGTGGCAACCACTGGTAACTAAGGCCATTTGGCACATTTTCGGCCATTTGGCACATGCTAAAGTACTCCGCTAAAGGAGAAAACCTTGACAAAAAAAACAATGTAAGGTGGAACAGCATATGCCGATGGATGAATGGCTGATAGGTTAATCAGTCCAAAATATGCGGACTCTGGAGATCAGGCACCCTCCAGTTTTATTTAGCCTTCCTGTAGTAAAGCTGGGTGACCTACAGGCGATTTGCAATTCCCAGCAATTCGTAAGAGTAAAATCAAACGGAATAAGGGGCAGGATCAGGAATTTATGGGAGTGGGACCGCCCCCTCGAAGTCCTTGGGCTCTAATACTACCGTCTTTCTAGCGGAACTACATGCTGTAGTAAACATCTAGGAGCAAGAGCAATAAGCCCAGATACTATGTTTCACGTACAGGGTGGCAATATTGTCAGATTCATGAAGAACCTGAATATTGACTGGACGGATAATTAAGCAGGGTCCAGCACAATAGATCTTTTAGGTCGCAGTGCGAGGTGGCTGATCGCCCGCATGGCCCTCCAATAATAATAATAATAATAATAGTCCATGTTACATCCCGGTGCAACATTTCCGAGATTATGAAATTTAGACTTTGCGTGTCTTTTCCAAATTCACCTTATAGCTGGTCTCCTGGTTAAAAGAAGCTGTGAAAGATGTTAGTTTCACCACTTCCTCAATTCCGTTTATGTTTTTTATAGGTTTTTGTATGGGATAGATATTTTGAACCTTGAGCTCCTGTCTGTGAGATCTGCTTTGATTTCGGCAATTTCCGTTTCCTGATGGATGCCTTCGATGATTAACAACTTCGGACGCAGGCTTTTATGGGTGTATGTATAGAACACCATACCGTCTTACTGAGCTGTTCAATGATACACTTTTGCTTTATTTCGTTTTTATAGACCTCAATACTCGTCGCAAATATCTTCAGGAGGGTACCACCATGTTTTCCTGTGAAGTCCTTGATCTGCTTAAAGTTTTTAGTATCTAACCCTTTTATAATGTTTGACGGAGGTTTTATAGTCATCGGATTTGTTGCCACAGGGACTCTATAAGCTGCTTCGATTATATCAGCTGGTGGATCAGTTGGTAGGTGATGGAGTTTTCCACTAAAGTGTGAGATTTTAGGATCCTAAGTAATTTGAGTCAGAGCTATTTATTATGGTTTCTACAACCTTACTGATGTCGTCGTCGTTAACCAAATTTGAACCGTAGTTGTTACGAGGTCGTTTATGGTTTGCAGTGACAATAGATGAACCTTAGGCATCACTGATTCGCTTGTTGTTTGTGTTAGTTGTTCTAATACTTTTATTTTTATTTTCGATGGCTCTTTCTATTGCGCCGTCAATACTTTTGTTCGTTTTATCACTTCCAGTAGTGAGATTTAATTTTGCGCTCAGCTGGCTAAACAATTTGTTTACTTGTCTGTTAATTTGCTTCTGCATCAGGTCAACAAGCCTGTCGCAAAGAGATGACGTACCCCCAAATTTACTTCAGAACGTTCTGCTTTTTAATTTGGGGTTTGTAGGCAGTTTTGATTAGATCAATGAGCTTTTGCCACTATACATTTAACGTAAATGATTACTATCTGTTGAGATCAACAGTGCAACAAAACACAATATTTTATGTCAACTCATCAACACTACAAGCCGGAACCTAATAAATTAATAATTTGTTTTCTATATAATGTCACACAACACCTTTTCTCATTAATATGCTTACTAAACATTAATATTTTATTATTTCTTTTTATTGTAAAATAGTGTAATTTGGATGAATGAGATTTTGTATAAAAAGACGAGCAAATTAAAAATAAACGCTCAGAATAAATTTACAACTGAAACAAAGTGTTTGTTCTCAAAATTATTAAGACCCCACCAGTGGTAATCTTAATAATCATCAATATTCGGAACTCTTATATTAACAACAAGTTGTTTATTCTCGATAACCAATAGACCCCACCCGTAGTAATCTATTAGTTAACTGTAGATCAAGACTATCTTGAATTTATAATTTAAGTACAAAAGTCTATGATTTTACACTATCATTCAATGTGATCCACAAATTGTTTTTAACATTTATTCGTAATCTTTTCACTGAAAAGTTTGCTGCTGATGACAAAGACTTCCTTTTTACTCTCTGCACTATGTTTGTCCTTTCTTAAGCTCTTCGCGAGCGACGGGTATTTGGTTTTCTTATATTTCGAAATTATTTTTAATTTTTTTCGCAGGAAAATGAAAACAATCAACCGACAACGTGAAAGTTTAAGGGCGCTCTTGTATTTATACCCACAAATTTGTTCTCATTATTATTTGTGTAACATGGAAAAAAATCGAAATAAAATCAAATTAAAAAATAATCAACCTTGATTATACAAAGCCATAGCCTAGAAAACGAAGCTTTTATAAGGGAATAAGAAATGCGGAAAATCCGAACTTCTCATGGTAAAACACTCTAAACATATGGACATTTTTTTTTCCTGACTCGAATTTTGAAATGAAAACGTTACAAATTCCTTATTAAGGTTTATGAATGTCAACATATATCAATGTCGTTTAAGTAAATCGTTTTCATTTTCTTGTAATAATTGATTTATTTAAACCAAAATATTAAAAAAAAATCATAACAACAGCATTCTGTTCTAATTGAAATAAAAGCTAACTACAAATCGTGTGGTCATTAAGTCAATATAGATTACATAGATGGCAGTGATGGTTGGTTGGGTACTAAATCTAACTTTGCAAAAGTTTTGTAACTCGGGCCGCTCCTTACGGTAAAGGAGAATTTTAATGGAAGCGTATCATGGGGTTGGGTACCAACGTGTATCATGGGTTGGGGTTTCGGAAGATAAGTTTTCAATACGCTCGCAGTAAGATTTTGATAAAAGTAAGATTTTTAGTAGTAAAATTTCAATACGCTTCAAGTGATGGCAGTAAAAATCTGGTCAAATCGTATCAAAAATTACCACCTGGGCAAATTTCAATTTAAAAAAATTGTAGGAAAAGTAAAACAAGTTCACAAAAAATTACGAACTTGTGATAATTTTGTGATTTAATATTTTTTTTTCGTATTTTTCTGCAAATATCTAAGACATCTGACGTACGATAGCGAAACTAACGATAAATTAGCAAGTTTATTTTAATTCGTTTGAGCCAACTTTGTTGTATTTTTCAAAATGAAAGTTCGAACAGTATATTTTAGACATAATTTAATTTCAATATTTCTGCAATTAATATTTATTTGTATATTGTTGTTAAAGATATGTAAAAAACTTTTATATAAACGTTTTATAATGTTTTTGCTTTTATCATTGAAAAAATTGAAGCTAAAAAACATCATTTTTACTATGGATTCCTAAGGAAATCAGTGAAAATGGGGTTCCACTAAAACAGCTTTTAATAAATACGTCGTGATGATTATGGCTCTATTCTCTAGAAGGCTCTAGTATGATCTTTTACTGGTTTATGGGAAACCAATAGAACAATACTGTTTTTTAACTTCAAGTTTTTCAATGAAAATAGCTCAAATGTTGCAAAACTTTTATATAATTATACAATATAAATAACAATACTGATTATATTGCTATTAAATAAATAATATGTTAGATATACATTGGATTAATCAGAATTTCCAATCATTTCAATTTATACAAATAAAAATTAAAATTAAATATGCACTATTCCCATACAGCAAATGTTTGTGGTTAGCGTTCTCGTAATTCGCTATTGTCGGCTTAAACTTTACCATTCCCCAACCTAATCACAAAATAATCGCACATTTAATATTATTATGTGAATTTGTGTTTCTTCTTTTAATAATTTTTGTCTTTAAATATTTTAAACCTGATAGATTGATTCAATTTTAAAAATCTGGCGCTGCCATCTACGTGGTGTTTTTTGTTTGGTTCGAATCACTGGATTGTGAATAAAACAAAATCAATTCAATTTATTACCAACGAATTTATTTATTTAGTACCAAATATTATTACAACACAATTTATTAACGAAAATTCACCAAATCACTTTACTTTAATATTCGCACAATTTTACTGATCACTTATAATTTTTAAATCGCACTACAACACTTTTTATAACACTTTTTAATTCCTTATTTATCTTTATACTATCGCTTACCAAATACTAATATCCAATTCGACTACGTTCGGCTTTTTATATAGACAAACCAAACTTCTAAAAATTTTATGACTTTTCCAGTAAGAATAGTCTAGAAACATTTAGAACAGTTTTATCATGGAGAAATCCAGTTTAGTATAGTAAAACATAGAGCTATTAATTTAACTTATTCTATTACAACCTAGGTGTCACCATAACAATATGTTACTTAATGCTTTACGGGGAAAAGGGTGGCCGTTTATTATTATAATTTGTTAATGAGTGGGGGGAGTGGTTGTTATAGGTTACGTAACAGAAATAATTCGAACACAATCGTAATTTGGGTTAATTTATACTAGGCGACCGTATGTCGTTTCTAAATCTTCTATTTGTCTATTCTTTTATTTTGCTATTGGGCCGATTTATTTTTCTACTATTTTAAGGAACGCTCGATAAGAATTAAAAATCAGAAACTAATTGATTCATTCAAAATTGCATCTAATTCTCTTAGCGATAATAGGCAATTAGAAGAAAACGACATATAGACAACACAAAATTTTAATTTGTTAAGCCTATCATTTGTTTCCATTTTGAATTTTAAGAAATGACAAATTAAAACCATTTTTTTAGATACTTCAAAATACAAATTTGGAAATATTTTTGAATTTAATTTTGTTAAAATTATTAAATTCGTAATGAATAAAAAATGTTGTAAATTTTCTTGACTTTTAATCTTAACTTTACTATAGAATAATGCTTTTTAGAATTATTTTATTTTGCACGTGATGATTACCAATTTTATCAAATATAATGAGATTTTTTTTTTTAAAGTAAAATATTTTGGTTTGGAACATTCACTAGCATTTTTGGATTACACATATTTAATTTTGTAAAAATGTATATTACGAATCATAAAATTTTAAAATATTTTTTATTTATTTGATCATTTAATTAATTAAGAATGTTTAATTTAAAACATACGACAATAGAAATCTTAAATGTATTCAAACTACAATTTCACTACAAGTGTTAAGATTTACTAAACAAATCTAAAATTAGTTTAAAATTAGGAAAAAATTAAAAAAAAAAAAAGTTATTCGAAATCTTTTTAACATTGCAAAGGTTTTATTTAAATCTGCTGTGACATTCAATCTAAAAGTTGTAAACTTATTTTGATTTTTTTAAATTTTTTGAACTATTATAAATTGATTATTTCTTGCACCTAAACATTATAAGGGTACAGGTTATGTGCTTGAATCATTAATAAATAAATAAATAATAAAGTCTTCAATTCATTCATTGTTCAGGTTAATATTTAATCAAATAATAAAATTTTTCAAAATACTCTTAAAAAATTAAAAATTATTGTTACCAATTTTACAATAGTTTTTCCTGTTTTATGAGGTTTGTAAAATTTTTGACAATTTACAATATTGGACAAACACAAAATTTCAAATATTACAAATAATTTAAAATTAATTATTTTTGGAAGTATCACACAACATCACAATATGTTCAAATTAAATGGAGAGTACTCTAATATAGAGTAAAATGAGGTACTCATATAATAATTTTAGAAGATAGTTGGGAAAGGAATGACAAAACTTTATAGGAGAACCGAAAATTTAAAATTTTTAAAACATTTCTAATTATTGGTATGCATTTTGAATTTTAAGGAATTTGTAAAGTTTTTCGAAATGAAAAATTCATGCAATTTTAGTAGATACTTCGAAATTTTAATTTAGAAATTTTTAGAATTTAATTTTAATCAATTGAATTAGTCATAAACCAGTAAATTTGGTAAATTTTGAAACTTTAAGATGTTTTACGATTTTTTAGAGATTTAATCTTTCAGATTTTTCTACGAAATTTACTAAACAACTATAGTACAATATATGTTTGAACAGACTATGTATTTCACATTTTAAAAATCAGACATGAATTTAAGGAATTTACAATTTTAGCAATTTTTTAAATTAATTTTTTTTAAATTTTTACTTACTATAAATTATTATATAATAATATAAATTATTGGATTATATTCTTCTTATTTAATTTTGGAAAATTTAAGTTAAGATTTATAAAATTTTAAAAAAGTGTCAAATTTCATTTTATTTAAACATTTAAATAATTCAGAATTTTTAATTAAAATCAATTACGAGTCTAAAATTCAATTCGCAATTTTAAATTAAGATTCGTGTACTAGAAGTTTACGAATCATTTTTAAAATTTTGAAAAACTTATAAATTTCAAATTTTGAGAAATTTCAAAGATGGACGGTTTGAAATATTTTTGGAAAATTTTGTAGAAATCAATTTTAAAATTGGATACGACTTTTAAAATTTCGTTTGATTTTCAAATTGTCTCGTATCGGTTTTACGTTTAAAACCATAATTTAATGTGTAACACGGCTATAATTTATTTCATTTTAATTTTAGAATTAAATTTAAATATTTCAGAAAGTTTAGCCGAATTCGGTGACCGAATTTGAAAAGCGTAAGGGAAAAAGTATCATAATTAATTTTTTTTGGATTTCAAAGTCAAAAAGCCATTTCAGTTTTGAAATATAACTTTCAAAATTCATCGAAAACTAGTAGTAGAACAAATCTAAAAAAAAAAATTTGAACTTAAATTTTGTGTAGACAGTTCTAATTTTCAGATGATTCAGCTAATTCGAGATAATTCAAAAGAACAAATTAAACTTAAATTTTGTTTTAAATAATTAAATTCGACAAAATAATTTGAAAATAAAATTTTTTACTAAAAGCAAAATACCCAAACACAATAATTTAAAGTTGTAATTTTTGATTATATTTAAAATTTCATTGTGTTGCGGTCGATTTAGAGAAATAAGGAAAAATGTTAATTTTGATAAATTTAGAATAACCAGCTAAACATGTGTAACATAGTTAGTCATTTTGAGTAGTGATACAATAATATTTTTGGTTGGTAGTCAATTTTTTCAAGACATTGATAAGCTACTTGGGACATTCATCTGCTACACAGGACTTTTAATGAGCGGATAATACTTATCCGTTTGGAAATAATTTTTCTATTTTAAATTCTTGTAAGTTCTCGGCTAGAAAAATCAGACCGATGAAGATTGAGCAGCAAACCTTGTAACCAACTTCCATTTAGCCTGGCCTTAAACTATTAGTAGTATAAAACTGAAAACTTACCGAGCAAACGGCGCAGTGGTTAAAGCTGTGGCGGTTGGATAGGGAGGTACCGGGTTCGAATCCATATAGGGGCGGGATGCAAAAGGGATTTTTCATCATCTGATTACGATCGGTGATGAAGATGGACACATCTATGACCCCCTGTTGAGAGTGCAAAATCCATGGGCCGACCCACCTTTCATGTCAGCACTACAGGTTGGCATGAAGCAATGTGCAGGTGGTTTTCAAAGACGGATCTGTTGCCGCCCGTCTTCGATTTGGCTACTCTAGGCGTAAAGTAGGACGGCAAAAAATAAATCAAGAACAAACAACAACAGCAAACAACAACTGAAAACTTCTAACAAAAATTAGAATTAGTTTGTTAATTTTTCGAAGCACCATTATTTGCTTGAGGCCAACCCGAACGCTGGATGATAATAATTTTGGACTTTGCCAAAAATTTTGTGAAAAAACTAAAATTTGCGTTGTGGCAGTTATTCCAATCTGTCATAATCTAATATAAAATTTATGGTAAACTAGATTTTTAGATTAAAATCTAAATTTTGTTAATAATTTTTCTCGAGTATCAACAAACCAGAATTTGACAAAACCAAGCTTACTTAATTTAGTGGAGAATTTTATTCTATTTATTGAAAAAATTCGCTCACAGAAAATATTCTTTTTAGAGTAAAAATAAATTTCTTGACGGACGCTTACGATAATTGTGATGTTATTTTGGAGCTTCGAAATGTTTGATTGTTTTACATTGCATAGTTACCCTTCTCAATTTGAGAATTTTGTTGGCTGCGTCCTAATTAGTTTAAAAAATGTACATATTAAATTTGAAAATAAAAGCTTAGGAGCTTAATATGATATTTTGTTTAATATTTGAATCAATTGGGCAAACTAAACCGGAATCGAAGGTAAAGTTTTATATTAGGATTTTTCACGTTAAACATTTTACAAATAATAATGAATCATTCCAATTTCCATTGCTAAATTCCCTTATCATTTATTCTTTCTTAATGTTAAAGATAGCATTGTAGAAATTTGTCTTACCACGACCATTCATGTTTATTTACGAATGGTGTTGTCAAAACAGATTGTGACTCATTTATACTAATCTGTTTTCAACGATATTTATGTTTTTATGCACACGATAACCAAATCATCACCCAAAAGTAATCATTAAATAAATAGCCTGGTGGCAAATACATATTAACCAAAACACTATAATAAAATGACTCAATATTAAATCATAACTGATTCATATATCCGAGTGCTTAAAATATACATCTGCATAATTTCTATTTTTGTCCATGTCTCATCGGCAGATTGGTAAGACCCATTTGCCCAAAAAATACAATATTGACCTGTATGTCTCTAATTACTTATACTTATATTTTTGAGTTATGTTGTCTACCTCATATAAATAAAAGGGGAACAAAATATTAGGTTACAATATTGAAAAAAATAATGTTTTATATCACCTGCAAAATCTTTATACGAGTACATATCCTTATTTTTCATCTCAACCCCTTTGATTTATATAATCTAACCCTTTTTCGCATCAATACAAACATTTCTACATTTTGCAATGAAATAAATCTTATTTTATATATGTCCTAGAAACAAAAAGGATACAATTTATACCTCAACTAGAAAAAAAGGATGTTTGAATAACGCAGGTGCAAACAATGGCAATCATCTTAATTTTTTTTTTTTTTTTTTTATAGCGAAATCAAAAGTGAAAATCCTTTATTTTATTCAGCTGAGACGTAATATCCTTTTTGTTTATAATTCTAAAGATTTGTTACAATACATAAATAAGATCCTAGTTTTTTTTGTGGTTTTTATTACACGATTCAAAATTAAATAAAAAGTGAAACTGCTTGAACTGATTAAAGGATTGCAATTGTAACGTCTTTTTTCTTCGTTGTCTTATTGTATATATGTATTATGCCGGTATTTTTTACATCTGCCACCGATTTGGGATTACTCAACTTGATAAAGTGCATAACTCAATAAATCACTTTTTACATTATCAAATCAATCAAATACACGCCCTGATTGATTTATCGCAATAATGCGCACATATAAGTGTCATGAAAATAATCAATTTTTGCAATTATTTAGTTGACAACACATACGCAAAAATAATAATTTTTTAAATTCCAAAATAATTGAAATTCCATCGGACATTCAACAAATATTTGAGGAATTCAACATTGTTGTTTTATCCTCAATTTTGTGCAATACAACACAATACAATACGCAAAAAGAGAGATGAATAAAAATCGTCCAAGACGTTGTCGTTCGTTGGTTTTGCAAAAAGGAATACAAAAAAAAAATAAAAAATAAATTTACTGCACTTGTTTCGTTTAAAATTTATAAAAAATAAATAAATAAATAAATAAGGAATTTATTTATTTCTTATGAAATATACCAACAACAAGGCAAATCTTAAAGACTTCTTATGCACATGAACCTTTTTGGTTTATATACTGTATACATGTATGTTGGTTGTCTTCTTGTGTTTTTATATTTTTCAAAGAAAATGCCTAAGAAGAAACCCTGAAATTCTTTATGTCTTTTGGTTTCTTATTTAATTTTTATTTTTATTTTTTTATTTTTTCATTGAAAAAAAAAAGTTCTGATTTTTTTTGTTTTGTGTGTTGATTTTCTGATTTCTTGGAAATTTCAATTGAATTGTGCAAAAAAGGAATGAAATCTTTAATACATTTTTACTTCTTCTTATTAACTTTGTTAGTTTTGTTGATTTTGTTCCAATGATTTTTTTTTTTTGTGTATTAAAAAAAATAAATCAATTTTTTCTTTATTTAATTTTTATTTAGTTTTTTTAACGAACGGAAAATAATAAAAAAAAAAATTCATGAATATATCTGAAATAATAGTGATATATTGAAAGGTGTAGATTCCATTTGAACTGAATGAAAAATTGTAAGAATATTATAAATCGAAGATTTGTATAACAGATACATGGAGCTGGATGAATAAGAAAACAAGCAGCACTTGTACGATGTGTAGCAGGTATCTTCAGGTGATGCGCTGTACAATTCCATTTAATTAGTCGAAATTTGGATGCAAACTAGTTAAAATTGTATTTAGTCAAATGGCAAAAGGACGTACTGATGCCACTCCTAAAGTAGATGGGCGTTAAGAAAACAAAAACACTTGTAACAAATTTGATACACAAATATTAGGCTCCATGAATAGAAGAAAAAATAAAATTAACGAAGAAAATTTAATGTTTTGAAAATTTATTTTAATTCGTCTTATACGTCTTAGAGGATGACGGCTACGGCTTCCAAATCCCTCAAATCGAAATTGTTGAAGAAAGTGTTTAATAATATTTTAAAACTTAATCTTCTTTCTCCGAATTAAAAAAATTGGGATTTAACGTTGACTTATCGGGATTTCGTTTTATGCAGGATTTACTTCAAAATGAACTAAATTCCAGCAACTTGGGAATTCGTTTGGGGCTATTTCATTTTTAACGTGGGGATTATTTTTATAATGAAATAAATCTCAAATTACAGTTAGGTTGTAGTAGCCTCAAATTAAGTTCAGTTAGAAATTAGCTATAGAAACCTCAATACTGAAACAGCCATGGACAAAAATTTAGGTTGATAAATATTAAAAACATCACTCCTCTGCAGCATGTTATTATGAAATACTTATTTTCAATGATTCAGGTCCCTGAAATCTACCCTTTTTAGAGAAATAAACCCAAAATGAAATGGCAACATCTTTATCAACTCTTCGTCGATTTAGATTATCGGCCGTGGATTGGTCCAATGGGCTCTTTTGATCAGAACAAATTTTTACTGTTGCTAGGAGTTCTGTGAATTGTATTGGATATTGGAATTAATGACAATTTATAAAGCTTTAATATACATATGTATTTAGGAAAGATAGGGCGGTACCTTCCCTTTATTATGGTGGTTTATTTATGTTTGTAAGAGATCATATTAGGGATAGTTTAGTAATCACCCCTCCTTTATTTCAGAATTGTTATTCTCGAATTAGGAGTTTTTGTTTGTCATTGTTTTCATAACTCATTATTATTTCGGTCGAAGGAACGTATACATATACCATATTATATGACTTCAATTTCGATATCCACCAAAATTCCACCTTCCCTCGGGATTATTTAAATCTTTTAAATGGACTTAATTTATCCATTCTGTCGGTTCCTTAGGGGAATATTTTTTGACTTATATACTACTAACCAAATTTTTTTTTACTCCTATATTAGTTTGCCCTTTAATAGTTGTGTTCTGCTTAAAACGGTTGCCTTTAAAGCAAAATCTCCACCTTGGTTCTCCCAAGAAATTTCAAATGACATTAATATTATGAGATGGAAAAAGATGATGGGAAAAAGTACCCTTATATTGGCGGTCTCATTATAAGCAGACTCGAAGGTCTCTGGATAAGCTAGTCTACTCTCTTTCTCCCAAAATTTTCTGGGGTAATGTTCGTGATTGAGGCCTCAGTAAATGCAATAGTAGTTCTAGTGGAATTTTGAAACCCAATGACATCAGTAGTTATTATTGCTCTAGTTTAAACAGAGCCACAACCTCCCGTCCTATAATTCGTTTACGTTTTCAAACATTTTTCTCGAGTATTTACAATATAATCTGCTATGTGAAATTTTCGGGCAGTAAATATTTTAAGTTCTCTTTCTAAAGACTTCAAAATTGTTAATTAACAAAAAATTCAAATTCAATCGCATATAAATAGCAATAGTTTAGTTACCCCTTCTACTATGTTATTAAATGTAAGTGATGATACTAGACACAATATGAGTAAAGTGTCTAAAATTCTGAAGGTTAAAAAGCCTAGAAGCTTAAGAACCTAAAATTTATATCTTGACACAATGATAAATATTTAGAAATTTTCACGTCAATTCTGAAAGTATCGTGCGACAAATTCTCTGAATTCGGACATTTCTAATTTGAGATCGGTAGTTGTGCTGCCCTAAAACTTGCATCAGACAAGTTGTGATAAAATTAAGTATATGATATTCAATAAAATCTGTTTAAAACTTTTATTATAAAATTCTGCAAGTTTTCCAGTCAAATATTTTAAAGTTACGAAATGAATAACTAACTTGGATCTGCAAGGACCAAAATAATTTCAATCCTGCATTTTTGCATTTTTACCACATAATGTTCTTGGTTCAAAGCTAATTTTTTTCAATGTTTTGGTCGACTCTGAGTCTCAATAAGCAAAAAAAAAACCGTCCTTCTGTCTGGATGTTCGATTCAAATTTTTGGCGCCAATCTGTTGCGTTTTAGTTGAGCGTTGAGTTAGTTGTCGATTTGGGGGTTGAGTTGGGATTGAGATAGAGTTGAGTTGGATTTGTATTGAGTGAGCAGTTCAGGTGGGAATTTATTTATTTATTACAAAAACTACGTTTTGTGGAAAAATTTATTTTAATGGAATATTTACAAAAATTATAATCGGTGACTTTTATAAATATTATGTAAAAGTATTATACAATGCTAAAAGCTAATTAATGTTTAGCCGTTAAAAGTTTTTAATATAATGCCTTCCTGAAAGATTCCCTTGAAATGGAACAGTCAAAAGGCTGAAATACGGTGTTAAACATACGAAACATACTAAACTTGGCTCCAAAATGCCTAGGTTAGAGGATACAGAGGTAAAACCGTGAAAGTGATCATGCCGCCGCAAACAAAGAGAACAAAGAGGCAGGAAAATACACCTGCGACGGCAACTCAGCACAGACGGACGGTACGTGTAATTAAAATGTCACGAACAAAGATGGCCAAGCTACATCACGTCGATGTTTCGGTCGCTGTAACCTCAGAATATTGCACCGATCTTTTAGAATGATGGCAGAACGCATTTAATTATGTCCGAGTGGCACTATAGAATGGAGAGCAAGCAATGGAAGTGTATTCTAAGATTGGATCGAACAAAGACTACATATAAGGTGTTAGAATTTATGTGAAGGTAATCGATAGGTCTAGTAAAGATAATGTTTAAAGAAAAAATTACACCAGTTGCAAAATCGGTATAAATTGATTTTTGAAACAGGCAGTTGGATACATTGTCAGTTATGACCAAAATGATCATGTCGTCAGCGAGGACAAGAGCACCATAGGTTCTGCAATATAAGCTGAGTTGAAGTTGAGTTAGGATTATTTTGACGGTTTAGCTGGAAGATAGCTTTAGTTGTTTTGAGTCGAGTTCACATAAGATTTAGTTTCTGGGGTTAAGTTGAGAGTTCAGTTAAGGGTTGAGTTTGAGGGTTGAATTAAGATGGAACTGAGGTCATTTAAGAATACTAAATTCGGACCGTGTTGATTCAGATATTGAGTTGAGCGTTCAGTTTGGGGGTGAGTTAGGCATTGAGGTGAGGTTAAATTCGGGTTGAAAGCGAGGTGATTGTTGAATAGGAAGTTACTTTGAGTTGATTGGTTTAGTCATTGCGCAAGGCGTTGAGTGTGGTATTGAATTGAGGGTGACTTTTGAATCCAATCGGTGGGAGGTTGATTTCGGATTGGGTTGCGTCTAAGGTTGGGTTCATTCAGGTGTTTAGTTTAGGATTTATTTGGAAGTTGAGATGAGATTTGATTTGGAGATTAGCTTGAATTGATATGAGCTGAGTTCCTGTTGGGCGTTAAGCTTGAGGTTAACTTGAGGGTTGAGTTGTGATCGAGTAGGAAGTTTATTTGAGGTTCAGCTAAGAGTTCAGTTAAGGCTTTATTTAAAGTTGAGTCGAGGGTTGAGTTTAAGGTTAGATTTAATTGAGTTCATGATTACAAGTAGTTTTCGAACTCTGCTGATTTGTTGATTGATTTTAATTTTAGTTTATGGTTGAATCGAAAGTTGATTGGAGGTTGAGTTGGAATTGAGTTCAGAGTTGGGTGTTGGGTTCGGGGTCGAATTGGGTGATTGAGTATGAGTTGAAATTAATTTGGGGTTAATGTTAGGTTGGAAGTTGAATAGGAGTTTGTGTAGTAGATTAAATTGAGATTGAGTATTCATTTAGGGATTGGTTAGGAAGTTGGATTGGAGGGTAGAATGAGCTGAATTGAGATATGTTCACGTTTGCACGAAATTTTCCGGACCAATGTTGTAATCACCTCATCAGTTTTCAGCCCTTTATATTTTCTTTTTAAATTCTTAAATAAATTTTTAATTCCTTGAAATTTAAATATAATTTGAAATTTGGAAAATTTGATTCCACTACTTAGTTTAGAATTTCTATTATAATTTGCTGTAATTTTATATTTTAAAAGTTTGATCCAGCGCTGTCTGTAGCTTCTCCTAAATTCCGAATATGAAATGATTTATGAATGGAAGCCTTTTAAAATCAATATTCTACTATTAAACGATGAAAACATTCATTCAATGAAACCCCAGATTTTGGAAAATCTTAGCTCAGAAATAATTTACTTTGTAAAATATCTGACACGATGGAAAATGATTTCCAAATAAATTTTGAAAGTATAGGAGAAGAATTCCACTAACACAATTTGCAATAACATAACAAACTTTTTCTTATAGACAAACTATTTTTAAAGTTCTGAAAATTTTGTTTTAGGCGCATAAAATCTGAAACATTTTAACACAATTTCTTATCTAAAGTTTAAATCTGGAGATAATTTAGGCGGAAAATTGCAATGCGGTAATTTGCAAATATTTCTAGTACTTGAAAAGTTTTCAAAATTCCGAAACATATCTGGAAATTTTGAAATCAAATCTAAGAACAATCTTAGTTTACAAGCATGCTAATGTATTTGATAAATAATCCAAAATTCATGTTAGCTCGAATTAACAGGTTTTCTATGTAATTTTGAATCTATCAAATTTACAAACCAATACTAGCGCCAGATATTTAACTGAGTTGAAGTTTTGTCAGATTAGAGGAATAATTAAACGTGGCTTTTATTTTTTCAAAAAATCAAATTTATTAGGCTTGACCATGGTATTTTAGAAATATTTCCAATGATAGAATTTTGACATTTTAAAATAAAATTAAATTAATTTTTATATTGCTTCTAATTTGTCCGGAGCACTCATATAAAAATTGTAAATCTTTCTCTATGTGAAAAAATAAGAGAGTACACCAATTTATTCAGCCAAACTGCGATCGCAACTCTATCGAACATTGGTTTAGGTTCCTTTAAAAAAGAAATCGCTCAGTAAAATATTGAGCAATGCTAATATTGGGCCTGCATTTTTTGTTATCATTTTATATAAAGTAGAATCCCTAAGAGGCGGAGACCCAAGGGACTCGGCAAGTAGTTATCGTGGAAAATTACCAAAAATTAAGAGTACAATTTATAAAAAGCTTTATTATTTTGTATGAATAAATGAACATGTGACGGGTTCTTTCAAAATCTAATGGTTTTGTTAAATAAAAATTAAAAATTGCCAAAATTCCAGAAACTTGAAAGAATTTTAAATTGGCTTCCAAAATCATTATTAATGGCCATTGGGGTTAGTAGAGCCAAAAACCATTAATAAAATTATTTTTAAATTAACTAATTTCATCGAATTTTTAGTAAGTTTTCTGAATAGTGTTTACACACAAGTCAGAACTTTCATTTATATGTAATTGTTTCAGATTTTTTTCTTTATTTTGACATTTCAACATATAACGGTTTAGTTAAATTTTGGAAATTTTTTAAATTTGTTTGCTTAGCTTTCGGAGAGGTTCGTAAAAATGGTCAAATATTTAATACTGTCGCGCACAAAACAAATATTGATGGCATCCAATAGAACAAATAAATTACCTCCCAAAAAAATGTTAAGCAAACAAGTGGTTTATAAAATACTTTTCCGTCAATATACATATGTATGTCAATAATTAGTCGCGAATTTGTTCAGGTATTCCGTGAACATCCGAAAGTGTTAAGAGCCAATTGCCAATTTCATTCAAAATTGCGATTAAAAGAATAAAATTTGAAACAAATTTATTTGTAGGGATACGGGTATCTTTCTTGTTTGAAAGGTGAATATTTTAATCACCCACTCTGTGTGCTACCTGTTGCCAAATATTTGTCAATGGGTGTTAATGGCCCTTTATCAGTTGGTATTAGAAATTGAAGATTAGAAATCAAAACAAATTTATGTCTGGGAATGAGGAATATTAGATGAGGAACTTAGTAAACGAAATAGTTGATATTTCGTTTACTACCGGAACCTTAGTTCAAATCTCTTGCAAAGAGTGGGTAATATGCTCTAATCAATTTCATTTACAATCGCAATTTTAGGATTCAATTTCAAAATAAATTTATTTCTGGCGATAGGGATACCCTATGACTTGATGAGAGCCCGAGTCCAAATCTGTAAAAAGTCGTGTTAATGTCACTTTATCAATTTCAGTCAAAACCGCAATTTGAAGTTTAAAATTTGAAAAAAATTTATTTCTGGAGAAAGCAGATACATTTTTATCTTGGAGGATGGAGAATTTATTGGGATATTTTTGGAATTATCAGAACCAGTGTCTAAATCTCTGATATAAAGGGTGTTTATGGCTCTTTAACAATTTCAACCAAAATCGCTTATCGCCTATCTTCAGAAACAAATGAGTTTCGAAATTTAATCTTTAATTGCCATTTTGACTGAAATTCGTAAATTGCCATAAATACCCCTTGTCAGAGATTTGAACGTAGGTTCTGATAGAGATGTTCAGATAAGCATTGATGAAGGATGTTCCAATGTCTTCTACATTAATTGGACCGATTTTTTTTATGCTCGTTTATTTTTGCATTTGTAATAAAAGCGATTCCAGCCTGAATATTTAGCCATAATATTTCATTATACATTGTAGTAGTTGTCTCTACTACCATAGATGACATATATTTAGGTTTTTATTTTTCTGCTATTTTATAAGTTTTTCTTTGGGCTGCCCATCCGTCAACTGATTTTAATTAAAAATGTAAGGCCTTTCCACCAGATATCATAACTTAGCAATTGTTGCAGAAAAGTCCCCTGAAAGCAGGATCAGCTCGATTCATGGATCGCGGAACATGAAGCCATTGATTTCACCCCATGTTCTCCAAAATTTGAGATGTCCTGTTACCAACAAATATTGTCTCCTGAGGTGGATGATCATTTAATCAATCTTACACTATCGTGAAGTCGGTCCACATGATTAGATATGTCCGTTTTATTCACTGGCAGCACTTCTGCTGTTGAGACAAGTAAACTTCGTCAGCAAATACGCTCCACATATCTCGTGCCTTGTAAGCGACACTACTTTATTTAGCTATACTCTAAACTTTGCTGTGTGGTGGAATTTGTAACTTTTATAAAACTGAATGATTATTTGGTATGGTTATGCGTAAGTTGTTATGAAAAGGCGATTTTCCAATTTGCCATTAAAACTAAAATAAGAATATATTTCAGTCTTTTTGAAAGTTAAATAAAATATGTTAAATTGGTTTAATACTTCTGGAAATTGCTAAAATTCATAATGAATTCGCGGCGAATTTAATGATGGGCCAGTTTAAAATTTTATTAATTGTTTTATTACTCGGGATGAATAATCTTAAACAACGGTTGTGCTGTACCAAAATATAGTATCGAGGTAGAATCGATCATTCTTGTGTGACCATTGTAGTAGTAGACTATCAAAATTTAATTATACCTATACGCATGGATTAAAATGCAATGGAATTAAATTAAATCATTGTGTTATTGAAAGGTGCGTGATTATTCTGTAAACCAAAAAATAAAATTAATAACACCCGTAATCTGAGTGAAATTGAGTTTGTAATTTACACCAATATTAAAATCTTAAGAGATATAACAAAATCCAGTTAGAATTCACGTGCCACTCGAGGGGCCGGCTAGTGGTTACCGGACATTGGCTCAGAAGAAGTTTTGTTTTGATTATTTCATCACATATAAAAGAATATTAAAATCTATCAACATTATGTATATTCATATAAAACAACTAAACCTAATTCTGTTTTGGATACACACGGTCATAATTAACACGGATTTACTATGATAAGATCGTATTAGGTGTATTTGCGGTTTTATTTTTAAAGCCATATACATAGTTTAGTGTCTAGCAATTGAATTATATAAATGAATTTTCATTAAGGAAAAGAAAAAAAAATTAGTATTTCTAGAAGTGTTTTAAAATTGTATACATAAGAAATCAATATTTCAATATTGTTAGTTAAGTTCAGTCGGTTAAAAAGTTTTGTGTTTAGGAAATTATAAAAGTGAAGAAAATTTTGCACTCCATTTAGGGTAAATACCTAACTATTTGGTGATTACCAAAACAATAATCCATTTTTCACAGCAAGCAACGGAAGAGCTCTATCGGATGCGGACTATGAGTATGGTGAGTAATTAAAAACATTTGTTCTATGATCGTAACATTTTCGCGAAAAAAATTTTTGTAAAAACTTTCAACCACGTGCAAGTTTTGTTTCACCTAAACGTATTTCATTAAGTTCCTTTTCATAATTTTTCTATTTAAATTATTTGTTGATCGTAGAGTTTAACTAGTATAAATTTGAACCATTTCTTAATAATAAAATATGTGAAAGCTCAATATATTTAATAAATCTTTAGTAATGTTAACAGTAAAAATAAAGTGAACTCTTTAAACTTCATAATGTGGTAAATGTTCTTCTTTTAGTGAGGTGAAGTGCTTCGTGAGATGTGATCTTGAATTTGTATCAAGCCTGGGGTAGTACTAATTTTTTTGTTGTTGTTTTTTTTTCTGTTAGAGTAAGTATTGCACATTAAATAATTTTTAACGAAAATTATTGTCAATAGCGGCATAAATTGAACCCTTATTTTCGCTGACCGCTATCCACGCTTCTAGGATATGCTGCTGCTATAGTTCCGTTACAAAGTGTTTCATGTCAGTCGGCAGCTTGTTATCCAAATACTTTGAAAAATACATTTATTATTTAAAGTCACTGGTGTTAGCCATCTTAAATGATCAAAAATCTTGCTGATCTCTGACAACATTCTAATTTCGTATAGCTTGAATCGAAGATTAACGCACCATTTGATTTTTCAAAGAGATTGTATCTGTTACGGTATCTGCTCCTGCCATTACTTCGTCAACATGTGTATATTCTAATAAAGTGCGCAAGGCTTTAATTCATCCTTGCTTTACCTCCCTTAATACACATGTGACCAGGAATGGTACCGATGCTGTCCCATTCGTTTGATATTTACGATCGTCTTCCTTCATCAAAATTTTTCGAACCATTTTCTCTATGCCAGACACTATCGTAATCCAAAATTTTTGAAATTTCAGCAATATTTCTTGCAATCTCTGTTAAACTCTTAGCCTTACCATAAGTGGTTTTTCACTTCTCATCAAATACTAGCCATAATTTGGTGCTTTCGCACTCCGGTTTTAATACGCCTTATTTTAGTTTTATGACATAGGTGTTGACCTATCTGATTAAATTCAGACTCAATGTCACTGATCATTTTGCAAATTGCTGGTGTGAATTTCCAATTCCAAAAATTAGTGTGTGGCATACTTTCACCAAATATCCAATTTATTGCAAAATCTTTTAGTTACGAACGATGAAACTGATCCGGATAGGCTGGTTGTAAATAATTAGAACTTTTGAATCGCTGCAAACTGTTTTTAATCGTGAATGGTTTTTATATACATATGTATTTTGGGCAACTTGACATCAGTATGTTCCGTCGTCGAATTGTTTCAAATCGCTTTGATCATTCTACCCGGCATCACTCCATGCGAATCGTTGCGTACTCAAAAAAATTGATTCAAACATGATTCCACCACAAAATATTGTTGACTAAAGTCAATAATTCCGGATTTCTGCTCAAATTTTACTCTTTTCGAACGCCTTTAAGAAGCCTTTCAACCGATTCAACAGACTATTAAACAGGCCTATTTATTCAAAATCAGTGATTGTGTGCAACTATATGCCACTATTTTCGTCATCTGAATCTTTATTGTGCATCTTCAAGTGTTCTTTAATGGGTGGTAGTTTGTGGTTTCAGCCCACTTTTCTAAACTGATACGCATTCGGCTCAAAGGGCCATATGATTTACTTGATTTTGCAACTGAAAATCCAGAACTAACAAAGAGAAGGTTCAAGAAACTTTAAATCGAAAAAAAGCACAGCCAATGAATCGGAAAATATGTTTATCTTGACTATATCACTGATTTTCTACAACTACGGTATTTTTGTTTTTTACCTGAAAATGTATTTAACGAATCCCACTTAACAACTTAACGAACTAAACACAACAAACCCTACCATCCAAGGTAGATTTTATTTGGTTAATCCAATTCATATGTAATTTCGAAATATTGTAATCTTACTCTAACTTTTAAGATGTAGATACCGAAATTTTTTATTCGAGTTATTACAAAATCTACAATTTTCTAATTTTCCTAAGTTGTTTAAATTTGTATGTTTCTTGATATTCTAATCTAAAGTGACCAGGAAGTAGATTCTGATGAAATGACAATTTTTCGTGATATTTTTTAATTAGTACAATATACATATTGTCACTTAAAATTTGCGATTCTGAAATTTCTGAGTGTTTAAACTCATTTTTCGTTTCTTTCTACATACAAAATTATTTGTACCTGCTAAATTTTTAATTCAACGCAACGCAAACAATTTTAGAAATTATATAAATAATAAACTTTTTAAAAACATTAATTTTAATTCAATAAATTTAATTACACTGCTTTACATTTCAATCAAAATATTTTTTAATTTTACTTCTAGGAGAAATTACAGCTAATATAGTTTTTACCAAAATTATTTGTTGGGTGCTTTAACTTAAACTCCCGCACGTTTAAATGAAAACCCTTCCCTGGCCAAGACAAATAATTTTATTCAACATTTTTGAATAATTTCGTGGTAATAATTCTTTTTATGTAAGGTAGCATTATTGCGCTGAAGAGCATATTGAGGACCAAATAGTTCATCGTCAACTAGGAATATTACCTCATAAAATAAATCGAAATTGTACTATGGCCTTGAACAGTTGTAGCTTATAGGGCATACATACAAACGGAATGTGATCTACCGTCAGGAAACGAAACGTGAACGGCATAATAAGAAAATCCCATTGAACTATGGAGAACTGTTTTGTGCATAAATTAGTGCGCTTTTGTCTTAGTTTGATAATGTTGGACATTTTTTTATTATTACATAAACATAGAGCATCAATTAGTGTGGATACAGCCTCGGTTAGTTTCTCTTGGACATCAAATAAAAGGTTACTTGGCTGTAAAAACTGAACTATTCAAGGAGAATGTTTAATTACAGTTTATATCATGAAATAACATTCCTAATTGATAGATAAATAAGTCGGTCCTCAATTTGCCCTTCAGCACGATAATACTCCCATACATAAGAAGAGTCATTACCAAGAAATTATACAAAAATCTGGAATACAATTATTTGTCTCGGCCAGGGCAGGATTTCGATTCGAACTTGCGAAGGCTTAAGTTAAAGTGGAAGATATCCATGATCTAACAAGATCAAAAACTTGTATCAGCGTACCAAGAAAACCGAGGGGGATAATATTCTATATGCTGTTAACAACCAATTTTTCAACCACTTGCTAGATGTTATAGAGGCTAAACAAAAACTGACCAGCTGCATTCAAACCATGAGTGACTATATCATTATTTAATCAGCACAAAATTTACTATTTTATTTTGATTTTTTCCATATTACACAAATAATATTGACAAAAAATTTGTGGGTACAAATAATTTTTTGCAAACAAATAAATTAACTGTGATTTCTTCTATACCTTTTTATTTTCAAAATGGAAATAATCATTTTTAATAGGTAATGTGGGGCTTATTCATCACGAAGTAAGAAGAGGAGCATTTAAAACCCCGCAAGCGAATAAGTTCATACTCAATTGTTTACGCAATGCTCTAACCGAATATCAATCACCAGTTGTAATGGTAATTGTTAATGCTCTCTGTCATGCGTCTATTGAAACTGTGTTTCTTGAAAGTTAATTTATCAATCATCGGTTATTAAGATTAGCCCCATACAGCCCAAAGTTAAACCCCATAGAATTTGCTTGGTCGGCTATAAAGGCCTCTATTAAACGAGATTTAACAACTGAAATGCCACAAATTTCAGCAGGTGAAAATAGGATAGATTTGACCCAAACCGAATTTCGTTTACAAAGGCTGGAAAATATTAAAAAACGGAATTTGCCAAATTTATCTGTTGCAAATTGTGCTAAATATGTTGCATATATTCAAAAATTCATTTCAGATGTTTTAAATTCAGTCGATATAATTTTTTAATTTACTGTATATATTAATAAAGTTTTGATCATAAATATTGTTGTACCTGTGAGTTTTTTATTTTTAAATTTAAAAATGATTATTTCCAATTTGATATTGATTATTTTCATTTTCGAAATGATTATTTCCGTTTTGGAAATTATTATTTCCAATTTGATATTGATTATTTCCAATTTGAAAATGATAACTTCCAATTTGAAGTTGAAAAGGTATAAAAGTAAAATTTAAAACAGAAATTTATAGAAATGTAAAGCAGGGTAATTAGATTTATTGATTTAAAATTAATGTTTTCAAATAGTTTATTATTTATAAAATTCCTTAAGTTGTTTGCGTTACGTTGCATCAAAAACTTAGCAGGTACAAATAATTTTGGTTAGGACTGTATAATGTCTGTTTGCGGAAGAAAACAAAATATATTTTTTTTTGTTTCTTTTGCCTGGAACAACATCCAAAAAAATTGAATATCTCTCCTCGCGGTATTTGTTTTATACGAGGAGAGCCGAGAGATATTCTATTTTTTTGAATTTCGTTTCCGGAGAAAGGGGCTAAAAAAATATTTTATGCTTCCTTTAGCAAAGAGAGAAAAAAAAATTAAGAAGCGAACGCAAAATGAATTCAAACACTTTTTTAGAATTCTTATTGCATGAAATTATTTCCATATTATAAAGATGGCATTTATCCATTTTTATCAGGTGCCGTGGCTTTTATCACTGTATATTATAGTTTAAAAAACGGTGGTTTTTTAAAAATTTTACAATTTATTAACGTTTTTTATATAACAATATATGGTTAAAAAAATTTTTTTTTGAGTAATGGGATCTGATAAAGGAAGAAATTTCCGAAACTAGTCTCCATAGTAAATAAATTTTTTAAAATTATTAAAATTATCACTATAAGATATTTTACTACCAATTTGTGTTTTTTTTAGAATCGTATAAGTTAGAAAATTTTATTTTGCTTGTTTTTTTGTGCTTGTAATTAAAAAAATTTTTTTAACCATATATTGTTATATAAAAAACGTTAATAAATTGTAAAATTTTTAAAAAACCACCGTTTTTTAAACTATAATTATTTCCAATTTAATTTTTACTGACACATATTTTATTTAAACAACATACAGAACCAAAGTCATCGAAATTAAAACCAGTGACAATTTAATTCAATTTATCACATTATTTTTTGCGACATTTTGAAAAAGTCACTTGATCACAATCGATTTTTTATATTCACAATCATGTTGTCATTTTATACCAGTCAAAATTTTAGTACGGTCACAAGACTATGTCATATGTCCATTTGATCAGAATCTACCGCCGGATCCATACATTTGTAAGAAGTGTAGTTTCTCTATAAACTCCAATGTTCACAATAAGTAATTGTTTGTGATCTAATACTATTGTGTACAACCACTTCTATTGACAAGTAAATATATAAACAAAAATTCTGAATTCTTATAAAAAATACAAAATGCAATAAGAAATGAACAATAAATTCAACTCCAGGAACCGGAACAACTATATGAATGTAAAAACTATAATCTACCCACTAAGTAAAAGTTAAGTATGTATTTTCAATTTTTGTGTCACGTACATACATAAAATAATGTTTAACACTCATCATCAACAAGAGAACATTTTGTAACGTGATCATGAAGCAACAATTTGGTTCCGCCTAATTTTGTGATAATATGATATCTAGTGAAACTTAAGGATTTAGAAAAATATTTATAATTTTGTATTTACGAATATTGAAATTTAGAAATGATCAAATTTAAATTTGGAGTTTATAGATAATCTAATTTTCTTACAAATTTATGGATCTGAATGTAATTAGATTATAATATTTAGAATATCACCAAAATTTGTATAACTTACAAAAATTAGATCATTATAAATTTTGTAATAATGCGAATAAAATATTTCGTTATCTACAGTTTTAAAACCAGAGCAAAATTATAAGGTTTAGAAATTTGGAATACAGAATTAAGAATTAAGAAATTTAAGAATTATAGAAATTAAAAATGTAAAATTTAGAATATAGTAGGAATTTTAATATTCAGTTAAAGTTTAATTAAGGAAATTTTGGTACAGTATTTATTGCAGAAATACACAAAATTAAAACTCGAAACTTTGGAAATTAGAAATTTTGGGATATAAAAAAAAAATTTGAAGTTTAGAAAATTTAAAAAGCTTAAAGATTCAGAAATCAGCAAAATTTAGTTTTAATTATTAATTAATTTATAAATTAACGAATGCTGGGCGTTAGTAATAAACCTGGTGAAATTGTTTTTTTGAGAACATAATGTTTGTATCTTTTAATTATAGATAATGTTATTTTGTAATTTATTGGGCTAAAACAATAATGTTTGTAATCGCTAACTTCTATTAAGCATACTTAGCAAATTTATCAACTGTGATTAAACTGTATAAGCATAGATTGATTAAACTATTTGTATTGTAGTGCAACTTGCAGTATGTAAGTCGAAGAGTCTGTGGCGATCGTCCTTTTATGATTTTACAGCTTTGTAGATCAATATTTTTATGGAATTGACAACGACAAACTTGCCATCTTGGAGAAGTTATTGGTATAAAAATAAAAATGCCAATTATGCTCAAAATGAAAACCGAAAATAATTTTCTTTTTACTTTTATCAATTAACATTAAAAATTAAATAAAAAGACAAAAAAAAAAAATTCAAAATTATTACTAGAATAATTCTATACCAACAAAAACTTGGTTTGAATCTATTCATTCCGGAATGCAGATACACGGCATTATTGTTGTAAAATTCCCTAAGAAAGACGGCAACTATGACAACTCTCAGTTTCAAGAATCATTTATTGAATTTTTGGTATTTACCGTTTTAGTTCCTCACACCTTATTTTATGCAAACATATTTTTGTATTCCGATTTAAAATTGGAGTAACTTATTTGTTTCAATGTTTGAGTTTTAAAAATTGAAATTGAACTTCAGATTTTTGTTACCGACTTCAGGATTTTCAAAATATTTAAACGTCATTCTTCTTAATTTTTAATGTTATTTTTGTTGAACAATCGCAGTATGGAGTTTGGAATATAAAAAAATATTTCAATTCACCTTCGCTTTTAAATTATAACATTCAAGTAACACAAACTTCACATTTATAAGAGCCAGATTATTGATTCAATTTGGAGCATGGTTACAAAATCGATTAACTCTAATTTTGTTGGTTGTTTCTTTAGAAAGAACATTAATAGTTGGCGTTTCAAAGTAATTGTTTCAATGCAAAATGAGCAAATTAATCTTGAAATAAATGTTGAATTTAAAATTAATTGAAATTCAAGATCTTTAAATTTTGAAAACCCACTATTACTGTAGTCGCTACTTGAAATCACATCAAAATTATAGAGATGATTGGTTTGAAAAATTTAGAAACATTTAATTAATCACAAAAATATTTAAAAAGTGGACCACCTTAAAAACTTTAGGGTATATTGCTTAATACCTGAATTTATTTGGTCAATGTTCCAATTAAAATGCACAACCTCTTTAGCCAACCAATGTATCAATCATGTTTAAAAAATCGCTTTAATACTTTGATAACAAAGATCTAAACGGTCGTACCAAAAATTAATTTATGTTCTAAAATATTTTTTTTAATACCTAAAATATAATTTATTGAACAAAAAAATTAATTTGCATATTTTTATATACAATAAAAACTGTGTTTGTATGTAACCCAGAAGAATTACGGATTAGATGCAAAAATCTAATTAAAAAAAAATAAAAAACGTTGGGGTCTTGATGGGTGAATTCTCACGGTTCTAAAAATGCTAAATTGTATATTATATACCAAGAACTGATTGATTTCTTTGTTGCTGATACCAATAACAGAAAACGGTGAACAATAAATCCACCACGTGTATGATGTAAGGTTCTCCTTTGTGTGATAACTGCGTGTTGATTTATAATAAAATCACCATTCATTTTTTTTTTGTACCTTGATTGAGCGACATCTTTTCTATTTTTGTGGAAAAAAAATAAAAAATTTATTCGTCGTCAATTGATTCGATTGTGCATGGTGTAATCTTAAGTAAATTTTCTTGTTCGATTTATGTTTTTTTTTTGTGTATTTGTGAGCAAACCTCGAACATGAACAACTGCCATTATTGTAACCCGAATAGGCATATTTACACAAGTGTACTATCGTATAGTAATTTTTTTATATTAATTGCGGGTAATTTGATAAAAATGATTATAGAGGGGGTATAAATTGAAACTGTTTAAAGCGCACACAATAGCTTTCATTTATATTATAAAATTTTTTGGTGGAATTGAGGCCAAACTATAGGTAGTAAAAAAAATTGTTGATGATTGATTTCCGAAATAGATTAGAAAACTTTTTTTTGGTAGGTTACAGAATGATTGGTTGGAACTTGTCGCAAAATCCGAATCGGTCAGCCTGTTAAAATAAATTATAGTATTTCTATTTGCTAAATAGGCATATGCTTAACTACCAAATTCAGCTGTCAAAACATGTTTATTTGCTTAAAAAGTTGGTCATTGCTTGCTTACATACATACATCTGTTGTTCATTTATTTATAGCAATCAAACCACAATTATTCAAATTAAACCCTATTGATATCTAAACAATGTCGACTAATTCATTTACAACAACACGCAAACCAATCAATCTATATGCGTATAAGGTCGATAATTTAATTACGTATAATGATCACTAATTTTCGATATACATACATAATACATAAATGCGCTCATTGATCCGGTATTTTAATAATCACCTTGAAACATCTTAAGCCTTTAAAAATTCCCGTCTATATGTTTGTTCTATTTAAATATTCAAATATATAGCCTATTGCACACACAATATCAATATATACAGCAAAACAAGTTCAAATCGATTAAATACCTTAACAGAATCAAAAGAAGCAAATCAAATTGAATAACAATAAATCTATTGATCGATCGATCGATATACACTCTAGTACTACATACAAAACACAAAGAACAAACGAATAACTCAAATCCGTTTAAAAAGACGATGATGATGATGATGATGATGCAAAGAAAACGAAATAAGCATAAATAATTCAACCTGTTTCTGTATCATCATAATCGGTAAAATAATCACCAAAAATGTGTACATGACCATCTTCAGTTAATAACAATCATGTATGTGTGGATACATTTAGGTACAATGGACATAAATATTCTTATTTGAAATACTTCTATTGTTGTGCGTCTTTATGGAGTTCTTTAAGTTTTCTGTAAATATATTTTGACCCATTGGTCGGGATTTTTTTTTTGTGTGTGTAAATCAAATGAATAGAGACGAAAAATGGAATGAATTGATTTAACAATAAAATGATGATGATTATTTTAAGAATTGAATAGCAATGAATAAAAGGAATCTACTTATAATGGAAATGTACCTGCGCGCAAATTATTTAGAATTTTGGAGGCAGTGGTTGTTAACCAATATTTTGTGGAACAGTCTGATTCTGATTTGAATGCCAATCTGGTATTTAGTTGTTCCGAACTTCTAATTATTCCATTGAGTTAATTTTGCATTCTATCAAATTTTACCAAATTATTAAACATAAATTCGTCAAATTTCGCAAAGGTCTTGATAAATTCTTTTTTCAATTAAAAGTTTTACCAAGTTTTAAGATTTTAACATTTAACAAATTTAAATTCTTTGACGTTATCAATTAATCCAATTTAAAATCAAAATGTTGAAAATATTCAAATGGAGTTTTGCAAATTTGTTTTTTTAGTGCAGTTCAAGTATATTTCGAATTTCGAAACGGTGAGAATTAAAACTAGGACCTCAACTGCAAAGAACTTATTTTAACCACAGTCTACAGTCGACGGCAAGGTACAGCACGGCGAAGAAACGACGTATGAAAAGTCAGCAAGGAATATTTATCGCGTAGAGATTATTTCCAAAATATGTGTTTCGGTTAAAATATAAGAAACTGTGGCAAATATTTAATAGGTGATAACTCGAGTTATACCCTTTTAAGTATTATTTCAAATTCGAACTCTCCGCATTCGATTTAATATCATATCAATTTTTTGTAATACTCTGGCAACTACAAGCAACCGTAATAAGCGTTTACAAAAACCAAAATTTTATAAACTCATACGATTTTGAGTAACTCTTAATTTTAAAAACGTTTTCCTGAACAATGCCAATTTTTAAGTTATTACCTTTAAAATATTTGCCACAGTTAATTATATCCAGAAAAAAATATTCAAAACCCTGACAAAACCTTATTTAGGTGGAAAATGATTGAGATTTGACTGCATGTTAGAAAACCAGTGTTGATAGTTCCTTTGGGCAAAATATATCTCAGAGATATCTCCCTGCGAAATAGAACATGGCATCCGATTTCTTAACCACTAGACAGTTTAAGACTCAACCCTTATTTAGAAATTTCAGAGGTTAATGGTGTTGACTAGGTCAGTTTCAAAATTTCTCGCCGATCTTAGAGATGTCTCACTGAAATGGTAAACTAACTCTATATCTTCTTAACCAATAGGTTAGGTTAGGTTTGGATGGCGTTCCACTAGGACCAGGCATATACACAAAAATGGGCCATAGCCATACCACGAATAATTGTTTCCTCCAACTTATTAGAATAATTTTGAGCTGTTAACAAAGTGCTGGATACTCCTGACGTCCATCTGACAGAGGTCGGTCAGGTCTTTGAAGAGGGGTGCCCCTAGAAACTTTAGTATGTTTCTTAACTAATGGATAAATCTAAACCCGAGCCTCATTAAGAAATCGCGGTGTTCTATAGAAATATTTTTTGGGATGAATACAATTTTGTTTAGTATTTTGAATATTTTTTCTGGAGACCCATATTTTAAAAAAAGTTTTTTCTGGATGGAAATTTAACGCTAGCTTCTCAAGTGTATTATTTTCTTGGGTCGTTTCATCTACATGTGCATTTTTTGGTGTGCACAATTTTCCATGTGCGCCTTTTTCTTGGGTACATTTTTGCTGGTGAAATTTCGCTTTTCTTTCGTACGTTTTTTTCTATTCGACGCATAGAACTGCGAATTCTGGAGCGTCAATTCCTTCTGAAATTTTGGGAATGTTATTTTCTAATTTAATTATCTTTTAGACGGCTAAAGAGGATATTAACAGACTTAGAGGTATAGCCCATCCTAGGAAGGATACAATTCTGTTGATAACATTTTGCTTAATATATCACACTCAATCTCCATTTGGCCATTCGATTTTTTTAGCCGTTATTTTTTGCAGTATGGGAGTAGCTCGAGATTAAAGATTTTTACGGCTGATTGTTCCGTAATAGGCCTTAAAGCAAAGAGAGCCCGTACTCGTTTAATACCCCACCTCGTTAATTTAAATGATGATTTTACATTTGTTGGGGGCACCACACAAAATATGTTACGGACCGACAACACAGACAGATAAACAGACACCGTCTGGGCTGTTCTTTAAAAAATAAAAAATTTGAAAATACAAAACTAGAATGCAATGAGCAGGGTCGAACCCGAGAGCTAAGCCGCTTTATACGTTACTATATATAAGCCACATCTCACGCAACAAATTTATTTTAATTTTCACTGTTACCAATAATGTTTTATTGTTTGAAATAGATGAAGATCACAACATTTAAGCGACTCATAAACGCTTACCACGTATTTTTTATGTAAAATTTATATAAATTCTGTGGCTACTACAATAATTATGTTATTCGGAGAAAAATCAACTTTTACTCGCAACACATCAAAAATCTCATGGCAAATCTGAGTTCTTCTAAAGTGTCTTCCACCATTCAGCAGGTCTCCTTGTTGATGTTTTAATGAATTTGCACCTTCATCTGAAGCGATTGTCTTTGTGAGAAAACGACGGTGTTTAAATCGATGCCTGAATAGTTGAATGTTTGTTCTTGTGGTTTTTAACAACAATAGATGTGGTGCCATAAATATGGTGTTTGCCATTAAAAAATTTTGCTGGAAAGTTCAATGCATCGCTAAGATATTCTGATGTGACAGAATCTAGCGCTACTGCAAATGGACTTATCTCCTGCCCTCATAGAAATGATATTTAGATTACTTCCAGCGTATAAGCATTTGCTGGAGCTTATATTACTCGTTTAACTCCTCAACAGATATATGTATGCTGAATGTAGCCTTCGTGGATCGATGCATTAAAGTTATCAACATTAACCATTGGTTATACTGTTAAAGTTAGTTGAAAGTTGCCAGCTGAAAGTGAAAAGTCAATAATGCAGATTGTGTCTTCCAGCCGAAAGTAAAAAAAAATGGTAACGCAGATTGTATAATCCCAGCCGAAAGTAAAAAGTCGATAATGAAGATTATGCTAATAAAATTCCAGCCGAAAATAAAAAATTTAGTAGTTAACAACCAAAAGTAAATAGGATACATGGATTTAAATAAAAAATTGTATAAATAGTTTTACTTCTAAAACTTTTCTTAACCTATTCGAAGAAAATATCGGAAAATCAGAAGAATCCACAAAATTGGAATAAAATCAGCCTCTAGAGTGTATATCTGAAGTTGAATCATTTTTTGTGATTTGTCAATAGGTATCGAATGAAAAAATTCTGTTCAAGATTCCCGTGGGAAATCTCCAAAAATTCGATTTTCCAAAAATCATTAGACAATTTATATTAAATCAGCCTCTAGAGTGTTATGTCTCAAGATGGATTACATTAATGTGACTTATCAATAGCCATCGCAGGAAGAAAATTCAGTTCAAGTTTCCTGTGGGAAACCTCGAAAAAATCGATTTTCCAAAAATCATTAGGAAATTTTTTATAAAACCAGCCTCTAGAGTGTTATGTCTGGAGAATGATTGTATTGATGTGGCTTGTCAATAGCTTTAGCAGAGAAAATATCCAGTTCTATTTTCCCGTGGGAAGTCTCGGAAAATTCGATTTTCCAAAAATTATTAGAAAATTTGTATAAAATCAGCCTCTAGAGTGTTATGTCTGGAGATGAATTGCATTGATGTGATTTGTCAATAGCAACCGCAGGAAAAAAATTCAGTTCAAGTTTCCCATGGGAAATCTCGGAAAATTCAAAAAAGTTACCAGCCGAAAGTAAGGAAGGGATGAATAAAATCAGCCTCTAGAGTGTTATGTCTGGAGATGAATTGCATTGATGTGACTTGTCAATAGCTATCGCAGGAAAAAAATTCAGTTCAAGTTTCCTGTGGGAAATCGCGAAAAATTCGATTTTCCAAAAATCATTCGAAAATTTGTATAAAATCAGCCTCTAGAATGTTATGTCTGAAGATGAATTGCATTGATGTGATTTGTCAATAGCAACCGCAGGAAAAAAATTCAGTTCAAGTTTCCCATGGGAAATCTCGGAAAATTCAAAAAAGTTTCCAGCCGAAAGTAAGGAAGGGATGAATAAAATCAGCGTCTAGAGTGTTATGTCTGGAGATGAATTGCATCGATGTGATTTATCAATAGCTATCGCAGGAAAAAAATTTAGTTCAAGTTTCCCCTGGGAAATCTCGAAAAATTCGATTTTCCAAAAATCATTCGAAAATTTGTATAAAATCGGCCTCTAGAATGTTATGTATGTCTGGATATGAATTGCATTGATGTGATTTGTCAATAGCAACCGCAGGAAAAAAATTCAGTTTAAGTTTCCCATGGGAAATCTCGGAAAATTCAAAAAAGTTTCCAGCCGAAAGTAAGGAAGGATGAATAAAATCAGCCTCTAGAGTGTTATGTCTGGAGATGGATTGCATTGATGTGATTTGTCAATAGCTATCGCAGGAAAAAATTCAGTTCAAGTTTCCCGTGGGAAATCGCGAAAAATTGGATTTTGAACTGAATTTTTTACCTGCGATAACTATTGACCAGTCACATCAATGCAATCCATCTCAAGACATAACATTCTAGAGGCTGATTTATTTTCGGCTGGAATGTCAATAATATAATCTGCATTATCGACTTTTCATTTATGGCTGGAAACTTTCGGCTAACTTGAACAGGGTCCATTCTTTGAAGGGTTTGAACTAAGTCGGCACCGTTTAGTACAGAAATTGGTGGATTAGTTTTTTTTTCCAACATCTAAAAGCTAATTGTTGTGCTCATCCTGACGTTCGTTATGCATGTCGGTTGTAAGAGATAGTGTCATCAAATGCTGCCACAGTCTACTTGATTTGATGCTACTTTCCAAGTGCGTTTCTCTGGCAGCGACTAGTAGAGTTTGTCAAAAATCGCAGTCAACAACTACCACTTTATCGCCAAATAGCAGCTGATTTGCGAAAATTGCTTGCAGACGCTTGTTGATGCATCTGAGTTCGTACTTTGAAATCATTGTTATCTCATCTATTATAATAGGGGCTGCCTGTCTCAAAACTTCAGCTTATGTTGAACTAAGATAGATTGATGAAACGGAAGTATCGAGAATCGGAACTGAAAGTTTAAACCCGACTGGGTACTCTAAAGGTAAGTCTTTCCGGGACCACCTGGATCATCCAAATAGAAGCATCCTTCCCCTATTGTGTCGGAAACAGCACCGATAATTTTGCTGAATGTATCAAGCTTCCGATTCAAGCTGCCGATTCGTTCCACAGCGTCCCTTTCTACTTGAATAGGATCGTAGACCTGTTCCATTGGTGCATTTTCAGTTGGTCTGGGCAAACCAATTCCATCTCAAAATAATCCGTGTTGACATAAAGCAACGTTGATGTGATGTAGCGCTATATTTGTGGCTGTAGCTTCATCGTTTTGGCAGGATACATGTCTTTGACCATGACACATGTCGTGTTTAAGTCTGTCCAACAATTCAAATGTTCTTGATGGCTGAAAAAAGCAACATGAAAGCGAATGTCTTCCCCAATTGTTTTGGCATCTGTTAAGTTGAAGCTACAGTAAGGTAACGTCTACATTCGTCATATGACTCAAAGAGTCCACATTGTGATGCGTGCGACAATTTTATTTAGACCTAATGTCGTTTCTGCAAGTTTCCTCTCACGTACACTTAGTGAAGGGGGATATTAATATAGAGCAGATTCCTTGCATTCACGTCATTTCTGTTGAGCTCAAACCATGATTTCTGTTTCTTTTATCCTATTTCAGCTACCAGCAAGATTCCTTCCTCACGTCCAGGTTCAAACATTATACGCTGCTGATTTGGAAGACAAACGGGAAGTCTTACAACTTCATGTATCGGGCATTGGGGAAGTTCTGAATTTCATTGTGACGAAGTTCTCGTTGACCAACTGCTATAACAATAAAATTTGCGCCATCGAACCCTTTAAAGAACATTTACAACAACATTTCGATTGTCCATTCGTACTGCTCTCACAAATGCAAAGACTCTTTCCAGGCGGCGATACTGTGGATTGTCGTCTTTCTTTGGCACTGTGTTTGTATTAAACGTTTACACATGGTCGATGCATCACACATTTAGTGACGATCGCGTAAAATCGAAGATTTTCTGATTGTAGTGGGATTTCTGAGGTCACTAACTGACCTACTCTTTCTACGGTTATAAATATCTTCTGCTCGAAGTGTCACCAAGCAGTGCGCGTGCGGGAAGCCCCTCTTTTGAAATTCGTTGGTGTAAACGTAATGTTTAGTCATCCATAAACGATTTTATCTTTAATCAAAATTTTTATAATCCACTGTTTGACCTCCACGATTCTATTGTACTCGGAATAGGAACTCTTGCAGGAAAATCAATGACTTTAGCACTGATGGAAGCAAACGAGTCACGAAAATTTGTACGATTGGGATCATTTTGATCGGATAGCAATCTACGCATGAAACCTGGATACGACGTTCCACGTCGTTTCCGTCTAAAGACTCTGGAAGCTTAATTTTTCCTTTGAAGCAACAGTTTATGAATTTTCCATCTGTTGAAGAAACAAAATGGGCCATAAAGAAACAAAATGCTCGAAATATCAAACCACGAATTCCCGAACCAATCTCGGATTGAACAACTGTTGCACCATGTGATACCCGTTATGCTATAATACTATCCTACAAGCCTATGTTGTCTACTGTCTGCTAATTGATCCAGACACAAGATCAATTTGCATTGCGGTATTTCAATGTTATGAAGCATTCCACCAAGGCGATTCTGGATTACTAAGGCGAACGAGATAATTAAAGCTGCCATAAGGTACTGCGTACAATGCATAAAGCAACGCCCTGAAAAAACTTGCTGAGCTAATTCGACCGTTTCTAAATATTGTCGTAGATTTTGCGGGGCCGATAAAATTTTATCTGAAAATCTTATCTTCGCGTGGCCAAAAAACTCATTAATTCTATATTTGCCTTATCATTTGCGTGAGTTCAAAAGCAATCCACAGTGAGGTAGTAAGGGATCCAACTTCCAAATCCGACCTGGCAGCACTTAAACGTATTTTTGCTAGACGAGGAGTGTGCACCGATATCTTTTTAAATATTGGTATCAATTATAAAGGAGTTTGCAATTATATGAAAGAATTGAATTTATTCCTAAAAAACAATATTAGTATTAATTCTAGACCGGCAATTAGCATTTTATCCCAACACGAGCAGTTCATTTTAGAGGAATTTGGGAAACCCCGGCTTCAAAATCTGCAAAAACCCATATTAAGAATTAGAAAAATTGTTGGCATAGATTGAAGGGCTACTAACTAGATGCATGCAATAAAAACCTTACCACTGGGAATCAATTCAGAAGATGGTCCAACTAGTCTGGAAATGCTGGCCATGATAATATGTAACTTCCTTGTTTTGATTCTTGATGATAATGCGTTACTCAACCAATGGACTGTCAGATCGCAAAATACGAGTTAAAAAATTGTACACCAAATATCGAGAGCTACATACATCGTCTAATCACGAAGCTATGTCGTTTTAAAATTAATTCAAAACCTATTGTTTATCCAGGCGGCTGGAATGTTGGAGTACGTTGAGCAAAAGTTAAACTGAATAAAAATTACGACTACACAAAACGTAAAATAAGTCACAGTTCCACATTCCCTATATATCTAAAATATAAAAGCATACCGCGATTTAATTGAATTGGGATTATTTTTTGAGTTTTCCGGAAAGGGACATTTTTCTTCATACGCCCTTCATGGGATAAGATTGCAATACAGCGCTTCTTCAGTGTTGGCAAATTCTATTTTATGTATATCTAAAATTATTCGATTTGCATTTATAAATTCTATTAAATTCCAAAAATTGAATATTTTAAGTGGCTATTTCCCACAACATTGAGTCCGATCTCATTGTCCTGTCTAGAATGGTTCCTCCTGGAGCATCAATAAAAATAATTCCTCCGTGCAGGCAATCTAAGCTGACAAATAATTTTTTTAATAATGACAACAAACGTAATATCTTAGATAATATAAGTCCTTAATTGGAAATGTCAGCTCAGAATTGGGTATCTTCACTAGAGGGCTTTTTCTGAGCTTTTCCCAAAGGCTTTTTCATATAAGAAATGCTTTAGTTAGTGTTCTTTCCCAAAGATTATCATTTTCAAGTAAGCTCTGTTCAAGACATCCCCTCTGTATGTCTGACAAACTTTGCCATCGATAGTTAGTTTTCAGCTTTGGATATCATATTTTCACTAATGACTTCAAATACTTTCAAATAGAATCAAATTTTGTTGCCGATTGGGTAGCTCATCATTTGAGCTGCAGTAATTTTTGGCTTAAATCAAATTAAGATATGACCTCCGCTTTTTGACCATCCTATGGAATTAAATTGAAACGGTATAAAAGATTCGGACATCTTAATCTTCTAACGTACACATACGAGCGTTCTTGTGCATTTGTCTTGGACTTCAGGTAAAAATATAGCTGGAAATATGACCAGTTTCCCAATGTCAGCTTTTATTACCACCATTTATTGCCGGACCAATTTTGCATTTTAATAAATCAAAATAATCTAATTTATTACAAAAACTTAAAATAAATGGATTCGCAAGACAAGCTGATACACTGATTTTTGTTGCGTGCGCAACCAAAAATACATTTTTTTGAACTTATTTTTGTTTCAATTTGTATGCCTGAATAAATTCTACTTTTGATTAACGAATTATCAGGATTTACTAGCGGACCAACTTTGCGCTTTATTATAATCAAATAATCTAATTTATAAGAAAAAATTACAATAAACACACTCGCGTTACTTTTGTCGCAGACGCAACATTTTAAAAAGCCTCTTGTGTGGCGATATAGCAAAATATTGTCATTGCCATGAACAAGTATTCATTTTAGCTGACCAATTATCAGCGTTTCGAGCTTCATCGATTGCACCCTTTTACAGTCATCATTAATTGAGTTGCTAATTTTTTTGAATAACCTTGAAACTTTTAAATTCATTTTTTGCGTTAGTGATTCTCATAAAAGCTCAGTTTATAACTAGTTAGTGAAATAATAGATTATATCCAAATTTTAACTTCGGTTTAATAAAAAGTGTGAAAATAACTGCAAAGCGAAATTATTAAGTTTAACTTATCTCTAAAGAAGCTTTTTCGATGCAAATCGGGTTTAGTACAGAAAATTCAACAAAGGTTTGCATTAATTTAATAAATTAAATTGTGACTTTATTTTTAGTAAAAAAGTTTCGTGACTTTTTGGAATGCTTGAATTGGAGCTTAAATCAAAGAATTATGCAGATCGTTCTATTTTGCCTCAAGCGTGATATTACTGTGAATTCTATACCGATTAGAAACTAACAGGCGAACGAATAACGCGTGCTAAATTATTGCTGAAACAATTAAAATTAAATTAATCGAATGACATCCTGTATCACGTTCGAGACATATTTTGCCCATATTTAGCTCAACATCCAATTAGTCAATTACAAAACAGTTATACTTTATAATATGTACTATATACATTTATATTGATGCAATAAACACATTTCATCCAATTTGCAGAACAAATCCGCGCACAGCATCAACTTTATGTTCACCAATTTGTTTAAATCATAATTTAATTTTAAAAAAATATTTTTGCTTATTTTTATGTAATTTGTTACGATGTATCCCCTTTGGGAGTTATGTTGATTTTATTTTTTTTGTTGTTGTTATGTTGTATGTTGTTTTTATTTTGTTTACGGTTCAATTAATTCGATCGACCTCGATTTTTCTTTATTTTTATTGGTATATTTTGATTTTTAAATGCATTTGATGAAATGTGTTTTCCAATAATATGTATACGAGAATTTTTTTGTTTCCTTTTTAACAATCTCCTACTGTTTTTGTTTTAATAAATTTTTTTTGTTTTGTTGAAAAGGATTCAAACTCCTCGGGGTGTTTATCTATCTCAATTAAAGACCACCTTATCGAAAAAACAAACAAAAAAAATCAATTAAAATATCCTTCAAGCACTAGCAATTTTTATATAAATAAAATGTTGAGTTTTATAATCTCATTATCATATAATTCACTGCCTGGTTGCCTATTAGTTAAATAATAGAATCTTTTAACAAAATAAACAAACTACTTAAATAAACTATTTGATCTCGACGCGATGTGGGTGGTTTCATATATGTATATACTAAACAATTTTGTTCGTTATGTTATCTACTTCATTTTCCCAAAACAAATCAGCACCAGCAGCAAAAAAGCAGTCTAATCTCTAATCGTACACTTGTTTTGATTATGAAATTCTTATATACGGCTAGAATAGATTCGAATCGACCTAACATAATGAAGTAGAAAGAGAAAGAAACTGACCTTGTTTATCTATAATTTGCAACGCTTATACCATAGTTAAGATTTGAATGAATAAAAAAAACAAATTTTTTAAGAAACAAACTCTTAGATCACCCGCTGGGATAAACCAAGAAATATAATAAAAAAACACTGGCAGAAATTTTAAGACAGCGCGCATATTCAAGAAAAAGGTTTAGTTGTTTAAGAAAGAAATCCAAATACAAAAAAAAAAAAAACTTTCAGCTGGCCCAGTATCATTCTTTTACAGACGAGTATAATATGTCTTTACCTAGGTTGGTACTGTTTTGATTGTTTTTTGAGAGTAATGAGTTCTGTCTGTCTGTTATACAGGAGCATAGATGGGTGGTAACTCTTTACATTTCTTTTTTTTTTGTTTATAAGACGTTTGTTTGTTTTGAAAGATCTTTCGTATACAAAAAAAAAATTTAATGAGTTTAGAACAGATTTGTTAGTGTTTCATGTGTTTACAACTCAATAAACAGGTGAAATTTTTCTACATCTATGATTTTAGAACATCAATTCTAATTATTTTCTATGTGAGTGTGTCATAAATGCGTCAAATCGTATAAGGTGGAATTATGATACAATTTGGAAATTTTCACTTTATACTGTTCCATTGAATTTATATTCAAAACGTGTTCGATTTGTTTTTTTTAATATTATTATTTGAATATTATGTGCAAAATGTTGTTTATTCGCAAATATTGGTTTTATATCAAAACGTTTTGTTGATTTAGTGAAATTTCTGGGAATAGTTTTTAAAATAAGTAAATTACACATAGTTAGTACATAGCGCGCGTATCTTCATAGATGACGTAAAAGGGAAATTATAAAATTTTACGAATTTTTTTAGGCATACAAATATCCGGCAATAAAATTAATTTGCTTCCTAGGAAGTGTATTTTTGTTGCCCAAGTGCACCGTTTCTTAGAAATGAAAATATTATTAGGTAATAATCCAATTTTATACAATAACTCCGTTTTTTAAGATACGTACTATAAATTAGAAATCGAATGTTTTCGTTTCAAAATGTTTAACCCTTTAGGTCGGTAGATGAAACACAGAAGATTGAATATAGTTTGTACAAGTGAAACACAAATATAACTCTGTGTGTGGCACTCCCATATAGATTCAGAAAGATAAGCAGCCAAAGTCAATCTTTTTAATCACAGTAAATATTTAATAAATTCGCTTGCAATTTTTTTAAAGGTAATAGAAAGTGGTTATAGGAATAACATATATTTTGGGATTGGCCATATCAATTTCATAAAACGTAAATCACAAACCTACGTCGTATATTCGAACAGGTAAATTCTTCTATTTACATGCATTTATGTACACAATAAAGAAAACCTCCTTTCAACTAAACTATACACAAAAAACACAAACAATAACGATAAAAATTGATTTATATAATTCAGTGGTTCACAACCTTCTACTCTAAGTAAGGTGTCAACGAATAGACCTCCTCAATTTGATTAAATAATGGAAACCCACCAACAAACGGAAATACCAACTTGCTTCAGAAAAGTTTGTGGAAAATTGTGCCAAAAACATCACGTTACAAGGTGTAATAAAGTAAAAGGATTTTGATCTTTGCTTAGCAAAGTTTAATTAAGTTGAGCAATCAGCCAGCTTAATGCTTCGACGATTTGACAAACACAAAAAATCCCAATAAATCAAATTTTTTAATTATAACAAATTTGTGAAAAGTTATTTTAATTCGTTGTATACCTCAGAAGCCGCCTAGCATTGGAGCCTTTCCGCCACGATGACAGGAACTTATGTATGTAGCATCTTTTTGTTATCAAATTATAGTTGATCGTATTTAACGAAAAAACTAATATGGATCTTCTGGAACTTTACATTGTGTTTTCTGAGATTTTTTTAGGGGATTTTTATTGTTTAAATTTGGTAAAGCGATTTTAATAAAGTTTGTCATGTATTTGTGTTTAATGAATTGAGAAACAACCCAACAAAGAACCCAGCACAACATAAATTCTACTAGCGCAGAATGGTAAGATCATTCATAATAAAATCCAACGTTTAACAAAAAATTGCCCAACGAGGTAGAAAACTAAATTTTTATTTATTGTTGACTTAATAATTTACATTTATTTAGCTTTTGGTATTCTCTTTTTTGAGCAAGAGCTCATTCTTAAGAGAGCATTCCAAAAGAGATTGATAAATTAAAAATAAAAAATATATGATTCTAGCCAGGGTCAACGCCAGTCCCACAACTTGGCCTGTATCTTTGCTAAAATCATGCAGCAACGGTTTCAATATCCCGATTAGTTTTTAGGAATCTCTTAGGTTTGATCAATTTTCAATTATATTCTGGCTTGTATTATACCCATACTGTTCATTAAAACGGTGTTTTCCATATTGAATGGTTACGGCTTTCGTTTTGAATCCTTTTAAATTTTCCGCTGTGATAATTTGTTGCTGTGCACCGATGTTTTATTGTGACATTAAACCTTCTCTGAAGAATATTTTTAACAGGTTTCGCATTGGTCTTCGAAAACAAAAAATAACTTATCATTCAAAAGAACCGAACAAATCGGACACTACCGCAAATCGACATTTTCTCTAGCTCAACAAGATAACTGACACCGAACCGAACTGTTACATACTAAAGTGTTTAGCTTTTCTGATGTTAAGTTCTCGCTTTTTAGGACAATTTAGAATTTCGAAAAAACTGCCGGGGAAAAAAAATAAAACTGTTAGTCGTTCTTTATTTCAAAAATATTATTGGACCTTTGAATTATGGCGATATAAAGTTTTAAATTTGTGGTTGTAATTGACTATTGCTTTTAAGAAGAGTTTTTCACTATCCTGCTTAATTTTTCCTTCAATGTCACAAATTAACATACCATTGCACATAGGGAATACAATACCGGACTAAAAATCTCCGGACGAGAAATTAATTGAATCACACTTTTCTCAAAAATTATTCATATTTTTATTGGTAATAAATAAAAATTTACATTTATTTATTTTGCAATATAAATTAATAAAAATAATTCATTAAAATAATAATTTAATTAAACATAAGGAACTTAAAAATCATAATTCATTAAAATATATTTCAATAAAAATTTTGTTGGTCTATTTTGTAGAACACTTATCGAACCGCAGAAAAAGCCCTTTCGGATTCAACGCTGGTTGGGCAAACCGTTACAAAAAGTTCGTAAACCTGTTGGAGATATTTTCCCCGCACACCTTTATCCTCAAACAGGGTCATTTCTATTTTTAAGCATTTTGTTGGATCCCCTGCGCGCTCTGGTATAGTTTGTTTGTTTGTTTGTTTCTTTGATTTATTTTTACCGCCCTACTTTACGCCTGGAGTAGCCAAATCGAGGACGGCCGGCTACAGATCCGTCTTTAAAAAACCACCTGGACATTGCATTGCTTCATGCCAACTTGTAGTGCTGACATGAAAGGTGGGTGGGCCCATGGATTCTGCACTCTCAACAGGGGGTCATAGATGTGTTCATCTTCATCCCCGATCGTAATCAGATGATGAAAAATCCCTTTTGCATCCCGCCCCTATATGGATTCGAACCCGGTACCTCCCGATCCAACCGTTGCAGCTTTAACCACTGTGCCGTTTGCTCGGTTCTCCGGTATAGTTTTCTGACGTTAAAATTTGTTTGTTTCAAAATGACTGCGTCTAAGTGCTTCATCAATAAATTTTCAGTGTTTTCTGTTGTTTCATCAATCTCAACCTCACGGACCCTAAATCTATAATATCATCTGCTCGCTCTTCAGGAGCTGTGTTTTGATTCCAAAATCCCATTTGATTCACAATACCCAACAGTGAATTGAGAATACTTGTTTTTGATACACGAGGAAAATTGAAATTTATTAGGTTTGCATTTATTTTTGTGGCCGCAGTAAATTTTACCGGCCAATGTGCTGAGATTGTTCTACGACCGCAAGTTGTATCGCATGGGCCAAACACAATTGCTAAACAGTCGGTACTAATTTACCTACTTTCTGCATAACTGCAACACCGTCATTTGTTAAACAAACGATATTCTTCTCCAATGACAAACTATACTGATTCAATGTGTCATTTAAAACTGAAACACATTTTACTGCAGGTAAACTTCCATTGATTCGGAGAAGTTCTAAATTCCAAAATGTTGATTCCGAATGAAGAATTACATTTATGTATCGACGATTCCTTAGAGAGGTCCACTCATCGAAAGTAATACTAAACCCTTTCCTTTTAATTTATAATCCGTTATTTCAGTAATTAATAATTGTCGAATGGTTTCGCTATAATTAATGACGATTTTTTGTATGGTAGTGGCTGATTTTGGAAGTTTATCACTTAAATTTAATGCGTTCAGTGATTTTCGAATATCATCAGATGTTATAAAAATTCTGAATGGAAGCCCATCACGTGCTGTTATTCTAGCTAGGATCGCTGCTAGTGAGTCATCCTTGGTATTTCTAAAATATTTTGTAATTTTTGGAGAAGATTAATCAGATTTTGAACTAGTTCCAACTAGAGTTCAACAGCAACTCGTTTTCATGATATTACTTCATGTTTGCTCTTTAAATGTGTATGGAGGGAGGCCACACTTGTCGAGCCACCTCGGGTTTTTATAATATTTGTACACTTCCTACATTTCGCGTAACCTCCTTTTTCTTCTTTGAGAAATAAAAACCAGACCGAATTTTCATCTACGCTTTGTGCTAATTAACCAACAAATGTTAATTTTCTGTGCTTGTCATGTTTTCATATATTTCTAATTTTATTTACACCGAAGCAATGTAACACACATCAGTGAGTGACTATTTTTGCCACTCCAAAGTTCCGAAATATATTGAACTTTGTATGTTGCGTAGCGTATTTTTGTTTACTGTGAATATATCGAACGACAAGTAACAACTGGATAATTTTTGAACTCGAACCACATATCCTTCTAAGCACTTTTGATAAATCGAAGGTTAAGGTTTGGGAATCATTTTATTAATTAGATACGTTATTTGATATTCCGCATTTAATTTGCAGTATGTTCAGAATTCTCAAACAATGGGCGCTTTTAGTTCCCACAACATGTTGGCATTGAAAACATACTGATGGTAAAATTTACATTCGATCTATCACATTGCCATGAAATTTTCGATAAATCAGTTGCAATCAGAAAACATCATGATTATTTTACACAGCATGTTTCCAACAGTTGGCGGACCTGAAAGCGCCCAATTTATACCATTGAACGCATCGATGTGCTTGTATCATATGTTTCAGAACATAAGTTTTTCGATGCAGTAACTCTGGGAATAAATTTAAAAAAACTGTCTTTACAAAAATTATAGTTTAAAGCTTAGATGTTGATAGCAATTCAAACAAAAGGTGTTTCACCACTGAAATACTTTCATCTCCGTATACATTTGAAAACATATTTCTTAGTAAAAGCACTTTCCCAACCATGAAATCTTTAATCATCTTCGTGTCATGACCTATTTTCATTCGCTTATTTCGAAAATAATTATTTTTTACAGCACTAAAACGGTTTTCCCCAGCATCAACAGGAATTGCTCTAATTGCATCTTGTTTTAGAAATGCGATTTGCGCGTTTCTTAGAAAAATCACTTGCAATAGTTCGGTAACTAAATAAACGTATCGATAACATTTGGACTGCTTACAACTTTGAAAGTAAATTTCCATTAAATTGCGATCCCTCATAAGGTCGTTCTTTTAATAGTACTTCAAGTCAGTTGAGCTTACCGGATCTAGCACATCTGTTGCTCGAAGTATGTATCATTCACTGCCTAAGCAATTTTTCCCCAGAATGAATATTTAGATCATCGATACTACCTTGAGTAAATAGATGGATATCTCCACATTTGTAAACTTCCAATTTATATTTTTGATTATAAAAATTGTCTTAATATGTTGTTTTTAGAATGCTGATGAATAATTTGAAACGTGAGGGCATATGATTTTTATTTGTATTTAAAACACGATAAATTAATTCCCTTATTCCCAATGATAAGCCGGGTTAAAAATGTATAAACAACAAATTCAGAAACCACTGTTAAATCACAATTAAAAATCACCACAATATAAATCACCAATAAAACTCAAGCACGAAAATTTAGATTTTGTGAAAAAGTAAAGCTAATTTGAAATATTAGGACTGACTTAGACATGATTTTGATTTTGTAGTGAAAAAAAACTGTCCCATAAGGAAACTTACTTAACTAGCTATCTCTATATCTCATACCAGCGGTAAACCTCTGTCATCTGGTTAATCTTAAATAAAGTGAACCTCATAACATCAAATGTATATCATAAAAATCACTTATATACTACATCAAAAACAAGAGGTTCCATCCCACCAAATGAATAACAATTATTTGACCTACTGTCTAAATATCACACCAGTAAAAATTCAATTTTTTGTTATTTCAATAAATCTGTGGCAAATATTTAAAAGGGGATAACCCGAGTTATACCCTTTTACGTATTATTTCAAATTCGAAATCTCCGTATTCGATTTCTTATCATATCTATTTTTTGTAATATTTTGGCAACTACAAGCAACCGTAATAAGTGTTTACAAAAACCAGTATTATAAAATCTCATACGATTTTGAGTAACTCTTAATTTTAAAAACGTTTTCCTGAATACTGCGAATTTTTGAGTTATCACCTTTTAAATATTTGCCACAGAAATAATACTTTATATAATTTTAGAAAATTGTTTTGTTTAAAGGTCAACATATGAAACTAAAAACAAATATGCGTAACTAGGATTCGAAATTTTGATAATTTCTAAATATAAAAATTTGCAAACTTCTCTGGAAAATATTGAATTTAAATGCCAGCAAAACAGCTTTAAAAATAATAATTATATTCCATTATTAATTAATTCAACGGCTTCATTAAATTTTAATTTAACTAATATTAATTTTAAATAATTCCTGAAATTAAATTTTGTGGTTGGTTTTACAATTAAATGTCAAAATATATTGGACCTATACACCTTTTCCTTACATGTCAAACGCATTAAATTGTCAAACATGTCTGTAAGCCTGACATTTCTTTTTCTATATATTAATTAAATAAATTAAATTATTATATTTAATTTAACTTTAGAAAAGATTTTAAACTATTGCGATATTATTTTTCAAAGAATAATTCATTTATTATTTAGTCTACTATTGGCGTGTTTTTTTATTACATCGGAGAGACCAGAGAGTTCCGAGCAGGGCTGCGGAGTCCGAGCAAACATGTTTGGCTCCTGCTCCGGCTCCGACTCCTGAAATGTAAAAACTTATTAACGACTTCGGCTCCAGCTCCGACTCCGGCTCCAGCTCCAGCTCCGGCTCCGGCTCCAACTCTGACTGTAGCTTCTCCCCCGACATCAAAAATATATCTTTCTATGTGTAAAGTAAATAGAGTTTTTATTTCCGTGAAACGCTGTTGTTTATCTGCTGAAAAACTGTGGATATTTGGCAAGCAGGCAGTAGCTGAACGATAGCGTCTCGGTGTTAATTTACGGGCGTTTCGGTGTTAAAGGCCGTCGGCTCAATCCCAAGAGCATTTCTTTTTTTTTATTTACTGCGGCGCTTTAACTGAGAGGGTTTCTATTGATTTATTACCGATTGCAAGGTCACATGTTCAACATTTATCAGATTCAGTAAGTCTCTGTTAATTCTTCTTGATGTTTTTCTTTCCAATTTTTTGTTTGGTTTAATATCAGTATTTCTCGACTTCTCGACTTTCTACGCGTATCTCGACTTAAATTTCGCGAGATTTCGAGACTTAAGCCTGGTACGCTGCTGAAGTGAAATGAAATTTCTCATATAAAATTGACACAAGCGAAAACGAAAATGAAAATTTCACCGCTGAATTTCATTTTGTGGTGCGCAGTTTAGCTAGCGAAATGGAAGTTTTCATATCAGATATACAGATATTTTTATTTTATCTTTATACATTTTTCACTTCATTTTTATCTTACTGGGGCCCTATTCTCGAATTCCACATCCATTTTCCACATGCGGACATCTGTCAAAATTCATAAAAACGTTCGGAAATTTAAATTCAATTCGCTATGGAATTTTTTCGGTACTAAGGGAATATTTCCAAATGGGTATAAGCAGGTGAAAAAAATCCCCCATATACGAAAACGTCAATAATTACATAGATTTTGACAGATGTCCACGTGTGGAAAATGGTTGTGGAATTCGAGAATAGGGCCCCTGAACGATAAATATGAAGATAAATTTTGACAATTTGATTTAAGTTTTTGCGTTTTGAGGATCGAAGTAAATTTTATTGTATAAAATACGGTGTCAGAGACAACATGAAGTTGCACGCACTAAAATATGTACGGAACTCGTCAAACTAAATTTTCACGTCAGATTTATCTTCCTATATCTTTGGAGACCAGTGAAAATTGAATTTTACTTGAACTGCATACTAGGCTTTAAAAAAGACGAAGATTTTTCGAGAAGAAACCGTAACTTCGGCTAGTCCGATTTTGAATTCCAATTTGAACTGCGCTAGTGCGTATATAAATAATTGGGCTACGTAAGCAAAAAAAATCCGATGCCGGAGTCTGTGTATTCCACAAGGCTCCGGCTCCGACTCCGGCTCCTTTAAAAATATGAAAATAAACATAAACTCTGCGACTCCGGCTCCGGATCCGGCTCCGACTCCACAGCCCTGGTTCCGAGAGACAAATTATCTGAAATACCCGATTATTTTTAATCTGAAAGGACCTTTTTCAGATTTTAAAACGCTAAACTATTTAAATTGGCTAACCACTGTTTTGTAACACACTATAATCAAAAAAATTGTTTACCAACGCATAATTAATACAGAACGCATAATTAATACAAGAAACAGTAATAAAATTAATTAAAATTATTTACAGTTTTCCTTAAAAAAAAGAAATTTCTCTGTACTATTTTAGATCGAAAAACAGTAATCTGCTCGTTTATGATTGTTCGAATATAATAAAAAAATGCAAAAAAAATTATCGGATCGATCTGAGAGAACAAAAAAACGCAAAAGCTTTTTTTTATATCTCTCTGATCTCTCCGATGAATTAAAAAAAACATTCCATATATAACGAATTAATTTATTCAGCCTACAGGTTTATTCGACCTAACTTTAGCTGTATAGGTTTTTTCACGAAAAAGGCCTTTAAAAAACTGATGAAAATTTGGTTATTTGTTTATATTGTGGAGGAAAAGAATATGTCCTGGAAATATCCTACTCGGTAAGTGACGCCCTAAGGAGAAAGACGCGTTTTTTGGTCTTTCTCTATAAATTAAATTTAAATTCAGATTGTAAGTTTGATGAAATCAAAGTGCAAAGTGTGTCTAATTAACAATTACATTAGATTAAATTAGTATGTATAACAATTAATTAATAAAAATATGTCTAGTGAGTGATTATTTTCTATGTGAAAAACTTTAATAAAACATGGTAGCTATTTGGACATCATAATCATGATCAAAATATTAATAACGGTACTGTGCAGGTATCTATTTGGCAGGTAATCCCACACATCGTGTAGTCAGTTACTATATTAAAATTAATAAATGATTTTATACTATAGCAAAATTCTATACGGTAATTACTTGTCATTGGGAATTTCATTATGCATAATGGAATCGGTATTGGTATGTGTGCGTCTGTGTTTATTCGCGAAACACTAGATAGAGAGTGTATAGGGCTCTTTCGTATTTTGAATGTGCAATTCGTTATCCATAGAGAGAACTTTTTAACGCAAAAAAGAAATGTTTATATGTATTTATATACTAAAATAAAATAAAAGATCGCGCAAACGACATTCCTTGGAAAAGTATACAAATGCAAATAACCAACGGAATATAAAGAACATCGATTTAGTCAGCCTCATTCTCGGAACCTTTCGACCCCGCGGTTTAACATTTAGAAAATTTCGGAAATTTGTTATCGCCTTAGTTAATTAAAGTATTTAACTGTTAAAATTTTCAATTTGCAAATTATTGCCCAACAAAATTGTATGCCACTCCCCCCTCCACCCTTCGAATCCAGGTTGCCGATAACTTCCAAATTTTAAGAGAAGTTAGTGTTGTGACAGGAGATTCACATATTGTCCAAAGTTTACTGGGTTTAGAAAGTGGGTCAAGACTTGATTACAAGATTTGGTCGCCAACCACAAACAAAACACAATCACATCTATGAGCGAAGTTAAAATAGAGAATATAAGAATTTGCTTATAATTTGGAAACAAATTAATTTCCATTTTGATGATATATGTTAACAAAATGAATGAGGAAAGTTAAAAAGCTTCTAAAGTACAGAAAGTTTCAAAATCCATTGGTACCACTTGTCATTTGGGCAAGTTTAAAAAAATTTCAGAATCCTACACTAAAATGAACCAAAATTTAAATTTATACAACTTCCTCTAACAGGAGCTATATCAGATGAGGTTCAGAACAAAATGGGGATTTCAAATTTTAATTAAGTTTTAATTGTTCTGTTATAATATCGTTCTGAATAGATAAACTAATTAATGTTTTATTCTAAACTTAATAATTATTTTTAGTACATGGATCCCTTTAAGCTGTTATTATTTATTGTGGTCCAGATTTAATTTGAACTACTGTGCAGAGTGTTAATCAGTACGGAGCTAGTAATAATTTTAATTTGGTTTTAGTCGAATTTTCTAGAATCTTTCATTAGGTAATTAAGGCAATAATTTAAAAAAAAAAAAAAAATGATAGTACTTCAAGTTTTTAGACATTAAAATTTTAAATTTCATAATTGGGAAATTAAAAAAAACAAATAAATAAAAAAAAGGAATGTTGAATATCAGTGTTATTTAGAATTTTGGAATCCATTAAGTTTAAGTGCCTAATGGGAACTTAATTAGTTCTGAAATTGTGTTTCGTGCTAATTGTCATTTCATATATACTCAGTACTAATACAAATATATTAATTATTAATGCATACTCAATTTATGTAATTTTAAATCAGTATGGATCCCTTTTAGCTATTATGATTTATTGCAGATTTAATTTAAACTAGTGGATTTTAAGCAGAACCGAGTAATAAGTAATTATTTCAATTTTGATTTTTAGGTATTTTTAAATCGTTAGCTACTAAATTTATTTATTTAATTTACTTTGAGAATACTCAATGTTTTCTGAACCGTAAATTTAGGTAATCTGTTTCAGAGTTTTGGCTGAAATTCGTACGTATAAAAAACGTATTATTTATTTAGTATACCTAATTATAAAATTATTTAAAATGTTTAATTAGTTTTCTATTACTAGTAATTAATAATTATTTCTGTTACTAGCTTAACAAGTAATTATAGGTTTGTTTTGCGAGTAAGTTGCTTTAAACAAAATTATGTTTGTCTGAATTACCACTGGAATATTATTTATAACAGTTGTGACTTGAAGTGGGGTAGGCAGGCGTAGGGGCAATTAATTAGCGTTTGTATTGCTTTTAATAAGTTTGAGGGCCTTCACTTCTGTGAAGCTGAGTGTTAATGGGAAATAGGGTGTAACTGTTTGTTATCTAATAATTAGTAAAATTACTGATTATTTGAATTTCTGTTACAGAATACTAAGCTGAATCTGATTTAAATTCTTTTATATTGACAAACGACTGGAAGCTGGTTCAATTCTAGTTTTATGAAGTAATTAATAAATATTTGTTTTATTTATTTAATTTTTACAATAAACAGCAAACTGATATAACCAATTGTACGTTGTCCCAATCGAATGTTCATAAATGTACTTAAATTTAACTTCACAATATTAAAAACAATATTACAGAGAAAAAATAAATACAATTAAAAATCTAGTAAGAAAAACAATAATAAAATGATAAAATAAGATCATCAGGACATGAGAATAAATCAAGGCAAGAAAAAAATAGGTTAGGATTATTCTGCATACGTTAGCCCGAAAAATATTTCGAAAAAAATCGATGGCAACACTAATATAACAATATCACGATATTTATTAATGCCATCCCGAAAAAAATATTTCTGTCATGACATTTGTTAGTATCATTATGAAAAAAAAATCTGTCACGATATTTTTAATGCCATCCCGAAAAAAATTCTGTTGTATGAAAAAAAAAAATCTTAATTGAAATTGTCGGTTACAGTCGTATGAGGTCATGCTAGATATGCATTACCAAGCATCGCTTGGTATGAAGTTTTTACTTCCATATGATGAAATATAAAAAAAAAATTATTATCCGTTTGTTGATTATAGTCATCAGAAGTCATGCTAGATATACATTATCGAGTATCGCTTAGTATGGAGTTAATGGATTATGTAATGGATAGAACTTCCGTGGTGGAGTGGCTTAAGTCTTTTAAAGAAAGAATAACTCCTTTAAAAAGTTGACAACAAATGTAGTCCAATTTAGGATAATGATCCGACGGATTGGACTTTATTTATGTTTCCTCTTATGGAAGTTATATCCGTTACCAACAAACACCATACCAAGCTATGCTTGGTATTGCATATCTAGCATAACTTCAGATAACTATAATCAACAAACGACTAACACAATTTTTTTTTGGTATTTCATCATATGGAAGTTTTATTCATTACCAACAAACTCCATGCGAAGCGATACTTGGTAATACATAAGTACCATGACTTCGGACTACTATACTGCCGTGCCATACCATAACTACATTTTTGGCCAAATTAAATTATTGATGCCAATCGATAGCTAATAAAAAACATTATCATTAAAATGAAAAAAAAAAAAAAAAAATGAAATAATTAAAACTAAATTGGGAAATACGTGATAAGAAAAATAGTTTTCATTTTTAATGCAAAATTCACTGATTTCAAAACTTTAACATCAATTTTCTCAAAACGAATTTTTTTTAGTTATGTAAAACATCCTTAGCACGGCAGTATAATCAACAAACGGTTAGTACAATTTTTGTTATATTTCATCATATGGAAGCACAAACTCCATACCAAGCGTTGCTTGGTAATTTATATCTAGCACTTCATACGACTTTATCCGAAAAACGTCTAATACAATTTATTTTATATTTCGTAAAACTACCGAAGCATCAGCCCTTCGATACAACATATTAAAAGTTCAATGTTTCAATGTAAAAACACATAATGGAACTATTTCTTATGAAATTTTGATATTTATTCAACTAAAATGGATGAAATGTTAACCACTACCGGACGGGTCTATAAAATATTATTTTCGAATTTTAAAATCATACTATAAACGCCTACATTCTTGACGATTGCATAAAATATTTTTATTACTGATTTTACTATCGCTATAGTTTCCATATCACACTATACCAATAATTATTATACATACGTTAAATTTTACCGGCTTGATACGAAAACTATTGCAAGTATTGCCATATTAAAATATAACTATTTTTCGGTAAACATTTTCGGGCTAACTTGACAGAAATTTGCATTCTATTTATCGGCAACGATCAACCAAAATTAGTCACATGCGCTGCTTATAGTAAAAATAGCTGTTCATGTCTGGTGTTGTATCCTGCCGTATGCAACGTAAAAATTGACTAAGTACAGCTTTGGTGTATCGATTAAATTATTAACAATTTTGAAAAACAGAACTTCATACATTAACAATCGTCTGTCGAACAAAGCTAACATATGTGAAAATATGACAACCTATCACCGTGTGATAATTTGAAAGTTTCAGGTGCGAATTTGGTCAACAGAATCATAGTAAACTTTCGCTGTACCCGCTCAATGCGATCTGAATATATATTATAGTACGGGCTCCAGGTAAACGTGCAATACTCGATATGAGTTTTAACAATCGAATGATACAATGTTATAATCACATGAGGATTAGAAAAATCAAAAGATCTACGTGAAACAAAACCCAGCAGCATGAGCTTTTTCGCAAATATTATTAATACGAACGATGCTTACCAAAACAACTCCTAAATCTTTAAAATTGTTAACAATCAATAAGCTAAGATTGTTCATTTTATAAACTTTATTAATGAATATTCTCTTTCTCGTAAACCGTACCACATTACATTTTAAAATGTTGAGTTTCAATTCATTTACAGAACACCAATCAGAGCGAGCACTGGCAACAAAAAGGTATGACCGACGAATATATTGTTTGCCACTACTTAGGGAGTTAATGATGCTTGATAAGTGCTTAATTCAAAATGTCAGCTCAAAATTGGGTATCTTCACTAGGGCTTTTTTGAGCTTTTTCAAAAACAAAATGTACAACAATTCCTGAAGTTTTTAGTATCATATAAGAAATGCTTTAGTAAGTTTTCTGTCCCAATGAATATCATTTTCAAGTAAGCCCAGTTCAAGGCATCCCCTCTATATGTTTGACATACTTCACAACAGATAGTATTTTAATGGCTTCAAATACTTCCAAACCACATCAAATTTTCTTGCCGATTGGTTAGCTCATATGACACTTTTAATTTGAGATGCAATAATTTTTGGCTTAAACCCAATTAAGATGTCCATTCGATGGAATTACATTTAAATGGTATAAAATATCCGGACCTCTTCATCTTCTAACATAAGACGTGATATCCTGAGCATTTTCGTGCGTATAAATAACTAGAAATATGACCAGTTTCATAATGTCAGATTTTATTACCACAATTTATTGCCGGATCAATGATGCATTTTATTAAAACAAAATTATCTAGTTTATTACAAAAAATTACAATAAACTACACTCGCTTTATTTTTATTGCATGCGAACATTTTAAATAGTCTGTTGTAGGTTATATAGCAAAATCTTGTTATTGCAATGACCAATTTTTCACTTTAGCTGAACCATCGATAGATATTTGTTAATAAACACAACATAAATTCCCTATAGTGTCACTGGTCAAAATGGACTTGTAATAAATAATTGCTCCAAGTTCTAAAACTCTTGAAAAAAATCAGTTAAAGCTTTGAGCGAGCAAAAGGAGCAGCTTTACTATTTTTCAGAGGGAATTACTCAATTTCTCCTAGATTTAATTTATGGGATTCTTGGCTTTGGATAATTTTAAGCCTTCCAAATAGCTGCGAAATGTTTCAACTTATTTTTTGTTCTTTGAGAAATTTTCAATGGTTGTTCTTTTATACACTAATCAAGCAGGGAGGCAATCACAAGGATTTTTCATTGACAGCTTTAAAGTTTTTCGAAAAAAATCTGTACTAGGGCGTTTTGCATTTGAATAAAAGCAATAGCATATAATATAAATAGCAAATATTTACAACATTTCCGGGAAACGGGAATACTCTTAATTTCTTAAATTTTTGGTAATCTCATCCCGGGAAATCCCAAGGCGCAAGCCCAAATTTAATTGTCAACCGCGAACGCCAGTTAGTCTGGAAGCAACAAGAAATTTCTGTTTGATAAACAAAGATGAAAATTCCACAATAAATAGTTTAATTGAACTTTTAGACTACACTTGATGAATATATGTGAAGGTATTATTTGATAGTCTACACTTGAGTAAATTCCCAATTTGTTTGGGACGTTCATGGCCTATGCGTAGTTTTCAAGTCTGCTTCGTGTATCAATAATGACACTTATCTTTCATTTTAATTGGCTGATTTCAGTTTCTAAAAATTGTTAATTTTTAATTCATGAATCTTGCCTCAAGCTTGGTTCTACATTCAAATCAATCAATCAAATTCAATAATTGAATGTTTCTGTTATGATTGTACTAATATTACGACCTAAGTTTATAGATCATTTCATTGCAAACTGTGCTGTTCGCGTCTGCAAAAATATAATATTCGACATTTGTAGCTTAATCACTAGCTATAGTTTGGCTAAACTTATAGGAAATAATTAACAATTAATTTTTTTAACAATCAGATTAGCCCTTTCTTTAAAATGAACAAGCAAAAGCCTTCGTAGATACATGCAAAAAAATATTTCCCAATATTGATCTAATTTAGATTGCTCCACTTGGCTCATATACTCATATCTGCACTATAATATAGAAACCAACTAAAAAACAATAATATTATTTATAACAGCAAATTTCATAATACTGCATTGATTTATATTTAAAATAACATTGCATGGTATCATGTCAATATAATCACGATAAAAAAATAAAAATAAAAACAACCAAATAAACCTAAAAACAAAAACATGAAATACATTATATGCTAAGATAAAAACCAAAACAAGCAGGATATGTTACTTTACTTGCTGTATCACACTCGACTAGTATATGAGCAAATGAAAATTGTACCATTTCCAATTATTAATTTGTCATATAATCCGCGAAAATTATTTTTGTTTTGTTTTCTGTATTTCTTGTTTTTTGTATATAGTATGTACAAGAAAATGTTAAGAAATTAAAAGGAAAATGTTTATTTATATAAAATCACTTATCTGTGGCGACAAATGACAAATTTGTATACACACATACATATTTAGATATTAGTCATGTTGAACAAGCTTTAAGTTTGAGATTTTAAACGATATTAGTGTTTTTTGCGTTCCGATATTAGATATGGAGAATTTCTGTTATGATCATACCTTTTACGTTGCTCGCGTATAGTTACATACATTTTTTGAATTGAGACATTCAAAAGTACGAAATTTTTGGTGTTTATCTGTGCGCATAAATCTCATTCAAATTGACCAATTATAATTTATTTTATCGTCCAAAACAATCGATATAAAACATATTTTCGAACATATATCAATTTGTATATATATGTAATACCCGATTTGCACACCTATACACCTAGTTATACAAATAAAAATATTAAATTTAATTAAATTGTCCTTCGATTATCTGATCTACAAGCGCGCTTGACAAAAAAAAAAAAAAAAATTTCTAAAATTTCACTTTCGCTAATACTCGAGTATTTATCTTAATTATAACATATCCAGCCGTGTGACATTTTTTTTTTGTGTAGTTTTAATCCATACACCAATTTTTTGCGCGATTTAATCAAATACTAAATAAAATAATTTATATTTGAATTCGAACATACGGTTAAACACGACAAACAAATGAGACACTTATAAAAATATTAATAATAATCTTATCTAATTTCACACAAATTATCATCAAATTTCAATTAAATATTAGCGCAATTATTTTATGTATTAAGATTATAATGTGTATGACATAAGTAAATAAATGGATTAAAATCTAAGTGTTAATATGCTATGAAAAACTTGAATTAACGTATTTAAAATTTTTTTTTTATTAATAATTATTTGCTTAATAGCCGAATTATAAAAAAAAAATTAATCCGTATCGGTGCAGTGGTGTCAAATAAATTAAAATTATTCGCTATATATACAAATATAATTTAATAAACCAGCTATTAAATAATATTAATACACACGCGGGATATGAATAATGTATAAAACGACATAAAAGTTATTTTCTTCAGATATATAAGTAAATAAATTAAGACAAGTAAATAAAAAGTAAAAAAAAAAAAACTTCAGATAGATAATTTAAGAACTGGTTCATTTTCAATTTTCATTCAAATCAAATTTAATTTATAATTTTTAAACATGAAATTGACCATAATAGAGAGATTGTTTGTATATTATTATGCTACCTATCATTGGAACTGTGATATTTACTGTTTAATCCGCGTACTATCCGTGATCAGCAAACAAATATACATCGTTATAAATAGAAATGGTTTTTATGGTTCATTTGGTTGTAAGAAACTTGGGCCTAATAAAAATGGGTTTTCAAAACAAAGAGCAAGGTTTACGGAAATTATGATTATTACACAATATGGCTAAGCAGTTTCATAAAAGTTGGGGATTCCGCCAAATTGATGATGACACCTCAGGGCATGGATCCAACAATCAGTCATTTAAAATTTTATTCGTGGTCTATGAAAATTTATTTTTCAGAAAATAGTGTGAACTGAACCTATCTAATGAATTTACAAAACATATTTTTTTGTAGATATATGTTAGTGAACTACCTGTATAAGGCGAAAACTATTTTGTCATGAGTCATTCAAGAGATTTTACATGTTACAATACAAAAATTATCATAAACAGAAGCAACCCCATCATCTTTTTGCGGAGGAACGCCAGGGCTTACAATTTCGTTTGAAGTCTTATAGTTCCCAACCAAACCTTGGTTAATACAAAATTCTGTGAATGTTATCCTACTGATTTGGCCAATTGGCCACATACATAATGATGTAGAGGTTTTACAAATTAACCATCGTTTGATGTCATATAGTTCCCAAACAAAATTTTGCCAATTGCTTTGTTCACCAGGTGTGCCGTGATCATTGACAAAAGTCTAAATTAGGAATAGTTAACTGATTGCCATGTATAAGTAATGGTGTATTTTAAAGCGAATAGAGCAGGTTTAGGTGATTACTTCAAAAGACGAGTATCTTGCTCAAGCTAACCAAGACATTGCTATACTGAAATATAATCGTTTGTATTTCTCGTTGTTTACAAAAAAATTAATTAAACAATTAATGGTAAGGTTTGTCTTCCATAAATCCAAAATAGAATAAAGTACTGACTTTTGAAACCAAAAATGTGACGTATTTTAATTACTGAGCGAACAACAGGATTGAAATTATTTAATAGTTATAGGTTTTCACATAATTCTTTTGCGAGTTAAGCGTAAACTCTCGCCCGTCACTTTTTTATTTATATTGATTTTGCTCTCGGCAAATTTAAACCCTAAATTTGCTCAAATTATTTCAAAAGATTTTATTTGATATGGGGTTAAACCGATGAAATTTTGAACGATTTTTAGATGAAGGCCCAATTAGGACACGAAACATGTTGTTTCTCTTCTTCACAGATAATAATGATGTTCCTTTGACCCTTTGCACGATCCTTTTTAAAATGTTGTAGTATACCATACAAATTAAAATTGACTTATGAAGACCCAGATGCACTGAATTTGTATTTGTACAATTTTGACTATCCGCAAATACAAGCTAATTAGATTAGATATAGCTCCTATAGTAACTTCATGATATATGTGGTCAATTGGCTAAATTACTAGGATTTGATCCACAGAATTTTTTATTTAACCAATTGTTGTTTAGAACGATATGGTACCAAAAGACGCTGTAGGACCCTGAAAATTTGATTTTCCAAAAATCATTAGAAAATCAGCTTTAAGAGTGTTATGACTACATTTACGGTCCGAAAGTTTGAGTGTATAAGTCTTTCGTCTACTGTTTGTTGATTAATTCTTGTTCAAACTTACGGGCATTAGCTGTTAATAATTTCTCATTCTATAACTTCATTGTAAATGAAAATAACAAGAACAAAATTATAATTTCTGGAAACGGATTATTTAATTTTAAGATGAAAATAACGAAAAGTATCTAAATTTTTGAAAAGAAGGACCTTAATTTTATCTGTAAATTTTTACCATAAACGGTTTAGAAATTGACAAGAGTTATATCCTGTTTGGCTTTACCATATTCAAAAATGTCATTTAAAAATCGGTCCAAAAATGGCCAAATCAGAGGCTTATCGAATATAAACATAAATATAAGTGATTTTCCGAATTTTCTTCAGAAAGCCAACTCAATGTCCTGATGCGATATAATACATTCTAAGTTAACATATTATCTTAGCTTTTCGAGAAATATTTCACTTTTAAAAAACTTATCCCGATTAGAATGCTTATTATAACCTTGTTTGTCATAATCTTATGATAAATATTGAATACAAAATTCGGCAAATTAAAAAAATTATTTTCAGTATTTATCCGGGCATTATGAGGCTCTGTTAAAGTTAGCTGAATGTAAAATGTCGATAATGAAGAATACATTATTTACATCTCTGCAGAAAATAAAAAATATGGTCGTTTTCAGCCAATAGCTAACAGGATACAACAAAAGCAATAAAACTTTTGCCATAGTCGTGGAAAACTTTGTTCCTTTGGTGGCAATTATCGGAAAATCAAAAGATTCCAAAAAATATTAATAATTGGAATAAAATCATCCTATAGAGTGCCAATTTAGAGATAGATTTTCTTTATAAGATATAGCCATTTACTATCGCTGGAAAAAAAACTCAGTTCTAGATTCCCGTGGGAAACCTAGGAAAATTCGATTTTCCAAAAATCATTAGAAACTATATGAAATCAGCCTCTAGATTAATATGTCTGTGGATCGATTGCTTTGTATTGATTTGTTAATAGCTATCGCAGAAAAAAAATAAGTTGAATTTTCCAGCAGGAAACTAAGAAAATTCGATTTTCCAAAAACCATTAGAAAATTTGTATTAAATTAGCCTCTTGATTGTAAATCGGGAGATTGATTGCTTTTATGCGATTTGTCAATAGCTATCGCTCGAACAAAATTTCAGTTGAAATTGCCCGCGGGAAATATGGGAAAAGCCGATTTACCAACAATCATTATAAAATTTGTTTGAAGTCAGCAAAGTGTTATTTCTGGAGGTCGATTGCACTGATGTGATTGGTCAATAGCTATTGCAGGAAAAATTTCAGTTCAAGTCTCCTGTGGGAAATCTGAAAAATTCGATTTTCTAAAAATCATTAAAATATTTGTATACCTGTAGAGTGAAATTTCTGGAGATGGACTGGACGTTATGTCTGGACGCGGATTGTTTTAATATGACTTGTCAAAAGCTATCGCAGGAAAAAAATTCAGTTGAAGTTTCCCGTGGGAAATTTGGGAAATTTCGGTTTAGCGAAACTCTCTAGAACCTTTGTATAAAATCAGTTTGTGGGGTGTTATTTCTGGAGATATGTTGCTTTCACGCGTTTTGTCACTAGCATCGCTTGGTAAAAATTCAATACAAGTTTCCGCTCGGAAATGTGGGAAAATTCCATTTACCAAAAATCATTATAAACTTTGTATAAAATCGGCGTCTAGGATGTTATATCTGGAAATTTATTGTTTTGAAGCGATTTATCAATAGATATCGCTCGAAAAAAATTTAGTTTAAGTTTTCCGTGGGAAATCTAGGAAAATTCGATTTCACAAAATTGATTAGAAAATTGATTGATAAGATTGAAAATTGATATTGATTGCATTGATGGGATTTGTCATTAGGTAGCGCAGGAAAATAATTCAGTTTAAGTTTCCCGCGAGTAATCTGGGAAAATTTGATTTTCTAAAAATCATTAGATAAATTTTAAAAAATCTGCATCTAGAGGATTATGCCCTGAGGTGCTGTATATTGATGGGATTTGTCCATAGCTGTCGGGGGAAAGAAAAATCAGTAGTAGTTCCTGTCAATAGATATTGCAGAAAAAAAAATTCAGTTTAAATTTAAAGTGGGAAATCAGGAAAAATTCAACTTTCCAAAAACAATTTGAAACTTTGTATAAAATTTTGCCTGTATAGTGTTAGGTCTTAAGACGAATTGATTTAATCCGATTTGTCAATACTTGTCGCTGGAAAAAAATTCAGTTCAAGTTTCCCATAGGAAATCTGTCGTGTGGAAATTTTCCGTAGGAATTCGATTTTCCAAAACTCGTTGGGAAATTTGTATAAAATCAGCCTCTATGTAGATTGTTAAGTCTGGAAATTTCTTTCTTTTATGCGATTTGTCAATATCTATCGTGGGAATAAAAATTCTATTAAAATTTCCCTTGGTAAATTTGCGAAAATCCGATTTACCAAAAATCATTAGAAAATGTGTATAAAATCACACTGAATAGTGTTATGGCTGGAGATGAAATAGGTAGAAAAATAAATTCAGATCAAGTCTCCTATGGGAAATCTAGGAAAATTAAATTGACAAATATTCATTAGAAAATTTGAATAAAGTCAGCCTGTACCGTGTTATTTCTGGAGATCGAAAGATCAAATTATCCATGGAAATCTGGCAAAATTCGATTTCTAAATGTCATCTGAAACTTTGTATAATATCAGCCTCTAGATTGTTATCTCTTTGACGACTTTGAAGGCTGCTACTTAAATTTTCACTCGATTTTGTAATATCAGGTAAAATAAATTCGATTACAAGAAAATGTGTAATAGGGCGATTTTCGCAATCACGTAAAGATTTCCTAATGGATTAAATACATGACTAAAAATTTATTCGAAGATATGGCAAGATATACCAATTTGTATGCGGGTAAAAACAATGATGTCTCTTTTAAAAGTACGAACGCTACTAAACTCATTACATTTGTGGATATAAAAATATTGATGGGAAATTTGAAGCTGAGCCGACTCAAAACGTACTGGAACAGGAACTTGGGAATTAGTCCAATGTTAAATGCAATGTCTTTCGAGAGGTTTTTGCAATTGAGGACTAACTTACATTTTATTGATAAAGACGAAATCAATAAAAATTGTGAGGACAAACTCGTTTTAGTTCACCCCTTGATCAATGCAGTTCAAAAACGTTGCCTAGTTCATGATCTAGAAGAAGTTTTAATCCTTAGATGAGCAAATTATCCCGTTTAAGGGGCATCTTAGCATAAAACCATATGTCAACGGAAAGCCATGTCCATGGGGCATTAAAGTGTTTGTGCTTTGTGGCAAAAGTGGCCTTCGCTACGATTTTGTAGGGTATCAAGGGTCCAACACTGAAATCACACAAGAAAACAAAAATAAATTTGGATTCGGTGCAGCCGTTGTTTTACATTTAGGCAAAAGAATTACAAATCCAGGACACAGTTTATATTTTGACAATTATTTCAGCAGCTATCAACTATTTGAAATGTTAAAACACTTACAAATAAACACCTCGGGTACAATTCGCATCAATAGGTTTGCAAATCTGCCGCATTTATCGGATTAAGATTTGAAATTGAAAGGGCGCGGCGCATCGGATGAAGTGACCAGCTTGGACGGGAAAATGTGTGTGGTAAAGTGGCAAGACAACAAAACGGTTTATCTTGCATCGAACTGTGTCGGAATCGGCGAGGAAAAAAATGTAAATAGATGGGATAAAGTAAAAAAACAATACGTTCAAATTAAGCAACCCGAAATTGTTCATCGGTACAACAACGGGATGGGAGGAGTCGATCTTCTGGATCAATTAATTTCTTACTATAGGATTTTTATTAAAAGTAAGAAATGGCCCCTCAGAGTGGTTAAGCATTTTATCGACTTCGCTATTGCTGCTTCCTGGATCGAGTACAAAAACGATCAAAAAAAATGTAGCCAAAAATATATCATGGATCTCTATCGTTTCGGTTACATTTAGCCAGTGCGTTGATTACAGCAGACCAAACTAAGAAACGCGGAAGACCACCAAATATGTCGGATTCACCTGAACCATCGTCTACTAGAAAGAAAAAATATGAATCTCGGATTCAGTTAATCATTTTCAAATCCATAACCAAGGTCGCACTGCGTCGCGGTGCAAGTTTCCTCAATGTTCAGGACGACCAAGAATTCTTTGTGAAAAATGCCAAATACATCTGTGTTTGAATGTAAACAATAATTTTTTCAATAAATATCGCAAACAGACAGACTGAATTAATAACCACAAATTGAGATTTAATTATTTTTTATTTATATTTAAACATTATAAAATTAAATTTATTTGAACTTAGCTACTATAATAAGAAATAATTTTAATTTACTTTTAATGAATTTTGTGATTCGCGATTACAATAATCGTTTATTATTTTAACCAAAATAAAAATGTTGTAATTACATAAGATGATTTTTAGGACCATTGGATTAAAATTTTAACTGAAAGGGTTAAGTGCTCTTGAAAATTTGTTTTTCTTTTTATTTTTAAATTGTATATCTAAAGAACCAATCTTCCTCAGTTGTCCGCCACTTTGCTGGTCGCTTAAAAGCCTCTTTCTTTCGTAGATTCTTTTTGGCTTTTATTATAGAAAAATTTAGCAAACGTTCCACATTTGCGATTTGCAATATGAAATAAAATCTTTCTGTCGGCTTTGAATTATCAGTTTGAATATTCTTTCTACCTTTAAACGACTTAAGCAGGCTTCTATACTTGTCGTGCTTAGCTTTAATCCGCCCCAATATTGAACGGTGTTCTACAATAAGTATTGATGTGATTTGCCACTTTTATTATAACTATTTTACTATTAATATCCACAAAATCTTTATAGTGCTTTTCCTTTATGCTATAATTTATAATAACAATTTGACGTACAATTCCACCAACTATCGCCCAGTAGATCTGCCGTTATAAGGTTGCTTAAGAAATGCAAAATATTCAAGACAATTAAAAATCAATGTCGAGGTCGACCTGCACCAATAAATATTCCCTAAAATCAAGAGCGAATGCTTTCTCTTATTGAAGATAATCCAAGGATATTTATTCGAAAACCTTCCAGTGTATAAAATCCAAAAAGTTCAAGAGCTTACAGAAAGAGCTTAAGTGACTCGGCTTTCTTTGTACATCTTGAGGGATATATGGTTTAGTGATGAAGCATACTTCCACATCACGGGTCAGGTGAATAAACGAATTGAAAGATTTTGTTAGATGACAATGTTAGATAACATGCTACAATAATAAATGATAAAATGTTATATAAAGGCATTCAATATAATATTGTTATATTACGTGCTGTGTTATTTTATGGAAACAATATAACGTAACACGTAATATGACAATGTGAATAATTGTGTTTATGTACTACAGAGGCGCGTTTCCAAAAGGTAACATATAGCATGCTACACGACAAACGATTTACAAACATTATGCAACATGAACAAATTTATTTCATAGAATGTTTTGTCATAAAACATTGTTGGCATACAATATTAACATTGTTAGATTATTATGTTGTAAAATGGAAACGCGCCTTAACACTATGTTCAATATTGTTTTTGTGTTAAGGCCCATTTCAACTATATAACATAACATATTATATAACAATGTCACATAACATTTAAAAAATTAAAGCAAGTTTCTTTGTAACATTGACTTAAACAACATTTTTCGTGTTATATAACAATGTTTCATCACATTTTATGCTATTCCCATGCAACTAAATGGGCATTCTTGACAACTAAATGGGCATTCTCGAAAAAAGTGTGAATTGAATCGACAAAAAATTTAAATTATGAAATGAAATTTGTTTGTAAATTATAGCTGTTCCCTTTTCTATTAAAAATTTGGGGGAAAATTGGAACATTTGTGCAAAAACTAACTGTACTTTGTTGAATCATCAAATCAAAAAATTTACTATAATCGATTAATCGGTACCCAAAAATTACGTCCAAATTTGGATCAATTAGGATGCAAAAATTTAGTTATTTAAAAATATTTCTATGGTTTAGTTTTATCTATAGTTTGGTCAACGAAAATATATAAAGAGTTACAGTAAATAATTTTTGACCGCAAATCTTTTAAATAATTTCATCGTATCTTGCGCCATATAAATGAATTTATTCGGTAGAAACAGGCGAAAAAGCTCTAAAAGAGCATGAGGGATTCTACGATAAAATCGCTCTGGAAGGTAATTGATTTCATCTTTTGCTAGTTTCACTTTGTAAATAAATTACAAAAAAAGAAAAGTTCTGTGTCAGTTTTGTGTAATTTCGAAATCAAATTTATTAAAGCCCTAATATCCGTCATGTTGTGGAATTCTTGGCTTTTTAATTTTTTGCGCTAATAAGACTTAGTTAGTTGAACTAATGTACTAATGCTTAATTGGTTGAATCTATTATTGGCTAGGTTTCAGAACATACCAATATTTAATATATTATATAAAATTCATTTGGGGTTCCGCATTTGAAGAAGTTTATGAAACACTGCGCACTTGTGCATAAAAATACACTAAAGAGGTTTTTTTATTTTTTATTATGCTTAACAATTTTTTGTGGCTACACGATAACTCTGGTTTTAAGTTTTGATTTGTGTTATACTTAAAGATGTCAAAATATTCCAACATTTTTTTTTTCTTATTTTTAAATATGACTGATTTATGAGAAAGATTCATAAATAAGTTACTTTCGGATAGACTGATATTTCTGGTTTTAGTTATTGCTGCGCGCGGCTTTGGTCATTCATATTATAACGTGTAAGGTGGAATATATTTTAATGATAATTTATAGCGAAATATATTTATTTTAATATTGATTGGTATTCTTTTTTTCTTGAATTTCTGCTTAATACAAAATATATACTTATCATACAAATGGAACCGCCACGATTTTTAGTACCAGGTTAAACGTTTTATTTTTTGTATTTTGAAAATAAATATTAATAATTCTGAAAGTGGTAAAAATATTTTTTTTAGTACTTAAATTTAAATGAAAAATTATATTTGGCTGTTTTTGTAAAAAAAAACATTGTAACCAAAAAATTCAGGTGATATATGTACATTCACCACCGAACCTGACATTATTTTACCGTAAGAAACCCCCCACCAATAAAACCAATTTTGCAACCATATACCTATACAAACGACACACAAAAATCATTTTTCTTATCGCTTACACGGCATCGATCGCTTTTTATCTGCATTTATACGATTCAGCACGACATTTGTCTTGTACACCGCTTAGCATTTTGGGCACAACAATGAAATCGATTCATAATGTTTCAATATAAATTTGATTGGTTTGTAGTTTCAAAGACAGCTGAATACATTTCTTAAAAGTATGTACAACAAATAAAACGATTTTTGAATTTTCATGGTCGTCTTCTTATACCAACAAGAACCAATATTGAAAGTGATATGAAATTTATATTATCGATCTTTCTTCAAATGATGATGAATATGTAAGATTTTTGTGTTATATTAGGGTATAGACGACTGGCTTTTTTTTATTTTATTTACAATCTATTTTTGTTTGGGTTTGTATGTACATATACAGTTTAATGATGTGTCCAAAAATGAAATATATTGAAAATATAACACCCACTAAAAATCACCTGCTTTGTTGTTACAAAAGTCTGTGTGCGAGTGTGTTTATTTATCATTTATAGATATTTATTTCAAATCCGTCTCGATATTGGTCATTTCTGTACAGAAAACCAAAAAAAATAAATATTGAAAATCATGTCAGATGCTAACAGAACCCCAAAAAAAAAAAAAAAAAAAATTGTATCAGTATATAAGAAGTTCGTATACCTTTGGTCAAATGTACATGTGTGAGTTAATCTATTTTCGATAAATTGTATACTTTTGGCACGAGTATTTAACAACGGGCACACGTGTCCCATATGGACATTGAAAAACTATATGGATATTAATTTCGGATGATCGTTAAAAATAGGAGTGGTTGTTTGTACAGAAAAATAGAATTATGCGTATTAACAGTTTGTTGGATCTTCCGGTTAATACATTTTGTAGGCAAAAAATGTGTAATGTGAAACTTTCTTATCGTAAGTGACCGTTAAATAACCGTTATAATTTTTATTTCTATTTGATGAGAGAATTTATTAGTAACTGATTTTAGTTATCTGATGCGGGTAGTTTGGCGATTTGGAGTTATAAAAGTTGTGAAGTTCTAGACTGTTTTTTATTTAATTGAGTAGCATTGCAGTGAACATACTAAGAAGATTTCAGAGTTCGGTCGTTTCATTACGGAATATGACAAAACAGCAAATATGTATTTTTATATTATAAATTGGATTTAATTAAAAGTTTGAAATTACAGTTGTATTACACTACTCACTTTATTTATAGGGCACGGTGCATAAAAAAAACTATTCCTCAAAAATCTGAATCATCAGAAGGATATTAGTTAAAAAAATACCAAATGGATTTTGGTCATAAAATGAGACTTAGGAGTTTCGATTTTCATGTATGTATGTAAATAATTCGAGATGTACCTACAACAGTAAATTTTATTGTTACTTGGTTTTATTTTATTAAAATTTACAATGTTGTGATACACTACTCTTTTCTAGATGTTTATTAGTTGCTACAGAAATTCCTCGCTTCTTGAAGATCGTGCCCTAATAAACTTCTCATGGAGAAGTCCTATTTTGTCCAACAAATTCAAAAATCATGTTATTCATTTGGTTGGCAGCCCAGCACTCAAAATTATGTGATCACATGGTTTTTAATCCAACAATATACCTAACTCCTTCATTGAAAGCTCTTTCAAGCTTTTTTATATTGTTATCAAATGTGGCATTATTTAACACCTAAACAATTTCTTTTTTAGTGCAGTAGACATACACTTGGAAATCATTAGCAAAAGTATGATGTGATGGGTGAGGTGGTAAATCATCTTAGATCAACTGAATCAAAGGCCCTACTAAACTCCAATATGACCAAAATGATATCCAAATTCGCATTGGCGTTTCTATACATAGATTTTTAATCACAACCAGCACAGCAGCTTGATTACTCTTGCGTGCTACTAAAAATGTGGTAAATTTCGACGGTAAAATATTAATAGGATGATTATGTCTCAAACTTCTCGCATTTGATTGTTTAGGAACCCTATTTTAGGCATTACAAGAAATGGATTTCAGAGCTTGTCCAGCATTACACAAATACTCAGTTTGAAGAAATAACGAAATACCTGACTCGTTAATGGACTTCCAGAATCGTTTAGATGACAGTGTAGGACTAGATATTTAATTAAAATAACTTGATGTGTTGTCACTGATCGGCTTAGTAGCCTCATTTTTAATTTTATAAAAGGTCGGCATATTTCTGCATTGACATTTTATCCAAATTGTTCATTATTGAAACAAAGCGACTTACCCTTCTTACGTTTATGTCTTTAACAGGAACCCGCTTATCGAATAACTTATATAGATTCAAATCAAAGTCAAAACACTCTGAAAGTAGTCCGTTCAAATCAATATTGTAAAAACCACAATAGGTTATCATAAGTTTAGTTCTATTTAAATGTGTAGCGTAAGTCCACTAGCGATAACAAGATCAATCAATGAACATGAGTTACTAAATAAATATGTAGGTTCGCCATGGACATGCCTGATAAATTTTTAAACACAGAACTTGGCTTTTTAAGAATATTCATATATATTTTCCTAACGGCTGGATCTTAATATTTCCTCTAGTTTTCGGGTTTAGCCGCTAATAAAACTAATCCATAATATTTATTTCGACGTTTCGATACATCTATTATCTTCTTTGGGAATTTAGATATAAAATAAATGATGCCAGAATAAATTTGATTAAGATCATCAGTATCACTATTTTTGTTGACATAGCCAAATATTTTGATGTTTTATGTGTAAGGCTATTTATGGATTTATGAATGAACCGGTTTATGGATTTTGGGAAGTCCGTACAATTTAGGTACAACTGAAGAGTAGGTCGTAAGCTTGGTCTTAGTTTCTCGGTCAATATGATTGCCTAAAAATACATTTTTAATTTTGGTGTTGTCCAAATTTTGTAGTGAACGTGTGGGGTCCTCATAGTCTGATCTTAACATTATTACAGACGTATTCCCTTTATCCGCACTTAAAATAATAATATTTTGATTGTGTCTTTAAAATTTTTTGTTTCAATTGTGAAATGTTTTAAAGGTTTTTCTTTCATTGATAAGATACAATTCCGCGACAAAAAATTTTGAAGAACATTGCTATCTTGAAACCTTGCGACGTTTTGTTGATGTTCAACATTAAATTCTTTAATTATTGATTCTGTTTGAGCTAAAATTTTAAACTTCGGAATATCTTCCTTCCATCATTATGTTTCGGCACGCATTATGGTGTGCAATTTCAAAAGTGCGATTTTGATAATTGCTTACAGCATCGAACTTTCTATTTACAACGTTTAAAAAAATTAATTGGTCGTGTGTATAGTGTACAATTCTTGGAGAAACCGTTCGTCTAAATTTAATTGGTTCAGTTCATATTTGTGGGCCGAAATAATACGATTGAAATCTTTTATTTTCCAAAACATAACCTCAATTTCGACATTCAGGATTTTTCTTTTAACATTTTCCAATAAATTCTGAATTTTATTATTGAATGGCATATTCGGTTCTGTATTTGTGAAACAGGCAATTCACGTTTTAATAATATGATTAGAAAACACACCATTCTATCATTCATTCTTTCTTGTAACTCGGGTCAGGAACATTTTCCTTTTTAGTTGTACCTACCCCCCCCCCCCCCAAATCATCCACTTAGGCCTATTGTATGTTTTGTAAATAGCCCTACATATAAAACATCAAAATATTTGGCTGAAACGTTAAAAAGTTCAATTGATAATCGGAGGTATAATTGTAAAAATTCGTACGAATTAGTAGATTTCGTAAAACAACAAAATATTCCAAATCAACATGTAATTATAAGAAACAATTTTAGATAGGTGATCAATGATAGAACCAAATACCAGAATACCCAAAATACAATTTCTAGATATTCTAGAATTTTGTTTAAAATGAGGATATTTTAACCTGCTTAACACTGTTTAACAGCTACTTTTAAACAGTGTTAAGCAGGTTAAAATATCCTCATTTTAAACAAAATTCTAGAATATCTAGAAATGGTTTTTTTGCAATGGGTTCGTCTCTATCTCCAGTAGTGGCTGATGTCGTAATGAAAGTGCTACTTGACGCCGTCTTGAGCTGATTTAATTTTAATATTTTATTTATTAAAAAATACGTCGATGATTTTTTATTGTGTGTACCTGATGATAAAATCGTTTTGGATTAGAATTTACTTTAGAAATAGAAGCGGATAATAAATTACATTTTTTGGACACAATATTAGTTCGGAAGAATAACGGTCAAATTGGTACTATTTAGTAAGCGAAAAATTTATCGTCCGGTCGAATTTCCAAATTTAATAGTGTTCACCCTTTAAGTCAGCGAATTAATACGGCGTTTGGTTTTGTTTACCGAGTTAAAAATTTAACCACTGATGATACCAATCCAAATATAGGGGATTAACTGATGAATAATAAATACCCGGAGTGATCAAACTAACAAATTGTTAGTACAGTCGGTACCAATAACAATGTTTATCAAAATTTAATATAAACATACATTAAAAATCTAAGTGACCAAATTTCCAGCACATTGCACAAATTCAATATAAATTGCAAAATTACATTTTCAGCGGCTAACTATATTCGTAACATCTTCAGCTAAATCAAAGGTTGATACCTTTGATTTAGCTGAAGATGTTACGAATATAGTTAGCCGCTGAAAATGTAATTTTACACCTAAATTAAATCGTTCGAATATTTTATATTTAATTACATGTAAACAATGCCAATTTAAATATATCGGTGCCACCAAACAATTATTAAAAAATCGAATTTCACAACATAAATCGGACGTCAAACCACCTATCAGAACTTCTCAAGCTACTACATTATGCCAGCATTCCTCTGATACTGGACACACATTTAAATTTGGTGAGGTCAAAATTTTGGACAGTGAAAAATTGTATAAAAATCGTTTATTTTTGGAAATGGCTCACATTATTGTTAATCATTAAATTTTCAACAAAATAGTGATACTGATGATGTGAATCAAATTTACTCTGGCATCATTGATTTTATATCTAAATTTTCAAAATATAAATCGTTTGTAGATTCTTGAAATTCCAAATTCAAAAAGATTGTTTACTGAAAATATTTTGATTGTAGTTGTCCAATTTGAATCAATTTGTCGTTTGTTGAAAAAAAATTGTATTTTGTGTTTACAAGTTCGTGTATGACAAGAAATACTTTTCAAATATATTTATCGGTAAGTCAGAGTATGGCATGGTAATTCCTAGAAATTTTAATAAAAATTTGTATGTATTGTTAAAACCGTGTAGAAGATAGTAAATTTATCGAAACGTCGAAATAAATATTAAGAATTAGTTTTGTTGGCTGCTTAACCCGAAGACTATAGGAAATTTAAAGAATATTACAATTCAAGTCGCCTCAAATAATAGTATTATTATAAACAAGTGCAAACTCTACAAGAAGTTTTTCAAAACTGTTCAAAAATGGTTTGCTAGGTGGTTTATAACTAGTTATAAAATGTTTGAATCAGAATTGAATTTGTTTTGGTTTACAAATCATTGCAATAAATAAAAAATTAGACGTTCCAACCATTATTACTTAGTTTTAAGTCACAACACTTGTACAATGTTTAAAAAATTCTACACTGTTCGATACACAATGAATTTTAACAAGAGTTTTATTCACAGGTTCATTTCGAAGAGGGGTCCAACAGCATCACAAATTATAGTAAAAATATCCTAAACAGATTTGTTTTTTTTTTTTTGGAATATAACTGATGACCACTATATTTAGAAATTAGCGACCAAAAATAAGGCTTTTAACATCAAGTACAACATGTTAAATGTGTAATTTATAGACAATTACTTCATTTTCCATAAATTTATAACAATTATTAATTATCTTGTAAAGAAACCTATTCTAGCTTTGAAATCCTAAAACAATTTTGTAGTAATTTTTAAATTTAGCAGTTTGATTTAAATTTGTGAATTTCTTGTTATTTTAAAATTCTTATTTTTTTTCTAATAAACCTTTTTAATAATAATAATTCACAAAGTCTTGAAATTTATATTTTTTAATCTTTTCTTTAAATTTAAAATCTTTTTAAATCATGCGAAATTTTTTTAAGTATTTAAATATTTTATAAAACATTTTTTGATTTTTTTCGGCTTTTCCCAATATTTTCGATTTGGTAAATCAGAAAAATAAAGAGACCAATCACTCTTACTGTATCTGCTAACAAAAGTAGAAATATCACCCCCCCCCCCCCCCCCCGCACTTTACTCCAAGAGTTATACCAATGTTTACTTTTCCACAATGTGAACCCTCCTTGAGTTCTTTTGTTGGTAATTTGGTTTCGTACTGAAAAGTTGATTTACTCATCAGGTAAGTACGACTAAACTACAAAAATACAATTCAAATAACAAACATTCCATTAACCCTAAATAAGTGCTTTTTCAATCAGTTGCCGAGCTCTATAATTAAATAGGTGCAATTCTCTTTTGTGGTTGCAGAAAAATATTAGCTTCCTCTGTTAATTTAATCAATCGTTGTTTTAAATGTTTGACTCTTGCCAACAATTCATTTTTTGCTTGAAGTAAGAAATATTTATGTTTTAACAGCCTCGCGTAAGATTTAAAAAAAAAGTTAGTTTTTTATAGCTTATGACAGTACATCAGTTATTTTTGAGAACTATTTTTTCCTTCCAAACCTTCTTTGATTTACATATACATGATAGCTTCACGATGAACTTGGTCTGCGCTATTTAAAATTTATTTTTAATGCATGTTCCATCGCTGGGTTGCTTTGTTAGTTTGTGAGAACTATCGGGATATCTGTAACCATCAGCGTCTTCTTCAAACTAAATTACTTTAAATTTAAATAATTTTAACAATCTAATATAGTTATTATATCCGAAAAAGTAATAGTTAAAACATCTCACCCCAGAATTTTAACAATTTTTATGTCAATAAAATTTCAAGCAGCTCCTTTAGCATTTATTATAACCACATAATTATATTCAATTTATTTGTAATATTAAATAATTTAGCATTTGTGATGTTGTAAATTCAACTGAAGTTACTCCTAAAAACAATACAAATGTTGGTTACTGCACGAAACTATGAAATGTTACTTGGGCAGATGAATCTAACATAAATAAAAGTAGAAAATGGATCTAAATGAGCTTTTCAAATATTAATAAAATCGAACTGGACCATCCATTTTAAATATCATAAAATTTGAAAATTTTGGAAATCACTAATCGTTTTTTATGGCAATAGATTATCAAAATGTGAACGGGAAAAGCGTTGTGCTCTGCAATTAAAAACAAACCAAATGATATGAAACAAATAAAAAAATTAACATATGAAGAACGTCATGAGCGTCACTTAAATCAGATGAAACATTACCGCGAGAAATTAAAACAAAAAAATTATAATTTAGAAAAGGAACTCGATAGACGGAGGGCTCCAAATTTAAGCCATGATCAATTAGAAATATATCGGATAAGTAAACCTGTTGTCAATTTAAATAATGAACGAAAAGAAAACAAACGTGCGAAGGCCCGAATTATGAACATGACAGATGAGCAAATAGTTCAACTACGATTAAGAAGATGCAACAAAGTATTAACAGAAAATCAAGGCTCCAATATCACGACAATATTACAATATAATCAACCAACAACATCCAATTATACAACAAATATTCACGATAATGGCTTAGAAAATATGCAACATCCAAATGAAATTACAGGTAAGACAAAAAATAACAGAAAAAGAGCATATGAAAACATCAATGTTGGTTTACTGGCCGACGTCAGCGTATCAACCAGCAACGTTACCTACTGCGATATAGGTGATATGACATTTAAATGTATACACTGCTCAGCATTATCATTTCCAATTGAAACTAGCCGATATGGAAACTCATGCTACCACATCCAAAAGAAATTAAAGAACTGCTTTTTGGCATGGGTGAAATTCATACACACTTTCGACAAAATATTCGGCTGTACAATAATTTATTCGCGAACGCATCATTCAATGCCCAAAATGCTGATATACATAAAAGAGGACCGAATTCAATACGTATCGTTGGTGAGGCGAAATTTAAAACAACCACATCATTAGAGAGTGAAAACCCAAAGTTCGGACAAATCTACACTCCCCGACCATGAAATACGTTCACCAATTTTTTTTAGATTTTACTGAAATCAAACAATTATCGAAAAAATTTCTACAACGGTTATTTACATATTCGAATTGCTAAATGATTAGAGATATATATTGGTGTCCTTCTCTTTCGTAATCTCGTGTAACAACAGAAAATGGTTTTCGTGGTGCGTCAATGAAATACGTTCATTTAAGAATAATAACAAATAAAACTACTTTTGCATATTTTAGTAATGAATACTCTTGCCTTTATTTTTGATAATTTCCAAAATTCGTTTTGGTAATGACTTATACAACTTTTTGATATAATTCTTGTTAAGTTGGAGACTTGCTTGTTCTATTGCTATTTGTAACTCGTTCAATGAAAAATATTGCCTTCCTTGGCTATAAACTGTTCTCGATAATTCTGCCCAACAATTTTCTATGATATTAAGATCCGGCGACTTTGCTGGCCATTCCATAATTTTGATTTTGTTTGCTTCAAACCTATTTTGTACATTTCTGGAAGTATGCGCTGGTGCATTATCCTGTTGAAAAATCAATTTTTTTCGTCGAAGTTGTCGATAAAATGGTAAAAACTTATTGTTTAATAATTCTTTATATTTTTCACTAGTAAGCGATCCCGCAATAAATTCAAATTTCCATTTGCCGAATGAAGATATAATACCCCACACCATGATACCACCCCCACCTTGTTGCCGTCTTATTTGTGTTAGTTCAGGAGTTCTAATATCATGAAAATAATAATTATAACAATCCGGGCCATCGAGGCAAAACCGTTTTTCATCAGAGAATAAAACATTATTCCATTCATTTGTCCAGCTCATGTGTTTCTCAGCAAATACCATTCTGGCTTAATTGTTGCTTTTACTTAATGAAGGTTTACGCTGCATTTTTTGTCGTTTCAGGAATGTATTTTGTTTTAAAAATCGTTGTACGGTTCGTACCGATGATGTAACATTGGCTGAAGCTGCTATCTGACGCGCGGTTTTGCTGGAATTTCTAGCAATTCGAGTAATTTTACGTTTTTCTCGTTCAGTTAATGCGGATTTTCGACCTTTATAATTAGATTTTACTCCATAGTTGGGGTTTTTTACAATTTTGTTGATCACATCTAAGCTTCGATTGACTTCTGAAGCAATTTTTCTATTGCTAAGCCCATTTCTATGTAAAGCCAATACCGTCTGAACTTCATGACGCTCAACTTTTATTCCACGACCCATTTCCTAAGATTGAATTAATGTTTGTTATTGCAGTTAATAGAAACGTTTTTAAAATACTTACTTGAAATTATTGTAGAACAACTTTTTAATAAAAAAGTAAATTTCAATAGTTAAAACAACAAAATAATAATGAACGTATTCTTTTGTCGCGCTCTATTTGAAATATTTTTTGTCTGTTTCTGTTTTCCTTCCAATTTCGCTTTCAAATATAACATAATTATGCTACACATAATTATGTTTTGTTAAAGTACCGTTTTTACACAGACAAAATATTTTTACAGTAGGCACTATCAAATACAGTGATAATTTAAAATGAACGTATTTCATTGTCGGGGAGTGTACATCTATGACGATGGCGAAGCGATGTCTCATCGTATGAAAGTTGTACAACGTGATGTTGTACTCAAAATATTGCAGCCAATTATGAATGAGAACCCATATGCGAAATTATTCAGAAACCTTAATGATATATACAAATCGGGAACAGATAAAGATGTGTATACTTTGACTACTATCAAAACCCAAAAGATTATCCACGTATTTACAATAAACCAACGTGTAACGAATTGGCGGCTATTATTACATCGAGAAATGGTGATTTAAGAGAGGATGTAAACTTAAAAGTGTACCCAAAAACAAAATATGATTCGCAATTCCTGGCATTAACATCTCCTCATACCGATCCATTACTCTCCCCATTATTATTTCCTTCAGGTGAAACAGGTTAAACGTATTCCATGAAACACAAGAATACACAAAAACGCATTTCACCTGCTCAGCATTATGCGTATAAGTTAGCTATACATACTACAGATATATTTAACCAGTTATTAATATGTCAACGTCTCACACAACACTCCGCGCTTATTTGAAAGTTGAAGCAATACGATTAAACTTCATTAAAAATAATCAGACTAATTTACGTAGTGAACATATGCAGGGTCTACTGGATCACATGCAAAACAGCTCCATTAACACATCGGATGCATTCCGAATTGGAAAAGCTGTTATACTACCATCATCATATCAAAGGTAGACCAAGAGCCATGCAAAAATTATACCATGACGGTATGGCAATATCTATTCATTACTATGACCTGTAATCCTAATTGGCCTGAAATTAAAAGATTCCTTAAGACATACCCAACCAGTACTATCCGGTTATTCTATCAGAAATGTTTAATACTCCTAAAAGAAATACAATCTGTATTTGGCTCTATCCGAGCTCATGTCTATACGATAGAATTTCAAAAAAGGGGTTTACCATCTGATGATCTGGACAAATTCATATCAGCTGAAATTCTAGATCGAGAAATAGATCCAACTTTATGGTACCTGGTCATTAAACATATGAGTCAAGGACGGATAAATTGTTATGCTGGAAAGCAGAAACGAAGGTATGCAGTAAGAAATTCTCTAAGCAATTTGTTAACAACATTGACATGACAAAACACGGATTTCCTAACTATAAGCGTTCTGATAATAGACACAAACTAAATACGTATCACGAAAAAACGAACAATAAAATTATATACATCGATAATTCAATGATTATTCCTTAGAATCCATACCTATTGAAGAAATTTAACTGTCATATAAATGTTGAATACTGTGCTTTTGTAATGAGTATTAAATACGTATATAAATATATTCACAAAGGACAGGAATACCAATGAAGTACAACAATATCTCGATTCTCAATACATTAGCTCTATGGAGAGTGCCTGGCATCTCATGGAACTACCGATGCAGTCACGAACTCATACCGTCAAACTATTACCTGTACAAAATTCCGGACAACATTATATAAAGTTCACGGAGGATGATAAAGTGAGTGATTTAATTAACAATAGAGCAACATCAAAATTAATGGCGTACTTTGAATTAAACAAAATTGATCAGCAAGCTCGAAATTATACATACTCCCTGTTGTAAATGATTGAGGAAATTCCGCTTAATAATATTATTTTCTATTTGAATAAATGTCATGCAAGAATTTAATGAATCCATAGTTCCTTTATTCCACAAACTTATTTTATTAATAATATAATATAATATAATCGTTTGATAGTTGTCAAATTAATGATGATACGAAACTACATAAACTTCGCACATAACCTTTCAAAACTGTTCGAAACTGCTTTACAATTCAGCATGAATTCAGCTACAATTTTGATGTTTGACAGATGTCATATTGAAGCTGTCTATACGATTTTATAATATAAATTTATTTCCTTTCAGCGTTTGATGGCGTAGACACTCCCAAATTCCATTACGGGGCAAAATAGCAAAAAAATCTGACAAAAAAGAACAAATACGTGTAAAGTTGTTACCCGTCTTAATATTGTATCGCCCAAAGATATTGAACGATTTTATCAAAAATTATTATTTCGAGAGTTAAAAGGCGCCACATCATTCAGTGATCTGAAAATTATTAACGGAATGAATTAACAATACCAAACGTTTTAAGAAGCTGCTCAGGCTGACGGATTTTGGAAATCTGTTATGATGCCTATCGCATTGATACATGTTTTATGTATTTAATAATTAGTGGTGAGGTTAATGAACCTTTAATTTGGGAACACTTTAAAAGGCTGGCAATAAAGAGGCACACAAATAATTAATATTTGAGATACAAAAAATTAATAAAGTGGCACAAGTTTATGAGCAACAAAAAAAAAATTTCTTGGCATCTAAAATTAATTTTTTTGGAACAAAATATAATAATTTGGCAACATTTATTATTTTTTGGCATTATTTGAAGGGAACACAAAAAATTATTTTTGGGCATCGAATTAAAGGTTTTGAGAGTCAACCATTAGAAACAAACATAATAAATAGGTATCAAATAAAATATTTGGCTGATTACAAATGTCTATACAAAAAATGTTCTTTAAGGAACCAAATAAAATAAAGCGGGGACAAAAATTATCATCAAAATTAATTTATTGCCAACAAATTATATAGGGCAAATTTATGGGCATACAATTTTTTTTTTTTTTTTTTGTAAAGAAAATTTTACGAAGTTTTCGAAAAAATTAAGTAATACAACCTCGTTTTGCGTTATATAAAATTGGTTATTTTAAATTTTCGAATCTCTTTCTTCATTTTGTTACTGAAATGAAACTTTTCTAAATGTGCTATGAAATTTTAGGTTTGCTTTATTTGTTAGACTGGAGTAATTCCTACTTTCATTTTCTTTTTACAGTGAAAATATCATTTTTTGTTCGGCGGCAAATGATTAGCATCCAATTAATTTTATTCTTTAAAGTTGATTACATTAAATATACTTTTAAAAGTCTTTAGCTGTGAATTTGTCATACTTGTAGTCTTACTTTGGGAATTTTTCAACAACAATGCCGTGTATTTTCATTCCGTAATGAATAGTTTCAAGCCAACTTTTTTTTGGTATATAATTATGGCTGGCAATAAAGCGGCACACGAATAATTAATATTTGAGATACAAAAAATTAATAAAGTGGCACAAATTTATGAGCAACAAAAAAAAAATTTCTTGGCATCATAAAATTAATTTTTTGGAACAAAATATAATAATTTGGCAACATTTATTATTTTTTGGCGTTATTTGAAGGGAACACAAAAAATTATTTTTGGGCATTGAATTAAAGGATTTGAGAGTCAACCATTAGAAACAAAAATAATAAATAGGTATCAAATAAAATATTTGGCTGATTACAAATGTCAATACAAAAAATGTTCTTTAAGGAACCAAATAAAATAAAGTGGGGACAAAAATTATCATCAAAATGAATTTATTGCCAACAAATTAATATAGGGCAAACTTATGGGAAGAATTTTTTTTTTTTTTTTTGTAAACAAAATTTTATGAGGTTTTCGGAAAAATTAAGTAATACGACCTCGTTTTACTTTATATAAAATTGGTTATTTTAAATTTTCGAATCTCTTTCTTCAATTTGTTACTGAAATGAAACTTTTCTAAATGTGCTACGAAATTTTAGGTTTGCTTTATTTGTTAGACTGGATTAATTCCTACTTTCATTTTCTTTTCACAGTGAAAATATCATTTGAATCATTTTGTTCGGCAAATGATTAGCATCCAATTAATTTTATTTTTTAAAGTTGATTACATTAAACATACATTTAAAAGTCTTTAGCTGTGAATTTGTCATACTTGTAGTCTTACTTTGGGAATTTTACAACAACAATGCCGTGTATTTTCATCCCGGAATGAATAGTTTCAAACCAACTTTTTATTGGTATAAAATTTATTCTAGAAATAATTTTGAATTTTTTTTTTTTTTGTTTTTTTAATTAATTTTTAATGTCAACTGATAAAAGTAATAGAAATTTTTTTTCGGTTTTTATTTTGAGCGTAATTTGCATTTTTATTTTTATACCAAAAATTTCATTTTTTACTTCAGTGTTCGTCAAAAGCAAATTTTAAATTTTTCAGTATCACGCTACCTTAGAACAATATTCATAGGGAAAATGACAAGCAATTTAGATATTTTCGTAAGAAAGGGATATAAAATAAGTCACCTCGTTAGAAGGCTGTTTTCGAAAAAAGTACTTATTTGTGGAATCTAACTTATTCAAATAAGTATCTTATCGAGGTCTCTCCGATATAATCGCTTATATGAAACTACATGTATTTTAATTTCAGCGGCGCATCGAACGACGTCTATGTGTTTGGGGCATTAAGCTTGAAAAACACCGAGCAGCGGCAGCGAGCAGTAAATTTAAATATATGTTGATTTGCTTATGTATTTATAGATAGTCGTATATTAAGCCAAAGTATAAGCAATTTTTATAAAAACATTTAAATTTTTGATAATTTTAATAGATAAATGTTGATTAAAAGAAAATCTATCACAAGTGGAATATGTGGGACATGTCGCGCTACTCTTGGTGTGTTTCGAAAACATAAAATAACTTTCGGAAAGAGCCTAAAAGACATTAAAATAAAAAAATACAGAAAATTAAATTTGGTGTTTTTTATTGTCGGCAAAATTGTTTGTTTGATGCTGAAATATATTTTTTTGTATAACCTTAATAATTTAACCACATATTATATTTGCTGCTTATTTCTAATTTTTGATGCTACTCTTTGTCGCTAAACTATTTTTTTTGGCGCTGAAAATTATTTGTTTGTATTTTCATTGTTTTGTTCCAAAAGATTATATTTGTTGCCAATTTATTAATTTTGATGCCAAAGTTTGTCGTCACAGTATTTAATTATGTCCTTCAAAAATATTTGTTTGTTTTTTCATATGTTGTTCCAAAATATTATTTGTGATGCCAATTTATTATTTTTGATGGTAATGTTTGTCGCCAAAATTTTTTTCTTGTATGCCCGTTTAAATTGTCCCTATAATTATTCTAGAAATAATTTTGCATTTTTTTTTTGTTTTTTTATTTAATTTTTAATGTCAACTGATAAAAGTAAAAGAAATTTTTTTTCGGTTTTTATTTTGCGCGTAATTTGCATTTTTATTTTTAGACCAATAACTGTTCAAGTGACCAAAGTAAGGCGGCATTTGATTCTTGAGTTAAGTTGTTATTATTACCCTTTGAATAAAGCGGCTCGTTTACAATATAAAATTATGTTTGTTATTTGTGGTTTATTTGCGATTTTCATCAACAAAGGGTATTGCCAAATAGGTAGGCGCATGCCAAAAGACTTCAGGTTTCTCGACACGCATTCCACACTTAAGCCCTTTTCCAATTACTTACTTGTTTGATGGAATCTAACATATTCAATGTAATTTTTTATGTGTTAAGTTAGATTCCACTAAATAAGTAAATAATTGGAAAAGGGCCTTAGGCCCTTCCCGAAAGTTATACTTATTTGTGAAACCTAACTTATTACATAGGAAATTACATTGAACAAGTTAGGTTCCACAAATAAGTATAGCTTTCGGAAGGGGACTAAAGTACTTTTCATACCAGGCGCCTCGGCTTTGAGCTTCGTGAATAAAATTTTTTTATTTTGTTTTTTAATTATGTAAATTAGTTTTATTCGATTGATACCGTTTAATTTTATAGTAATAAATTCAATTTGTTGAAAAATAATTTATTTTTAAGTGAAAATTAAAAAAAAAAAAAAATATAATGCAGTGAAGTTATCTACAAAGCCAAGGCAATGCGTTCCATACTCGACTGCGAGATTTTAAAGTAGTACAAAGCGAAGTGCTTTCTCAACATAACCTACAAATCAAATTTTTTGCAAAAATATTTCATAGTTACCAAAAAAATCTAACTCATATGTACGTTACAAATTTCTAATATCTCAGTTCTTGCTATAATTCACGTGTAAAATAGACCTAAATAAAAAATTTGATAGCAACCGTATGTTCAAAGCTAACGCCACCGGTATGAAACGGTCTCAGCTTCGCATTTGTGGTAACTAAATATTTCGAGGCGAGGCGGCTGGTATGAAAAGTACTTAAGGCTGTTTTCGAAACGAATACTTATTTGTGGAACCTAACTTATTCCAATAAATATCTTATCGAGGTCTCTCCGATATAATAAAAAAACGCACGGTTTGTGTTCGCTAATATAAAACTAGATGTATTTTAATTTCAGCGGCGCTTCGAACAACGTCTATGTGTTTGGGGCATTAAGTGTGAAACACATCCAGCAGCGGCAGCGAGCAGCAAATTTAAAAATATGTTAATTTGCTTATGTATTCGGAGATAGTCGTATGTTAAGCAAAAGTATAAGCTATTTTTATAAAAACATTTAAATTTTTGATAATTTTTATAGGTAAATGTTAATTAAAAGAAAATCTATCACAAGTGGAATATGTGAGACATGTCGCGCTGCTCTTGGTGTATATGACAGCAAAATTCGAAAATGCATTTTGAGAGATAATTAAAAAAAAATACAAAATAATTTTTCTAAAATACATTCATATTTATCGTAATTATGAATTCTTTTTTATTTTTAATTGTATTTACAACCATTTATTCAATAAAAAATAAAAATTAACACAACAACATCTAAATTAAGGCTGAAACACACCAAGAGCAACGCGACATGTCCCACATATTCCACTTGTGATAGATTTTCTTTTAATCAACATTTATCTATTAAAATTATCAAAAATTTAAATGTTTTTATAAAAATTGCTTATACTTTTGCTAAACATACGACTATCTACGTATATTTAAATTTGCTGCTCGCTGCCGCTACTCGGTGTGTTTTACGCTTTAGCTTGAAGATATCTCATTCGTTCTTAAATAGACAGATAAGTTTAATGATCGAAAATTGGCATGAAATTATTCAGGATGTATTTCCGAAAATGGATAAGATATAACATTGAGGCTGTTTTCCAAACGTGACTTATTTGATATTAATTGACTTATTTGCCGCTATTTTAGATAAGTAAATAAAGTCATTCCAATCGATTTAGCTTATACCCCAAACAGATTAATGGTGCTCTACGCCTGACTTCGCTTCACTTCATCTTTATTTTTTTTCAACCACATAAGTGGCTTTCACACGCATCTCAATCCAATTCCGAACCTAATCCGAAAAATGGTCGTGTGAAATGTGCAAATCTAATGCCGAAGTGGATTATCAAATACACTTTATAATTCGGTATTATGTAATCCACTGCGGTACTGAATTACCGTGTGAAAGGAATGACAGATATTAATCTAAAAACTGAATAGATGTTTTTAGAATTTTAATTAATATCTTAATTAATATTTTTTTAGTTGAATTTGATACGTTTATCGAAAATAATTTGAGTTTAATTAAATTCATATTTTAAAAATCTGTAATTGATTTTTAACAAATACATTTTTGACAACCAATTTGTAACATTCGAAATGAAACTAGTTGCGCTTCAGTCGGAAAGAGCCTAAGCCCATTAGAATAAAAAATACAGAAAATTAAGTTTTGTGTTTTTTTATTGTCGGCAAAATTTTTTGTTTGATGCTGAAATATATTTTTTTGTATAACCTTAATAATTTAACCACATACATACTCGTATTATATTTGCTGCTAATTTCTAATTTTTGATGCTACTCTTTGTCGCTAAACTATTTTTTTTGACGCTGAAAATTATTTGTTTGTATGTTCATTGTTTTGTTCCAAAATACTATATTTGTTGCCAATTTAATAATTTTGATGCCAAAGTTTGTCGTCACAGTATTTAATTATGTCCTTCAATAATATTAGTTTGTTTTTTCATATATTGTTCCAAAATATTATTTGTGATGCCAATTTATTATTTTTGATGCTAATGTTTGTCGCCAAAATTATTTTCTTGTATGCCCGTTTAAATTGTCCCACTCATACAGATGTTGGAGGGGTCGAACGAAACTACAGCTTTATCAATCATTAAAGGTTTACTGCAAACCGAAGGACTCAGCCTTAAACAATTTGGTTTCAGGTAAACCATTGATAAAAATTTAATAATCAAAAATGACAAAACCACAATTAAACAGTGATCAATTGAATATATTTGCGTGCGGTGAAATATAAGATCGTATGTTTTTTATAGATGGGCCCAGGCGGTACGGGAAAAATATTTTTGTATAAGGTTTTAGTTCATTATCGCTAAACCATTTACTAAAACAATGCTTGTGCTCGAATATCTGCTATTCTGCTATCATACGAACGTACTGCTCACAAAATATTTAATTTACCACTGTTTATTGATAGCGAGAATTTAACATTAAATTGAACCCCGGAAAAGAAACGAGAACTACTCGATATCGATGCGTTCATCTGGGATGTAGTTTCTATGATCCCTAAGAATTTTATGTCCATCATTGATAAAACATTTCGCTACGTTTACAACAGTCATCTACCATTCGCTGGGAAATTATTCGTATTGGGTGGAGATTTCCGCCCAGTTTTCCGTGTTGTAAAGAACGGTGGGCGGAAGCAAATATTTGACACATGCTTAAAAACCAGTTCGTTGTGGCAGTTATTTAAACGATTTAAATTAACAAAAAATATGAGAGCCAATGAAGACGCTGTCAACTTCTTCAATTTGTTACTAGATATTGGAAACTTAAAAATAACTAATTTGGAAATTCGCGCTGATATGTTATCGGTAGATCTAATCAGCGAAATGTATTTAGCTAATATATCCACAGAAGAAATTTCCAAAGCCATATTAGCAATACGTAACGATGACGTGAAAGCTATCAATTTAAAAATACTAACAAAATTACACGGAGATATCGTCAGATGTACATCTATTGATTATGCGGCACTTGTTGGAGTGGATGAAGCTGAGAACGAATACGTGAATATTTGAATTCAATTTAACCAATTGGCTTACCACCAGCTAATTTACATTTAAAAATAGGTTGCGTCGTTATTCTATTAAGAAATATTTCCATAACAGAAGGATTGTGTAATGGCACAAGATTAGTGGTAAACAATGTCCTATGCAGCATATTAGTTTGCCAGATACTAACCGGCGATAAGAAAGGTAATATTGTCAATATACCAAGAATTACATTGGATCCTTCCGGAGACACTGAAATACCGTTTATGACTACTAATAAGTCACAGGGCCAAACAGGGGGCGGAGCCCTCTAGTAAACATTTAAAAAAAGAATGAACGATTTAAAATTAGAAAATTGAAAATATATTCAATTTGGTAAAAAACGAATGCCTTGTATACGGGGAAATTGAATTGAGTGCAATGCCAATTTTTCAACTTTGTTATTGAACGAAAAATCGCACCGCACCGCAGCGAAATGGAAAGGGAAAATTATTATTAATATTTATCTATTTATTATTACATTTTTATATAGATAATAAAAATTATAAAACAATTGTTTTAAGTTTTTCTCTATAATACATAATACACAATAATATGTAAAAAAAAAGATTTCCTGGGGGCTTCTGGATTTATGTGTATACGTTATATTCGTGTATACAAGTTTTTCATATAATTTATCTGTTTTTTTGCGAAAAGTAAAATGAAAAATTGAAAATTGTGGGTACAATCAACAATTGCAGAAACTGTTTACCTTGTTGTTGTATATCCATTTCTAAAACTACGGGTTTTTAATGATAATTAGTATTACTTTTGTTTTATTTTTGTACTTATGTATGAATGTACATATATAAAACAACAACAATAATAACACAAAATATTTGCAACCTTTTGGCCTCAACAGTTTACTGATTTACAACTGTTGATTATTTAATTTACTGCGATTTTATTAGTGTATACAGAATACGCAGACCAAATGCGCGCAATTCAAAAACAATTAACAAGTAAACACAATTGGTATATTATAGAAAATTGGGTGTTATTGTTGTATTAACAGAATGTCTATTATGTCAGTGATTAGATTTGCCCTTCGACATTTTTTTTTTACTCTCTTAAGTCGAACTGGATTATTTAATATAGTTATTCATATAAATATTTAAAACGACAATTGAACGAACAATCATGTATTAATTTCGAAGAAGGTCGATATGCTAACGAGATGATATATAAACGAGTCTTCATTTCTAAAATAAACAAATAACATAAAATACTTTTACCTAAATTGACTCATTATAAGTTGTTTATCATTAATGACACATTGTTATCGGGGTTATGTAATGAAAGTGTGTTAATCTGCATATACACCAGGTATGACTCATCTGGCGAAAATTGGCCTCAATTCATAATTAAAACTTAGCGCAAGTAACAAACATAAAAATTAATTATTTTAAAATTAAATTAAATTGTAATAAAACCAAAGCGCTTATTTAAGCGATCGTGTATTATTGATTGATCGATTTCACAAAGTACAGATATCAACAAAATGTAAAATAAAAATTTATTTTACAATCCACAGATGGCCGGAAGGATGTATAGTAATACAACAAAACCTAATTTTTTTTTTTAAAATTTTATTGAATTTTTGTAATCGATCGATAAAATCAGATTATATTGAACAAAAAATTGTAGAATTTTCAATTTATTGATTTTTTTTTTTTTTTAATCAATAGACATGATGATTTAATGTTTTGTTGATTTCTATAAGGTGATGAAATTTTTTGTAATAAAAATAGGAAAATCATGTTGGGGATTACACGTATACCGGTTGAAAAAAAAGTTAAGAATATTAGGTGAGGTGGATTAAATTAAGGCCCCTTTTGAATACACATCATAAAGAATTTTTTAATCTTGGCCTGCGACGTATTCCGGAAGCATGTCTGAGTAATTATATATATGTGTATATATATATATATATATATATATATATATATATATATATATATATATATATATATATATATATATATATATATATATATGTATATATAGAAGAAGAAATTAAATACTAAAATTTCGACACCCACCACCTAAACACTCCTGAAACGGGCGTAGTTATTGTTTTCGTTACTTTGAATAATTTCGAGGACGCCGCATTTTATATTTAATCACAATAATAATACTAATTTAGGTTGAATTAGAATGTCAAATTAAAAATAGAAACCGAAATAATTCATCTAAACAAATATAAAGGAACACTTGATATCTTACCAATATTTTTGACATATTTGACAGTCAAATTTTCATAAATTTAAATTTGTTTTTGTGTGACAATCATATGCCAAAAAAAAAAATATTTTAATTTTAAAATTTTATGTGCGACAACGACAAGTACCTCTACACTCGAAATATCTAAATCGTTTGTATTTATAATATTGAAGGTGATGATGGTAAATTTCGTAATTATGACTATTATTGTAAATTGTATATGCGAGATGGTTGGGTAAACCATATGGTTGTATAAATCTTAACGGAAAATCTTTAAATAAATTATATGAAGTTGTTACAACTCTAAGTACATTTCTTTTACATATATGTAGCTATAAGACCTGTTATATTATACTTACTTGTACAAGAAAATATTAGCACGGAATATAGAGCCTTAAGGTAAACTAACACATTTTATAATACCGCGAAAAAGATAAATTGGACAAATCTTATATATGTACGGAAAAAAAAAACTTTGTAATTTATGAGACTCATTTGTAGTTTAATAAATCGGTTACTTGTAAAAGAAGTTTCGCGTTTAGATTTAGAAATTATTTGTGGAATATGTATGCTAGTTGGTCTAATAACTGATGCGGTTTCACTTTTCTTACACCTAAAGCCATTTCTGCTGATTAAGAGGGTTTCATAAAATATTCCTTGTTTTCTTGTTTAGAACGCGGTTTGAATAATTGCTGATTATTTAGAATAATAAATGGGGGACATTTTTCAAATTTTTACATTCTTGGTGTGTCACGGCGTTAGGCGATTGTGCAATGATACTTTTAAAACAAAATGTTTTTATATATGATGCGATGATGCATGTAGCATAAAACATCTTTATTATATAAATCATTTTAAAAGCTATTTATATTTAAACGATTTAAAATTGCTGTGCTCTGTTTTGTATGGTAGGCATTATTTTTCGGGTCGGTTTTTTGATGGACCTTTCTAAAAGGTACTATAATAGGTTGAAAGTGGGAAAAGAAAAAAAGTTCATGCAATCAGAATGAGAATAAACTTTCTAACTAATAACCTATACGAAAACCCAACTATGTATGCCAAAAGCGGAAATACTATGTAAAAAAACAAGAAATTTTAAAAAAATCATCGACGTAGTGGCATATAGGCCTTGAAAGGAAGAGAAACCGATAGGTAAATATATTGAACCATTGAAAACTGTTTCAAAGCTAGCGGAGTGCTAAAAACATGAAGCGGGATTACTAAACTTTCCAGAAGGTGCAAAATCTAAATGGGACAAAATCTCGAAAATGAGTTTTTTCAAAAGAAAAACTCTTCGAATGGAAAAGAATCTTAATTAAAATCTGGGAGAATCACGATTAAAATCTGGACACATTAAATGACTTCGATATTTTATAAAATGTAGTTTTATTTTATGGTTTTAGAAGTCATTAGTAAAATATATGAGGGCGGAACACATATTATGGCGGAAGCTCAAATCGGTTGACACTTTACGTACTTTCTCTTTTTCCATTTTTTTTGAGGAGATTTTTATTTTTCTGTAATTTTTTTTCTGGATTTTGCTCGTGTTTTTTCCTTCTGGATTTTTTTTTTTTGGATAGTTAATATAATTTGTTGCGTTAGTTTAGATTCGACGAATTTGTATTAAATAAGTGGAAGCTTTGTCGACCTTGCAGACGCAGACCAAAAGGAATTGTACCGTTCGTATCGATGCTAGTGATAGATGTACCACACATGTTTCAAGTTGTGATTAAAGCCTAAAAATACCTATAAAATTGGTTGTGTACCCAATCTCGACGAACATAGTATCTAAATTATCTGGATATTCAAATTTCGACTCACAAAACATATAATTTCAAAATATCGAGATATTAGAAAAAAATCGAAATCTGAATCTGAAATCTGACCCCTACACTCAGAAAAAAAGCAACGTGTTTTTTATTTAACGGCTATAGTAATTCTGAAATTATTAATTTAAGGTATTTTTTATAAAAATTAAATTGGCAAGGCACTCATTATTTCTCATAGTAAAACACACAAAACGTATGGGAAATTACTTTTTTTTCTGAGACAAACTTTTGAAAGAAAACTTTACAAATTCTTAATTATGATTTCTGAAATATTTTCAGAAAAAAATCATTTTCATTTTCTTGTAATAATTGATTTATTTAAACCAAAATTTATAAAATTTTCATAACAATAGCGTTCTGGTCAAATTGAAATAAAACCTTACTAAAATTCGTTTGGTCATTAAGTCAATATACAATATACAATTTAGTAAAATTATACTAAAAATTACCACTTGGGGAAATTTCAAGTTTAAAAATTGTAGGAAAAGCAAAACTAATCCACAAAATATTAAGAACGTGTGACAATTTTGTGATTAAAGAATTTTTTTCGTATTTTTCTGCAAACATCTTATAGACATCAGTAAAACTAAAGATACATTTAGCAGGTATTATAATAATTCGTCAGAGTCAACTTTAATGTATTTTGCAAAATGAAAGTTCGAAAAATATATTTTAGAAATGATTTAATTTTAACATTGCTGCAATTAATATTTACTTAATACCAATATAGCCTTCTTGTATATTGTTGTTAAAGATATGTAGAAAACTTTTATATACATACAAGTTTTAAAATATTTTTGCTTTTTCATTGAAAACTTGAAGCTAAAAAAACTTCATTATTACTATGAATTCCCATGAAAATCAGTGAAAAGTTATACCACTATAAAAGCTTCTATACTCTAGAAAGCTCTGATATTAGACGTACATTTTACATAAGTAACATGTAATAATAACACAAATATTGGTAAAACTTAAATTGAAAATATAACCGTTCGTGTATTCGAACCGATTTCATTATTCCAATTTTTAATATTTTTTAGATGAGTCATTGATAATATCTGATGAGTCACTGAAACGTCTGACAAATAATAACTCAACATGGAAATAATTTAATGTTGTTTTATTTATTGGACAGGAATACTAGTTATCTTCTTCTTAAATGGATAGTGTGATATATACTTTATATACGTGCTCGTTTACGAGTACATTTATTTACATATTTTCATTTTGTTTGACAAATTCAATATGGAAAAATAATTGTTGCTTTAGTCCCGCCATCTATTAAGGATTTGGAGAAAAAACGGATAATGCGGGATACAATTCGTGATAACCAAACCTCATTTCTCATTACGTTTATGTTTTAGGCAGCTTCCTAAAGGCCCTCGACATTACTTTCAAAATATTCCAAATTTTTTATTTACAAAACCCTAAAGCAGCATATAATTTATGGTTGGTCGTACAGCAATATATTTAAATCTTAAGAACGAAATATGATCAAAAAATACCGTCAATAGCGACGCTAATTATCAATCTACATAACAGACCTTAACCACCTATTCATATTTTAATGCGGAGCATTAAATTTTAAAGTTATATCACCCGAATGAATTAAACCTAGAAATATAATTTATTATAAAATGAATGAATTTTAATAAAAAATGAAATTATTATTTGAAAATTAAAATTAATACGTCTTCTTCATTTTGAACACCTTAGTTTAAATTCCAAAATTCGATATTACAAAACTGAATTAAATTTTTTTTCGATATTTTCTTAGTGAGAGTTAAAATACAGAAGAACAACCAAAAAATTAAAAATTTCGCGAAAAAAAACAGAAATATTTGTTTTATTAGGAATTGTGTTATAATCTTGCAAAATAAAAATATCGAACAAAAAATATTAAATAACGATAAAAAATTTTTATTCAGTTTTATAAATTTATCGAATTTTTGGATATTAAAAAAAAATTTGTTGAATGCTTTAATATAGGAACACAAAATATAAATGCAAAAAATCCATTTTATAGTCTTTTATCAGAACTTTGAAACATTTGTGGTACATACTCGTCGATTCTGTACTAACACAACGATTTAATGTAATCAACCGCCTCAGTTTTTTCTGCTGGGAATGTATATTGCATGCCTGTCGGAGGAGGGTATGTTTAGTTCTTGCTGGAAGGTTGCAAGACTGGTACTGGCTAGCAAGAGTAAAGGCGACCCACAGCGGGCAAGGTTAAGGAGAAGTTAATTAGAGCGAGACTATCATCTGCGATTCAAGCTGCAGGTGATTTATCGCCCAACAATATGGCTTCATGGTAGGACGTATGACTATCAACTAAAAACGCAATTTGGAAAATAACGGAGGCAGTTAGGAGAGCCGAAGACCATAACCATTTCTCGCGACCTATTGTGCTGTTAGTGACGCTCGATATCAAAAATGCGTTTAATACAGTGAGGTGGTGTGATATGCTGGACGCATTGGAGCACCAATTCCACATACCGACATATTTATTGCGAATTCTAGACGACTTTTTGGAAGATCATAGTCAGATCTATGAAACGGAGGAAGGACAACGGATTCTATTCGATTTTAGGACCAGACCTCTGGAATGCTTTCTATAATAGCTTGCTGCGAACCGAAATGCCCGATGAGACAAGTTTGGTTGGTTATGCGGATGATGTTGTGGTACTCGTTGCGGCCCGCAATACCAAACAGGCCAAACTGAAACTCAACCAGTAAATGCGCATGGATTAGCACTATTCTTCTGAATCGAGCAGAGGTATAGGCAGATTCTTTGTGTAAGCAGATTTATCGGAAGCGACTATCACAAGTGCAAAGAAGAGTATAGCAAATACTAGTATTTGCGGGGTGCATTACCATCCACCTCTTGGCTAAAGAGCGCAAAGCCATATACTTTAGAAAGGTGAAGGTCCGCAAAAAAATAGCCAGCCTGGAAGAAAGGTCTCGCTCTTTAGATAACTGGCAGGCAGCCTTAGATCACGAAATGAAGGAACATGGACAGCGAGACACATCGAACAGCTGAGGTTCTGGGCTTGAACGGACGCACGGTGAGGTGGGATATTACCTGACGTAATTTCTGACTGGTCACGGATATTTTCGCCAGTACCTACATAGAATGGGGAAAGTGTCGACACCAGAATGCATATACTGCCCAGGCGGCCCACACCTTTTTGAATGTGATTATTGGGTTGCCGGAAAGCGAGCATTGGAGGAAGAAGTGGGACCATGTTCCTCAGAGAGTGTCATGAAAATTATGCTCCGTGGAAAGGATGGTTGGATATATATCGAGGGGTACTTGGAAGCTATCCTAAAAACCAAACAGGTTGATTTAAACAGGAGCATTTAAGACAGGAAGGAGAGTTCTCGGTTTAGAGCAAAATTGTTGATGTGGATGAGCTGAAGTAATGTGATAAACGGTTCCAGGTCACTCCAGGAGCAGGTGGAGGTTGTTTTAGTCGGTAGTCCGAAAACAGGGACCTGGCACAAAAAATGTGCAATACAATTTCTCTGATCTTTGCCTGCCAAGTTGATGAAACGCTTTGAAGGTCATTATTGTAAAGGATTTGCAATTTTTTTGTTTCCGGATTTTATTTGGAGATTTGAGTTTCTATATTGTTTTTTTAGATAAGGTAGCCATCTCCTTAAATAAACAGCTTTGATTACAAACATTAACAATTTTGACCTTCAATACCGAATAATTAATATAATTTTATAAAATTATTTGCAGCGCAAAGCGGTTTCGAGATAATTCAAGATTTTGATTACTAGATTGCGATTTCAATATATCGTTTGTCGACTTATTATACCATATTATACCAAATCCAGCTAGGCATCGTCTTGAAATATCGCCAAATAATTTTGTCGAATACTAAAATCTCTAAATTGAAAGAGTTGTTAAAGAAGGGGATTAACATTTTAATTTAAAATTGTAGATTTTTTCTGGAGTAGATTATTTTTCTTCATTAGATATATTAACGATTTGTTGAACGTAGCTGGAAATTAAGATACCCTCCTTCCGTAACAACCAGTGGTTCATAAAAGAACTCAAGCAACTTGAGGTTATGCATACTAAATATCACAAACAATTTATACTCACAGCTTTGTGATTTTTTACTAAAATTACATTAAATTATTTTTCGATTCTCTTTTCGTGCACTGTTTATCACGTTTACACATTATCTTATTTTTCTATTGATTGGGCTTAAGTTTATTCTTAGTTTAAGTTTCGACACAAACAGTTTACCTGTCTGAAACGGTTCGGAATTTAATCCGGAATTTTGTGAAACTTAATAAGCAAAATAATAACCTATCCTCATTTATGGAATTTAGTGGCCATAAGTCGAAACACTCAGAAATAATGTGCAATTTCTTTATTGAATATTTTAACAGCGTCTTTGAAGTGAATGACCCACATAATCCAAGAGATAGGGTTCAAATAACTCAATAATAATTTTTTGTGCGCACGAAGTAGAGAAGGCTCTGATGAACTTGGATGCTTCTGATGGTCCTGGTCCTAACGGTTTGCCAGTATTCCTTCTGAAGTCGTGTGCTGTTGGGTTTGCCACTCTTTTGTGGTTTTATTATTTAACATTAGTCTAAACCAAGGTATATTTCCTGAACTTTGGAAAATATCTAACGTTTTGCCTATCCATAAAAAGGAAACCCGCAATGATGTAACTATAACTATCGTGAGATTGCAATTTTGTCATGCATACCTAAACTATTGGAGTCTATGGTTAATGATGTGATCTCTTACCATTGTATTAGTAGGTCAATATGGATTCTTTCTGAGCCGACATTGCAAAATCATTCATCAAAATTAATCACCGGTTATTGCTATACAAGCTTACTAAATTTGATTGTGACATTATTCCGGTTAACTAGCTAGTGGTATACTTATCGAATCACATAATATCGAATTGACGATATATTTTCTCAGAATTTTGTAGTACCATCTGGTGTACCTCCGTTGTTATACTATTTTGTTAATGGCGTCGATGATAGCTTCGATTATGGTGATTGTAATTTATTTGCTGATGACGTAAAAATGTTTGCTGATATTACAGAGGAATTGAATCGGGACCTATTTGAGTTATCCCGGACTTTCATCCTTGTGAAATGTGAAATTACCTCTGAGCGTAAAAAATTCATCGCAGACTTTTTTTTCTACACTATTTAAACTGTACGAACTTTAAATCCAGCCCAGATTTTTTACTCGAGCGAAAAAATACATTACAGGATTTAAATTTATTACAAGATAATTTTCTCGTAGTTAAAAATTAGAATAAAAAAATGATTCTTAATGTCAAAATTATGAGTAGCCTGAAAATTTGTTATGACAATATTGTAAAGGGTTCATGTAGCTGCCTCTGGACCCATTCTAAACCAGGTATATGTTTGTTAGAATTTTTGTTACATCAGTAAACGAATTGCCTTTGTTTTGTTAGAAATGAACAAAAAAAAAAATATTAAAAAAAAAATTCGTCTGCTCAGGATTATGGTAGCCTTGCAAATTTGTTATATCGATTCAGTAGAGAGTTCCATTAGCAACCTCTTGGCCAATGTCGAACGCGGTTTGCTTATTAGAATTTTTTCTACATTAGTAAATATGTTGCCTTTTTAACACAAAATGATGAGTTCATTTATGTGAACAAAGTGGAATTATGTTAAAACATTTTGGAAGGCTAAATTTTTTTGAGTTTAATTATTGCCTTAATGGATTTATTAAAATCTAGATGGTGGGATGTACACACAATCGTCATAATTACGTATATGACGCATCGATACATTTTTAAGAAAGTAAGGGTTCATTTTCATTGCATTTATTTATTGTTTTTGCATGCTTGATTTGGCAGGGAATGAGGTCGGTGAACTGAGTTAGAATTTTGGATAAATTTATATTTATTTATTAATAAAGAGATAAAATTTCTGAATTATTGATTAGGTACAGGATTTTGGTGGCGGAGATTTCTTCAATAGGGAATGGTGCTAATTGGATTTTTATTTACGTAGTTTAATATTTTATTCTACACTATCAGACATAAATATATCTTTTTACACTATCAGACATAAATATTTGAACGACGTCCGGGATTAATCACTGGAGCTGATTTCGGGGTAGCTGATTTTGCTACTCGTGCGAATTTCCGCTCAGTCGGCTTAGTTAAAAGTCGTGGGCGTCCACAACGATGCTTATTTTTGTTGATCTGGGGGTCAATTCTCGTTCTATGAAAAAACCTAATGAAAAAAAAGTTTTCATTTTGATTCCATCAAGTCTTTTTCATTTATAACATTTCACACAACGACAATAAGCGATTCTCGATGTCCAAATGAAAAAGAATCGTGAGAAAAACGCTGAATAAGTTATTTCCATAGTAAGCTACACTGTAAACACATATTTTTTCGAGTTTCATGTATATTTCCGCTAGCTGATACAACAATTGGTTTAAATATTAGCTAAATAAATGATAAAGTAGATTTAGTTAATCAGTTTTTATCATTGGCTGTCAAAAATAAAGTAAATTATAAAATTGACCAAATTATTTTTAAAACTTAACTAAATTAATTATTTGGAGGCTTTTCTTAAATAAACGGAATAGTTTTTAATAGATTTACTTATTAGTTAAGTTTAAAGTGAATCATATTATAGGTTCAATGCACATTTAATGGTAAAAATACAAATTTAGTTTTTATAGAATTTTATTTCCATATTTATGATGTTCTCACCACCAAATTCGGTGAAAAAGTTTTATTCATATGAAAAGATTTTGACGTCATTTTTTTCCTTCTCAAGGAACATGAATCGGAAATGTGTATTTCTCACTGAAAATACTTTTCATTTTACTTTTCACGGAACGACAATTGACCCCCTGGTTTCAATAAATTTCTTTTATGAAACTGATGCTACCGTTTGATATTACATATTGTAGGGATTTATTTTGATAAGTTTCTTGTCGTTGCAATGCTTTTATTATCAATTTTTTAACACTTTCATCTATTTCTTTGAAGAGGCTCATTTTTAATCGCTAAATTAAATTTTTGAATATATAAATAAAAATTTTTGTTCTAAAATATCAAAAATATCTTCTGCTAAAATCAATCACTTTATTGGTATTAAATTGTAATTTATATTAATGTTGCTGTTTCGTTTAAATATTTATGTATATAGATTTAAATATTATACTAAATAAATAAATAGCATCGTACGTTATCTAGGATAAGGGAAATTCTCTTTTATATGATATTGTAAACTACATTGCATTGCAAAAATATTTGAGGTATTGATGAATATGTTTCAACACTTTTTGTCAGTTTAATTTAATTTAATTATATCAAAGTGTCATAGTTTGTTCGGGTATTTTTGTCTGATGGTGTAGTCGATCTAAAGTATATTTAATTATATATAATTGTTAGATCGTCTCCAAGCTACAGAAATATTGGTGAATTCTCGCTCAACATCCAGAAACTTCAAGCATCCAGCAGTTATGTAGCGTAGAAAATGTATTTTATTTTATTTATCACTAACTAATTTATATGTATAAGTAAATTTTTATTTATTAAGTAGTAAAGCAATTTAGTTTTCAGTGATACCTGGGAAACTCTATTTGAGTTTTATTAGTAAATATCATATATACTTATATGTAGTACTTAACTAAATTATTGATATTCTAGACTTTTTTGCGTAGTATTATGATCAATGTTTAAATTATATTATATACTTTTATAAATAAATAATTAATTTCAACATTATTAATTTCCTTTTTTTATAGATCTGTAGGAAATTGCCGATTAGTTTAATTAAATGATTTTTAATATGTTTCGAAGATTGTAAGAGAATTCAATCCAGTTTCGAACTGATGAGTTTAAATTTAATAGTATGGTTAAATATATATTTTCAACTTTTTATTTTTAAATCGAGTTGCAGTAGGTAAACAATTAATTAACTACTCGTATATACAGGAGAACGGTAACTAATGGAACAAGTGATGTGAATTTAAAATATAACTTAACAATTTAAAATTTTTAAACATTCTTTTAGAATTTTAGCTTAGAAGTGGGAGAGTTTACATAGGCAATTTCATAAAATGTAATTTTTGTAATACTTGTTTGTAATATATTGTGTTTTGCTCAATAATATATTTTAATTAATTTAGTTTAAAAATATTTAAAGGTTTCTCTTCTTTAATTTGATAATAATAATTTAATTTTCAGAATATAACATAGTTCCAGAATCAATCATTAATATGGGGATTAAATTAATCCTGAATTTCAGAATTAGATTTTACTTTGATATTATGGTGATTTATTAAATAAAATTACTTTTCAGAGTTGTCTGGGAAGTTATATATTAATTTTATTTGTTGATTCTTGATATACTTATAGTACCTTACAGAATTATTGATGATTTTAGGCTGTTGTGGTGCTGTAACATTATCATTTTTAAATTATTTATTATAAATTTTATAAAATAATTGAATTTTTAATTATTTATTCTCTTTTTATTGATTGGTAGGAAATTTATGATTAGTTTTATGTAAAATTTTATATTTAAAATAATGTTTAATGTTTATTTTAATTTTTGTTGCAGTATGTAATAATTAATAAATTAGATATAGAAGGACCATGAAAAATAAAATAAGCGCTGTTTTTGTAATCTTAGCTTAGTAATTTTAAATTTTTCCTAAATAATTTTTCAGGTAAATTGAAGAAAGGCGGAAAGAGGCAAATTACAATATGAATAATTTTTAAGTCCTGATTTAGATTTAGGGAGTCCTGAGTATCCGGCCCTGGATTCCAGAGAAATGATCATCTAATAATGTAGTTAGATTGTACTGTCTTATGCTAACCTATTTACTATATATTATACTAATAATTTACTAACTATCGATCGCATTGGTGTCTGTATTCGGGTCGGGTCTGTCCCTACTAATAATCCTATTCTATCCTTCGGTTTTGTTATATGTATACGGGTGTACGGTGTGTGCCCGAGAGTCCGGGAGATCCTGCTATAATGCTTGGCCGTACACTCTCAATCAATCAATCAATCAAATCAGTAAATATGTTGCCTTTCCATAGTTAATAACGAATAAAAATAAAAAATTAAAAAAATTACACTGCTCAGGATTATGGTACCCGTATAAATTTGGTATGTCGATTCAGTAAAGGGTTCTATTGGCTACATTCTAAATGCCGTTCGCTTGTTGGAATTTTTGCTACATCAATAAATGTGTTGTCTTCCCATAGTTAAAAGGAATGAAATAAAAATCCAAGAAAAAATATACTGCTCAGGATTATGGTAGCTCTTCAAATTTGCTATGTCAGTTCAGTAGGGGACCTCATTTGCTACCTCTTGGCCAATTCTGAACACAAGTCTCTTGTTACATTTTTTGCTACATCAATAAATGTCGGCCACCATAATCCTGAGCAAAAGATTTTTTTGAATTTTTTTTTTTTACGTTTTTAACTATGGGAAGACAACACATTTATTGATGTAGCCAATATTCTAATATCTACTTAGCCGGCATAACAAATTTGCAGAGTCGCTATAATCCTGAGCAAAATAATTTTTTTTATTTTTAACTACGAGAAAAATATCTTATAATAAATTAAAATCCTGGGATGGATTTTTTCGGTCGAGTAAAAAGTCCTGGATGGATTCAAAGTCAAGTCAAGAAACAAAAGTCTGGGATGAATTTTTACGGTCGTGTTAATTTCAAATTTTCCTGGGATAAAAGTCTGGGATAACTTCAAGTGGGTTGCAACTTGCGCTCATGAGATTTCCGTTTTATTACGACCGCAAATAGTAACTACAGCTTCCCCGGTCCTGTAATGCACATGCAACGGGACTTTAATAACGTTTCTAAATACTTTGATTTCCATATTTCTCGTAAAACATTTAAAAAATCGAACGCACAACTTATGGTTTAATTTTATCTGTAGTTAAACTACTAGCCTTAAAGGCTGGTTGTTTTGGGAAATTCAGGACTTTTATTTTCTAGCATTGATATTGTTTGTTGCTATTTCATTTTATTTTTCCAATTAATTACACACTAGAACTTGTATTAGTAAACATAGATTACATAGAAATAGAGTTGTGTCAATCTGACAATGAAATTTTGGCTCGATTAATATGATTAATTATTGCAGCCTGTACACAGTACGTTATTAAAATATAGAATGTAAATTGAGGTAAAATCAATCCGGTCGTCATAGGACTCAAAGTTTGAAACTGGAATTCATTCTCTCTTACACTCATTTTTTCTTTCTTATTATTTTCAGAAAATATTAATTTTTCATAAATTAATAACTATGACATGCCCGGTTTCACAAAAATAGAGGTAATCTCCGGTTTAATAAAATTTCGTCTCTTTCTTCTTTTACGAAATTGCGATTTATTTCCCAATACAAATTAAAAGCATGCTAATTTTATTTCTTTTTTACATGAACATTTTAACTGGAGAGATAAATATTTAACTGCCCAATTTAGTTTTGCTAAATATTTTGCTGAATGCTAAATATTTCTATGTAGAAAAAAAATATAATCAAAACGCATAAACAAAACGCAATTTCATAATAGAAGAAAGGAAGGAAATATTATTTAACTAGAGATGGGATGTTTTTTTTGTGAAACTGGGCATTGAAAGTGGAGAAAAGTACTGCAATATTTTACTTCATCTAATTAAAGTTTAATATTTCAGCATGTTTAATATATAGATGTTTTTATTTAGGGTTTACCGATAACTTTTATAAACAAATTTTATAACTTTCTAACATTCGTGATTTTTTCATTGAAACACTTGAAGCTAAAAAAATCATTTTACTATAGATTTCTATGAGAAACAGTCAAAGTTTTATATCACAAAAAAAAGTTTGCTATATAGTATGAGATATGATTAGATTGTAGTCATAAAATAAAAAAAAAAATGTCGATTGTTAATTCAAGCTATATCCGTACTAATTTAAAATATTTGGGTCAGGTGTTCCCCACATTTGAATTAATAGTGTACACAAATATTTTTATATACAACATATATTTTACTAACAACATATTATATTTAGCATAACTAATTTCAACAAATTAAATTCGACCCACAAATCCAGGAAATTAATCAAACAATTTCTTAAGGACATGGTTCATAGTTACAACAACATATAATATAGCGCCAGCTAAAATTTTTCACGGTTCATTAATAATATTTTATAATCTCCTTGGTAAATAACGCGATATATTATATAGACAATAAACAGTGTATTGCTAAAAAAAACAAAAACTTAATGCTGGTGCACTCAAGGTTGATTAATTTGATAGAAATGTGTTAATTACTTCGTCCTACAACTACCCACCAAAAAAAAACCGCGAGGCGAACACACAAGATGATATATGTACATTTTAAATAAATTGCACATTATTTATGATACGATACGACTTTAAACCAAAATACTAAAGTTTACATTTTTGATTTTTTTTTTTTTTGTGCTTTAAACAACAATTACTAATATGAATCTTGTCAATAGAGTCACGAATTTTCAATCAACATTAAGTTTTTGTTAAATCGACAAAAAAAAAAACTTTGAAATAAATTTCCATTTCTTTTAAAGTTTTTTTTTTTTTCTTAACGAAACCACACAAAATAACAAATATTAAATATACACAAAACCTAAAATGTTTGTCGGAGAAACAAGTCTTGATCTTTATACAAAAAAAAACTAAAAAAAAGAAAAGTTTAAGCATTAATTTAAATTTGTCCACTGGTACATGTCTTACCCAATAATCGTTAATAATTGCGTCGCGAATAAACCGAATATAAATATCTACGTATAAATGTACGAGTATGTACATAAAACATATGTTTGTCTTAAATAATAATTAAAAGTGTTTCGTACGAGTATGTGGATATATGAGAAATATAAAACCGTACCGAAATTGTGTTGTTGTGGTTGTTGTTGTTGTCGCGGTAATTTTAAAGTTAACCGGCTTAAATAAATAAATTGTATAATTGTAACATTATCAATTTGAACAGTAGGACACAATAGATTTATTTATATTGTGTTTCTTGTTATTGTATCACTGGTTTCCCTTCGTTTTGTTTTTAAAGAAAGTTGACATTTTACTGGTTTTCGTCTTTTTTTATTAATTTTCCGTGTCCCATATGAAATTTAATTGTTTTTTAATGATGTAATTCGAGCAACGGCAGCAGCAGCACCACCACCACCTGATTTGAGTTAGAGAAAGGGCGTCTAGTGCGTTTTAACCATTTACAGAAACTCTTTCAACCAAATCGAATTCTTGTATTTTTATTTTATCTTAACAGTACCTAGTAGAATATATGAACCTTGATACTTTTACTTAATGTACATTCAAACATATTAGGTATACAGAGTTTGAAGCAGTTTGTTATATTATTATCTAATTATATCTTATTATCACTGTATTCGACTACGGTAAATATAATATATAGGCAAATAGGTGGTAAGTTTATTATTTTTTTTCGTAAAGACAATTGAATAACATTTAATAATCCAATTTCAATAATTTGAATTAACCTAGAACTATCGGCTGTATCTATATATATATATATACATATTACCATAGTTTTATTATTTTTAATAGAGTGTTATTATTACCCAATTCATGAAGTTTTTTTGTGTGCGCGGTTATACTTTCAATCTCAGTTTGTCTATATGTTTCGCGGTATTTGTACATAAATATGAAAATTTTGCACGCTGAATTCAAATCTGATAACATTCAATTGAATAATTATAAAAAAAAAAACAAAAACATTTTTAGTACCTAACTCCCATTTTCAGTGGTAATAAAATGCCATAATAATAAATACAATTAAATAATATATTGATCGAATGCAATCGGTCATTGAATATAATATTATTCATTTTCACCTGAACGGTGTGATAAAATCTTTTTTAGGTATAAATGTAATTGCGCGGTGCGCCATGTGTCATACACGATTTACTTCTCGGGGGAATTCTTCATTTATTTAGTTTAACTGAGTACTAGTCTATCATAATAATATACGAGTAATTATAACTCCGATTATTTCGTACATACTTAAAATTTGTACTGAGAACTATTGTTATATATATTGGAATATCTATAGAAATGGTTTTGATTATTTTAAAGTTCTCCTAATGATTTGTCACATAATATAGTAATGTTTTAAACTTCAATTTTAGCCATTTGTTATTAGCACTTCCATTGGAAAATCAAACAAAATTTGTGGCATAAATACTTAGGCTGTGGTTATAGTAAGGTGATTTTCAAAAATTTTCGAATTTTCTATGAAATGAAAGGAAATAATCATCCAATCGAAACGCGATTTAGAGGTATTAAAACCCTGTAATCGGAACACATTTTGAGATTTTGGATTTTTTTTGGCCCGCAATTGCTGATTTATTGCAGTAGCTTGACTACAAATTTCGGACCCCTCCCCCACCACCCCACCCCGCAAAATTATTGTTTTATCCTTCCTGTGTCGCTATATTCCATGAACAAATTTGGTCCCTCAACGAAGCTCCTCTGATATCTCTATTTCCCTTAGTCGTGTTACTAATTCGAAGTGACAATTATCGCGTCACTACAACAATAAATTGGTATTCTCCTAGTCAATCAAAGTTATGGAATAGGAAATAGGTTTAGTTACTTATTAGGTATAAGTTATTTATATAACGATTGTCGCTTCAATCGACTAAAGAATACCAAAATTAATTTGTCGATGCAAGTGACATGACTAAAGAAATTACAAGAGAACGCCAGACACGATGACCGAGTTTGATTTGGTTCTACTTTCGTTGGTGCTGTCTCCAAGACCTGTTTAGTGGTTCGTGTACGTGAGAACGAAAAACAAACCATACTACCAAATATATTGTCACGTTTTTGCCTTGTCAATCAAGGTTCGTGTCACTGGATTGTAAATAAAACAAAACCCATTCCATTTATTACCAACGCAATTTTTTATGCCCCAAAAAAATTATTACAACACGATTTACTAACGATAATTCACAAAATTACTTTACTTTAATATTCGCGAAATTTTACTGTTCACTTATAATTTTTATTGCGCACTAAAACACTTTTTAAATCACTTTTAAATATTTTTTAATCTTCAAACTATCGCTTACCAAATACTAATAATTCCAATTTGACCTCGTTCGCCTTTTTATATACGTAAACCAAGCTCTAAGAAAGTTCATGACTTTTCCAGTAAGAATAGTAAAGAAACATTTAGAACAGTTCGATAATGGAAAATTCCATTTTAGTACGGTAAAACATTGAGCTATTAATTTAACTTATTCAATTACACACTAGGTGTCACCGTCACATTATGGTAATGTTACGTTTGTGCATTTTCAATTAAGGTTCGTATCACTGGATTGTGAATAAAACAAAATCAATTCAATTTATCTCCAACGAATTTATTTATGTCACACAAAAATTATAACAACACTATTTATTAATTATAATTCACAAAATCACTTTAAATAATTTTCTCCAAATTCTACTGTTCACTTATAATTTTTATTTCACGCAAAACACTTTTTAAATCACTTTTTAATTCCTTTTTAATCTTTACTCTATCGCTTACCAAATATTACTGATTTTTCTAGTTAGAATAGTGTAAAACAATTGTATCATCGAAAATTCCATTTTAGTACAGTTAAACATTGAGCTAATAATTTAACTTCTTCTATTACACACTAGGTGTCACCGTCACAGTAATATAACGGTGACACCTAGTATGTAATGAAATAAGTTAAATTAATAGCACAATGTTTAACTGTACTAAAATTGTTCTAAATGTTTCTACGCTATTCTAACTGAAAAAGTCATGAGCTTCCTAGAAGTTTGGTTTGTGTATATAAAAAGGTGAACGAAGTCGAATTATATTTAGTAACAAAAGGCAAAAACGTAACAGTAATGTTACGTTTTTGCCTTGTCAATTAAGGTTTGTATCACTGGATTGCGAATAATACAAAATTAATTTAATTTATCACCCATGAATTTATTTAGTTAACACAAGAATTATTACAACACAATTTTAAAACAATAATTCACAAAATAACTTTATTTATTTTTACACAATTTTACTGTACTCCTATAATTTTTATTTCGCACTAAACCACTATTAATTCCTATTTAATCTTCACACCATCACTTACCAAATACTACTAATCCAATTCGACCTCCTTCGCCTTTTTATATACACAAACCAAACTTCTAGAAAGCACATGACCTTACCAGTTAGAATAGCGTAGAAACATTTAGAACAATTTTATCATGGAAAATTCCGTTTTAGTGCAGCTAAACATTGAGCTATTAATTTTAACTTATTCTATTGTTATACAGTAAATTATTGTGACGGTGAAAACCTAGTGTGTAATAGAAGAAGTTAAATTAATAGCTCAATGTTTAACTGTACTAAAATGGAAATTTCCATGATAATAAAAATTGTTACGTAATGTTTCTACGCTATTCTAACTGGAAAAGTCATAAGCTTTCTAAAAGTTTGGTTTGTGTATATAGACAGGCGAACGAAGTCGAATTGGATTATTAGTTTTCGATAAGCGATAGTGTAAAGATTTAAAAGGAATTAAAAAGTGATTTAAAAGGTGTTCTTGTGGGAAATAAAAATTATACGTGATTAATAAAATTGTGTAAAAATTAAATAAAGTGATTTTGTAAATTATTATTAGTACATAGTGTTGTTACAATTTTTGTGTGAAATAAATAAATTCGTTGGTGATAAATTGAATTGATTTTGTTTTTATTCACAATCCAGTCAACGTAACGAAAAAACGTTACATTATATAAATACTAAACGAGGCTCCCTCATTGATAGGGCCGAAGATTATTCGACGTCAGAAAAAATGACACAAACCTCCCGAAAATCAATTTTGAATATTGTGCAAAATAGATAATACAGACATTAGATTTATTTCCGATTGTCATTAAGTCATTTTGAGAAATTAAATATGTAACATAGAAATATTTATTTCTAAAAGTAAAAATAAAAACCTACGGAAATTGGAAATGCTGTCAACTAAATACAAGGATTGCGGGGTGGTCAGAGAATACATCAATATGTTCGTGGTTTTCACTTCAAAACTCGCCGCTCATCAAAATAATTTTTTTTTTATTTATTTAACATTTGCAATATTTTTATTGATTTCTGATCAACATCCGATCCAAGTCTATTTTTAAATGTGCAACGAACATATCAATCAATATTATCAAAATCGTTTAAGAAATAGCACGCCATTCTGCTAAATTGTTTAAAAAAATTCCCAATTTAAGAAATATAACAAAATTAATTCATTGAAGCTAATTTAAAATGTTAATATTGTTACGTTTTTGCCTTGTCAATCAAGCCTCGTGTCACTGGATGGTGAGTAAAACAAAACAATTCAATTTATTACCAACGAATTTATTTATGTCACACAAAAATTATTATAACACAATTTATTAACGAAACTTCACAAAATCACTTTAATATTCGCACCTATAATTTTTATTTCGTACTAAAACGCTTTTTAATTATTTTTTAATCTTCAAATTATCGCTTATCAAATACTAATAATCCAATTCGACTTCATTCGCCTTTTTATATACACAAACCAAACTTCTAGAAATTTCATGACTTTTCCAGTAAGAATAGTCTAGAAACATTTAGAACAGTTTTATCATTAATGTGACGGTGACACCTAGTGTGTAATAGAATAAGTAAAACTAATAGCTCAATGTTTACTGTACTAAATGGAATTTTCCATGATAAAAATTGTTACGTAACGTTTCTACGCTATTCCAACTGGAAAAGTCGTGAACTTTCGAGAAGCTTGGTTTGTGTATATAAAAAGGCGAACAAGATCGAATTGGATTATTCGTATTTGGAACGCGATAGTGTAAACTTGTGAGATTATTAGTAATAATTGGTAAGCGATAGTATAAAGATTAAAAAGGAATTAAAAAGTGATTTAAAAAGTGTTTTTGTGCGAAATAAAAAGTAAAAGTGATCAGTAAAATTTGAGAATAATTTATATAAGGCGATTTTGTGAATTTTGATTGATAAACTGTGTTGTAATAAATTTTGTGAAATAAATAAATTCGTTGGAGATAAATTAAATTGATTTTGTATTATTCACAATCCAGTGATACGAACCTTATTTGACAAGGCAAAAACGTAACATTAATAATACTGTAACGGTGACACCTAGTGTGTAATAGAATAAGTTAAATTAATAGCTCAATGTTTGACTGTACTAAAATGGAATTTTGCTTGATAAAATTGTTCTAAATGTTTCTACGCTATTCTAACTGGAAAAGTCATGAACTTTCTAGATGTTTGGTTTGTGTATATAAAAAAGCAAATGAAGCCGAATTGGATTATTAGTATTTGGTAAGCGATAGTGTACAGATTAAAATGGAATTAAAAAGTGATTTAAAAAGTGTTTTTGTGGGAAATAAAATATATAAGGGTTAAAACCACGAGAATCCTGAATTCCGGAAAATTTAATCCCGTTTCCCGGGAAATTAAATTTGTTGAGAGTTCCCAATCTCTAGACTGAAAATCACTTACGATAATGATACATTTGTAAAATTGCGTAATTTGAGCTTTGATATGCATAATTATTTGTCACAGTTTATGAATTACATGCAGGCAGAGAATTGTAACGAGCGCTTGTCAGTCGCCGTTACTCAATCTAAACTATTCATTTGTTGAATACCAAATAAATTAATGTAAATTATCGGTTTTTACTGGCACGCGAGAATAACAGAAACTAACGAAAAGGTTGAAGGGAAATATTGTTATTTTTGGTTGAGGTATTCAGCAAAAATTTACATAAAAACCGCCGACAACTTGGAGTTGGGGTGGTTGATGGTTGGGTTTTTGTGTCGGTTAAGTCGGTTCGAGTTTGTAACTGTTTGTGACTAGATTTAGTTTGACCTAAATCAAGTCGTTACAAAAATTACCTTAAGGGGGAATGCTACCACGACTTAATCCCGGTGCTCAAGTCAGGTAGAGGAATTTGGTCATGGGGGATGGTAGCTCCCCTTAAGATCTAGTTAAAGTCGTTTTTGAGGACATAGTGGTTGATAACAACCAATGAAAAGGGAAAAGTAGGTCAATAAATTAAAAAAAAAAAAAAAAAACGGATCAGCCACATGGTTAAAAAAAAATGTGGCCTACCACTTGGAAATTAATTTTTGTTGTGGGGGAGGAAAACAAGGATGATTTACAGATTCATCTGTAAATCCAATAAAAATAAAAGAATAAAAAAAAAAACAAAGTTGGCCATCGGCCCCTAACCAATATTAGTAAGAATATAGGTTGTTGGGTGTTGTGGACAGAGGGAGAACAGTGCAAAGCACTTGCCGTCTCCCGTCCCATACGGGACGGTCCACAGACACCCAACAACCGGTGCCCTTTAGTTAGTAATCATAAAAAAATTTTTTTCTTTTTTTTGTATACTTACCACCAAAAGAAATAACCTCAAGCTCTCGGTTTCAAAGGAAAAATAAATTTAATTTATTTAATTTCAACTTGAATTTATATTTATATTTCGGTTTTTTTTTTTTTTTTTTATCGTGGACGAGGAGAACTGCGAGACCACAATCAAAAAAAAAAACAGCCAGAATCTTAATGACCACCAATAAAATATTGGCGAGGTTTTTATACAATTTTTCTGCTGATCGACCAAAAAAAAAATTATTTTCCACATTGATCCATCAACAGAAAAACGCATTCCTCCCCTCCAATACTTTATTGGTTATTAGCGATTATGCAAAAAAAATTGCAAACATCCGGCACGTTTTCGTTCAATGTGTAAACACATGAACTGCCCAAATTACCCACAAAGCAACAACAACATAAAAAATTAAATTCAATTTAGTTTCAAATAGCTGCAGGTGAATAAACGCTAAAGAAACAAAAAAAAAAACAAAATTAAAAGTGTTGTACACCCGCTTGACAAAAATCGCGTGTGCAACAACAAAAAGAGAAAAATTTATTTACGTTTATTTACTGTAACTTGAGCACACACAAATTCATAATTTAAACGTAAATGAAAATATGATTCATATGGGCACGCGCCACTAGAATAAATAGAATTTTACGTTAATTTGTTGTACAATCCAATTTGATATACAACTCAACTAACGTAATTAGAATTATAACTGCATCCGGGAATTGCCATTCTAATTTTGGGTTGTTTTTAGAAGAAAATATCTTCAAAAGGTGGGATGCAGTGTTTTTAGTTTATTTTTTTTCCGGGAATTAGGTGTATTTTGTAACGGGGATGACAAGCGCCCGTTACAGCGTGGGGAATACCCAATCCCTGAGATGAAAAGAGATCTCACGCTCTATTTAGGTGGGGATGGTTGTTTATGATTGGGTTTCGATGTTTTCTCTAATCCAACGTGGGGACGCCCCACAACCTGAGATAGTCTCAAGCCGGGCCATCAATAGTTTTACAAAAATTTTATTTTATTTTTTTTTTGAATTCGTAATCCTAAATGCCTATTACTAAATATGTATAATATATAATTTCTTTCTTTCCTTTTTTTTTTTTTTTTTTTTTTTTTTTTTTTTTTTTTTATATACATATACATATATATCTTCTTATCACCTATATTACTATTTTTAAATTAAACCTAAAAATTTTATATAGTTGAGCAGGTTTTTTTTTATTTTTTTTTTATTTTTTTTATTTTATTATATTTTATTCTTATTATAATCTACTGCTCATTACATCAAGTTCTTTAATTTCGTTTCTACTCTAAATATGTAGTCTATTTACAGCTATGTTAGTAATTTTGGAGACGGCGCTGCTTTAGATTTAGCCTACCTCCTGTTAGAGTTTGATACTTCTCGTATAGGTAGACTAACCCTAAAACAACCTCATCTGAGTACTTAAGGTATGGTTATTTATATATTTTTTTTTTTTTTTTTTTTTTTTTTTTTTTTTTTTTAATTTGAATGGTCACCCTAGCCCTGGGAGTCTATATACGCCTGATATTGCGTCCCACTTAAATAAGATTTCCCGGAGGGTCTCGGTCTGCTGTAATTGCCCGTGTTGGCGTTCTCCGTCTCCTCTGCCGGCGGGTGATTGATCTCTTCTGGTACCTACAAATCATCATGACAAGTACCAACAGAAATAGGAACATCGCGACTGATATTGAGTAATGACCCACGTGATGCAGATTCATTTTTAACCATGGTTCTCGTTGCTGCAGGTCGGCTACCGTTTGCTGCAAGCCTGATAGTTCTCCATCAATCTCATTGGAGGTTAACACCACATCTCTCGTTCGTATTTCATGGGACAGGTTGAAAGTAGGCATAAATGAAATGTGACTGGTTTTAGTGGTATAATACACATGACTGGTAAGCACGATCATTCTTCCTCTCAATGTACACCCTGGCGTTATTGTGAGAATGCCACTCCCATGTAGAGTAACCAACTCGACAGGCATCTCTTTACATTGTAAATCAAACTCTGTTTCCTTTGGCAATACCATTACCCACTGGTTATCTTGGATTTGACGAAAATAACTAGTAGGTATCACCGATCTTACCTGACAGAGCGACAGTGCGGCATCAGTTCGTGTCAGTAATGCTGCCTCACAAGAAGTACTATCTAACTGCATGTTGTAGGTCGGACCTTGCAAGGTGCATATTCTGGACTCCATTCCCCATGATTTGCATTCCTTCAATGCTTCTCTCGTTAAAGGATAGTACCAGGTACGATGTTGGTGTACCAACACATAACGGAATTCGGGCTCTATATAAATAAACTTGCCATCATGTTGGGTTGGCACGGGAACCGCATTAAAAATCTGGAATTCTTCGCGCTGCAGCAATGGCAACCTCACCTCAAAAATTATCTGGTTTTGCACTATCCCGGTTTTGATAGTTAACAGCTTATAAATTTGTACCCAGTTATTTTTGCTTGTAGGGATATAGGTGGATAGTGGAATCTGAGTTTGCAGCTCCTTCAGTTGCTTCTCTAGCCGGCTTGGTGGTAATAATCTGGTAGTAGCTCGCCCGTGGTGTACATCTGCGAGTAAGTCAATTAAATCGCTTTGACAATCCTTAACCAGGAAGGTAGCAGAGGACCGCTGGAACAAGACATCTATGAATTCCTCGTGGATTACTATTGCAGCTACTTCCTTACGGAGGATCTCATAATGCTGCGTTATCATTTCTTTTTCTTTGCGCAGGATACTTGTTGTAAGATCAAGAACATGCGTTTGTTGTTGTACCAGCTCTTGTAGTTCCAGGGTTCCTATTGCTAGTTTGATTATGGTATTTTAGTGCGTCACGCTGATCTAAAAAACCCGAAAAGATCCCCGAGTAGATTCCCTACGAAATCTAGCGGAGCACTACGTCTTCTTTCCCGGGAGCATCGGTTTACGGCTCTCTATATTGTCTAGAAGGTAGCCGCTTGGTTGAATCAACTCCTTGCAGTTTTGTCTGTATAGTATGGTATTCATGTCCCGATAACAGGTGTCTGCAAGCTGCTGCTTGATATCCTGGAGATGCTCCCACTCCTGCCAGTAACTTGTCAGGTTGTAGAATAGTGTCAATCTCTAATCACTGGTTGACTCTCGTGCGCGTCCTAAATTAGCGAAGTAGATTCTAGGTTCGTTATGAAATTCCTAGGACTGTATCTTCTCATTTTCGGCTGCCGTGTTCAATATCAGGAATACATAACCTATTCCCCCTACTACGACGACTACTGATGGTGCCATTCTCATAATTCCCTATCTAAACTTACCTAATTCCTAATACTAACAAACACTTAACACTAAACCCTGGTGTTTCTCGGCCTACGGCGATAAACCAGAAACATACCAGTCCTCATTTTCCTTTTACACTACCTACTGTTAACATCATTTATAAACTTGTAGGCATTGTAAATGGAAAATGGTACCCGCGACCGCTTCTGTTTTGCTGCGACCAGTCGCCTACTTCTCCTGGCCAGCACCTCATGCTCCAGACGCAAATCAAGTACACCCAATAGCTGGTCTACTGCTATTTGTGTTCTTTTTGTGGCCCACAAAAACAACGCCTGGACCCTCACCATAATGCTGGTACTGCAGACCCTCCTCGTCACCCTGTTGGTGCCGCGGGGTCTCTTCGCCAACACGTTGGTGTCGCGGCATCTCTTGGACCGCTGCCGCACTCTGCGCCGCCACTGAAATTTGCGCGCACTCTTTCGAAACACCTTCCTGTCACCTGATGGTACCGATGTGGCATGACCTTTTTGCTGCACAGAATCTCTTCTGACATTCTGTTGTGACTCTGCAGCATTGGAGCCGATCTTATGGACAATCAGGGTAGAAACTGCAGCTCTACCCTCTGTCACCTCACCTTCGGCATTGACCTCTCGCTCTTCTTTTATGTTTACTTCTACCATGCGCGTGTCGACCCTAATCCTTATTCTAGACAATCGATTGGCAATGACGTCTGGTACAACCGCGCTCTCATGGAAATCGCACACTGCCTCTATTATAATACGCATAATTACGTGCAAGCTTGCTGGACTATATACATTGCGGAAGACCCTATCCCGGATGTGCAGCATTCTGGTCGTTAACTGAGGAAACATCTCAGCCATCGTTTTACCAGCTTTGATACCTTCCAACACAAACTGCTGCACAGCCTGCAATTTCTGTTGACAAATCGCAACATCCTGGTATGGAAACATAATCGCTGCCGCATGTTGTTCGTATGGCTTATAGAGAGGATCTTCCTTCTCAGCTTGTAACCTCTCTGTAAGTGACCGCTTCAGTGCGGCTGTCACCATGTGTACGCCTGGTTTTATCAAACCGCGCACCTCCAACTCTACTAGAAGCTCATCATCTTCTAATAGATTTACGTCCATTTTTATAATAATTAAAAAATAAAAAATACTAAAAACAACTTTAAAAAACTCAACTACAAACTTCTTATGATAAAATTCTCTCCCCCCTTAATAATTTCCAAATATTGGTAAACCAAAAATCAATCAGTGGGATCAAACAAGGAAAAGGATAAGGGTTTGAAATACAAATTAACATAAATTTCAGAACTATGACCCAACTTCACAATGAGCATTCAAAACCTACACATGGTAAGTGAGCCTCACTGCTATGGTGTCACAGCCTCAAATCTCGACTTACCTAGTGGTCATGAATGACACCCTTGCACTCCCGTTTCCACAATACCGGATTCGATCCCATAACAGAGAGACACGGATTGTGTAGGAGGCAAGTCGTACACCATTCATGTAGACAATAATTTAAATTCAATGCCACTCCCGGCAGAATAAATATTGTCTTCCCTACCACCAGGAAACAATAACACGCCGGTCATTGCTTATTTTCGATTCTCTTTGCGCTTCACGATGCGTCGGAACTAACTGATGGGACAAAACGCATTCATGCTCATCCTAAAACAGAGACAATTTTGCCCATTAGCCCCGAACTACACCCAGGACGATCTTAAAACTAAAGCGGACTTACAACCACATCCCGAGGGATGAAAGATAAAATTTAAAAACCGAAGTGAAATTGTACGCAAACTTAATACGAAATCACAAAGAGGATCTTATAAATTTAGTTAGCTCAACTTGTTGTAACACTTACAACCAAATTGACACTAAAACGGAAATGATCCTTTTGAGAAATGAAACCAAGCTGTGCCAGCACCCTCACTTGATTTGCATCTCCAAAAGTTCTGGTAGTACCGGACGAAAACAGTACACCATGAGCTAGGATATGAGCTAATGTTTTATATATTTACGGAGAATTCATGTTACCATCACTACCATGACCATCGGTTTGTTCCCCAGAGTGTGGGTTGGGACATGCCTCAAACAAACCGAGTAATCAAGGATCCAGCAACTGTATCCATGAATTTGAAAAAGATTCTTCAACATGAATATGACCCACCATGTATTTGGTCAGGCTAAGCCGCAGCCATATTCACGTTAAAAAACTTCTGTCCAGAAATATGCAACAGAGAAAAATTGTCTGTAAAAACAGAAATAAAAAAGAATTGGATCGGATGTTTTTGACCCAAGTTTGGACACCATTTGTAAGAATGGTGCCAAAACTTCTATTTAATTTAGAGGCGAATTTAGGCCTCGTGTTTGGGCGCCATTTGTAACTGTTTGTGACTAGATTTAGTTTGACCTAAATCAAGTCGTTACAAAAATTACCTTAAGGGGGAATGCTACCACGACTTAATCCCGGTGCTCAAGTCAGGTAGAGGAATTTGGTCATGGGGGATGGTAGCTCCCCTTAAGATCTAGTTAAAGTCGTTTTTGAGGACATAGTGGTTGATAACAACCAATGAAAAGGGAAAAGTAGGTCAATAAATTAAAAAAAAAAAAAAAAAACGGATCAGCCACATGGTTAAAAAAAAATGTGGCCTACCACTTGGAAATTAATTTTTGTTGTGGGGGAGGAAAACAAGGATGATTTACAGATTCATCTGTAAATCCAATAAAAATAAAAGAATAAAAAAAAAAACAAAGTTGGCCATCGGCCCCTAACCAATATTAGTAAGAATATAGGTTGTTGGGTGTTGTGGACAGAGGGAGAACAGTGCAAAGCACTTGCCGTCTCCCGTCCCATACGGGACGGTCCACAGACACCCAACAACCGGTGCCCTTTAGTTAGTAATCATAAAAAAATTTTTTTCTTTTTTTTGTATACTTACCACCAAAAGAAATAACCTCAAGCTCTCGGTTTCAAAGGAAAAATAAATTTAATTTATTTAATTTCAACTTGAATTTATATTTATATTTCGGTTTTTTTTTTTTTTTTTTATCGTGGACGAGGAGAACTGCGAGACCACAATCAAAAAAAAAAACAGCCAGAATCTTAATGACCACCAATAAAATATTGGCGAGGTTTTTATACAATTTTTCTGCTGATCGACCAAAAAAAAAATTATTTTCCACATTGATCCATCAACAGAAAAACGCATTCCTCCCCTCCAATACTTTATTGGTTATTAGCGATTATGCAAAAAAAATTGCAAACATCCGGCACGTTTTCGTTCAATGTGTAAACACATGAACTGCCCAAATTACCCACAAAGCAACAACAACATAAAAAATTAAATTCAATTTAGTTTCAAATAGCTGCAGGTGAATAAACGCTAAAGAAACAAAAAAAAAACAAAATTAAAAGTGTTGTACACCCGCTTGACAAAAATCGCGTGTGCAACAACAAAAAGAGAAAAATTTATTTACGTTTATTTACTGTAACTTGAGCACACACAAATTCATAATTTAAACGTAAATGAAAATATGATTCATATGGGCACGCGCCACTAGAATAAATAGAATTTTACGTTAATTTGTTGTACAATCCAATTTGATATACAACTCAACTAACGTAATTAGAATTATAACTGCATCCGGGAATTGCCATTCTAATTTTGGGTTGTTTTTAGAAGAAAATATCTTCAAAAGGTGGGATGCAGTGTTTTTAGTTTATTTTTTTTCCGGGAATTAGGTGTATTTTGTAACGGGGATGACAAGCGCCCGTTACAAGTTAGTTAAGTCAGTTGAGCTTAGTTCAGTTTAGTTCAGGGCAGTTCAGATTTTTATCTTCAGAAGAGAATTAGAAAATTTTGACTAGTCAGGGGAAAAAGAGAAATCAGTTTTTGGAGATTCATCAGCAAAAAAATTACTAGTAGCTATTTGATTGAGATTAAAATAAAAACAATTTTTTAGGTGGACAAAGCATATCCACACTTAACAACAAAAAAAAAGTTATTTTAGTTTTAAATTGACCATAAGTTGAAGGAAATTTTGGTGAATATAAGAGTAATAACTATGCAACCTATTAACTAAAAGGGTACCGAACGTTAAGCGTCTGTTGGCTGTCCCCTAAATTCACTTATGTTGGTCATTATTTTCTAATTCTCCTCACTAATTTGACTTATTTTGCCCAAAAATGCAAATGAGTCTTTAATTTTTTTTGGGGATTTCTTCCCACCTAATTTCCATGTGGTTGGTCCGTTTAATCTCAAGTTCTCCCTATCTTACATTTTCGGTTGTTCTCAACTAAATATTCACCATTAGAACGACATATATCTAGGTCCTACGGGGAGCTACCAAACTCCTTGACTAGAACCTCTATCTGACTGAGCACCAGGTTAGAATTGTGGAAGCATTTGACCCATTAAAATAAATTTTGTAATTGTGAGAATCAGGTTCAACCTAAATCTTGCTCCAAGTTATTATACAGAATAGAAAAATGTCTCTTCTTTCTCCGCACAAAATATCTAAATTTGTATCTACTTTCGATTTGATAATTTCGGTGCCGGAACCCCAGCTGTTGAAGAAAATAACATTATTCAATTGTGAAGAATTGTGATTAGGGGGTCCCTTTGATACTAAGCATTCACCGAAAATGTGTCGTTAGAATCTTCCACAATATTAATTCTTTTATGTAAACCTGTAATTGGTAAATATTTAGTCCTATTAATCAGCATCTGCTCGCTTACAGATACTATATCTCAAATTTTGACGATTATTTGACGTTGGATCTTAAGTTGTTTTGGACATTCGTTAATGCTAAACGAAAATTGTCCGGGTATTCCCAAACGATGTCTCTGAATGATGCTACCTCTAACAATGTCAACGATATATGTGAACTATTTACGCATTTTTTCCAAGCTGTCTACAAGAAACACCATGATGGGGTTATGGAACAAGTATCATCTTAATCTAATAGGATTGCCGTTTATTTCTGTGACTGATGTAATTGATGTTATATACAAAATAAAATATGAATGTGGTTTTGATAATATACCCACAAGTATTCTTAAAGATCTCAGTAAATCGTTATCATTGCCCCGATCTTTGTTTTTCAATGCTTTACTGAAGAATGGCATATTTCCTGCGAGATGGAAGAAGTCAATCACTATCCCAATCTTCCCTATATTCATATTATCATCCATACCTAAATTATATGAACTGATTATAACTAATTATCTGTATTTTTATGTCAAACCTTCATTAGGAATTCAACAAGATGGGTTTATCCGACAACGTTCTACCACTACAAATCTGTTAGGCTTGACATCTAAAGTATTTGATTATTTTGCGTCTAGAGGTCAGTTAGATGACATTTTTACTGATTTTTCGAAGGCATTTAATACATTGTAGTTTGACATTCCACTTGGAAAATTAGACAGATTTGAAGTATGCAAATTATTTTTGGATTGTATTGGCTCGTACCTGCGTGAACGAAAGCAAGAAATTGGAATAAATGGTATAACATCTAAAATCATTCATATTCGTTCACTCAGGCGTTCTTCAGGGTTCTCACATTGGAACTGTGCTGTTTATCATATTCATCGATGAAATTGCATCTTGGTTTAAACATTGCGGCTGTGAACTTTATAAAGTTCAATAAAATATAAAATCATAACTACTTCGCAATAATGTATAGAACTGCAGCGAGTGATATAGATTTATTATACAAATGGACCATTACGAATAAATGAGTTACAAATGAGTGACGACATTTAAGGATTTGGTAGTCATCTTGGATTATCAGTTGAATTTCCTGGGCTTCGTTTGTCGTGCCACCAAGGATTTTCGTAATCCACTTTCCGTTAAGAGTTTGTGCTTTTCTCTTGTTAGGTTTAACTTGGAGTATGCATCGATTATTTGGGATCCGATGTATAAGATTGATATCGCTCGAATTGAACGACTTGCTGCACAAAATGAATTGGCCGTTTTATCCTTAACTTCCAATATGGCAGAATAAAAGAAATGTATCACCTTATGCCAATAAAATTGTTAATTTAGAATTACTGATTGACAGGCGTGAGATTGCGGCTTCTATGTTCATCGCTGATGTTTTAAATGGTGCAGTTTATTTCACTGAATTTTTTGCCAGTATTGATATTCATGTGCCCCATAAACCAGTTCGGGTCAAAAATTTTATTTATTTACCGACTTTTAAGTCCAATTATTCCAGCTATGTGTCAGCAATTTAATGCTAATTTGTATGTAAATGTGGGGGATGTTTGTTTTGTATTTGGACCGTTGCATTTATATTTTTAATGAAGCTATTTATTATTTTTATTTGACTGGGAGCTGCATTAACCGTTTCTAATTTGAAAATAAAACCATCTAACCAACGGATTCGAAAGCTTTTTATATGCCTACGAGGAAGTCGGCTGTGACTTTTCGTTTTATTGAATGAGTCGATGATTTTGTCTTTTAAAAGGTTTAAAGCATCTACTATTGAGTGGCCAGCTCTAAACCTAAATTCGCAATCAGGAATAGTTTGGGGGTCTCCATGTATTTGTTCTTTGAGATTTGATAAGGTTATACATATGTTCGAGTATCTTCTAGTCTGTGTTATTGGTATTACTACTGCTTCCTTCCACTTGACGGGGAAGTAAGAGCTAGCTGTTATTAACTTTTATTGTTAGGGCTTTACTGAACTGATGTGGTAGTTTTTTATGATATAATTATTAATACCGTCTTATTCATTTTAATACTAACTATTGCCGTTCATGTTGTGTTAACAATCTTGCCTGTTCTTATTAGATTATAGCCTTGTACTCTATGCCTACTATTTAGCCTAGTTTCTTGTGCAAATAAAATATTTGGATTGTATTTTTTTATAATTTTCTCTAATTCTACTCTACTTGAATACACACAATAGACCTCTAGTTCAGGGTAATTAATTTTAAGTTTTTAATGAAAAATTAATGAGGGGTGATTTCTTGTCTGATTTGTCTAATATGTCACTATTCATAAAATCGACACTATTCACAGTATTCACTATTTATAAAATCAAAGAAAAACTGACTCAGCCGATTTATCTTCGATTTAAAGTTCCTGGTACTGCTGCTGCCGCTGTCGCATATGATACTCCTGGCTTCACGATCCTATTTGCTAATTGTAATGGAAAGTTTCTCAGCATCCATTTTTCATGTGGTGCTTGCTCTTTTCCCTCCTTAGCCAATCTAACTTGTTTTTTGAAATTTTGGAGCACTTTGCAGCCCTTGTAATTTGCTGCAAAGCATCATCCGATTTCTCATTTTCTTCAATTTGAGCATGGTTCACGATCACTGTTGCATTTAACACAACGATAATGGTACGCACAATTCTTTGCTATGAGACCATATCGCTGACATTGTAGGCACGGTACTATGTCTCGTTTTTGGATTTTTTTGCACATTATCTTATGAGAGTAGACGTAATTTATTTTTTTCACCGACAATATTACCTCCGAGCATTCCGTTGTGTGGATATTTCATTTGTAACCTTCTTTTGAAGTCCGCTGCGTTTCATGTAGTCGTACCTTCACTTCGATGCCGCACTAGAGGGTAACGTCTACTTCTATTGTATGAACTCCGATATTTTTTACTAAATACGCGTTTGTGCCCTCCGATATCTTCACATCTTAAAACCTGGTTTTCTTTTTAGATGATTGGCGGAACTTTGCTTTTCGGATTCAATTGGCACTCGATTTTTTCCTTGGGGCCCTTATTTGAAATTTCCTCAGTTTAATCTTTGTTGTTTTTTGCTTACTATCCTGCAACTTTTTTCATCCATCCAGTCTCAGGTCACATCTGCTGCTAGGTGATGAAATTTTCTCCCAACTACTGAGTTAGTGAAACCAGTAACCAGTTGATTTACCGAGTGTGATTAGCCAAAGTAAGATTTACTTATTATCTTTTTCACCGACTTGGTAATGGCTTTTTTAATTTCTAATTTTGAATCGCAGTTGTTGTTGTTCCGTTACACTTTAGCTGTAGATTTCACTAATGACGGATTTATTGTTACTATTCACAATACTGTTGTTTGCACTGGTTGTATCACCACATACTGGAATCCTATTTAATCTAGCACATATTCCTGAGACATCTCTAAGTGATCCTCAAAATTTCCATTTTCTGTAGAAAATTTCAAAATTCGTTTCTTCATTACCCGCATTTCTTAATGCATCTTGATTCAAGTCAGATCAAAGTTTACATTGAAAGCAATAACAAAAATATAACAAATTTTGGTTTTTAGATCAGAATTTTGATGCCAGTAGTTGTTTTTATTGCTTGTCGTTTCAAGAAACATGATCTGATCCAGATTAGATCAAACGTCAAGAAATACAGCTATCAATAACAAATGGGTCTCTTTCAGTGTTTCTAACGAGCGTAATTTTATTAGAAAGCCCTTACTATAATCTAACTGGTTCTATTGGTGTGTAATTTATTTGAAGATACTTTATTTAAGAAAGAAACGATTGTAGGGGGCATTGCATTTTTAATTAATTTTTTTATGTGCCTTAATCAATTAAAAACTTAAACTTTTATTAAATTCTGATTAGTGTCTAAACGAAAATTTTAAATATTTCTTACATTCTTTTGCCAACTAATTTACAAATAAAAGCACAATTTTTGGTTATTTCGCCAAACTTTGTACTACCATGTTTCGTTATTTTATTTATTTTGTCGAAAACTTCATAGTCGTAGTGAACACAAATGAATTAAGCAAGCTTTCGATCTGCACAAAATATTAGAGGCAATGCAAAATAATCCAGCCATTCACAAAAACTAGATATAGTTTTAATAATTTATTTATTATTAATTAAATTTCGTACATTGTTTAATTTTCACCTGAGCGTATGATTTTGTTGTATTGAAAAATAGCTGTTGACAAGTCGATGGTTGGCGCAAGAGAGAGACTTTAGTTTTTAATATCTAATAATTACAATTTTTCAGTTTTTCTTAACTGACGCTAGATGTTCAATAATATATAGGATTGAACGTACTCATTAAATTGCTTTCTGTGATTAATACGTGATGGCCAATACATAAACAAAAATTAGACTCATCGATTAAATATACTATGCTAAGTTTTCCTATTGATTGTCAAAATGTCAAATGGAAGAATGTAAACAATACAATTGGTAAGAAAATATTGATAATTAGATCTTAATATTATATTAATTCTAAGTTAAATATTTGAGATTAATTCTAATTATGATATTTATTTGCAGGTGTGTGATGTAACTGACGTCAAGGTGTCCCATTTAATTAATAATTGTTCACGTAGGGATTGTATAACTGTAGCTAGGGGTGGCAGTTTCGTTTTTGTTGACGATATAGTATACCGTCAAGTAAAAATGAATATTAAAGATTTATTTATCTTTACCCAAGGTAAATATCCAAATAGTTCAACACTCAGTTGTGGTTCGAATCCGAGGCAAATTCTTCTATAATCATAGCAATGCAATAGTTTCGTGAATAACCAAATTCAGTTGAGAAATAATAGTCTTGCAATATGGATTGGGTAATTTTTTTTCTTCAATTAACAAATTCACTTACCATAAAACATAGGATTTGAATTTCCAGCATTTACCAAAAGTTGACTAGGACGGCTGATAAAGCAGAATGACGAGATTTATTTACATAAATATTATCCTTCTTAATTTCATATATACCACCGATCATTAATTATGATCAAATACAAATTAAATTTTACCAGTATACCACATTTTCGTCCCAATTAATAACCGTTCCATCATAATTATTTAAACATTTTCCAATAACACAAAATAATAAAAATTTGTTGCACTGTTTGAAATATGATATTACAACAAAAGCAACAACAAGAAAATATTGACTATTAGTATTTATATTTGGATATTCATAGATAGACAGCGCAAGATATATATACGAATGCGAGAATTAAGAAAGATACATTTTCTTTAAGCGCAGATATGTATGTACACTACATATGTATATTCCAATATACAAATTGAAGGTGGAATAAATATTAGAAGAGTTAAAATTTTAAATGGGGAAACAAATTATTATGTAAAAGTGAATTTTGATTACTACACGTCATAAATATATACTATACAGTATTATTTGTATTTTATTTTTATATTTTTTTTTGGAATGTAATGTCAAATAGATCAAATTCCATTATAATCATTTCAATTTCAATTATTTTGTTGCGATCAATAGCGCGATTCGAACGTTTTGAATATGCTCGAGCGCGCGCGCGCGGAGCGGTAACTGCACCGCAACATTATTATTATAATTTTTACTATTTATCATATTATGAACACCGTGGCTGATTTGTTTAATGATTTTAAATGTTTTGGGATTTTAAGTTTTGGGTTACCTTCAATTAGAAATTAAACAAAAAAAAAAAACAAAAAACAATTTGTTTTTTTTTAATTGGTAATTAATTAACGTTGGTATATTAGGTTTTGTGACTTTTATGCGTTATGCAATAAACGTATATCGTACATATCGCATATAATTATAAATTTTCCGGTCAAACCATTTATTTAGGTATATATCTATATGGTGCAATATTTAATAATTTGAATATGATTAATGAGATTATTAAACAAAAAACCAAAAAAAAATTAGCGGTTAACTCTGTAACTGCAACCTGTAAATAATTTTTTTCTAATTTCTAATAAACCAGTCTAAATTTCCGGGCTGTCAATTACAATTGATTTGCGTCCGTCTAGAGTACGGTGCAACCCAAAATAATAATTTTACTGCGGTGTAACAATTAAATTGGCCGCAACTGCCAATTTATTTTGCATTTATACAAAAAAAAAAAAAAATTCACTTCCAAATTAAAATGTAATTACTCTAGGTGTCATATCAATTTGGGTAAACGTCATCGAATATGAAAAGGATCATTTATATATAAAAATACAAATAAACCGTCATAATTAGAAATACAAAAAAAAAAAAAAAAATTAAACGAAACGTTTTACATTTTACATAACAGAAACTGAAACCACCTACTTTGTAAATGTACGTGCATATACATAAATACATATACGATTATTAAGAATAATTTATATTATGAATAATTATAAGAAAAATGTTTTGATTGATTGTGCAATTTAATAATAATTTATAAATAAAAATAAAAGTTTTACATGAAAACTATATTAATACATGAATTACTTCTTAAGTTTTATTTTTTATTTTTTTTTTTTTATTGTAAGTCCAACAACATGAGACATATCTAATATATACCAGACAACAGCTTATAAACAAGAATTATAATAATATTGTTATGTACCACTCGTATATATAAACAAAATTTGTATATGGTTTTATATTTTGGACAAAATACGCGCGCACCGTTATAATGGTTTTCCGCGTGTATGTTAGAAAGTAATTTCTTAATCTTAATTGATGTTAAACTCTGTCTTTATAAGACAATATTATTTATAAATTGTGAAATCATCATTTTAAGAATATCGTGTTGCTTTATTTAAATACTATTATATTATAAATATATTTGCGAAAGCTGTGTGTTATATTTTGAAAGGGAAAATTGAAAATAATTAAAATGGATTTAGATTAATTTTCACAGCGTGATTTTGGTACATAATGACAAATGGTATGATTTTCTGCATACAAATCGAATAGAACAGTGTACAAATTGATGTTTTATGTTTTAAGGTGTTTTTTCCCAATAAATAGACGGTGATGTATTTATATGTATATTTGGTATGTTGAATTATTAGACATTGTATTGATTAGTTAAACTACGGCTTAGGAAATACAAAAGTAAAAAAGTTTCATGTATATGTTTCTAGATAGAAGGACCAAATACACTGAAATAAATTAGACGTAATAGATCCAATTGATTTACTCAAGCATACATTAAGATAATTTCTGTAGTCATATAACTGTGTCAGACAAGAAAGAGATATAGAAACCTAGATTTTATACTATTCGACATTAACAAAGCTTTTATATGGTTTGAACTTATTAACATGTAGAATGATAATATGTCATGGCACTCGTCACAATTCACGATAACGATAAAATCAAATAATAAAAAAAGAAATTATTAGTTTAGTCAATAGTTTTACATGCAGGAAGAGAATATTTTAATATGAATTAAATTTAAAATTATTTCTCAGTCCCGTTTAATAGTGGGAAACAAATTAATGGCCATAAATGTGTCTGGTACGATTCACGATAACGTTAAACACAAGTAATGATTAATAATAAATAGTTTTACATGCAGGAAGAGAATATTTTAATATAAATTTTGATTAAAATTATTTCTCACACCCGATAAATATTAGAAAATGGAACTGTTACCTACAAATGGCACTGATATTATTTACAGTAAAGATAAATACAAATAATAAAGATATAAGGGAGCTTAGAATCAGCAATTTTTACATGCAGGAAGAGTATATTTTATTACAAATTTTGATTAAAATTGTCTCTCAGACCCGTTAAATAGTAGAAAAAAACTTTTTTCTATAAACGGCGCTGATACTACTTACGATATATGTAGATAAATTTCAAATTTTGTAGTTAACGGAGCTAAGAATCGTCAAATTGTTAATTTGTTAAATAGTTTTACATGCAGGAAGAGAATATTTTAATACGAAATAAATTTAAAATTATTTCTCATTACTGTTTAATAGTGGAAACCTAATTATTGGCATTAAATGGATCTGGTACGACACACGCTAACGTTAAACTCAAGTAATGAATAATAATAAATAGTTTTACATGCAGGAAGAGAATAATTTAGTACAAATTTTGATCAAAATTGTCTCTGACACCCAATTAATATTATAAAACCGAACTTTGCATATAAATAGCATTAATAAGATTCACATTAAAAATAAATAAAAATAATAAAAATATAGGAGAGCTTAGAATCGTAAAATTGTTAATTTAATAAATATTTTTACATGCAGGAAGAGAATATTTTAATACAAATTTTGATTAAAATTGTCTCTCAGACCTGTTAAATAATAGAAAAAAAAACTGTATTCTATAAATGGCCCTGATACTACTAACGATATAGATAAATTCAAATTTTATAGATAATGGAGCATAGAATCGTAAAATTGTTAATTTGTTAAATAGTTTTACATGCAGGAAGAGAATATTTTAATATGAATTAAATTTAAAATTATTTCTCAGTCCCGTTTAATATTGGGAAACAAATTAATGGCCATAAATGTGTCTGGTACGATTCACTATAACGTTAAACACAAGTATTGATTAATAATAAATAGTTTTACATGCAGAAAGAGAATAATTTGATACAAATTTTGATCAAAATTGCCTCTGACACCCGACTAATATTAGAAAACCGAACTTTTGCCTATAAATATCATTAATACGACTCAGATTAAAGATAAATTAAAATAATAAAGATATAGGGCAGCCTAGAATCGTAAAATTGTTAATTTGTTAAATATTTTTACATGCAGGAAGAGAATATTTTAATACAAATTTTGATTAAAATTGTCTCTCAGACCCGTTAAATAGTAGAAAAAAATTATTTCTATAAACGGCGCTGATACTACTTACGATATATGTAGATAAAATTCAAATTTTATAGGAAACGGAGCTTAGAATCGTCAAATTGTTAATTTGTTAAATAGTTTAACATGCAGGAAGAGAATATTTTGATATAAATTAAATTTAAAATTATTTCTCAGTCCCGTTTAATAGTGGAAAACAAATTAATGGCCATAAATGTGTCTGGTACGATTCACGATAACGTTAAACACAAGTAATGATTAATAATAAATAGTTTTACATGCAGGAAGAGAATATCTTAATATAAATTTTGATCAAAATTGTCTCTGACACCCAATTAATATTAGAAAACCGAACTTTTGCCTATAAATAGCATTAATACGACTCACATTAAAAATAAATTAAAATAATAAAGATATAGGGGAGCTTAGAATCGTAAAATTGTTAATTTAATAAAAATTTTTACATGCAGGAAGAGAATATTTTAATACAAATTTTGATTAAAATTGTCTCTCAGACCCGTTAAATAGTAGAAAAATAACTGTTTTCTATAAATGGCACTGATACTACTTTCGATATAGATAAATTCAAATTTTATAAATAAGGGCGCATAGAATCGTAAAATTGTTAATTTGTTAAATAGTTTTACATGCAGGAAGAGAATATTTTAATACGAAATAAATTTAAAATTATTTCTCCGTCCCGTTTAATAGTGGAAACCTAATTATTGGCCTTAAATGGATGGATCTGGTACGAAACACGATAACGTTAAACTCAAGTAATGAATAAAAATATATAGTTTTACATGCAGGAAGAGAATAATTTAGTACAAATTTTGATCAAAATTGTCTCTGACACCCGATAAATATTAGAAAATCGAACTGTTGCCTATAAATAGCATTGGTACGGCTCACGTTAAAAATAAATTAAAATAATAAAGATATAGGGGAGTTTAGAATCATAATATTGCTAACATAATAAATAGTTTTACACGCAAAAACAGAAAATGTTAAAAGAATTTTTGATTAAAATTGTTTCTTAGGCCTGATAAATAGTAAAAAACCTAACTGTTGGTTATAAATGGTACTGATAATATTTACGGTTAAGATAAATACAAATAATAAAGATAGGGGAGCCTAAAAATGCAAAATTGGTAATTTAATAAATAGTTTTACATGCAGGATGAGAATATGTTAATACTTGTTTTGATTAAAACTGTCTTTTACAGCCGCTAAATAGTAAAAAATGTAACTGTTGCCTATAATAGGCACTAATACGACCTACGCAACATCGCAATATTCCATCAATTGACCATTACTGGTAAATACAGTCCCTTTGCACGTTGCAATCTTCAACGGATTACCAAATACCACTTTATACTTTTGGAGTTTTACAAGACCTTTTTTGTTGCTGTGGATTTGGTTGGAAGCAATCAAACAGTCTTCGTAAAGCTGTTGATTGTCACTAGTAAATGATTACATTACGGTTTGGTTATCTTAATTGGCCCAAGTTGTTCCAAATTCATAGTCTGAAGCGGTAGAAATCCTTTCTTGATTTTTCGTAAAAGTCCCTTTTGTTTGCCAGCTTTTCTGTTACCTAATAAACACAAAACGCAAGTTTTAACTATGACTTACACCGTAATGACCGGTTTTATGATAACGTTTTATCACCTTCGCTTGCATTTTCCGTGCGTCGGTTGAAAGCAGGTTGCCTTGAAATCATTGAATGGACCATTTTCGAGCAACTTTGTTACTGCTATTATGAACTTATCACCTTGCTGAATACACTTCAATCGAGCAACAATATCGTCGTTAATAATTAGCACTTGATTCCAGCCACACCTTTTAAATGTCTGTTTCCGTATTCTTAAGGGTGAAATGATACCTTCCAACAATTACTGAAAAAGCGGCTGATATGATAAGAGCTACCGAAGTCAATTTAAAAAACTTGTAGCAGAAAGAGATGCTCCAACAATATTTGAGGTAATATCGAAGCCTCATGATGCGGAATCTAAATTAGAAAAATAAGAAACAAAACACTATTGAGCATCCGATCCCCAGTTTTTGTCACTAAGCGTTCCTGGAAAATCATTTTGCAAAAGCCAATTAAATTTCAAGGTTCGAAACAACCGAGAAGTAAACCAGACTTAAAGAGACAACAAAAACTAAATTTGAACCACTATGAAACAGGTAATTTTTCGAGTTCATGTAACAATTCTTGTCAAAGTAGAAGAAATCCAAAGAGAATATTCAGAAGCTTCAAAAGGATTTGATTTAAAGTTATATCGATAAAAAGTATAAAACGGGAAAAGTATTTACAATGCCGAAACCTAAAGGGTTCAGTAGAATTCGGTGAAGGTTAGTTAATTTGGTTCTGAACTGAGAAATTGGTTTTGGAACAACTACTACAAGAAGCGAATGACATTGAAATAACTACTGACAGAGTGCCGAAGGTTCAGTTATTTTGGGATTTTTAAGCCGGAGAGTAACAGAGGCTGATTGTGCTGCACTATTGCAGGATCCCATTTTTATCCATCTTTACAAAATACATACATTTGGTTAAAATCCGTCTTTTTTTATAAAAATCCACTTTTGTTGAACTGTTGACATCCATCTTTGAACGCGGTTCAAAATCAAAAGTCTCCTTCACCAGAATTTACTGCATGTGGGTACATTTCGTGGGTAGTTTAAAAATGCTAAACCAACACTTTGAAAATACCAATATTGTCAGTCCATATACTACAGTAGACATATAGCTTTAAACTACTTCTTGTAACAAATTCAATTATACTGTCAAATAATTAAGTTATTTTAGAATATTGAGCATATCGATAATTATAATTTACCACCCACCACATTAGTGTGTGAGTTCCCAAACAAGAGTGTATATTATACCCATACAGTTGAATTGGGTGAAATTTAAATTTTGTATAATACTACATATACATAAAGAGACAGACACTTCAAACTGAGGTATTTGAAATTAAAAACAAACTTCAAAATTATTACAAACTAATTGAGTTTCATAAAAAGCACATTTCACACATTCTCGTCTGTATTGGAAACCTATAAGACGTATAGAAGAAAAAAAATGAATAAAATAACAAAATTTATTTCTATTGACCGACAGTGCGCCAAACTCAAGTAAAAAAAATAAAAAAAAGTGAAATTTAATAATAATAATAAAACGTAAGAAAACAAAATTATATATTTACTCCCGCACCTGGCCTATGGGGGTTTAATGTATAAATGTACACCAATTTTTTTTTTTTTTCGAAAGAGTTTTTTAAATACAACCAACATTGAAAGACGAAATTTAATTTAAGAAACAAATCATATATGTTTAGCTTTGATTATATTGATCTAGTTTTTTACGTATATGTCCGATTACATATTACTAAATGTTATGATCATATGTGATCGTATTTATTATGTGTATATGGATTTTTATTTTGTAATTTAAATATTTAAATTGAAATGGTTTTTGATTAATTGGAGTTTCTTAGTAGGTTGAATTAATATATACCATATTATATCGACTAGACGGGCATTCAAAACGAGTATTTTATATTTTATATTTTATAAATGGTCATTTGATTAAGTGCAAGCCAGAAAAGTAGTTTGATTACTAATCGATTTTTGTGTGTGTGCGCCTAACTGTTTAGCCTTGATAATGAAAATAAAATGCGCTCATTCCATTTAATAAAATAAATCGAAATGTTAAATATCCCTTAAAGCGTAATACATCTTCAGGTGTGAGCAACAATATTTTTAATATTCAAAATTCCACTTCATTTAAAATCTCTTATTTATATAATAATATTTTTGCAATCAAGTTGTTGATTCATTTAATTCAATGAAATTCCAATCATTTATAACAGCGCGAGCGGTTAATTAAAACCATTTACACACGCACGTACTGTAATTACCTTAAATCGTTTATTATAACACCATTTATATAATATTTCAAAATCAAGTGAAATTATAGTTCTCCTCCCTCTACAACAATAAATCCAGCATTTATATTATGTCTTTTGATCTGTTTGACCATATATACTTGAAAAATGTGTATACATGTGCGAGAAATTTGAAATATGATCCAAAAACTATTTTCGTTTTAATTAAATCAATCATCTATTACACATTTAATGAAAATTCAATTAATCATAACGTTAAACAACAAAAAAAATTCATGTCACTGACGGCGGCATTCACTTTATACGAACGATCGTTTATTTTTTTGTAAACTCCTTCAATAATTTATTAAATGTATATTTAAATCACAATTAATATTATTACTTATAATAACAATAATAGTGAAAAGTGAAATTAACGGTTAGCCTCTCTGATTATTAATTATATAATATTGAATCATATGATCACGTTTTTATGTTGTTTAGCGATTCGTTCTAGTGTAACATAAATATTTGTGTGTAGATTTTTTATTTAAATTATTTTACTACTTTATTTATTTATTAGAAAATGGTTGTGGCCTAGTTAGTCAGTCACCCAATTTGTGCGCATTTATTAATTAATTGTCCTTATAATATTTTTGCGCATAAAGACGCGAAATTTTAAGATTAAAGTGTTTTCGCGTTATTTAATAAAAAAAAAATCCAATTAAATTAAATTAAAAATCATAAATATCAAATTTCATATACATATACACGAGTATGCTAGTCTAATGTAACATTTTGGCTCGCGCGCCAATTTTTATTATTTGTGATTAATAAACAAATTGCTGTTGGTTTGGGGTTACATACACATATACACATAAATATGTATCTTGAAAACTTAATATTTTTTTTTAATATTGAATATTGATCAATAAAATGTTGAATGCTATAAGTAAAAGGTGAAATTAAGTGCATAAATATTAAACAATAAATAATATAAGTAAATTGAATGATACACATTTTAATTGGGTGTTTGGTAACATTAGTTTTTTTGATATCTTGCGTGTATCAAGTTTTCTATTAACCCAGTTTGTTTACAAATTTATATACCATATGCACCTTTTATGCCTTCCAACAAATAACTCAAATTTGTATAAACATTGTACATAATAAGCGCAATGTACGTTGCCACTACTTTGTGGTGCCAATTTTGAAAAATTATTATTTGTTCTATTCTTGGGGGTTAAAAATTATTCTTTGTAAATCCATTAATTGGTGTTTTACTGAGTTCAATAGCCTAAATGGTTTAACATAGATTTGGTTTAACTGTTAAAGTTCCGATGTTTAGTTGTTCTGTCTATATTTATTATAAAGGTTTTTCATCGGAAAATTATTGAAAGTTTTTTACATACCAACGGAAGTTATATGAAAGGAATATTTTCTTTGCCTAAGACAGTCATCAACGTCTTCCTCAAGTAGCGCCATCGTAAAGAACTGGTTATATTATTTCAGTTGTTGTGGAAAACATATTAACGAATTGCATCTATAACGACTCTCAGTTTTTTTTTCTGTAGTTTTCTATCCACAGACACCTTTTGTTAATCTGGTACCGAAATGTGCACTACTTAGGTATCTTTCATGTTTGAATATATTTTCAGATCCATCTATGTCATCAAGCCTGGCATTTTATTCGTGCTAGGAAATAATTTTCGATTTTTTGATTTGACTCTCTATATACGAGCAGCGTTTCGTTAAGTAAAAAATGCCAAATATGTTAGAACGTACGACTCCTTGTGATCCCAATGTCCCGCTTACTACAACTAAAACTAAAACTAAAACTAAAACTAAAACTAAAACTAAAACTAAAACTAAAACTAAAACTAAAACTAAAACTAAAACTAAAACTAAAACTAAAACTAAAACTAAAACTAAAACTAAAACTAAAACTAAAACTAAAACTAAAACTAAAACTAAAACTAAAACTAAAACTAAAACTAAAACTAAAACTAAAACTAAAACTAAAACTAAAACTAAAACTAAAACTAAAACTAAAACTAAAACTAAAACTAAAACTAAAACTAAAACTAAAACTAAAACTAAAACTAAAACTAAAACTAAAACTAAAACTAAAACTAAAACTAAAACTAAAACTAAAACTAAAACTAAAACTAAAACTAAAACTAAAACTAAAACTAAAACTAAAACTAAAACTAAAACTAAAACTAAAACTAAAACTAAAACTAAAACTAAAACTAAAACTAAAACTAAAACTAAAACTAAAACTAAAACTAAAACTAAAACTAAAACTAAAACTAAAACTAAAACTAAAACTAAAACTAAAACTAAAACTAAAACTAAAACTAAAACTAAAACTAAAACTAAAACTAAAACTAAAACTAAAACTAAAACTAAAACTAAAACTAAAACTACAGCTAAACCAAATGTAACTTGAAAATGTGAATTTTCAAAATAGAAACATAAACAAAGAATGCATTAAATGATGGATTCCGTTATCAGCCAAAAGCCAGGAAATATCTGGAAGTCCGTTGGACAGCCAAATACCAGTCTATGTGGCCAACCAAATCTATTTGTGACTGAGTTTTCTACACTTCTCAGCACTTAAATGTTTTGTAATTTTGAATGATATAAAAGTTTACGAAATAAAAATCAATTTTCAAATAACTTGCCAAGTGCCAGTTTATGTGGCTATCTTGAACTAATTGTGATGAACTTTACTATACTTTACAGACTTTTAAAGTAATGTTATTTTGGAAGGTTAAAAAAACGTATTTCTGCAATAAATATTTGTTGGAATCGCATTCGAATCATAGTTAATGACCCAGTCAATATAAAATATAAATGATAAAATAATCATCACATCATAATCATAACGAAATTTAAATATATAATTTCATGGCACTACTCCTGGAGATGTCAACAGGGTCTTGCGCACATTTTTGGATAATTTGTCTAAGTGGCAGTCTATGCAGCCAATTTTATTCAATAGTGACTAGCTTTACTAAGTTTCACGGAATTTACTAGTTAAGTGATTTTCATTAAATTTTAATTTGTTTCAAAACTTTAAAATACGTTTACCAGCTGATTCGCAGTAAGCTGGAACCTAACACTATCGAATTATAATAATAGACCTGATTCTAAGTTCAAAAATTGTTTGTTATGTTATTTTATATTTGTTTTACACTTAGTGTAAAGTTTATGACAACTTGACCAAAAATCTTACAACAGTAAAAAAGTGTAAAATTAGTATTCACTTTCAATAGACAGCACGACAAAATTGAATTCGAAACAAAATTTAATTTTATAATGAACAATTTAGGAACTAAATAAAGGTTATATTAAATAGTTATGCAAAAGAATGTTTTAAGTATACAAATAAAATAATTTTTTTGTTAATTTTTATCAAGCATTAAAATTCAATGCTGTAAATATCAGCTGATTACAAAAGTAAATTGAGACATTTATTAACCAATGAGGTCATCGTAGAGAGTAACAGAAAGTTATCGTCATATTAACGCAACCTTCAACAAATCGGTGGTTCATTTTACAATAAGACATATACTAAAACCTGTATAGTGTATCACGCCATTGTATAGATTGCCCCTGGATCTACATTTTGCTAGATTTTACACGGCAAACTTGAACTGAAATTTTTTATCCGATATAGCTATTTACAAGTCACATCAAGGCAATCTATCTCCAGACAAAAGACTCTGGAAGCTGATTTTATACAAAGTTTCTATTAATTTTCGAAAAATCGAATTTTTCGAGATTTCCTACTGGAATTTTTTACCGAATTTTTTTTCTTGCGGTTGCTATTGTATATAACAGTCTAGAGGCTGATTTTATACTAATTTTAAATATTAAAAAATCGAAAATCGAAAATGAAATCGCGAAATGAAAATCGCGTATTTTCCACAAAAATTATCTATGCATCTACAGTAATTTTCGGCTATCTACTGAGATAACACAATCTGCAATACCGATTGTTTACTTTCGGCTGACATTGAAAAGGTTTTGCGTTATCAACTTTTTACTTGCAGCTAGTAACTTTCGGCTACCACCAAGAAAATAGCTGCATCTTGTATTTGTAACAATTAATTATATTTGTAATAAAGGAAATACGCACAAAATGTTACCACCCCAACGTTATAATTTTATTCAGCGATTTTGTACAGAAAAAATTGGAGACCTAATTAAATCCGCCGACATTAATTGTACTTATAATTAAAAATGAATCAATTTCACTCAACAAGAATTATTAACTTCGCGCGGATTTAAATCAGTTTTTAAAAATATCTCTATCACGGAATCACCGTTACAAATAATAAGGCTCTAATTATAAACTTTTTTAAATTATTTAAATTTTTTTATATATGTTATTAAAAAATTATAGCAAGCGATGGACTTTAAATAAGTAAAAACCCAAAACCCAAATTGTTCCTAATAAAATGTAGGTACATATTTACTAAAATACTTACTTGAAATAATTTGACTAACAAATAATTTGTTTAATAAAACAAATTAATTTCTTCCTCTGTTTAATTTTAATGTTTTGTAAATAACCAAATAAATAAAAATATTTAAATATTTAAACCACAGGAATTTTAAAATCGCGCTTTTAAACCCCGATTAACTATTTTATTAAGAAATCATTTTTTCTGTAGCATTTTAACTAAAAACAATTTGGTAGCCTAGTCAAAATAATTTATGCAGTAAAATCTCGTTATAATGAAGCCGAAGGGATAAAAGTGTTTTTATATTATTTCCTTATAACTCGTTTTGTTGCACAGTGCATTTTCATATAAATAAATTTCCATTTTACCGAATGAAAATTAGTTGCAACTCGTTATAAAAAGAGCTCACGGTGTTGGTGAAAAATCTTTCAGTAAAAGAGATTCAATCGAAATTCCTTAAATAACGATTAATTTAAGTCATCGGCATCGAATTTATACATTTTTTTGTATTATTTGAAGTTTTATGTATTAACTGCAATCAACGGAATCAATCAATTAGGAACTAGTGAATTGGGAACAGGAACTACTGAAATAAAGCTTTCAAAACACATTGATCGCCTAAAACGGGTTTTGAATTCAGTACCAAGAACCCAATTTAAAAGTTTCAAATATAGCAACAAATCTAAAGGTAAGTATTTTCAAGGCCCGACAGGAACCAACCAGACTCGATGTTATTTAATTTCTATCCCAACGCGATCATTTTTATTGCATTATTCATAATTTTAAACAAAACAAACAAGACATTTCTTATTAAAATAGAAAATAAAAGAAACTTGTGTATGGAGGACTGAGCCGAGAAGATTTTATTTGCCTGCATAAGTTTCTAGAAAATTTGCACGATGTTTCACCACTAGGGTGGCTGGTTGACGAAAACTTAGCTTCTCAATTTATGAACGCTAACTCCGTTGCTACCTTATTATTATTATTATTATTATTGGAGGGCCATGCGGGCGATTAGCCACCTCGCACTGCGACCTAAAAGATCTGTTGGACCCTGCTTAATTATCCGTCCAGTCAATATTCAGGCTCTTAATGAACCTGACAATACTGCCTCCCGGTACGTGATACATACTATCTGGGCTTATTGCTCTCCCTCCTATAGATATTGACTATTACAACATGTAATTCCGCTAGAAAGACGGTAGCATTGGAGCCCAAGGACTTCGAGAGGGCTGTCCCACTCCCGTATATTCCTACTCTTGCCCCGTATTCCGTTTGATTTTACAAATACGAGTTGCTGGGAATTACAAAACGCATGTAGGTCACCTAGCTTTACTACAGGAAAGCTAAATAAAACTGGAGGGTGACTGGTATCCAGAGTCCGCATATTTTGGACTGATTGATTAACCTATCAGCCATTCATCTATCGGCAAATACTTTCCACCTTAGATTAGGGTTTTTTGTCAAGTGTAATAAGATTTCTTACGCCCCTTCCCGAGTTGAAAGAATTTTTGACATGCCAGATGTGTTTCTCGCCGGACATGCCAAAAATGGTATTTACACATTTCGTTTACTCATCTCAATGCTTATTGTGTTAATAATAATGACACTGCCATGTGAGAGAATAGCGCGGCTTGTAGAAGACATTTGTGTTGGTTTTGAAGTATTTTATACGTAAAAATGTCTATGGAGAATTTGTATATATGAGTGTGTTTTGCATTCTATATGTTTGATCTGCACATTTATTAGCAGTGTTTAATGCTTAAACATTAGTAGAGATATTTTTATATTCAGATACCATATCATGATACTAACATTTTTATTTAAAATTTTTCATGAGAGTAAAAACCAACAAACAGATAATGACAACTACATCGGACGCTAACAATCAATAGTGCGGTTAACTATTTGTTTGTCTACTAGAATGTCTGAGAAAAATTTAAGGCCATTAGTCATTGACAAATCGAAAAAGCCGACATATCGGTTTATTTTCTGCCTAACCCAATGTCAGTTTTCCAACCACTAGATTAAGCTATTAAACTTTTTAAGCATTTTTATAAACGAGATTAGGTATTTGCTTTTAAATTTTAATAAAGAAAATTATCCCATCTTTTAAATCCTATATTTTAAATTCGATAATGAAAATCAAAACCTCACGGGCCAATGTTTCTCACCAAACAATTTCTAATTGTTTTAGGCAAGCAAAATTCGTAAATGCTCTTTATTATGGCATTACTTAGGCCGAGAACAATATCGACATCGAAAATTTCCTGCCGCAACTCGAAGAACAACACAAAATGATTCAATAAATTTGCAAGCAATTGTAAAAATAAATAAAATCACGCTCTGACAATGAATCTGTCCCATACGATTTGCAAGTAATCGAAGACTCATCTCATCTTACATGAAAGATAAAAGATTTAAGAAATAAAGTTTTTCGGGTCTCCGAATTTTCCAAATTATCACAGTCCGTAGTGATCCGTAGGTGTCAGTCCATAGTGATCAAATTTTTCGCCATACGGTTTGGAACTATTTCTTTATTTGTGCAGCTATATCTTACTCAAATTTGATAGTTGTTAATATGAAATGGCCTGATTAATAAAAAAATTGTGATTCGATCTTCCCGATTTTCCTTGAAAACCAAAGAGTATACTTTGCACCGGAAAAGTAAGTTTTGAGCTAAAGAACTCTGATTAATTCGCAAAAACAAAGCTTTAATACCAAGTTGTCCATTATTATGGTATACCATATATGGGCGAGCAATAAATTTTCACGAAGAAAGGTCAATATGTCAACGGGCATCCATGGTATAAAGAAGGTGCTGCTTTAGGAAGAGTATACGGTATACATCCTTCTCATTCAGAGTGTTTCTATATCAGAATATTGCTTCATCAAGTACGTAGTCTCCTCTCATTTTAGCACTTAAAAACCATGGACGTAGCTGTCAAAGAAACATTTCAAGCAGCTTGCCGGGATAAATGTTTATTAAAAAACGATGATCATTAGGAAAATTCTTTGAATGAAGCTTCGATTATCCAATGTCCGTTAAAGCAGAAGAAATTATTTGTAGTAATACTCTTATTTTGTCATATCTCTGAACGATTCAAACTGTGGGATATATACATACACTTGTAAAATGAAGGTTTGATAAAAGTGGAAAATAAACTTTCAGATCCAGTAATAGTGCAACAGACACGATATTTACACAATAGTACGATATTAAATTGTCAACTTTTGTCAATAAAAATTTACGAAAAATAATCACAGATCAACAGCAATCTTAAAACGCAATAATTGATAGTGCAGAAAATAAGAGAGGAAAATTTTTTGAGTTTTAGTTAGTTTTAGCTTGAAATGTAAAACAGGGACCTAGCGTTAAAAAATATTAAAAAGTGCAGTTAACAAAAAGTGAAAAAAATTAGTGAAGATCATTAGATCAACAAACTCCTATTGACAAATATCTAACACTAAAGAACCGCACATTTTGGGTAGAAAGAAAACTGTTATACCTACGAGAACATAACCGGTTTTTAACCAACAGATTTAAACGCCACACACATAATAGGACAAAGTTGTTCCACTGAAGTAGTGAAACTGAATAAAGAAATCGTGATAAAGTTTGTTTGCGGGATAAAAAACTAATAGCAAAACTAACTCACAAAGAGGCTTTTAAAAGCCGCTTAATCTTAATATAAGTCAATAATTAATAACAATTGCAAAATAGCAAAGCAACAAAAATAATTGTAAATAATTTTTTTTTAATAACAAGAATGTTAATGATTAAGTATTATAATGAAAAGTGAAACAACATCAGGACACAATTAGATCAAATCCAAAATGTGTTAACCAAATTAATCGGGGCGCTAAACGGCCAAATTGAGTTTTTAAAAAAAATTGACAGGAGAATCAAGATATTAAAGAGAAATAAAGTGCCAGCAGCAACCTCACAAAACGAGCCGGACTTAAAGATATAAGTGAATTACCGGATTGCTTAAAGGAACTGCAATAATTCGACAGAAATCCCACCAAATATATTAAAATCATTCTACGAGACTACAATATTGTCCGCGAAAAACCAATTTATAGAGCAATAACGTAACACATACGTCAGAAAATCACAGGAAATTTGGCAATTCATAAAAGGAATGATAATAACTCGGTAACAGCTCTAACCATAACCAATTTCCTTATATCAAACCACAAAACTACGAATTAATAACTAACTCCAATCAACCAATTTTTTCCACAAAATTTACGAATAAACTACAATTCAATACAACTGAAATGGAGAAATATACTATCGGTAAATTACATGAATAGACGAGCCTCTCAGAATAACCAGATACCAAAAAAAAAACGAACCTTGAGTTACGAGGACCACGAAAAGCAACAAAAAATTTTTCAGTCGGATACACAGGAGGAAGAAGAATATCATCAACTAATCGACGAAAATACGGATATAGAGGCTTTCGTAAACGAACCTGAACAAATAAATAAACTCAGAGATACATTTTATGATGAAAGCCTCTTTAGCATATCTGGAGAACAAAACAACAAAACACAACGCCGCCAAATTTGTAATTGACACGGGAGCAAACAAGAACTTCATCAAACCTAAACCAGCTGCAGGAGCAATTCCCACTAATGTTCCGTTTCGGAACATCGATAAAAAATATCTGGATAATTTTTCAAATGCATAGGCATCAACACAACAGTTTTTTGTGCTACCTGGTCTGAAAACATTCCACAGAATAAGTGAGATGACACACTAAAAGAACTTGGAGCAATTATCGACAGAAAAAATGATATTTTGACTATAACTCCAAATAACAAAATTCCACTCAAGGAAAAACATTCAGTTCTCAAAACACTATTTAAACCAGTCAACAACATTGAAGCAATTGACATTTTAGGCATAAATAAAAACAACAACAGATGAGCCGATCTCAGCAAGAGGCAAGAAATGGAGAAGCAAATAGATCAATTTCTAAAGGATGGAATCATAAGGCCGCCTAGAAGCTCCTACAATTCACCAATTTGGTAGTCGAAAAAAAGCTGGATGCCTCAGGCATAAAAAAATATATAGGATATTTATAGATTTCAAAAGAATCAACACGCTGGCAAATTTTGAAAGATCAAGGTTTTCGACCATCGACCTTACATCAGGATTCCACCAAATTAGGATGAAAGAAAAGGATATTCCGCAAACATCTTTTTCCACAATCAAAAAACAAAGAATAACACCTAAGCAATGTTGAAAAATTATTTTCAAAAGTTCAAAACCCAACCTACGTGTCAAACTAGACAAAACGAAATTCATGAAAACAAAAACAGAATCCCAAGAATAAATCATAACAAACCAAGGAATCAAACCAGATTTAAAAAAGTTTCAGCGATCCGGAACCTAAAGAGTTCTGATAACTTAAAGACTTAAAGTCAATCCTCTGACTCGCGTCATATTATTGACGTTTCATTAGAGACTTTGAGAAAATCATCAAGCCCTTAACTAATCGCACATACTAAGGCAACGCATAAATTAAGGCAACACAATCAAAAAAAATGGAGGTGTGGCCAACATACGACTTTCTTTTACGAACAGAGAATTTTGAGAAATTTTATTTTTTTTTTATAACTTTTTTTTTAAATTTTTTTTTTTTAAATTTTTAAATTTTTTTTTAAATTTTTTATTTTTTATTTTTATTTGTTTTTAATTTTTGGAAACATTTTGTATTAAGTAGTTTTTTGTAAACCTTATACTTTTTAAGATATTTACAAAATAAATTTTCTGGACCAAGGGAGTGGCCACTTCCGGTTTGCCGATTTGGAGTAAAATTCACTGGGACCTCCCAATTTATCAAAAAAGCTTAAATCTGAAGTTTCAGTTCGATTGGTTAAACCGTCTGGGCTGTAGAGAGGACACAGACAGACTGACAGACTGACAGACTGACAGACTGACAGACTGACAGACTGACAGACTGACAGACTGACAGACTGACAGACTGACAGACTGACAGACTGACAGACTGACAGACTGACAGACTGACAGACTGACAGACTGACAGACTGACAGACTGACAGACTGACAGACTGACAGACTGACAGACTGACAGACTGACAGACTGACAGACTGACAGACTGACAGACTGACAGACTGACAGACTGACAGACTGACAGACAGACACCATTTCGAAACCCACTTTTTCGGACTCAGGGGACCTCAAAACAAATAAATCTCTAAAAATCTCAAGGTCCCAAATTTTCATGATTACTATACTTTATTTTACTACTGTAAAAGAAAGTAAAAGTGAAAATCGTGGTAACAGAAAAGTAACTCCAAGCATTTCGTCAAATCAAACAGATGTTATCATCTACTGAAAAATACTTATCTTTCCATATGGAGCAAGAAAAAAACTAAAATCCTCGCAGACCATCAGCCGCTCAATTTGCACTGAGCACCAAAAATAATAACACAAAATTAAAAAGATGGGAGGCCCTTTAGATAAGCGTTCTAAGCGATTACGAAAGATAAAATATTTTCGCAAATGACGCTGATTATCTTGTTGCTTTTCCAAAAATTATTTTTCTTTTTTAACTCAACCAAGTTTTAATCTTATGTTGTAATTAAAGTTAACGTTTCGTGCTGTCTATTATTGTGGAAGTAATATTTAGTAATTCAGAGGATTTGTTGAAGATTTTTAGATACTGTCAGATATTTCAAATGTTTGTGAGAATTATGTAGAGGTTTTCGAAAAATTCGAGATTTTTTCCCATCCATAAGGATATTAAGGTGTTTTGTATATGGTTAAAGCGCTTTTTGAGATTTTGACCCAAAATAAAGCTTTATGTTAAACTATAAACCGTTTCATTTAAGAGTAAGCCTTGTTTATATCCTATCATTTTGTAATTTATACTGACTATTCATAAAAGTTGAGCGAAAATTAACGATTCCTTTTAGAATATTTAAAGCCAGTATTTAAATTTCAAACATGCATCAACCAGTTTTTTTTTTTTAAATTTCAGCACCGAACGAACAAGTTCATTTTTCAAATCCATGACGTATCCATACATATTATGTGTATGCAAAACATGTCCAAAAGTGTTAATAGACACAATACTTGTATGTGCATGTCCATTTAAAAATTCCAGTTCCATGAAACACGTACAAACACGTCGAAATCCTATATAACAGTTACACAAAAAAAAAGTAATCGCGGTTTACTATCCTAATTATAATAACATTAAACAATATAAAGGGGGTTTGTAAATTTATCCATAATTCACTTACATACAAGTATGCATGCATAAATAAAATGCGTATTAAAAAAATAAAATCCTTAAGGAATTGTAACTAAAACTTGATTTGAATTTAAATTACCATAATATTTTATTTTATATATAGAAAATCATATTACCCTCAGATCTCATCAACGTAATAATATTATTTAAATCAAGTGCTAAAAGTTGTTGTTCTATGAGTGAGCCCCCTTTTAAGAAAACTGTACAATAAAATAACGAACTTATTTCCCACCAATAATTTGAAGGTTCGTTTTTATTCGTTTGTGGAACAATGGCAAAAAAATATTCAGGAAGAACCAGTCTGAAAATATGTACATATATTTATTGTTGGTGTTGTTGTTGTTGTTAACGTTTAAGAGTATAACATGACTTATCTTGAATTTTATGTACCCCGTTTTAAAAATCCATGAAATTTATTATTATTTTCAAATGAATAACAAGTGACTGACTGATTTCTTTATTTCGTCTTTTCGTCTATATACTCGAACTTATACAGTTTTTGCGCGGAAATTTCGTGAGAATTCATGAAGAAAACAAAATTAAACAGGTAGATTTTCGATTAGTTTTTTGTTGCTCGAATCAATCATGCATTTTGTATGAGAAGAAATTCTATTTTAATGATTAAGTAATTTAAGGGATTTATATGCGTATTTAGGGGTTGTATATTCGAGGTATACCATTACAATATAATGCATATTATTATACTGTTATTGTAACGGGAATTAATATTTCCGGTACTATGTATGTTACGCCGCATTTCAAGTTCATCAACATGCTATATTGTGTACATTAGTAAATCGATGCACTGCTGCATTCCAAGTTCCATAATATTGTAAATAATATAAAAATCATTACAAATATTTAAATTTGATAATCAAATTGAAAAAAAAAAAAAGGAAAAATTATTTCCGATTAAATCAACAAAAGATTATGTTCTTATCACTAAACATATAGACATTAAATTATCAAGAATTTAGAAGAGACGCGCACCACACCTTAATATATGTATTAGAGATACACTACACAAAAATGCAATATAAGATCGAGACATTTTTTTTTCAATTTAATGTTGATGGGGTGTAGGAGACATGATGATAAGGAAAACAACGTACGGCCACAAAAAAAAACATGTCAAAATACGATTTTTTTTTTGTACAATGTCGCTTATTAATGTTGTGTGCTCGTGTTATGGTACATAAGACACAGAATTCCGAGTAAGAAAATTAAAAATAGATTAAATCATTGTTACACTGAGTGTGTATATGTTTGTTGTGTTGTGAAAGATAATTAACTTGTTTTGTTCCTTTTTTTGTTTTCCTATGGGTTATCATGTTACCAACAAAGATCTTGGTAGGTATATGTCTTCTTAAATACCTTAAAATTGATGGTTTTTTGTTTTAAGATATTTTTATATGTTTTATGTTTTTTTTTATCTTAAATGGTTAATCAGTAGGAATATCATATTTACTAACTAGAAAATTAACAAATGTTTTTCGCACCTTGGGTTTTTGGAGTTTGAAAAGTATATGTAAGATGATTGAGTTTTTTTGTTTCAGATTTTCTTGTTTTCAAAATTGATTTGGCTCCCTGCTACGATAAGACCTACCTGATAGTGCGGTGATGTTTTAAAATTTTATTGGATTTTGATTTAAAGGTTGTGAAGGTAAAATCTGTATTGGTGCAATCATGGAATAAAAAATTGTACGTGACTCTTTTATATTAATTTGAAAGTATGAAATAAGTTTTGTTTTATGATGTTGTGAATGTTGCCATTATTAAAACTATTAAATCTAAAGTGTATTTTAATATTATGAATTCAATCTTTTAATCCAATGTGAATTTTACTTGTGGATATAATAAGCTACTGAAACGTAATTCATTAATAACTATTAAAATGTCGTGCAATAAATGTAACGTTAGAATTATTCGTGGTGCTGAACTCAAAAATAACATAAAATGTGTAGCATGTCCTTAATTATTTCATCTCGAATGTGTAATGTTGGGTAGTGCCAAGTTTGAGAATATTGTAGTAACTTCTAAATCTTGGATTTATGAATTATGTGCAAATAGTTCGGGTGGCTGTATGACTGATAAACATTCATCGGTCACAATTAATGCAACCGTGACCTTGGAAATGCTGTTTGGCGAAGTCATCAGTATGAAAGATGAAATCAAATCCAATTTTTCTAAAGTATTTATTAAGCTAAAGGAATACGGGAACTTATTTTCTCTAGTGAAAAATTTAGAAGCTGAAAAAACACAACTGAAAACAATAATCAACGAAAACCAACAGCAAATTGAATACTTGGAAAAATTATGAAAGGAAAAATGCTTCGAAATTACCGGTTTGCCTACAACTAATTCTTCCAATATTGATGATACCGTTGTGAAATTATTTAATAACGGGCTCGGTATTTCATCATTTACAACTCGTGGCATCGACTATTGCTTTATAAAAAAGAGAAAATCATTTTCCGGATGTAGTGTTTGTAAAGTGTGAACAGCGATTTATTTTTTCACTACCTTTTTTGTTGGTGAAACACTACAAGCCATAAAAATACTTTAAATTCTGTTTCGTACCATAATTCAAGATGTGGTTGCAAAGTTCATTGTTGGCTCCTATGAAATTAGAGCCATTATCCGAATACACATCGGTACATAGTCCACGCCGTGCGACAAATCGTTGTAGTGTTGCGATGAAATTATCCGATGTTAAATTTGACACCACTTCAATATGCACAGCCTTAGTGGCCATACAAACAAATATTGCTAAATAAGCTTTCCACCTGTGTGTTGATCTACCATAAATCTGTTTCAACTGTAGTGGACCTGCAGAAATGGGCTCTTAAAATATGATAATGTTGTCTAATGATACTTGTAAGCAAAGAGGCTCCTGCATGCTGATGTTTTTTGTAAAGGTCTCTAACCAGTAACTTGGATAGATTGCAGTTTGGTAATATTACTGGATGCTTGGTTTCATAATCTGCTGCTGAATTTCCGATGCGACCGCTGACCCTCAATAATTCATGCTGATCAAGGAATGGATTTAAGCCACGGAGTTCACTGCTTTTTTGTTGGTTTCGTTTTGATTTAATTGAATTTATTTCGGTGGCGAAGAACTTATTCTGCACCCAGATAAACATTTTGGTTTGGCTTCTACCAATTTCGTCCACTGACATTGAATTAGCATTACGTTTCGCTCTGTCGTAACATCGGTATATCCGCATGCTACAACTCGGATTATTTTCTGATAGGAAGAAACTCGGATGAGCAGCTGGCTTAGAATCTCATTGTCAAGGGTTGTTGTTGCAACTAACATAGTCGGCTTAACGTTGCCCTCTTCCTTTGAAAATTCCCGTCTATCAACTATCCATCTTTGATTCGGCCATTCTTCCTGAGGTTTCCTTAACCAGTCTGGGCCGCGCCACCACAAATTAAATCCGTTTAGTTTTAATGGCATCAGTCCTCTGGACGTGCAATCTGCCGGGTTACTCTGTCACTCGACATGATTCCAACATCCTCTGGAAGTTTTCGACAGTATATTGGCTGTGCGATTGACGACAAAAGTTTTCCACTTCCTCGGGAGGAGAGGATAACCATCCTAAGACAATGGTCGAGTCGGTCCATAATGTAATTTTTGCTTCTGGAATTCTCAAAGTCTTCGCTACAGTATTTATTAATGTGGCTAGTAAAGCTGCTGCGCACAGCTGAAGCCTTGGAATGCCTACTTGATTAATTGGAGCGACCTTCGTTTTGGAACTGATGAGACTGGTGGTTACATTGCCACGTTCATCAGCACATCTGCAGTACACAACAGCCGCATACGCCTTTTCCAAAGCGTCACTAAAGCCGTGTAACTCAAGTGTCTCCCCGCTAGTTCCAAACCATCTCGAAATTTTTATTTTCTCTAGTTCTGGAAGCTCGTCCCGTATGTTTCGCCACGTCTCTGCTTCATTTGGAGGCAGTTCATCATCCCAATCTAAGTTTAGCAACCATTTCCGTAAATTTAAGCACATCTGTGACTGTTTCTTGGATTTTCTGTGCTTCGTCCGCAGTATGGCAACCGGATATAAAGTCATCAACATAGAAATCGTGAATTATTTTCTCAGCGATCATCGGTTGATCCTTTATCAAGCTGTTCCCGATCATTTGCAGAGATTTTGTTGCAAGATATGGTGCCGAGGCTGTTCCGTACGTAACTGTGGTGAGACGGTAATGTGTCGGTGATTTCGTATTATCGGAGCGCCATAGGATTCGGTGATAGTCCCTATCCTCAGGGTGAAGGTTTGTTTGGCGGAACATTGTCTCAATGTCTGCGGTAAAAACGATTTTGTATAAGCGGAAACGTATCAAAATTGAGATAAGTGGTTCATTCACTGTAGGTCCGACCATTAGAATATCGTTGAGTTAGGTTCCATTGGATGACTTAAACGATGCATCATACACCACTCGAAGATTTGTTGTTGAGCTGGACTCTTTCAGCACGCCGTGATGAGGGTGATATTAAACTCCGTCGTGTCGATTTATATCCTCGGTTGGTACCTCTTCCATATGTTTAAGATCTAGATATTCCCTCATAAAATCGTAGTAATACATTTTAAATTTTGAATCTTTCGCAAACCGCCGCTCCATTGCTTCCAGTCTTTTGAATGCTCCCTGTTTGGTACTCTAATTGATGTTGTTGGTTTAAAAAGGAGCCTTATCACAAACCTTCCGTTCTCCGTTCGATCTGTGGTCTTTTCAAAAAACTCCTCACAACATTTTTCTTCTGCTGAATAATTTGAAGGTTTGTTTGGTAATGTAACCTCCTCCATCTCCCAGAACCTCTGTAATAATTGGTCAATATTTATCTCACAGTCACTGGTGAGATTTGATGAGTTCTGGTTGGTTGCGTACGTTGGGCCGGCAATAACCTATCCGAACACCGTATTGTGTGCCATTAATTCGCCAGCGTCTAGTTCCATAGCTCCAGGATTTAACAAACTGAAAAATTGGTCGATTCCCAAAAGCTCGTCGATTTTATTTGGTTGATAAAATGTAGGGTCGGCCAATGGTAGGTTTTGGAGGTTGAACAAGTTAGGTTTTTCAATAAATGTAGCTGGTTGGCATGAGGTTACTCTTGGTATAATGAGATATTCAATTTAAAAATTATTCTCTTCAATACAGAAGGATACAGAGATGGTTGCACCCTGTTCTTGGTGGTCCCAGCGGTTGATTGACCAACTCCTCTAATACTGATGGCGCATTGGTTCGTTTTAACTGCAATCGTTGTACCAGGTCTTCACTCACAAAGGATACTTGCGAGCCTGGGTCTAACAGCGCACGGCATAACTTCCATTCACCAAACCCATCCTTGATTTGTATAATTGCTGCGGGTAGTAACGTTTGATTTATTAAATTTGGCTTTTGGTTTACTCGTATATTCACGTTTTAGCTGATGTTATCCCCTCCTTGAGGGTTTCGATGACGATTCTTCAATTTAATGTTGATCTATACTACTGGTTGCTAATGTTTTGAATGTGGGAATCTTGTCACTCGGGGTAACCACCATATGTAGGAGCGAATGATGTTTCTTATTGCAAATTCGGCACCTTTTATTTGATCGACAATCATAGACTCCATGGTTATAGTTTAAACAAATGAAACAACGTCCATTTGTTTTGATTAGATCTCTACGTGCGTAAATTGGAAAAGCTGGTGGTCATTAGTTTGGCAAATGGGACATGTGGCATCTGAGTTTATATGAAAACCCTTTACCGTGGTAACTGATCTGTATGATTGGCTCTTATTGCTAAAATGTATGCCTTCAAGTTCGTCTGCACGGCTCGCAAGGAAATCATAAAACGTTTGTAAAGCTGGAAAATCCTCATCACTGATGTGCCTCATCCATAAGTGTTTCGATTCGTCGTCTAGCTTGTTAAATAGGATGTACGACAACCATGGATCCTTGGACTCGGCTTGCGCTCCTAATGCTTTCAAACCGCATGTGGCCTCGTCAGACGTATCAAGTAGCTTTCTTATTGATGATGAATTCACGTGACGAATGGTCGGTTGTTCCATAAAAAGCTTTATGAATGAATTGGCAGTCAAGCTTTTCCTATCGAATGTTTTGCAAAGTTTTTGGAAGGCTTCAATATAATTTGCTTCCGTCACTGCCAAATGCTTAAATAAATTGCTCGCTTCAACTTTTAACAGCCCCTTCAAGTACTGGAATTTTTGTACCGCTGAAAGCTCCTATTTCTCGTGTACTATTTTAGTAAATAAGTCGAAGAAGCTTTGCCACTCCTGATAATCGCCCGTAAAGCTAGGTATGTTGACTCTCGGAAGTTTGAAATCATTGCTGCCCCCTTGTGATTGGTTAATAATACTGTCGTTTAAGTGACATGTAGTGTTCAACGTGTGAAGGCGTAACCACTTATTTAACTTGGCCACCACTTGGTAATACTGTTCTTCGAATTCCTGTCCTTCCGATTTCTCTTCTGGATTTTTGTTGAAAATCTGATCCTCAATGTCAGTAAATTGGTGCAATAATTCTTTCGCGCGGCGTACTCGTTCTCTTATTTCCTCGTCACATGAGTTCTCGGTTAACGAGGCGGCATATTTCACGATGCGAGTTAATAGGCCCTTTGTAATGCTTCGGCGTTTGATTAAGGCTTCAATTTTGTAATTTTCACTCTGTGCACTTTAATTCACTGAACTAGATAATACTACAATGTTTTCTTTAAACCGTTAAATGACACCCAGTTTATAGATAATTTGGCTGATGTGATTTACAACTGCTAATTTTAAGATAAATTGTAAATTATTAAATAATTTGTTAGTTCAAGAATCGTAGTCCTCTGTATTGGCTCTATAGTTAATATTTCGAAGCGTTTGATTTGTTCCTCTACATTTTAAATAATTATATCACTAAATGTAAATGCAAACCTTGGATTACAGATGCTTTGGTTTTTAAGGCAATAAAGAAAAACCAACTTCGCAAGAAACTTAAAAAACATAGTCAAAATTCCAATCTGAAGAAGTACTGTTATAAGTATTCGACTGAATAGAATAAACAATTTATAAACGCAAAATCGAAATACTATTTTAACAAATTTCAAAGAGCGGGTGGCAATTGTAAGAAGCAGTGGGAATTGGCAAATGAAATACTGAACAAAGGGACGCAAAATAATCCTTCCAATAGAAATTGTTTCTTCCGGCCAATCACGTTGACAGAATTATTTTTTATTATAAATTCTTTGGAATCAAAATTTACGACTGATAATATTGGACTAAGCAGTGCCATCTTAAAAGAAATTAATTACAACATTGTTGATATTTTGTGCGAACTATTTAATCGTAATATTATTGAATGTATTTTTCCGCAAGCATTAAAAACCGCGATGGTCATTCCGCTCTTCAAAAAAGGTGATCGCTTATTATTATGCAATTATCGGCCAATTTCGCTTCTGCCGATTATCTCAAAAATCTTTGAGAAATCGGTAAAATCCCGTTTTATTGACTTCATAAATTCTTTTAATTATCTTAGTTCTTGTCAATTTGGGTTCAGAACTGGCCTTGGAACAGAAGATTCTCTTTTTAATTTAATGAATCCGCTACACGAAGGTCTTAATAATTCTCATACATCTATTTGTCGATATAAGTAAAGCCTCTGATATGGTGGACCACCGAATACTTTTGGATAAACTTTTGCACATTGGATTTAGAGGTTGCTTGTATGAGTGGCTTAAGTCGTTTTTAGAAGGTCGTTTGCAACGAGTCAGTATTAGTGGTTGTAGGTGTGCCTCAAGGTTCCGTTCTGGAGCCCATCTTATTTCTTGTTTATGTCAATTCTATTTTTAAACAAAATTTCTTTGGCAAAGTTGTTGCATATGCGGATGATATGGCATTTGCTTATAATTGCTGCAACTACTCAACGGCTGTCTCTCGTATTAATACAGATCTTAATATTTTGAGTGAATAGTTTGCTGTTCACATACTTTAGTTAGTGCAAAGACTAAAGTTGTATTGCTTAATTAAAGCACGAGTAATCCGTCGTTTAACCGTGATATTATGTTCCACAACGGTATCTGCTCTAGAAGTAGTGCTTGTACGGTTAATTGCATGGTAGTTGAATCAGTCAGCTGTATTAAATAACTAGGATTAAATGCTCATTGTCATTTAGACTGGAAATCTCATTTAGCTGCTTTGAAGAGTTCCCTCCATTTCAATATCAGGAATCTATGTGTTTGAAAGCTATTTCAAAATTTTTTAAAACTAATTTCCTCAATTACTTTTTAGTAACAGCACCTAGAATTTTTAATAATCTTCCTAAATTTATCCGTGAATCAACTTCAAAAAAAATATTTGTTGCGTCACTTAAAACCTGGTTATTGCACAAGGAATCTTTACATTTCTTGTTTGATTTGATTGTTTAAGTATTATATCCTATTTATTTCTCTTACATTTTTTTATTTTGATATTACATTCTTTAAGTATTTATATTCACTTTTGTAAAATTATGTAGATTCATATATTATTTTGTATTGTTTTTTAATCACCCCCAACCATATTTAATTTCTTAACTGAAGGAATGCCTGTCCCTGGCTTCTTGTCCAAAAGGCATTTTCTAATTATTTTCAATTAAAATATATTTTTTATTGCTTAGTTCTTATTGGGTGGACGAGAGTTCGTCAAAGAGGATAGACGTGTTTTTTCTATCCTCTTCAAAAATTTAATTATATTTTATTTTTATGTTTTATTTATATATTAATTATATATATATACCTTTTAATTGTAAATGTTAAATTTATTTCTAATTAAATTAAATTTTAGTGTAAAAAATTATTAAATTGTAGTGAAAATAATTAAAGTGAAATCTTGGAAAATGCAATCCACCTGGATGCATTTGTCAGGCAATGTTTTTATATTTGTAGATAGAGAAATTAAAACAATTAATTGCTTGCTTAAGTGCATGCTTTGGTTTTTTTTGTGAGATTGTACATAAAATCCAATTTCAATTTTTAGCTACTAAAGTCTAATAATTAGATAGTATAGAATCAGATTTTAACATAAATAAAAATGCGACATACTAAATTTTATATTAGATTTTATTGTTACCCACACTTATTTGTATTCTTATGTTTGATTTTGTGTACAACCAAACCGTCACTAATACGTGTTAAAAATATGGTATATAACAGGGCCAACAATATGTTTATGCAGCTGTCTCGTTCGCTTCTTACAGAGATTCTATTAGGAAATATACTGTATTTTGTTGGTTTTGGTATTATAATGTACAAACAACAACAAAAAAGAGAATCTTTTTCGTGGGTTTTGATATAGTTTTCACAAATATTTTCCTGTATCTTGATACATAGATCAGGTATGTTTGTATGTGCTATACGGTCTCCAGCAACGCACATGAAAGATGGTAGAAAATATTTACCGTAATTGTGTGTTGGTAGTTTTAGTATATACGATTTTGTTACTTGTATGCTGGTGTTGTTTATCTCTTGGTGTTTCTATGTATTCACGAAACAACTATGGTATTCTTGAAAACATGATCTATATGAGCACAATGAGATTTTGTATATTCGACTCAAATAGGATTCTTATACTTTGTATAATCGAATGGTTTATTTAGGTAGGATTAATAATTTTTTTACAGGGTATTACTAACTGCATCAAATTAATTTAATTAAAATTATGAATTATAAATTAACTAAATATATAAATAAAATGCGAATTCGGGAATGTTGGTTTGAGTTAAGTTAAGATTTGATTTTTAACAAAATGATGTGTTCATTTATGTGAACAAAGTGAAATTATGTAAACACATTTTGGAAGGCTAAATGTTTTTGAATTTAATTGTTGACTTAATGGATTTATTAAAATTTAGATTGCGGTATTCACATACAATCGTCATAATTACGTATATGGCACATCGATAAATTTTTAAGAAAGTAATGTTTCATTTTCAAAGGCATTGATTTATTATTTTATTTACTTTGCATGCTTGATTCGGCAGGGTAATGAGTCCGTGAAGTGAGTCAAAATTTTATGGATATTAATAAAGAAATCAAATTTTTGAATTATTGATTAAGTGCAGAATTTTATTTTTGTGCGGTTGTACATGGAATTGTAACTACTAAATTCTAATAATTGGATTGTACTAAAATTGGTTAACTTAATTTGATATATACCATAGGTAATTTCATATCAGCATTCTCGCTCAGCATCCAGATCTTAAATATTTTATCAGGTAAATTAAAGAAAGGCGGACAAAGGGACATTACAACAATATTAATTTTTTAAGTCCTGATTTGCATTTAGGAAATCCTGAGTATCCGACCCTAGATTCCAGAGAAATGATCTTCTAATACTGTAGTTAGATTATGCTGTCTTGTGCTAACTTATTTACTATATATTGTACTAATAATTTACTAACTATCGATCGCATTGGTGCCTGTAACCGGGTCGAGTCTGTCCATACTAATAATCCTATCCTATCCTTCGGTTTTGTTATATGTATACGGGTGTACAGTGTGCCCGGGAGTCCGGGAGATCCTGCTATAATGCTTGGCCGTACACTCACAATCAATCAATTAATCAATTTTTTATTGCTTAGTTCTTATTAAATTTAGAAACTTGGTAACATTACGTAACTTTTTTTTATAATATTATTATATTACGTGTTGTACATCTTAATTGAAATAAATAAATAAATTTAAAATCAATATGCATCAAATTATATGCCCAAAAATTTGGCGTGGGAATTGTTAATTAGTGTAATTCACTTCCCATCGGATTTAACCAAAATGCAAAGGTGTATACACAAGAAATCGTATCGAACAATAATCCAAAATTCTTTTGTACTCGACTGTATTGGCCAAAACATAACAAAATAAAAATAAAAATTAATAAATAGAAGGGTCCCATTACAGAATACTTTTTGGTCGAAATTTTTTGAAAAGGGTGACTTTTAAAGAAAAATATTTCCACATCATCCTCAACATCCATTTCATCATCATGATCATAAAACAGATGAAACTAAAAGTATCCGTTATAAAAAATCAGGTACACAAACGTTCCCCTCATAGTATATTGTATACAAAATTGTGTATATTGTGTCCCATTTCGGAATTTTCCCTTGGATATTCAATATACATACATGTTTCTCACAAAATCTTGGACGTTATATTTGCGATTCCCAAGATGAACCCCTTAATAATAATTTTATAATACCTTTTAAGATGTCCCAAACTAGAATTTATAAGATAACTCGATTGAATTTAATGTGATGACACGTGAATTGGAACCAATTTTTTTTTTTGTAAATGGATGAGAAAATTGTGTAACGGTTGATTTTTTTTTTAAGGTAGTTGAATACACTTTATATTATCCCACTAGAACAATAATACACTCCACTCATTAAAACTGTAATCCACTTGGTCTTTGTTTTGTATATTATAAAGACCGCGAGATTTTCAAAATAATAATAAATGCAAAATGTGAAAGAAGAACCGAAAATTCGCGCATGATTGACGAGAGAAATCACAATCAATTTGTTGAAATAATTTATTCACAAGTAAAAAAAAAAAAATCAACGATGTCTAACATAAATAGCTATTGAACAATTTGGGTGGGCACACTCGCGCATAACGAGCGAGCCACAAAACGTAAATTAAATTGTTGTAATAAAAATTGTGTAAAAAACATCGCGTAAACACAATAACGAGTTGATTGACTCTCCAATTCACGTTTTCTTCTTCATATTTTACAATCTTGTAAAACTTTTAATTTAAATCCGCGAAACTGGACAATATATGCTCATATGTACATTTGTACATAAAAAATAAAAAAAAATTATGCTTTGATGATTTTGTTTTTTTTTTTGTTTTGTTAATATTCTGGACCGATTCAAATAACACAAACGAAATGATTTATATTTAAATGAGGTTTTGTATTTTTTAAAGTGTCTGTCAGGTTGTAAAAAGTAAAAACAACTATAGCAACAAAATGTTAAATGAAATTATTATTTTTATGATGATTCGTTAAGATTTAATTTAAATTTTACTGTTTCGTTTTGGATTTTTTATTTTTTTATTTTTTTGGAAAAACTGTGTTCTTGGGTACTAAAATTCAATCAGGGAACTTTGTAACATTTTTCAATAAATAAAACCATGTAAAGGAATTGTCTTTAAGGCGTCTTTAAATTTTAAGTGTAGAATTTCTAATTTATATATACTCGTATATGGGTTGAGCAAGGTGGCAAATAGCATGAAAGTTCATACCACAGTTAAGTGTTGCTTTATTGTTTCAGTTTTCAAATGATTTGGTATTGAGGAATAGAGTTTTTTTTCGAACTGCCCAGGTAATTTGATTCAGTAGGTCTGTTCCCGTTCAGTGAAATGAAATTGAATGGAATAAAGTTGTCGTTTTTTCGCTGAATAATTTCCTTCCATAAACTTGTATTGTAGATTACTCCTCCAATTTGCCCATATTTCGTGATTTGCTTTCAAAGAGTGGATTTATTGGACTAATTTTAAGTTTTATAGTGATAGAAGTAATCAAGGGGATAATGGGTGAAACAAAATTGTGAATATGCTTCATAACTGCTATTAATATTTCAAGTTACGCAAAATCATAATAATTAATTAAAAGTTATTAAGAATTAGATAATTTCACAGTCCTATTAATTGTACCTCCCCATCAAAATGAACGACGAAAAATGTTAACGTTTAATTCCATAAAAGCGGTCCTTATCCAATTTACTAAACTGAAATGAAAAATTTTCATTTAGAACAGTATCTCATTCCTCAAAATAATTCCCTGCACCCAGAATCTACCTACAGGGACACGGATTACCTTCGAAGTATTTAATTTCGCCGAAAATTTTTGACTGTCGAAATTAATTCCATTTTCAATATGAGTTAAATCCGCGAGATCCAATTTTTTAAGAGAAATAATTTCACGTGATTTAGTCCAGTAAGTAGTAGATGAGCTTGTAAAAATTCAATTCCACGGATCTAATTCATTCCCAAATAAATTTAACTTCGCAGATAAATATGAAATTATTCCGCCACGGAAATTAGAAGGTTTATATTCAAATATTCTCATCGGATGTAAAATGATGGTAACATCATGAAATCAACTTGAACGTTTCAACACATAGGTTATGCCTTCCCGAAAGAGCATTAGAACTTTTATTGGATTGCAAAAGTTTGAAATGAATTTAATGTTACAACATTTTGACGTATTGCATTCACTACCCGCATCCATAATCTACTGTTACAATTGCTTTTTATTGACCAAATCTACAAAATTTTAATATTCATGACAAAATAGTGAACAAAATGCCATTGTCCCATATAAAATATCCAAACCGTCAGTTTGATTGTAAAATTCGCCAGTGGATAGATCATGTCATAAGATTTTTTTAGATGGGTTCAAACATATTTATGTACGGGTACGGGTAATTAAATAAAAACCACTTGACTACCCAAGTACTTGAAAGCACGAGTAATTTTGATACCCAATTCAGGAATAATGTCAAAATTCGTTGTATGTAAATGGAACTTGTACTGCTGAGTCATTTTCGAATTCCGTAATAACAATTTCGACTTAGCAGAGTTTTCACATCAAATTTGGATACAATTTCAGAAAGTGGCATCTTTTCTCATAACATCGAATTTTACTTCGACACAGTGCAATATGCTTTAAATTCCAATTCGGAAGTTTGGCGGGAGGATTACCATTTGCGCTTTGTTATAATTCGGTTACAAACAAGATCTTGCAGCAGAATTACAATAAACGCGCTAGCAATTCCACCGCTAATAATTTTTGCTAATTTAGAAATAGTACAAGCATGAACAACTTAGTATTAATAAGCTTTAGTCCCGGGTGTGACACATTTTCTGAAATATTCTAAGTTCATGCAGAGCCTACTTTGATATAAAGGGGCATATTCCGAACCTGGCTGGGGTCGTCGGTTCGGAATAAGTATTTGGCATCTACCCGACATATGATAAAATAAATATTATTTGCCAGAAAACTGCACCTATGAACTGGAATCAACTACAGGCATTTTTGAGCTAATTCATCGGCCTTTCAGAACAAGGGACTCCAGATCATCATCAGACATTTTATAAATGGAAGCTACACTAAAAACAAATCTCTAATTTCTTCTATCTACTCAGTCGATCTTTAAAATTCTAACCAAGACGATGATCTATTCATCGACGTCATGAAACAACTCGGCATATCCCAGATGATTACTGAATGCTAAAAAGTAACAAATATAAACGCACGAATGCTGCAATGACACGCGGAAATATTGATTCGTGTGCCTCGAATAATATTACCTACCTCTGCTAAAAAAAAATCATTGAAGGTTAATTCTTCAATAAATACTAGAATACAGTCTATTCTGAAATATCTACAATATAAATGCTGTATAAAATAAAATAAAGCCTTAGGAAGTTGTTAAATGAGTTCAATCACTCAACGAACTAAGCTCCAATTTCACGTTCTGTGATATTTGATTCGGCATTTAGGAAAAAAGTTTCTGGAATCTTCCTATTGATAGGTTTCTGGACTTTATTCACAAAAGAACACTTTGGTCTAGTATAAAGCAATTCATAAGAGGGAAACCAATTCGCTTCGGCTTTAAAATTTGGTGTCTTACTTCATGCAACGGTTATTTATTCAAATTTGGTCCTTTTACAGGTAAGTTTATACAATTTTGTGTTGAATAGTGTTACATCATCTAGAATATGATTTTAGGTAAAAGCAAACGGCCTGATGGTTTATCACTGGGACAAAGTGTGGTTCAGCGTTTATCGGATGGAGTAGTTCCCAAAAATGGAACAATTTCATGGATAATTTTTACACGTCCTTCAATTTAGTGGAGGACTTTAAAACAAAATCTGTTAACATCATTGGTACAATGAGGATTGATCGAATCGAGAAAGCTTCACTGAAAGACATGAAAAAATCTGCAAAGGGAACCGTCGATGCATTAAATGACAAAAAAAACGCGATTACCCTTATCCGCTGGAAAGATAATTGTCAGGTTCTTGTGGTATCTAACTTGATTGATGACGAGATCAATTTTACCGCAACGTCTTGCACTCGAGAGTGTGATGCTTAAAACTTAATATTATTTTTATTTCAGTACCTTTGTAATTAATATTTATTTTAATTTTATTTTGTAATATTAAAGTACCTGAATTACGTGATGATTTTTAAATATAATGTGAATTAAACATATAAAATTTGAATTTTTATTTTACCCTCATGACTGCACTCTAAGAAATTTCTGTTAAATTTCACTATAATTATTAGAGGCTATCTGTTGCCAGCAATTTTTGTAGTGAATTTTCATCGTAGCGTGCTTTAAAATTAATCACACCGAAAATGTGTGAAATATTCGATGTGGTTCACATACATGTCAAAGATGTATTACCGCACATTAAAAGTGTGAATTATTTATTTTAATTGCTGCAAAAATCAATTACGTTACTTCTAAAACTGCTGTAAAATACAATCCTATAGTGAGTTACCACCAAATGCGCGTGAATTAAATTTAAAAAAAATTGAAATGCTGTCTTTTCGAGCAATAATTTAAATGGGAAATTTAACACTAGTGTAAATTTAAAATTAAATGCAGTTTACGATTTTTATTAGTGAAAAGTCGTCGAAATTGTTGGAAATCACACAATCATAATAGGGATTTTAAGTAAAACAGATATTAAATTTTATTTTATTTCATAAATTATTTATTATCAAAATATAAATTTATTATAATATATTTTGAATTTTAGTTATGTATAGTATAAACATAGCTATACCTACATACATATATTCGTTGGACATCTCGGTTGCACAACATTCGATAATTCCATTTTTGTTTTTCATATTCTGTAATTGAAATTATAATTATTACGATAATATTTAGAATTTTAATTTTTACCATTGGTACAAGAGTACAAGTTATTTATTTTAAATAAACTACATTTTAATCTTTAAGCTAATTTTAATTATCCTTAATTTATTTAAAGTTAGTTTTTATTTTACTATTTTATGCACTTTCACTTTTCGAAATTTGAACACGGTATTATTACGCGTTCCTGAACGAAATGATTTTTCCAAAATATGTTTTGCCTTTTGATAGATAAAAACATTCTACATAGCATTAGTTACCACAAAAATAGTGTGGAAAAACATTTTTGAGAAAAAACGCACAGAAAAATTGTAAATCACTTTTACAGTGTAAAATACGAGAAAATTGTGAATAATTCCCACAATTTGTTAGTAAAAGTCTATATGTGTAAATTTTGTTAGTAAAATGCAAGTCGTAAGTGTATTATTACATGTCGTTGTTTACAATAATTTTCGGTGGTAAAATATCATTTTTTCGTGATATTTTACAATCATTTTTTAGAGTGTGCCCAATGGATATATCTATCATACAGGCTCCAGAGCCAGTCCGTCTGGATCAATCTGGTCCAAAGTTGGATAATATGTTTATTATGTTCATATAATTAGGTGCGGTATAAATTTTATTGAAATCAGCATGGTAGAACAAAGTACGGGTTTTGCTCGGTTAAGCTTCCGGAGAAACAAAATCCAGTAATGCAATAGATTGCGGATGATTTGGAAAGTCGCACAATTATATTCAACCCGATAATTTCATTTTTGATGCCATTTCGGCGGCCATCAAAACGGGAAATGTTTTTTAAATTTTTAGAAACCTACATTTAAATGCAATTCATTATATACATAGAGTCACAGTTCTCTTGAATAACATCACACAAACATTCCTTATTTCTGTATAATTTATAATTTTAATGTTTTCTGTTTTTGAAACAATATTTCATCAAATTAAATCTCCAAATTTTTTTTTTGTAAAACAAAATTATTCAGCTCTCGTAAATTCGTATGGCTGTTTCACTTCACTTTGATCGCTGCTTGCGATTGAGCAAGCTTTGAGTACTTACTTTAACGGAAATATTTAGAAAATGGCTGTAGGGTTGTAGCGACAATGTTGTTCTGGGATTAAAATGTTATGTTGCAAAGGCCACGTTATGCAAGAGTTATCAAGAACTTTGCTTAAAATTAACAGTAAAGTTGTAAACAAGATATTAAAGGCTTCGCAAAAGAATCACATAATATCGTCAGGTATAAAACCACCGAAATATTAAATTTGTCAACAAATGACATGAATCAGGGGCATGGACAGAGTGGAAACAGCTATTTCAAAATTATATTATTGCAACTGAGCTAAATAAAAAAATCAGAGGGTGTTGAAGTAGCTACGTTGTTAACTTCTCTCGGTCAAGCAGCTTAACGCGTAATAAACAATTTGGGTGTGACTAATGAACGGAAAAATTAAACAAAAACCCTATTGGATAAATTAATATGACATTTTGTACCATCTCGTAACAAAATGTACGAAAGGTGTCAATTTCATTGCATCAGTTGAGATTTTTCTGAAAGACTTTAATGCCAAGTTAAATGTTACGGTAATAATATTAAGAACTCCGATGAATTCGCAATTGATCAAATAATAGAAGAAATCAAATCAGCATAAACTCGCTAAAAACTCTGGGTCCAGGATAATTTGGACTGTCAGTAGTTTAAAGTAGTTGCTAAAAAGAGCAAAGGTAATATATACAGAGCAGCCGAGAGGGCTGAAAAATAAATACATCAAATACAGAAAGAAATCACTGAGTTATATACAACAATTACGGTAAATAAAATTAAAAAAATATAAGGGCTAGGACCTCATAAGTAATCAGAACTTCGGTCTTGATTAATTAAACTCCCAAATCAATCACGAAATTAATCTCTTAAGTCAATCTTCAGCTTAACCTCCAAATCAATTTACGACTCAACCTCTATCTCAATCACAACACAATCCTAAATTCCAACACAATCACCAAACTAAAGACCAACCAAACCATCAATTAAATCACCAAATCAACCCTTAATCAACTTGGAAATCAACCGTTAACCTAACTCCAACACCACCCTTAACTAATTCCCCAACCGAACAACTCACACCACATCCCAATGGAAGCTAACTAAATCCTAATTCTACGTCAACTAAACTTAGCTCAACTCTACACTTATTTTCCAACCCAATCCCAAAAATTAAATCGGTTCGAAAGTTATATGCTTGTATGAACTAAATTCAATCTAGCCTCCCACTAAACCCTAAAGCCTAACCGAAATTGTATTTCAAATCCAATCCCATTACCATCGCACATGCAAAATTACATTAAGCTCCGTTATAAAAAGGACCAGTTCTATCCTAACTGACCATATTCCAAAATTTCATCTAAAAATCATTTAGAATCCCAATACTAGTCTATACCTATCAAACTTCATCATAATCGGTTGAGAAATATCCAAGCTCCATCATAATTGACCATATTCCAGAACTAGAATTAAAAATCATTTTAGAATCCCATTTCCCATTTATCGGTTGAGAAATAGGCAAGTTCCATCATACTTAGCCAAATTATAAAAAACCTTTCAAAAATCATTTTAAAATTACATTTCCAATGCACAAGCCAAAATGCTTTATAATTGGGTGAGAAATAGGCAGGTCCCATCATATTTGGCCATATTCCAGAACTTCATACAAAAATCATTTTAGAGTCCCATTTCCAACGCACTTGACAAATTTCATAATAATTGGTTGCGAAATAGGCAAGTTCCATGATACTTGCCCATATTCCAGAATTTAATTCACAACTCATTTTAGAATCCCATTTCCATTGCGGAAGTCCAATTTTTTCTAAAATCAGTTAAGAAATAGATTAGTTCCATCCTAATTGGCCATTTATTTAATTTGCTAAAGGTTTAATTTGAAATGTAAAAAGTTCAATTTGAAGTTTGAGATATTAACAGTGACCTTTTTTAAGTCTTAAGATTTAAAAGCGTGTGGATTTGTTTAAATAGCATACACATATGCTTTACATACATACAAACACTCACTTTAATTTATAGACTGCTCAACTGCTCACTAAACACTTGTCCAATACCATCTTAACCCCAATTCAAACTGCAAACGGCCCCCAACTCAACCCTCAACTCGACAGCAAACTCTCTTTCAACTCAATCCTCAACTTAACCATCAACTCAACCCCAAACTCAATACCCATCTCGATATTCTAACCAGTATATATAAAAAAATTAGTAAATATTTCTATAACCCGAACAAGCCATTCTCGAGATACCATAAAAAATTTGGTATAAAGGGTCACTTCGCAATAAAATTTCTCATTGATCAACAGAACAAATCAAAAAATAAGAAAAATGAATGAAGGAATGTTGCAGCAGTTGAAGAGTCAAACACAGATTCTGATTCAACGGAAGAAGATGAATCCGACGATGATGCCAATTACTATTTTCATGCATCGGTTATTAAATTAAACCAGTTAGCAGCCGACGATAAATGGTCAGAAAAATAACAAATTGGTGATAATGTAGTCGGTAAGCATGACTTTGGTGATATGGGTGTAGAATGCAATGTGATGTCATTAAAGTAGAGAATTAAAGTATGTATTCATAAACCAAATTGGCAACTTCCAACATGGTGACAGAAGGTTTAGCAACAATTGAGTTCATGCCCAGACAGAAGGATGAAACGATAAGAGCTGACTTCTTAATCCTAAGAAAATTACCACTGATTCTACCTGCAGTAGCAATAAAAACAAGTAAGGTAGAAGTTTTTGATGATGTCAACTTAGCTGACCCCAAGTTTTGTGAACCCGGAAAAATTGACGTCCTAATTGGAGCAGATTTATTTTTCAAGTAGCTAAGTGATGGGAGAAGCTGTAAATCATCATTGATTGCGCAGAATACAGTTTTGGATTATATATTGTAATTTCGGGAGGTTCCCAAAATAGTTACGGCATCATCAATCTAAATTTGGAATGCAATTTGGATGCTACTTTGAGACAATTATGGGGGCAAGAGGAAATATCAAGCGACCAAGTTAACAATTCCTGTGAATTTCAAATTGAACAGCACTTTCAACAGCAAGTAAAACGAGATGTAGATGAACGATTTGTTGTTAAACTTTTTTTTAAAATGAATCCGAACGCACTTAGTAATTCATCTAATGTAGCTATAAAGCGATTCCTCAACCTCGAGCGGAAACTGGCATCAAATATTGAGCTGGGGCATGAGTATAGAAAGTTTATGGAGGAATACGAGAGAATGGGTCATATGAGAGAAGTTTCCAAAATTGAAATGGTGATGGATGAAACCAATGCATTTTATCTACCGCACCACGCGGTTATCAAACAAGAAAGCGTTACGACCAAGGTTCGGGTTGTATTCGATGGTTCCTGCCGAACAACAAACATAGTCAGCGGTCTTCAGCAATCACTGTAGAATATAATCCTGAGATTTAGGACGCATAAGTTTGTATTCAGCGCGAATATTGCTAAGATGTGTCGCCAGATTCGTGTCGACGAAGATGATACAAATTACCAGCGCATATTTTGAAGGTAGCAGCCCTCAGTTCCAGTAAATGTATTTAAGTTGCTAACTGTTACTTATGGCACTACCTCGGCACTGTTCTTAGCAACGCGATGTTTAGCGGAATTGGCAAATGATAATCGGTCTCAGCACCAGGCAGCGACACTTGCAATTAAACATGATTTTTACGTTGATGATTTACTGACCGAGTCTGCTCCCTCTCTTCAAGAATTACGCGAGTTGAATAAATCTATTACTAACATTCTACTATCCGGTGGGTTTGAGTTACGTAAATGGTCTTCAAATGTAAAGAAATTTAATAATCTAGAAGAACGTGTCGCGATCGATGATGGCGCAGCGACTCGGAAGGTTCTGGAATTACATTGGTATTCCATGGATGACTATTTCAACTTTAAGGCTTCGGAACTACAAACGAATCAGGTCACTAAGAGAATCATGCTATCTGAATAATCGAAATTGTTCGACCCATTAGGGTGGTTATCACCTTCGATTATTTTAATATTTTATTCAATTCCAACAGTTATGGTTGAGAAAATTGGGATGGGACAATCCACTCCCTGAAGGTATGCGGAACGATTGGGTGAAAATTATAGAACAATTTAAGTTATTTGAAAATGTGCACATTGACAGATATCTGCACATTTCGAGAAACATACAATTACATGCATTTGCAGACGCAAGCGAAAGAGGCGAACAATGGAGATGTACATGTTTCTCTAAAACAGCAAAGACGAAGGTTAGCCCAATTAAAAGAGTATCTCTTCCGAGATTGGAGTTATGAGCAGCGGTTCTAGCTGCAAAATTATTTGGAAAGGTTTTTGAGGCAATGAAGGATATACCACATATAAAGTACGCATGGACTGAATCAGCAATTGTGCTTGCTTGGCTTAGCTATTACCCAAATAGATGGAAGCAATATGTGGGTAATATAACAGCTGAAATCTTAAACTAGTGGCTAGTCGTGGCATAGTTCCAGCTAAGTTGTGCCCATTAGAAAGTTGGTGGCATGGGCTGAGGTGGTTAAGAGAAGGGCATCATAGTAATTTGTCTGGCAACAATAATGCTAATTTACAAGGCAATACCACAATATGGGCCGAAGCAAAACGGAGTGATGTCACAACATTACAGATGAATCAAGATGATAATTTTTTGGCAACATTGGTAACGAGAGTTTCGTCATACTCAAGGTTGTTGCGTGTGGTAGTGTATGTTCGGCGGTGGTTCCAGAGGGGTAAATTCAAGGCAGATGTTCAAAAAAATTTCAATTTTGTAACAACACAAGAACTCAAGAAGGCAGAAAAGGTTTGCATCAAGTGGATACAAAAATTAGAGCTCAGCGAAGACATCCAACAATTAACACATTCAAGGGAAATTTCAAGAAGCAGTTCACTAAAGGCACTTAACCCGTTTTTAGATGAAGATAACATTTTAAGAGTAGGCGAAAGATAAGAGAACGCACATATACCATATGCCGCACGTCATCCCATAATTTTGCCGAAAAATACACTAATGACGAAAAATTATATTCATCCTGGCACGTCGTTAACATTTTTTCTTTGTAGACAAAAGTTTTGGATTCTAAGAATGCAGCTTAGCCAATCAGGTGGTTAGAGAATGTGTGACATGTACCAGATCTAATGGTCAATCACCAAAACAAATAATTGGACAATTGCCTTCATTTCGAGTTGAACCAGTCAGAGCGTTTACAAATACTGGCGTTGATTTTTCAGGAGCGATTTTACTTGCAACCAAAAGAGGTCGTGATACAAAAATTGTTCAGGGCTACATCGTGGTATTTGTTTGTCTTACAACCAAGGCGATACATCTGGAGGTGGTATCTGATTATACGGCTGACGCATTCATTGCGACACTACGACGATTTATTTCCAGGCGAAGCTACTTGGCACAGAATTCTATTGAGTGGCATTACATTCCTCCACTGGCACAACACTTTGGAGGAATTTGGCAGTCAGCAGTAAAAATTGTGATAAAAGACTTAGACAATGTAACACAAGGCTTAAATTTAACTTTCGAAGAAATTATGACACTTCTTTGTAACATAGAGGCGATAGTAAACTCCCGTCCGTTCACCTTTAGTTCATTCGAAGACATAAATATCGAAATCTTAACATCTGGGCAATTTTTAATTGGCTCTGCAATTACCACCCTACCAGAGCCATATGTAAACTCCAACATCACTTTATCAAAAATTTGGTCTGCAATTTAACAGCGGACGCTGACTTTCTGGCGAAAATTTAGACTTGAATACCTGAATAACTAACAACAGCGACGAAAATGGCAAGATGCGAAGGACAATATTAAAATTGGTAATCTCGTATTGTTAAAGAAGGAGTATTTACTGCCATGTAAATTGGCGTTGGGAAAAATAATTGAAGTATTTCCTGGCGATGACCAACGAGTTCGAGTGGTAATGCTAAAGACGGCAAACAATACCTACAAGCGACCACTACATAAAATTGTTCCTATTCCAGTTCATCATGATTAAGGAGAGGATCTCCTTAAGGCCAGGTGTATGTTCCTAAAAATAACATTTAGTGTTTAGTATTTTATTTCATTTAAATTAATTAATTTACAGGTTGGCGATGAACGCTCAATAGAGATGGACGTGTTTTAGTCTGTCTCTGTAAGTGAAATTTATTTTATTTTATTTAAATTAGATTAAATTAATTAAATTAGTGTTACTAAGTGTTGTGTTATGTTATGCAGTGTAATAGTGTATTGTAATAATAGTTTTGATGTGATGTATTGTGTTGTATTATGTAGGGCAAAAGTGTTTTTTTTTATGTACATATATAGGTGTAGTGAAATTAATAGTTTTAAGGTGAAGTGATTTTGATCAAGGAAAACGTGATCAAACGTGCTCAAAAATAAATTAACGGTACTCTCAAGTACCGTTATACAGGTATTTTCGCATCACACGTATTGGAATACATATGTGTGATGACGAATTGTGTAAAATTTTTCTTTATATTTATTAAATGATATGGCTTGGGTAAGCGATTTTTTTTTGGTTAACTTTGTTGTATATAAAAATAAAGAAAACCACTATACATGGAGTATACAAATGTGGATTAGGGTATGTTAGTATTAGTATATACGGTAAATGCTAGTATCTTCAATTTCATTCTAGTAAATACATATAATGAATCTCAATGATGTTGTAGGTATTTTGCGATTCGTGCGTGTGTGGGTGTGTGGATATTTATTGTTGCATACAAACACATTTAAATGCGGTTGTATTTGTATGCATTGTTTTTCGTTTACGATTTGTTATACAATTTACTCTTTATGCGATGCAAGTGGAAATATTGGAGCATGGATTGAAAACAATTTTTGTTGGATGAGATGCAGAATTTATATTTTATTATATTATATTTTCATCGTCCAAAGTTTAACTTGATATTTTATTTACTAATTTTCAATTTTTTATTCCAATTGTGTTTTGTGAAACAGGTTTAAATTTGTAAAACTGTCAGAGAAAATTTTAAATTTCATGATATATGTATTTCATAACTGGAAAAATTGTATGGTGCTTCTAGAGTCATTGTTGTCGTCATGATGTCGTGAGGGATAGCGTCGCGATAGTAATATAAAATTTAACCAATTTCCTCTTCAGCGCGATAATGCTCCCATACATGAGAAAAGTCATTGCCAAGAAGTTGAACAAAGGTTTTGAATATATAGTAATTATTTCTCTTGGCCAGGGCAGGGTTTTGATTTAACCCTTATGTCTATGCATCTTTTTTCTTATGTTAATCAATTAAGGGTTGCCCAGTAACCTTATCAGATTTATTCGAAAATCACTTAAAAATTTTACTGTTACAATTAAACGAATTTGGCACTCCCAGGCCGTAGAGCAAAAATTCCATTGATAAAATAGAATTTTTGTCGAATAAAATCTAAAAGGTTACCCGGGTAATCGAAAATAGACATAAGGATTAAACTTGCGCAGATTTAACTTAAAGTGAAAGATATTTATGATTGAAGAAATTCAAAAATTTGTAGCAGGATGTCACGAAGGTCGTGAAGTGTTGGTGTTAACAACAAATTTTGGAACCACTTGCTAGATGTTATAGAGGCTAAACTAAAGGTGACCATCTGCATACAAAGCATGAGTGACTATAACATTGTTTAATTAGCAGAGAATAATCTTAAATTTAATTGATTTACTATTTTGTTTTGATTTTTTTCATATTGCACAAATGGTAATGAGAACCAATTTGTGGGTACAGGTAATTTTGACAAAATCTAAATTGAATAATTTCTCCTGGAGTACAAACAATTTTGCTTAGGACTGTATAACTTTGTAAATTAGCTTTAGATATAACTTTGGGTGAACTAGTGATTTATAATCTATTGTAGTCTTACTTGGGAAACTTTACAACAGCAATGCATTGTATTTTTCATTTCGTTTGGAATAGTATCGGATCTGGTTTTAGTTTTTTGATAGTGAAGAATTATTCTAGCAATAATTCCGAAGATTTATTGTTTTTACTTTGATTTTTATGTCAACGGATAAAAGTAGAGAAAAACTATTTTCGGTTTTATTTTGAGCTTAATTTATATTTTATTTTTATTCTTTTAATATATGTTCCAGTTACCAAGGTAAGATTGCATACATATATTGGTTTTCTGAATGTATTTAAAAAAATATTAAAATAGTCCGCTTAAATATTTTGAAATATTCGGACTTGCTACTTTATCATTATTCGGATTTCATTTCAATGCTCCGTCAACTAAATTATCATTGCACTACCATTATCGATCATGGTACACTGCTAATTCTACAAAACGATCAAATTCATTCAAATCTCACTAATTGACAAACAACAATAACAATTTAAATGTGTCAAAGTAGTGAGATGAAATGAGAAAGAAAGAAATATTTTGTGAAAATGGTAAGCTAAACTATTAATTATGAATCAGATGATTTGCAATGATTATATTTATAACGAATTAAATTTATTAGGCACTATGCGAAATCATCTGATTTTTCTTTCACATTTGTTGTGTTTTATATTCTAATGTATATTTTACGATAAGATAAGTATTTTGAATTGAATTGAATTGTTAACAATTTTAAGTAATTTAATTATTTTCTTTTAGCTGATCAGCTGGATTTAAACATACTCCTCCGGTTGAATCGTCGTCAGATTCAAATGCTGGAAAATGGCATAACTTTTGTATCGGCCGCTTAATTGCGCTTTACGATATTCCATCTTGAATGTGGACTCATCTGCTCGGGTGCTGCCTCTGGTATTTGATGAAATGAGCGCCCGATTAAGAAATGGGCAGACATAGATTTCAGAATGCCTTCAATTTGTACTGGCAATGTTGACAACTCCTCTAGGGTTAGTATTGTATTCCTAACAGTCCGTGTGATCTGCGTTTTGGTAGATTTGACAGCGCTTTCCCACAACCCACTTTGATGAGGTAATGCAGGAGGAATGAATCTCCACTCGATTTTTTCCTTAAAAAGACTAAAAATAATTGTGTTATTAATATTGTTTATAAAGGTATACATTTCTTGGAGGTAGTTTTTTGTGCCAACAAAGTTCGTAGCGTTGTCGCAATATATAGTGTGGCATAGTCCCCTTCTACTTATGAATCTGTACAAAGCAGCTAGGAATGATTTCTTGGTGAGATTCATGCAAATTTCGACGTGTATTGCGTGCGTACTGAAGCACACAAAAATGCATAAGTATGCCTTAACCGGAATAGAGCCTCTTCTCCGCATAGGATGGATTTTAAACGGCCCGCAAGTCGACACCAACTGCGCCAAATGCCACCGAATGTCGAACTCTGTCTTCTGGTAGTTATCCATGCACTTTCGAAACACGTTCTTTGCGACGTTTTTGCCCCTAATAACCCAAAAATTTTGCCGAACTAGACTCGTTAAAAGGGTTGGGCCTGGATGTTTATAATGGAGATGTGCATCATATGTAATGGATGTGGCAATTGGTGATTTCGATGAAATGATCATTGGATGTATTGCATGATACGTATTGTAAGATTACCTTTCCCGGGTATTAGCTTACAATTTTGCAGGCAACGATATTCTTCAGCAAAGTTAATGGTTTGCCAATATAGAACTATTTTACGTTCAGCTATGTCAAGTTCGGCTGTTGTTAGTGCCCCAATTTGTCGCCTGTTTTGATCTTTCTTGGCCCTTGAATTGTTGGTAAACCTTAGCATATACAATATGACTCTCTTAGCTTGAAATAACTGTACTATTTTTGGATTAAGGTCAGTATAACATCTTGTTGCTTCTCGGCGTTAGATTCTAAGGAGACCGTATTGTAAACTTCGATTACTTCGGTTGTATTTGGTATCTGCGGTTGATCTGGCCAATATTCATCTTCCCTTGCTAGCCATGCTGGTCCTTTCCACCAGAGTTGATTCGATGATATTTGTCCCGTAGCTTTACCTCGTGTTGCACAATCGGCTGGATTTTATCTGGATGGTACGTGCTGCCAAAGATCCTGCTTGTATATGCTGGTGATTTCCGAGGTACGGTTCGCGACGAAAGTTGTCCAACGTCTTGGTTGACTGAACAACCAATCCAAAACAATTTTGGAATCGGTCCACATGGTGATTGTTGATATTCTTATTGATAACAGAAGTACTGCACCCATCAGCTCTAGTCTTGGTATGCTGACTTGTTTAAGAGGCGCTACCTTAGTTTTGGCACATATTAGTTGCGTTACGAACTCTTCGCTGCTTTGTGATCGTACGTATACTGCCGCTTCATATGCCCACTTACTTGGTCACAAAATCCGTGGATTGAGATACTGGTTGATCCAGCAATACAGCGGGGAATATTTAGATCAGGTACTTGGTTTAGGTTGTTTCGCAGTTCAGTCCAAGATGCTCTCGTTTCTGCAGGCAGTTGCTCATCCCATCCAATCTTTTTCAGCCATAAACTCTGAAATAATATTTTAATGCTTATCGTGATTGGGGATAAAAGTCCCAAGGGATCGAATATTTTGCTGGCTTCCGATGAGAAACTTCGTTTGGTATGGATTTGAGTATCGCTCAGATTTACTTGAAACACGAAGTGGTCGGTGTTAGCAACCCAAGTTATTCCCAATAACTTTATCGGTTCTGGATGTTCTAATAATACTTTGATATGATTGGAGCATGGCTGATTTAACAAATCTCGCATGTGTTCGTCGTTTAAAGACAGCTTTCTTAAATTAAAACCAGCGCTACTTAATATCATGTAAAGTGGATACCCCAGTCATCAAATCATCTTACGTAAATATCTTGTTCGATGGCTCTGCTAGCTTCTGGATGCTCTTGTTCATGTAACTGGGCTAATTCCTTCAAACGTCTGGTGGCCATGAATGAGGCGGATGCCATGCCATATGTGACGGTTTTTAAAGCGTATAGGCGGATTATTTGAATCTCATCTCGCCACAGTATAATCTGATGTTTGCGATGTTCCGCATCTACCCAAACTTGACGATACATCTTTTCTATATCGCCCACTAATACGTAATGATGCTGTCGGAATCGCGTAAGTATCTGCAATAGGCTCGATTTAATATTCGGACCTATTATCAAGTTATGTTTCAGTGATACGCCTGTGGTTGAGTTTGCGGATGCGTCAAAAACTACGCGCAATTTTGTTGTGCTGCTATTGCTCTTCAAGACTCCATGATGTGGCATAATATATGATTGCTGAAGTTCTGGGTGGTATAATTCTAACGGTTCCATGTGGCTTAAATCTAGATATTCTTTTAGGAAATCTTCATACAGTTGCCGAAATTGAACATTCACCTTGAAGCGTTTCTCCATTCCTATAGCAATCTGGATATAGCTTGCTGGTAAGTTGATCCAACAATCTTCGATGGTTTCTTGAATGGAAGTTTGGTAACGAACGTCCCATCGCCAGCTCGCTACGTTGTCGCCTTGAACCATTCTTCACAATCTTGTTCTTCCTGTATGATGTTCTTGACTGGAGGAAGCTCTTCGGTTGCCAAAAATTTATGTAGCGTAGCATCAATATCAACAACGGTTGTGAATGGCTGTTTGATTTCTGTTGAAGCAGCTTCGTGTTTGCCTCCTACGATCCAACCCAACTTGCTTTTGTGCGCGATCAAGTTTGACGAATCTATTTTCTTGATGTCATCCTGAAGCAATTCAAAGACGATATCTGCACCAAGTAATATTTCGATTGAGCCGGGCTTGTGGAAATCTGGGTCGGCCAAACTGATTTTGGATAATATTTTCATGCAGCTGATGTCGAATTCAAATGCGGATAATGATGACGTAATCTTGGGAATGATGAGTGCCTTCAAAGATGCTAATTCCACAGTGTCAAACCGGGATGTTAATCGCAATAGTACACTTCCGCTATTTGTTTGGCCAATTCCTGTAATTGAATTTCTGCAATTTGTCCGTGGTAGACCTAACTTCTGAGCGAGTGATTCGGTTATAAACGAAATTTTGGAGGCAGTGTCCAGAAAGGCACGACATGATCTTGGTATACCAAGATTGTCAAACAAATGAATTATTTCCGTGGGAAGTACTGTTTGTACAGTGCATTTTAATGAAATATCACTATTGATTGCTTGGTTTTCATCAAAACGTGTATGATTAGTCGACACTGCATTCTCCTCGGGGTTACCATTTAAATCGTTGGTGGTGATTATGGCATTTGATGGTATATTCTCCGTGTGCATAAGTGAATGCTGCTTGCCAGCACATTGACGACATCTGCCTCGCATTCTGCAATCATATACGGTGTGTCCCGGATTTAGACAGTTAAAACATCTTCGATTGCAACCAAATAATGCCCTTCGTTCTTCGACTGTCAATGTTTTAAATCGATCGCAATCAATTAATCTGTGTTGTTGTTTATTACACGCGATACTAGCAATTCTTCGATTTAGTTGACGTGGGTGTACTGGTTGATCGGATGAAAAATGCCTTTACTGACTCAAGTGCGTTAGTCCTTTTTATTAAAAAATCGAAGAACTCTTGTATGGTTGAAAATTCATTGGTTGTATTCTCTTGTACCCATAAACTGCGGGTTTCATTGTCTAATTTCTGCTGCAACAGGTATATGAGCCAAGGATCCCTAGATTCGGCTTGATCTCCTATAGCTTTCAAACCGCGTACTACCTCGACGGAGGTGTCTAATAATTTCCTAATGTTTGAAGCACTTGCTAAGTGTACATTAGGCTGTTCAATAAAATTTCTAATGAACGCATTAATCGTATGCCGTTTACGATCGTATATTTGTCTGAGTTTTTTTAATGCTTCTATATAATTTGATTCGGTAATCTTAAAGTGCTTAACTAGAGAGAATGCGTAGCCTTTAAGTAAACCCTTCAGATATTTAAACTTCTGAACTGGTGTTATGGTGTCTCGACCAAATAATCTAGCATTAATAGGCGAAGATGTCCAAAATACAATAATATTAACTCAAATTTAAATCAAAAGCTTCGTATAGACCAACGAAAATTCTAAAATGAATAAAAATTCAGTGATTTGTTTTCTCATACAAATTATTCCAGATGACATCTTAAATTCCGGTTATGCATATTTCGGAATTAAAATAAACGGTTTTTTCATAAATGTTTATCTCATTCGCTTTACATAATATTTATTCATATATTCCAGTTTGGGACATCCGAAATACAAATGGCTATATTCATATAATAATATAATATTTACCGGAGGGGTGCCGATACCTCGTTGTTTTTCTAAAGTTTTCACATGGTATATATGAAGATTACAATATTAACGTCCAAAGATTCTGTATGTGTGAGAAAAACATTAAATTTCGTCATTATTTTGAGAAAAAAATATTGCAAATTGGTGGTCTCGGCTTATATAGTTGTATTAAGCCAAATCAAATTTACTGGTCATGTTATTATTGGTCATGGTTTTCATTTCAAATATCGTGATTGATTACAATATACATACTTTCTTAACAAATATGTTGGCTAAATTGAAATAAATATCTATGCGCGATTATATCAGATCGCGCATATTCAACCAAATTTTCGAATAAACAAAGAATTGTGTTATAATATATATACCATACAATATACAGATCAATTTCTATTATAACAATAAACTTAATTATATCAGAAAAAAACAAAATATTTCAATTCACTTGATATCGCAGAGCATAACTGTTGTTAAGAAAGTGAAATTTTTTTATTTTTTTGAACAAATTTATTTCAATTCATTTGCAATTCACAAAAAATTTTTTACAACGACCATATAAAATCACAAATTAACAATTCATCCATCAATCATCATCAACAACAAGTACCTCACAAATTGAAATAAATTGTGTGTAACACAAAAAAAACGATATGAAAGAGAAAAGTCTTAATTCTTAAGAAAAATTGCATAACGCTATTAAATATCTACATAATATACCTCTCGTCTGTAGAACAATTAGAAGATGATCTATAAAAATAAAAACTAAAAAATTAAGTAAATTTCACTAATCAAATTTTAGTTCTTCAAATACATTTTTCCGACAAAAGAAGATTATTAAGATGATGATGATGGTCTCATCATATCCCATCATAAAAAAAAAAAAAAAAAATTCAAAGATGAATTTCATGTTATACATAAACAATAAAATCGATTCATATTTTTATACTGGATCTTAAACAATTTAAACTATTTTTGTATAAATATGATAGAGTTTCAAGTTTTAGCGGATTTTATAATACAAAAAACGAGTGTGCATATACAAAAGAGAAAGGTTTGGTCATTTAAGACCATAAAAATAATTCCAGGAAATTCTAGAAACTACCTTTTTACATACATAGTTTAGATGCATAATTTAGAAAAATAATATCTATAATTTAGGTTCATCGACACACATGTATATTATCCCAAACCCTTTGCATCAATCTTGACTATATATTACACACACACACACACATAAAACCAATAATCATTTGAATATAATTAGGAACATTAAATTTCATTAGTCATAATTAGAGGGCTGATTAAAGTGAATATAAAATATGAATGAACGGTCATAACCTAACGAATCGGATACGATATATCATCGATATTATCTCAAAGTATTTTTTTTTTTTTGTATATTAATATCCATAATTATGTGTTGATGATTTGATAGAATTTTTCAGGTTTATAGATATTATAAATGAGGTCTCGCTACAGCAGGTGATACTATATAGTTTACCACCTTATTTATTATTGATCAGCATTTTTTTTATTGATATGAACGCGATTTAACACCTTGTTATATAGTTTACAAATATTTTATTAGTTAAATTTTTATTGTGCATGTTATTATCGGATTTGATGGTTTAAATAAAGGTGTGATTCTTTTTGTTTGTCAATTCTATAAGCATCGCAATTTTCATGTTTCAAATAAAATTATGATCTCGAAACCCGAATAGAAATGGTGCGAAACCGTAGGGGGCATACTTAGAGTATTTATATTATAAAAACTTTTAAAACGGTAAATAGCAAATCTTCTAATCTGCCAAGAATTTAATTCAATTTGAATCGTCTTCCCACATTAAAAAAAATTCTTCTGGCCAAGATAACGGGGCCAGTTCTGAAATAATTTTATCCAAGGGTAAACTGATAGTAGAAATCTCAGGTCTTACATAATCTTCAATAAACTCAATGAAATAACATCAAAAAGTCAAAGGCATTTTTACATTTTTTGGAATGGAAATAAGCGAGAACTTCATTGCGGTGGCAAAATTATAATATTACACTTTCAAAACAATTTGAGAATTGTTTTTGATGAAACTAGTATTTAGAAGTGTGGCGTCGATCGAAAGTAAAATTGTCAAATTATAAAAATGCACCTTTATGAATAATTAAGTACAAAATATTCGCACCATGTTTAGATTCCTAAAAAACGTAGCAAGCAACAAAAAAGGGTTTTTGTTTTTTCAAAAAAAGAGAAGTCCAAAAAAAAACAATAGCATTACTGACGACTGGAGTTTCTTGGTGTAAATTGTATCTCCTCTCTGTTTTAGTAAACCAAATAAAAATAAAAGTAAAAGCTAAAGTACTTGTATTACTATAAAAAGCAATAAAAAATATATGTGTTATTAATCAAAAAACACACTAACGAATAGCGAAAGCGGGCTATGCCTAATTGTGCTCGATAGAGAGTTGCCATCCCCGAGCCGCTAGAGGGCTTCGCATAAGTGTGCACGCTAGGGAGTTGCCATCCCAGAACCACCAAAGAAGTTATTATGATCTTTTCAATGTTTTCAGTTCTTACTCCATTATACCCTAACTACTTAACCAAATTCGCAAAAATTTTAAACCAACAAATTCGCTAATATATGCATCTAAACTGAGTTCAACCTTCATTTGGAGCGCAGAAATTTAGAGGCTACATTTGAAGTAAAAATGACTAATGCCCGGTTTCAGAATAAAAAAAGGTAATCTCCAGTTATGTAATATTTCATCACTTTCTTCTTTCATAAAGATGTTTTTATTTCGTTTCTACATGAAGCGGCGGAGGGTTAAACATTTGACTGTAAAACTTCGTCCAGCTAAATATTTGAAAATGGGAATTTTTTAAGCATTTTGAAAAATGTTGGTATTAAAGTGGTATATTTACCTAATTAAAAATTCCAAAATAAATAAAATTTTAAATTTGTCCAATAAAATTGGTGAACGATTATCAAAATATTTAAATGTATTGATTACCTCGAAAATTGGTATAGCAGGAAGACACAAAATTTCAAATTTTGATAAAATTTAGTGTAGCAATTTCCAACGGTATTTACGGTATTTCGGGATTCGGTTAAAAACCCCAAATTTTGTTAGCTTACGTTTATCTCTGTAAATGTAAAAATTTCTGTTTAGTAAATAGTAAAGGAGCAGTGTTTGTGTACGAGTTATGGAAAACAGGATAATGCGCAAGTGGATATCACTTCACAAAATTGAGAATCATGAAATTCCGAAAAAATCATAAAATCCTGAAAATACGAATATTTGAAGGCAGGTGGAACTAAGAAAAAATTTAACTAACTTAACCTTTTAAAAATTGTTTATCTTGTGAAAAATTATTAACTTCTCTACGCGTAGGGGTTTGGTGGTGTCCATTCAAGGTCGAGTTAGCTGCATCTGAGGATTACTTATGTCAATACACACACATCACACACATGGCGCGCATAATCAACACATCACGTTTGTGGTACAACCAAATGGATATATACTTGCTTTATTTGTTCCTTAAGGCAAACATTACGGATTTACAATAAAACAAATTCGAAAATATTATTCTCCGATAGGCACTCTCTCGAAAGATGATTAAATAAATTCCTCCGCGTTCCGATACATACTGAAGTTACCGAACAAATCGCCGTGAAATTACACCATATCCATCTTTCCGATAACTTAACCGCAAAATTGCGACGATAAAACCAATTATCCTCTCGAAGCAATAGAATCAGTCACGTATTTTGTGTGTTATTTAGGTTGTGGCTTTATTTTTTTGCTTGTATCCACACGTATGTTTAACGGAGCGACTTAGCCAACTAAGGTGCGACGGAGACACAACTACTCAGATGGTTAATTTTCATTCCGTTAAAGAATTTTTACCTGTAGTTCTACACATTGGAGACTTGCGCAGCACGTTTGCTTGCTAGGTAAAGAAGGTGGGCGTAGTTCTTGTCTCGAACTACAGAAAACTTGAAGTGCTGCTAATATTTAAACCACAGTGAGGATGCGTGAAATATACAAATATGGAGGATGTCTATTTAACTATATGTAACTCTATTTACTATAATCCGAGAGAATGTGAGGCTTTACTATAGACTTTAATTAGGAATGAATTAATTAATGTAAAATTAATGAGCCCAACGCCATGTTCTATTTTTCTATTGTGGTCAGGGGAATTTGGGATTACCAACGCGGAGATTGTTTTCCGTGTTAACGTTTTAACTGCAATGTTTGGATGGGATTTAGAACTTCAAAATTCAAATGTGGTGTGTATCGCTAATTTCCATTTTTTTTTTTTTAGAAAATGTTGGTAGTGTAGCGAGGATTTTAGCGTTTTATATACATCAAAGTGATTTCAAGTTTAATTTAGTTTCTACCTGCGTATTTGGTCAATTAGCAATGCGTTCACTAATGTTAGTTTAGATTGTGTTGCGTGAACTTGACCAAATCAATACGTGAGTCGTCACACATTGTAGAGTATGCATTCCGCAGATAGCCGTTGATGAGTAGTTCCATTCATTTTGATTTCATACTCTGATGCAATGTGATTGACCCCGCTATTCACAAATATGGAACGATGTGTATTATTTTTCAGTATAGTTTCTGTTCGTTTGTTTTACATTGTTACAGCCCATTTTTTTATATATAACAAAGTGTTAGCCTAGCTTCTGATCACCTAGACAACAAATTAAACCAAATTTATTTCTATTTATTATTTTGATAAGACTAATTATCTGTTCGTTGAGGAAAGAAAATTATTCAAGTATTATCGACAATTATTACAATTAAAAGTGACAATTGTGTTTTTTTTAAATCGTAGGAGTTCAATTTAAACATCACAATGAATGTAGAGTATTTGGATTGTGATGAACTCTCCGTTGAATGTCAAGTGAGAGACATTACTGGCAGTATTATGACCAAGACGGCGAAGTTGAAAGAACACTACGCAAAAGAGGTCGCACTAGAGATAGATCAACCAGTAAACGCACACCCAGCCGCGATAAAAAATCCAAAGCACGAAATCGGTGTTTGTAACGCAAAATTGAAAAATTTTGAAAATTAGCTGCAGGAAATCTCAACCGAGCCTGATTTTCAACCAAAGAGGATCGCAGAGCTGATGACAGGTGCATTGCATGTTGGGCATCGGTTGACCCGAATAAGTAAATCTAAGACCGTAGTAACAATTGCGATAAAATTGACCGGCGCTTGCCAAAAAATACTAAACTAACTCTGTAGACAGATTATACGGGAAACTGAGTCTTACTGGCATACCCCACCTAGCAACACCCGTAAACCTGAACCAGCAACTACTTATGATGCTAAAAACTCGGATGTCGAAAATATTCATAAGCAGATGCCAATGAATTTTAATCCTTCTCTACCACCTCCGTGGCTGTTAGCGCCAGGACCACCAAATATTAACGCCCTTCCATCAAATTCGAATATCAAGACCCCCAAACAATACTTGGAAATTTACAACTGAAAGATGATGGTTTATCGTGGAGATGAAAAAGGCGAACTCCCCATAGAAAGATTTTTGTACAGGGTTCAGAGAATGGCTTCGGAAAATGGGCTTAATAAACAGAGACTAGCGGCCAATTTTAGTGTTTTATTAAAAGAAAGAGCTCTTAATTGGTTTTGGGAATATCAGGAAACATATGAAATTGTAGACTGGGAAGTATTGAAGGAAGCGATGATTCAAAGGTTTAAGACGAGAAAGACAGATGAAGACGTAAAGCAAGCTTTGGAACGTAGGTGTTAAATTCGCAATTTACATATATTCTCAAAATTTTGTAAAATGACAACAAATAAAAATCGCAAATATAATAAATTTGGTTTATTTACCAATTATAACCTTTTATTTTTATTAATTAAAATCTTCAATATCTTGGAACTCACGTATCGCCTTATCGCTTTGTCGCTTGAATCGCCCCTTTTCCTTGAATCGCCTTTTGCTGGAATATCGCTTAATCGCAGTTGTTGCTTCTTTAAAGTTGCACGAAAAAGGGAAATATTTTTTAATATTTTGCAAACTCATTCACTAAAATTCGGGTTGCCCGGCTGAAGCTCATTTTGTAATTTCAGCGCTAAATTGAGATTATTACATTTTTACATTATCTTGAGTTGCGCGCATTCTGTGTTGTAACACGTGAAGTTTACTTGAAATTTTAGTACAAATTTAATATATAACAAAAAAAATAAAATGAATTTACTGGCAGGTAAAATTTGTACCTACTGTTAAAATAAGTTTTGTTTACAAAAGCGAATTCAATAGTGATTCTACATGTACATAGTGTGAATTTTAAGCTAAGTATATATTAATATGTTGATTCTATATAATTCTAATTTGTTTATTTTGTATTTTAGGTTAACATCTTTAACATATTCCCCGCCTTTGACGAATATATTGGTACTTCGTCAACAATTGTATTAATCCACTGAAAGTTTGCAGACCTTAGTTAAAGTCTTTTTTAAAATGTTCGATGCTGTTTTGATGGTGACGACTCGAACAATGCCACGATCATCTTGGTGGCTTTCGATGATTCTATCCATTGGCCGTTTGAGGGTAGGGAGGTTATCAACTTTAACCAACACCAAATCGCCGATTTTTACGTATCCTCCAATGTTTTCCACTTGTTTCTTTGCTGGAGATTGTTAATGTAATCTTTCTGGAATCGTTTCTAAAAACCTTTGGTTCGCTGCTCGATTTGTTGCCATCTTGATAATTTAGATGTAGTGGAATCTCCCATATCGTTTTCAGGTACACATGCTAAGGATGACCCCGTCAAAAAATGAGCCGATGTGAGTGCTTCAAAGAAATCATCATCTTCAGACATTGGACATAACGGACGTGAATTTAATACGCCCTCGATTTGGCATAATAAAGTACTCATTTCTTCGAAGGTTAAATTGATATTTCCCGTAACTCCGTTGAGGTGCGCCTTTACGGATTTCACTGCGGATTCCCATAGCCCCCCGAAATGTGGTGCCGATGGAGGGATGTGATGCCAATTTACTTTATTTTGTGCGCAATATTCTGAAATAATTAACTCATTATTATTTCAATTAAGGAAGCTATATACCTCTTTAAGCTGTCGATTTGCACCAACAAAATTTGTGCCGTTGTCGGTATAGATATGGGTTGGAAAATTTCTTCTGGCTGCGAACCTTTTCAGAGCTGCTATGAAGGCATCAGTAGTTAAATCAGTGACTGCTTCAAAATGGACAGCCTTGGTAACCATACATACGATTACCGCGATGTAGCCTTTAACCGTCTTGGCTCCCCGACCCCTTTTACTAGATATACTGATCGGCCCAGCATTATCAATCCCGCAGTTCGTAAATGGTCTAGCTGGTCTGATCCGAACGGACGGCAAATTATCCATGACTTGTTTCGCGTAAGTTGCACGGGTTTTAAAGCACTGCACACATTTTCGCACTTCATCTCTCACCTTTGATCTACCATTAATAATCCAATAACTTTGACGGATTAGATTGGAGGTATGGGATGGGCCTGGATGGAGGTATTTGTGGTGGTAAAAAGAAATAATCATTCTAGTAATAATGTGTGATTTGGGTAGAATAATTGGATGTTTTACATCGTAAGGGTAATTCGAATTATTGAGTCTACCACCGACTCGCAACAAGCCGTTCGCGTCTAGGAACGGAGTCAGGCTTGACAGCTTATCATGATTGGCTAATTCATGTCCTTTCACCAGTATCCGAATCTCGCTTGAATACACCTCTTGTTGCACCCATTTTATTAGTTTTTCGGTCGATTGGTTGATTTCGTCGACAGTTATTATAGAGGCGTTCCTTTCCCCTTTTCTGGTTCTTAAATTACTGATGAATCGATTTATGAAACATAATATTCTTATCACTTTATTAAATGAAAAGGTTTTGTCCAATATCAACTCGTATATTTCTTTACTGCCGTCAACCTTTTGCGTGTGCAACAGTGGTAGGAAGGTTTGGTTTTTTCTTGCTTCGCAGATTGTGTCATCAAAATAAACTTCCTTTTTTCTAACTGGCCATTTGTGATCTGGTTCAACTAACCAAGGTGGTCCATGCCACCACTGGCGCAATGCTAACAGGTTTGACGGTAGTACACCTCTGGATGCATAGTCTGCTGGATTATCCTCTGACTTGACATATCTCCAATGGATTCTCGGCAATAGCTGCTGTACTTCAGACACTCGATTGGCTACGAAGGTTTTGTATTTCGCTGGGTGTTCAGATAACCATGCCAGCACAATAGTTGAATCGGTCCAGGCGTGTATAGGTGTTTCCTCATCAAAAGTTTTCTGTACTTCTGTCATCAAAATCGCAAGAAGATGCACACCGCATAATTCCAATCGCGGCAATGAAATTTGCTTAATTGGGGCCACCTTGGTTTTTAAAACGAGTAGTTCCGTTTGTAGGCTTCCGTTTTCACTCTTGAACCGAGAATACACAACAGCAGAATATGCTCTTTGGCTGGCGTCGCTAAATCCGTGTATCTGCGGATCCTTTTTGTTTACGAATCTATTTACTTTTACTTGGCTTAATAGCTGTAGCTCACCTGTCAACTGATTCCAAACCAGTGCAATATCATCAGGAAGCTCGTCATCCCAGTCTAGTTTTCTCAACCACAATGTTTGGTAGAGTATTTTCGCGATTATTATGGTTGGGGACACTAGACCAAGCGGGTCGAAGACTTTGGACGCAGTAGATATTAATTTTCGCTTCGTGGGATATGCTTCGACAGGTAGGTTAACTTTGAAGGATACCTGATTTTCTTTGGAGTTCCACTGTAGGCATAAGACTGGTGTCGTCGAACTCGCTGCATCAATTGGCACTAAAGATTCTACCCGTTCAGTAGGCTGGTCTATTAGTTCTGTAGCGTTTGATCTCCATTTTCTTAGCTGGAAACACCTTTGTTGAGTACTTGGCTTAATTTGTCTCTTAAGTATGCTCCTCCTTCCGCTGTATTCGCCCCTGACAGATAATCGTCGACGTAAAATTTGGTCAAAATTTCCTTTGCGATGATAGGATCTTCTCGAAAATCGATTGCAGTCTGCTGTAGTGATCTAATCGCTAAAAATGCCGAACTGGCCATACCAAATGTGACTGTTGTGAGCCTATAATATTTCAAAGGCTCGTTCGCATTTTCTCGCCACAGGATTCGCTGGAACTCTTGGTCCTCTTCGGCGACTAGTACTTGCCGATACATTTTTACTATGTCGGCAGTGAGTGCAATTTTGTTGTATCGGAACATCATGAGTGTAGTCCACAACGTGGGTTGAATAGTCGGTCCGACCATGAGCGCATCGTTTGATGGAATTTCCATTAGAAGTTTTGCTGGACCCATCGAAGACCACCATCTGCTTAGTAGTGGAGCTTTCCTTTTTGGTGACCGCGTGATATGGTAAATAGAAACACTGATCGTCTGGCTTATTCTGGCATTCCCGGGTAATCTCGCACATATGACCTAAAGAGAGAAATTCTCGCATAACTATAATATACTCACTCTTTAGTTCAGGATCACGGTTCAGCTTTGCTTCCAAATTGAAGAATCTTTTTCTCGCAACGTTTAAAGAATTCTCCAATGTAATTCTCGAATCTTTAAATGGTAATTTCAATAAATATTTACCACTGTCATGTAGCGATAAATTGGTCTTATAATGCTCTTCACACGCACTTTCTTCTTCTGACAATAATTTGACCTTGATGGCGGGTATTTCCTCAATTTTCCAGAACTTCCTTAAGGCTTCGCCCACATTTAAATCAATGTGGTTATTCAAAATTGATTTGCTTTTGTCTACTGCTGCTTCGCCTGACACAATCCAACTAAACATAGAATTTTGCGCCACTAGGTTGTGGCTTATATTATTTATTTGGCCTTCCTTTATAATGCTAAAAAAGCGATCGGCTCCAAGGATGATGTCAACTGCTTCTGGCTTGTAAAAATGTGGATCCGCCAATTGTAAACCATGGATTTCCATAAAATTTATTGTAGTTATTTCGTGGGATGGTAGGCAATCAGTGAGCTTATTGAGGATAAAAACATCTAAGTATATTTGATCAGCATCAGAATACAACGATACAGCTTTTATTGATAATTTTCCTTTTGTCGTTTCCGTACCAGGGGTAAGACCTTTAATTAATATTCTGGCGTTAGTCCGTGGTAATGCAAGTCGTCGCAAATTAGTAAGAAATCTAGCATGGAATTTTCGAAACCATGAAATATTTCGATGATTTTAACGGATTGAAATACGTTTTAAAAAATACCTTATGTCCTAAATCACCTCGTTAAATACATAATTATTTAGGCGCATAAAACGATGAAGTTGGGCCGAAAAGACTGTTCCTAAAATAGCGTTTTCGGCCAGATAGAGACCATATAATTCATAGTAACACCTGTTTACTAACCAAAAGCTAGCGGTATTTTTTGGAGACTGATAAAGATTATATTCGCGCAACTGCCTTTTGAAATATATTTTGTACACCTAGACGTTACCGTCAAAGGAAAGATTATGGAGCTTCCTGAAGCTTAATGAAAAGAAATGACACTTATTCGAAATTCAATATCTTCGGATATTTTGTTAGCAGCCAAAAAATTCAAGCCAACCCTATTGAGGCAGTTACTGCACATGAAATACCTTTTTCTGATAGAAAAATTTCGCCCGTGGCAATAAAGTTTATCTAGTTAATTCGGGTTTAAGAAAACCAAGTCATCTTATCCAAAAAATGATCTTCAAGTGCAGCCTATAAAGTGCGAAAAACGTGGGGACGAATGTCATGGTATATGGTTGGTATTCCATTTAGTAATTTGGCTAAAATAGACTAGGTCACTGGAAATCTCTACACTTTAGTCGAAAAAAAAACCTACAAGTTATATCCCTCGTAAGGGGGGATTGTAAAATAAAGTACCTCTTGAAAAGTATCTTATAAAAATGTTCTAAAGCTCACATATTCCTAACAACTAATCCCTTACTAAATCAAGCAAATTGTTTAGAAATCGTAATATTTAAGAAATCGTTGCTTCGTAATATTTCAATGTTAACGTGGTATTCGAAAAAATATACCTCCCAATTGAAAATTCGGACTACAAAATTTCGTTAGAGAGTGCATAACCAAAACGCCGACCGAGACAATAAAAGACTGCTGTGGACACGAATGTACTGCTTCCTTCGTCAGTTCGATTGGGTTAGTTGCTTTACCATCGGTAAAATTAACAACGGAACTGCCCATTCTATCCAAGATTCCTTAACCTTAAAAGTAGCGCAATCTAAAACGTAATTATCACTGCAAAATGGGGAACATTTTTAAAGGAACTCAAAATTAGCAGCTATTAAGGTGGGTGGTTATAAAAATTGTCCTACTGCACAGTTTTTAGAAAAGAAAGGAATAATTAGACAGGAAAGAGTTTCTCGACAACAAACATAAATTTTTAACCACCTTACTCCTCGCTGACACTTTCTATATTTTCTCCATTTTACTTCATTAATGTGTTACTTTAAATGCAGGCCTACTAAACAAATTTGGTGTCCCTTCAATAGGATAGCTCAGATTTTCTCACGCACAGGTCCGGCATTGCATAATAAATCTTCATTGCAATTAACAATAATTTCATAAAAATCGTGACTAAATCGGTGATCATAATCACCAACTTTATATATACCCAAGACCAAATTAATTATCTCGATCGACATTAAACCATTTTTTTGTTTTAATTAACCAAAACAAATCACATTAAAAACACTGTGTCTATTCTAAAAAAACCAAGTACTCAAATTATCCATGACAATAATTATAAAGTGTTTATGATCTACCTTAATACTACGATCAACAAGATTAAATCAAACAAAAACAAAAAATAATAATTTAGAAATAAAAAAACCGCATTCACTTAATCAAACTTAAATTGTGTAGTAGATCAATTTCAAACCCAATTATGTTATTTATAAATTTTTTATTTTGCTACTTGAATTTTATGTGCGGTTATTTCATACATATAAGTATACATATTCATATTTATCTCCAAATTATTATAAATATAAGAACGTGATTATGATCTTATATAAGTACTTATAAAGGCGAGTCCCGCTTAATTGTTTAGGTCTTACAGCCATTACATAACGTGATGATGATTTTCAAGAATTTTTTTTTTGTATACGTATAATTCGATTTTTATTGACCGCGCGCGGCTGGCTACTGATTAACTCAAGATCCGGAAGTTATATATTATAATACAGAGATTATTATTTTTTTTTTTAAGATTATAAATTTAATTAGATCATATTATATTGACCAAGGATTTTGTGTACAGTTATGTATGTATATAGCACAATAAGACAAAATTATAAAATATAACGATCGAGCCGGAGGATTAGACAACAGAATATACTTTATGCATGGAGTCGAAAAGAATTTTAATTTATAAATCATGATCAATTTTTAATTTGATTGATTATTTATTTATTAAGGGCTTGTTGTTGATTTTGTGTATAATACACAGTTTGTTACACAGCTCTAAGTTATGTGAATTATAGAATTTTAGGTTTTGTTTTATTGATGTAATGTTTATTTTGTATATTATACCCAATTATACAATTGTTAAGTAATTGTTTATGAATGTGAGATTGCGCAACATTAAAAATGTAGACCACCTAGATTAAAACTAACTAATTAAATATACATAAATTAACACCACCCGTAGATTAAACGGCGCCATTAGTAGATGCACTGCGGCTGCGATCTTATCTCTTTTTGTTTTTATTAAAAAAAAACCGGCAAGTCACTAGGAATTAATTAACAAAAAAAAAAAAAATACATAAACGGGATTCAGGATCCGTTATTCCGATTTATATGGAAATTAAACTTCGTATCCTTGTCATACAAAAAAAAAACTAGGGATCAGGTAAAATATTAAAGCACGTGGATTAAAATAAAATTTCGTCTATATATAACTGAATACTGTACAAAAGGTTTGCACCGTTACATCATCACATTACTGTTTAAACAAAGTAGTTTTTTTCGGTTTTTTTTTTTTTTTTTTTTTTGATTGAATAAAGAACTTTACGTAACAAACCAACAGAAAATCTGTGCATCTGTCCATTTTTATATATTATAAATAAATAATATAGAGTTGGTTCCTTTTTAGTCTCGGATTTTGTGTTGCGGAGGCTATTGTTCCTATTTATTAAAAATCAAAAAAAAAAAAAATTTTTAAAGGAAGAAAAGATTATTTGATCTTCCAAAAAAAAAAATATTGAGTATATTGTGCATGTGCACACGCGCATTTTCTTTACACAACCAAAAAAAAAAACTGTTAAGAAATTTCTTCAAGAAAATCTAACAAAACAAAAGACGATAAAAATAAGAAAAGCAAAGTAAATCACGATCGTGTGCGATCAATTCGTCACATCTGCTTATATATTTTTATAATGTTCGATCACATACCAAGCAAGTCGCAACGTGTATAACGAAACAAATCAATTTAATATGTTGCATCGGTCGGGTGTTAATAGCGATCGTCCTTTTTTTTTGTAAGGATCAATATTAGTTTAATGCCTAAACGATCGTGGAATTAATCAAAATTTAATCAATCAAATACACCGTTGTATGTAGGCATGGTTTATATAAAATACCATGAAAAATTGATTAACCTGCACGCTGATTGAATAGAATTTTTGGTAATTTTGTTTGTGTTACGCTAATGATCATGGCAGATAATTTGATGCTATCGGGTATAGGGCTAATTTAGCATATTTGAAGGATAAAGATAATCGTCAAATATCTAATTAAATGGAAGTTTAAGACAATTACTTATTCTGATACAAATAAGCTGTGATTTAAATAAATCGATTTAGAAAGTTAGAATCTGCGAAGAATACTATTTTACATAAATCTTTATCAAAACTCGTAGGTTTCAGTGTACATAAGCATTTTCTAACAATAAACTAATTTGAAGTTTGTTTCATTTAATTTTCAAAAGATTTCATTTTCTTACAACTATAGATATTTTTTTTTTATAATAAAAAGTAACAGACAGACACGTTTATTGTATTGCATACACAAAACAATTTTTATTTTATTTTATAATCAATTCAGGTGATTTGATTATGTAGGTAGTTGTTGATTAGTAATGAGTTAATTGAATTGATTACCATTTTATATTCTGTATCTATATATAAAAAAAAAATACGTTCAAAACGCCACTATAGATCATGAGTCATCAGATTTATTATTATAAAATATACAACAACAACAACAACAACAAAAAAAAAATCACAATATTATGATCCTACAGTTTTTAATTAATTACAAATCAAATCGATTGAATTATTCCGCGCGCGCGTACAGACGCCTTTTTTGTATTAAATACAAAATGATCAAAAATCCTGACCGATACATTTTGTTAACAAGTTATCATATTTCAAATAACTATGTACATATCGTATTAAAAAAAAAAAAAAGTTCATTGTGGGCGGTTCGTTAACCAAGCCGTGTGCCTTCAATTTATATACATAATCAGACGAAAACAATGTGGATTCATTTCATCACACCTGGAAACAATACAAATCATAATATATAATCCATCTACAGATAATAAATTTTAAGTTTAACCCTTTTTTCTGGTTTAAATACGGTTTTCTTTTGTTTTTCAATAAATATGTGTGTGTGTGCACATACGATTTGAAAGCCGTCAAGAAATCCGGTAAATTGAAACACGATAAAATAATTCCAGACACCTTTCACTTCAAAAAAAAAAAAAATATTTTATGATTTAGTGAGATATTATGCGGTGAAGTCGGAATAATTATATTAAATGGATTTATTATAGGCAGCTAATACCTATTTGGCTATAGTCAAATATTTTTCTAGGCGACTAGAAAATAATGGGGAGAAATATACACCTCATAATATCACAGGCGACTGGAATTTATATTAATCAATATTACACATGATATAAAACTATTTTTATATTGGAATCACAATTTCAATTTCAATATTCAGACGTTTCAAATATGTATGTATACGGAAGAACAGCGTTGTTGCTTGCCCTTTTTCTTAAGGAAAATACACCACTGTTAGAAAAATTCCAAATTTGGCTTTGACGTAAAAAATGGTATAGCACTTTATTCGAGAAATAACAGTGCGGCGTAACTAGGTACCCAAAGCACCTGCAGCCGCGAGGGGGCCCACGGTTGTTGGGGCCACGAGATTGGTTCTAAATTTGCAGAACAGTACATTGCTTGGAAATTTTTAAGAAAAGGTGGTGGTCTAATTATTAGAAAAAAACGAAATCGTTCCTGTTGCTATTATATATTTTTTTGGGGCAACCATTTTTTCTCGGTCCTAACTAGATAGAAATAAAAATGCTTACAGATAAAAGCTTTCGACATCAAACGACAACGATTTTTATGTTTGCTTGGTTGATTTATTTGTATTACACCTTTTGCGTAACTCCAAGTTTACCCCTTTTACATTTATCAAAATTCATCCTTTTAAGATTCTAGTTGAGCCTTAAGCCAAACAAATTCAACCTTTTACAAATCAAGAGATGTTGAGTTGTAAGAATTGGCAGAGTTACACATACAAATCTAGATGGTGATATTTAAAAGATCTTGGTGAGATTATGCCAACATTATGATATTCCTCCGATTTCCTGTAGGTTATTCGAAATTATTCAAGAATGTCCGGGTTATTTACGTTGTACACACTTACGAATAATTTGATATAAGAGAACTTTCAAGAATATTCAAGATACTTTGAATATTCGACGTTTTTGAGATTATTTCAAAATTTTTGATATTTTTAAAATCATATTCGAAAGAGAGAGTTGCAAGAAGTTTTGTTTTACTTAAGACCATTCAAATGAATCACGTTCTGTTTCATCTAGTGTTGATTTTTTGAATGATCGCCCGAATATGTCCGTTAAACGAAATCTGAGTAAACCGATTGGTTTTCTTATACATTCTGAATTTTTCCTAAAAAATACACTTTGTAGTAGCAAATTTCTCAATAAAATGATTTGAATTGAAAAGCTTCGGTAAATGAAAGCTCTTAAAACTAAAAGTTCTTGACATTTCTTCCAAATAAATGATTTATGCTTATAAAACATTTGAATGAAAGACATAATTTATGGAAAGTATAAATAAATTATGAAGCTTAAAGCTCATTGAAAACAAATACTCTAAATTAATCCTAAAATACCACCCTCCGTTATAATATCAAATTTAAAATTCAAATGGTTTAGTTTGAAAAGCTCTTAAAATTAAAAGCTCTTAATAGTTTACATTTAGCACAAATATTCTAAATCCTAACCAAAATTCCGTCATTTCATGCTATACCGAATTTCGCAGAAAAATGGTGTGTTTAAAAAGCTTCGATAAGTGAAAGCTTTTAAATCTAAAGCTCTTGACAATTTTTTAAAATAAATAATTTAAGCTTATCAAACATTTGATTAAAAACCGGAAAGTATTAAAAAGCTCAAAATGTTAAGTTCAAACCTAAAAAGTATGAATTAATTATCAAGATTAAAGCTGAGATGAGTGCTTTAAGTGAATTAAAATTACAAGAAAATTAATTATAGTGTTATTTAAAATCGCGTAGAATATTTAATTTATACCTACCTGGAACGTTTTCTTATTCCCACGTTTTTTTAAGTTTATTATCAAATTGTGAATAAAGTTGCTTCAGTTGACAAAAATGGAGACTCTAAAAGGAAAGAGAACCTATATCAAGGGTCAGATCACCACAAAATTATGTCCGTGCCGCGAATAAAGAAACATCCTATGATGAATTAACCTAGCGACTTGACAAAATCCATGCCTTATACAAGGAATTTGTGGAAATTGAGTTTAAAATGATCGATTTGGATCCTTCTATGGAAAGTGATATCGTATCAGTCGATGCTATCAAAGCTCTCCATTTGGAATTGGTCACTGATATGACAACTGAGGCATTCATAGCAGCACTTCGACGATTCCAAGCCAGGCGTGGTATTTGTGGTCATATATATAGTGACAACGGGTCCAACTTTATTGGCGCTGAGCGAGAGTTGGGCAGAACGCTGGAGTTGGTGTGAAAGGATGCAGCTCTAAAGCAGTATATCACTACCGACAAAGTTGTGTGGCATTTTATTCCCCCGGCTTCACCAAACTTTGGAGGCCTATAGGAAGCGGCGATCAAATCTGCCAAGTTCCACCTTAAGAGAGTGCTTGGAGAGACAATATTTACCTGCGAAGAGATGTCGACGTTACTTACCTAAATAGATGCAGTCTTATATTCAGGGCCTCTTTGTGAACTGTCAAAGGAAGAAGTTGATCCGCTTACACCGGGTCATTTTTTCATCGGTCACCGCTAGTACTACTACCAGAGCAAGGTTTATTTAACTCCAAGTTTACCCCTTTTGTATTTATCAAAATTCATCATTGCAAGATTCAAGTTGAACCTTTAGCCAAACAAATTCAACCTTTTACAAATCAAGAGATGTTAAGTTGAAAGAATTGGCAGAGTTACACATATAGATCTAGATGGTGATATTTAAAAGATCTTGGTGAGGGTTATGCTAAAATTTTGATATTCCTCCGATTTCGTGTAGGTTATTCGAAATTATTCAAGAATGTCCAGGTTATTTACGTTGTACATGGCAATGATTAGCACTTATAGGATTTCCTTTGGTTTTGCATACTTACGGATAATTTGATATCTGAGAACTTTCAAGAATATTCAAGATACTTTGAATATTCGATGTTTATGAGATTATTTCGAAATTTTTGATATTTTTCAAATCATATTGGAAATTTGTGATGCTTTATCGATATATTTAGAACTCGTTATAGCATAGAGTTGAAAGATGTTTTGTTTTATTTGAGGCCATTCAAATGAATTACGTTCTGCTGAATAAGTCCACAAAACGAAATCTGAGTAAACCGATTGGCTTTCTTACGCATGAAATGCTCGAAAATGGAAAGAAGGATTTTTATATGAAGGATATTTACATTGAGAATAAATATTCTGAATGTTTTCCTAAAAATACACTTTGTAATAGTAAATTTCTCAATAAAATGGTTTGAGTTGAAAAGGTTCGGTAAATGAAAACTCTTAAAACTAAAAGTTCTTGACATTTCTTCCAAATAAATGATTTATGCTCATAAAACATTTGAATGAAAGACATAATTTATGGAAAGGCATAAAAATCACCGAGAAAGTATAAATAAATTATTAAGCTTAAAGCTCACTGAAAACAAATACTCTAAATTAATCCTAAAATACCACCTTCCTTTATAATATCAAATTTGAAAGTAAAATGGCTTGGTTTAAAAAGCTCTTAAAACTAAAAGCTCTTAATAGTTTACATTGAGCACAAATACTCTAAATCCTAACCAAAATTCCGCCATCCCTCGCAATACCGAATTTCCAAGAAAATTGGTTTGTTTAAAAAACTTCGATAAGTGAAAGCTTTTAAATCTTAAGCACTTAACAATTTTTTCAAATAAATAATTTAAGCTTATCAAACATTTGATTAAATCCGAAAGTTCAAACCCAAAAAGTAGGAATCAATTATCAAGCTTAAAGCTCATTGGAAATAAATATTCTAAATTTATTCCAAAATTCCGTCGCCTTTTGCAATACCGAATTTCGGAATAAAACGATTTGATTCAAAAAACCGTATATTAACACCAAGTTTCCTAGTAAAATGGTTTGGTTTAACTTAAAGCTCTTGATAATATACATTGAGTACAAATATAGTAAATTTAAATCATAAAACATTTGAACAAAAACTTGAAATTATGAAAAGCCTCACAAATGTTAAGTTGGATTCGAAGGGTATAATTTAATTATTCAGCTTAAAGCTCATTGAACACAAATATTCTAAATTTATTCTAAAATACCACCTTCCTTTATAATATCAAACTTTAAAGTTTAATAGTTTCGTTTGAAAACCTCTTAAAACCACAAGCTGTTGATGATTGATGATTAACGTTGAAAACAAATATTCTAAATTTTAGCCAACATTTCGTCACCCTTTGTGTAAAATCATATTTCTGAGTAAAATGGTTTGTAAATATACATAAAACATTTTAACAAAAAACCTAAAATGTATGAAAAAGGCTCAACGTTAAAGTTAAGGTAAAACCCAAACTTGTTTAAATTAATTATCAAACTTAAAACTAATTGAAAATTTTTGCAAATACATATTTTATACTTATGTATATAATTTTTTAACAAAACTTACGGATAATTTGATATTTGAGAACTTTCAAGAATATTCAAGATACTTTGAAAATTCGACAATATTAAAATTATATCAGAAATATTCGTCAGAGTATTGAGTTGCAAGATGTTTCCTGTCATCTACTTTCGAAATCAAATACTTTTAATTAATGCGAGACTAGACAATAGGAAGAAATAAGTTTTTCAATAAAAGCTTTGCTTGTTCGTAAATACAAGAAGCATTTTAAGGGCCCCAAAAAATGGGGCAACAAATGTTGCGAGGTAGCCTGAAATTTGTGGTTGCGCCACTGTGAAGCTCTTGGGTCTGTATTTTTATTCAACCGGTGCAGTGCAGTTCATTATTTTTCCTTGTCTGCTTTGATTGTTTTCTATTAGAGAAACAAGGCAAAATTGTACACTACACTGCTCGGTGTGAATAACAAAATAGGCCCCTTGTTGTGTTTAACTGTTACCAACAAACCTGCTGTATACACCATACGTCAGAGTTAACTTAAGTTGCCGTATTACTTGTTCTAGCAACGTTCTCTTCTATATGCATTAAGAATTCTGATCATTTTCACAATTTTCTCTACGGATATGGAAGATAAAGGGTAAAGCTTTAGTGGTTTTTGCTCCCATCGAAAACTATCCTTAATTTAATTAGTTGTGTTTGATTTTTTTGTCATTATAGGAACGCTAATTATGGATGGTTTAGTTACACTGTATTTTGGATATATGTAAAACACATGACTTTGAAGTTATCGTATAATATACATTTAATACACCATAACTGCCGATTAGTCAGATCTTATTGTATTTGAGTTTACTTTTATTACGAAAAACTGCTATGGCTTTTGTGCAAAATATGAACAACTCTAAAAATGATTATTCTATAGAAGGGGTGAATAGTTTACAGGTCATGTGAAAAATTCCGTTATATGTAACGAGCCTTAAAGGTTTGTTTAAGTTTAAACACCAAAATTTTTACAAAATCTAAAAACATTCTTGCACTAGGAACCCAACATTTTTTCCATTAAGGATATCAGTAATCCAGACAAAACACTATAGTGGCTGAATTTACATCAATTTTAAATATTCTTTGGGTTCCACAGATTTTCAACAGTTTGCCATGAGAAGGTCAGATTATTGACAAAAGTCTTCAATGCTATCCATGCATCCATAGTAATTCTCGGTTAGAGCTTTCGGCTTCTGACGACTTTATTTTTAATTTTCAGATAAGATAATACAATACACAATACTTTCGGCTGGAATTTTCGAATCGAATTTTCCCAGATTTCCCCCGAGAAATTTGGAACTGAATTTTTTTCCAGTGATAAATATTTACAAATTATATTAATGCAATCCACCCACACTCTAGAGTCTGATTTTATATAAAGTTTCTAATGACTTTTAGAAAATCGAATTTTCTCAGTTTTCCCACGGGAAACTTACAACTGAAATTTATTCAGCGATAGTGATTTACTAATCATCTCTAGAGTATACTTTTGTACACGGTTTCTACTGATTTTTTAAAAATGGAATTTTCCCATATTTCCTACAGAAAACTTGAAATGGAATTTATCCAGCGACAGCTATTTATAAATCACATAAAGCCAACTCCAGATATGCACTCTAGAAGTTGATTTTATTGTAATTAAAATTTTTTTTTTTGATTCTTCGGATTTTCCAATATTTTTTACGAGTACAGTGGAACAAAGTTTTCCACGTAAGACTATTGACCCTAGTGTTTGATGCAATGGATGTATCCTGTTAACTTTCTGCTGATAACTACCTAATTTTTGGTTTTCGTCAGGAATATAAATAACGCAATCTGCATTGTCGACCTTTTAAATTCGGCTGGATTTTTTCGAATAACGTTAACATAGTCCTAGTTTTGCCTTTCATACATTCTAGAAATTTTACCTTTTTTAGTATTTGATTGGAACTCAAAACAATAAAATTGAAGTAATTTGTAGAATTTAGGCAAAAGGCCTAAAAATATTAGGTAACTTAAACCACACGTAGGAATATCAGATGTTTCAAGATGAACAAATTGTTAATAATTAATTTTGGAAGCCGAACCAGAAACTCAAACCAATTTAAATTATATTTACTGAGGTGTCATTTAACATTTAACAAAAGCAAAACACTTACTAAAGACACATTTGAATAAGCTCGTTATTTTTTAGGTGATTTTGTTTGTAAAAAATTATAACTAAAATTTTTGTTTTAACAATTGAACTTTAAAATTTAATTTAACTAATAAAAATATTCAATAAAAATAAATATTTTTTCAAAAATATTTACATTTATTTACGACAAATGGTGTTACTTGCATTATTTTTTTATTATACTGTTACGTTTTTGCCTTGTCAATCAAGGTTCGTATCGCTGGATTGTGAATAAAACAAAATCAATTCAATTTATCACCAACGAATTTATTTGGTTAACACAAGAATTATTACAACACAGTTTATTAATAAAAATTCACAATATCACTTTATATAAATTATTCTCAAATTTTACTATACACGTATAATTTTTATTTCCACTAAAACACTTTTTAAATCACCTTTTAATTCCTTTTTAATCTTCACACTATCGCTTACCAAATACTAATAATTCTCACAAGTTTACACTATAGCGTTCCAAATTCGAATAACCCAATTCGATTTCGTTCGCCTTTTCATATACACACCAAACTTCTAGAAAGCTCGTGACTTTTCCAGTACTAATAGTGTAAAAACATTTAAAACTATTCTATCATGGAAAATTCCATTTTAGTACAGTAAAATATTGAGCTAATAAATTAACTTATTCTATCACACCCTAGGTGTCACCGTCACAATACATTTTTAATGATAAAATCGAAGATTTGCACTAAATACATTTTTTTCAATTTTGAGTTTTTTATTGTAAAAGCACTTAAGATACTTAGTGCATTTCACATGTTGCTAATTTTAAAGAAAAATATTATTAAGGCAAGTGTTTTATAACACCAACAGATTCAAACATGTGCAAGCAAGTTTATTTACGAAACGTAACAAATTCGAATTGAAACGTAAATTTGAAGAATTTAAAACTATTTTCTTTGTGAAGGTGTTTGAAAATGGTTAAATCAGTTGTGTAGTAAAGTATTAAAGATCATTATGGATCATAATACTCGTACACTTTAAGTACACTTTTTAATTTTATAAAATATCTTGTAAATCTGTATGCCAGATGTTTTTTAATCTGGAAGCTTTAGAATATAATTCAGGCATAGCAACAAGTTCCTCAATCATTTTGGAGGAGCCAGATTTATTGTTTACATTTAGTACCGGCACAGGTGATATTGTCACAGATTATTCCAGCGACGAAAGTGTGAGATATTTCACATTTCAACCAAGACATCAATGATGATTCTTCGTCCGAATATAGAAGACATTGAATAAATCGCAGTTAATGAAAATTCTAATCAGATAAAATCTGCTGTACACGATTTATGAAACAAAATATATAAACAAAATTAAAAAAAAAAAATAAAAACAAGGGTTTCAGTGTCGTTAAAAATCATAACTGAAATTTCTGATTGTCGAACGAAATTATGTAAATATTATTGGATTTTACTGTATATTAAACAAAAAAAAAAATTAGTTTGCAAAATGTTGAAAGTATCATTCCTAAATCCTGACGGCCAAAAAAGGAAGCAGCAACGCCACGAAAACCTGCTAAGAAACACAGTTTGCCTAAAGATTTTAAAAAGATTTTGCGATGTTATTTTAAATGGTAAAAAATACACACAAAGTTTTCCCTGCATGGAAAGCCACTATTGCCAAAAATATACTCAGAGAGGAAATATTTAGACAGTAACCTGTAGATAAGGAAAAAGCATGACTTATACCAAAATCTTTGTTTAGAAACGAATGTAAATCCTATAAGCGAAATTATTTGTAGGAGAATATTTTGTAAGAGTAAAATTGAACATTCTTTTGTACCGAAAAAATGTTTATTTTGCAATAAATACAAAATTGGCTTTACTCATGCAAAAATGGCAATGCAAACAGCCTATGACAATCATTTAAACAGAATAACGGAGGCTTTCAACAAAAAGTTCTGCAAAGGAAAGATGTAGTTTGAAACCAGATTTTAAAACCATTTCAATGGATATGCAAAGTGTTTTGTTGAGTTACTTTCATTTGCGTGTTTAATTGGGGTTGAGTTGTTGTTGAATTTTGAGTTACAGTTTATTGAGCGGTAGACCAATTTTTTTGTATATGCTGCTTTGAGAATTGATTTGGAAGATTACGTTTCGGTTGACTTGAGGGTTGAGTTGGATTCCGTTTATGGGTGTAATCGTTAACTAGGGATTAATTTGTGGGTTGAATTAGAGTTAGCTTAATTTGAGAGTTGAGCTTAATGTTTAGTTTCGGGTTCGTTTTAAAGACTAGGTCGCTAGTCGAGTTGAAATTGAGTTGATGTTGGGCTAGAGTTTAGTTAAAGATAAGTTAGCGTCGAATTGAGGGTGAGTCAGCGGGTCAATTTTGAATTTATTTGAAGTTGTGCTGAGAGTTGAGTTGTTTTGATTTCATTTCATGTACGTATGTATTTTTTGCCTAATTGAATTGAAGATGGAGTTATACGTTCAGCTCGGGGTAAAGTGGGGGGTCGACTAAGAGGTTGAGTTTAGGGCTGAATTTGGAATAGACTTAGAGTTCAATTAGGGTTGCTTTGGTGTTGAGTTGGGGACCGGTTAGCCTTTACTGCTGAATGTTGGGAACAAATTTGATGGTTGAGTTCAGATCTGAGTTTGAAGAAGTTAACTGGAGTTGTGCTTATTTAAGTGCATGTGCGCATGTAGTTTTCGGACTGTGTTGACTCTATAGGATTGAGTTGGTCGTTTACTTGAGGATTGTGATGATGGCTGAATTGTGGACGAATAGTGTTTTGAATTGGGTTTAAAATAATAGGGTTCAGTTGAGGATTAATTTCGGGGTTGCTCCAAAGGGTTGACGTGGAGTTGGGTTATATTATATGTATCAAGTTTACGACGATTTGAAATGAACGTTTTTAGCTGAATGCTTAGTTAGAGGTTGAGTTAAAGGTTGAAATTGATTTGGGCTTAGGGTTGGGTTAAGGGTTCAGTTTAGCTAGAGTTAGTTTGAGTTAAATTTATGTTGGATATGAGCGAGTTTGAGAATAATTTGGGAATAAGTTGAGGGTTTAGTGCAAGGTTAGGTTGATTTGAAATCGCACGCAAAGCTATGCGTTTTGATTCAGTATTGACATGAAAGTAAACGGACAGATTTGCGTGAATTTAACAGGTGTATTTGTCGTAATTGTAGACGAAATTATGAATGGGTAAATGGAAAATCGAAAAAGGCTATCCGTAGAGCAAAAAGGAGAAGTTGGCGGAACTATTTGTCAGAAATGACACACAGAACCACAACTAAAGATGTATGGAATCAATTTATTAGAGTGAGAGGTAAAATTAGGAATGAAAGAAACGTTGTAATGGATGATCCTGAAAAAGAAAATCAATTCTTACAAATGATGACGGTTGTTCAGAATAATGTAGGTGATAGTAACGATTGGGTGTTATTTGAAAATGTTGGTGAAAATTTGAATGAAATATTTGTGCATTTTGAATGGAATGAGTTCCTGAGGGTTTTAAAAACGGCAAAATCTACGACCTCAGGAATAAATAGAGTGAGTTCTAAAATGATTGGGCTGTTGGGCGTTGAAGCAAAGGAAATCTTGCTTCGAATTCTCAATAGGGTATGGATGAGTGTTCAGATACCGGAAAGATGGAAGAATTGCAGAGTTGTTCCAATTCTCAAAAGGGATCGCGACACAAATCTGGCAATAAACTATTGTGGAATGAATGTTTTTATTAAAATTGTGAATGGGATGATGAAAGGCAGGCTTGAAAAGTTTATGCATGTAAATAGTTTATTGCCAGGACCACTTTTGATTTCCCACGCAACCATTCTCCAAACGAATGTGTGGAAAAATTTGTGTGAGAAATACGAAAGGAAAAGAAGTTTGTTGTGGCGGTATTTCTGGATATTGAAAAAGCGTATGATTATGTGGTTCCAGGGAAACTTTTGAGGTTTTTTTGAACCTGGGATTTCCTGGAAAAATTTGTAAATGAGTGTATGAGTTTATGAGTGAGCGTAAGTTTTTTTTGTATGGAAGAGGTTATAGATTGGAGGGAGCGGTGAATATTGCGCTTCCTCAGAGAACAATTTCTCCGACCCTCTTCAATCCGTATACGAGCTCAATAAATGGCGAGGCCCTAAATCAAGTTTAGGAATGTGTTCTTCAGGTAACACAATGTTTGAATGATTTAAATCTGCGGGTGAATTCGAGAAAATGTAATAGTATATGGCATTTAGAACTAATCAAAAAATTGATATGCGAATCTATGATGAGAAAATTGAGTAATCAAGATTGACTAGGTATTTGGGAATCTGGATCGACAATCGAATGAGTTTTAAAGTCCACATGGAAAAATTAGCCGATAATTGTAAGAGCAGATTAAATGTGATCAAAAGGGTGAGTAAACCAAAATGGGGGGCTCACCCTAGCGTGACTGATATGCTGCGAAAGGCGCTAGTGTCTTCCAAAATTGCTTATGGGCTGAGTGTGTATGGTGATGAACCTAAGGTCGGGCTTGAAAAATTAATGAAAGTTGAGAATGCAGGTGCTAGAGTGGTATTGGGGGCGATTAATTCTACCCCAATACATATTCTATGGTCCGCGAAACGGGTGAGTTACCTCTTAATTATATTAGGGAATGAATCACCGTGCGAGAGACTGTGCGAATGTTTATCAAAGATAATATGTTAATGAATGAGATAAAAGTAAGATTGGAAGGAGGAACGGATTACCAAAAAACGCAACGGTCGAAAAAATAATGGCGGAAAATATAAATATATTTTCCAAAATTAGACAAGTTGGTCTAAAAATTCCTCTCGAAAATTTTGCTGTGTGCTTGAATTTTGGAGAATGTAATGAATGCATAATTGATTGGAAATGTGAATGGTATCAAGTTGGCAATGAATGAAGGGAGCAGGAGAGTAGTTCTATTCTCCGATTCCCTGAGTGGTTTAGAATTAATAAAACAGGGAGGGGGTACTCAGGGCAGTTGCATGTGCTCCTCAGTTGGTAATTGAGTGGAGGGTTGAGATGTTGTGCGATTGGGATTGAGTTGAAGTTGATTTGTGGTTGAGTTAGCTTGTGTGACTTCGATAAATCAGTTTCAGTCAGGATGCATTGTCCCAGCATATTTTACTTTTTCTTTTTTTCTATTTTAGAAAAAGTTAATTGGAATCATAAGCTCCAGTACAATTTTTAACATAAAAAAAAATACTTTTAGTTGTGTTGTATGTATAGTTATGAACATAATATTAAAATAACACAAAAAAAAATTAATTACTAAAATAACTGTTTATAATGATTGTCTTATTTCCAATTTCGTAATATTAAAGTGATAAAAATTACTTAGTTCGTTATAACTTCCGAAATTGAATTCATTACTTCCATAACCGATTCTATGAGAATCTAGTTTCAAGAGTGTTTAAAAATTTCTTGTGGGATCACACAACTGCCAGTTCATTAACAAGTACGAACTTGAAATGTGCCCATTAAGTAAATTGAAGTGACAACAATTTTCGAGGATTTCCATATTTCAACATTTGGAGGTAGATTCCTAATATCACCATGGTGTTTTCCTTGCATAAAAAATTAAAAAAGATTTTTGAACTGACTCAATTCTAAGGCTGTGTTTCAATCGGGTAAAAAGTTAAATTTTCTAACTGTGGTAATAAATATTAAATTTTCCTCACTTTTTAATCGTTTTGGTGTTTCAAATGAAACTGGTTAAAAATGTGACGTTTCCGTTTTTTATTTTTGCTTTGCGTAGAGAAAAGCAAAATACAAGCTACAAATTTTTAACTGGTCCGTGACCAGTTAAAATTTTTGTGGTAAATAAAATGCCAAAAATGTCACTTTTTAACTTTTTACGCAATTATTTATTCGTTTGAAACACAGCCTAATTATATGAACACTATATCATGGAGACCATACGCATGATACATACTTGAGCTGTGAGTGTACAAAAGATTGATACAGCCAAACAATAACTCTAGGATCATTAAACTCTTTAATGGTACGTTTTACTAATCGTAACATAGAGTCGGCGAAATGACGATTCAATGATAAGATCAATTTATTATTTAAAATGTTGTTATCATAATTAAAATGCGATTTTGAATGTGTAAAAGTCATCATTTTGCAATTTGTTACACCAACGTTTTTTTGTTTTTGAGCATTGCCGTCAATCACTTATGTTGCTCGTTTCGTGAATTCTACGCAGAAAAACGTCCTCGGAAAAAACATCTACTATCAACGACTTAAGAACGTAAAATATATAATCACAAACAATCGACTCAAACAAGTTAGGAATTGCCCACCATAAAGAAATACGCATATAGATAGATATCACCCCTATTACCACCCAGACAACCTCAAACATCTTGCAAAAGTAAACTATTAAATAAAATTGACAAAGGCTGAGCCATTGCATTACAGAATTGTTTAAGATGTTTAAAGAAATATCATCTGGATCATATCTATCCTTAAAAAACGGAGGGATTTAATGATATCATCTGATGATATGTAAGGGTTATACAAGCAAACGTTGGTACAACTGCCGTCATCACTTTCATACTCAACAACATCAGTCCGTTTATAAATGTTTGAAAAAAGCGAAGCAAATAAGTTAGCAATATCATCAGAATTATTCCCAGTTACATCATTGAACGACGTTGTTGATAGAAATCCAAAAGTTTTTATTTGATAGATTTGATAAAATATTATTTTCAACTTTGGCAATAAAATTCTTGTAAACATCAAACTATTATGATAAATCTAAAAATGATAATCAAACCTGTCGAAGCCAATAAATAAAATGTCATAGAATAGATGCACATCACGGTTAATATCTAACCAACAAAAAACACGAATCCCAGTTAATCGATTTGAAATAAAAAATTAAACTATGATTATCAGCACGCCAAAAATCAAAAAAATTTATTGAATTAAAATGGTTGATATTGTTTTTTGTTGATTTGTTGATTTTAATACGACAAATTAGAATCTATACAGATATATTCAGGATCCGATGTTATATTGTGCGGAATGACAGTTTATCTCATCATTCAACCTCTGATAAGTTAAAATCACCAAGTATCAGCACGTTGTCATCCAAGCTGAGTTTGGAAATCTTATTATACAAACAGTTCGAATCAATTGATTTTTCGGCTTTTTTATAGACAAATATATTAATTGTTCATGGCAATCCCAATATTTTCGATTTGGTAAATCATAAAAATAAAGAGGCCAATCCGTCATAACATTTCTACTGAAAAAAGTAGAAATATAATTCCCCATTCCCATAATTTTGGCCCAAGGCCCAAAGAGTTATACCAATGTATTACTCTGCAAAAATGAGAACCCTCCATAAGTTCTTTATAATGGTAGTTAGGTTTCGTACTGAAAAGTTTATATACTCATCAGGCCGCTACGACTAAACTACAAAAGATCCCACTACTGTCCCATGTAAATCCATGGGTTTTTGATATTTGATGTAGTGAATAATAATTCGCTATGTCAGTACGTTCTAGCCAGATACTTAATGTAAGTGGCTAGAGTGGAGATAAGTAAACCAACTTTCAATACGAAACCAAACTACCAACATAAAGAACTCATGAAGGGTTCTCATTTTTGAAGAGTAATACATTGGTATATCTCTTTGGGCCTTGGGTCAAAATTACGCGAAGGGGAAATTATATTTCTACTTTTTTTCAGTATATATGTTATGATGGATTGGCCTCTTTATTCAACACAATTAATATATTTGTCTATAAAACTCCGAAAAAATCAATTGATTACAGACATACAAATTAAATTCTTAATAAAACAGTTTGAATATGTCGTATAAACTTCACATGGCCAATTTACATTAAGTACCTCGTGTTTGGTCATAAACGACAGTATCTGCGCTTGAGTAGTTTATATTCTCGTAATCTGTTGATTTTTCCCTTCTGAAAAGGTTTTACTTGGGTCTAGTCTTCTAAGGTCGATAAGGTTAGAGGACCCATTGCTTATGTTATTTATGCCCATGTACTAAAGGCTTCAGAAATATGCGGATTCCCGTGGAAATCCAAAATCATCGAAATCTGAGCACAATTGCATATTTTCGATTTTTGAAGCTTTGAATTTGTGGTCTTTTGTTCAGTTGATTTTCAATAAAATTAAATTTTTTACAAAATGTGTAGAAATATTCGAGTGACCTAAATACCCGTTGGCAAGACAATTTTTGGTCTCAACACCTATTGATAGAGGTATCAATCATCGAAATCGGAGCACAATTGAAAATTTTCGATTTTTGAAACACTGAATATGTGGTTTTCAATTCAACCTAATATTTCCTGTTTGAAACATTTTTTATTTTCGTCTACTTTGAAATTATGGTTGGTATTAAAGCAAATAAAGACATTGCATTAATAAATTACTTTATATGCACGCTAATTTTAGCTTCGAATTGTTAATTTATTGTTTTAATTCAAATGGCCTATACAGGCTAACGAAAAAGCAATATCCTATTCGTCATACCACGCTTTACAAAATTTCAGTTAATTAAGTTTCCAATCTTCAAAATGTTAATTTGGTGTCGCCCAAATATAACTAAATTTAGATGTTAGCTAACATTAGGTAAAATTTTAAAGGTAGTAAAATAATTAACTGAATTTCAAAGCAAATCCAAAACAACGAGTATAGCGTGTATTTTCAGTTACGTATACCCATTACAGTTGACATTTTACCAATGCTAATTTAAATAATAATTTCACACATAAAATTATTCTAATTCATCATAAATTATTCATTAAAAAATATACGAAGAAGAAAAAACCTCATAGGTAAGTGAAATGTTCAAGAATTACCAAATACTCTAAATCGAATAACCTCCAATTAAATGCATTTCACTGTGTCATAACCTTTTCGAACAAAAAAACATCATTAATTATTGATCATTGTGTCATCTGGGCCGCATATGTAAATTTTAGGGTACATTCGAAAGAAAGCACATCAAGCAGGTAATGTGTGCACATATATGAATATGCGCACACATACATAAATTTGATGATTCATTTATCCAATTTTCATCTATTGTTGAAATTTTAATTTATGTATTTTAATTTATATATAAAATAAATTTCAATTAGATATTGTAGGTACTTGCATAATCATAATAAAGGTTTAAATATTTTGTTAAGGTATAATTTAAAAAGAATTTAGCACATGCTTTTGAGTAGGGTAAACGATGACGACGACGAAGACTAATAAAATATGTAAATTTTTAATTTTAAATCAATTTTTTGGTTAATTTTTTACTATGTCAATTGAAATCCAACCAAAAAGGGTAGTAATGCATTCAAACAACATGGGGTTCGTCTCCATATAAGTACACATATAAATTATTCGAAACTAATTATTTGAATACATTATCTTTTCAACGAAAACATTAAAAATCATTAGGAACTTGTTTTTCAATTGAACCATGAATTGAAGAAAAAAATCTTTCTAGTACATTATAGACTCGAGTGATTAATGTTAAAATGCAAAAAAACATTTAAGAAAACGTGAAAACACGTCTAATTTTAGATTCTTGAAGAAACATTGTGTTGAAAAATTATTATTAAGATATGGGGAGGGAGACGACATAAGGAAGTAACATTATCCTTTTTTGTGATGTTCTTTATAGTGAGGCCAGTATCTATTTTTAAAAAGGTTATAAAACACACAACATAATTATTGAGGGTGATAAAACATTAATGTCAGATGTTAAGAGGATTGTGTATATGTGTGTGTGTTATGTTTTTGTTTTAATTGACTAGGAAGCTGTGTTGTTTTTAGTGTTTCGTGTATTGTAGATGCGACCTGAGATTTACTTGCATATACTATATAGATACGAGTATATGAAATGGATCAAAGTGTTTATTTTGTACAAATTAAATTTTAAGAGGGCAATTTATGTGCAAAGGGTGTGGACCAAGCGTTTGACAGTTTCTTAAAATAGATCAGTGGATGACGCGTGGCTGGCATTAAGTCTGGAATTATATTGTATACATAAAAATTAAATGCAGACGACAAAACGAAATATTGTTTATGCAGGAAATAAATCTGTAGGTCGTACGAGCCGCGATCACCTGACAACACAAATATGTATGCATAATATATTACATCCAAAATTGGTCCAAATATTTTATCAATAATAATTTTTGTATTCATTATTTATATCCTAAATTATCAAATTTAAATATGTATACAAGTAACAAATCAACCACCAGACAAATAAAAAAAAAATGTGGGCTTTCTTATCAAATACATATTTATACAATTCAGGTCTCTTAAAACCAAAATTTCTGTTTGGTTTATTTATCCTGTTTGATGAAGAATAAACCAGTTGTTGTTGTTGTTATTTTATGGTGAATACAACATGAATTTGTTCAGACAAAATCTTGTTTATTTTCTTATCAATTATTGAACGTGAAAAATGGATATAAATTATTTATATTTTCTTATCATACCAAACAATATGATTATTGACTTAGGGAAACAATAACTTAATTTTGTTTTAAGTTGATTGAAATTTACATACATATAAATGTACAGCTTAGTTTGATGAACTGCATTACGCGCGAATCGGGTCATTGCATTAATTCAAGGCCTAGGTTAATAAAATTATGAGAACTCATTTTTTTTATTTTTATTTATCAGTCCACTTCCTGAATAATTTTGATTGATAAACGGACTGCAGGTGATCTCGAACGCATAATCAAACATAATTTCAATATCATGCAAGTATTTGATGATCGCTTCACGTAATTGTTGATTTAACTCATTTAAATATTTGTATTTGCATCCCAACCAATTTTTTTTTTTTTTTGTAAAGTGTGATAATATTCTTTTGGTTGGGATAAGTATTTAACAAATTCGTAACAAAAAAAAAAAAAAAATAATGACACTCTAAGTTTACATTAGATAAAAATGATGAACAAACCACCGTAACCGAGAGATAATAATTTATCGTTTAAATGTGTCATAACATTAGATAGGTCTTATGTACCTATATAGGTCTTATGTACCTATATTGGTCAAAATACATCCTAATTTGTATTGTGACCTTTTTTGTTGTTTTTGTAATGGTGAAGTATCAACAATCATCCTACCTGCTCACCTTATCAATATATAAGGTTGTGTTGTAACCGCCATTTGTTGCAACGCTTAAATTTAATTGCGGTACCCAAAGACTGGAGCTCAGCAAAACTAGTCGAAAATGTTTGATTCAGTGGACCTCTCTGGGATTAAATAAATTCTAATTTTAATTCGAAATTTACGTTTAATGTAAATGTTTTGAAATTTACAAAAATTTAAAATTTAAAAATTTAACAAAACCTAATTTTTTAATATTTTAACGATATTGTAAAAAATCAAAAGTTCGAAAATATTGAACTTTTTTAGAATTATCCAAAGTTCTAAATCTACGAAGATTAATTTTAGTGATTTATAAAGCTTAATTTTTTTTTGAAAGCTTGGCCTTAAAATATTCAGATTTAATATTTGGAAAATTTGTTTTAAAATTTAAGAAGTTTACCACTGTAAATTAATTTTCGAATTTACACACTTTAGGGATTTGCACGCCAATCTTCAATACAGTATTGTTTTTCCTGTAGCAACAACAACTAAATTCCCAAATTAAAAATGGAAATACTCTCCTAAATAAAAATTTATTAAATCGCCAAATATTTGTTTATTGTATTTGATTTCTTTTTGTACTAAGTTATAATCTGGAAAATGAAGATTTCTTTTGGTAATATTCCGGAAAATAACAAATCCCATTCTAATTTTAAAATTGAATCTCTATTTTCTAGAATATTTAAATATAAATAAAATATTTAAATATTAACAGGAACACGCCAGAATAAATAAAAATGATAACTGGAAAATGAAAATTTAATAATTAAAAATTCTAGAAAATTCAGATTTAATTTTGAAGTAGTGTAGATTTAATTTTGAAACGTGAAACTTTTTTTTCTGCTGCTATTCTCGTATCATGGTAGAATGGAAATTCCGGCAGACTAGGAATTTGTTCGAACTTTTAATTCTAAAAAAAAAATTTATGTTTTAGTAATGCTACGTAATACGATAAAAGTAGAAATATAAACATTTAAGATAAAATATCGTCGATATTATAGAACGGTTTACCCGGAAATTGTTACAGTTGAAAATATCTGAAAGGAAGCGAGATGCATTCAAACTTTTGTTGTACGGTGGCGCCATTTTATTATTTGTTTGGAATTATTTATAATTTTGCGACTAAATATGACTGAGAAAATTACAAACGATAAGCAGTATGAAAAGTTGGTTAATTTAATGACTGCAAGAGAAGATATTGCCAAAGGGATTCTAACCAATTGCATATTTTGGGACCTCCAATAAAAGATTCTTGAGGGTGGCGAATAATAAGTAATTTGAAAATATGTGACCCCTGCAGTAGCCCCTAGAGTAAAACTTTTAAAGTAGCTAATTTTTGGCTTTTAGACAGGATCGTCGATCACTAATAATTTGCCCTGTTGCGCTAAAGACCCGTCCGGATTCCACAGATGTGGCCGGAATACAAAAATACTTCAAGGCGCATTGTCGTACTAAGCCAAATTGTGTGATGTTCTTAAATTAAAAAAAAATTGAAAATAATTTAATTTAATTAAATTAACAATCGTCTCATATCAAAATGTTTCACTCACTTTCCAAAGCTCTACCGGATTGGATTTAATGTCAACTATAGTCATTTCTACGTGGTGCTTCACTATTGCCACATGGGAGTAATTAGTCTGCTGCCTTTCACTGATTTTTGTTTCAAGAAACGATAAGACGTGCCCCGAAACTTCAAAAGGTGTACGAGCTGACTGGCCACTTGGTGCATGTTCTATTTGTTTATCATTGGACTTTCTTAAGTCATTTTCCAGTAAAGTTCTACCTTTTTCTGCGTTTCTTTACGAATAAATTCATTACATTTAAAGCGTGGATCTAAAATGGTTGCGACCATGACAATATTAAATTGCTCATATGGATACAATCGCTTAAGTAAATTTTGTGTTAGAAGAGTGCGTATATTCATTCCTTCTTTGGTTTTAAGATTTTTCTTAATTAGTAGCAAGTTTAAATATAAACCGTGGGTCCGATTTGATCAATGACTTTGAGAATCCGTTGGATCATATAAAATGTACTGTCACCTTGTTGGCACTCTTGAATAAGTTTAAACGCGATTGTCGCATCTTGTTCCTCCTTTAACATATTTGAAGCTATGGAACTACTTTTAAAAAATCTTACTATGTCCTTACATTTTGTGATAATGGAACGCACTTCATCTAGCTTTAACGCGTCCTGTACCGCCAAATTCAAAGAATGTGCGAAACATCCTAACTGTTGCACACCTAATAAATCACATGCCTTGACCATAACTTTAGCATTGTCGGTTACAACACAAACAACTTTCTCTTTTATGTCCCACTCAATAAAAACGCCATTGAGGGAACTTGCTATATTTTCTGCATTATGATTGGACTGTACTAAAAGTGGTTTTGCCAAAAGAACTACCGATGTTAACTCATGATTATTTACAAAAAAATGACATGTCACTGTCAAGTACGATTCTGTCGCTCTAGAGCTCTACAAATCACAAGTGATAGCTATGTGATTTACTTTATCCAACAAATGTTTTAGATTTCGCGTAGCACTGTTAAAAATATTCGGCATCATACTATTCCGTATTGTAGTTTTGCTAGGAATGACGTATTTGGGATCTAGCTTATTTACAAAATTTCGAAAACCTTCGTCATCTACGATGCTGAATGGTTGCAAATCTTTTGTAATCATTAGTGTGACTACTTCCGCCATGTTGCTCGTATTTCCACTTGTCTTGAATTCTTTTTCACATGAAATGCATTTTGCCAATTTTTTATCGGCTGATCGTTTGAAAAACTTCCAAACTTTTGAGGATTGTGACCCATTTGAAAATTCTGCTTGTTGTTCATCTTTATTTACTTGCACTTCTTCACAGTCTGCTTGAGGCTCAGCTGTTTCTTTTATACATATATCTTAATCAAAAAAAATCAGCAAATGTTTTAACTAAATTAATTGTTATTAACTTTCCTTTTTCGGCACAAACATTTTTGCATTATTAACGTATTTGAGCGACGTAAACTTAATTGATTTTATATCAGTTTTGGCGAATAAAATTTACTTCTCAATGCACACAAATACTTGATAAAAGCTATTTAGCTAATATTTTAATATTTTTGTCAAACAACCACCACGAGAATTAATTTTCTTAAAAATTAAAAATTCCAGAGGGGATTTTACGGGTTGAATGCTAACTTTAATACAAATTTCGGAAACATATTTTTTAGTTTCATCCCGAAAAAAATTAAAATAATCAAAAATGAGCATGATTATTCACTTAAATCTTAAAAGCCTTGAATTTAAAATTATGGGAATGGTAATGATATGATGATGCCAAAATGTAGTTTTGTCTGTCCTGAGTCCAACCTATGTACCGCCATTATCATATGAGTTGGCTACGAGGTCTTTAGGATTTATCCAAGCAAGCACGATTTATATAAATTTCTGGAAAATAAAGATCCAATCATCCTTATCTCTATTAAATATGAAAATTTTAAATCTGGAAAGAGAATTTAAATTGGGGAAAATGAAAAGCACGATTCATATAAAATTGTATTGAGATACGAACGGGAAGGTTTGCTTACGGAGTCGTGGCCTCGAAAGGTAGTTTAGTCTATCCTGAGTCCAACTTATGTACTGCCATTGCCATATGAGCTATCTACAAGGTCTTTAGGAATTATCAAAGAAAGCACGATGCATATAAAATTGTACTGAGATACGAATGGAAATATTTGCTTACGTGATCGTGCCATAGGCTCTTATCTCAGCACAATTTTATATACATTTTGCTGTCTTGGATAAATCCTAAAGGCCTTGTAGCCAACTCATATAGTAATTGCAGTACATACGTTGGACTCAGGAAATACAAAACTATATTTTGGCATCAGCAGCTCTGTGGCCCTCAGGATAGACTAAGTACATTTGTTTTGAAATCTCTGTGGCCACGACCATGTATGCAAATATTACCCTTCCCATATTTTCAAATTCAATGCTTTTAAGATTTAATTGAATAATCATGCTCATTTTTGATAATTTTAATTTTTTTCGGAATGAAACTAGAAAATCCTAAAAAACATTTCGGGTTGAATTTCGGGCTAACATTTTAAAAATTTGAATTTGACTCTAAAGGAATGTATTTACGATCAATATAAAATCTATGAAACCAATTTTGTATCTTGACTTAAGATGAAACTAATTTTAGCTAAGCCCTTAGAAAACGAAAATAAATCGGAACTGTGTTTTTTCAGCTATAATTCATTAGTTTTTGCTTTATTTTAGCCCGATATCATATTTTATTAAAAAAAAAATCAAAAAATTATGTAATGGCTCAGGAAACGTACTGTTAGGCCTCATAGATTTAAGTCTAGAAGATTTTAAGTAAAATAAAGCAAAATCTTGTGATTTATTGAGAGAAACTAAATGCAAATCGGATAGATATTTTAGATTTTTGAAATATGGAAAACGATTAAAACGCAAACACTAATTTGAAGTTTGGGAAGTAATTTCCAGCAGCTGTATCAAATTGTATACCAGCTACGAATGGAAGTGTTTTTGAAATTCCAGTCAAAAACATATCAGTCAAAAATTAATAGGCAACGCAGTCAAAATAGTTTGGAGGTTGAAGTGGAATCAAAAAACTAAAAAGGAATTCAAGTCAAAATTTTTTTTATTAGAATTCTTTTTGGATTTGTGACTAAAATATTTTTTGAACAGATGATTCAGTCAACCAATTAAAAAGGAATTCCAGGCAAAATAGTTGTCCAAAAAATTCAGCAAAAAAATGAAAGAAGATTATGACTAGAACTCCTTTTAAAAAAAAACTTCTGTCCATAAAAAGGTGTTTCAGGTGTTTGAATGGACCCTTTATGTATTTGGAGTGAACAATCTTCTTGAAAGATATTTCCGTTAAAAGTTTTTCGACTGGAATACCTTTAGATTGGTTTTTTTTAAAAAGGCTATAGTCAAAAGCAGTTCAGCAAAAACAGAAAGGAGTTTTAGTCAAAAATTTAAAGGCCACTCAGAAGGAGGTTTAATCAAAAAACTATAAAGGCATTCAAGTCAAAACTTGGATATGTGATTGAAATATAGTGAAAAAACAATTCAGTCAAAAAACGAAAGTAGTTTCAGTCAGTTAAAAGGCATTTTGGTCACAAATTTTTAAACTAGAATACCTTTGTGGTAGTTTGGTCAGAGACCTGTATGTCGGCTACGGCGTCCCAGTTAAAACGAGAAAAGAGTTTTTGGTCAAAAAATAGAAGATTCTGAAATGCGTTTTAAGAACGTAATTCAATCAGATAACTAAAAAAGGATTCAAGTCAAAATTTTTCTGACTGAACTTCTTTTAGGATCTTTGACTTAAATTTTTTTTGAAATAGAGATTCAGCCAAACAAATAAAAAGAAATCCTACGCAAAATTGTTGTTAAAAGTGAAATTAATGTTATGGTTCTTCCAGACTATGAATACGCCCGAAACAGTTTTAAAATATTCTGGTAAATGCAGATTTCCTGTCTAATATTAAAAATACTTAAATCTTCATTTTTCAGAATATTTCAAAATTAAATTCTCCTGTTCTAGAAATTCTGGAAATGGAAGCAAACCTACCAAAAAGTATTTATGTCCAAAAACATGAGACATGAGACTGACTGATCTTTTAATCTCAAAAAAAATGTTTGACAGAAACTCCTTTCGTTTTTTGACTGAATTATTTTTGACTGTCCCGGAGAACAATTTTGCCTGGAATTCCAATTCCAATTAGAGCTCCAATTCCAATTTTTGACTAGAACCTCCCTTCTCTTCCCTGGAGCTAACGTATACGGCTACGAAGGCATTTCATTCAATAAAACCCACCAAACAAAAGATATTCCAGTCCAAAAATTTGTGAATAAAATTCCTTTCAAGAAGGTTGTTAAGTCCAAATATACAAAGGGCATTACAGCCAAACTGTTTTCTGACCGAAACAACTTTTTTTTTGTACTGAAGTCCCTTTTTAAAAGAATTTTTAATTATAATATTTGTATGGGAAATTTTATGACTGAAACGTTTTTCGTTTTTTTGCTGAAACATTTTTGACTGAAATTCTCGGAGGCTAACGCAAGCAGAAAACTATTGTTGAATTGAAACAATTTGCTCCAACATATCCACGTATAAATTTCAAATTACTGGAACCAGTTTAATTCGCCAAATTAACAAACTCTGCTACAAATACCAATAAGGTTTTGTGTTCGAAATTTTAACTGCAAAACTGTTCCTGCCCTATTTTGTTGTCGCGTGCATTCAAGATTAATGTTTTTGTTTTTAATTCTTGAGATGAGAAGTTTTTTTATGATATGGCTGTAAAGTAATCACATCAAAAAATTCTCCAGAAGAATAGATCCTCCTGAATATTTTATAAAATGTGAAAAATTAGTAATTATCTATTAAAACTGTTTGAATCTTAATGTGTTTTCTCCCATTTTAACACGATCACAAATAAATCTCCTACTTTATTGATCATTTTTTGGCTAGTCCCATAATTGTGGTTGCACATACTATATATAAATAACCGTTAACAGAAATGATTTTTGAAAAAATGGTGCAAGATTAAATTAACCTTTATTCCAGAAACAGTTTGTTTCTCAACATGTTTGTTTCCGAGATTTTTTTTCCAGATTTTGGGGTTTCAAGATTTTTGTGTCGAAATTTACTTTATATTGTCCCATCGAAATTTTGTTTTTCGTGATTTTAATTTAACTACATTTACAAATTCCAGAGTAAATAGGAATATTGTGTAAAGCCATAAATTGTTTATGTAACTGAAGCGACGAGGTTGTTGGGGGAGTAGTTTTAGGAGTCAAAGCTTTCTAGGATATGCGATTCTCATAAGACTTCTTCCTAGTGTAGTTACGCCTCCTCGTGGCGACAACCGGGCAATGCATCCTAGAATGTAGCCAAGTAACTTACACGACCGTGCAATGGCGGTAAATCCATTGCCCCAAGCTTTGGTGGGACAACATACGCTGAGAGCTGCGTGGCTAAGGGGGAGCTTAGTCTTTAGTATGTGAACTCCGGGTACCAGGCGACCCCCGGTTTAAAGTAGCCTTCCCACAGTATACCGATCTCTGCTGTGGGTGACCTTCATTTCTCGGATACTCGTGGGATTCAAATGGAAACCGAATTTAAAAAAAACATAGAGGGTGATGCCTCTTTAGAAGCATCAACTTCACCAGCTATTGAGTTGGGTCTCCTAAGCTATGATGGAATGGTAGATGCCACAAGGGCCACCACTCTTGATTATCTTAACGTCCGGACCAAGGAAAAGGTGGAACAGTCCACCTCTTCTACTATGGACACCTTCTGTGATGACAACATAAGTGTAATCTCTCAGTTATCGGACACCTCAACCATTGGTGTTGATATTGGGAACATGTCCCTCAACGCCGGGGAATGGGTTAAGCTCAACTCCTTCGAAAGAAGGCGTTTTAAAAAGGGGCTCAAGGAAGGCAAAACTAGAGAAGAGGCTCTAGCTGCTGCTAAGTCCGTGACCCCTCTGAAAGCATCCTCGGGGCCTGTTGCTCCTACCCTAGACAAGAGGTCTGGTGGTAAGCGTGAGAGGTCTTTCGAGGTTGCTCCGGAACCAAATAAACCACCTGCCAAAAAAGCAAAAGAAGGGCCTTCTCCGGTAAAGCCCTCTTTCAGCCAGGTAGCAGGCAGTGTTAAGCTGGGCATCGTACCAGGTGATCTCAGTGGCAATCCTCTTAGTATGGAGCAAATGGCAAACATACAGGAGTGTGTCATTGACCTCATTATTGGGATGCAAGGCTCAAACCACAAGCCGCAATTCCTTGGCTGTTTCCGGAGAACAGGTTGGCTATTTTTCATATGTTCCGATCATTCCACAGCGGAATGGATGAGGAACAGTTTTTTAAGCCTAAGCGAAAAAATTGGTCTGAACATAACTTTGGTGGAAGAGGATGATTTTCCTCGGCCAAACATCGTTAGGGGGTTCTTTCCACAGAGCCTTAGCTTAACTAGCGAGAAGATTCTCGCTACCATGGCCGCCCAGAACGATGGTCTCGCGGCCAACTCATGGAAGATACTGCAACGGACGACAACTGGCGCACTCGTCCATTTGGTTATGGCCATAGGCGAGTCTTCCATGAAGAAACTACGCGAATCCAACGGGAACATCGCATACCGCTTTGGTAGGATAAAACTCCTTCTCAAGAAGGATTCCCCCTCTACCAACCCAACCACTGGAGTCAGCTCCAGTAAGGAGGGTACTTTACCAGCCCCAGTAGTAGGCACAATCACAGACGAGGAGGCATCCAGGAACAGCAGCGCTATTGAGCATTCTGTTCCTGCTGCCTCTTCGTCGGGAGCACGATCAACGGATCTCTCCGCAACTCCTACTGTGGGATCGAGTAAATCAACACTCACCCCGAAAATTAAGCATATGGGCGCTCGGGGTGTTACTGGGAAAAGTGGCAGAAACAGGCCAAGTCCCGCAAAGCAGACGGCTGGCAAGCAGCCAGGAGCGTAGAGCTCCTTTACCCTAATCATCCAGTATGGCTGGTACTATTAGGGTACTACAAGCGAATCTGCATCACGCAAAAGGAGCTTCGGATACCTTTTGCAACAGGTTCGCGAAACAACACTTAACCCTTGGCCTTATCCAGGAACCTTGGGTTAATGGAGGAAAAATCAGAGGCCTCCACCTCAAGTCATGTAAGTTGATTTACGATCGAAGGGAGGAAGTTCCCCGAGCAGCAATATTTGTTTCATCTAATATTAACGTTCTTCCAATTCCAGAGTTCACCACTAAGGATTTGGTTGCAGTAATCCTGGAGGTTCCGACTAGCAGGGGAATGCAGGAGACAATATGTGCCTCTGCGTACTTCCCTGGTGAGTCGGTTAGTGCTCCACCTGTAGTTGTACAGGATCTGGTGGATTACTGCAACCTAAAAAACAAGCATTTCATCATAGGCTGCGATGCTAATGCACACCATATCATTTGGGGCAGCAGTGATACAAATGGCAGAGGTGAGTCCCTTTTAAATTATCTTATGAGTAATCACATAGACATTTTAAATAAAGGTTCGAACCCCACTTTCATAAACTCGACTCGGCGAGAGGTGTTGGACCTCACTTTGTCAAGTCAGTTTATTTCCAACTCTGTTGCAAACTGGCATGTTTCAAGCGAAGCTTCTCTGTCGGACCACATGCACATCAGGTTCGATATACCGGGAGTGATCATACAGGCAACAGAGCGTCGTATCCCTTGTTTTACAAATTGGAAAACATATAGGGATATTTTATTTATCAAAGCAGACATGCTGCCAACATCTTTGAGTTCAATTAGTGACCTAGAAACCGCAGCTGGTCTGCTTAATGACGTGCTCCTATCTTCCTACGAAAGCAGCTGTGTGGTGCGTAACGTTGTGGTTAATCGCAAAGTTCCATGGTGGAACGAACAGCTGGCTAAACTTCGTAAGAAGGTTAGGAAATTATTTAATAGGGCAAAGCATTCCAATGAGTGGAATGAATATAGGCAAGCCCTAACCAGTTACAACACAGAACTAAGGCGTTCCAAACGCCTCACGTGGAGGAAAAACTGTGGAAATATCGAGGATATACCTACAGCTGCTCGACTCCATAAAGTTCTAGCTAAAGATCAGTCCAACGGGATTGGGCTTCTTCTGAAATCCGATGGTAGTTATACATCAGGTCGCAAAGAGTCGCTCGAAACCCTGCTTCAAGTGCACTTTCCGGGCTGCACTGTTTGCGACACAAATACAATCACTAACTCCATATCTGGTACACACATGGGTGTAAATATGGGTTGGATTAATAGTTTATCCGGTAAGCTTTTTACTCCGGATAAAGTCAAATGGGCCATTAACTCTTTTCAGCCTTTCAAGGCTCCAGGAGGGGATGGAATCTTCCCAGCCCTCCTTCAAAGGGGCCTGGACTTGATTACCCCTGCTCTGGTGGCCTTGTTTAGAACTAGCTTCAATTGGGGTCACATACCACAGGCTTGGAGTCAAGTAAACGTGGTTTTTATCCCAAAGCCTGGCAATCGGCCATGTGAACTTCCTAAGTCCTTTCGACCTATCAGTCTTACATCGTTTATTCTCAAAACCATGGAACGACTTATAGATCTTCATATCAGAGACTGGTTAACTGCAACCAGACCTCTAAATCCAAATCAATTCGCCTATAGGAAAGGCAAATCCACAGAGGGTGCGCTGCATCTACTTGTCACCAAGATTGAAGCAGCCTATCGCTCGAAAGAAATTGCTCTGTGTGCATTTCTGGATATTGAGGGAGCTTTTGACAATACTGGATACGACTCAATTGCTAGGGCAATCAAGCGTAGAGGTATTGACGATCCGACTAACCACTGGATTAGTTCCATGTTGGTTAGTAGGAAGATTACATCTAAATTAGGTAATGAGTCAGTCACGATTACGGCAGCAAGAGGGTGTCCGCAGGGCGGTGTCCTGTCCCCTTTGCTGTGGTCACTCGTGATCGACGAGTTGCTTGATAATTTACATCTACTTGGGTACGATGCCATTGGTTATGCGGACGATTTGGTTATCATAGTCTCTGGAGGGCATGAACGTACGATGTCCGCCAGCATGCAACAGGCTTTGCTTGTTATTTCGAATTGGTGCACTGGGGAGGGCCTTTCGATTAACCCTAGCAAAACAGTCCTGGTGCCCTTCACCAAAAGACGTAATTTGAACCTTGGTTCAATTAGTCTTAATAATATAAATATCGGATACTCCAATGAAGTCAAATATCTGGGTGTTGTCCTAGATAAGAAACTAACTTGGAACTCTCATATTACTTCAACTACCGAACGCGCGGCCAGGGCCATGTGGGCCTGCCGGCGTATGTTCGGCAGGACATGGGGCCTGAACTCAAAAATGATTTACTGGATGTACATCATGATAGTGAGGCCAATTGTAACATATGGGGCAATAGTTTGGTGGCCTAAGGTACAGCAAAAAGTTATTATGAACAAGCTGACCTCATTACAGAGACTAGCATGTCTCGGAATTACAGGTGCTATGCGCACCTGCCCTACGGCGGCAATGGAAGCTCTCATCGGGCTCACTCCACTTCATATCCACGTCAAAAAATCAGCTGCTACCTGTGCAGCTAGATTGAAGCTCGTGAATCAATACAGTCATGATGACCATATGGGTCACCTGGACATTTTGAATGAACTTCCAGACCTGAATATGTTCTTTAGTGTCCCGGACGTTATGCCGAAAGAACTCTGCTTTGGCAGGAATTTCGTGGTAACAATCCCCGATAGAACAGACTGGGATACTGGGTTACCGCAGATGGAACCTAACAGCCTAGTCTGGTACACTGATGGATCAAAAATGGATAGTGGAGTCGGCATTGGTGTCTTTGGACCCAATCACAAAATATCGAAATCACTGGGTACTTACCCCAGTGTTTTTCTAGCCGAAATTCACGCCATCGAAATCTGCGCCTCTATTATTATGACCAAAGGTCTTAAAGGCGCATCCATCCACATTTTGTCTGACAGCCAAGCAGCACTGAAAGCATTGGCTTCTAACTGCTTGGTTTCCAAGTCGGTTCAAAGTTGTTATAAACTGCTACAATCTCTCTCTTGTCAAAACAAAGTAAGGTTGTGGTGGGTGCCTGGTCACATGGGCATCACTGGAAATGAGATAGCCGACGAACTTGCACGGGCAGGCTCGTCGACTACACTCATTGGCCCTGAGCCTTTTTGTGGTATCCCGTGGGCTTCTGCAACCTACACAATCAGTAAATGGGAAAAAATACAGTGCTTGACTTATTGGAACTGTATTCCCGGCCTTAGACAAGCCAAATCTTTGATCAGACCATTTCACCACAAAAATTTGGCGATCAATTTCAGCAAAGGAAATATTAGGAAACTTGTGAGTTTTCTCTCAGGTCACTGTAACCTGAGATATCATTTGAACAAAATGAACCTGTCCACAGAGACGGAGTGCCGACTCTGTTTGGAAGAGACAGAAACCGCAGAACACATACTATGTGAGTGTGTTGCTCTGTGCACACGGAGGTGGATTCATTTTGAAGAGAGGTATCTGACCCCGGAGAAATGTAAATTGGCCTCTATAAACAGCATTCTCGCCTTTATTAGAGAGGTGGAGAAGCTCCTGGAGTAACAGTACCCAACAGCACAAAAGATCTTTTAGGTCGTAGTGCTAGCCGCTTTTGGGCAGGGACGAAAAAAAAAAAAAAAAAAAAAAAAAAAAAAAAAAACTGAAGCGACGCCAGTTTTGCCTTAATCAGTTAAATCGTAGGCCAAGTTTGACGTGATTTTTAAATTTTTTGTTGTGGCTTTAAGTTCAGCCGAACAGAAGAAAGATATATATGGCAAGCCGAACATCCAGAAAACCTCGTACTACCTCAGAAGCATTGCAAAATGGCTCTTGATCGAACAACGAACAACAATATCCGGGTGCTGCTTGACGCGGTTTAGTCTTTGGAACCTAGTGAAAATTCATTTTTACGGACACCCGAATAGTTAAAACTTCTTGAGGATGAATGGTCATTGTAAACTTAAAGTTATTCCACCAAACTCGAAAGAACTAAACATTGCAAGTAATCACAAAGCAAAAAGCCAACAAACTTACCGGTGTGAAGTTTTTGAACATTTTTTTTTTGGGACAAAAAATTTATGCGAGGGTACATTGTGAACTTTTGACAAAAAATTGTGATTTTAGACCAAACTAAGCTTTTGGACAACTATTTTGGGACATCTTTTAACAATGTTGATTTGCTCATAAAGGAACTATGCAGGTTGTCAAGTATACATTGCGAAATTTAAATCACTCAGTGCCATTTTGATATGAGCCGTAGAGCTTTTGCAAAATTTTTTTGAATATTAACGAATCGACGTTGTAACGAAAGGAAGTTGTTCTCTAATATACCAAATAACATTAATCTCGGAGATTGGTTCATATAGTGACTATAAAGGTTGTAAAGCACTGATTGATTTGAATTCCGCAATAAATACCCTTTACAGCATATAATCACTATATTAAAGAACATATCATTCTAGAATAATTTCTAAAATTTAGGGAGGGGGTGGGGGGAATCTCTAAAATCTCAAAAATGCAGAATAATGTCGAAGCTTTCGAATGACTTCGATGTTAAGCCACAACATTTAAAAAATCATATAAAATAATGAAAATATCGCGATAACGTTTTTTAGCTACTGGATATTGTGCCGTGTATTATTGCCTTGCAAATACTGAAAATTTATAACCTGAAATACAGTAGATATTAATTATCTATCTATATTGAGGTGAGGTAACCTTAGCATTGTCAATTACATTGACTAATCTAATATAGCTGTGAAATAGAAGCGCGGTTGTCTTTAATATAATCTTTGGAATGTTGTTCAATAAATTTATTAACGCCTACATGGAACGTTAGTACCGCGTGTCAATCTATTTTTCCTAGTCTGAATATCATTTAGCAATATTGTCGCAAATCTCAGAATTATGTTAAAGACTCTTGATGTTTGTTTAAGCAACTTAGTGTTTTTCAGAGCAGGGTAAAAGATATATCTGAAGCTGAATGAAATATTTGCACGTGAACCGCAATGAAAACACAACAACAAGTACAAATGTGTTTTTGATATGTTTAGTACAAACATATCAAAGACACATTTGTTGAAGATGAATGCCATTTGAACAAATAATAATAATTAATTAATTAATATTAAACAAAATTACCGAAAATTTATCATAATAAACAAATTTTTGAAGTTTAGAATTTGTTCCTAATAAGAAGTTAATTTCCTAATATGACCTTTTAACCCTAATTCTCCTAGTCGTGTCATATCATTTTTCATGATTATAGTCATGTTACATCAAATTTTTCGATTAAACACACTACATGACAAATAGCACGTGATGCAGCAAAGACGATAAAACTTTTTTAACTGACATGAAAAACGTTATTTAACATAGCGTTACATAAAAATATTTTATAAATTTGTGTAATATGTTATATAACATTGTTATATAGCATATTAGGTTACAAATTAGAAACGCGCATTAAAAAAATCGTAAAATTAATATGACGTGACTTTGTGTATTCATGAAAAATGAAATTACAATTAGTCATACGAGTAATAGTGGAAACGGGTCTTAACAAAGAAATTGTGTGTAACACTTTGTTTAAAAACGTTTTTCATGTTATACGTCAATGTTTTATGGAATGATATGTAAACGCGCCGTGAAAATATTGTTTTGTAACAGGAATATTTTTAATTATTTATTTATTTTATATGAAGTTAATATTTTCCGAAAATTGTAAAATTTTTTTATTAATTGTTAAATGCAAAATTTTGATTTATTTGTTGTTATTTAGTTTTTGATATTTTGTTTCGATAACGGGGAATTCACAATGTATTTATTTATAGTGGTGGAATTTTTACAGTTTGTAAATACCAATTTTTAGTACTCTACAACTTATTCTCTAGAAGCAATTTCTGTAAAGTTACAGCTACAAAATTTTTACATTTCGTGAATAGGGGCATTAATTGTAAATTAAATTAGTTTCATTGGCGATTCCTCACATTTGGATTTATTTAGTTTAAATTGAAAATGAATAATTAACGAGCTTATCTTGAAAAAACTATTTAAATGGTTTGGAAAGGAGTACTAACGGCCTATACTGGACCTTTCCAGCCGATTCTAAATTTAATTTTACACTGAGTTAAAATTATTGACCGGCTTCTTGTGAAAATTTATAAATTTGGAATGTTATATCGGAAGAGATACTAAGAGTACGTATTGAGCTATACCTGTAGTGTGTCTGATTTGAATTTAATTTTAAAATGAGGTAGTTAATGATTTTAAGCTCCTGAGGAAAATTTATAAAGGTTTTTCAATTTAAAATTAAATTCTCGTCAGGCAAATGTCAAGAAGGATCCATCATGGGTCATATACTTAATGTAAATTGACGCTAATTGAAGCTAGAATAAATTATAGTCGTAATTTGACTGTTTTTAGTGCTTTAACTAATTACCCTATTTACGTGCTTTTATTTAAAAAGTGTCTTTTCATTCCTCAGCAATATACATTAAATTAAGTATAAAATAAATTTTAAAATTTCAGTTTAATGTGTAGTTTTCAAACTGAATTGTAAATGTTATATAAACCAATTTCATAGAAGAAGAAAACTTTGTCAAATTTGCTTGTATTTCAAATTACAATTAGCATTAAAATTTTTCATTACGCTCAGCTTCTAAAATGTTTACATTTCGTTAGAAACGAGCTTCTCATTATCTTTCATTATAAACAGTATCTGAATTAATCCACAAGCATTTATTTCGTTTATTTCTGTTCTTTTTAAAGAACTGACACAACTTAAAGAGCGCATTTTTGTTCTGGAATGACAATTTTACCGATATTATGTATAATAAATAAAACTACCGTCGAAATTATGCACGTTATTATTCTTAAGGGGTTAGATTGCCTCAAAATTTTATTAGGAAGTTTTGCCACCAGACAAATTTACAAGCTCTTTATTTATTATTTTATGTGGCACATTTGTGGCAACATTGTATAAGGAAATTTGTTAAAAATTCACATTTTTGAGAAAAAGGTTTTTAAAACTAAGGGTCATGCATTGCCGAACGAATTTTTAAAAATTTTGTATGTCAGTTCCCGAATGCAGGTTATTTGTGACAAAAAAGGATTTGTGTTTTAATTGCTTGGGCACATCACACAAAGCAGATAAGTGCAAATCGACTTGACATTGCAACATTTGCCGACGACGCCATCATACTATGCTACACCAAACTATTCAAAGGGAAACATCTAACAAGGTTAACTTGCTCCAGACTAACGTCGACACTAATGAAGAATGCTCAACGACTTCGGATGATAATACCATTACAAATTTACATATTGGCAGCAATTTCTAGTAAATTTTGCCAACTGCCCTTGTATATATCAAAGATAGTTTTGGTGCTAAGCATGCTGCTCGGATCTTGCTAGACTCTGGGTCACAAGCATCATTTATTACCGAGTTATGTTGGAAGAAAATACAAACACCGAGGAAAATGCAAGATTTTTACTATCTGGATTAGCTACGTCTAATGTAGTCACTCAAGGCAAAACGAAAGTGCTTCTCCACTCAACAAACAACGAAAGCAGTAAAATCGAAAATGAAGCATTAATTTTGGATAAGCTGCCTTCAACATTTCCATATAGTGACTTCTCTACAACTAGTTGGGAGCATCCTCAACATGTCAAATTAGCAGATCCGTTATTCAACAAACCAAACAATGTCGACATTCTAATCAGCGCTGATACATTTTTTGAAGTAGTTCAATCAAGACAATATTTAGATGGGTTGTAGCAGGTAGAACAAAATCTGAATTTAATTCAGATCATCATGGAATAAGCAACAATAATACGTTGAAAATGCACCTATCGGTTAGCATCGAACAGGGCCTTCGCCCTGATGATGAAAAAACTGCAAGGTCGAAACAAATTTCTGTAAGCTGTGAATAGAATTTATATTCTGTATTTTATATTATTATATTTAGCTACTTTTCAATAATTGAAACAACAACTGATAATGAAGTAAAATAAGTTTCAGCTGTTCTAACTATGGATATAGATACTGTTAAAGTTAGCCGAAAGTTGCCAGCCGAAAGTGAAAAGTTGATAATGCAGATTGTGTTAGTCCAGCCGAAAGTAAACAAAAATAGTAAGGCAGATTGTCTAATCCCAGCCGAAAGTTTCCAGCCGAAAGTTAAAAGTCGATAATGCTGATTATGATATAACATTCAAGCCGAAAATAAAAAATTTAGTAGTTATCAGCCGAAAATAAATAGGATACATAAAAATCTATAAATATAAATTTTTGTAAATAAATTTACGTGTAAAACTTTGCTTAGTAGCAAATATCGGAAAATTAGAAGAATATACAAAATTGGAATAAAATCATCCTCTAGAGTATATATCTAAGCCTGAATCGTTTTTATGTGATTTGTCAATAGCTGCCGAATTAATAAATTCAGTTCAAGTTTCCCGTGGGAAATCTCGGAAAATTCGATTTTCCCATACGAAGCTTGAACTGAATTTTTTTCCTGCGATAGCTATTGAGTAATCACATCAATTGAATCCATCTCCAGACATAACACTCTAGAGGCTGATTTTATACAAATTTTCTAATAATTTTTGGAAAATCGAATTTTCCGAGATTCACGGGAAACTTAAACTGAATTTTTTTCCTGCGATAGCTATTGAGTAATCACATTAATTGAATCCATCTCCAGACATAACACTCTAAGGCTGATTTTATACAAATTTCCTAATAATTTTTGGAAAATCGAATTTTCCGAGATTTCCCACGCAAAACTTAAACTAATTTTTTTTACTGCAATAGCTATTGAGTAATAACATCAATTGAATCTATCTCCAGACATAACACTCTATAGGCTGATTTTATACAAATTTTCAAATAATTTTAGGAAAATCGAATTTTCTGAGATTTCCCACGGGAAACTTGAACTGAATTTTTTTCCTGCGATATCTATTGATAAGTCACATCAATCCAATCCATCTCCAGACATAACACTCTAGAGGCTGATTTTATTCATCCATTTCTTACTTTCGGCTTGAAACTTTTTTGAATTTTCCGAGATTTCGCACGGGAAAATTGTACTGATTTTTTTTCCTGCGATAGCTATTGATAAATCACATCAATGCAATTCATCTCCAGACATGACACTTTAAAGGCTGATTTTATACAAATTTTCTAATAATTTTTGGAAAATCGAATTTTCCGAGATTTCCCACGGGAAACTTGAACTGAATTTTTGTGCTGCGATAGCTATTGAGTAATCACATCAATTGAATCCATCTCCAGACATAACACTCTAAAGGCTGATTTTATACCAATTTTCTAATAATTTTTGGAAAATCGAATTTTCCGCGATTTCCCACGGGAAATTTAAACTGAATTTTTTTCCTGCAATAGCTATTGAGTAATCACATCAATTGAATCCATCTCCAGACATAACACTCTAGAGGCTGATTTTATACCAATTTTCTAATAATTTTTGGAAAATCGAATTTTCCGAGATTTCCCACGGGAAACTTGAACTGAATTTTTTTCCTGCGATAGCTATTGACAAGTCACATCAATCCAATCCATCTCCAGACATAACACTCTAGAGGCTGATTTTATTCATCCATTTCTTACTTTCGGCTGGAAACTTTTTTGAATTTTCCGAGATTTCCCACGGGAAACTTGTACTAATTTTTTTTCCTGCGATAGCTATTGATAAATCACATCAATAAAATTCATCTCCAGACATAACACTTTAAAGGCTGATTTTATACAAATTTTCTAATAAGTTTTGGAAAATCGAATTTTCCGAGATTTCCCACAGGAAACTTGAACTGAATTTTTTTGCTGCGATAGCTATTGAGTAATCACATCAATTGAATCCATCTCCAGACATACCACTCTAGAGTCTGATTTTATACAAATTTTCTAATAATTTTTGGAAAATCGAATTTTCCGAGATTTCCCAAGGGAAACTTGAACTGAATTTTTTCTTGCGATAGTAATTAAGTAATCACATCAATTGAATCAATCTCCAGACATAACACTCTAGAGGCTGATTTTACACAAATTTTCTAATAATTTTTGGAAAATCGAATTTTCCGAGATTTCCCACGGGAAACTTGAACTGAATTTTTGTCCTGCGATTGCTATTGACAAGTCACATCAATGCAGAACATCTCCAGACATAACACTCTAAAGGCTGATTTTATTCATCCATTTCTTACTTTCGGCTGGAAACTTTTTTGAATTTTCCGAGATTTCCCACGGGAAACTTGTACTGATTTTTTTTCCTGCGATAGCTATTGATAAATCACATCAATACAATTCATCTCCAGACATAAAACTTTCAAGGCTGATTTTATACAAATTTTCTAATAATTTTTGGAAAATCGAATTTTCCGAGGTTTCCCACGGGAAACTTGAACTGAATTTTTTTCCTGCGATAGCTATTGACAAGTCACATCAATCCAATCCATCTCCAGACATAACACTCTAGAGGCTGATTTTATTCATCCATTTCTTACTTTCGGCTGGAAACTTTTTTGAATTTTCCGAGATTTCCCACGGGAAACTTGTACTGATTTTTTTTTCTGCGATAGCTATTGATAAAGCACATCAATGCAATTCATCTCCAGACATAACACTGTAAAGGCTGATTTTATACAAATTTTCTAATAATTTTTGGAAAATCGAATTTTCCGAGATTTCCCACGGGAAACTTGAACTGAATTTTTTTCCTGCGATAGCTATTGAGTAATCACATCAATTGAATCCATCTCTAGACATAACACTCTAAGGCTGATTTTATACAAATTTTCTAATAATTTTTGGAAAATCGAATTTTCCGAGATTTCCCACGGGAAACTTAAAATAAATTTTTTAACTGCAATAGCTATTGAGTAATCACATCAATTGAATCCATCTCCAGACATAACACTCTAGAGGCTGATTTTATACAAATTTTCTAATAATTTTAGGAAAATCGAATTTTCCGAGATTTCCCACGGGAAACTTGTACTGAATTTTTTTCCTGCGATAGCTATTGACAAGTCAATTAATCCAATCTATCTCTAGACATAACACTCTAGAGGCGGATTTATTTTCGGCTGGAATATCAATAACATAATCTGCATTATCGACTTTTCACTTTCGGCTGGAAACTTTCGGCTAACTTTAACAGGGTTGGATATAGTATATCAGCCTCCAAATTATAAACGTCAAGAAAAGGTTAGATTTGGAAGCTGGTTGGGCAATGTTTATTTACACAATACTTAAAAGTGACAGTGATTTCATGGCTGCTAAAAGAGCGGAAAGACTTAAGAAAAATTTTCGAATTCTGAAGCAGAGGAACACTCTAATGACAGATAAAAAAAAAGTAAGTTATGCATGCCAAATTTTAATCAAGATTTTACATTGTACGCAGAAAACAACAAAGAACGTCAAAATAGTTTCAACATAATTTCTTTCATAAATTTTGAAGCGACAAAACGAGCCGAAAATAACAAATGCGTTGATAAAAATAGAAATATCCCAGCATTGTCTTTAGTCGCTACACAGCCAAATAAGGAACATATTCCGCATTTTATGTCGGCATCATCTCTAAAACGTTCTATGTTGAAAGGGCGAATGTGGGAAGGTCGAATGTCGAAAGGCCGAACGCCGAAAAGGCGAATGGATTTGAAGGCCGAATGTCGAAATGCCGAATATCGTATGGCCGAATGTGATGAAAGGCGGAATGTGTAATGGCCGATTCGGTCGAAAGGCCGAAAGTGTTGAAAGGCCGAAGGGGTCGAATGGCCGAACGTGTGGAAAGGCCGATTGGGTCGAAAGGCCGAATTTTCATTAAATTTTCCTTCACTTAATTAATTGAAATCAATATTTAAAATCATTGAATTTATTTGTTAAATAAATTGAAAATTCGTGCTAATAAATCCTGTGTACGTATGTAGCATATTAATGTGATCAAATTTTGCCGGGAAAAAAAATTTATTTATTTTTTTTTTTTATAATTAATTAGGTAAAAAAACGTAAAAAGATTTTAATATTTTAGGCGATTTACTATTTAACATTTTTATATACAAATTTTGATAAAAATTAAATTTTGGTTTTCATAAAAAAATAAATTTTGAAAATTTTCATTCATAAGAACATAAAAAATAAACATCAAATTCTACACAAACGTCCTTTCGACACAATCGGCCCTTCGACAGATGGCCTTTCGACCTAATCGGCCATTCGTCACATTCTGCCTTTCGAAATTGGTCTTTTTGATGCTCAGGCTTTCGATCCATTCGGCCTTTCGACATTCGGCCTTTCAACGTTCGACCTTTCGACATTCGGCCTTATGACATTCGGCCTTTCGGCCCTATTCCCTTTAAAATACACAGAGACGAAATTTCGACTTTTTAAAATAAAAACCACACTCCAATTGAATTGTAAACAATCAGCAACAAATTACCTTACAGGACTGCATGGAACTTTTGGTTGGTACAATACTCAAGAAAAACGCTTCCATAACAACACAAAAAACAATTCAGAAAAGGATTTACAAATGTTTCTTGGACCATCAATCACCAGACTTGATTGTCTTTAGATTTGCTAATAAGTACGTGTTCTTACTTCAATATTTTTACAGGCAGTTATTCAATGGTAAAATGACCAGTTTCGATTAAAAGATAACCATAAGGCCATTGGTTCCATTAAGGTTACTTTATAGTGCAAAAAAAAATTACAACTTTTGTTTTTCTGGTATGAGACCGACAAACTCTGGTGGCCAGCTTTATTCTGAAAAGGCTTTAATTTTTGGGTAGTTAAACGCTTTTATAATGTTGTTAGTGTTGATTCCCCATAACTTCGGAAGCAATGTGTTTTTCCCAAATTTTTTTATTAATTACAATGAAAATAGATAAGCAGACGAATTTAACTATTAGTTAGCTAAATAAATGCCCCTCAAATCAAAACACATATGAGTCATATTCAAAACTATTATGCATTGTGTGATTAATTTCCGTACACACAGCACTGAAAATAAATTACTTTTAAGTGCGCATTTTCACATGTTCATTATACGACTACAATTATCATCCATGTTATTGTTGAAAGAAAGTTCCCCCCGATGTTAATTTTTGTTGCTTACATAATAAACTAAAAAAGCAAAAAAAAAAATTACGCATCGATTTTCTTTTCGACATATTATCTTCAAATCTGAACAAAACGGATATTTTTAGATCTACGCTTGAAATCTATAAAGAAAATTATTTTAGGGTGAGACAAGTAAATGCACAACAACAACAATTAAATCGGGAAATGAAAAATGCACCTTTTTATTTACTGTACAAAAGTACAAAAGTAAAATACTGAAAACCTTGTCATTTGGAAATAAAACACGGAAGAAAAATGTAGATAACCTATACAGAAAGTCCCTCATCGAAATTTTACGTAAAAGGACTATTTACTTGCCATGGGAATTTTTGGTTATTTTTAGAATGGGTTACATGCGGAGGGTAAATTATTATAAATAAATCGCACTGAGTGTGTGATTGACGTTATGTTATAGTAAAATTTTAATTTCTCGATGACCTTTTGGCATATTTGCACATACACCATACCGACAAAATACCAATCGCAAAATCTTAATTTAATTTTCCTTTATACAGACACATAAATATGACAACATATTTTTTTCGCGCGCGCTGATAAAAATCAAAAGTGATTTTTCTTAAGATTTTATAATAAATCTTATACCAGCTATATATACATATATACACAACACTATTATTTAATTTATTATTTTACAATTGAAAAATAATTTTAGATATATAAATAAATTCTAAAGTAAAACGCCTTCAAATCTTTCATCGATTATATTCCGCGGAAAATTTCCAGTATTGGCGCCAAATTAATTCCATGGTAAAAAGAAAAAAAAATCGTTGAAATTTTTATTGCACTAAAAGGTGTGGTTCTAGATATTTAGCAAAATATTGTCTATATTTATAATTTGGTTCGAGTGGTGCATACGAATTATACTATGTCCCTCTAGATTAGCATAACCGGTTGCTGTGCGCGCAGCCAACACAACAGTCTGCCATAATTAATTATGCGCATACGCAACAAATTTGCAAACACAACAAATAAAATTACCGCCAAATAACAATGCAAATCATTTCTAACGACTTTTAATGCAGCTTCTCGGGAACACTCGACAATTTTTTTGTTTTTTTTTTTATATACCACATGCTATCACAAAAATCTCAACTTGTTTGCGTAACTTGCAATGAGACGACATAAAAGAAAATTCTTTATGGCAATTTTTTGTTTGTTATGTTTGAGTACCAATTTTTGTTGTATATTTTCGAAGCCCGGTGTGCAATATTTGTACTCAATTGAATGGAAATATATATAGAGGAGAGCGTCAACGTACTGTATTGAAACTGAAGAAGATGAAATTATTATTATTTATAGAGGGGTTCGTTTGAATTAAATATCAAAAAAAACTAAATAACAAAAGGACATGGAATTTATAATTTTGTTAATCCTGTCGTATTACTGGGCTGGGTAAAATGTGATGGAATGACGGTTGATCACTAATAGGAGAATGGGATAGATATAAAATTATAACGGTCGTTTTTTGGTATGTTTATGGGTTTGGTATTGCAATTCTACAATGCCAAGGGAGTAGAGCAATTTTTGTAGGTAATACATTTTTTATGGTACACCGTACCCAACCAGCCGACTTCTCTGGATATTAACAAAAATATTTATTTTTTAAATCAGTGCCTCCAGAAATAAAACAACAACATATATAAACCGGTGTATTATTATTTTTGGACGCGTGCTACCGAATTTAACAATAATAATATGCCTTTTATACCCAGTTGCACCTTTCTCGCTCTCAATCATTCTGGGTTAATGTGTATACTACTATATATATGGAAAATACACACATCAAATTTTTCGGTATGACGAAAAACAAAACATAAACTGAAAAACTGTATACTTAACGCAATACCAGCTGTCTCTTAATTCATCATATGGGATGATTTTATCGTGTACGTGTATATAGTATATACCAAAAAGTGTAAAAAGGGATCCCTCCATTGAGATATTTACCTTCGTTTTTTCTTTTTGTTTCTTTTTGTTATGTGTAAGCATTTAAAATTATTTTTTGCCAGGATACAAAAATTTTGATTGCGAAATAAAAACGATCAGGTATAAAAAAATCATAAAAAAAACAAAATTAAATAAATTCGCGAAATCAAAAACACAATAAAGCGTATAAAGGGGGAAATTTCAATGATCCATAAATCACCTGTCGAAAATATTTATACAAAAGAAATGTATTTTGTCAATTACGTAGCTGGGGTATTATAAATCAATGTAAATAAAAAACACCGTTATTTTGATCATTACGATAACCACGATCTTTCACCAAACGCGTTCATAAAAACACAACACTACAAAAAAAAAAATCCTTTCATACATGATCTACATATGCGTGTAAACATGAAGAATAATAATTCGTTTTTGGTCAAGACCAATATAATACACATTTGTGTTATAAATCATAATAATAATAACAAATGAAGACAAACAAACAATCAATATCCATTGATCACATGAAAGCATGAAACGATTTTTTTAAATCAATCACAGTCGAACAAAAAATAACGATGTCAATATAATTTCTTTTTTACACGAACAATGTAAAAGTATATTTTCGCGATCGCGATCGTAATCTCTTGTTACTTACTATATGTATAATATACAAAAAAGTTAAACAAAAATGGTGAACTGTAACAAAACCGAACAAAACTGTAATTACAAATAATAACATAACCTAAAAACATCAATTTAACATCAAAATATTTAAAAAAATGATTCGGTCCATTATTGATTGATTTTGTTTTACTGTATATACACATATTTAAGACCACTTGAAATATATTATGATCACATTGATCTTGTGATATACGAGTAATGATATATCCAAAAAAAAAAAAAAAAACATTTTGGGAATTTAAATAGGTACCTACGATCGCGATATGCTCTTAATAATAATCATTTATAAAATATGAGGATCGCATCGAAGATCGAAACCAACAAAAAAAAAAAAACGAAAATATCGAAAATTAACATTAAACGAGTGTGAACAGAAAGATCAATGATCAATATTTGAATCGGTTGTTGTTGTTGTTGCTGCGGTTCGTAGAGGATGTGCTATATAATTTTCGTGCACATAATTTTATGTTTTTTGAATGGATAAATGACGAAAATAATTTGGTGACCCTGTAATTTTGTTAGATCAATAAATACCGCTGCGGGGAAATTTGAAAGGTTTTCGTTTCAATGTGAAAAGTTGTTTTGTTCAATTTTTGAGGGATTTATATTCCGTTATTTAATTTTAGAGTATTATTTTACAATTGTATACGTGCGCTATTATGGCTTTTATGCTGGAAGTATTAAATGACTTAATTTGTATAATGCATAGGTTAGAAAAATTTAAAAGCTGAGCATATTTAGTTAAAGCACAAATTTAGTTAGATTCCATACTGGGGAAGTAAAGTTGCTGGAGGTGGATTAACGGATAAATTATTTATAAAGGTTAATTGGATTTTTAAATGTTTGTGTTTTATTGAAGCAACAACTTTTTTGCCTGTGAAGGTGGATCTGCAGAGCAGTTCACACTTATCACATTATAGAAACACAAAATTAACAATTTTTTGTTTACAATAGGGTAATTCTAGGAGAGATGGAACACGAGGTGAGATGGAACATTCGCTGTATTTCGAAATATATAACTAGTTCAAACAGGATTGTCTATATGTTATTAAACCAGATGTATAACGCATATATTGCCAGTTTATTTTACAATTTTGTGATGAAAGGTTCTTCAATATTTAATTTATAAACAATTTTGTGAGTAAAAAGTAAAAAGGTAAAATTTTTGTTTCTTTAAAAAGTGGTGTTCAAAGAACAATTTTTATTATCAAAACCGTTAGAGCATTTGAAGGGAGTATTATTTTATCTTATTAAGATGTATTCATATCTAAAATTAAAACCAAAAAAAATAACAAATAAAAAACCATGATTGAGTCAAAAAGGAGAAACGGAACATCGAGGAGAGATGGGACATGAAATTATGTTCCATCTCTCCTCGATATTATTATATGTACTGACTTTTTGTTTTATAGATAATTTACAAAAATGCCAACAACATATACAAGATGTCAAAAACCAGAGCTAACTGGACCGAAAACAATTTAAGTGCAGCAATATCAGATGTTCGCGAAGGTAAAAAATCTCTTAGAGAATCTGCACAATATTATAAAATTCCAGCCAGTACATTGTGCAGACGCATGAAATATATTTATTTAAAAAAACGTTCCCTTGGATCAAGCTCTAGCTTAGGAGAGGCAAATAGGGCTAAAATTGTTTTACACATAAAAAAATTACAAAAGCACGGATTTGCTCCTACAATAGATACCGTCAGAGCTATGGCATATAATTTGGCTAAACAACTCCAAATTAAACACAAGTTTAATAAAGAAACAGAAATGGTTTCAAGAAAATCTGAAGGAGTTTCCATTAATCGAGCTGCAGGGATGAATCGAAGTGATGTAAAGAGTTATTTTGATGTCTTCAAAAATATTTTTTCTGAACTTGAGTTGTTTGATAAACCAGGGCACATTTTTAATGTGGATGAAAGTGGCCTGCAATTAAATAATAGGCCAGGACATGTTTTGGCAGAAAAGTCTCCCTGTATTTTTAAAGGAAAACAAAAGAAGCCTGAATTAGAAGATGGAATGCCTCCGGGTGCCTCAGTAGTCATGTCTCAAAAATCAGCATATGTAACCACCAAAATTTTTTATCAATGGCTTAAAACTAAAATTGTGCCCAGAAAGCCTTCAGGCACTGTAGCTATTATTTTTGATGACCATTTATCCCATATCAATTTAGAAATGCTTGAGTATGCAGCAGAGCAAAACTTTGTTTTGCTCATCTTTTGAAAACACCTGCGACAAATGTGGATCAAATTTTCAAAACAAAAAAAGTCGACCTTAAACGTTCCATCTGTCCTTTTGGACTGTGCCATCTCACCTCTCTGTTTTAGGTGAGATGGGACGTTAGCATTTTTTAATTTTGTTTTTTAGCTATCTTGAAGTAAACTATAGATGTATTTATGTTCTAAAATAAAGTTGGAATTTATGTTTAGTTTCTAAAACACGTTTTGTTTTATTTTTGACAATTAATTTACAAAAGTTAAAGCCATTATAAAAAGTGTGTACCATCTCTCCTCGACTTACCCTATGGTTCTCTACAAATTAGACGTTACATCAAAAATATTCAGATTATTTTTGTTACAGTGGTAACAAATCCACAGACAAATACAGATTAAGTTCTCATACATATAGAACTTAAAACGATAAGGCAGGAGTTAACCTGCTAGCCTTAATAAAGAGCGCGCTGAATTTACGCCAGATGATCTTACACCAGATTTATGTTTCTTTTTTAAATATAGCGGAAAATTAAAATTCCTTTAAAGAGTTAGCAAAAGGCAGAATGATTAAGTTATGCAAGATTTACCTCGCCCCCCCCCAAACCCCTCCTCAATGCCGAATAGCAATGAACCATTCCTAGAGCCTGAAAATTTTTGCTTTATTTTATTTCTCGATCACAAAAAACTTTTTGTGAATTGAGGTAAGATGCCAATTCCAGGTGAATTGCGTTTGTGAAGAAGCAGATGACCGATCCTATGGCGCAAAGTCTCTTCACCCGCCGTGTAGAATGGTGGTGATATATTTACACGTTCTTGCGGTAGATCTCCCATCTGTTGTGCCATCAGAACCGGTCTTGCACAAAAGCATTAGTTGCATTCTTCAATTACCTTCTTGCACACGGTTGTACCATGGAGTGTCCAATACAACTGTCTAATGGCCTACACTTGGCAATTTCCTGTGGTAGAAATGAAGAAGAGTGCAATTTATAATAAAATGGGATGTTTTGATGGATTGGCCACGGCAGATTGCTGAAGGAGCCCCCAAACATTAGTGATGTAATGAGCATCCAGAAATAGCGATAGTGAGCTAAGATAAGGTTGGCTTACGACGAAATTTGCTGGAACATTTTCGGTTTTCTTGGGGCAGTTAGTATACACTACTTGCTTAACTCCATATCAGCAGACTGAAATATGTTCGAAATCGTGTCTTGATTGAGGCTTAGCTGTTTAAAGCATATAGTTAATAAATGTGGTCAGTTCTCGGTCGTCCGGAACCTTTCAATGGGTTCACTCAAAATTGCTGGATTGTCGATAGCCAAACGACAAAAATAAATTAAGTTCGAGTTAGTTGAAGCCTTACCGTAAACTATCCAGCCTAACGGTGTTCTGCAGCAAAAGCAAGTAGTCATCTATCCGGATTTGCCCTACGGAAATTAACAGATGATCAGCGAGTTGGATATTTGATGGAATTCCCCTCGATTCGATATTATTGTTAGACTCATTGGCTGAAAGCTCTTGATTATCGGTAATTCTTATGCTCCCAAAATGGTGTGAAAATTGGAAGTGTTTGATTTCACGGTAATTGTTGAACTGAAGAACGATACGAGGCATTGGTTCCAATTATTTTTCCCAAATTTTCACAACTGAATTACCCGAGGCGTTCGTATATTAAGATGTCGGTTCGACGTTCAAAAATTACCCGTCGAGTCCATCTGCATCTTTGCGAATGAATAAATAGTGCGATAAATTGCACTCAGCGCGATCAGAATGTACAATTTCGAGATTATTACGAAATTGTGGCACTAACATTACAAAAGGTAAAAACTTATGACATCGAGCTATCGTGTGTCATTAGCTTGACAATTAACAGAATAAAACTGTTTTTATAACTTGGTGGCGGACGATTATTACAAGTTGCCGCTTTGACCAGCAGTTTCGGAGCTTGCACTATTCGATTTTTTTATTTTTATGTCTACATCCTGTATTAATCTCATTAAGTATACACAATCAGGTCGTCCTACTGCTTTACTGGTCGTTTTAAAGCATCTGGTGAGCAAAGATGCCATCGAAAATAATCAACGAGACCCAGCAACTTGTTGGAGTTCGGTTTATCAATATATTAAAACGAAAATAATTCAAAGAAGTGTTGTTCACAAATGAAATTTGGTTTGTCGAATCTATTCTAAAGAATTTGTCGGGATACTTCATGATTCTGACCAGATAGTTTGACACCTGCTATGCCTTTAGCAGTAGTACCATCAACTGACAATTTAAGGTATTGAAGATTAATGACAGAAACGAGCAAGAAAACTCATTATATTCAAGATATCCACTACTAAAACTTCGGAGGTCGCAATGTAAGTGTGCGCCTACGATTACTGAGAGCAGGTTTAAAATCTGGCCCGCGCATTTCGTCATTCCTCTTTTAAATCGAAATACAACCGTTCCCAAACCCTAACTTTTCTCAATTTGCCTGGGATTCCCGGATTTATGAAAATGACAAAATTTTTCGAAAACTTTTGAGAAATTTTATAATTCACAATACCGAAAATTTCTCAATGGTCGCTTAGCATTAGATCCCTGCCAACCTCAACTTTCGAATTTTCTAGAATTTCAAGGATTCATAGAAAAGACAAATATTTTTAATAATTTATTTTTTATTTCCTATTTCGCTAATATCTCCTAGAAATTCAAGGATTTATGTAAAATTTTTTTTTTCAAATATTTTGAATTATGACATTATAATTCACTCAGAATTTAATAAAAATCACTGAGCATTAACTCAGGTTTCACTCAAAATTCACTCAGAATTTACAATGCTTGTTCATTATTCAATCAGAATTCATAAGAAATTCTTACATAATTTAATCAGAATTCACTACGTACCATGGAATCATCGCACCATAGTAGAAAAGTCATGCTGGCATCATTGAATTCAATGACCCACAAAACATTTTACTGATATAAGTTCGATGAAAAAGCATACTGAAAATAAATAGATACATCACAAATTTAAAATAAATGCCTGGCAAATATTAATTAATAAGCACTGGACAGTGCTTCTGAGTGAATTTCTGAGTTATTTCTGAGTTCATTTTGAGTGAAATCTGAGTTCCAGCTCAGTGATTTCTTAGTAAATGATGAGTGGATTCTTAATGCATTCTGACCTTACGAATTCAATTAGAATTTACTTAAAAATCATTGAGCATTAACTGATATTTCACTCAAAATTTACTCAGAATTTACTATACTTGCACGTTGTTCACTAAAAATTCATTAAAAATTCTCTCAGAATTCAAATAAAATTCATTTATGGTTTATTCAGAGTTCAATACATTTCACAATATAATCGTCACACCATAGTAAAAAACCTCAATGTCATCATTGAATTGAATGATACATACAATGTTTTATTATTGTATGTTCGATTGAAAGGTAAGACAATAATAAACAAAATCCTCGACTAACATCGATTGATGCAAATAGTAAACAGAACAGTGAATTTTTAGTTGATGCTGAGTGAATTCTTAATGAATTCTGTACTAATAATTAGCATGAATAGTAAAATCTGCATGTACTTTGAATGATCTTAATCTGTTTGGGTCATCTTAACGAACTCTGACATTAAGAATTCACTGATTTCCTTGTAAATTCAGGGTGAATTTTAAACGGACTATTACAATAAAAATTCACTCAGAATTTACTATGAAATCATTCAGCATTAACTCAGACTGCACTCAAAATTCACACAGACTTTAAGATATTTGCTTATTATTCACTCTGAATTCATTAAGTATTCCCTCAGCATACAATCTAAATTCATTTATAATTTATTTAGAATTCACTATTTTTCACAATTGAATCATCGCGCAGTAATAAATAAGTCACGACAGCAACAATGACTTTAATGATCCAGAAAATATTTTACTGAATTTATACGATGAACAGGTACGAAGGATACCAAACAAAATTCTTTAGTCATTCACTTAGAATTTACTAAGAAATCAATGAGCATTATCTCAGATTTCACTCAAAATTCACTGACAATTTACTATACTTACACATTATTCACTAAAAATTCATTAAGAATTCACTCAGCATTCAAATAAAATTCATTTATAATTTATTCAGAATTGAATACGTTTCATAATAGAATCGTTGCACCATAGTAAAAAACCCTCAATGTGATCATTAAATTGAATGATACACACAAAGTTTTATATGTGTATGTTCGATTGAAAGGTAAGACAACAACAAACAAAATTCTCGACTAACATCGATTGATGCAAATAACAGAACTCTGAATTCTGAATAAATTATGTATAAGTGAATTTTGAGTGAATCTGGATTGAATGCTGAGTGAATTCTTAATGAATTTTAAAATGATAATTAGCAAGAATAGCAAAATTGTGTGAACTTAACCTGTTTGAGTGATCTTAACGAACTCTGATATTAAGAATTAACTGACTAAGAAATCACTGAGGATACACTCAGTGGTGGAGGATACACTCATAGGAGTGATTTTCTAGTGAATTTTGATTGAATTCTGAGTGAATAAAGAACAAGTATAGTAAGTTTTGAGTGAATTTTTAGTGAAATCTGAGTTAATGTTCAACGATTTCTTCATTAAAAATTAGACGAAAATTTTGTTTTTTATCCTTCGCACCTTTTCATCGTACAAACATACATCAGTGAAACCTTTTGTGGATCATTAAAGTCATTGATGCCATCGTGGCTTTTTTATGGTGATTCTATTGTGAAACAAAGTCAATTCTGAACCAAATATTTGTGAATTTCGAGTGAATTTTGGTTGAATGTTATGAATTTTGAGTAAATAACAAGCAAGCATAGTACATGAATTCTGAGTAAACTTTTAGTGAAATCTGGGTTAATGCTAATCGATTTCCTAGTAATTTCAGAGTGCATTTTAAACGAACTATGACAGTAAAAATTCACTCAGATTTTAACTCAGATTCCACTCAAAATTCACTCAGAATTTAAGATACTTGATTATTATTATGCACTCAGAATTCATTAAGTATTCACTCAGCATACAATCTAAATTCACTTATAATTTATTCAGAATTCACTATTTTTCACTATAGAATAAATAAGTCACTGTTTACTGTGTTTGTACGATGAAAAGGTACGAAGGATAACAAACAAAATTCTTTACTCATTCACTCAGAATTTATTAAGACATCGCTGAGCATTAACTCAGATTTCTCTCCTAATTTATTCAGAATTCATAAAGAGTTCAGTAAGCATTCAACCATAATTCACTCATAAATAATTCAAAATTCACTATGCTTCACAATGGAAGCATGAACCACAGTAAAAAAGTCACGATGGCATCATTGTACTCAAAGATCCACAGAAAGTTTTACTGATGTATGTTCGATTGAAATGTACAAACAATAACAAACAAAATTTTTGACATTTACTGAAAATAAATGACAATAAATAAATTTCTATAAGGAACTCAAAATAATACGCGAATTTTGAGAACTACAGAGAGAATCTGACTGAACTATACAATAATTAAGAGAAAGAATGCTTATGGAAATGTTGTTTGAGTGAAGATAAAGATTGTGAATTGTGTAGAGGATGATGAAAATGTGATATTGATGTGCCATATATAGAATTTGTTAGAGTGAGTGGAATAATGATTTGAAAGCGGGAGAAGTAATAAGTAGCAAAATATGTGTTGGGAGTATCCGGTTTCTTTTTTTTAATCTGAACAAATAAAATGTAAATAAGATAAATGTAAAATTGGATATTTATTACATATTTAGTCCAATATAAAAAATTATTAAAAGAATTCCCAACATTTTCTCAATTTTTCAAATTTTATATTTTCCTAATTCAACAATTATTCAAACTTCTAACTACTTAATATTCTAAAATCCTAAACTATGATAAATACCTTAAGGTCAATTTTATAAACAGTAGTACTACTAAATCGCAGTAGCAATTAAATGCTTGTTTAAAAATTTTCTCGGTTTCTCTCTTTCTCTGTCTCTCTCTCTCTCTCTCTCTCTCTCTCTCTCTCTCTCTCTCTCTCTCTCTCTCTCTCTCTTTTTCTCTCTCTCTCCGTGAACATGTTATAAGGACTGAGTAGGACAACAAATTTTCAAACAACCCTTTAATTGCTACTACGATTAGTATCGTTTATACCTTAGGGCATAAATGCCCAATTTTCCAGTTCGTAACTTCTAAGCACCAATAGCCTCTAAATAAATTATTTTAAATACCTAAACACCTAAATTCTATGACCTCTAAATTTCAACATTTTTAAAAAAAGGCTCAATTATATTAAATGTGCTTACTATTTGCCTAATTTTGTCATAACAACATTTTTAAATATTAGTAAGTTCTCGTATAAATTCCTTAAGTTATACTTACACTTATTTCGGAATACCAACTTTTTCGTATTGCATTTCAAATTTTCTAAAATCTGAAGAGATCTAAGATGCAGATCACAATTGTTCACGACAATATAAATCCCCTAACCTCTGCCACCAACCATAGACTCACAATTAATTAAAAATTATCTAGAACTGTGACTGGTTGAACAGCAATAAACATCGCATTTGCCACTTTTCACCTTTGACATTCAATAAGTAGTTCCATTCATTTCCATATTACACATCTGTTGAAAATGAGAAAATCACAGATGGTCGTCTTACTGAGATAAATAAATAATTTACTTCAGAACTTTAAATTGGGTTTGGAATACGGAAAAACTGCCGGAATAATAATAATAAATTTACTTTTTATATTTGTTTCCCAATAAAAAAATCTTAAAATACATTTTGGGCCAACGAATGACGTGCGGAATCTACAACAATTTTAATTCAATTTTTTCTTTAGCCCAAAATGATTTAATCAAATTTAGTAAGCTACTGGTACCAATTGGAGCAGTAGTTAGCTGACTGGATTGATTGTTCATTTAATAGTCATTGGTACAGAGAATAAAGGACTTCCTTTGCAACTTGGTGGTGTCAAGAAAAAACTTATCACGATTCAGCATTGTAGTCCAGAATGACTTTTTCTTCAAAAGACATTAAATCCATTGGGAAAGTAACACTACATTAAAAAAAAATACTACTGATCATAATCCACAATTCTTAAATTTGTATCTTATTTATTTAGGAAATCCGACCCTATACGATGTAACCCAAATAATTTTTCAGAGCCTGGTTAATTCGATTTTATTTCAGGAACTACTCATGGAATCGTCTATATAACTCAAATCTACAATTTTTCTTCAATTCATTAACGAGCGAGGATGCTCCATTTGGCGCTTGATATATAGTAAAGGACAGGATTGGAACTCCATCACAACCAAAAATCTTTTCAGAAAGCTTTTAAATAATATAGCTGTAGCTGAGTAGGTTCAAGTTTCCATTCCGATACCGATTTAGTTTGGAAACATTTCATCGTTCGCTCAAACTGTATCCTATTTATCTCGAACTGCTGTACACGAAATTTCGACACAGCTGAACCATACCTATTGTCCATAAACTTCTACATCATACATTATCCATATTGTATTTTTGCCAGTTTTTGTGTGTCAAATCTATATTATTTAGATCACCTTACCTCATCATCGTACAGGTAGGTACCCAAATACCGATATATTATGTACTTTATATAACTGGCAATGCAAGGTGTTAAAACATTTAAAATCCATATACCGATTTCAAAAAATATTTTTGACTGTGCATTATAGAAAACACACAACCAAAAACGATTCCATTCTTAGTGATGACATATTTTTGTTCAGCTTCCATTGATCTTTTTTTTTTTTTTTTTGTTTTGTTAAATATTTTCAGTAAAAAATAGAAAAACGATGATCAGGTATCTTCTTTTGTGAATGGATATTTAAAAAAAAAAAAACTTGGAAAGAAAATTCAAATATGGTGGTCTCATAAATAATTGTACATCAAAGCGAAATAATTCAACCCCTGCGCGTCTATAATTATGCTAATTTTATTAAGAGGCTAGCCAACCTACTCGTATACTAATCAATTAGGTACATATTTCCGTTTTATTCATTGAATAAAATCTTGGAAATTTTTATATCCGTTTTATGTGTATGCAAATATACCCCACTCAAGATTTAAATCGGATAATTATTACTTCTCAATTGCAATAATTTTAGTCTCAAGTTCAATGAAACATGTTTAGGTTAAAATTTATGGAATAACTTAACACCTTGTAGTTTATTATTTGGTAAGCTGCATTGTATATACCATACACAATAATAGCTGGGCAGGCATCTTAAATCATCGTGCGCATCCACAGGAATGATATATTTAATCGAATTGAATACCTGTCATAATAAAATTCAATTTTCTATAAATCAATTCCGAATAAATGCGTATACATTTTTTTTTATCGTCTTTAGAGTTAAAAATAATAAAAATGAGATTAAATTTTTCATATAAAAGAGTATAAAAATCATGAAATATAAATCTTCGCCACGGGCCGAAACAAATATGATATGGAAGAAGAAGACGAAGAAGCTCACGAGATATATATTCTGCTAATACAATTGACACAAAGAAGTTTTGCCAGGATCTTTATCCTTTTGTATTTTTGTATATACACCTATATGTAAGATTTTTATTTATTTTTTTATCATTATAATGATCATCATCGTTATTGTGTTAAGAAGAAAATTGATTATCACAAATAAAATTTCTGTATGGCACATATGTGTATATATGTCTATATAGGTAGAAATTTATACACAGCTGGGTGTTTTCATTCAAATATTCAGATTTTATATGTGTTATTGTTATGTATGTTTTCTTTTCAACATAACAGGTCCAATTGTATTTTGATCTAGAATAAAAGAGCACACAGAGCGGGTCTTTGTAAATTGTATAAAGTAAATGCGATGAATTATTCTAATTTCAATGAATTTTGAAAGGTGTATTTATCTTTGTGTTACACCAAATTTCAGCATAAAACCTTTGGATATAATAAGTATATGTACAGTGGTATTTTTATTACCAAACAAGATGTTCGTAACAAATAGTAAGGTGTTCATATGATTCTTTTGCACGAGGAATGGACACTACTAGTGAATTCATTCACTCAACATGAGTTTGTTTGAAAGTATAACAAATGTTCAATAAACTAGTTCGGCTAATGATTATGTAAATCCTCTTAGTAACTTAATTTGACAAAAATTAGTATTTATCAAGTAATGGGTCAGGTGGTCAGGTGTGAAGTTGCTCGGGGGATTCAAGTTGGCACTTGCGGTCAGCTCCGTAACTTGCAACTTCCACAAGTGCTCGTGTTACCTCCACGTGGTGACCGCTGGTAACTAGATTGCTGATTCTTTGGATTCTAGGCTGAAAAAACATGGCGCTAAAGGAGTAAACCTTAAACAAATCGCTGGGCTGGGTTAAAGTGTTAATCATACCGTGCCGATAATCGACCAGACTGGGAGCCCAGCTTTAAAACTAGCTCAGTCGCTAACGGTGGATCCGAATACTTGGCGCCCTCCGGATTAAGTAGCCTTATCTGTGTACTGTGGATCTCTGCACAGATGGACACTTTTTTCTCCGCTACTCTTGGGAACAATTATGGATCTTGATAAGAACAAAAAACAATAAAAAGAGTCGGGTTGTCTAAAAAATCCGGAAAATGTGGACAACGAGACTCGGGTCTGTAGGCCTGATACTAAGTCTACAAATAAAAAACGGGACATAAGCTCAAGCGAGGCTTGTCCCTCCACTCGGGTCACGAAATCTGAGTACAGAAATACATAGAGGAACCAAAGCACGAACGAAGCTGGTTCCTCAAAACCAACCTATAATACCTGGAGGGCCCTGGATAAGATAAATAATATCTCGCCAGAAGACAGAACGGATCAAGACAAAGCCACGCTTGTGTGGGCAAAAACAGTCACCGAGAAAAAGTCGGAAGGCCCTTCAGCTGGCTCACAGCTTAAAACAAATAGATCTCAGGCGGAAAGTCTTAAGATCGCAAAGCGAACAAAACTCCATGCTTCCGCTATGAGGCCTTTTAACGAGGTCCTCAAGGATCAGCTGGTTGTGGCAGTTATTGACAAATCCCAAGAGGATGGCAGTATCACACCCGCCAATTTGGGGAAGGTGGAAGGGGCCTTAGCCACCACCTCTACTTGAAAGACCTATCGGAAAATTTAGGATCTGACATGCAACTGACTGCCTCTGCTGATCAGAGGTCCCTGCTGCTTTACAAGAAGGCAGTGGAGGGACTTGGCGAGGTATGGCCTGGGGCCAGCCTTGCTGTGATTGATAGGGAGAAGATCCCCTGCAGACCAAGAGCTGGGGTGTACGTCCCTTCAGAGTCTAGTGCTCCTAAGGTAATACTCCAGTTGTTGCAGGTTGGCAACCCGGAGTTGCTAACGCACAACTGGAAAGTTGCTAAGCTCGAGGAGACAAGGGCTACATCTTAAACAGGGAGTTACTGACTGCACTGGAAAAAACTAACGGTTTAATAAACTATGGTTTCAGTGCAGTTACACGCAAAGTGTACAAGAAGGACGCGGACAAGCCGGTGGCTCCGAAGTGATCTTCAGAAAATACCGCGGTGCTTAATAGCTCATCTGCGTGCGCGGATGTAGCCAGCCAAGCGGAAACTCTCTCCACGGACACGGAGATGTCAACGTCCATGGAATTTATAAAGAGGCTCTCAGAGAACTTCTGATCAGGGGATGACTCTGATGTTATTGTGATGGAGAAGAGGCTGTAGGTATGATACTGACATTTCTTCAAGTCAACCTTTACCACTCTAAGGCAGCATCAGCTGCTCTAATTTTAAAAATTGGGAAAGAAGCGACAGATGTCGTCTTGATCCAGGAACCTTGGGTCACTGAAGACCGGGTACTTGGGCTCAAAACTCCCTTGTGATGCAAATGCTTGTTACACAATCTGGGGAAGTACAAACACAAATGAACGAGGTGAGTTACTCCTTGATTACATTTTAAGTACTAACCTTCATATATGTAACATAGGCAATAAGTCGACCTTTATAACTAGTAATAGACAGGAAGTATTGGATATTACTCTTGTCTCAAGCTTTCTGACGATTAGTTTATTAAACTAAAGAGTGTCGGAGGACCACTATTTTTCTGATCATTGTTATCTTCAATTTGAAATGGACTTGTTTTCTCCAAAAAGTCCAATCTACAGAAACAGGAGGAAAACCAACTGGGATACCTTTACAAATATCCTGGGTAATTCACTACCAGTTCCGGTACCAAAACCTCCAAAAACTGCGCAAGAGCTCGATGGCTTTGTGGACGAGTTGTCCAGCGCTTTTAATGAAGCGATACTGGGCTTTAGCCCCTTAGAAGGCCCAGGGGTAAATCACGGCCACCCTGGTGGTCCAAAGAGTCTCAACAAACACGTCGAAAATGCAAAAGACTCTTCAAAACAGCACGGAAAACAGAATCTGCTGTAGACTGGGACTCCTATAAAGAAGCCCTCAAAATTTACAAATAACAATTGAGAAGTGCCAAGAACCAGCTCTTGGAGACTATACTGTGGTGAAATTTAGGAGTCTTGAGAGATGTCTAGCCTACGCAAAGTACTAGCAACTGGTCCTTCCATCCCAAGTTATCTTCAATGGCTGGATGGGATATGGACCACTAATAGTGCGGAATCGCTAGAACTTCTGATGGAGACTGAAATTCTGGTTGTTCCAAATCTTTACCTAGCACATCAGTAAGTATAAGGGCAAGTAGCCTCATAGGCCAAATTATTAGCCGAAAAAGGATCCTGTGGGCGATAAACAGTTTTAAACCATATAAGTCGCCTGGACTCGATGGTATTATCCCTGCGGATATTCAACAAACTACGGATCTAACAATTTCCTGGTTAGTGGTAGTTTTCAAAGGCAGCTTAGAACTATGTCACTTTCCTAGTAAATGGACAGAAGTGAAGGTTGTTTTCATACCTAAGGCGGAAAAATGCTAATACTACAATCCCAAAGACCTTAGACCGATTAGCTTGCCTTCCTTTTTTTTTAAAACATTGAAAAGACAAATAGAAGCTCATATTAGAGGCACGATTGTATCGGAAAAGCTGTCTAAATCTCAACATGCCTATTGCAAGGGGAGATCTGTAGAGACTGCCCTTCATTCTCTTGTATTTTTCATTGAAAAATCTTTCGAATATAGAGACTACGCAATGGTAACCTTCTTGGATATTAAGGGGACCTTTAACAATGTGCTTCCAGGGGCTATAACTCGGGCACTTTCAGATCTGCGGGTGGATGAATCACTCAAATACTGGATAGATCAGATGCTAAGTGGCAGGATCATAAATGCTATTTTTGGGGAATCCTCCGTCAGAAGATTTGTAAGCAGAGGTACACCGCAGGGTGGCGTACTGTCCTTCCCCTACTTTGGAACTTGGTCATAAATAACCTGTTGCTGAGACTGGAGGACGGTGGCTTCAAGGTGTTTGCCTATGCGGATGATGTTGCTATTGGTGTCCGTGGTAAATATCCCGGCACCCTTAGTGCGCTTATGCAGAATGCCCTGGGCATTGTTTCAATATGGGCCAATGGCTGTGGGTTGAATGTGAACCCACTCTAAACCGAATTGGTTCTCTTCTCTAGGAAATATAAACTTCCTCATATCGATCCTCTCACTTTAAATGGGTTCAGCTTGACTTTAACGGTTGAAGCGAAGTTTCTGGGTCTCGTTTTGGATAGCAAATTATATTGGAAACCCAATATTCTGGAAAGGGTAAAGAAAGCTACGGTAGCGCTATACTCTTTGTAAAAATGCCATTGAGAAAGGATGGGGGCTAGAGCCCCGCGTCGTACATTGGCTTTATACCGCAGTAGTTAGACCCATACTCTTGTATAGGGTAATAGTCTGGTGGCCTGCTCTGGACAAAACTGTCAACCAAAAGCTTGTAACGATGTAAGCGTCTTGGGCGGCATAGTGTTAATATACAATTTTTGATTGTATAAATTAAGCAACATTAAGGCGCCATATATGCTAGTGGTGAACAAATTTTGATTCAAGTCTTGTCTGAACCGGATAAAGTTACCATACCATTAGTGCAGATGGCAAAATAATTGGATGACATAACATTTATTTACTTTTTTTTGTTGCTGGTTTGTCATAAACTTCAAAAAAATAATTCTTTTTGGATCGAGAGCTGATGGCGTGTGGATGCAATTCACGAGAAAAGAAATAAAAATTACAAATACGGAGACACGATAAACAAAAAAAAACACAAGGAAAAAAAAATATAAAACACGGGTAAGAATAAGCCTAAAATTATTGGATAAATAAAAATAAATAAATTGAAAATAAAAATCAAAACGTAAAGACAATACTTTCTAAAAAAGGTACTCTTGTGGCCATTGTGTGTGATCGGATAATTATTGTGTGCAAAAACCAAACAAACAGAAAAAAAATTAAAACTAAAACATATATAAAGTTACTATTGTGTGTGTAACATTCAACAAAAAAAAAAAAAGAAAAAAAAAACACCAAGGCAAGAGAACCCGTGTCCGACACGCGGGGTTATTTTGTGTTGTTTCGGGAGTCCGTGTCAGACGGGCATTGGCGAGTTATAGCTCTGGTGACCACGAAGACGAGGGCACAGCCCCGAGCGTGAGTAAGGAGATTGCTGTGGTACCGCATGGTACAGATCAAAATAGGGGACACTGGCATTGATGATGCAAGCTCCAAAGGTGACGATAAATACCTACCCCAACATGTCGTAATTTATGTATTATTATTAATTATTAATTTATTGGTATTTTTTTTTTTGATGACCAACATTTTTATTTATTATTAATTTTTTTTGTTAATTCTGTTTAAGACAAATTTATTATTTTTTTTTCTAATCTCCCACGCATAGGGTATTATTTAATTATTTATTTGTAGAAACGGCGAATTGGCGATACGGCGAGCTCACCGTGTCATCGAAAGTCGGAGAGGACCAGATTTCGGGACGAAGAGAGGGAAAAGGAAAAATATTGAATTTGGGCAATAAACATTGCGTGTATACCGATAAAAATGTTGTTCATTATTAATAAATATAATTTAGTTATAATGTTTTGAAAAAAATTAAAAATGTGTGTTTAAATTTTGTAATTTTCAGGAGATGATCGAAATGTAAGGTGTGAGTGGAGTGTTCGGCTGATGAGATAATTTGTGTTATGCAGCTTTCAAGGTCCAGGTCATTCTCAGCGTTAACCCACCCTTCGACTGAGCACGGCCGGCAAAATGCTGCGGCTGAAGAATGGCCTGGATATTCTGTTAACCGGTGTTCCGAATGAGAGGGTTAACTCGAACCGGTACATTTGGTTACAAGCTGTTGACAAAAGTTCAGAGAATAATCTATTTGTAGATCAGTGGTTCACTGAGGAGCACATCTACTCAGGTACTAGAGACTCTGCTGTTTTTGGCTCTTCTAGATATCTTGGGGAAACAGTTGGCAGCTTGTACTGCCATACGGCTGAAATCTATCTTAATGTGGACCTGCAACAGTACATGGCACTCATCTATTTTGTGCAACAAACAAATTCCCAAGACCACCGACTATACTGTCCCGTCACTATCTTTTGACACAAAGTTCCGGACTAGGATGAACTGGGGAAAATGCTAAAAGTGAGTTGAAGTTGAATTAGGGTTAAGTGAGCAGTTGAGCAATTCTTTATAAATGATGGTTTGAGGATTGAGTGAAGGATTGAACTGGGTTCCATTTGTGAATTGATTTGAAGATAAGTTGTAGTTGAGTTGGGCTGGGGTTAAGATCTAGTTCAGCTGGGGATTATCGAGAGTTAGGTTCAGTTCATGTACACGTGTAAGTTTGGGGTTGGCTTAAGGCTGTTTAGTTTGGGTTGAGTTAGAGTTGAGTTGGGGTTGAGTTGAGGTTGAGTTGAGTAGGAGTCATTGGTTAAGTTAAGATTTTGTTTTAGGTTATGTTGAGGTTTGTTCATGTTGAGTTGAGTTGTATCATTGTATCATTGGATCCGTTTGAGGATTGAGTTAGACGTTGATTTTGAAGTTAGGTTAAGTGTTTAGTTGGGGTTAAATTAATGGTTGAGCTACGATTGAGTTGAGTTCATTGACAAATTCAATTTTCGGACTGTGCTGGTTTAATGAATGAGTTGATGGTTGAGTTGGGTCTCAGTTGGAAGTTAGCTTGTAGCTTGGCTTGTTCCGGGTTTAGTTCTTGACTGTGTTGATTTGAGGATTGAGTTGGGCATTTCGTTGAGACAAGGAAATTGGGGTTGAGCGATGTCGCTCAGTTGGGAATTTATTTGGGGATTGAGTCAGCTGTTGAAGTGAAAATGAGATTAAGTTAATATAATATCACATATAGTTTGAACCGTACGTATTTAGGGTTTCAATTGAACATTACGTTAGGTGTTGAGTTGAGAGTTGATTTAAAGATCGAGTTATGGTGGAATAGAATTTGATTTGAAGTGATTAAGATTTAAGTGAGGGGTTCGGTTAAGAATTAATTTAGGGTTGAGTTGAGAGTTAGTGGGAGGTTAGATTGAGTAGATTTGAGTCAAGTTCATACACGTAGCTTTCGTGAGGTGAGTTGGGAATTGCTGAGGTTGAGTAGTAAATTGAGCTGGAGATTTAGCTAAAGATTCAGTAAAGAGGTTCAGTTAGGAATTGATTTGGGAGTTGAGTTAATTTTCAGGGCTGAAGTTCTGACGGCTTTGAAATTGAAATAGAATATGTTTTGTCGCAATCATTTTAGCCTATTTTGGAGTTGTAAGCCATTTTTCAAAATTTTGTTTGGGAAGAAATAGGCCACGGAGATAAGCAAAAACCTAAATAATTGACGGACAAAACTAATTTAATAATATTTCCCTTCGTAAAAGTAAAATTATTTTTGTTACTAAATTTTAAAAGTTTGAATTATGAAATTTAGAAAAAAAAATCAGAATTTTAAAAATTCAAAAATTAGAAGAAATTTCGATAAACTGTTAATAGACAATTATTTCCCGCTTGACTTCAATTCAAAAACTGTATCAGGTTTAAAGCAACCTTCATGACACGCTGTCTCAATTTATCTACCATGTTTACGATAATTATAGAGCATTTCGGTCTAATAATAGATCAAAAAATTTAAAAAAAAAATACAGAAATGTAAATTAATATCACTTCCCTATTTTTCTCTAAACTACACCGAAATCACACCGCAGGGAACAATTTAAATTCACTTTTCGTCCCAATACCATAAATTTTTCCGATAATATTTCCACCGCACCGTTAAAATTATCATAACCTTTCACAATTTATTTAATATTTGTTGTGTGTGTGTTTTTTTTTTCTGGGGATTTTGTTTTTAAAATAAAATTAAAAAAATATTCCGGAAAATGTGAAAACCATGAAAAACAAAAAAATAACAATTAACAGAGTCAAAACAATAACAAAGTGCGGTTTTACGCGTTTATTTTAAGATGCGAGCTAAATGTCGTAGACTAATTTTATTTTAATTTATATCACTCGTCGATGGTGTCGTACGTTATTTGTGTGCGGTAAAGGAAATAAATAAAAACAAAATAAAAATTAATTGTATATGTAGATGGTAAATGGTAAAATAGATGAACGCGTGCCATCATCTATTGTACTTTGCAAATCATCTGCAATCGTACCTACCTACATACAAATTTTTTTTTTTTTTTTTTTCAGTTGGGCAGGTGTGATTCCAGAACTAAAATAATATTTTATACTTAAAAATTTGTCCTTTTGTTAAATTAAATAATAATAATTCAACCCTCTGAAATTTTTTATTTTAGTTTACATTAATAATGATTCGGATCTGTATTGGTATTTTTGTTGTTGCAAAAAAATTACCTAAAAATCAATCCCTTTCATATAAAAAAAAATAAAAAATCCAAATTCCCCTTTATAATCGTAATATATGAGTTTTTGCAGACTCTATGTATATACTGGAGCAACATCTAGTACCAGTAGAATTTGAAAACTACCTATTGTCACAGATGTCAAGGTGTGCTGTTTTGTGTTTGCCAAAAAAAAAAAAAAAAGTTAAAATTTATTTTATAAAAATTCTATAGAAATTGTAAAAAGGAAAATAAAAAATTCCTAAGGATTTTGACAGTTTGAATAGAATTTGACTATTTGCTCTCGTATGCTGTGTGTCGTGTATGGAATTTCAGTTTTTTTTTTTGATTAATAGAAGCAGGTACAAATGATATTGCAATTTTTTATGGATATGTATGTATGTGTGTTCCTACCAGCTAAGTTAAAATGGTTTGATTAAAATGTATAACGGAAAATGTGTTGATATTTAAAATCAATATATTGAACTAAGATTCGGTCAGTTTTTGGTTATGCTACGTGCGACACCTAATTCTAAGATGTGTCAATGTAAATAGTGCTAAGCCAGAATTTATTCTTAGGTCGTTCTTACATTTCCGCAGACCTCTTCTTCTAGATGTTACCTGCTTGTGAAATTTAGCCTCAGTGGATCGTGCTGTCCATCGATACGACAATCTAAGCAACTCCGTACAATGGCAAAAATAAACTAAAATTTGTCTTCTACCTGATGGTTGCATCAGGATTGAATTGCGACGTTACAGCGAATGAAAGGCTGAAATTCACTCAATGGGTTAGCTTGAACACATGTTACGAAGCCAAAAAACAACCTGCACTTAATTATCACGATATACTCTTCTTTAAATTGGTTATGTTGCCACATGGATTTGACGCATTTACAAATTTTGAAAGGGACACTTTCAAGCTGGCATAATATAAGCATAATTTGGTTGTGAGAAATTTACAAATTGACTGGACGCACTGGACTGGCAATAAATGAAGCAGAGGACTAGCTTTCACGGCAAAATGAATCGTCGCACCATTTTTTGTTATTAATTCGTTTGTAATTCGTTTCATGCCCAAACTTTTAAAACCAATTGCATAGATAAATTATCCGATGGAGTGAATTAACCTCAGTGGAATTAACGGCCACGGGTAACCCAAGCGCGCCCGAAAAACAAGCAATACTCGAATACAATTTAACCTCTTAATGTTACTGGAAATCATTAGGGATTATTCGGATATATTCGGAATTTCATACTTTTTTCAAGATTATTCAACATTTTTTAAATTTATTCAAATTTTTGATGCGATCTTACATACTTGTAGGTATGGATAGGTAAATATGAATTTAAAATATTTTTTGAGATTTTTCGAATTGTACGATTTTAAATTTTACAATTTGGTGACAATCAGCTAGTGGCGTTATTGTTACTAGCTTATGGACAATTCAATATTTTTCTAAGTTTTCTACAATTTTCTATTACGTACAATTTAAATTTCTGTATTTTTAAGGTTATTTAAAAATTGTTGAGATTTTTCAAATCATATTAGAAGCTTGTGATATTTTTCAGCAACAATTAGTAGCGTAAACGTCAACATTATTTGAGCTGTTTCATATTATTTAGTGTTTAAAGGCGTTTATCTTGCAGCTAGAAAAGACAACAACCATGTAATAAACCAAAACTGTCTTAATCAGGTCGATTTCCAGGTTCTTTGTAGAATTGGTTTTGTAGTCACCGACCATTAGATGATATATTTATTGTTGGAGAGAAATGCAAATGGTGTAAATCCACTTTTTCCAATTTTACGTTTTCCATAGTGTAGTCAAAAAATTAGAAAAAAATGAAAAAAGTCACGACATGGTTTATAGAAAACAATTTACTGTTTTAAATACCGCAAATTTCGAATGTTAACTAAAGGACAGTGATTTTTGAACTCCAACTTAATCCCAATTCCACTCACAAATGGAAACCAACTCAATAGCAAATTCAACGCCCAATTTAATCCCTTAACCAGCAAATGTATATAAAAAATTATCAAAGCGGTAATATCACCCGCATGCATATGGCAGAAACCCGACTATCTTAACGTACCGCTTCCAAATTTTTTTTTAATTCTCCGCCTTGACTATAAAAATAGATTGGCGAAAAAGAGAAGCCGTTCTCGAGATACCATCATGGGTTCCAAAGGACATCCAGACCTTCAGTCTAAAGGGTAGACGTTTTTTTTCGGACTCAAAATGTCGAGAAAACAAAAAAATTTTAGGTCATTGTTCACTATATTCCTCATGTAGTGATGGCGATTTCAGCGTGATTCGCATTTTGTTGAGTCTCGATGCCCCTAGGAAATTTTGAAACTATTCAAGTTATATGTAAATTACATTTAATCTTCTCGTAATAAAGAGTGAATTCTGAGTGATTTATTTCGTAATTTCCGAATGAATTCTTAATGTCAGGATTTATTTAGAATTTATTAAGAATCCACTCATCATTTATTCAGAGTTGTTTACTATTTCTATCAATCGGTATTAGCTTAACATTTATTTTCAATTTGTCGTGGTAGGATTTCTCAAAGGAGTAAAGAATATCTCACTCTTCCATTTTCTTCACAGATTCGTCTGAAACATATGAAATACATCTCTTACATCTTTCCGTTCACACTCCTGAACCACCTCATTCAATGAACCGTTTTTAAGTAACAAATCGGTTCCACCATCACATTTTAGAAAGCATAAACCAGTTGCTTCTAATCAATCTACAAACTTTTTCCACATTCGTGTTAGCCATTAAAATGTCAACACCAAGAGTATACCATATTCAATTTTGGAGATAAATGTGCCTCTCTGAAAATATCAGTCACACTGAGGTCAGCGCCAACTTAAATTTGCTCAACCTTTTAATTAAAATAATACGTTAATTTCAGTAGCCTGCCAAAATGTTCACGTCACGAAAATATCTGTACGTGTTCATATGTTCAAGTCTAATATTATCCACTTTAGTGTTAAGATTTACTTCATTCGTTCTAAAACTCATATAAGCATGCTCATACGTATAAGCTTTTGCGATTAATGAGCAGCTGTATCAATAGCTCTTCCCTTTCCCATTATTAAGAAATCGCCGGCAAATTGCAGAACGATTTGATTTTCTGTATTGATGCGGTGTATATCGCTAATAAAAATGTTGATCAAAGCTGGCGACATTATACCTAATTCTTTGCGGAAGGCCAATATTCGCCCATCCCTCCAACCTATACCCACTGCCATTCAAAACAATTTTTGTTTCACTCATAGAGTCTTTAAGTCACAAACATACTTTCCGTTCAAATTTCGAAAGAATTTCTTATAATTTCCATGGAAATGCATAGCCACACGCCCTCTCAATATCCAAAAATACAGCAACTACCTTCATAACATCATTTCACCTTCCAACCTTTTCCACACACTCAATTGTAGGATGTTTCATTCATAAAATATTTCATTCGTTCTTTCATCATTCTATTTAAAAATTTTATAAAAACATTTAACTTACTCGGTCATAAGTATGTGATGATAATTTGTTCAAGTAAGCTGGAATTTTTTGGTGCGGTTAATTTTGAGTTATCGAACAATCCAAAGAACACATCCCTTCCATATTTCGTTCCCATTCCTTCATTTTGACCCATTCTTTCAACATGACTTGCCACCTATTTCACGGTTGCCACACACCATATTGCTGACTTAAATATATTTACCATTCACCATTTTAAACAAATTATATACCTACGTCCATTCCATAGTTGTTGTTCTATGTGACATTTGCGACACATATTCATTATTCCACCACCCATTCACAATAATCTCTTTCAAGCCCACGTTTGCATTCATTCAACCAGTTTTTAAGAATCACTCAAGTATACAAAGAAATTGCATTGACTCGTAATTTGATCAAATCATAATTTGATCAAATGAGTTTGAAGGACCCAAAAATTTAACAATGCTCTTAGAAATTGATGAAATATTTTAATTTTGTGTATTTACTTAAAAAAATTAGAACTTAACAAATCTTCAGAACTTGTGTCCCAATAAAATTTTTATAATGTAATGCAGAACGTCTATTTAGAGGATTTTCAAATTGTGTTCAGCACGCTTCAAAGAGTACTTCAAGGTGTTTAGCTAACCTTAATAGGAACAGAATCTCTTGGAAAGGTTTGTCAGGAGTAAAATATAAAGCTCATAAAATACCGCTATTAGCGTAACATTCCTGCCTCAAACTGTATATGTAAAAATTAGTTCCGTTTTTCTAATAGACGGCGTAATTGTTTTTATATGTATTGTGCAGATCTGGTACTACATGTTTTTGAAAAGTCTCTTCATAACCTTCAAAAAGTAGTATATGGCATTTGATTAAAATATAGACAATACAGTTTTTTATTCGAGTTAAAATGAAGAGCTTTCGGGAGTTGCGGGAAGTTTTTGTTGTATTTATTTGCTGTGATGAACCAGCTTCACCGGGCTTCACACAAGCTTTTCCACGTTTATGATTCTCGTAGTAAATCCATTTTTCATCTCCAGCCCCAAGTCGATGCAGGAAACCCTTTCTTTGTTGTCTTTGAAGAAGCATTTCAGAAGTGATTTTTCGATATTCCATCTACCTTTCTATTAATTCATTTGGTATCTAATTCCCACATTTATAAACCATCCCCATATTTAGCAACGTAAAAAACATTTTTTCTTCTCTTTTTTTAATTATCAAAAGCTCCTTTGCAATATTTATTCTGAAATTTAAATGTTTCAATTAGCTATAGGGGTTGTAAGAGCTTTTACATGTCTCTGATTTTGAATAAGATTTCAGCTTTTGAAAATTCATGACGTCGGAATTAGAATTATAACAGTCACAATTCTAATTCCGACGTCTTGAATTTTTACAAGCTGACATCTTATTTAAAATCAGAGGCTTGTAAAAACTCTAACAACCTCTCTAGCTATTTGAAACATTTAAATTTCAGAGTAAATCTTGCAAAGAATCTTTAGGTAATTAAAAAAATAGAAGAAACAAATGTTTTTTACGTTGCTAAATGGTTCAAAAATTTGGGGATTAGATACCACATGAAAAGCCAAACGTGAAAAACTGAAATATCGAGTAATTTTTAAATGTCTAGTAACACGAAATGGGGGTACTTGAGGTCACTTAAAGGTGGTACGGTGATTGGTGTTTGATTTTGAGAATTGGAAAGGAAGGAGGAACAAATGTTAAAATGTTTCGTTCGTGTTTAAAATCTTTCAATGGAATTTTAATTTTTGTAGTACTCTAAATAATTGCGGCTTAATTTTGAATGTTTAGTACATTTACAATTTGCATTTGTTTTCTTTATGGTTTGTTGGTTTATTGCTTCTTGGTTGCTAATAATAGTGGAAATAACGATAAATAATTAAACCCCAAATATTTGAGCCAAATGATTTGAAAATTTTATAGACTTGTAAATAACACGTTTAATTAACAGAAAAATTAAAAAATTCGAAATGGCCTCTATCAGCATCAATACATAAACTTAAACGTTTGCTAAAATTTTCTGCAGCAATTTGAAGTAATAAGAGGTATTTCATCCCAGACATTGACAATCGCAGCACGTAATTACTGAAAAATTAAAAAAATTTAAAACAGCATCCTAGATAAAAAATATAATTAGTTAAAAACATCCCCGTATTTTATTGTCACATACTAGTAGACTGCCCTAATTCCAATGCTGAATTCTAATAATGAAAGATCTCAGTAATAATTCTATCCAGGCGTATTAAGCACGTTGAAATCTATTTTTGAGATATGTGAAATTGTAGAATAGCCTTATTTGTAGGTGCAGAAGTGCTGGAGATTAAATATCTGTATTTTAGTAGTAAGATCAAGTTCAAACCAAAAAAATATTTACTGAAAAGTAGGCAAACATTTTTCGCCTCACTAAAACATTGATGTAACACTTCCTCTTGCTAATAAACAATTTCGGTTTTCTACAGATAATGAAACTTTAATATTTCAGCAATATTTCAACATCCCAATATTTTTTAGTTGGCGAATAACTTTAACAAACTATAGCAAATTTAGCTATGAACGGCCAAAATTTCCTTTATAAAATGCTTTATGCAATGAAACAACACCAATGTCGGTTATTCTTAAATTTCTTGCAACTAATATTTAATTTCAATAAAAGTTTCAAATAATCAAATTCATGCTATTTTTTTAGTTTGATTGTAGCTTATCTCAATTGGCTTCGAATGAATAACGATTTGAACTAACACTGCTTCTGACTAAGCAAGATGCACCATTTACCCTCATGTTTAAGGCATGAGGCATAGACATTTTTCTACGTTTATAGTTCTTGTCTCACAAATTCTCAATTTATTTAAATATATTTTATAAACAAATACATTTGATGGCGTTGTTAAAATAGCCTTATGTAAATTACACATAAAAAACTGTGTAAATTACATAGTGTAATTTACTCGCCCAACTATTTTAAGGACCGACAAAACAACATCCAATTTGGCTTTGTAAAGTGATACAATTTTGCAAAATCTTAACGATATCTCGGTTAAATGCAGCTTAAAAATCGAGAACTTGTTCCCAGAAGTGTCTTACCCAGAGTTTAAAATGGGATTTCATTTTGCTCTTCGCTCTTCATTTTTGTTCAAGAGCGATAATAAGAACTATTCAAAAGCTCTTTATAAAGAGCAATATTATAAAAAAAAAAAATCGCTCTGAAGAACTGGAGCATTTTTTTTATTATAAGGCCCTTGCTCTTTCACTTATCATATTTTCGCTCTTTGTTATTGCGCTATATTGAGAATATAAATACGCTCTGCTCTGATGAATAAAAACGTTATTATTATATTGCTCTTAATCTTGTTATTACGGCAAATGGTTATATTCAAAACCTTCTAAATTTCTTTAGAAAGCCAGATTGTTTTATTAGCGAACAGATGCACGGGCATTGGAAATGGGATTCTAAAATGATTTTTGGGTAAAGTTCTGGAATATGGCCAACTAGGATGGAACTTGGCTATTCCTTAACTAATTTTAGTAAAATTTGACACGCGCGATATAAATGGGATTCTGAATTGATTTTTAGGTGAAGGTCTAGGATATGGCCAATTAGGATGGAACTTGGCTATTCCTTAACCGATTTTAGTGAAATTAGAAACGCACGATGGAAATGGGATTCTACAATGATTTTAGGTGAACTTCTGGAATATGTCAAACTAGGATGGAACATGGCTATTCATTAACCGATTTTAGTGAAATTTGATTCGCGCAATGAAAATCTGATTCTAAATTGATTTTTAGGTGAAGTTCTGGAATATGGCCAACTAGGATGAAACTTGGCTATTCCTTAACCGATGCTAGTGAAATTAAAAATCCGCAATGGACGTGGGATTCTAAAATGATTTTTGGATGAAGTTCTGGAATATGACCAATTAAGGTGGAACTTGGCTATTTCTTAACCGATTTTAGTGAAATTTGACATGTGTGTTGGAAATGGGATTCTAAAATTATTTATAGATTCATTTCTGGAATGTGGCCAACTAGGATGAAACTTAGCTATTATTTAACCGGTTTTAAAGAAATTTTAAGAAGTGGGAGTTGAAGTGGGATTCTAAAATACAATAGGTTTTAGATACATTTCTGGAATATGGATAAATAAGGATGGAAATTACAGATTATTTCTCCCCGATTTTCGATCTGCCTCACAGCAGATAAACCTCGACAGCTGCATGGATACTTGGCTATTCCTTAACCGATTGTGATGCAATTCAATAAATGCTTTGGAAGTTGGATTCTAAAATAGTTTTTAGATAAAGTTATGGAATATGGCCAACCGCAGATAAACTTTGACAGCTGCATGGATTACGGAAACTGCCAAAGACAATATGTTACTCATATTGATATATTAATAATAATTATTATACATCTGCCGTAACCTGTTTAGATTACTCATATTGATATATTATACATCTGCCGGAAAATTTAGTCGAAATCAAAGGAAAATAAGAAAAATAGGCGACGGCAAGCTAATGTCAGTGGGATCCCGGAATTAGAAAATCCATCCTAATTGGCCTCATAGGCCATATTAGAGAACTTCATATAAAAATCATTGTTGAATCTCGTTTTCATCACGCATGTCAAATTTCACTAAAACGGTTAATGAATAGCCAAGTTCCATCACAATTGGCCATATTCCAGAACTTTATCTAAAAATCATTTTAGAATCCCATTTTCAATGCACATGTTAAATTTCACTAGCATCGGTTAAGGAATAGCGAAATTCCATCACAATTGACCATATTCCAGAACTTTATCCAAAAATCATTTTAGAATCCCATTTCCAACGCACGTGTCAAATTTCTCTAAAATCGGTTAAGGAATAGCCAAGTTCCATTCAACTTGGCCAGAACTTCATCCAATAATGATTGTAGAATCCCATTTCCACCGCGCACGTTAAATTGCTCTAAAATCAGTTAAGAAATATCCAAGTTCCATCCTAGTTGGCCATATTGCAGAACTTCATCAAAAACTCAATTTAAAATCCCACTTCTATCGCGCATATTGAATTTCTCTAAAATCGGTTAAGGAATAGCCAAGTTCCATACTAGTTGGCCGTATCCCAGAACTTCATCTAATATTCATTTTAGGATCTCACCTCCAAGGCTCATGTTAAATTTCTCTAAAATCGGTTAAGGAATAGCCAAGTTCCATCACGATTGGCCATATTCCAGAACTTTATCTAAAAATCATTTTAGAATCACATTTTCAACGCACATGTTAAATTTCACTAGCATCGGTTAAGGAACAGCGAAATTCCATCACAATTGACCATATTCCAGAACTTTATCCAAAAATCATTTTAGAATCCCATTTCCAACGCACGTGTCAAATTTCTCTAAAATCGGTTAAGGAATAGCGAAGTTCCATCCAAGTTGGCCAGAACTTCATCTAATAATGATTGTAGAATCCCATTTCCACCGCGCATGTTAAATTTCTCTAAAATCAGTTAAGAAATATCCAAGTTCCATCCTAGTTGGCCATATTGCAGAACTTCATCTAAAAATCACTGTAGAATCCCATTTCCGACGCGCATGTTAAATTCTTCTAAAATCGGTTCAGGAATGGCCAAGTTCCATCAAAATTGGTTATATCCCAAAACTTTATCCAAAAATCATTTTAGAATCGCATTTTTAAGGCACATGCCAAATTTCACTAAAATTGGTTAAGGAATAGCCAAGTTCCCATATAGTTGGCCATATTCCAGAACTTCATCTAAAAATCATTGTAGAATCACATTTCCAACGCGCATGTCAAATTTCTCTAAAATCGGTTAAGGAACAGCCAAGTTCCATCACAATTGGCCTTATTCCAGAACTTTATCCAAAAATCATTTTATAATCCCATTTCTATCGCGCATGTCAAATTTCTTTAAAGTCTGTTTAAAAATAGCCAAGTTCCATCCTAGTTGGCCATATGCCAGAAATTTATCTAAATATCGTTTATCGAACTTTCTTTATTTAATGATATTCAAAGAGCAATTAGTGTGTTACAAAAAATTTTGCTCCCTAATGTATTTTCTTCAATGGCTCTGTAGAATGGGAGCGATATTTTTAGCTTTTACACTCTCTGTTTTAAGAGCAAAATTAAACATAAAAATTTAAATCACTTTAAAAGAGCGAAATATTTTTTTTTTGTGTTTATCATTAGAGGGCAAGAGCGTAAAAGCAAACTGAAATAAAATTGTATTGGCAGCTAAAGCGAAAATTTTTATAAAAAGCTCTAAATGAGCGATAAATTTAAACTCTAATTAAAACGTAAGTGAGGGTATTGCAATATGTGAAAATGGCAAACCGGCTTGAAATGCCGTCAAATCCAAATTTTACGCTCACTTATCATATAAGACTCTGGTAATGGATAATCTTTAATTTTGCTTGTTTTTCAAATATTGACACTGAATAGATAAATCAATCTAAAAATGTACTGATTTCCGCGAACATATATTCTGGGTTTCCAAACTTCTACTGGCGTCGCGAAACATTTCTTACATTGGTTACTATTGGTTTATAGATAATATTTAGTCAGATCACTAAATTTATAAGTGGCAATGTAAAATGACGAAGGAAGTAGGCAAGTTTTAATTTCCACACCTTCAATAAGAATATTTCAGACCCGCAAATTATAGAACTTTGTTTTGAACTTTCCAAAATGTGCCATTACGTTGCTTGGCTCTTGGATATAACGCAAGAATTTTAATTGATATGGATCCAAAAGAGTACATAAAGGAATTAATTTTTATTAAATAAAGTACACTATGCTTAGAAACTATTTATTGAATCGGCTTAACATCTCAGATATAAAATTTCGCTAAAATCCAATGACAAATGTGCGTGTTCCGTTTATTGCAGAAGCTAAGAAATTTGTCTGGGTGTATGGAAAACCAACCCGGCAAATTTTGAACGAGTATTGTTCTGAAGAATATTTCTTCCCATTGGGCCATATTTTAATTAAAAAAATCTGACCCCAGCTCAACCTTATGGACCAAAAATTCTTCAAGCTGTGATAAAATAATAGCAATAAGGCCGAAAATTTAACATATGTAACAGAATAAAATATTTTACTTAAATTTTTAAAACTAAATTTTCATCAAACAATTCAATTAAATTTAATTTGGCTAATGGGCCTCAAATTTAATCAAAATCGAAGTATTTAAACAGTTAAATCAGAAAGTAGTGATGCAAACATCTGGCTCAAAAATATAAATGTATTATCTGCAATACTGGTTCAAATTATTGGGAACATTAGATATTACAGATTAACTTCCAGTATAACAACAGAAAATTTAGAAATACCGGCATTAGTTAATTTTTCTTGCAAGTTTTCAAAATGTATGGAAAGCTTTTTGTTAATTTCTAAAAGGTGTCCTTTAAGGTCAGATTATAGCAAACAATTTTTTTTTAGTTACGCTGGCTATAAATGTTTTAATTATCGATATATTCTGTTCATCTGTCTCTATCGAGCTTTTTCTAAAGAAAATATTTTTGCGATATTTCTGAGAATTTAAATTTGAATTCTTTTAGATTTTCATTTTATCTAGACAATATTGGAGAAATGCTTGTTGGAAACCAGATATAACTTACAATTTTTGTTAATTTAATAAATTGTGGCTTCAATTCTGCTCGATAAATATTTTTCAGACAAATGTTTGAACATCATTTCACTATCTGCATAAAGCTATTTATGATACTTCCATAATACGAAGCGTCGTTCTAATTCCCATCCACTAAAGTCATCTTCTAGAATGGTGTCAGTTTATTTTACAACCCCCGAAAATTCCGACAAATCTATAAAAATTTTCAAGGATCTAAAAACCGGTGTGAAGTTATCCACAGAATTCAGAAGTGTAGCTACACAAATTGACCGATTTCAAAAATGTAGCTACACAAATTTAGCAAATAGTGTAGTTGTACACAAGAAATGTAGCAGGATTAAAAATTAAACCGAGTATGAAAGTAAAAATTATTTTTAACGGACTATAGACATGAGATGAATAAAATAAAAATGAAATTTCACTTAGTAAAATAAATAAATTAAAACTAATTGGTGTAGAGCGTGGTCAATTATTGGCCAGTTACAAGAAATCCTAGAGATGTCTAAGTAAATCTGAGTAAGCTATATTATTTTCTGCGTATAGTACACCATTTGGTCCATTATTAATTTTAACGCGACCCTCAAGGGGTGAGATATCGCATTTACACACTTTTATTTTATACAAATAAAGTGTAGTGGTCACTTTTGGCCAGTTACAAGAAATGCTAGAGATGTCTAAGTAAATCTGAGTATGTCATATTTTTGCTTGCTTATAATAGAACATGTGGTCCAATAATTATTCTAACGCTACCCTCAAGGGGTGAGATATCGCATTTCCACACTTTTATGTTTTACAAATAAAGTATAGCGGTCACTTGTTGGGCAGTTACAATAAATCCTAGAGATGTCTAAGTAAATCTGAGTATGCCATATTATTGCTTGTTTTTAGTAGAGTGTGGAAATGCGATATCTTACCCCTTGACGGTCGCGTTAAAAGGATTAATGAATCAAATGTTCTACTAAAAGCTAGCAATAATATGGCATACTCAGATTTACGTAGACATCTCTAGGATTTCTTGTAACTGGCCAATAATTGACTTCTACACCAATTAGTTTTAATTTATTTATTTTACTAAGTGAAATTTAATTTTTATTTTATTAGGTTATAGTCCATTAAAAATAATTTTTAATTTCATACTCGGTTTAATTTTTAATCTTGCTACATTTCTTGTGTACTACACTATTTGCTAAATTTCTGTAACTACATTTTTAAAATCTGTTAATATGTGTAGCTACACTTCTGAATTTTGTTGAAAACTTCACACCGATGATCTAAAATTGTCTTGTTGTATTCGATTCGGTTTCGAAACAATTCAAACAAATTTTAGTCGTACGTAAAACATGTTTAAACCACCAACCTTAATATTATCAGGATCGGTGTACAAAAGCCATAATTCCCGAACGAGATTAAAAAAATGAATTTAACAACCATTTCCTATCAATATGGCTCCGTACGATTAACATTACACAATGTGTAATTCGAGCCCGGAATCTTATTCATTTGATCTTTTTGTGATCTAACCCCTCAATAAATACTTTATTGTGGCAGATCAGTCAGTTATCTGATTCCCTTATTATTTCATAAATATCAAATATCTTAGTGCTGGCGTATATACGTGAAAGTAAAAAAAAAATGAAAATCTATTTTTATCATAAATTTTCTTGTCTTCTATATTGTAGATATACGCACAAAATTCTTTCGATTATTAAACCTTGTGTCTAGCAGCGCTACATCAATATTGTTGCATGATCTCTTGCAATAAATCTTAAAATATTTGTTGTTGTTTTATTATGTATCTTTAAATTCATAATAAAAGTGTGAAAGAAAATAACATTAATAAAAGGACATTAAAAAGGGAAACCAATTTTTTATTTTATTTTTATGAATGAGGTCTAAGACCTCAAAATCGTATATTCTACCTTCCTTACACAGTTTTTGGGGGTAATCAATTCTTCTTCCTTATATAAAATTTACGTGTATACAGACAGAAGATTCACGGTTCAATATGGAATTTTGTATGTTGTACAAACACCCGGTCATATGTATATATAAACATCTATCTGACGATAATTTTTTTCTTCTTCAGTTTCTTGTTCTTTTTTATTATGGAAAAGATTTTTTTTTTTTTTTTAAATGTCTTTAAGAATTCAATAAATGTCTTGCGTGGTTATATTATCTTAATGTGTTGTGCTGTTGTTGGTGTTATATTATTACTATTTTTATCATCTATCTTAAAGAAGTGTGCCAATGATGTTATTTAATATTTTTAACATTTTTCTTAATGTGTTTCTTATACTCTTATACATAATCGTACGAAATGAAGAAAAATAGGAAAAATAAAGGAGTCATTAATAATGATGAAAGTGTGCTAAGTTTTGTCTTGTCTTGACATTTGGCGTGACGATTTATTTTACATCCATCTCATAAGGGGTTAATGTTTTTTTTTTTTTGTCTTAACTTCCTTAAGTATGTATGTATACACAATGGCGCTTCATCTCTTAATAAGTAAAAGTTATAAAATTTCTCATTTAATAATGTAACACACGATCCATTTGTAATTATAAGACGTGATTTTATTATTAAGTAAATATAAAATATTATTGATTTCGTAATAAAATCAAAATCCGAAGATCACAACTGTTATGCGACCGGCGTGCACACAAAGAAAGAAATTAAGAATTGATATATTCTTGTCAACGAAACCGTGCGTTCGTGATATAGTATTATACTTCTTAATAGGGTTTTGATCAGTTTTTAATATTTTGATCTCACAGATCAGATATTTTTTTGGATGATTAATGATCGTATGTTTTGAAGGAGTTAACAATTCATGATCTTTATGTGCCTCGCGCATACATACATACATATATGGAAAGTTTATAGAACGTTTTGTGAAATTTTTGTATTTATATGTCAGCAAATTGTTTACGATGATTTAATTATTGTTGAGTTTGTGTCGTGATAATAAACGTAATTTGATGATGAGAAAGTTGAAATTACACACACACATACATCTACATATATGGATATATTCCCACAGAATTTTTTTTTGTTTTGATTAGTCAATTGTTATAACCTAAAAGTGTATAACACGAGGTAATAATTTAGCGCGTGTATTTCACATGCTGCCAATTTCCGTACATTTGTATTTTATTAATTCATCCCAAAAATTTTTGTGAAAAAAGCAAAAAATAAAATCAATCAACATCCTTTTCAATTAAACAAATAAATTATGGATCAAATTCAGAATTCAACATCCGTACACATTTTTTTGTATTGGCACGCTTTTATCATCATTAAGTTTCCTTCCTTTGCTGAAAACTTTTATTTTTTTTTTTGCAAAGTAGTCATGTTTCCGTACACCATTTCCGTTTCGTAATAAACACGCGCCTAACGGGGTTTCAGTTTATTTAAGAGGTTTCCATCTAATCATCTCCTTCTGTATTACATCTGTATATATAAAAAGAAGTCATTACACGAAGAAAATGTTTCATTCATCTTTTATGAAATAGAAATATCGAGAATAAGGTATGTGATACCCTTTAAATTAACAGGATATCAGAATTGTACAGTAATATTTAAATAAAATACATACAATCTGCGCATGCTGATAAATAAAATGTAAAAGGACTGATAGATTGACCGTGTGTGTGAGACAAACAAAAAAAAAAAAAAAGGGAAAATTGTTATATTCTCCCTCTCGTCATCATGCGCATTTCAAATATACAGCATCCGAATAAAATAAAATATATTTCCCAACCCCTCTATCAAAAATATTTCAAAAATGAGGAAAATTATTTCGTTTTGGTACTTTTGTAAGTTTTGTTTGCCTGGTAGCAGAAGGCGCCAAAATTCCCGATATTCATTTAAAAATATCCTTAGAGGGAATTGTACAACAACAAATCTGTATAGAAAAAATTGTCTGGTCCATTTTATAAGATGAACGTCTGTCAAGATGAATTTAGTTTTCGAACTAAGTAAAATAAAAACTATTTTTATGTTTTATTTCAGGGATGTCGGATGTTTTTTAGTTTTTTTGTTTTTTTTTTATTATAAACGCGAGTATTCATTTTCCCAAATTTCCCCTAAAATGCAATGAAAATATTTTCATTTCACTTTACCTATATAAAGATAGTTTATTTGTGGTTTTGGTCCATATGAATTTGGTGAGAGTACAGCATTTTTTTTTGTTTCGAGCTGCATAAAAATATGGCGGAGATAGTAAATCAGTTATGTATATTTTGTATGTGAAATTTTCTTGACTATATAAATAATGGTTGGTTAGAAAACAATTCTGTATGAATTAAAACAAAGAACGAGAAGAATCCGAAGCATAATTAATTAGTTTACACTAAACTAATCAAATGTAATATACCTCCATTTTATCTTATCTATTTATTTATTTATTTTTTTCATCTTACACTAGTCGCGAGAATTTTCTTTCAGTTTTTCTTATTCAAATATTTCACATATTTCGTCAAAATTAGAAAACAATTGAACAAACTTCAACTACCACCCAATAAAAATTATTGAAATTAATATAAACTATACATTGGTTCAGACAAAAATAATAATAATAAAAAATTCCTAAAATGTAGATACCTGAGTTTAAAAATGCACAATTTACTGTCAAAAACTTTGATTTTGGAAATAAATATTAATATAGCTAATTATGGAATGAAAAATGTAATTCACTTGAAAACTTCGACTGTGACCCAACAAAAATTATCAAAGCTTATTACGGACTATAAACGAGACTGAGTACGATGCATTATACTGATAAATTTGTAAAATGTAGAAATTTAGGCTTAGAAATGCTTAATTGGTTGTTATTACTTATGAATTACATGCAGGAAGGGAATTGTACACCGTTATTTCACACCTAAACTTCCACAGAGACCCAACAAAAGTTGTCAAAACATATTATGGACCATAAACGAGACTGAGTATGACACACAGACGCACCATACTGTTAAATTTGTAAAATGTAGACATTTAGGCGTAGAAATGCTTAATTGGTTGTCACAGGAAGGGAATTGTACAACGTTGTTTCACACTTAAACTTCCACAAAGACCCAAAAAAAATTATCAAAACTTATAATGGACGCATAGAAATGCATAATTGTTTTTTAAAGCTTGTAGCGGCTAAACACTACATGAGTATGCAAATAAAACATTAACTGCGGACGATTTTTATATTAAAATATTTTGGTTTGCTTCAGTAGTCTCAAAATATATTGTCTCAACTGAGCTTTAAATGAGTGGCCTGTATTTCGGCTTGGCTGCACAATAAACAGCTTATCGATGATAAAAATAAAACATTCATCTTGCAATATAATTGCAATTGATATAATCAATCACCTCACTAACAACAACAATAATATTATAGGATACAAATAACTATTAAGGTATAGGTAAGTAAACTATTGTAATTTGTAAATGTAATTTGTTTCTGAATTATCGTATAAAAGCTGTGGCAATGCGGATTACCAAGGTACAAATTATTAGATGTCAATTCAGGTATCAATTCATTAATTTTATTTTTAGGTTGTGGGATGAAATGCCACGTAACTTGGTATCTCTTAAATATAAAATTAGATATTAGGTTAAGATTGGATTTAATGAATTTATTAATTCTTTTAATTTGTGATTTGCGCCTCGGAAATTTGTGCCATTACCAGAAAAGATATCTGTGCTGACCCCTCTTAGTGCAAAACATCGATTCAGCGCAGCTATAAATGAGTCGGTTGTCATATCTCCCACAAGTTCTAGGTGGACAGCTTTGGCACTTAAGCATATGATTAAACAAATATATGTTTTGATAACTCGTTGTCCTCGTCCTCATCTCAAATATGTTTTAATGGGACCCGCAAAATCCAAGCCAATTTTCAGGAAATATCGGATTAGTTCCACTCTTTCCTTTGGCAGGTTGCCCATTATTTGCTTTTCAGTTAGTGGTCGTTGTTTAATGCACTGTACACAATTCCGGATCGTTAATTTTATAAAATGTCTACCATGGATGATCCAGAATTTCCTACTGATGATACTTAGTAGCAACGCTGCACACCACAATGTAAATTGCTTATATGGTATTTTATGGCCAGCTTAATCGTAATCGCGGATATTGAGGGCGAGATTATCGGGTGAAGAGTGCAACAGCTCTTGCGATGCGGCCACCTACTCGTAGCAATCCTATATTGTCCATAAATGGATTTAATGCCTTAAGCGTGCTCTTCAGTGGTATTGGATTACCCTTCTCAATGGCTTGAATTTCCTCTTTAAAATATTGCTTCTAAATATATTTTAATATTTCGGCCTCTGAATCTCGCCATTCATAAATTACGGTAATTCTCGAAGATGCTTTTGACTTACTAAAGTACTTCACAATAAAATTTCGGATTTTTCTCAGAATATTGATGATCTTATCGTAACATGAATATTTGGATATTAAGTCTCCTATGACGGATTGCGATGTATCGGAACAGGTAGCGACCATAACTTGCAGTTTCTCTCGACGTTCTAGATTGCACGTTTGTGATTTCTGGTAACCTGGCCAATATTTGGGTTCTGCTAACAAAAATTCAGGACCAATCCACCATAGCAGCTGCCACAGCCCAACAAAATAATTGCGTATCTGTAAAATTGTAGACTGACTGGATGAGTTTCATTAATCTAGATAGAAGCAAGGCACCATTTAATTCGAGTCGTGGCAGTGAATATTTTTTATGGGTGCAACTTTCGTCTTAGCTGCTATCAATGTGGTAACAGTTTGGCCATTGTAAACGGTGCTTAGGTAGACTGACGCTGCGAATGCAATTTCACTAGCATCGCAAAATCCGTGTAATTGATATTCTACTTGATTCATGCACATCCATCGGGGTATCTTCAAAATTGATATTTCGGAGATTCCATCTCGAATTTTCAACCATTTGTCTCGAACTGTTTGTGGTAGCTCGTCTTCCCATCCCAACTCCAATAACCACAACATTTGAAAAAAAATTTTAATTTACACAACGAATGGTGCTAACAGCTCCAGTGGGTCGAAGATTCGACTAGCTTCGGATAATATCGCTCTTTTGGAGGTCGGTATTTTATCTTTCATTGTGACGTGGTACGTGAATGTATCGCTCATTGACTGCCATTGTAACCACAATACCTTGACTTCGTGTTGATCTTCGGATAATGATTTTGGCGTGGATATATAGGTTTCTCAGGTGTTTAGTTTGGAAAGGGCTTTGGGAGAATTTAAAAGACCATGTGCAGCAAGGAATTATGCTTTCCTTTGCCTATGTGACATCTTTTTTTCGAATTACATTGATTTACTCTATGTGTCTTGCTTAGGCAGCTGAAACAGCGGTTGTTGGTTTTCATAAAGTCGCGTCTCTCTTCGATTGTCCATTCTTTAAATTTAGGGCACTGAAATAAAGGGTGGTAATTATCTTTACAAACTGCACATAATGCAACAACACTAGTGAAAGTATTCGGTACAGCTTTTACTTGGGTACTAGTTTTTCGAGTATGCTGCATCTAAGGCATCTGCACGTTTCATCAGAAATTCAAGTAATGCCTGGAATGTTTGAAAATTCGATGTCTCCAGTTTCAGTAGCTCATTTCTCTATACTTGATTCGTCCAACTTCTGCAGCATAAGATACACCAGCCACGGATCTCGAGTCTCTGCTTCTTGTCCGACAGCCTTTAATCGACGAATCACTTCGTCCGCGGTATCCATTAATCTTCGAATTTGAGTGGATGTTGGATTATGGATGGTTGGTATCTCGACGAAACTTTTGATGAATGATTGTACCGTATACCGCTTCCTGTCATACCAGATCTTCAGCTTTGGAGATTGGAAGATGCTTTAAAAGGTTTGCCGCCTCTCCTTTTAGGAGCCTCTTTAGGTATTGAAATTTCTGCACTTGATAGAGGTTATTATTTTCGTGAATTGTTGATGCTAACAAATCAAAAAATGATTGCCACTCACGAACTATATTAATCTTTGGAAGCTTTACTTCGACGTTGGAAATTCGTGTTTGCTCTCCTTGCGTGTTGTTCATGTCCACAGACTTATTCCTGACAGCTAAGTTTTCCTTGCGAATTAAGTTATTTAAGTCGGCGATAGCGTTGTAATATTTGTCCTCAAACTCGTCTTGTTGACCTCCATCGTCTGGATTGACTTTAAAAATAGTTTATTCAATCTCATTGAATTCTAACAATAAAGTATCTGATCGTCGCAATCGAACTTTCAATTGTTCAATATACAGTTGAGAACCCTCCAATTCTATAACCCTCCAGATCTATTTTGGTCAGCGATCCTTTGGTACTAGATCGCCGTTTCAATAAAACGTCTAATTGCGGCATTATTCACAATACTGTTCACTTTGGTATTTTGTGTAACCGTTAGATAAAATGCCCGGAACGGTTGCACGTGGTTATATCAGTAATGTTAACAACTAGTTCACACTTGGGTAATCACAATTTGATAATCGATATTATTGCAAAAGAATCAATATAATTGTACGGCCACAACGCGAACGTATAATTAGGTTAAATATTGCATTGGTACGATTTATGATGCAATAAATCGGGTTAGATTTAGATTATAGGTTTTTAATAAAAATCCACTTACACGTAATACGGTATGTATGTAATTCATTAATTTTATTTGTAGGTTCAGGAACGGACATCAAATCTTCAGCTTTTTATGAATAATAATAATAGAATTTAAATTACTTACAAATATAATCAAAATTAGTATAATTTGAAGAATAATATCGAACATATATCGATAATCTGTATTGTCGATATATTTAAAGAATGTGCGAAATATTTATATTCAGCAACGAGCAATATCTCGATTAAGCGGCGCGATATAAAATATTTTTGCTACAGCCGAAGTTAATGTTTTGTTTGCATATTCATGTAGTGTTTAGCCGCTACAAGCTTATAAATTACATGCAGGAAGAGAATAGGATAAAATTAGTTTACTCCAAAACTTGTACTGCGACCCATAAAAAATTATCTGAACATATTATGAACCAAAAACGGTACCGAACAGGATGGACGATACAAATATAGTCGAAAAATATCGTGATCGTAAGTGCAAATTAAAACCAAAATGCTTTTTGATGATAAACCTGGTTTTTAGGACACTAGCACATCATAATTCATTGATTCAACGTTTCCATGACTTGAAAATTCCTAAAAATGGTATTCGAATAGAATTTTCAGGATCGGAAATTTCCTACATGGTAATGGAATAATTAGCAACAGTATCGTCGCCGCAGAATTATACTGTTGTAAGTGGCAAAATGGTGATTTTCGCTGTTTTCGATAGATATACTTAATTTTTTCTGTTCTTTTCAAAGCTTCAATCCGTTTTATCGTATAATACCAGAGCACCCTGTATTTTATAGAGCCATAATCAAAAAATCTTAGCTTTTATAAGGGAATTAGAAAAGAGGAAAAAACGGAACTTTTCATAGTAAAACACACAAAACATATGGGAAATCTCTTTTTTTCCTAAGACAAATTTTTAAATGAAAACGTTACAAATTCTTAATTATGATTTCTGAAATACTTTCATAAATGTTTGAATTTCAACATATATAAATGTCATTTAAGTAAATCGTTTTCATTTTCTTTTTTTTTTTTTTTTTAATATATATTTATTGATTTCGATTTTAACAAGAAATTTGTACAGATATAATTATCTTTGTGTTCAACAGTAACCTAAGGGGTTTTATGATTGAAATTACATTATATTATTAGTGGTTATTATAGTAAAATTAAGCTTAGCGCTAGTGACAGATTCTGCCCATTAAGAAGCATTACAAATGTTTCTGAAAATTATTATTTTTTTTTTTTTTTTTTTTTTTTTTTTTTTCTATTTACAACTTAAAACTATAAAATAATAGACTTATAACTAAATGAATACAAAACAAAGCATGAATCTTCTTGCTAGGTTAAGCTAAACGTGAGCCCAAAAACCCAAACAGATAAACGTTTCCAGCTAATCAATACCCGTGGGCAATACTGAGCATTAGCTCGTTTGATGAGGACAGAAGTTTGTTAAGTACATTGGACAGCAGCTTTTCGTTAAACTCACCCAGTGTCAGAGTGTCAGCTTTTTTGTGTAGGACAGAACAGGGCTCATGCCTAAAATCAGGTGGACGGGGCCAAGAATCAAATGCGAATCTGAGTGCCTTATTTTGGATTCTTTGAATAGAAATTTTTTGACCTTTGTTGCTCAAATCATACCAAGCCGGTGCGGCGTACATAATTATGGGTCTTATAAATAGCTTATAAATTAATAGTTTATTGGAGTGGTCGAGAACACTACTGCTGCAGAGAAGCGGGTACAGCTTCTGGAAGGCCATCGCTGCCCGTCTGCGTACTTCATTTATGTGTGTGCCAAAACTCAGGTTTTTATCGAAAGTGACACCAAGGTATCTAGCCTTGTCCACAATTTCGACTACCTGGTCGTTTACCCTTAACGGAATTACATCCTTGAACTTGTTACGATGCTTATAAGTAGGTCTAATAACCAATAGCTTAGTTTTGGAAGCATTTATGGCAATGTTCCATTCGCAAAAATACTCTGTCAAGGAGTCGAGATACTTTTGTATTCTTATCGAACATTGGTAAGCGCTGTAGTTTGAACAGAAAACGGTGGTGTCGTCGGCGTACACTTGGACCCACGTGTCCTTAGTAGTAGGAGTTGGAATGTCGTTTGTAAATATTACGTAGAGCAGTGGACCCAGTACAGAGCCCTGAGGGACACCAGCAGATATTTTTTTTGTCTCAGAAATGAAAGTATTGTCAGTACTAACGTAAAATTTGCGATTTTGTAAGTAAGCTCTAATCAGAGCGATCAATACCGGGCAAACTCCTCCTCGAATTAATTTTGATAATAAACCAATGTGCCACACTGAGTCAAAGGCCTTCCTAATGTCCAGCAAGGCGATTGAAGTTGTTTTACGACGAATTTTAGCCTTCTTTACTTGATTTGTCAGTCTCATAATAGCCTCCGTGGATGATCTATGTGGAACAAACCCAAACTGAAATTCAGGAATCAGGTGGCGACAGGAGTCCCATAGCCTGCAGTAAATGATCCTCTCCGCAATCTTACTGAGTCCGCTGAGCAGACTGATCGGCCTAGTATGTTCTGGTCTACAAGGCTTCCCGGGTTTGGGTAAAAAAATTATTTTAGACAGCTTCCAACAGTCGGGGAAGTGTGCACACCTGAACATAGCATTGATTATAGTTGCTAATTGAAAAAAACCAGACTTTGGTAGATTTTTAATGGCCCGATTAGAAATACTGTCTACACCCGGTGTTTTTTTGTTTTTTAACCTGCTAACGTAGCTGGCTATCTCGTCAGAGTTGGTTTCGATCTCTGCTAAGCTTTCTTTGCTAAATGGGGTAGGGTATGAGGAGACGAAATTCGCAACCTCTTCCACAATTTCAGGTCTGGCCACGTGATCAGATCCGCTGAATACTGATTCATAATAGTCAGCCATTTTGTTCGTTACAACTGTGGGGTCAATGACGGGACCATCTTGGTCCTCAAGTATTAGGGTTCTATTTCCTGCAGGCATGATACCTCTTATGCTCTTGTATAAGTTTGACTTATCAGGCTTTATAGTGGATAGTTTTTTGCTAATATCGTCCCGCCAAGACTGTCGAATCGCGTCATGAATATTCCTCGTGATGCGGTTGACCAAGGTGGAGGTAAAAATGAGGGGTGCCTTCCTGTGCCTGTTTCTAACGTAATTCCTAAGTTTAATTAGACTTACAATATTGTCTGGCAGAGCATATTCACTTGTGTCACAGTTAGGAACGAATTTGTTAAATGCTTTTGTGATAATACTGGAGAAGCTTGACACCCTCTGGTCGATGTCCTCGGTTGATACTATCTCGCACTTATTTGACGGAGCGATTTTTTGGTGTATAAAGTGCCTAAAGCCATCCCAATCCGCATTTTTGATATCCGGGACCTTAATCCTATCCGTTTGATGGAAAATATTTAGTTTGTCGGGAATGTCAAACACAATCGGCAAATGGTCTGAACAGAATTCTTGTAATGCCTCCATGTTGTCCTCCACATGAATATTTTTGGATATAGCGATATCCAGTACTGCGTCACCTCGAGTGCACTCGGAGGGAAAAAGAATACGGATCTCGTTTGCTTCGCAGTACTCAAAGAGCCTTTTGCCGTTTGTGTTTGATTTGTAGCAATTCCAAAGAGGGTGTTTGGCGTTGAAGTCCCCGCAGAGCACTACTTTGTCTGCATGTCTGAGAAGCCTAGCAATGTCAGCCGACACTATTTTTCGAAAGTATACGGCCGCCAGCAGAAATGAGTTTTCTCCAGTCCCAATATGTACCATGGTCGCCGTATAGTTTTCGTTGATAAAAGCTTTTGGTTTTGAATGTAGAATGTCCTTCCGGACCAAAACTGCCGTGCCCCCGGAACCCCGTGGCTTTGAGTCGGTTCTATATATCGAATAATTTGATACTTTTAGACTGTGGCAGGCCGACAGTCTAGTTTCGTTAAGACAGACAAAATGAGGATTATGAGCTTTTAGGAGAAACCTTAGCTCCTGACGACGCGTGACGTTAACTAAACTGTTGCAGTTTAAGCCTAAGACTTTCACTTTAGAAATTGACAAACAAAGCTCAGATACATAGCCTTACGGTCGGCAATGTCCTGAATTAATTTTAACTTGGACAGAAAGCCAGATACCTGGCCAGTTAGTGAAAAAAAGCTAACTCCGAAAAGCTGCTGAGAAAGACCTATAAACTCGCCGAGTCCGCCCGTGACGTTACCCGAGCTCTCGTTCGGCTGAGAGAATCCAGGTGAATTATTAGAATTAAAATCGGACTCAGTGTTGTTTTTGAAATGATCAGAGAATGAAACCCCTGGTTTTACAAAATTTGATTTGAATGAATTGCCTTCAGGCCGTTTATCTGATTTTATGTTTGTTTTTAGGTTTTTGGCCTTATTTAGCTTACCCAGGTACTGCGTCCTCTCCTGACATCCGGAAAAACTTGCGACGTGCACTCCAGCGCAGTTCGCACATTTAACTGGTGTTGTTTCTGCTGAAGGTGTACCATTATTTGCTTCGGCTTCTTCTTTACATTTTCTTGTAATAATTGATTTATTTAAATCAAAATATAAAAAAAATTTCATAACAACAGCATTCTGGTCTAATTAAAATAAAAGCTTACTACGATTCGTTTGGTCATTAAGTCAATATACATTACATAGATGGCAGTGATGGCCGTACAAATTTGGAAAAATCGTACCAAAAATTACTACCTGAGGAAATTTCAAGTTCAAAAATTGTAGGAAAAGTAAAACAAATTCACAAAATATAGGAACGTGTGATAATTTTGCGATTAAATAATTTTTTTTCGTATTTTCTGTAACCATTTAGACATCTTACGTACACTAGTAAAACTAAAGATAAATTTAGCAAGTATTATTATAATTTGTCAGACCCAACTTTGATGTATTTTTCAAAATGAAAATTCGAAAAATATATTTTAGAAATAATTTAATTTTAATATTTTTGCAATTAATATTTAATTAATACCAATATGGCCTTGTTGCATATTGTTCTTAAAGATATGTAGAAAACTTTTATATAAACATTTTATAATATTTTTGCTTTTTTCATTGAAAAACTTGAAGCTAAAAAACACCATTTTTACTATGGATTCCTATGGAAATCAGTAAAAAGTTATACCACTAAAAAAGCTTCTAAAAAATACGTCATTAAGATTATGGCTCTATACTCTAGAAGACTCTGATAATACTCAGATGTGATCCAAATATAATATATAAATGAAACATTTTTACTAGGTTTCCTTACATCGTTGGTATTACTCGAACGATGAGGATCGCATTTTGGTTTTTTTTTTGGTTTTAATGGATTCGTTTCATTCTATGATTCCGACGTCGACCCGGATTTTAGAGCAATACATTCATCTTGAACTGATGAATCATATTCTCTGCGTTGTAAAAAACGTAAGTATAATTTATTTGATTATAAAACGATAATTTAATAATCGAATGTATTAATTTCATTTAAAAAAAAACCTACGCCGTCAAAAAATAAGTTTTTAAAATCCCTTGAGCTTTCTAATGCCAAGAAAAATAATTTAAAGTCGTGTAAAAAATAAAAACGAAGAGACTTCCATTGCCGAACAAAGAATTGATTATTGAAAAAAATATTGTTAACCAGCCCGAAAATGTAGAAACTTTAAACGACGAGAATATCACTAGTTCACCATCTTTGACAAGAAAGAGAAAAGTTAACCCAAAGCTTTGGAAATCAGCTACTAGAAAAAATCTTAGCAATCAAGGAAAAAAGTACCAAGGTGTAAAATTAAAATGGCACTCAGCAAGATCAGCTGTAATCGAAAAATTTGATTGTTCCTCCAGATGCTGCACAGTTTTTTCCGAGGCTGATCAAAAAAAACATAAACGACACATTTTGATCTCTTGGTACTACTGGTAAAAACCACTTCTATAGTAAATTTATAAAGAAAATGCAAATTTTAAGAAAACGGACAAGTAAACTTATTTCTCGCAGAACCTGTACTTATGAATACCGGTTTGAAAAGGATTTTGAAACTCATTTAGTGTGCAAGAAATTTTTTTTTTAAATCTTTGAACATCTTTCACTGAAGGGTTTATTATATTTTTTAAAAAACTGAGGAAGTTCTCAAACCAAATGTCGGGATTGCGTTACCATCATTGCAAGGCAAACACACTAAACGAAAAATTCGTTCTTATCAAGTTCAAGGGGTCCACAACCATTTTCTAAGTTTTCCGATAGTAGATTCGCATTACTGCAGGGCTTCCTCTTCAAAAAAATATTTGTAGCAGGATCTTAATATAAACAAAATGCACAAACTTTACCGCGAAAAATATAAAATTAGAATTTTTTTGTTTATTGTTTGTAGAATATATCCCGGATAACACAGAAATTTTCAGAGCCTGGACATTCTACTATCCAAGAAATAGATGCTGTTCATAGCGTCATATACAAGCATCTAAAGTACTTCAAGATATACAGTCCTGTATCATCAATGCAACAACTGAAATCTTTCAGTTATACTATCGTAACATTAGATATTTATCAAACGCGTGATAAAAACTTTTTTAATTATGATACTGCCTTTAGGCAAATCTCTTGTTTCCACCATATACAACTCATTGCGATGTTTAATTTACAACAATTCATCTAATGTGGAAATGAAGTGATTCCTCAACCTTGAGCGGAAATTTAGAAAAATTTTGGAGGTATAGGGGTGGACGGGTCATATGAGAGAGGTTTCTAAAATTGAAATGGCGATAGATGCATTGTGTTGATATTTCTAAGATAAACCGCCAGATTCGTGTCGACGAGGTTCAATAAATTTAATCAGTGTTCTGATTGATGATGGACTTGCGATTCGGAAAGTTCTGGGATTACATTAGTACCCCACGGATGATTATTTCACCTTTAATGCTTCAGAACTAAAAACGGGTCAAGTCACTAAAAGAAGCATGCTTAGTTGTTAAAAGCTAACTGCGAAAGAGTTTACAAGTGCATTAAGCCCGCAGAAAAGATGGCAGAGATAGAAACAAACAAACAAATTCAAAGATAATGAATCTGAAGGGAATAAAACGGAGCTAATACCAATCTGAGATTTTCATATTGATTGTTCAATGTAACTCGAGAATCATAGGGCCTATTCGAAGAATATGGTTGCTAGATATTTACAAATTTATCCGGTACTATTTGAGGGTTCTAATTTTTAATCTTTTTCGAATTTTGCTTATCATTTTGTTGAGCTTAGTAGTATTATTAACATTAAGTTGTTTAAGTTCGTGGGTTTTCTAACAGGCTTTTCGAAATTATTCAATTATATTCAGATTTTTCGGTATTATTGTTTTTGCTCGACATCAATCGAGATTCATACAATACAGAGATTATTTTCTGAAGTAATCGAGATTTTTCCGCAGTTTATTCTCGATTTCTAGAATTTTCAACAATTTTATGATAATTTCAGATTCTCGAATTTATTCGAAGTTTATATGGTAATGTACTGTGCTTATCTTTGAGTTTGGAGAATTTGTAGAATCACACATATAAATTATGAATTTCGATATTTCGACGACTTCCTAGTATATTCAAGAAAATAATAATTATAATTATTCAAGATTCTATAATTCTTCAAGAACGTTCAGGTTATTTATGTTTTACACGGTTTTCATTAGCGCCTATGGATTTCTTCGGTTTTACATAATTGCGGATAATTTCTAGTTACGATTGCAGTTGTGGATATCGGTAACTGAAACAGTTCTTACAATTGACGTTTAATATCGATTTTTTCAGAAATAGCTAGATAGATTGCCAAGTAGATTGGTATTACTTTTAATTTATTCATATTTCCAGCATTTAAAAATTTCATTAAAATTTCAACTAAATTCGCTGTTTCAATGACGCTTAAAAATATGGTTTTCGGAATTCAATTTCGAAAAAAATGTAACTGCAACTAAAAGTTGTAGTTGCCTCTGCCGATTTGGACCTGTATATTTATTTCCCTATTTAATAACGAATTTAAGCAGCAGTTTGATTAATTTAAGTTACTGTTTTTAACTTCCGGTAAATGGAAAATCACAAAGTTTACCAATAAATGGTAAAGGTTTTTACCGGCAAAGATGCTATCTTCCACTAAACTGCAGGGTCTTTAGTCATTTGAATATTCGGTTTTTGGAACATGAATATTTTTAACACCTTTAAAATTATAACAGATAATTTTAATTAATGCGAGGCTGGAGGCTAGGTAATGGGAAGAAATAAGTTTTTAATTAAAAAAAGATTAAAGCAAATTTCATTCGAAATAAAAGCTTTGCTTGTTCATAGATAGATAGAAATTTGTAGTTACACCAACATGAAGTGAGACGAATAACAAAAACTGGGCACACTGCCGATGTGGCTACAATTTACAAAACAATACCACAATATGGGCCAAAACAAAACGGGGGAGATAGAAATTTCGGAGTCAGCTGTAAAAATTGTGAAAAACATTTATTATGGAAAGCAACCCGAGGCTTAAATTTAACTTTCGAAGAAATTATGACACTGCTTTTTGTAAAATAGAGGTGATAGTCAATTAGTGTCCGTTCACGGTTATCAACCAAAGCCATAAATAACGAAATGCTAACACCTGAGAATTAGAGCCTTATTGGCTCTGCAATCACCACCTTACCAGAGCTGTATGTAGTCTCAAACATCACTTTATACTAAATTTGGTCTGTAATCCAACAGCGGAACTGACTTTCTGGAGCAAATTTAGAGTTGAGTATCTAAATAATTTACAACAGCGACGAAAATGGCAAGATGTGGAGAACACTTTTGGTGAAGATGATTGGTGATCTTGCTTTGTTAAAGGAGAAGTATTTAACACCATTTAAATGGGGTTCGAGCAAAAAAAATTGAAGTATTTAAATTCAATGGTAATGGCGGCAAAATACCTACAAGCGACCATTAAAAAAAATTGTCCCTACTCCAGTTCATCATTATTAGGGAGAAGATCTCTTTAATGGCATCATGATTAAGGAGAAGATCTCTTTAGTACTCTAAACACGATTTACGATCAATAAATGTGTAAAATGTAGTTATTTACTCTTAGAAATGCATAATTGGTTGTTCCAGTTTATGAATTACATGCAGGAAAGGAATAGGAAAAAGTTAATTTACTCTAAAACTACCGCAGCGACCCATAAGAAATTATCAAAGCATATAATTGAACATAAACAGGACTGAGCACGATGCAACCTAATGATAAACTGATTAACATTCAATGTTGCAACTTTGACAAAAAAATATAAACGGGTCTGTTTTGGGTGACTTTGTGAAAAGACTTTATTTCAATGTATCATAATTGGTGGAATAATGTTCTGGCGCCATAAATTGGTAATAACGCAATGTCCTGTTAGACAAATTTATAGAGAGGTTTTCCAATAAATAAGCTAAATCGACATGGCCAAGTAGGACTCTTAGGATCTCTAGATTACAAAAAAATTTGCCATCTTAGAAATTTTTGTATTTTGAATTTTGAAATCTAAAACTTTTGGTGGTTCGAAATTTGGTTTTATTGAAATCATATAGAAAGTGTGAAATTTCCTAATGATTCTAGAAAATAAAAATTCCTACAAAATACAAAATAGTATGCCCCATTAAAAAGGAAGATCCCAATAAATTTTTATTAACTAGGCTAATTTCTTGGCATCCTTACGCAAAAAAGACCAATGCTAAGTGCCGTTGGAGACTTTCTTATTTTAGTATGTGTAATACAAACGTCAATATTAATGTAATTGTGAATATTTTATAAATTTGGTAAGCGTAATTAGTAAGAATATTCCAATTTTAATAAATCGTCAATGCAGAGGTTTGGAGGCGGTAACACCCATCCTCCAAGGTATAGAACGAATTAAAAAATTTTTTCAAAAATTTGTTTTATTAAAAAAACTGTTTTTTCGGGATTTTATATTTTGACGTAGCCGATACCAAACCCATTTCCTAAAATAATTTTGAACTTATAAAACATAAAAGTTCCGTAATTCTAAAAACTAAAATTTTGACGGAGAATACATCGGAAATTGAATATAATAACATGTAAAATTATCACGATATTTTGTGTAAAGTATTTATTTGACAGGCTTCTAAACAATAATTAGAGCCGCGTGAAGGGTCAGAGTGTTCTATAATTAATGATTAATTCCATAAATTTGTATTTCAATTTGATTATAAAGACAAAGTGTGCTTATAATAAATTCAAATTTAGAGCATTTCGAATCCAATCTCTATATTTATACAAAAAACAAAAAATTACACAACTTCTGTATCAGATATCCAGTATGTACGGACAGGTATGAAAAAACCCATTACCATTGACACCAAATACAACAAAGTTGTTTTGTGTTTGGACTGGAATTGTAATAAAAAGTGAAATTTTTTTCATGTATATTAGATTTCTGTAATAATTTGTCGATTTATATGTTTTTGACCTTATGACATTAGGAAATAAATTTTATAAAAAAAAAAAATTAAAAAAAATCTGTGTACAGTGTTTATTATGCAGCAAATACAATATATAGAGTAAATTTTACCTAAAGGCATATATCAGTGAGTAAAATAAAATGTTATTATACGACGTATCATATACTTGTGTATATAAATAAAAAGAAATTAAAAGTGAAAAATTAGACGAATTTAGAAGACGTAACAAAAAAATATTTTAATTGGACGACGTGCTGTGATAAATTGGTGGATATTTTTTTTTTTTCTAACTACTTTATTATTTCAAATATTTTCCACGATACATACATATTATAATAACAACAATTAGATTCATAACAATAATAACTCTATTATACATGTGTATCGATTATTAGGTTCGATTTGAAATTAAATTTTAAAAAATGTTAATACAGGATTGGGTACAATACGTAACAGCACAGCGAGTATTAAACAAACCCGATCGACTGTTTCTCACATTAAACAAAATTTACATAATTATAATGTCGTTCTGCTGGGTCTCAATGTTGAATTTATTGATTTGGATAAAATTACTTTCTATTATATTTAATTATTGAAAATATTTTGATTTTTTTTTTTTTTCGCAAACTTTATTATGAATTGCAATCAGTGTTGTGCGCCTAGACAGTAGTTTTCGATGGACACAATGTAGAAAAATAGTAGACAATTCCTAGACAATGAAAATAATATGTTTGCTGTAGTTTTCCATTTGTATCGAGTTCCTAGCTTCATCTGTGAAAAAAAAATGTTTCGCTCATATTTGAACTTTCCAAATGAACCTTAAATCCAGAATATGCAATATAAAGGAAGGAAGCCTGAAATCAAAGATATGTTAGGTTTGCAGTTAATAAAAGAAATAAAAGACATCAAGAATCATTTTTAAGGCTATTAAGAAAACCGAAAAATAATAAACACTTTTGTTTGTTGGTTTTATAGCTCAGGAAGTTTGTACAAAAAACTAAATATTTCCAATAGAAACGAAATCTTACAAAATTGTAAAACTATAGTTGACATTTAAGTATTTTAGGAAATATCCCATTTCTAAGTAATGAGCGAACCCAACAATCATGGTTGTTTAGCACGATACATTATTTTGTAGGTCAAAGTTCGATGAAATTTTGGCAATTGTTCTCTTCTTGTGCTCTTCACTTTTGTGGTGGCATAGTCGGCATAATTATCAATTATACCGTTGTCTAGCTATCATAATGTTTCAAAACCTTACTTTAATATTTTTCACGACACAAACAATTCGACAATTCGATGGATTAACTGATTGAATAACCGATCGATAAGCTTTAATAAGAGTAATTTTGTATTTTCTGAACAATACAGCATCTGATAAATATTTTCCTAGCTCTATCTTAGGTGATAGTAAAATCAAAAACAAGCCTCATTAGCAGTGTTCCTCAATGTTTCTTGAATTTCAACCATGGGTTAATTAAAAAACCCGACTCCATAGATATCTCAAACCTTAAACACTTGGGTGCAAAAATTCGCACATTAATAAATGTTCACCAAAACTTCAAAAATATCAAAAAATCCAATGTTTGTTTAATTTTCTTGAAGGCAGATTCCCATCGAACAATAATGGGACGAGCTGGAAAAAAGAGTTGGTGCCAGAGATATTGCTCCAACGAGTCTCCAGGAGCTGCAACAGGCGATTGCAAAGAAATGGGATGCGATACCTCAAAATTTGGTGTAAACTTTGGTGAAATTGATGAAACATCGAATGGAAGCTTTCATTCGGGCTAGGGAATGGAATACTTCTTTTTAATAAAAATATTTTTTTGCTGATTTTCATCTTTTAATTCGATTTTTACCACTAATTTTCATGGTAATAAATTCACAAACAACGTGTACTTCAGATGTTGACCCCAAAAATCACTTTGTTGACACGGTATAAGTACAAAAATGGTACCACTGGATAGGTGTTGAAATAGACTTTGAATCTGCATTTAAGAAAATTAAACAAACATTGGACTTTTTGTTATTATTGAAATGTTGGTGAAAATTTATCAACGTGCGAATTTTTTGCACCCAAGTTTAAATGTAACATTTTATCAATCCACAAACATGTAAATTGGTTGACAAATGTGCGAGTTCCACTTGATGCAGGAATTGTTAAAAAGTTCTGAACTGGTTATGTATTTAAAATACAAATTTTTCTTTGGTACAGCAAATTTTTTGATGTATGGTTTGTATTTATGTACCAAAGTAACAATGGCAATGTCCCGGAGTATTTGTTGAATTTTGGTGATGTTCTATTTAAGAACCTCTATCCCTGCTCCACACGGAACTCTCGCGCGTACACACCAATTCCATTTAAATTTGGTATCTGACCGACGTAACCAACATATTTGATGATAAATGAATTAGGCGTAGCACATCAAACTTTTACTTCGGTCTAAAAAGACCAAAGTATTGAAATCCTTTTACAAATGATCAAAACCACTTTTCTCGACATTTTGAAAGTGCCTGAGTCTAAAAAAGCAAAAAAAAAAAAATTCCGTCCATCTGTGTATGTCTGGATGTCTTTATGTCTGTAGGTACCCATAGGATCTAGAGAACGGTTTATTTAATTTAGAACTTTTTTTGCCAATCTCTTTCTATGGTCAAGGCCGAGATTTGAAAAGCTTTTGGAACCTGTGCATCAAGAGGGTCGGGTACCTGCCACACGAATTGAAACAATATATCTGGTTATAGAAATATTTACCAATATTTTAAATATGTTGGTTTGAATATTGAGTTGGGTATTGAGTTTGGGGCTGAGTTGAAGGTTAAGTTAGGGGTCAATTTGCGGGTTGAGTTCAAGTTGAGTTGGAGTTGAGTTGGGGTTGGGTTAACATATAGTGAGCGGTTGACCAAGTTTTTATATATGCTGGTTTGCGGATTGAGTTAAAAGAGAGTTTGCGGTTGGGTAGGGTTGAGTTGGGGGCCGTTTGCGGGTTGAATTAGGTTGAGATGGTATTGAACCAGTGTTGATCAATCTTTAAAATAAAGTGAGTGCTTGTATGTATACATACAGCATATGTATATGATATTTAATCAAATTCACACGACTTGACCGATTTGAACCAAATCTTACACAAATATTATTTAAGACTTGTTCGCGTGAAGTTTTTGCTAGATGATTCCTAAAAAAAGTTAGGAACATTTTAGGAAAATTTTCACGAATTTGTGCAGAAACGTTAGCAATTCACATTTCTGCACAAATTCGTGAAAATTTTCCTAAAATGTTCCTAACTTTTTTTAGGAATCATCTAGCAAAAACTTCACGCGAAGTGTCTATTCTTCACGCAACTTGTCTATTTATTAACCGATTATGATGAAATTTGATATGAGCGTTGGAAATGGGATTCTAAAAAGATTTCTGGATGAAGCTCTGGTATATAGCCAGTTAGGATGGAACTTGATTAATTCTCAACCGATTATGATGGAATTTAACATGTGTGTTGGAAATGAGATTCTAAAATGATTTTAGGTGAAGTTCTGGAATATGGCCAAGTATGATAGAACTTACCAATTTCTCAACCGATTAATTCTGGAATAAGTCTAATTAGGATAGAACTTATCTATTTTTTAACGGATTTTTGAAAAATTTTACACGTGCGATGGAAATGGGATTCTAAAATGATTTTTAGACGATGTTCTGGAATAGAGCCCAGTAGGTTTGAACTTTGGTTTTCCTTAACTGACTATAACGAAATTCGAAATTGGAAATAAAGATTTAAAATAATGTTTCTAATTCCAAAACTCTACAATACCGTTAGTAGTTTCAATACTGCGGTGCGTGTCCGCCATACACTACATTTTTCTAAACTTATCGCTCTAACAGCAAATACTCAGGAAACATAACCTAAAGTTTAAAACGAAGGATTGGTAAAAAAGTTTCTAACCGAAACTTTATTACTGAGATAATATTAATTATTTAGCAATTGAAATAATACGTTTACGCTGTCTCAAAGGAACCTCAACAGCAGTATGATTCACAAAAACCTAAACAGACAACTTTATAGAAGCTATATTTACACATTTCTCGCAACTTCGTCTAAAAATAGTTTGTTGGGTCAGATTTCGTTCTGTTCGTTTGAAACGTCAAAATTCATCATAGTCGGTTAGAAATAGCTAAGTTACATATATTTTTATTGACCATATTCCGGAACTTTATCTAAATATATTTCTAGAATCCCATTTCCAAAGCACATGTAAAGTTTCATTTTAATCGGTTAAGGAATAGCCAAGTTCCATCCTAATTGGCCATATTCCAGGACTCTATCTAAAAATCATTTTAGAAACCTATTTCCAACGCAAGGTCAAATTTCATAAAAATCAGTTAAGGAATAGCCAAGCTCCATCCTAATTGGCCAATCATGTAATTTTGTAAAGGTTCAATTTGGAACATAAAAGATTGAATTTGAAATGCGAAAGTTCCAATTTGCAATGTAAAATATTTAATTTGAAGTGTAAAACCTATATGCTGGTACGATGGTAAAATGGTGTAATGGTATGATGACATGATATGAAGATAGTATGATGGTATGGCTGTACGATGGTATGGTGGTATCTTGGTAAAATGGTATATATGATGGTATGATTGTGTGACATTATGATGATATAATGTTATGATGGTATATTGGTTTATCTAGCGTTTGCAATTTCAACTACCGGTTGTTTAAAGTGTTGCAACACTTACGTCATTCGTACAATTAGTTTAATGTTTCACATTTACGAAATGAGTCGCTTTACGATTGAACAAAATTGGGAAATATTGAAAACTTACATTCAATGTGATGAGTCTTCTACCCACACTGTAAAATTTACGTGGAAAATTTAGGAGAAATGAAATTCCTACATTCAATTTGTAAATACATTTTTGAAGGACTTTTTTGTGGAGAGCTGTTAAGGTTAAGTGTTACGCTAACCATCCAGGGACTATCCAAGACTTGGAAAATCAAATCGAAGCTGCTATTGATTGAGATAGGAGAAATTTTCCGAAAAATGATGTTGATAGAATGGAGTACTGTAAAGTCAGCAGTAGAAGTCGTTTGAATGAAATTGTGTTTAATACTTAATGGCAATGTATACTCTTTCTAATAAAACAAACCGCTTTGAAAAATATTCATTGGTCTTTAAATTTAAAGCCAAATTAAATTGCAAACGTTAGATGGACCGCTCGTTATGATGGTGTGATAGTATAATTGTATATGTATATGATAGTACGTTGGATGGTACAACGGTATTTACTCTAGAATGATTGTGTGATAGTACGATGGTATTGCCGGTATGACGGTATGATTATATGGTGGTACGATAATATGACGGTACGATGTTACGATGGTATGATGGTATGAAAGTTTGGTGGATTGATGATAAGGTAGACTACCTAACCATGGTATGATGTTATGATGGTGTGATACTTCGACGTTACTATGGTATTTCATTATGGTTGTATGATAGTTTAATAGTATATAGAGTCATAATAGTATGAAGGTATAATAGAATAATGATATGATGTAATGATTGTTTGAGGTTATGATTGTACGTTCTTATTATGGTATGATGGTGACTAGAGTTTGAATTAAATTTGTGTTGGATTTGAGTGAGAAGTTCGGTTTAAAGTCAATTTGGGGTCGAGTTTATGGTTTAGTGGGAGGTTAGATTGAGTTGAGTTCAAATACGCATATAGCTTGTGAATCAAGTTGATCTTGGAAATGAGTTGAACATTAAGTGTCGAGTTGAGCAAGCGTTTGAAAATTGGTTCGAGCTAAGTTGAGCCAAAGTAGAGTTAGGGTTTAATTAACTTGAATTGGGGTTGAGTGAGTTGCTCGGTTGGGGAATTATTTAAGGGTTGATTTTGGGTTAGGTTAAGTGTTGATTTGGGATTGATTTGGAGATTGAGATGAGGGTTGGGTTGGCGGTTAATTTGGTGATTTTCCGATTGAGTAGGAGGCTTAGTTCTAAATTGAGATGGATGTTGAGCTGATGATTGACTTAAGAGGCTCAGTTAGGAATTGATTTGAGGTTTCAGCCCTTTATATTTTTAGAAGAGATTTCACTACAAATCTGTGTTCTAACGAGTGAGTGGTGATCACTACCAAACCAATTTTATAAAGATATTTCCAGTTTTTTTTTCATCAAATAAATCATAAATTTTGAGACTTAAAAACTGTCCTGGATTTTTTTAAGTCGAAATGTACTACTTTTTCAAGGTTTAGACATTTCTGACTTGGTCACTCTAGTGACAACTCCCATGGGCTATCATTTTTTTTAACTAAAGCATGGTGGTAGAAGCATTTCAAAGGCAATACCATGAAGACGTTGAGCATGGCCACAAATGTCTAGATACCTTTGGGACAAGTTTTCCAATACAACAGCAAAAAATTATGTATCTACTGAACTTTTACAACCCGCGAAATTAAAAAAAAATCCAAGATTTTCTGATCAAACCAAGCATTTTATCAGCTAGCAATTTTATTTCGAGCTTTCCGTATTTGTCGAAAATATTTGATATTTATTCCAAAAGTGTTTATAAGATCAAATTAATTTCCCAGCATCAAAACTCTAAAAGCGTGTTTTTTATGGTTTGAAAGAATAACTGCAAAAATGGTCGATTTTAAAAACTCAACATTTTTTGGGCGTGCCGGACCAATTTTTAAACGTGCAACAAGCCCACTCATCATATGGTGGACTGTTGCATTTCCACAAGCTGTTGCCTATAGTCCAGTTAGCTTGCTTTCATCAAAACATCCAATTGTGCCAAGATACAGATGACATGAGTAAATGAAATCCTCCTAAGGCGTATAATAACTTCAGATATGTAGGTCACTCCTATTGAATACGAACAGTGGTATATTTTTATATTAAACTTAACTGATATAGAAGGTGCGATGCATTTTAAGCCACCTGGAGGATGATATATGTATCATCCGTCCAACTTGTTCGTATTTCGGTAAACACTGTGTTACCCATATAATTCAATAAATCAATGCCACGCCTAAAACCTATACTATACGATTAAGATAAACTGATAATCCAAGTTGCACTGATACATAAACGTTTTCGGTCTTTAACTGTGTGGCGGTTTGTTGCCGCCATTTTATATTTCATTTTATGATTGTTGCTGCTGCTTTAACGATTCCTATGCGCTCTTCATTCATTGAATTGCTTTTGTTTGAGACCCAGTTTTGAATTAGCAATTCAATAGATAACATGTCACCAAAAAATACAACAACAATTCTTGTTTTGTCAAAATATGTAAGTAGCTGTCAAATTTGGTTTAAAATGATTTAGAAGCAGATTTCTCAAATATTATTCACCATACAAATCCACATCATTGCCGCGATGAATTCTTTAGGTTTTTCTCTGTTCAGTGGAAATTGGCGTTCATTGCCTTTGCTATTTAACTCAAACAACACCTCAAATGATGCTGTACAATTTTTGTTTCCGAGAAAAACTTCGTGCATTAAGGATGATATCTTAGCATAAAAGATGATATTTTGCATTTTGTGCCAGAAAATCGATTGAACCACCGATTCGTAAATCTGCCCATGCATCATTAAATTTATAACTACATTAACATCACTTACTGTTGGATTTTTTGCTTGTCTACATTATCTTCGCCGATTTTTAATTGTCTACATATATTTGTTTACAAGAAGAATATACAATTTATGAATTATTTCAATGAAACACGGATGTATTTTTTAGCATCTTGCACCATCTAACAAACTAAGATTAAAATTGTTAATAAAGTGTTATGATACTGCTTCACTGAAAAACCAAAAAATTTTATTTACAATCACAAATTAAAATTACTACTTAGTTATATTTATAAAGTGCTGGTGGTAAATTAATTTATTTATAATTACATACTTTTCATTTAAAATATTTTGTACCACCTAGTCGTTCGTATATATACATACATATTATAAAACGATAAAGCACATAACAAATCTGTAACACAATAAACTATTAACTTTTATATATTTTTAATTAAACAACAACAACAACAAAATTAAGAAATTAATTTCTTTTACTTACATCTAGTGTACGAGCGCTAACAGAATTATGTAAATCAACTGCTAATACATAAATTTGTTAATGGATGACTTTAAATCATTCGTTATATTGATTTGGTTTATTTTATTTTGTTTTGCTATTAGCTCTTGTTATTTTTATCTGGAACAATAGCAATTTATGTTCAATAGATTATGTTTTGTTGCACAAATAACAAAAAAAAAAAAACTTTGTATTACACTTAAAAACTTTTCTTCCTGTATTAGAAAATCGTACGTAGGCTACTTATGGTAACAAGATGTATATATTTAACACAACATAATGGATATACAAAAATTCATTTCACAACTAAATGTGTGATGTACACATTTATTCAGGTGTCCCAGTTTGTATCTGCGAACCTAAATATTTCTATAAATACCGCCTCGCCTTTAAGACATTTACAAAAAAAAAAAAAAAACACAAAAAAAAAATTAAGAAATGTTGCATTGCTGTTGTTCGGGGCGTCCACCAAAACATTAAAATATGACATTTTTATTTTCTGATTTAATCGTGATGTATGTAATTAAAATTATAAGTGAATATAATATTGTTTACTTACATTACATATACATATGTTTGATTGAAGCTTGGTTTCACACACAACAAGTAGAACAGTAACTGTTATACTCCTATAAGTTATCCATGAAGATTGTGTGTCGAGTTTTTTTTTATATAATAATTTAATAACTTCAAGCTATTAAAAATTAATTTTGAACTAATTTAACAAATATTAACAATTTTTTGTTGTTGTTGTTTTATAATTACTATAATAATGTTTAAACATAATTATTACCTATTAAAATAAATCAAATAGTTTTTGTCTCTGTGAAACATGCCTTTAGCTGCATATCGCCGCTTTATAATCAATCAAAGAATTTTAATAAAATTTAATCTTAGGTTATAAAAATGTAAAATATTTTTTTGTAATCTTTGATTTATAAAATAGTATAGCGTGCTTTTAACTGTGTCTTAAGTCTTTTTATTATCTAGGTTTAATTGTTTTTTTGTAATAACAAGTGTATACAAATTGGAACTAATGTGAACGCAATATGCAGTAAGGAATGTTTAAGTCGAATAACAATTTTTGTTTCTGATGTAATTTCAGAGGTTGGAACAATAAAAAAAATTAATGTACTGAGTTTATTAAATTTTTGGCACGAAAATTACATGAAACTAATGAAATTTTTCATTAATTAGCTTTATTAAGTAGTAACCGGGTAATTAATGATATAATTTAAGCAAATTAATCCCTCATGCCCCCCTCGCCATACTTAAGCCCAAGGGCCAAATGTATTACTCTTCAAGGGATGGGCCTCTTTATTTTTCTGATTTACCAAATCGAAAATATTGGGATTATCATGAACAATTAATATATTTGTCTATTCTTATTAAAATGTGCCTCCATTAGCGGTATTTTTTTATTAAATGTTAGATGGACCCTCAATAAAAATAATTATAATTGGTTTATGTTTCAGGTTTTGGGTTCCAGAATGAATTGCCAAAATTATCCGCCGTTGTCACATCGTTGCAATGCTTAAACTCGTTACGATCTCAGCATGTACGGTTTCGTTGACAAGCACACAAATAAACATACGTAAACTTTAGTTGTTGGTTGGCCTCGACTGTTTGTAGTCCTAACTTTAAAGGGGCCAATATTAGCGAAAGCAAGAATGTACTGTACTCTGTACAAGATTTAGCAAAAATAAACAAAGCCCAACCCCAGCATAATTTTAAAATTGATGATAATACTTTACTGTGCTAACGGAGGTCTCCTGATTTGTACCTCCATTATTTTTTCCACTTTTGTGATAATGTTATCATATTGTAGTTTGTGAAAATTTCAGAGAACATCTATTTTCGTATATAATTCTTTTATTGATTTATTTAACTATTTAAATTTCTGTTTTGCTTTTCGGGCAGCGTGTGATTTGTTGTTAATGCGAATATTTCTGTAGTTATAGGCACTATTTTTAATCTTTCGCAACAACTTTAAAATATTCTGTAAACCAACTCAAACTGATCAAATAAAATTCAACTACACGATATACCCACATTACGTATTAATGAAGACACCAACAACACAAAATATATTTGGGTCGGATACAACCACATTCACACGTCTAACGTATTAAATTTATCAATATGGCTACACCCTAGCATTCAAAACCAATCGAAGACTTTCGCATTTATTACGAACTCAAAAGAAAGAACAACAAGAAAGCGGAATTTACCGACTGTCATGTAATGATTGTGAACAATTTTATATTGGCCAAACGGGACGTTCATTTACAGTACGATTTAAAGAACACACAGGTGAACTTAAACAGGTGCGGAATAAATACAAATCAAATTATGCACAACATTTAGAGGAAGATGGCCACACATACCCTAATCAAGAAACCAACCTAAAAATTCTACACAGGTTTAGCAAGGGCATATCAACAGCGCCACAACCCATTACTTATTAATGATTAAACAAACTTTGAAACGAATAAATTATATAACCTGATCATGGAAATAGAAAAATAATTTCATCACAATTTTTCCAAAAAAAATTTTTTAGTTGTAAATTGACACTGCCGAAGAGCGAAGCTCGAAACCGTTCTTAGAAAGTTTTTAAACAAATATCACGATTAAAGAAAGAAACTAAATTTGTAACTTATAAACAATAAAGCTTTTTTTTCTTAAAATTAATTTTTTAAATTTTTAAAAAAAATTTTAATTTCAACTCGAATATTTTACTGGCATCTGACAATAATAGTCGCTTTGTTAAACATGCAACTTTTACTAATTCACTTTTGAAAGAGAATTGTAGTATCCGTATCTACTATTTGTTTCATTTGAATTTTCTAGTACATTTGGATTATTCGATCTTAATTTCTTCTTCCAAACTCTTTTAACGTTGAGATTATCAAATCCGTTTGATTAAGTAATTGCTACTATAAGTTGCTACTTAAGTAATTGCACATTAAACCATCGACCTAAACATCTATAGATATTATATTGGAAATTTGTGGATGTTTTGATGAAATTAGGTTTGCTGCTTCTTGAATAGATCGCGTTGACAAAAATGAAGTAGAGGTAGTGCCATAAGTTACAGTGCCGAATTGATATGCTTTTAATGGTTTATTCGGACTTGTTCGCCAAAGTATTTTTTGATATTTTCCATTTTATTGCTAAATCCAAATCATGCGATACATTTTTTCAATATCCCCGCTTAGAATAAATTTTTGCAGCCTGAATCGTACAATTATTTCGACTAACGATGATTAAATATATCATTTATAGATAAGCTTGTGGTTGACTTAATTGATCCATCAAATACTACTCGTAATCGAGCTGTTGTTGCTGACTTAAAACTCATTGATGGGACAAATAGTATTTGTTTTGATTTGGTTCGCCTATCAATTTAATCGTGCTATCTCGCTGAAATCGTTGCTCCATCGATACCAATCTGGTGACTCATTTGTGCATCTTGAATTTTTCCATCACTTAGTATATCGAAGAATATATTTGAGCCTAGACCACCGATAACAGATCAATTTCACCCATTGTTGCTATATCCGGTGGAATGTATGCACTTTTAACCGTCTTTTATACATATGTGTTCTTATCGTTTAAAATATGGTATTTATTTTTGCCATGCCCTTTGTTTTGCCAACATAAGTCGATCTTAAAATTGAATTGAAATTGAACTGGTCTCCCTTGGTAGACCAAGCTTTTTAAAAATGTTTTCGGAAATAAAGCTTATTTATGAAGCTGAATATAATAATGCTCGACATAAAAGGAATGAACGTCTATAATTTTGTACAAGCAACTGTTTTCGGATTCCATACTGCAGTGTAAATTAAAAGCCTCCTTTAAAACTGACGGAGTTGTACTGATAGGATTTGCATCGTTCGTTAAGCTATGATGTTTCCGATAACATTTTGACATATTCTTTTAAAACGACAATGGTAAACATAATGACTAGAGTTGAGACAATTGTAGCAACGCTTTTTAACGGCAACAAATTTTAGACTTTCAGACGTGGATTATTCCTTAAACTTAGTACATTCATAAAGTTTGATGATGCGGATTTTATTGGCGCTCCGTAACTTTCTACAGCGCATCGATTTCACACAAAAATTCTTTGGAAATTCTTCCTTTGAAGAATTTAGCTATACTACCTTTACCTATACTCTTTAGCCCTATTACCACTTCATCATAAGCATCATGAATTTTTCGAATGTTACTTCAATTTGCTTGATGAATCATTGGTTGCTCTATAATTTTGTGACGAATGAAAATGTTTGCGGAGATATCTTTTATGTAATTTGTTTCGAGCCTCTATATAATTTGCAGCAGTGACGTTCATATGTCTTACAAAATTTGTGCGACTTCTCCTGTTAAGTAAATCTTCAAATTGAAAAATTTTTGAATATCGGATAATAGTGGATTGTCATCAATTTGTGGCGTAAATAGTTCTTGGAACGATTGCCAATCTGTGAAATTACCCGAAAAACAAGGAATTTCCCAGTATGAATGATGACTTTGTGTATAATCAGCAAAGTTCCTTGAAAAATTGATCATCTTCAGTATATAACTGCTGTTATTCAACTTATTGGGCTACGCAGTTTTCGACCGGCGCAATCGGTTATTGATAAAGCTGACGATATGTTTTTTGTTAGAATCGGTGTGTTGGGAAAGGTTTACATAGCTGCCAGATCAGACTGCCAGGTAACGACTGCCAGATCAGACTATATGAACCAATGTGGTGTTACAGCTGGCAGGAAAATGTCTTACAAACGTATTAACCTTATTTGTAAGATTTTTCCAATTTGGACTATGTAATCCCCTTCATTTCGTTTAACTTGTTTAATGATTTTCCATTTGCTGCAGTTTTCCATTTCCACCAAGCCAAAAATAAAAATTTGCTCTGAAAAAAACACAGTGTAATTTAGGTTTGAAAAATGGGAAAGACAGTAAATGCCAGTTCGTTAGGTAACCCTGGATTATTTCTAAATATGTAATGATTATCAATTACTTTCTCCATACGAATAATACCGAGTAATCTTAACCTTAGTGGCCACCACCTTACTTGATATTGAGAGTAAAGTAATCATGATACTTTACCAATAGCGGCGTAAATACGGCTGTTGGGCCCCACGAGATTTATTAAGCGTATATTAGTTATATAAAGCTGAAAGTAGACCACCCTTTCAAAAGTGTAAAAAAACGGCTTCATATAGCTCTGACATAAAGTGAAAACGATTTTAGTGTGATTTATTTGTAATATTAGTTCTGCACTCCAAATTTACACATTTCACACTTCAAATTCAACCATTCATAAATCCAATTATGCCTTTTGCGAAACAAATTTAATCTTTTACAAATTAACAACAACAGATTAAATTTCTTTTGCAAAAGCTTAAATTTGTATTGAAAAAGTGAAAAATGGTTGAAACTTTCTTCCTAGAAAAATACCTAATTGTGACGGAAAACAATTTCTTGTTTGCCTCGTTAGAAGCGCCTTTGTATTTACAAATGGAATTAATGGATACCTGAGCCTCTATAATGAATTCGTTCGATTTATAGTTTTTCATTTATCAAATCTTTTTTATTACCGGTTATTTTTTGTTTTCGGCGGGTTAAGCTGTTTCATATCCCTTGACTTGGATTTCATGTTTTAATCACTTTTTTAAATTTCTCGAGATTAGTGGCGTGTAGCATGGAAATGGGATGCGTGGTGTTCGAGACTTAATTGGTGATACGGTGTTTCGAAGCAGTCAGGTTTTTCGAGATTTTCGAGATTATTCGAGTATTTTTGAGATTGTCGCGTTTATTTGATAGTTTCATTCATTCTTATTGCATATCGTTTTGTTGAGCTTAGTTGTAATTTGCTTAGTAGCATTTTCTTTAGTAGTATTATAGTAATATTGAGGTACTTGACAAATATGCGATTTGGACATTTATACGAAGTTAAGAAATTTCCGAAATATCCGTTAAACTCAGATTTTTCGGTCTTATTGAAATTGTTCGAGATCAATCGAGATTCACGTAATACAGAAATTATTCGAATTCGCATGATAATGAGATTTCCGTGATACCTTTATTATCGATGAAGGGATATAGGAAAATGATTCGATTTTTTGTCCAATTTTTTTATTTCAATGTTTTGCTCGCTCAGTGTATTTCATTATTCTGCTCAACAACACCGCACTGCATAGCTTCAACTTTGGTAATGAGATTTGTTTTAATGATGCCACCTTGGTTTTTACCATGACAAGTCTGGAGTTCATCATTCCATTTCTGCAAGTGGTGCGGAGATAGATCACTGCTGCATATGCATGCTCGGATGCGTCGCAAAATCCGTGAAGTTGAATGTTGATTATTGAACCAGTTATCATAAAAAACCGCGGAACTTGAATTCGCTCTAATACTTGCAGAGAAGATTTGCTCGTTATCCATTGTTGTTCGATATGCACAGTGAGAGGATCATCCCAACCTAATTTCTGTAGCCATCATTTCTGCAGGATTATCTTGAAGACAATTATCGCAGGTGATACCCATCCAAAGGGATCGAAGATTCGAGCAATCTGTGACAGTATTTCACTCTTGGATGATACTTGCTTCTCTCCGAGTTTTTTTTGGTATGAAAAAGTGTCCCTGATCGGATTCCACTGCAATCCCAACATTTTGATAGTTGTAGAACCGTCATCAATGCATAGATTGGTTTTTTCTCGGCTTGCAATAGATATGATACTTAATACAACTGGTGAATTGGCTTTCCATTTGCGGAGATTGAATCCACCTTTGGCTAGCGTCTCTACAATTCCCGGATGGCTGTTAGTCAACGATTGAATCAGCACCAGAAAGACAGTCGTCTACATAAAAATCGTGTTTTGCTCTTTTATAACCTGTTGGGTAGATTGATTCAGTGATTTGGTGTAACGTTCGTACTGCTAAAAATGGAGTACATAAGGTGACGTTGTTCAGTCGAAACTCTTTAATTGGCTTCGAAGCAGAATTTCTCTCTATCATGCCGGTGTACTTCGACTTGACGGTACATCTTCTCTACATCAGATGAAAGCGCAATAGCATATCTCCTGAACATCATTAGAATGGACACCAAATCCTTCTGTATGATGGGGCCCACTAATAGATTGTCGTTTAAAGACACTCCGGATGCGGATTTGCATGACCCGTCAAAGACAATGGGTAGCTTTGTGGTTGTGCTATCACCTTTTATTATGGCATGATGTGGCAAATAGAAGCTTCTGCTCTCGTGACAAGCTTGCTCAGTGGATTTTATCTCACGTATGTGACCCAAAGTTAAATATTCGTTCATGAAACTGGTATATTGTTCTTGAAGTTCAGGATTCTTCGAGAATTTACGCTCCATAGCGGTCAAACGGCTGATTGCTGCTGATTTTGAGTATCCCAAGCTTGCCGATTCCAGTTTAAATGGTAGTTTAACGACGTACCGACCATTGAAGTTCCGTCTGTGGATTCAGACATGGCTGATGTTACCGGAATTTCTTCCACGGACCAGAATTTTTCTAATAATTTGGATATGTCCTCTTCTCCGAAGGTTGTATGATAAAGTGACTGTGTTTTCGCACGTTCTTTCAGATATGACCCATTCTAGTTTAGTAGACTGATCAATAATCCGATCTTTGATAGTAAGTCTGTCTGGATTGAGCAATTCAAAAAATATGTCTGCAAAGACCTTGTTTGATATATGATAAGCTCCGCCAACTAAAGATTGTGTTTGTTCATCTCGTATACCCATTGTGCTTCAATTTGTATCTGTGGTATTGCAGAAGTTAATTTGAATAGAATGAGAGCTTCGACTTCAGTGCACTCGCTGGAGTCAAACCTTGATGTGAAAGCAAGTTTGACTACACCCCTAAATGTTTCGACCTTTGCTTCAGATATGCCTAATGCAGGGACATTTGCGGATAATCTTGGAAGATGCAATTTTTGTACGAGATGTTCGCTAATAAAAGTTGATTGCGATCCTGAATCTAATAACACGCGAGCCATATGATGATTCCCTGCTGAATCATGGACGTGTACTAAAGCTGTTGGCAAAAGAGCTAGCCATGTAGTACTAGTGTTGAGTGCATGTGATTCGACCTGTAGTAACTTCGCTGCTATGGGTTCGGTTTGAAGAACAGAACTAATTGGCGATGGCCCTGAAATACTAGAATCAAATTCTGTGTGAAATAACGTACTATGCTTTGAGTTACATATTCGACATGAATAGTCTACAGGACACTTGCTCGCTGCGTGACTGTCCTTAAATAATTGAAGCATTCTCCAGATTTACTGACCAGACGTCGACGAACATTCGTTTGAATTTGATGCATTTCCATAAAAAATGTTGACGGCTACAACATGAACACTTTTCGACGGTTGATTATGTACACATTAATTTCACTATTGCACCCGTAGTTTTTGTTCTTTGTTTCCTGGTTTCACGTAACATCCTCTCTTTAGCATAACACCGGTCATTTAGAAATTTCAAAAAGTCTGCTAATTTTAAAAAATTCTTGAGTTAAGCTTACGTTTGCCCATGCTACACGTGTCTCTTCATCTACTTTGTTTAGTAAGATTCGAACGAACCAAGGATTTCTTACTTCTGCCCAATGCCTTTATACCTCTGATAATTTCATCAGATGTATCGCTGATTTGCCGCAGTGCATGAAGGTACTCTTTGGTTACACCTGGATGATCGAAGAAACGGTCAATGTGGGAGTTTAATATTGGTCGCCTTTTATTGTACCGCTTAACTAATTTGTCCCATGCTGCGTTGTAATTAGCCTCGGTTACTAGGAAATTTCGAATGTTATTAAGTGGAGGACCCCTAAGCAACCTTTTCAAAATTCGTGTATAAGTCAGAGAAAGAGGGCCAGGCATCGTAATTTTCGAAGAATTGATCGATGTTCAGACGAGGTTGTTTGACGGTTTCCGATGATTGAAGACTAGAGCGTTCATTCATTCCTTGTGTGCGGTCAGCCAGATTTTCAAGGAATACGCGCTGCTGATCTAATAATTGATCAAACGAATAATTGGTATTATTTACGGGTTGCGGAATGTTTTGTGGCTTCCTTTTACGGATTTATTCTAACATCTTTGATTTTGTTTCGAAAAATGTTGTCTCGAATTCATCCTGCTTGAGTTCGACTTTGCGCTACTTGAGTTTCATACTCTTGAAACACCTTTCATAATTCTTCGAGTTTAGTTAACCTAATCTCAATATCAGTCAATGTGGTGTCTAAAGTAATGGTTGACACAAATTTTTTTATCAAAGTTAAAGAGGCTAATACGCGACTATGTGATTGAACTGCTGCCATATTTTATAATTTTGAGCAACGGTAAAATGAAAAATTCGATACTTATATACACCCCAAGAAACAAACAAAAAATTGGAAAAGCAAACAAAATATGTGTAAATTAGATATTTATAAAAGTTATACTTATCGACTGACAATGTTGGACGTCTGCCAACTTGATTTTGGATGAACTTCAAAACAATAGTAGCGTGTCTTATACGCACTGATAATTGTGGCGTGGTTGCGACAGCAAATAAATTGTTCTGCTTTATGTGCAATAACGTTGAAGCCGTAGTTAAAACAGCAACAATGTGATTCTGCTTACTGATGTCTTCAATTAATTATAAATAATAGTGTTCTTTAGGTGGACTGATGTTTGTGACGTGTTGAAATACCACAAAAATGTTCTGGATACTGACATACAATATTTGTAGCGTGCTTTATTCTCACTTTTATGTTTGGTAACTTAAAACAGCAACCGTTGAGGTGTGGCAAGATACCTAAGGCTATTATTCCACACTAACGGCATCTTGCGGCAATCACTGTGGTATTCATGTTATTGATTTGAATAATAAATTACTCAAACGACCATCCCTTATCATTTTTAACAATTTCGCTCTAAAGCTTAAACGAGAAGAATTTGTGTATACTTAAGCACAATTTAAAGTTCACTAAGATACTGCGTTTTCGTTAAACAATTGAATATCATATTTGCGATCCCTCCACCTTTTAAGGCTAAAGCACATAGACCCAGGCTAATATTCTAATTCTCTGAGGTATTTAAAATGATTTTTTTCGTCACCTAAATTGGCTGAATATTTAGGTAATTGTTCGATAATCTAATATTCTAGCTAATTTCAGTTCTGGCCTAACATCCGATAAACCGCATGGCAGAATTAATATAATTCATTTTCCGGAAAAAACTTTAGAAAGATTGGAAGCAGTTCAGGCCTAACTTAACATTATATACGACAATTAACTTGGATTTCACCGCAATGGTAACCACATCAATAAAATTGTAAAGTATTCTTACTTGCTGGACAAAAGGAGGCGGCAATAAATTCAAATGAATATTTTTGATGTGATTTCTATAATTCTGATGGTGAAGTTAGAACATTGCAAAAGCCGAAACAAGTATCAAATTGAAATATTGAGATCAATTTCAATTTTACATCATTAAACAAATACATCTTGCTGTTTATTAGGGCGCGAACTCACAACGTACAGATAAATCTTCGAAAATCGATCTATGATAGAAATAACCTTTTTTAATAAGAATTTAATTTGTCTGTCTGTAATCAATTAATTTTTTCTGCTTTTTATAGACAAATATATTAACTGTCCATGGGTTTTAGATATTTCATGTAGTGAATAATAATTCGCTATGTCAGTACGTTCTGGCCAGATACTTAATGTAAGTGGCTAGAGTGGATTTTTTTGTAGATTGGCCGTAGCTACCTGATAGGTAGACCAACTTTTCAGTACGAAACCAAACTATCAAAATATTAAACTCATGGAGAGTTCTCATTTTTGCACAGTAATACATTGGTATAACTCTTTGAGCCTTGGGGCAAAATTACGGGGACGGGGGAATGATATTTCTACTTTTTTTGCAGTAAATAAGTTTTATGTTATTATATGTTTATTTTTCTGATTTACCAAATCGAAAATATTGGGATTGCCATGAACAATTAATATATTTGTCTATATAAAAGCCGAACAAATTAACTGATAGAAATAACCGTGAAATATTATATTTAGATAAAGAACATTCACCTATAATCGAATTTCCTGAGTTTTAATTGTGTTAAAATTAAACCTGCCTGACAACTTTTTGAAATTCGTCTCAACACGAGAGCTAAAAAAAATTTGCAAGAATTCCACCTGCTGTCATCGTTTAGCTGTCATATAAATTATAGGTACCTTATATCCATTTATCTATTCTTTACACAAAAGTAGCTACTAATTTAAATTTTCCTTAAAACCTAATTTAAATAATCAACGAACAAATCAAAACCATACTCACAAAAATGCGTGCTTACACATTTGAATTTTATTGATCATTTATTGAATAGGTCAACTAAAACATATATTATTAGGTATATAAATCGATTTTCTACTTTTGTGATCATCTATAATATTCAAAACATTATTATTATAATGGCCAAACGCGCAGCAGCAGCCACCAAATATTTATTCATGAGGCGGCGCGGCGCCCGACACAAAATATTTCGAAATGTTTTTTTTTTGTCTAATTATCATAAGCGAAATTTTATATTTATTTGTATATTATAATGTCATCCGGACGATTTAATTAGTAATTTATATCTGATTATGTTTTGTTATAAATTTATATGCAACAGAAAACAAAAAACAAACTGTTAATTTAAATTGGCGATAAATTTAATAAACGACGCGGTATAACATCGAAATGAGAACAACTAAATTTAGATTTTATTATGAGATTTATGATTATGGGCAGCACGTAATTCGATATACTATATACAATGACTGTATAATTACGTTTTTCAAAGCACCTGTAGAACATTTTTTCGCATCCACCTTATCCTAAGTATATTTTAATTAACAGAATTAAGGTTTGTGTGATAAACATAATTTTTTTTTTTTGAACCTTTATTCTGTGTCAAATTAAAAATATTCAAGTCCTTAAATAGCATGTTTTTGCGTCCAAAGCATCGCTGATTTGCATATACGCATATTCATGTTTAACAACAAAAAAAATGATTCGGTCGCGTGGCAAATGCATCATCGCAACAACACAAAACATACTATAATAAGCAAAGAGCATTCAGCAAAATTAAATTACATACAAAATATTGCGTGACTAAAATCAATAATAATATTTGCAAATTTTTATTTTTTTTTATTATCAATTTTGGATTTTTTTTTTATTTTTTATTGCTGATTGGAGTCAATTTAAGTTCACAAAAATAAATTGAAAAGTTTTACAACAAAACGAAGTGAAAGTCTAAATGGTAGTTTTGATTCGATCGAATATATAGTAAATACAAACATGATTTTGGTTTAATCATTTTCATTTGTTTTGTTGAGAACGCGCACAGTTCATAGAGTTCATCATGATCATCATTTTCATGATCATTATTAGTTTTTGTTGTTGTTGTTCTTGTTGATGCTGAATGATACAAAAACAAAACAAAATTTATCATAATTTAAAATCTAATCAACTTGTTCAAGAGATTCGTGAATTTGCATATCGATTTCGTAATTTTTTGATATAATACCAACAAAATTCAAAAAATAAAAAAAAATTTGCAATTTATCATAAATTAGTTAAATGAGGACTGTATATTATTATAAGTTTGTCGGTCGACCTTTTTTAATGAAGCATGATGGGTTATTAAAAAATAAACGGTGATTATGACACGATAATAAATTATTTCAATCACTTGTTAGTGAAATATCAAATTTTGAATGATTGCCAATAAAAATGTTTTTTAACACAATTTAATTTAATTAAAATTTAATACCTACCTGTGTGTCATAAAATACAAAAAATCAATTAACTTTTATAAATACGTACGTACATGTATAAATAATGTTTATAGCGAAACATTTAATTACCATATGTATACAACACAGTTTAGTGTGTTGACGGCGCGCGCGATCTAAAGACATAACAATATATGTACATATAAGACAACGAGGCAAATGTGTCTGCGCTTAGAATAAAATATTAAACCTTTTAAAAACATTTTGCGATAAAACAAAAAAAAAAATTTATTTTTACTATATAGGAAATAACATTTAAATTGGTATTTGGGTTGCCGCTCAGTTGATTGTAATACCGCGCGCGCACTAATTAGGAAATTTTCCTTTTAATCAAACCGCAAAATGTCATGTTGATTGGTACTTATAAATACTTACATGAGTAGTACTTTAACATTTGAACCTTTTGCAGATGTTCGAATTGAGTTTATTGAATGATTGGTATTTTGTTATTAGACCCGAAGTAATGAAAACATTATAACTTTAACATTATAACTTTAAGTGGAAGTGTCAACATAGAAATGCTAACTATTTTCATGACATTGGATTTATTTGAACCCTTAAATATTGGGCAAATAGCGGGTGTAAGTGATGGTTTCAGAGTTTTTAAAGAATATATGTAGATGTTTGTGCAGAAGACGGTATGAAATGGTTATTATTAGGCTTAGGATTTTTAGATTCTTAAAAATCAAAAATATGTAACTAAAATTACAAAATCTGTGGTGAATGTAATTAAAATGATGAAAAAATGTGTGGCAAATTTTGAAAAGAAAATCAAAACTACACCTTATCTTAAGAGGATTTCAATTCACCCAATAACAAAAAAGTTTTTGGCTGTAAAGTTCGTTTAGAATTTGAACTAAATTTTATATTTTAAATTTCACTCAAAATTATAACTCAATTTCCCCTTCAATTTTGTTAAATCGAGTTAAACTCGATTAAACTAAAACCTATACATTACAGTTATGTTTTTACTCAAGTCCAATTTAATATTCAAATTCAATTTCTACTCACATTTTACTCAATTACTCAAATTTAACAAACCTTTTGACGCAAACTAGAGTTTTAAATTCTACTCTAATTCAGCATTAATAATAATACTCGAATTTTTCTTAAATGAACCGGCAACTAAAGCTGAAGTTCTACTCCAAATTTCTAATTAAGCACATTTAGACAAATCTAGGTTCGAATTTTTACTTATTTTGTAAACAAAATATCATAAAATTTCTAGCTTCATTGCAACCAGAATTCTGTGTTAATTAAATTTGGAATTCAAACTCAGTTTTTAAATATTTTTTAATTAAAGTTTTAGTCCAAACTTTGTTCAAATCTTGTTTTACTCCGTTCTAAATAAAAATGTTTCTCGAACAATTTTAACCTAATTTTTAAAATTCATTCAAACTGTTATTAAAGGCAGTCCGGATTCCAAACTAAAGTTTTAAGCTAATTTAAGCTCAAGTATTTGCTTACATCAAGTTGCAATTTAAACTTTATTGCTAATGTAAGTTTCTACTTAAGATTTTATTCAATTTCGGTTTAAAATTGAATCCTGATTTTCTAGTTGTGTTTAGAATTTAAGCTCAGTCACATAAAGTGCACTAAATATTTTGCTTGTTTCTCAAATGTAATATGAAGAAGACAATTTTTACTTACAATTTCACTCAAATTCATTCAATTTCCTCTTTGTCGAATGCGGTTGTCCAATTTAGATTAGATTTATGTCCAAAATTCCATTTATCATTTTGTTCAACTTCGAAAACCGCTTGGAACTAAATTTCTGTCTAAAAATCTTAATTTTAAGAGTCTGAATACCACTCACATATTAAAAGGAAAATTACAATAATCAATTAGTAGGATACCTAAATATTTGTTAAAACTTTAAATTTCACTCAAGTTTTTATTTCAATTTAATTCAATGAGCGTGATCAAAATTACAATCAACAATCAAGTACAGTTTGGAAGTTTGACTTAATTTCGGAATAAAATGTCACTCAAAGTTTATTGAAATCCAGATGGAATTGTAATCTAATTTTATTCTGGGTGCATCTAAGGTTTTATTCGAATCCAATAAAACTATTTTCCATTCCAGTCTAAATTTTGATCCAATTCAAATCCCATATGTTTAATTTGCTCTCATCCTTTGTTTTCTAATAGAAAATCCACTCAGTACCCCCGCATCTATTGTGCAATGTAAACTTATATTTCTCTCAAAATTTTGTGAAATCAAAATTCGAGTTGTAACTCAATTCTTCTATATTATTCATATGAAAGATTTCATTTGGTTTGGAATACCAAAACCCATTTTTTTAAATTTAAATTCCTAATTCAAATTTCACTCAACATTTTTGAGTCAAAATTCTAAACTAAATTCTAAGGAAATTTTGTTTATTGTTTGAGATCAAATCTCGTATTGCAACTTAATTCTTACATACCCTTGGAACAACAATTTTACACTTAAATTTTTTCTCAAAACCAAGCAGAATGTGCTAATCAATTACTAATATAAATTGCCAAATCAATTTTTAACCCAAGTAACAATGTACAACAATTGATACTATTTAAATTCCATGCAAAATGTAGTTTAATCTAGAAACATTTTGTTACTTTCTATTTGTAAAACTTAGTTGGCGTCTTATTTCGAATGGTACCTCAATTAGAATTGTATCTGTTTAATTTCAAACTGAAAGTTTATGGATTTAAAACCTTAGGTTTTTTTTTAAATCCACTCAATATTAAGTCAAGCCCTGTTTGGAATTTTTATTCAAAGATTGAAATTAAAACACCATTTAATACTAAATTTCTGCTGAAAACTACGATTAGGTTTTGATTCAAATTATTCACAAGACGTTGTTCAAATATAGTTTGTAATCCAATTTAAGTTCCTCTCAAGAATTTATTCAATTGTATTTGGCAATTCAAATTCTCATTTAAATTTTGTTGACTTTTCTCACGTAAATGGCACTAATTATTCTACTTAATCTTTCAAAATTGAAGCTAATTTTGTTACCTATAGATTTCCCTCTAATTTTGGTCAAATCCATCGTGTTTTTCATCGTTTCGTCAACATTTCCCTCGATAATATAATAACTTGGAACTTTTTAATTTATATGATTTTAATATGTTCCGACGATTGTAAGAGAATTCCATCCAGTATCGAAATGATGAGCTTATGATTATGAAAAAATCAATCTTCTCCTCAGGCCGCGGCGACTGAACTGATTATACCACAATTTACATGCTATATATACAGAATGTACTGTGCGTTATGTACTAGCGAATCATACTATTACTAATATACTTCTTGTGTTAATAAAAAACACATTTAAAATGGTTTAATCACCGGTAGCATATTAGAAATAAGAAATTACAAGAATTAATTAGCATTCATACAAATTAAAAAAGTAAAATTAGCTTATACAGAAATAGCTGTATGAATGTCGTGAAGAAGAAAAAATTGTAAGAGATTTTATCTGTATTAGTATGATTCGCTAGTACATAATGCACAGTACATTCTGTATATATAGAATGTAAATTGTGGTATAATCAGTTCAGTCGCCGCGGCCTGATGAGAAGATTGATTTTTTCATAATCATATGCTCATCTGTTCGAAACTGGATTGTATATAAATTAAAAATTAAATAAATAGAAGTCTGTCTATTAGTCGGTTTCGTTGAATGATTGTTCGTAAATACTAATATACGTCTCGTGCTAATAAAAAACACTTTGGAACTTTCGGACTAAAAACTAGTTTTCATTTGAGCCCGTTTTGAATATGAATAGCATTAAAACTGTTGCTCAAGTGCATAAATCGGGTAGAATTATTGCTTTTACTACGTTTTCATAGTTAAGGAATTTTAACGCTTGTCAGAAAATTTGGCTATAAAATATTTTTGATTTATTTAATTTCAAGCTATGAAAGTCGAACTACGTTATCCTTGAATAAAAATTAAAAATATTTGAAATAAACCATAAAGTATGTGGTAAAACGTAAAATAATGGGAAATATATGTATGTGTAAAAATATGTGATTACGCAAAAGCATTCGCTTATATTTGTTCTAAAAAAAATAAATATTCAACAATATTTTTTTACAAGATCATTTTAGAATTAGGCAACTTGCGGTAAGAACCAATTATACATATATAAACTGTAAATTAAATGAATACTATTTGTAGAAATTACTGTCAGTAAATTTAGTGAAGGAAGAGATCGTTTCAACATTTCTAAGTGAACAGGATGTTACTTCATTGGAGTTACTGGTGATTTGATGGCTTGCTTTTAGTTGGAAATTTAAATGAGTATTACAACCAAAAAGGGCTTCAATCGATTATGTGTATTGCAAAGTATTAACTTGAATAATATAAATGCGTAAAAATATGTGAGTATGTATATATTTTAGCTATTTTGTAATAATTACTGCACTGGCAATGCATTATTATAATATCTAAGGAACATGCAGTTAAGGGTTGCCCATACCCTCATTTGCCTAATTTACTAACAACTATGGAGGTAATGGAAACTAAAACAAATAAACTAACTAACTAACAACAGCCCAAACTAACTTTAAGAGAGAGTGTTTTGAATGTTAAAAGGGAAATTTAGAAAATTAAAATTTTAGAAATTAGTGAAATGTAGATGGGCAATGAAAATATCTCAGCATGTTGTATATTGCAAAATTTTATAAAAGAGATATCGAACCTAATTTTTAACTATTGAATCTTGGAGAGAAAAACACGATCTTTTTCATTAGTAAATCTATAAATAAACAAATTTGAGTCTAACTAATTAGTTAACCCGATTTCAAAAAACCTAATTAATGTAATTTTAAAAAATTGATTTAATTGTTTTTATTGCAAAACTTATGTTGTATTTGGTTAGTCCAACAAATTAAAAATATTCGTTTAAAACTTTAATAAATTTCTTAAATTCTGTAAATCCTGTAAATTCGATAAATTTTATAAATCCAATAAATTTTAGAAATTCTAAAAAATGTATAATCTCTAAATTGCATGAATAATATAAACTTTAAATTTTGTACATAGATACTTTGAGTACGATAAATTATTGTTTTAAGTAGACAGTCTTGAATTCTATAAATTTTACAAACTCAAATATTTCTTATTCTACAAATTCCAAAATTTGTATAAATTTCAAAATCTTAAAAATTTTATAAATATTATAATTTCAATAAATTTTTAAAATTCTGTAAATTCAAAGAATATAGTCTAAAAATTCAGTAAATTCTTTAAATTTTACAAATCACATAAATTCTTTAATTCTTATAAATTCTGTAACTTCGATAAAGCCTATATACATATCTTAAAAATCTAATTAAATCTAGAAATTTTATAATCAATCCTATAAGTTATATCAATTCTACAAAATTTATAAATTTAATAAATTCTCATTATTTTGTAGATTTTATGGGTTCTAAAAATTGTTTCAAGTATGTTTGATCTATTAGTTCGACAAACTCTAATTTGACTTTTTGTAAATTACATAATTTCTATGAATCCTTCTTTAAATTCTATGAATCCTATAATTTCTGTTAACATGACAAATTCTAAAAATTTTATAAATTTTAATTAGTGTTCAAGCTCAATAAATTCGTTAAATTTAAATTTTTTATATTCTATAAATCTTAAATTCTAAAAACTTTATAAATTCTATAAATTTTATAAATTCTTTATCAGTTCTATAAATTGTTTTAACTGACAGAGTTCTTTACATTAAAATTGTTGTTTCATTAATACTATAAGTTTTATACGAGGAGCGAAATTATCAAGAATTTTGCAAAATTAGTTTCGATCTGAATGAGAATTATGAAAAGTTAAATTTTTATTCCATTCAAGCTCATCCTATATAGCGACTAATTTTCATAATTCTCATTTAGCAACTCGAAACTGAACTTGAAAAATTCATGATAATTTCACTCTTCGTAAAAAATAATTATCTGGTTATGATCCGAAAGAACACTATAAATTTTATAAATTCGATTAATTCTATAAATTTTATTAATTCTACAAATTCTTTAAACTACCACAATTTCTAAAAATTTTTAATTTGTCTCAATCACAAAAAAAAATCGATATTGGCGTTAACTTTTTTTTTTAAATTTCAAATGTTAGCGATTGTTGCCAGCGCTTAACAATGCTTATTAATATTTAGAAAAGCTCCTTTTCACCTTCTTATACGTTAAAACTCTGGAAACATTGGTACTTTGATTTTTAAACGGTTATATTATATTATTCTAAGGAATTCATCTGAAATGAACCAAATTTGGCAAAATTTGCTTTCACATAAAAATCCAGGCGGGTTCTTTTCATGAAGAATACATAATTAACGGTAGGCCAGTTGTAAAATGATCATGTCAGCTTTTTCCGCCGAAGACCGGAGTTTAGCAATACAATTCTGCAAATGGTGCCTAGAAGCATATTACCGTTATGCGATATGTCAATAATAGACACAAAATTTACAAGGTATATGCAAAACAAAATATCACAACGTTACATCAAATCCTTGGATAAAGCTACGTACCAAATCAATGGGTATTCGTAATGATAAAGGAAACAACTATTACAATCATGTGTCGATCAGCAGCAATTATTCGGATCAGTAATATTCCACTTAGTCTCGGGATGTATATCTTAAGAGACAACCACGTAAGCATATTGGCATCTGATAAAGCACCACAGAAAGCTTCGGAATTACACCATACTTAAAGGGGGAGCACTTAAATTATTTAGCAATTGAGATATCCGAAAATTAATTATGAGAAAAGTAAGCTAATAACCACTTTAGACAAAAGGGCTTTAGAAGAGCAAATTTCTAGCCTGATAGAGAAATAAAGAAGCACCAACAACGAGCACTTTTATCATGTTCATCATTACGCGCATACAAATCTCATCCTAAGGACATCAATAGCAATTGGGATAGGTTTTTAATACGCCACCTGCAAAAAAGAAGACGGAACCAAAAACCCACCAGACTTACACTGGCTGCCTTGCGAACTAGCAAATAGATCCAAGCTGAAGCGTAATTTAACAAGATGATTTTCCATTAAACATAAACTATGCCTTCCTCGAAAATTTTCAATAGGAGTTTATGATCAACATTGAGTAGATTTTGTTACTCTAAATATGTAACTTAATTTGATGGAAGTGCACCATAATTAAAAACAGCTCTGATTGCCATTGTATTTGATACTAATATAGTTTCGCAATTTCGCATTTGATGCAAAAATTGCATCGAAATCTCTTTTTCGATCTAATTAGTAATTCAGCTTTATTCGATACAATGGTTGCATCTACATTTCGTTTTCGATGCAAATATTATTGAAACGGATTTCGAAGCAAGGCTTGCTAATAGCATCGTATATAACAAAAATTTTCAACTGTGATACCATAGTGGTTTGGCGCTTATTCATTTCACTTAAACATGGATCCCTAACAGTAAATTATTTTAGAAATGTATGCTCCGTTAAACTTAGGGTTATATGTACCTCACAATTAATCGATAACTGAAAAATTTGCTAAATAATCGGACGTATATAGATTTGAACTTACGAACTTTGATTCATTGTTTGACAAATTTATTGGATTAATCGTTAAGGTGTGTTAATACTGGGTAGCTAGAAACACTAAGCCGGACTTTATTATCTGCTAGGTTTCAACCATATGATTGAAATAAACTGTATCTGTTTCGGAATACATTCAGTCATAATTTTTGTGTATTGGTAGGACGTTATTTTACGATTTACTAATTAATAGCATAAAAGACGAAATTGCAAAAGAAAATAAATGTAAACCTAATTTGCTAGACCTGGCACAACAGGGCCTATTATACAATAATATTTTCAGAACATAAATTATAATCTCTTAACTTTAATTTTAAGTTCCATCTTAAATATCTAATCTTCAAAATTCAGGCTTCCAACGTCTCTTTTTTTGCTACAAATAGCTTCAGATTCAAATTTCTAGATTTCTTTTTTTCTTCTATGTAATTTTTTCTGGGACTCACGACACCTTTTGCAGTTCATTTTACCGACCTAGTTTGCGCCACAGTAGCCTAATCGGGGTCGTACATAAGGGGAGTCATAGTTGTGTTCATCGTCTTACCGATCGTAATTAGATGATGAAAAATTCCTTTTGCATTCTACCCCTATCGGGATTCGAACTCGGTACCTTACAGCCTTAAGTACTGTGCCATTTGGTCGGTAAATTTCCAGATTCAATTTTTTTTCTTCAAATAATTTCCGACTGTTAATCCGAATTTGGAGCATTGCTTCAAAATGCAAAAATTTACGTAAATGTTTATCTGTTTATAATGGCTTTCTCCAGATATCTAAACAAGCAATGAGGCTGTGCTGTAAGCATTTCTCAAGTTTGTTTATTAAGTAATCTTTAGTTAAGCTTAAACCAAATTTGGGATGGACAACCAAGCGGTCTTTACCAAGCTTAGTAAAAGTAGACTATAACTGTCTGGAAAAAAAATTCAGGTTTAACCTTCATTTTCAATTTCCTATCATTTCTGTTCACTTCTCGTGTGGACAGGGCTTTTTAGTTAACTCATCATTTTTTTTTGCAAAAGATTATATATTAATAGGGCCAAAAATCCTCAACCAGCAATATGCTTACGTACTATTCGTATATAGAATAAATGACTCGGCCCCATTCGTGGTAACTTAACTCATTTATCAAAATTATATTAAAAAGCTCTAAGCTTTAGAGGTTACATAAAACTTTTAGTATCATTTCGGTGAAACATTCAATAGCAAAATATAAAAACACTTGCATTTATTTGTTTGAAGCTAAAAATAAAGTTAGATGAATCTGGATTCGGTGGACAATGCAATCCTTAACATTTTGAGGACGAATTTTCCAAATGTTGAAGTCTCTAGTTTCCGAATATATTAATGTGTGAAACCTGGGATGCATATTCAAACTTGCGTCTAACTTATGTACTATATAACAATTTAGAAATGTGAAAATATGGGAACACTTTTAATCAGCTTCTAATAAAATCGTACCTGATGTTTTATTGCATTCAACTCCAAGAATTGCGGTCATTACTCTTTATAATTTTCTATCATCAGCAAAACAATCCAAAAAGCAGTTTCTGATAGATTTTTCTTTAGCAGAGACCCCTAAATTAATAGGGCCCAAATGAAAAATTTTTGGTACCGCAGAAGTGGCTATATAACGCATAGTCAGAGCAATCTGAAAAAATTAAATATTCACAACGCTCCCAGTCACCTAAGCCACAATAAACTATATGTTGAGAAGTCATGAGAAAATGGCAAGATACTTTAGCGATAGATCTGTAGTTTGAAATACCGGATCGTGAACCTTTCTTATAATTTTAATTTGTTTTTTGGTTTACTAGTACTAGTCTTATCACTGTGGTATAGAGCTAGAGCATGGTGTGGGGCTCAATACCTCATCTGTTCCCAATAGTGTTTTTACAGGAGTATAGCGCTATAGTAGCTTTCTTTACCCTTTTAAATATATTGAGCTTCGAGGTAAGTTTGCTATCTAAAATAAGACCCAGAAAGAATTCCAAGCGCGCTTTCCATCCGTTTGTCAGAGTACAATAATATTTACCATGAACACTGGTAGCAACGTTATCCGCATAAGCGCCACCACAAGTTTCAAAAAAGGGGGACAAAGCTCGCGGTATGCATACACCTACAAATCTACTAATGAAAGACCATCTAACCGGCTCTATTGATCTCTCTAAAAGGACCTTGCTTTTCTAATTATTTTAGGAGAAAACAGCATAAGCTTATAGGTCTAAGGTATTTGAGATATGAATTAGAGCTTTATCCCGCCTTATGTATAAATATTACGGTTACATAAGTACATTTCCTTAAAATGTGGCGTTCCAGGTTTCCTGGCCTACACTATCTTCCTCCTGCTTTTTATTTAACCATAGCAGCACGAAAAGTTTGATTATAGTACTAACTCGAAAGATTTCGCAATAGTTTTGATCAAAGACCGGCCAGATGGTGGCTGGAGAAGGCCTCCAAGGAACCTTGTATTTTGCCACAGTAGAGCATCCAGGTACCTATTTTGACACATCTTATTTCAGAATTATATATTTTTAGGACTTCCTTATAGAAGTCCCAATCTGCAGCAGTTTTTATTCTCTGGGTTTTTTGAAAATACTTTTACATTCCAGTCGGTTTTCCTCTTGTTTTTAAAGATATCCTTTTTGTAGTTTTTATAACCAATTGATAACCAATATAGCAGAGATAAGAAGAGGAATGGTCATCAGACACATTAAAATTCACCAAACTATTCTAAATAAAATCTGAGAAAAGTGTGTTTTGCCATACCTCTTGTCTGCTCCTAGTTATAAAAGTTGGCTTACACCCAAAATTACATATTTGTAGTTTAGTACTTAGAGTAAAATCAAATAGTAAAGTATTTCGCCCATGTGTATTCGTACTTGCACGTATTATGTGATGTGAGTATCATCACTATCCAGGATGGCTCATATTTTTCTGACGGTAGATATGCTGACGGTAGATATCTTATCTTCCTTCCTTGCATGCCTTACTTTATAGTTTGGATTCTTAAGCCCATCTGGAATGGTGTAGGTAATATGCGCCTCTACCACAGTCTGACACTGAGCTCCCCTGTAGTCTACAACTGCGACCCTCAAGGATCAGAGTCTAAAGAGAGAGAGAGATCAGAGTCCCTTTTGAACTGATTCCGGAGCAAAATCGGGCCACCACCACCAGACAGGATATTACCCGAAATATCCCGTCCTACTAGTGAACCCCAGGACTTACTAGCTTCATCCTTCTTGTATACCTTCAAGATGACAGCACCGAAGCCGAAGCTTATTTGGCCATTCGTCCTTGCCAGCTCATCTAGCGCCTCATCACTTATGATGCAAATAGCCGACTTTTAGTCAGCCTTCGGTTACTCTAACTTACCTACCTGATTTCCTGTCATCATCATAGCCCAAGCGAGCGGCTCATTTTTCTTAGCCGTTTGGTATGCTAACCGTTCATCCTTGAGTTTTGTAAGAGCTTTCCGCGGGGTTTCTACGGGACTTGTAATTTGAAACCCTGGGTCCAGCTGTATCAAAACTTTTATCCTTGCCTCTTACATTAGAGGGACCAGCTTTATTCGAGCGTATGCCTTCTTAATTTCTGCTTTTTGGAACTCAGACATATCAGCCAAAGCTCCCCTAGCTGTAGTATTTGAGGGTTCAGCAATTTGTTTGCATATATATGTCAGGAAACAATACCGTTACAAACTGAGCTAGTTTTAAAGCTAGGTTCTCTGCCAGGTTCCTGTAAAAAACAATAATGATGCTCGCTAGTTGCTTGGTGGTCACGGCGTGGAGGTAACACGAACGCCTATGGAAACTGCAAGCAACATGCGGAGTTCATAACAAATGCCAACTTAATTCCCCCCAGGCAGCCACAAACCTAAACCACCATATCTGTAAGCAACCGTTTCTTCAATTTTTTTAATCGTTTTAAACCGAAATTTAATCTTGTTACATCTCCTTAATTCCCTTTTTCACAGGCAGACTGTGGAAGCGTTGAACCTGTTTTTAACCGGTATTGGCATTTACAGGTCAGCACAAAGACAGGCGCTGAACTTGTTTTGTATAACCTTGAAATCAGATTTGCAAGAATCGATAAGTTCCAGAACCTTTTTTTAGTTTTGGAGTATACTTTTGACGAAATGGTTGGAAATGTTTCGCTCCTTTTAGCATGCAATGCATTTTTTTAAAAATGCCAGGCTTTTATCTCGAGAACATTGCTAGATAGGAGAAAATTATTAACAATGAAAGCTGTTAAGTGTCGAGGGGGACATCGGATGGTGACCTTCAATTCGATCTTGACTTCGACCATCAAGGTCATTTGAAGGTCAAATTGGATTTTTTAAATAGAAATAGCTATTTTTGATCCCGGATTCGGAAAGATTGCAAAATTATATGTTCAGATAACAACTTTAGACTCTTCCTTTGAATGGCTTTCAGATGTTAATTCAAGGACAAATTACTAAATAAAAAGGAATAATCAGCAAATAATGAATTTTAATGGGGAATGCACCAAGACAATACTAACTTGGTACTTTTGGTCGTGGTTCCAACAACTTTAAATTAAGTCATTCCGAGTCAGAATTGTTCTTGAATTAAACATCCGAAAGTCATTAAAAAGAAGAGCCTAAAGTTCCTATCTGAACATATAATTAGTGATCTTCCCTAATCCGGGGTCAAACATAGTTATTTCTATTTAAAAAATTTAAATTGACTATCAAATGAACTTGAAGGTCGAAGTTAAGATGGAATTGAAAGTCAACATCCGATGTCCCCCTCGACACTTAACAACTTTCATTAAAAATAATTGTCCCTATCTAGCTCCTTTCTCGAGATAAAAGCCTGGCATTTTTTAAAAAACTCACCCTGTATATCAAAAATTAAAAAGAGGAAAATAATCAAAACTTATTGAGAATTAGACAAATTGATTTTCAGTCAATATCGTTAGTCTATAGCGACCGAAATGCTAATTACCCCACCGCTAATTAAACTGCCACCCAGAGATTACCTTTAAAGGGTCACATTAAGTTCAACTAAAATATTATCAATAAACCATTATTTATTTACGAAGGGGAAAAACTAGGGCCCGTGAAGTTTTTAACAAAAAATTAAAACGTATACGTATACAATTCCAATAAGAATAATAAAACTCTATAGGATTCCAATTAAAATGTAACCTTTTGAGTATTTTCTATTATGGCCAGGACTCCCATAGATTTGTGAAAGGTTCGGCTATATTGGTCATATAGAATTTTTTTCCAAACGGAGGATTTGGAATCTTGATAATGGCCGTTTTGCACATAAAATATGGAGTATTTTCTATTGGGGACCCATTAACAAGCACGGCCAGAGATTTGGGCAAGGTTCGGCTATATCGGTTATATAATCCAAGTTATGGGGCACAACTTCCAAAACCAGTTTTTTCGAAACGGGGGATTTGGAATCTGGTTAATGGCCGTTTTGCACTTAAAATATTGAGTATTTTCTATTGGGGGCCTATTAACAAGCACTGCCAGATATTTGGGCAAGATTCAGTTGTCTAGATCATACAAGCCAAGGTATGGGGCACAATATCCAAAAAAAGCTTTTACGAAACGGGTGATTTGGAATCTTGTTAATGGCCGTTTCGCACTTAAAATATTGAGTATTTTCTATTGGGGGCCCATTAACAAGCACTGCCAGAGAGTTAGGCAAGGTTCGGCTATAAAGATCATATAAGCCAACACAGTTAAAAAAATAACTTTAATTTTTAAAGCAAGCCTTGCATTATGACTCATGTATTGCAAGATATTATTAAATTGTAAAGTAATGATTGCATTTCTAAAGCAGCATTTGCATTAAAAAATATTTTTAATAAAACTATTAAACATTTTAAAGCGACATGCTCAAATTTAAAAATTATTCCAACATAAAATTCGCTAAAATAAGCGAACTTAAATTTACATATGAATAATAAATTCATGCGCGTGTTTTGCTTTACTGATATAGAATTCGCTAAAGTAAACCGACTAAATGACAAACAAAATAATTGGGTTTTCTGAATTCGAAAATGTATATTACGTTAAAGGTAAGCTTTTCAGTTTTGAATTTATAATTTATTACCTTAGGCGAATGTTTGATTTTTTTAAAGTAAATTAAATTAATTAAAAGGCCAAATTACCAAACCCCGGAAAAAACGGCTAAACTTATGCAACTTACTTTAAAATTTAATATTTCTAAAATATTTTATTAATGCATTGATTGACGGTTCTGCTACAACTTGCCCTTATAGGTCATATAACTATACAGCTGAACCTTACCCAAATCTCTGGAATTGCTTGTTATTGGTCCATCAATAGAAAATACTCAATATTTTAAGGACAACACTGCCATTAACAAGATTACAAATCATCCGTTTCGAAAAAACTTTTTCTTCTAAACTTTATATTGAAACTATCATTCAGATACGTTTTAATGGGAATTTAAAACCATTATTTTAGTTTGGAAGGGAGTGTTATGTTTAGTATCAAATAATTACATTTTAATTATTTGTTAGAAACTTAACGGAAAGAAATCACTCAGTTCATTCCAATAAGAATTTTGTTTTGAGTATTTCTAATACATACAAATTTTTTGTTATTTGTTATTTTTTGTCAGAAATTTCACGTCGGTAAAAACTAAACTAAATGACCGGCTCGACTGTAATTTTTTTGCCCAAAAAAGGGAGACTTCTCTTACAAACTCTAAAAAATCGTTGTACAATTTTCTTATTCGTTTGCGATTCAAGTTATTACCTTTTATCCATGTCAAGTAGGATTCAAAGAAAAAGTTGAAATAGATAAGAGATAAAAGTAAAATCTTCGTCTTAAAAATTCAATGATCCTAAATCCTATTCGGCACAATTCTACGATGTGATGTACTCCAAAATGATATAAACACCTGGTAGTTCTGTCGCTCTAACTAAAATCCGAACAAGACAGAAAATGTCACTCGCGTTTATTTTCCTAACGGAATATCGTTATCTAAACGACAAGTACGTTGGTCTAATCAGTTATAGATATCCTAATTGTGACAATATAAATCCAGACGTGGACATAACAATGAAGTGATCATTCACTAATTTCATATATTCCAAAACAAAACACAAAATCTTGTAAAAAAACGCTACAGGTTTCCAAAACGATGAAAGCTTTTTTCAACATTTTTCATCACAACTAAAGAACCTGCATATATGGGAAGTAAGATATATTTACTCTCGTACAAACAACTCAAAAAATAACAAATCAAATATGTTTCCATTTAAAATTCAGCATAACACACAAAAATTGCATTCGTCTTACATAAAATAAAAAATAAAATTAAAATTTGTATAAATTGTATGGAATGCGCGTGAAATAAGAAGAAACTCCTGCAAAAAAAAAAAAAAAATATTCGCCAATTTCAATTTTGATAAATAATGTAATTGTTTTTCACGACGGGTAATCATTATTATGTTTCGTTTATATTTTTGTGAACGTTTTTTTTTTTTTTTTGCTTTATGCGCCCAACAAGATTTTTATCGGTACTTTTAACACAGAAAAAATCATATAAGATTTGTATGTGTACTTACGAGTTTTCGGTTTCTGGAAAATTGTATTTTAAAGTACACGGAAAAACGGTTTTTGATTTATTGTTTTGTTTGTTACTTATTTTGTATTGAGTGAACATTTTTTTTTTTTTTCGAACTTGCCACTAAGTGAAAAAGTACTAAATATATGAGATTTATTTTGGCAAGCCCCAACCGCATCACAATTTGATGAAAGGACATGACATCTTTGACGTGATGCAAATAAAATATAATTATATTTTACGATTTTTTGATTAAAATATTTAAAAGAAAATTACCTTAAGGGTGTGTTCCGTATATTATACGTAGATATATGTACGTACCGAAGACATTATCATATACACGTATAAAAGAAACATAAAATTAATTGAATGTGCGAAGTAAAATTCGTCACAGTGTGTCATATTGGCTTGAACGAACGAAACAGGAAATCAGGGTCAAATTATTCACGAGTTGTTTGACTTTGATTTTTTGCATAAAGATAAGTTGATTCACCGCACATATAAAATAAAGATATCATCTTCAGAATATGTACATTTATAAACTCTGAGTTGAATCAAAAATTTTGAACCATTTCCTTAATATACGATACTAATTGTTACGACATTTCGAGGACAATTAAATGAATCAGACAAATTTTAACATTTCAAAAGATCCGAATAAATTTAATATAAGTTCACAACAATGCAACAGCAGCAATCAAAAATACATTAATAGAGCTAGCTAGGCTAAGAGTAAGCTAATTACATTCCATATACACATTATAATGGGTATTAGAACGCATAAAAATACGATCGAACAAAATGTTTTTAATTTTAATATTTATTATAAATCACATTACATTACACAATATGCGAGTACACAAATAACACAAAGTGTTAAAAAATCAAAAAAAAAATAATTATAATTAAAGCATAATTACCGTAGAGCGCATTAAAATCATTTAGTTGACAAGTTTCTATGCGGTAATTTATCTTAGACATTGCATCTACATACTGAGTACATACAATAAAAAAAAATGTTAAATTGACACAAATAGCGCTCTAAGAAATCAAATATCATAAGATTAATGATAAAAAATTGTAATAAATTTCATAATTAAGACAAATTATATGAATTGAAATCAAAACTAATCAATCAAACCATGCGCGGTATACGGGATATCTATTTGAATCACCTCGGGTATTTATTTGGCGTGCCACACAAAAATATAGAGATTTTTGTAATTACACCTGTCAAAAATTGTTCAAATACGTTTGACAATTTAATGGTTTATTGCGTGTAACAAAATTTCTAATCATCTAAATTTTGGTTATAACAGTGAAATGTTTCAAATTTGGGATTTCCATTCTTAAATGTTGCGTTGTATCTGAACATTGGCAAAATCATGTAATTGTATGAACTATTATGTATAAGGATGCCGGATAATCTGTAGGTTTTTTATTTTGTATTGTTACTAATTTAAACTATAAACGATTTCTGCTGTAAAGTGGACAAAGTATTTATCTTATCACTTGGATGTCCCAGGTTTGAATAGAGAGCATTCGTTCCATTCTAGGCAAGCACCTATAACCAAATAGTAACCGTAAATTACCTTTAAAAGATAGAATCAATATTTATAAATCAGCCCAATTTCTAACCTCCTTGACTCTCCGTTAACACCTTTTGATATCTCGCTAACTCACCGATATATCGTTTAAAAATCAGGCCTATAATAGTTGCAAAACTTTTTGGAGAACAAATTAATTTCAAAAACCACGGCAAATCTTTGGGTAAACCTTTATCTTTTTTGTTCCACCAATCTTTGACTCTTGGCATTTTCCCTTCTTCCTAGAAAATAGAAAATGTTCGCCCAGTGCCCAAGAAGCGCACTAAAAATAGTCCTTCGAATTGCCGGCCAGCAGCCATTGTCTCAGTGCTCTCTGAATTTCTAGAAACAATAGTCAATCTTCATATAATGAACTACGTAGAAACACATCATCTGATTTCCGACCAACAGTACGGATTTGGAAGGAGCTGATCGACGGGAGATTTAATAAACTACGAACATGTTCGATCGTATGTGGTACAAGGGTTTACTGATCCGTTCTGTTACCTACACTTTTTCTTATTTTCATCAATGATCTTTTATCCAGGACTCTCAACCCGATCCTTTCTTATGCTGATGACAGTTCACTTCCCCCTGATTTTCCTTTCCATCTTCTACTTCATCGCGAAACAAAGTTCTCGCAGAGAGGGTTGCCATAAGAGCTCAGCTGGAACATGATCTCATTACAATTCTTAAATGGGGTGAGGCAAACAGGGTTGAATTTGGCCCGAAAAAGTTTCAATCGTGTGTTTTTACTAATAGAAACGATAAATATGCATAATCTTTCTAAATTGGTGACTCTAGAGTGAGCTACTCTGAATCTATCGTTATGCTAGGCTTATATAAATCAAATAAGATTTTTTTTAACACGTAAATTAAGACGAACAGGTATAACCCGGAACTAAAATTTGTAAAGATCAATAAGTTTAAAAAATCTTTCTTTCTTCGGCGTAAGCGATTAGGGAGCCTTCCCTGTGGTATAAAATTTACAGAAATTCAAAACCAATATCCTTCTTTAGTCCTTTCTTTCCTTTTATGGTTATGTTCTGTGTCGTTCCATTGAGGACACATCCAAGAAGCATTGAGCCCATAAAAGTTACGCACTCAATGCCACAGGTGCCCATGGAACAAACCCTTTCAAAAGCCGGGCAACTGCATTCAAAGTTAGTACAACTATCTTCCTCTTTAAGACAGTCCTCACATAGATATTATTATTGACATTTTTGGTCAATTTAACACACTTTTTCACACAAATAAAAATCAAAACAAGAGTTTTCTTCACAAAGATCATCCCTTAAGGATTCCGGCCAGCATTCTTAACTGGTTTTTTTTTGAAAGATAAAGCAAACCTAGTAAACCTTCGATTTGGCTCACCAATAAGCTTCAGTTTACAAAAGTAAGAAGTACGAAACCCCTTCATTTACCTCTCTCAGAGTGAAGTCTTTTATAGCCTTCTTACTGCTGTTAAAAGGGGCCGCTGGTTCGGGACCGGCAAGTGAAAACGGAGTCTAAACAGAGAACCATTAATCTCATTACCTTCGAAATAGGCTGGCACGCATAAGACCGTGACTCTATTGTTGGGACAAAGAAGGCTAATGAAATATAGTTCTTCACAATTTTTGAAATTGTCAAGGGATTATTCAATTAGTTGAGTACTGCAATACTCCCAAGTAGCACCAAATAACTTTATAGTTTTATAACCCGTTTCCGACGTCGGTACAACGTCACAAATTTCTATAAATTCACTTGTTTGACATCGAACTAACAATTTTTATTTTTTCGTCGGCACGACCACAATGCGACGTTATATGTTAGCAGCCGCCAGAGCGTTATTTAATATCTACTTGACAACTTTTTTTGACTATCTTCAACTATTGACCGACTAATATGTATTTTATAAACGTGTACCGATTATCTAGTTATGTTGTCGTATTATGTGGTATTTAATGACTACATAGCAACTTTTTTGTCGTGTAAAAACCAATATCCAACCTAAATATTTTGTTGTTACCTGCACGACCACAAGATAACATTTTTTATTTATGCATACAATTTAGTGAAATAATTGACAAAAAATATATTTTGTGACCGACATTACATTTATTACATCTTCGGCAAGCAACCTTATTGTGTCATGTCAATGTCAATTTTTATATAAATAATTTAATATAAAAAAGTTTTTCTGACTTCAACTTCTTTTATCTTCCAAAATAGGTCAATCATAATTTTTGTGTTATACTAAGGATTTAATTAATGAATAATTATCAACATAAATAACACAAATGTTTTACGTTTTTGAAGTTTTAATCATATTTTTTATAATTCGCGAATGTATCATTAAAATCAAATACATTTGTATCCATACAGTCTCCTTTGTCTTTTTCAGGGAATTTTAAATTAACTATCTCATTCGTTAAGTTTTTCTTTTTTGTCGTTAAGGAATTTTTGGTGAATGCACAACGCTATTCAATATAACTTATTTGGTGTGCAAATATCTTTACAGTTGAATTCTTTAAAATTTGGTAATAAAATTAAATAAATCGTCGGGAGAATGACTAGACCGTCGTGACAGTAACTCTTTTGGAAATAAAATAACAAATTTGTAATTTTTGAGTCGAATTTGTTATAAATTGGTTATTAATCTAACTTTTTAGTGGTTTAAATATATTTTAATACATAATATGAAGTTCGCCATTTTTAATTACACTTGCATATAAAAATTTGTATATTTTGAAAATAAAATTCTGATTTTCATACTTCTCATGACTAAATATTATTGTAATATCATTATTTTAAAGGTGGGGATTATTTCAATATGGTTTAAATTGATTTTAGAAAATTTTAGTCAACCTAAAATAAAAATATTTTTGAAATAACAGAAATATATTTTTAAAAAAGACGAATTTATAAGGCGCATGAGTTTTCACTGATAGGTGCACATTTACGATAAAACTTGCTTTGTTTATAAAAATATGTCGTATCTTGCCAGATTTTTGGGTTATCATTATTACAGGGAATGTGAATATTACATTTACAATTATTATGAAGTAAATTTTCATAAAGTCGTAAATAATGAAATAGATGATAAAGGAAATAGACAAATAATTATTATATTTATAAGATAAAAGAAGACAACATGATTATTAATATATTTTATAAAAAATAGTTGTCCTGTCTGCTAAAATACAAACAAAATAGTGGTCAATATATCTATTTCCTGACTTATATTCTATGGTCAATTGACAAGTCGGATAATAGTTATTACGACGTTGTTACAACCCAAAATTTATTCCCCAATAACGTTGTATCTCAGTTGTCATACCATTGTCACAACGTTGGCTAGCCGACCAGTAGTCATTTAGCCAACCACAGTACAACGTTATACCAACTCACTCGTGCTACTTGGGCTATTCGTAGAGAAAAAAATATTTTGGTCAATAACAGTGAAATTCAAGGAATTAATGACGTTACGTGCCAGTGCTATTAATTCCGCCTGGAAAACACTAGACTGCCAAATGATCTTAATTCAAATCGAGAGCATTAAGATCAAAATCCAGCGCTAAGTTCAAAGCAAGAGCCTTCTGAAAAGAAGGCAAGTGACTCGGCTATTTTTTTTAAAGAAATTGCTGCGAGAAGTTTAACTGAGGCAATAAAATATTATTAACCATATTAACCAATTGTAGTTATTGATAATCAGTTTATGCCCAGCAGTTGTACCAAAAACATTCCACGCACCAAAGCACCTCAGGCGAAATGCCGCACAGCAAGCAGTGCCAAAAATAAAGGTGTTCAACTGAGGCTAACACAGAATAGTCAAAGCCCCTGCTCCAGTAATAGCTCTACAAGCAATATTTTCTAGGCCATTTAGTTTGATTAAAGTAGACTTTAATTTTACGATAGGCCACCAAACGATGGAAGCAAATGACAGGTTTGGTAAAACCAGCAATTTGTAAATAAATTTAAATACTTTGGGACTCAAGCCCCAGGGCTTCCCAAAAGTTGTTCTACATTACCAAAATGTGGTAGTAGCTTTCTGAATTTTACAATCAAGATGACACCACGAAGCTTGACGTGCTCGGATTTAGAAGTTATTTTCAAAAAAAGAGAGGGAACAGACAAAGCTTCAATATCTCTATACCTGAAAAAGACAATTCGTTTGCGTTTAGATAATTTAACGTGTAAGCCCTTCTCAATACACACTGCCTCCACTATATGTAAGGCTTGTTCATCATCAGCATAGCTCTGGACAATGCAGATCATCGACATAGCTATGGACAATGAGCAGCAGAGGAGAGGGGATACCACCCTGTGGACAGTCTTTTGCTACCTTGATAGAAACGGATAGTTGATTCAGCTCCGCCTCAAGAGTATGTATGGGACTTAAGCATAGGATCGGTCCACTTAACAATTAAGCAATCAATATCAAAGATAGTACAGGCTCTAGTAATTGTACCAAACGAAGTACTCTCAGAAGCACCCGCAATATCCAGAAAAGTGTCCACAAGACAATCTTTATTATTGAGGGACTTTCAATCATTGCATTTTACTGAGTTGGGATATAGACAAATAATAATCGGTAATAAATCTTTCGTGGATCCTTTCCAGAACCTTAAGAAAGTTAGAAGACAGAGTAATAGTTCGGAATGACTTAGGGTCCGAATAATCAGACTTACCAGCATTTGGTTTTAAAACCATTTTGGTTCAACTTCAAGATTGTGCAACAATTCCTAACGCAATGCACGATTGGAAGAAATAAAGCAGATGATTCCGAATGTAGGGAAAACCATTCTGTAATTCAGCTGGAAAATCCCATTTGAACCAGAAATCTTGTACGGTGCAATGAAAAACAGACTCCAATGCAGAACGTCGTCCGTCATCAACTTGTGGCCAAGCTCAAATCAGGCATTTCAAGAGAAAATTTCACCGATTCGGAAGCAACTTAATTAGAATTGATAAAGTCATAACCAGGGAAACGAACAGAAAGAAGCAACTCACTAACCTCCTTATTGGAAAAGGTGGGATAGTGGTAGACGAAGAGTATTAATTCAACAAGCATGATTTTTAGCCAAAGCTTTACTAAATTTAGCAACAGACAACAGACTATTAATTTTCACAAAGAAATGGATCTACCAAGCTTTTTTTTTAAATCTCTAGAGCCACTAAGAAGTTTACCCAAACTGCTTGAAGTTTTGATTTTCTGCCTCTAGATTTTAGCTTCTGAATTAATTTCCTTAACCTTGTTAGTTCAGTACTTCAGAAAGATTTATTCCAAGACTTCTGGTTCGATAAGGGGACAAGAATTTTGAAGATGATTCCAATTTCCTATTACGGAATGATGGTCTATTAAGATTTAAAGAAAAAGAGATACAAATATGATTAGAATACAGAAACCTAGACAAGCTGATATCAATTAATTTCTGTCGAACAGAGTTACGTAGGTGAATTTTGTCCTAAATCGGTCCTAAAAATTAAAACAAACATATAGTGTGTTACATGCACATTTAGTAAAAAAATCAGAATGTCTCGGTATTTCGAACTAAATTTTTGGGTAATAAACGTTGACATTTATTAAAAGAAGTTTAAATAAGATCGTAAAGAACACGAGATAAAACAAAAATTAATTAAAATATTTCTTTCTTTGCAAGAAATATTTGTTGGCAAAAATAGAGGATTAGGGTGTTTAGGACAACCATGTTTGTTACGATATTACCTTATAAAGGGTGTCCCAAAATTAACGCAAGATTTGAATTAGCCACCATTTGTGCAGTAAATTGTTGGCAACCCTAAAAAAAAATTTGGCAGCTGAGAGTTTATGGTTAGTAAAAGTGGGGCGTTACATAATACAACAACGTGTTTTCATTAAACAATATCTCAGAAATTATGCAAGTTTGGCGGCCACAGTTTGAAAATTTCGTACAAAGTACGGTCGGAATAGTGTTTTAACGTCGTTAACTGTGAAGAGATTAAATGAAAAATTCAGGGGTACTGCATCAGTTGAAGGCGCTAAAAAAACTGGTCGTCCAAAAACAAGCCGTCTAGAACATTAATTCGGCATCGTGGACAAGAATGCACAGCGATTAGAGTTCGTTGAATGAAGCGACAAAGCACCTTTTCACCTTGACGGCTTTGTTAATCGCCAAAATGTCGTTGTTTGGGGTTCGGAGAACCCATACTTTTTTGAAAATGAGGCTGATCAAGCAGTGAATGTTACTGGTGCTCGAAATTGCGACATGAAATCACAGTTCTTTCTGCCGAAATTGGAGGTGGCCAATATGTGGTTTCAACAAGACGGTGCTACATGCCATACAGCCCTGAAACAATATAATTACTGCATGAGATATTTCCTGGTAGTGTACAATCTCGTTTCGATGATCAGAATTGGCCCCCTAGATCGTGTGATTTAACACCATTAGATTTCTTTTAATGGGGTTATGTGAAGTCAATGAACAAGCCCACAACCACACGTGCATTACAGGAGGAAATTAAATGCTGCAGAAGAGTCATGGACAATTTCGACAAAAGAGTGCGTATGTGCCAGCAAAGCCGTGGAGGCCATTTGCCCGATGTGTTATTCCATCAATAACCCTATCCTATGTACTTTATGATTTAATAAAAAAAAACCAATATTGAATTTGCATGAGAAAATCGTAGAGAACTGACACCAAAGTGGCCTATATGCAAGGTTGGCATAGGACCTAGGCTATCCGAAAGAATTCTCAGTTTTGAAGCAAATAGCGGATTAGCATAAAACCTCGGCTATGCAAAATAGGTTTCGGTTTTGGAAAATAGGGGGTTAGGGTGTTTAGTGCAATCATGATTTATACGATCTCACCCTATACATATGTATATACCAAATATTATGAAAAAATGATATTCCCGATTTTCTTGAAAAAATCCTAGGAAGCTGACACCAAATTGGTCTATATGCAAAGTTGTCATTAGGCCTAGGCTATCCGAAACAGTAATCAGTTTTTGAAAAAATTGGGTATTAAATATACACCAAATATTACGAAAAAATTATTTTCCCACCAAAGAGGCCTATATGCAAGCTTAATATAAGACCTAAGCTAACCGAAACAAGTTTTGGTTTAGAAAAAATAGGGGCTTATGATTTTTAGAACACCCATGTTTGATATAATTTCAGCCAATATACCGGGTGATTTTCTTAACCTGATAAACTCAAATATCTCGGAAAATAAGCACTCTACGAAAAAAATGGTCAAGATCAAAATTTAATTATTCGATTGGGGAAAAACATTAGTATTCAAACTAGTACCCCCCCTTCATCCTTGTAGGTGGGGCGGGGTGTAACTTTGAAACTAAAATATGAATCAGATTCGGATTTTACTTCTAAAAATACGCAGGATTTGACTGAAACAATTTTTTCGATTCATGATAGATGGCGCTGTAATTGACGATATTCTTTTTTGATTTCTTTTACTGAGAACCTACGCAAACTATTCTGCAATACGTCTGCAATAAAAATACCACGGTTTCATTGTAAATACTCGAAGTTAGTCTTAAACAATTTGTATTTCTTAAATTTTCAATTACTGAAAATGGCTTCTCATTATCGTAACCCAGGAATATGCAATTAAATCGGCTTTCAAATTAATAAAATTGTTTGTATTTTGTTTTAAAAATACCGATTCAGTCCGAAGAGTATTTTGAAAACAACAATACCTGTGTAAAGCTATCAATACTACTTAAGAATGGTGTATTTAACTGTACAAGAGAAAATTGAAATGATTCTGGTTTATGGAGAAGCCGGCCGGAGTCTTTATAACGCTGTCACTCTCTACGCTTGACGTTTTCTGGATAGGATTCGGTCACGTGCATCATGGTCACGTGCATCAGGTCACGTGTACAGTCATTTGAAATGCGGATAAATAAGTGCTCTGAAGTCGAAGGCCATCATTTTGAGCACTTAATTTAATTGAAAGCGGATGAGGCGAGGGGACTCAAGCACCTTTTCCCAGTTATTCGAAATTTGCAAAATTATTAAAATTTTTGAGGATTAATTTTGAGTATTTCCAATGAAACCATGGTATTTTTATTGCAGACCTATTGCAAAATCATTTGCGTAGGTTTTCAGTAAGAGAAATCGAAAAAAATTGAATATCGTCAATTATAGCGCCATCTATCATGAATCGAAAAAAAATTTTCACGTATTTTTTTTAGCCGTAGAATCTGAATGTGCAATAAAAAATAGGGGTGCATATTTTAGTTTCAAAGTTAGCCCTTCTTCCGCCCCACCAACAAGGAGGACAGGGGCACTAATGTATTTCCCCCACGGAATAATTAAAATTTGATCTTCACGATTTTTTCGTAGAGTGCTTATTTTCCGAGATATTTGAGTGTATCAAGTTAAAAAAATCACCGGTAGATCAATAATTTGGGACCTAAGCCGCAGGACTTCCCAAAAGCTGTTCTGCACTGCCAAAATGTGGTAGTAGCTTTCTAAATTTCACAGTCGATAACATCAAGATGCTTCACATGCTCAGATCTAGAAATCTTTTTGCCAAAATGAGGGCGAACAGATAGAGCTTCAATATCTCTACACCTAGTAAAGAAAATTAGATTGGATTTGGACCAGTTAACGTGGAAGCCCTTCTCAATATACCCGGCCTCTACTATATGTAAGGCTTGTTGCATTAAATCGGATAAGACATTCAAGAATTTCTCTGAAACTGTAAAAATCAGATCATCAGCATAGCCTGGACAATGACGCCAGACTGCTGCAGTTTAACAAGTAGCGTATCAATGACCAAAAGCTACAGCAGAGCAGAGAGGATACCACCCTGTGGACAGTTTTTTTGCTACCTTGATAGAAGCGGATAGTTGATTCAGCTCCATCTCAAGAGTAGGGACTTAAGCATAGATTTGACCCACTTAAAAATTGAGACATTAATACCAAAGCTAGTACAGGCTTTAGTAATTGTACCAAACGAAGAACTATGAAAAGCTACTACAATATCCAGAAAAGGGTCCACAAAAAACCCTTTATTATTGGGGAAATTTTCAATCCTTGCATGTTACTGAGTGTGGAGATAGGCAAATAATAATCTGTAATAAATCTTTCGATGATCCTTTCCAGAGCCTTAAGAAAGTTTAAAGAAAGGGTAATAGGTCGGAATGACTTTGGATTCGAATAATCAGACTTACTAGTCTAATGCAATGCACGATTGGAAGAGGTAAAGCAGATGATTCGAAATGTAAGGAAACCCATGCTGTAATTCAGTTGGAAAAGAGAAGTCTAATAGAGAACAGACTACAACGCAGAACGTCATGCATCATCAACATATGAGCCAAGCCCCAATCAGGCATTTCAAGAGAAAAGTTAATGGATTAGGACACAACTAACTCAATTTTATAGTCACAACCTGGGAAATGAACAGAAAGAAGCAACTCACCAACCTCTCTCTTGGATGTGGTGGGATAGTGGTAGACGAAGGTTATTAAGTACACTACACGCATGATTTTTAGCCACAGCTTTACTAATATTAGCTACAGCCAACAGACTATTAATTTTTTTAAAGAAATGATCCACGAATTTCTATGAACATGCCTTAAGATATTTTTAAAATCTTTTGAGCTACTAAGAAGTTAACCCAAACAGCCTAAAGTTTAAAACCACGAACGTTTAAAGTTATGAACTAATATTCCTAACCTTATTAAGTTCAGTACTCCAGAAAGGTTTATTCCGAGACTTCTAGTTTGATAAGGAGACAAGAATTTTTAAAGGTAGTCGATATTGCCTCTGAAAGCAAAGATGATCCTAATTTCCTATTACGAAATGGTGGTGTATTACGTTTAAGACAAAAAAAGATACACTTATGATTAAGACACACTCCACCAATTATTATGAAAAAATGATATTCCCGATGATGTTTTTGAGAAAATTCTAGGAAGCTGACACTAAAGTGACCTTTATGCAAAGTTGGCGTAAGACCTAGGCTATCAGTTTCTAGTATTCAGTTTGGGAAAAAATAGGGGATTAGGGTGTTTAGGACAACCATGTTTGATACGTTTTAACCCAATTGTATACCAAATATGACTTTCTCGATTTTCTTGGGAAAATCGTAGGAAGCTGACATCAAAGTGGCCTGCATGCAAAGTTGGCATAAGACCTAGGCTATCGGAAACAATAATCAGTTTTAACAAAACTAGGGGATTAGGCTGTTTAGGACAACAAGGTTTGATATGATCTCACCCAATATATACTAAATATTATGAATGAATGATATTAACGATTTTCTTGATAAAATCCTAGAAAGCTAGCACTAAATTAGCCTATATGCAAAGATGACGAAAGATCTAAACCATCCAAAACAATACTCGGTTTTGAAGCATATAGCGGATTAGGACAACTTTGTTGCATATGATCTCACAAATATTATGAATACATGATTTTCCCAAATTTTCTTGAGAAAATCGCAGGAAGCTCACACCAAAGTAGTATATATGGCAAGTTAGCATAAAATCTACATGTTTCGGTTTTGGAAAAATGGGGGACTGGGGTGATAATGATTTCTTGATTTTCTTGAGAAAATCCTAGGTAGCTGATATCAAAGAGGCCCATAAGCAAAGTTAACATAAGACCTAGGATATCCTATCCTTATTTCGTTTTTAGAAAAAATAAGGGCTTAGGGTATTTAGAAGAACCATGTTTGATATAATCTTAGCTAGTAAAGGGGTTTCCAATAAAAGGTTTCATTTTAATATTTAAAAAAACGAGTATTTTTTAAGAGAAATCACTAAATGAAAACGATATCAGCCAAATGGCCGCCACGGCAACGCTTGCAGCACCATATCCTTTTCATTAAATTTTCCATGACCAATTCGCACATTTGCTGCAGTATGTCCTCGATAATTTCACGAATTCCACCTTTAAGGTCTTAATCGATTGTGGAGCATTGGCATAGACCTTATCTTTCACGTGGCCCCAAAGAAAAAAGTCTAAATGTGTTAAATCACAAGACCTCGCTGGCCAAGTGTGATGACCTTTTCGAGAAATAACACGGTCAGTAAACTTTTCTTGCAGAATTGCGATTGTTTCGTTGCTTGTGTGTCACGTAGCGCCGTCTTGCTGAAAATAAACGTCGTCCACATCAATATCTTCCAATTGCGGCCATAAAAAAATCATTAATCATAGCTTGGTAGCGCAATCCATTCACCGTAACAGTTACACCAGCCTCATTTTCCAAAAAATAAGGTCCAATCACACCGCCAGCCCAAAAACCGCACTAAACAGTGACACGTTGAGGATGAAGAAGCTTTTCAACAATCATTCTTGGATTTTCTGAGCTCCAAATGCGAAAATTCTGCTTATTAACGTAGCCTCCGAATTGAAAATGAGTCTCATCACTGAAGATGATTTTTCGAATAAAATCCGGATCATTTTGATGCATTTGAAGGACCCAATCAGCGAATATACGACGTTTATGGTAACCGGCCGGCTTGAGTTCTTGGGTTAACTAAACTTTAAAAGCCTTAAGGCCTAATTCTTTATGCAAAATACGGTGTAATGTCATTTGTGGAATGTCTAATTCCAAATAGCCTGGGTTTTCTTCAGCACTAGGGGCTACAACAGCAATATTCTTAATTGTTCTTGAGCAACGCACACAGTTTCGATTCTTCATATCACTAAATTCTCCCAACGGCTCAAATTTTTCCACCAGTTTTACTATTGCCGGCCGAAAAGGTGCTTTAGTTTTGCGAACTGTGACTGCAAAATTTTCACCATTCTTGTAGTGAACTTTAATAATTTCAGTGCGTGTTTGAATCGTGTATCGCACCATTTTTAGTAATGGCGTAGTTTTTACTTGTCAAATGTCAAAAGATGACAGCTTCATAATTGACAGCTGCCCAAAAAGCAAACTATTCAAAATGAAACCTCGTATTGGAAAACCCTGTATATATCAAATATTAGAAAAAATTGATATTCCCGATTTTCTTGAGAAAATCCTAAGAAGCTGACCCCAAAGTTGCTGTTTGTAAAGTTGGCATATGACATAGGCTATCCGAAACAAATTTCGATTTTGTAAAATATAGGGATTAGGGTATATAGTACAACCAGGTTTCATATGATCTTGAAAAAATTATTTTCCCGATTTTCTTGGGAAAATTCTAGAAAGCTGAGGCAAAAGTTGCTTATACGAAAAATTGGCATTGAGTCTAGGCCAAAACTAGTTTCGATTTCGAAAAAAATAGGAGATTAGGGTATTTAGGACAACCATGATTGATACGTTCTCACCAAATATACGCCAAATATTATGAAAAAATGATTTTCCCGATTTTCTTAAGGAAGTCTTGGGAAGTCAACACCAAAGTGGCCTATATGCAAAGTTGGCATAGGATATAGAGGCTAGCCGACCCCTGTTTTAGTTTTGGAATAAATAGGAGATTAGGATGATAAGGCAACCATGTGTGATACGATCTAATCCAAATATACCTAATGTGAATTTCCCTATTTTCTTGAAAAAGTCCTAGGAAGCTAATAGCAAAGTGACCTATATGGGAAGATGGCATAAGATGTAATCTATCGGAAACAATATTTGGTTTTGTAAAAAATATACGATTAGGGTGCTTAGGCAACCATGTTTAATACGATCTCACCAAATATTATGAAAAAATGCATTTACCGATTTTCTTAATCCTAAGAAGCTGACACAAAAATGACCTAATCATTTTTCCACAATAGCAAGGGTATATTGGATGGGATCGTATCAAACATCGTTGTACAAAACACCCTAATCCCTTATTTTTCCAAAACCGAACCTTGTTTTAGATAGCATAGGTTTACGCCATGTACAGAAAGAATGTACAGAAGATTGAGCAGGGACGACTCCTGAATTAGGCAAATATCTGTGTGCGAAACAGCAAGCAACTTCCTTAATTCAAATAATGTAGGCTTATTGTACTGCAGGTTGATCAGTTTTATTGCAATCACGGGGTCATTTTGAGCACTATAAAAAATCAGTTGGATAAAATGTCTAAGGTCCGGAGAAAATCTTACAAGATATTCGCTTCAAGGCGTATTGAAAAATGATATCCCTAAACATTTTCAAGGCATAATGCCCTTTAAGGTAACGCAACCTCAGAAGAAACATGCAAACGTTAATTGTTTAGTGTTTATTTTAATGTTTTGTTTCAAAATCGAATCCAGCTTATATTTTCACGTTCACGTGAATAGACTCTTGACTCTCACGAAAAAACGTACCGTTGATACAAAAATCCGTTGATACTATTTACTTTTTTTAGTGAAATAGTGATCCTTAAGAAGAAAATAATCTAAAATTAATTTTTATTTAATATATGATGTTCCCGACAATGGCTCGAATGAAAATGGAGAGACAATTATCGTTGGACAAGCCTGCCTCAGTTTTATTAGCCTACGCTATACACAGACATACACACAAGAGTCTGTTGGTTTATGCATTTCTCTTAATTTGGAATACAAAAATTCTCACAATGCATATTGGTACAGACGTCATGATATATTTAATAGGTTAATAAAAAATAATCGGATTTAAAATTAACTTAATTTTTACATTTATTTGTTTTAATTTTACGTAAACACTAGGTATGATTTATTCAATCAATCAAATACATAAATTGTAATTGGGGCCATTTAGGTAGGTTGCATTTTATATATTTAATCCCACAAAATTAAATACAAACCAATTTCCTGCACCGAACCTATTATATACATACATATACTTACCGTACACCATACAAAATTAAGCTCCGATCGATCATCTGAATCTTAAGGCGAAAAATTACATTTTAAATCCCGGATGAAATTAAATAACCCTAGGTAAAGGATTTACGCAATTATTGATTTGAACCTACCTGTTCCTGTCATCGGACGTTACCATAAGGGAAAATCAATAAATTACATTTCTAATCGGGTTACGATCCTTCTTTTGCTACCTTACAGTATACAATAGAAAACCCGATTATTACCATTTCATACTGCAAGTACACAATGACAAATATCCGGAATATTAACAACCTCTTCAATCCTAATTTTTTGTTTTGTATTTTTAAATTTATTTCGCAAAAATAATCATCTTATTTATGATTGTTATAAACTTCCTCAAGTTGTCATCCACCTTCATAGTATACATACATACTATATATACCGAACCAATAAAAGAAATACAAAATGTATCAAGGAAATGAGTTTTTATTATTGTATCGTAAATTTTTTTTATTTTTTTAGAAATCGAGATCAATTGATTTGTTATGGTTTACGATAAAATATATTGCAATATATGTATGTCATCGTGCCTCATAATCTAGTTTTTGACAAAACAATCAAAATATTTTGCAATTTTGCCCAAGCATATATAACGTATACATACAAAGGATTAATATTCCTTGTAATTTGTGCACGATAATTGCGTAGATCGTTAAGAAGGAAGTTGGACAAATATTTTGGTAATAAAAAATGTATAAGATATGTATTTCTGGAAGGTATAATTATACCAGAAAAGTAGATTTGTGTTGATCTTTAAAAATGCATTTATTTGTTGTTTTTGTTGTGGATGATCTTTGACATAAGCGCGGCGAAATAACGAAATAATAAAAAATACAAAAAAAAAATCCAATTAAGACAAAGCTTCCAAATTTAACATCATTGCGATAGTCCCGTTTTTCCGTATTTAATCATTTCGTTTTAGTAATGTGTATAACAAATTCATCACCGCATCAACAATAATTCGGTCTGGATTTACAATTCGTAAATTAGGTCTTGTTAAAAAAAAATATTTTTGGCATCATAAATTCAATTATGTTATTAAATTTATTTTGTTATGCTCTTAAAACATTTTAACCTCATGAACTAAGGGGCCACAACAAGATGGTATGGAAAATAGTTTAATCAACGTACGATAAATATGTGAGTATGTACGTTGTAAAGAAATGAAAGAATTTTGATGAGACGGAAAGAAATGGTGAAATTTTGTTTTGTACCAAATTAAATTGGGACATTTCCGGGATCTTTGTACATACTCGTTTAAGAGAGTGGTATAGGTCATAACCTAATGTATAATATTCTTTTTTAAACCATATATTAATTACAACAATAAATGTTTTCATCATCTAAAAGTTGTAACGGTGTCGTGTTGGCAAAAAAAAAAAAAAAAAAAAATATCGACCGCCAAAGTCTGACGGTCGATGTTGCTGAAATCAGTAACTGTTAGGTGTTAGAGATTTACAGATTATTTTACCGATTATTCAATGGTAAGGTAATCAGTCGAGCGGATAAAATGACCAAAATGACTATGTTAACTTATCTATCAAAAAGTCTAAAAGCTCTTCTGAGAATTCTGGTGAAATTGGATATTAATATTGTATATAAAAATTTAAAAAAACAATGGTTTTTGAACTCTTCGCCATATAAAAGATAGCTTAAAAACCGCAAATATTGCCACAGCAAAATTTTGGTCGAGGAACCCTAAACACCATCTTTTCCTAATAAGTTATATGCTCAATTGCATACCTAAATGAAATGGCTTTTTCTCTCTATTCAAACAGAGGAATTAATGTTTACAATTGGTCGTGTGATGATTGAAAATGAGAGCTCAGTTGTAAACTTCATTGTCAAAAAACTCAGTTGTGGTCTCATTGTTTAAAGAAAGCTAAATAAATTCTTTCCAAGTGACATTTAAATCTGAAAATTTAAATAAATCCAAAAACTTGAATTTCGAAAATCTCTTTTCTGTAAATTTAATTGAGGACTGTGCTTAAATAATTATTTTCCAAGCTAAACTCGAATTACGTATATCGAAAATTTCTATCGAACCATATTGAATATTCTCCAAAATCTCGAATAAACTTAGATTATTGCAAAAATAAAAATGTTGAGTAATGTTGAGAGTTTTGAACAAGTTAAAATGCAAGCTATTCAAACCCAAATATTAAGATTATTCCAGAAATCTCAAAACTTCGAATTTCGAAAATCTCACCTAACACACTGTTAATATTAAGCTTGTATTTCAAACGAAACTAACTCGGACAATATCGAATATTTTGAAGAATCTAAAAAAATCTAATGACCAAACTAACTTCGAATAAGCTTGAAGCCTGGAAAATCATAAAAAATATTGAAAATTCCGCTATATCTGTAAGTCGGTATTATGGGCGCAACATAGCAACATAAATAATCCCTATTAAGACAATTCTATTGTATAACATTAAACTTAAGTTTAAAAAAAACTATTTAATAACCTAAAGCCGGGAATCGGACCAGTTCTGGTACTGCTAGTTCTGTTCTGGTACATAATCCTCAAAATTGCAACACTGAAACTGAACATATAAGAGATAATCGACCAGCATGGATGCAGATGAAACTAAAATTTGGATGGAATATAATTAATTGCAACTTGCTTCCAAGGTTTTTTTTTCCTGGGTTTGGTAATTTGACACAACTCCGAAATACTCTAAAATATTTAGAATGAATGGTCACCCATGTGGCAATCATTTGGTCTGGCAATTCTCATGAAATGAAACTGGTTGATTTACGGTTACCTACACATGTTTGATTCAAAAACCCATCATCTTGGGCGATTCTGAAGAAGCGATATATCAAAACAATTTACTTCTTGTGGCTGACAAAATATACAAAATATTCATCGACAAGTATTTAGCCCTTGAGCATAAGGAACGAATTATATCACTACTATCACCTTCCTAATCACCGCGTAAGTCGACTATGAAAATGGCCTGCCAATTCTCTGTGTTCCTGATTCTTTCATCGTTTTTACTGCAAACCCGAAATAACCGGAATTGTTCGACTATATCTGACCAGGTGAACAGTTATCAGATCGGCCCGATTTGGTCGCGAAAGTTTCCCAAATTTAGCTACATTCCGTGTTCCACGACCTCGCAAAAAACGACGTGTTTGGAGAACTAAGCCACATGTCAATACAGTCAACACAATCAAATTCCACAAAAAAGTAGGTTTATATTTTAGTGACACTGCAAACCGCTGCAACATAATATCAGGTGATCTTTGCACAGAAAGAACCAATGCTAAGCAGCTTAAAGGAGTTCTCTATTTTAGTGTCTGAATAATTATTAAAAAAAACATAAATTTTTCAAAATAGCTCCAATCTCTTTGAATGTTAGAATTTTAAAAAATCATCAGAGCGGGGGTTGATAACGATACAAACACATACAGGAAAATATTTATAGAGGGAAAGGTAACCTGGAGGGGAACCTGGTTTATTGACCCGGAAATTTTTGAGGAAAGCAAAATTCAAATTCCACAATAAATGGCCGCAACTATAAATTTAATTGAATTCACTAACGCACCTTAACTAATGCTTAACCGTTCGATTTGAATCGCAAAGTCATCGGATTTACCAGATTAGGTATACCTACAAATGTTGTGCTAAAAGATTATGCATTGACAAAGTAATAATTATCGAAGAGCATGTGCTAATTTTGAGAAAATTATTAAGCAAATTTGTTCCAAATTTTAGATTTTTTGGAACATTTTGTATTTAATGGTTTTCCTGTAATCTTAAATTTTTGATGCCGGAAGTTGCCATTTCCGGTTGGACGACTTTCAGTAAAATACACTCGGCCCTCCCGATTTATGGAAAAAGTTTAAATACGAAGTTTGAGTTCGATTGATGGCACCACCTGGGCTGTAGAAAGCACACAGACAGACAGACAGACACCACTACGAACACCAAGTTTTCGGACGCAGGAGACGCCAAATGGATAATTCTCCAAACATCTCAAAGTTGAAAAATGCCATGATGACTAAACATTATTCTATTAAAGGAGAAAATAAATGAGTTAACTTAATTTTTTTTTTAAATTCTTGGTAAGCAGAGTTTAATCTAATTTTTTACCTTTAGTACAAGCTTTAACTAAACGTTCTAGTATCTTGTTATCCAACAAGAGATTCACTTGCTAACAACTAAAATTTTAGAAAAAATTTAAGTAAAAGCTTTTACTTTTTTATTTACTGCTTTACAGTTGTAATACAACAACTCCATAAGCGCTAGGCCGATAGCAATTTCTCATCATTCCGGCATATTCTATCACTATTAACAAGTCTCAGGGTACTTTTGACCATTTACGATGAAGTTAGTCATTTGCGGGGATTTTACGTAGAATTTTCTTTATCCTACAATTTGTACTAGTTTCAGTAGCCTTCTTCAACGATTTTCATTGGATATTGTGAATACAGACCCAACATATTTCTATGATCGCGGCTCATCCCAGTTAGATCTTATTATTACAAACAACTAAGAAAAAATTAATTAATTAATTGTCGTCTGACTTTTTGAACCGATAAGTAAATGAAAATAAGTGAAATCTAACATCATTGACACTGCTACTGTGACGGACTACAAACCCGAATTTTCTTAGATAACAAATGCATACTTTCTAGTATTTCTTCATTATCAGCAACTATATTTTGAAATGCAATTTGATAATCTTCCGATTCTGTTAATAATTTGAAAGGGCGGAGTTTGCTTTACGGAAAAAGCTGATGTTTACTCACAACATCTTGTCATTGCGTGAAAGCCCTACTATATTATACAATTCAGTGATGTTGTTATATCGTACATCGTAAGCATTCAGATGATCCATATTTCCGAGAAGTATAATTATTATGTCAGAGTACGAGCACCCTGTAAACGCTCACAATATTTTATTGAGGGCGTAAAATACTGGTCAAATGCAACATCAACGCGATTTGCTTTAAATTGAGTTATCATGCTGAATATTTTTTTAGATATAGCATCAAAGGTTTACGATATTTTCATGAGGTGTAATATGAAGAAGACATCTATTATAACTATGTCGGAACACAGCGCATACGGATTGTTTTTTAACGTCACTAATTTTTTTCGAATATTTTGATTAACTGTGTGCAGAAAAGTTTAGCATTTTACTTTTAGCACATTCACTCTTTCCATTAAGAATCACCGCTTTCTTCGATATTCAATAAAAATTCAGTAACATCTGAAGTAGAGCAGACTTCCCAGTGGCAATATTATAAAGATTATCTGGATCGAAACTAGAATCTAATGGATTTAAGTTTTTCTCAAATATTTCTGAAAAATCAGTAACTTGTTCAGAATCAATTTTAATTCTGTTAGATTCGAAGTATGCAGTTACGTCTTATAATTATTGTTTTACAATCCGCAAGCATCAAGGATTTGAGAAATTAAAGCAGCTCTAATGCTACAACTTTTTGTGTAGCGTTGGCGTGCAGCTAAATAGTTAGTAAAATGTGCAACTAAAACTAAATCATATTAAAATTTCAGCAATATTAAAATGATTTGGAAAAATTTTGTTTTTAATTATAAAAATTGTTTCTGGCGCGTTCTTATAGCAACGACAAAACTGTCCGTCAACTATAAATTTATATTGTTTAAATTCAAAAGCCTCAAAAGGAAATTAGAGATGACAAACATAGTTGATCTACAACGGAAACAATTTATATATCCTTAAAGATTATGCCTTTGAGGGATAGGCGACTTTGAAGGGTGAAATAAAACAACTTAGTTAATAAGGTATCAGAAAATGAAGTATTAAGATAAACTTAATTGGTGTTAAAAGATGAAAAAGAAATGAAATGGAGACAATTTTCACTCCTGGGGAGTACTTGAGTTTGTACCTGATAGTTCTAGGAGTTTAAGTTTCTGTTATATTCTGGATCAGATAGGAGAGGAATCTAATTCGAATAGGAGATAATACGAACACTGTTATAGAGACTGTTGTTTGTTATAGAGGTCAAACTGCAGTGTTGGTGTTACTGAACTTTAGTAAGGCCTATGGCCTTGATTATGCAAAATTAAGTAGTAAATTGTATAATTCCTTTCATTTTGGTAAAATTACAAGTAGACCTATTGCTGCAAAAATTATTCAGATTGTTGTAGCATTTGTTGTGGATTATTTAAAAAATATCGGTATTGGTACCCTTGTTATTTTCGTTGTATGTATATTAATGATTTACCAAAAGTTCTTGACTATTGTGACTACCATATTTATGCGGACGACTTTGAAATCTATTTAGCCGAGAATATAAGAAACTTGAACTCATGTGTTATGAAGATTAATTCTGACCTATACGTACGCTATTGTGATAAACCAATTATTACTGGATACTAATAGTATTTAAAAATTTTTTATTTTGAATCAAGAATTGGGTTTTCTCTACAAAGTAATTGATTTCGAGGTGGTTTTGGATAAGAGGCTTAAATTTTATTCCCACATTTCCATATGCTGCACAGAAGGCTAAAAAGCCTTACATATTTTTCATCAGGTTCTTTGAAAATGAAGCTATTCCAGACAAAGGTGTTCTTTCTCACTTTCTTAACGCTGATCTAATTTTGTGTGGTATCGATGATTACAATATGGATTAGAGCGGGTCTTTAAGGTATATACTAGGGTGAATTATTCAGGAATATTACTAATTTAACCTCATCATCATAATTAAAAATTTTACACTATTAAGAACACGTATTCTGAACTAACTCACTTCGTACATTGCAACTTCAATTACCGCGGAATAATTGCAATATGTTTGGTTCTAGTTTTTACGTCAAAGGTGTCAATTTATCTAACTCAATTTTATTTGGGGTATTTTGTTAATTCTGTTCTTAAATGTTTAAATTTGGTCGGTCGTTAACGCTCGAAGAAGAAAGACGTATTTTTGTCGTCTTCTTCGAGAATTTAATTTAATTTTATTTTATTTATTTATTTTGATTTTGTGTGGTGTTAAAATTAAGTGATTAATAAAATTAAAATTAATAAGTTAAAATTAAATAGTTAATTTAATTTAGAGTGATTTTTTGTTGTAAGTGCGATAAAAAGTTCGCTTAAATTGGTTATTATTATTATTGCGTCTGATTGTGTAGTGAATAGTGTTCTGTAGTGGAAGTGATTCGGAAATATGTGTTCAACAAACAATAACGGTACTATCCAGACATCTTTAAAGGTATTTTCATACCACATATACTGGTCTATATACATATGTACAGAATTGGCCAAAATTATAAAGCACCCCTCCCAAATTGCAGTATCTACAAAACGAATGAAGACAACAATTAAAACTCAATATTTTTAGGAAATACTTTTTATATTTTATTAATTTTAGTATTTTGTAGGTCCTCCTTTGGCTTTGATGACAGCCAGGACTCTTTTATTCATCGACCGTACTAATTTTTCGCAGGTATTTCTCGATATATTTTTCCATTCCTCTGTCAGCGCACGTTTGAGGTCTTCCTTTGAAGTAATACTGCGATCCTTGATTTTTTTTTTTTTTTTAAATTAACCACAAATTTTCAATGAGATTTAGGTCTGGTGACTGGGCGGGCCAGTCCATGACTCGAATTTGTTTTTTTCGAAACCAACTCATCGTAACGCGGGAAGTATGGCAGGGGGCATTATCCTGTTGATAAATTATCGAAGAACTATCCGTTTCCCCAAAGATTTGCCGAATTGAGGCATTCAATGCAGCCTCGAGGACGGTAACATAGTTGGTACTGTTCATCGGACCCTCACAAAACAACAGTTTTCCCACCCCTGATGATGCCATACAACCCCACACCATCAGTTTACCCCCTCCATGCTTTACGGTAGGCACTATACAATCAGGATTGTATGCTTCCCCGACTCTTCTTCTTACGATGGTTGCGCCAGGAGTTCCAAAAATATATAAGAATTCCATCAAATTTAACATAAATTTCTCTATTAATTCTTTTAAAATACATAGCACAATTTTTTATTTTTATTTTAACTAATTATTTTTTAATATTTATTTTTTATATTTACCTCAAAAGTAGATTCATCTGACCAAACAACTCTCACCCAATCCACGTCATTCCAATGTTTGTGTTCTCGAGCCCATCTCAAGCGACTTTTTATGTTGGTAAGTGAGAGCAAAGGTTTTTTTCTTGCTTTACAACCTTTCAATCCAGCTTGCAGGAGCCTTCTTCTAACTGTCCGTGCCGAAATGTGAACTTCTTGTTCTGTTAAATGTTCTGCAGCTATCTCAGCAGATGGTTTTCTTCGGTTTTTGAGAGATTTTCGCACAATTTGTCGATCGTCTCTTACCGAAGTGATACGATTTCTGCCTGAGCGTAGTTTATAGGCATAGTCCCCGGTCTCTTTAACCCTTTTCAATGTAGATTGAACTGCTCCACGAGAGCATTTTAATTTTTGGGATATTTTAATTTGGCTTACACCCTGGGAATCCAACAACACAATTTGTGCCCTTATTCCTTCACTGAGTTGGCACGCTTTAGGCATAATTATCACAAACACACTTTTTTTCTCAAAAAACTTACGAAAACTCTTTTTGATTTAAAACACTTTATGTGAAGACTGCACACGATCAAATACAAAACTAAAATAAAAAAATTTTACGACGCTACAACTTCTTGTTAAGAACCTAAAACAAAACAAAAATTGGTGATTTTCAATAATTAAGGGTCGCATTCGGTGGGATGACTCATTCGTTAACACCCATTGTTTAGAAAGACATAATATTAATATATAATGCTAATAGATAGGGGTGCTTTATATTTTTGGCCGAGGCTGTATATTTGGTATGAATTTGTGTAAACATTTTTGTGTTTCTTTTTATTTTATTATATGATTTGCTACGGTAAGGGTTGTGTAATTGTGTTGTGTATAGTCAGAGCCGACGATTTTATTTGTATATATACCTATTATATATACAAATCTGTTTTTGTTTGTTGTTGTTTAAATATTATTAGAAAAAACAGTATGTAGTACGTTTTTTGGCAAGATCTGTGTGGTAGTTATATACACAGTTAAATATTTCTGGTATATACATGGACATTTGTAGAACAGATTGTTCTGTTTAATTTTTCTACTCTAATAAATGTGTATGTGTTTGGCTTTACGCAATACATGAAAATTTATTTATGCATTCAAAAGTTATTGGTTGTGGAAGTGCACAAAGTCAACCAAAATGTTTATACATAGCCATTCTTGTTGGTTTTGAAATGTACTAAAAACTAAAAACATCCTACTAAGCAAAGCGATTCGTTTACAATATGAAAATGATGTTTGTTGTTCATACAAAATATCGTTTACGAATCGTTTTTGCGATTGGAAATCGAAATTTTTACGAATCCCACGTCCCATGATAATTAGAATTTTTTTCGTAACGTAAATAGAAAGATTTTTACGATACGTTTACGATGCTTTCTTTTCATATCATAAACAGATCTAATTATGCGATATATTTACGTATCGTATTTTTCGCGTTGGTAACGATAGTATTTATTTTGGATTAGCAAAAATAAAAAGCCAATTATATAATACGACTATTTATTTTTTTATTTATTTGAAGTATTATAATAAAATAATTATTACATTATATATAATACATGAAATTTACTTGTTTATATGAATGACGGTTTAATTGTATCAGGTTTCATAATACTTCGCTCTTTAATTCAATCGGCAGTAGTAAAATTTGCTCAGATCTTAAAAAATAAACTATAAGGATTAAATTAAGAAACAAAAATGGTTTAAACAAATTGGAAAAGAAATATATAATTACTTTGTGAAACTCACAACACCAAATATTTCCTAATGATTTTTGTTTCTTTTTACACAAATATCGCCGTCTGCTTTTCTTTTAGGATAAACTTGAATTGAAATGGCGAGCAAGAGAACGCGCAATATACAATTTTTATTTTCATTGTTTCTATGGGAGTAGAAATACAAATAAGAAAGTGCGTAGTGCAATATAAAAAAATATGCATCGTCCACATATCGTAATCGTATCGTTTTTTCCGAATCGCTTTTTTTGTTTAGAGGGATAGCAATGATTTATGTCTTTATACGTACACATATGTATGTTCATGATGGAAAGGGAAATTTATATTGCAGCAACAAAGTTGTTAAATTTCTTGTTTTTCTTATGATTGTATTTCGGCTTAGTTGAATTGTTATTATCGGAATTTATATTTTGTCAATGTATTGAGCAACTCTAATTCATGACAGTGCATGTATTAACCAAAACAAGTTTTGGATTCCTGGAAGAGGGAAATAATAGGAAAATAATAAAGAAAATAATAGTTTTTGATTTATATTAGAGTTATTTTATATAATTTAATATGCCAACTTTAAGCTGTTAGTATTATGTGTTCTTAATTATTTTAAATTACTATGCAGTGGGGATTTAAATGAAATAGAGTAATAAGCAATTAATTAATTATTAGCTAATTTGATTTTAGAAGTATCTCTTTTGTGTTGGAATTTAATTGATAATTAGGAGTGGATTCGATACATTAAAATTTTCAGATGAGAAACCGGTTGCGGATTCAGTGTTTATCTATTATTGTCTATTATTTAATTATTTATTATGGGAGTTTTAGAGCGGAGAAAACGGGCGCGGTTTTTTTTCTAATTATTATTCATTATTTATTTGTTTATTTTATTTTATTATTTTTATAGCAAGTTTATTAAATTTAATTTAGTATAGAAACGTTGTAGTATTAGTATGTAATATGTTCAGATTAATTTAAACTATTTTGCAGAGCTACTTAAGCAGAATAAAGTAATAAACAATTAATTATATAACTTTGATTTTAGTGGTATTCCTGGAATTAGTTAATTAGTTTCTTTAATTTTCGTAGTCAATACCTAATTAAGTTAAAGAATTGGAAATTAAATTTTATAGGGTTTAAGATTTTTGTTTTTGATTTTAGAATTTTAGTTTAAAAAAAAAGATATTTACTATATGTTTAAAATTCATAATTTAGAATTAACATTTTTAATGTATCTTTAATTTCAGGTTATTTAGTTAGTGTTTAATTTGGTTTTCTTCAATTTAGATGCAGAATTAAAATTATTTTATTTAAGAGTGTTAAGGGCTGATTTGACATAAAGAATTTATGGTGAAGTAAATTAGGTTTTGGGTTTAACTGAATTTAATTGATTGATTGATTGATTGATTGTGAGTGTACGGCCAAGCATTATAGCAAGTCTCCCGGACTCCCGGGCACACACCGTACACCCGTTTACACATAACAAAACCGAAGGATAGGATAGGATTATTAGTTGGGACAGACTCGACCCGGTTACAGACACCAATGCGATCGATAGTTAGTAAATAGACGGCACAAAGGACAACACAATCTAACTACATTTTTAAATGATCATTTCTCTGGAATCCATGGCCGGATACTCAGGACTCCCTAAACCTAAATTAAAAATTATTAATGTTTTAATTTCCCTCTGTTCGCCTTTCAATAATTCACCTGATAAAATAATTAAGAAAATCTAAAATTACTAAGCTAAAATTATAATTATAATTATAATGTAGAATTCGCTTATAGCGAACACTCAAGGAACACAATTTTGTTCACTATAGCCGGCTGTTCATTTTAATCAAATATTCGTTTAGGTTTATAAACGTAGTTCTTTGTTTGTAGTGTATAAGAAAAAGTAAGTGTTCATGCAAATTCAAGGCACACAACTATATGACAAAACTATATGATCATTATAAGCTTTTGTTCGTTATATACATGGTTTGGTATAAACGGATTCTACTGTATTATAAAAAACATCATTATAACAAAATAAAGATAAAATTAAATAAAACAAAGTTGAAATTAAACTTTTATGATTGATTATGAGTGTACGACCAAGCATTATAGCAGGATCTCCCGTACTCCCGGCCCCATGCCGTACACCCGTACACATATAACAAAACCGAAGGATTGGATAGGATTATTAGTTAGGCTAAACTCGACTCGGTTACAGACACCAATGCGCCTGATAGTTAGTAAATTATTAGTACAATATATAATAAATAGGTTAGTACAAGACAACACAATCTAACTACATTATTAAATGATCATTTCTCTGGAATCCAGAGCCGGATCAGGACTCCCTAAATCCTAAATCTAAAACAGGGCTTAAAAATTATTATTTTGTAATTTCATCCTTGTCCGTCTTTCATTAATTACTTGATAAAATAATTAATAAAATTTAAAATAGCAGCACTTATTTCCTTATTAATGGTCCTTTTATATCCGATTAAAAATTATTACTTACTGCAACAAGAATTAACATAAACATTAAACCCTTTAAACATAAAATTTTACTTAAAACTAATCATCAATTTCCTACCGATCCAGAAAAGAAAATATATAATTATGAATTCAATTATTTTATAAAATGTATATAAAATGATTTAAATATAATATTACAGCAGCCCAATACCTAGATTTATTAATAATTCAATAATTCAATTAGGTACTATAAGTATATTAAGAATCAACAAATAAAATTAACATACAAATTCCCAGACAACTCTGAAAACTAAATTTAATTAATAAACATCATAATAACAAATTTTATTACTTAAATGAATAATTATTATAACAGGATCTTCAATTTTCCCGAGCACATATCGTACACCCATTTATCCATCCCTAGCCGAAGTATAAAAGGAAATTGTTAGTAATTATATACTAAAAATAGTTAGCACAGGACAACACAATTTCTAAACTACAGCTTATTCACTACTTATTAATCCTGGAGGGTTGATTTAAACTAAAATTTAAATTTGAAATTCGGGATTAATTTTGATCCCTATAATATGATTAATTCTAGAACTATGTTTATTCTGAAAATTGCATTATTTATTAGTAAATTAAAAAAGAGATCCCTTTAAGTATTTTAAACTAAATTAATTAAAATATATTAATGGACCAAACAGAATATATTACACATTACAAAAAAAAAAAAAAAAAAAAAAATTAACATTTTATGAAAACAAAAATGGAGACTCCCCAATTCAAGGTTAATAATTCTACAGTAATTGTTTTGTCACAGCAACTTTATGACACAGGTGAATGCTTTCCATTGAGGACATCTAAGAACAATTACAACAAATAAAGTACAACCACCTCCGACACTACATAAATGTGACAGCTCCATGTCCAACCCTGGCCGGGTAACACCATGTTCCTTTCACACTCAGCAAAATCTAAGGATAGGATAGGATAATTAGTAGTGATACAAACAGCCCGGGTATAAACATCCAGGTATAGCCGACAGTTAGTATGATTATTCAGTAATATTTATAAAAATTGATAAAAATTATCAGCACAAGACAACAGAAAAATTCTCTGAAATAAATTATAAATTAATTCCTACATAACAAATAAATAAATTTTTTTAAAAATATTAATAATATTAATATACATAGTAATATAAAACTAATAATTCCAAACAGAAAACAGCACAACGGTAAATCAATGGTTCTCATCGTGTTTATCCTAGATCTTAAAAATAAAAAATAAAAATAAATTATTTAACCATAAAATTAAACTTAAACTAATCAGTAATTTCCTACAGATCTAGAAAAAAGGAAATTAATAATAAGGTCGAAGTTAATTATTTATAAAATTATTTAATATCATTTAAAAATTGATTATGTTTCGCCGCAAAAAGTCTAGATAGAATACCAATAATTTAGTTAAGCTCCACATTTATACAGGGCACTTACGAATAAAGCTCAAATAGAATTTCCCAGGTATCTCCAGAACCTAAATTAAATTATCACCGTTATACCATATCCCTACTACTTAATTAATCGAATTTAACTTAAATTAATTAGTTAGTGATATATAAAATAAAATAGTTATCACCAGACAATAGAATTTCTACGCTACATAACAGCTGGAAACTTGGAGTTTCTGCATGCTGAGCGAGAATTCACCAGTATTTCTGTTGCACGGAGACGATCTAACAATTATATATAATTAAGTATAATTTATAACACTTACATAATCTGGTTGACATAATTAAGATAAACAAAAATCAATATATACGAAATTTATTACCTATCCGTTTATAAACATATTACCCTGCAAAATCAAGCATGCAAAGTAAGTAAAATAATAAAACAGTGAAAGGAACCTTAAACATTATTTTCTTACAAATTTTATCTGTGTACCATATCAGTAAAATTGACGTTTGTATGTGAAAACTGCAACCTAAACTCAAATAAATCCATTAATTTAATTAATCAATTAAGTTCAAAACATTTAGCATCACAGTTTGCCTTTATCTAATTCCACGTTGTTCACATTTGTTTAATCCAAATTTGGCATGCATAAATAAATACGTCATTATGTGTTGCAAACCAAATCACAACTCAACTTAAAATTAATATTTCAAAATTAGTATTTAATTATCTAACTTAGTTAATTTATAAACTTATAATATTAATGAAAATCAATTAAATATAATTTAATGTAATTTATATTACCCTGTAAAAAATAAATCATACCCAAATATACTCTTAAATAAATCTTAATATAGTACATATATCCATTTAACTTTATCTCATTTCTCGTACATATTACCCTGCCACTAAATTATGCACACATAAATGAATACGACATTATGTGTTGAAAACCAAATCATAACTCAACTCAAATCATCATTTTCAAATTAGCATTTTATTTATATATTTAGTTACTTTATAATTTTATAATATTAAATTAAATTAATTTAAAATCAGTTTGATGCAATTTGTAATACCCTGTAAAAAAATTATTAATCATAAATAAATAAACTATTTTCAATGAATTGTATAAGACGGATTCCAATTCGACTCAAACCCATTCGATTACACGAAGTATAAGAATCCTATTTTGTATAGTATCTACTATCTACATTATATGCATACAAATAGCGTCACAATGCCTCGAGAATACAGAGAATACATGGATTGAAACTAAAATTATATATAAAAGGAATACCAATACATACATACGAGCGATCACCACTGCCAGTATAGACACCAAAATCTTCTATAATAAAAGTCATGAAACTCTCTTTTACAGACAAATACATTTATTGATTCCACTAGATTTGGCTGTATTAGTTACACTAACAATTCAACGTAAATTTGAATTTTTTTTTCTTGTTTCTACACCAACACCTTTATACTTAGTTAACTAACACATATAAATTTAATGATGCCAAATATACACCAATACACATAGAACCTGATTTTTTTTATTTCATATGTATGGAATTTTCATGACTTTTATTATAGAAGATTTTGATATTTGGCATCATTAAATTTATATGTGTTAGTTAACTAAGTATAAAGGTGTTGGTGTAGAAACAAGAAAAAAAAATTCAAATTTACGTTGAATTGTTAGTGTAACTAATACAGCCAAATCTAGTGGAATCAATAAATGTATTTGTCTGTAAAAGAGAGTTTCATGACTTTTATTATAGAAGATTTTGACCTGATTGTCACCAATATTATAAATTTATTTTACGCTTATACATGAAAGTATTGGTGATCGACAGATTATATAAATGAGTGAGATAAACATACAAATTGTAGATAAAACAAAACAAATGCATTGTGGAGGGAAAATTGAGTATGTTAATAATGAAAAAAACTAATTGGGATTGGTTAGATGAGAGTATTTTATTCTATTTTCGCACCAACACTTTCAACTATAAGCTATTAAACCAAAACCTACACTAATGTAATACTACAAGCCTGATTCAGTGATGAAGCACACAGACATCCTCTTACATTTAATACCTTATACTTGAAAGTGTTGGTGCGAAAATAGAATAAAAATACTCTCAACTAACCAATCCCAATTTGTTTTTTCATTATTAACATACCCAATTTTCCCTCCACAATTCGTTTGTTTTGTTTTGTCTCCAATTTGTATGTTTTTCTCACTCATTTTTATAATCTGTCGATCACCAATACTTTCATGTATAAGGGCAAAATAAATTTATAATATTGGTGACAATCAGGCTTGTAGTACATTAATGTTGGTTTTGTATTAAACGTAAAAGTGCATCTGTGTGCTTCTTCACTGAATTAGGCCTGTACAACGCCACTACATAAAAAGCCATGACACAAAAATGTGTGGTAGTATGTGTTAAGGGGATAAAGATTTTTATTTTCCTATGAAACGTAAACAAAATACTATGGGATTTTGAAACACATTTTTTTATATCGTCTCTATTTTCAATTTAAATAAATATTTTTATTTACAAATATAAATAATTTGATATCAAATATATTGAAATGTAAATTGTGAACAATTTTGATTGAAATTAATAATCATTTATTAAGTAATTTTGCATTTTTATAAAAATATTTGTTTCTCAAAACATCGTCGTGCTTCGTGTTCCTCTAAAAATTTAATTTTCATAATAATCCCAGTTGTACGATTGAGTGCTCCAACAGCGCAAATTTAGCGATCACCGCGATCGCTCAATTTGACCTCACCGTGAGCATCACTTTACACCATATTTCGTCTAAAAAAGAACGAATACCGACGGAATATTATAGTGTAGTAGTATTTGTAAACGGTTAGTTTAAGAAATTATTTGATAGATGGTGCTGTTTTGTCGGTAAGGTAGATATGGTGTAAAGTGATGCTCACGGTGAGGTCAAATTGAGCGATCACGGTGATCGCTAAATTAGCGCTGTTAGAGCACTCAATCGTACATAAGTAGTACAAACGTATGTACATAAGTATGTACATAAAGGATAAAATAAAAATATGAATATGCAGAAAAATTTTACAATCGGCACCGTTTCACCGTTGATTTATTTTTGCAAACAAAAAATAAAATTTTATGAAACACTGAACACATTTTTATTAAAATATAGAATAGGTACTTACATAATTTCGATTTAATATTTAATATTTTAATTAATTGTTATTAAACGAATTATTTTTTTATACACTTCACTTTAAAAATTGTCTTGTACACTTCACACCAAAGTAAAATCTAGAATGATAAAATACTTTGAAAACAAAAAATGAAATACAAAACAGTAGATCGATCATTAGTTCTGCTAGTTGACATCAGGTGCTTTACCATTTATATTCATTCTCACACATTTAAAAAAACCGAATATTTTATTTTATAATTTTATACATCCGTCTCATGTTTTTTATATGCCATCTCATACAAAAAACTTCGGTCGATCATGCAAAGTACAACTGGGAAAATTTATTCCCAGTTGTACGATTGAGTGCTCCAACAGCGTAAATTTAGCGATCACCGTGATCGCTCAATTTGACCTCACCGTGAGCATCACTTTACACCATATTTCGTCTAAAAAAGAACGAATACCGACGGAATATATAGTGCAGTAGTATTTGTAAACGGTTAGTTTAATAAATTGGTTGATAGATGGTGCTGTTATGTCGGTAAGGTAGATATAGTGTATAGTGAAGCTAACGTGAGGTCAAATTGAGCGATCACGGTGATCGCTAAATTAGCGCTGTTGGAGCACTCAATCGTATAACTTTTTTAATAAATTCTACTATTAATAAAATAAAATTAATTTAATTCAAGTTGAAGAATAATTCAAAATATTCAAAATATCTAAGACTAAAATAGGTACTTACATAATTTGGATTTAATATTTAATTTATTAATTAATAGTTATTAAATGAATTATTTTTCTATTACACTGCACCTTAAAAATTTTCTTGTGCTTACGTATATTTCACATCAAAGTAAAATCTAGAATGATAAAATACTTGGAAATCAAAAAATTAAATAAGTACAATCAATCATTAGTTCCGCTAGTTGACATTAGGTGCCTAACCATTTATATTCATTCTCACACATTTAAAAAAACCGAACATTTTATTTTATAATTTTATACATCCGTCTCATGTTTTTCATATGCCATCTCATACAAAAAACTTCGGTCGATCATGCAACCCAGTTGTACGATTGAGTGCTCCAACAGCGCAAATTTAGCGATCACCGTGATCGCTCAATTTGACCTCACCGTGAGCATCACTTTACACCATATTTCGTCTAAAAAAGAACGAATACCGACGGAATATTATAGTGCAGTAGTATTTGTAAACGGTTAGTTTAAGAAATTATTTGATAGATGGTGCTGTTTTGTCGGTAAGGTAGATATGGTGTAAAGTGATGCTCACGGTGAGGTCAAATTGAGCGATCACGGTGATCGCTAAATTAGCGCTGTTAGAGCACTCAATCGTACATAAGTAGTACAAACGTATGTACATAAGTACATATGTACATAAAGGATAAAATAAAAATATGAATATGCAGAAAAATTTTACAAACGGCACCGTTTCACCGTTGATTTATTTTTGCAAACAAAAAATAAAATTTTATGAAACACTGAACACATTTTTATTAAAATATAGAATAGGTACTTACATAATTTCGATTTAATATTTAATATTTTAATTAATTGTTATTAAACGAATTATTTTTTTATACACTTCACTTTAAAAATTGTCTTGTACACTTCACACCAAAGTAAAATCTAGAATGATAAAATACTTTGAAAACAAAAAATGAAATACAAAACAGTAGATCGATCATTAGTTCTGCTAGTTGACATCAGGAGCTTTACCATTTATATTCATTCTCACACATTTAAAAAAACCGAATATTTTATTTTATAATTTTATACATTCGTCTCATGTTTTTTATATGCCATCTCATACAAAAAACTTCGGTCGATCATGCAAAGTACAACTGGGAAAGTACAACTGGGTGGGTTAAGATTAGAGGAACACGAAGCATGCCGATGTTTTGAGAAACAAATATTTTTATATAAATGCAAAATTACTTAATAAATGATTATTAATTTCAATCAAAATTGTTCACAATTTACATTTCAATATATTTGATATCAAATTATTTATATTTGTAAATAAAAATATTTATTTAAACTGAAAATAAAAACGATATAAAAAAATGTGTTTGAAAATCCCATAGTATTTTGTTTACGTTTCATAGGAAAATAAAAATCTTTATTCCCCTCCAGTGTTGTGCAATTACGCGTAAAAAATAATTTTTTACATACATTACGTAAAAAATTGTAAAATACGGTAAAAATTGTAATTAATGTAAAATATTGTAATAAATGTAAAAAATATTAAAAGTGATGTCATCTAAAAGAATTAAGAAATACTGGTACCACTCACATACTCAAACCACTCTAAAAATGTTCAATAGATTTTAACGAAAATTAAAATAATCAATCATCAATTAATCAAAATAAAATAACATTGCAAAATTTATAATTATTAATTAATTAAATTATCATAATGAATATTTCGTATGTTCAACAAACCAACATGAATAATCAGTCACAATGATTAAACTAATTTTACCACTGTTGGGCATATTCGTGTACAATTCCATTTTTATCATTTTTCAAATCAAAAATAAGATTCCTTTAATAGAAATATGCACATAAAATCATTGATTAATGATTTGATTAGTTAATTATCTTTAGCAGATAATAATTTTTGTACATAGTAGGTAGGTATATATTCACGCTAGAATTTATCGCAATGCCATCTGTGGTTAGTTTTAGCAAATAAATCAAAAAATATTTTTAATAGTGCAATTGCTGTTTACTAAACCCGCCGCAATTTTTGTGTATATTGACAGAAATTTGCCCGCTTCTGCTCAAAAGTATTTCGGATAATGCAAATTATTTCACAGAAATACGGGCATTATATTATGTTAACCGCATGACATAACGATCTTGTGCAATGACTGCAATTGTTTCGTGCATTTTTGCTTGATTTGGCCCACTGATATAAAGTACCTGGATATAGCATCAGAAAATGTTAATACCAAATCAAGCAATATGAAATTGTAGAAGTTTTTAATAATACCATCTCGCTCATTTTTATAAACTCCTCTGCCTCTAATGAGACACAAGTTGTATAGAACCGTACTCAAATAAATAGAATATCGAAAATTATTCGAAACTAAATGTTTTAACATAAAACTTACATAAAACTTAAAAAATGTTTTTAAAATATTAACAATAGTTAATTAGTTTTAATTCTATCACGTTTTATTACCTATTTATAAAAAATATTAACAATATTTCTCAATAATTAACCTATAATATTTTAAATACACACCTGGATGTACAAACAAAATGGCAAAAAAATTTCGAAATTAAATGTCACAACAATAAACAAAAATTTAATGAAACGCAGTGTTTGTTTATTAGTTAATTAGTTTGTTTATTTAAAACTAAGTGAAAAATACGCCAATGAACCTGGTTGGGAATTATTATATTCTAGCAAATTCACGGATGCTAGTATTATCGCTGTAAAGGTGCTGTTAACCTTTTATTACATAAGTTGATTGATGGTCGCAAGATCAGCTTTTGATTTTAGATAAGTATAAGTTATGTGGAGTATTAAATTAAGAATTAATTCTTTGTGTTTTATTTATCTTTTTTAGGAATCGGATTGCGGCCCATCTATCAGTTGTAACAATAAGGGTTTCTGTGCATTAATCGTATGTCGAACTCCAGATTTTCAACTAAACAGTTTTTAAACGACTTAACGTTTCTTAACCGATTGAAGTGAAATTTAGTATGCTTGTTTATATTGGCCAACAAATAGCGTGTACCGAATTTCAATATTATAACATATCCCGTTCCGATTATACGGCTGTCTATATATTCCCGTAGTGTTTAGTATGAGAGAATAAACGTTTCTTCTACAAATTCTCGTGTTTCTTAACCGATTGAAGTGAAATTTAGTATGCAAGTTTATATTGGCCCACAAATAGCGTGTACTGAATTTCAATAATATAACGTATCCCGTTCCGATTATACGGCTGTCTATATATTCCCGTAGTAGTTAGTATGAGAAAATAAACGTTTCTTCTACAACTTCCAGTGTTTGTTAACCGATTGAAGTGAAATTTAGTATGCAAATTGATATTGGCCCACAAATAGCGTGTACCGAATAACAATATTATAACGTATTCCGTTCCGATTATACGGCTGTCTATATATTCCCGTAGTATTTAGTATGAGAAAATAAACGTTTCTTCTACAACTTCCCGTGTTTGTTAACCGATTGAAGTGACATTTAAAATTTCCGAAATTGTGAGCCAATATCAACTTGCATACTAAGTTTCACTTCAATCGGTTAAGAAACACGGGAAGTTGTAAAAGAAACGTTTATTTTCTCATACTAAACACAACGGGAATATATAGACAGTCGTATAATCGGAACGGAATACGTTATAATATTGAAATTCGGTACCCGCTATTTGTGGGCCAATATCAACTTCCATACTAAATTTCACTTCAATTGGTTACGAAACACAGGAAGTTGTAGAAGGAAGGTTTTCTCATACTAAACACAACGGGAATATATAGCCAGCCGTATAATCGGAACGGGATACGTTTTAATATTGAAATTCGGTACACGCTATTTGTGGGCCAATATAAACTTGCATACTAAATTTCACTTCAATCGGTTAAGAAACACAGGAAGTTGTAGAAGAAACGTTTATTTTCTCATACTCACATACTCATCAACACTACGGGAATATTTGGACAGCCGTATAATCGGAACGGGATACGTTATAATATTGAAATTCGGTACACGCTATTTGTGACCGAATTAATTTGTGCGATTGCATTCAAAGAACCGTTCCAAAAACCAACTGGCTACCACAGTTATGATTGCATTTCGCTGCCCCTGCCATGATATTATTGTAACAAAGTTGAGCCTTGATAAAGAATGATGCGTGATCCAATTAAATTACTTATCGTTTTCGATAACGTAGCTGTTAGAATTGCAACATGGTGGCCATATACCAATTGCAACATGGTGGCCATATATTTATAGGCATTAGGAATCGATTACTAGTTTTAATATTTTAAAAAAAAATTTTTTTTGACAATCTAACATAATTGCGGTGGCGAAAGTTAAAAGTAAAACATACCCAGTCAAATTTTATAAATCAAATAGTATGATACCTACGTGTGAGATGGCGCAGAATAAATTATAATTTTTTGAACCATGTATGTAAATAGAGAATCCAATTATTAGATTTTAGTAATTAAATTGTATGTACAACCACAAGAAAATTTAAAATCATGCACTTAATCAAAAAATCAAGAATTTTGATTTCTTCAGCTATAAATACAAAACATTGCCTGATAAATGCATCCCGGTGGATTGCATTTTCCAAAATTACACTTTAACTATTATTTCACTTTAAATAAATTGAATTAAATTAAATTAAATTAAATAAAAATTAAAATGTATGTCCATATGTATATAAAGTATATACATAACACTTCACACTAACACATAAATCAAAAATAAAAATAAAATAAAATTAAATTAAATTTTGAAGAGGAAAGACAAAATACGTCTATCCTCTTTGAATGTTCGCTCGATCCTCCGTTTTGGGTTTAACTGAATTTAATCAAATTAAATTAATTTTATTAAGATTTAAATTGAATAAAATTTAGTAAAATTAATTTTTCGGTATAATCGAATCATTAATGTCATAATAACATTATGTTGTTGTTAGTATTGGCATTGATGTGGATGTTGGAATTGGTGCTGGTATTGGTGTTAATGTTTATACTGGTATTAATTATAGTTTTTGCTGTTAGTATTGATATTGGTTAGTAAAAAAGGTTTAAGTTTAGAAAACTACTGAGAAATTCGACCAAGATATCACTGGGTGAGGTTGCAGCAAGATGGGTGGATGGTAGTTGGTTTAATTATTGTCAAACCATTAATGTTAATTAGTTGTAGTCATAAAGATTAATCTATAATTTATTTCAGAGAATTAAATTTATAGTTAATTTTAGAATAGTTATTATAAAGGATTAATGCATATTTTAAATTTAGGAAATTTTAGAAGAACCCGAAGCAACTTTACAGGAAATTGAGCAGTACTTCAAATTGTATGGTGGTGTGCTAGATAATTTACTAAAAAATGTATTACTAACAAATTTACTAAGTATAAACTACTTAGGTGTCTGGAACCGGGTTGATTCCTTGTTGCTAACATACCTTTCCTTTCGTTCGGTTTTGTTATGTGTAAGGAGGGCCCAGCGTCATCCGGAAGTTTTGCCTAGACTTGGTCGTACACCTTGATCAATCGACAGCTTTAAGTAGCTTTATCCCGATCCAGAAATACCAAGAAGGTGAAAGGTATTTGTAATTAAGACAAAGCCACAACAAGAGAAGAAATGTTGCAAAACGACTTAATGGACTTAATTATTTTTTTCAAAGCTTTAACATTTCTAATAATTATCAATGACTGCGTAAATTTGTTCCAATCAGTAGTTTCGTCTGTCGTCACGAATCGACAATTTCTGTGTGGTATCTGTTCGACAATAAATTTTTGAATTTAAAATATTCTACCCTTAAAATGAGTTTTCACATTCTACCTATAGATCTATTTGAATTTATTGAGATAAAATAAATAACGCATTTTCACAATTATTGCTTGTAATGAAATTCCTTTCATTACCTACAACAACACCAATGATTTTATCAACACCCATCAATCATACAGCAATTTCCACAATGTACATTTATATTCTACCGCATAAACATAAATAGCAATTAGTTAATATCAATTAATCACAAATCAATTATTGTTATTAATAAAAATAAAAAATTAAAAATACGAATAAGAAGAAGAAAATTCAATTACACGATCATTTGGCGAAAAAAAAATACATTGCGCGCTCATAGTTGAGAGACACAGTAACTTAAAAAAAAAAAAAAAACTAAACCGCAAATTAATTTTCATCATTCAAACAAGCAATAAATTATAGGAAAAAATTAATTAATTTTCATTCCTTTTGTTATTAAATAATAAACTGAATTAAATTCGCATAAAGTATGTTTTTCTTTTTATTGTTCCCACGAACTATTTATAGATAAATATCGCGTCGATCGCGCGCAAATCGAAGACGATAAAACTGTATGATGGGTACGAGATATAAAAAAAAAAAAAAAAAAAAAAAATATTTAATTGAATTTTGAAAGATTTTAATTTAAATTTTTTTATATGCGCTATGTGATTGGTACTGGAAAATTGCGGAAAATAATAAAGATACAAGTGCCGATCAATCATATCATATTAATGTAGATAATAAATATATATAGAAAGGTTTTAAATCGTGATTAATCGTCGCTATTACGTATCTTTTGAGACATTGTTTTATATATACATGTATACGTACTGCCGATTTCAATTAAAGTGCATTAGTTTTAAGAATTTAAACCAACGCGTACACAATATCGGAGCCAATCAAATTATAAATCGCGTGCGCATTAATTTATGTCACCACGTTACCCATAGAAACAAGTTTTGCCGGCGTATAATTATTATGGGAGTTTGATTTAACATGTGGTCGACGGTATAATGACGATAATTATAATATTAATCAATCAATGTGCAGTTAATGCACACAAAAACTTAATAACTTTAATGGACAGCAACAACAAATTTATAATTAATATTCAATAAAAATACACGACTAAATGATTTTTTGTAAACATTGGACAGTGCACAACAACAGCAACAACAACAACAAAAAAATGGGCGTTCATACAAGAAGCGTGTTTATCATGTAATTTTATTTTATATGTATGTACGTATACGATTTTCTCTTCAACTTCTTATTGTACGTAGTAAGTATATATTGATTACTCGGACATGGGTACAACATATATCGATTTAGTTTTATTTTTTTATAAAAAACTTATTAATTGCTTTTAAACGTATACAAAAAACTACTTTATATACAATCCATTGACTGGACATTAGATACATTACTTATTTATATATGAAAGACGACGTCGATTGTTGTTGTATATTATGGTGGATAAAAATAGAAAAAATTATTGTTGCAATATTAGAGATTATACACGAGACGCGAAGGAAAAATAGATGAAAATTTTGTGTTAAAACGAAAACCGCAATGGATTAAAATTACAACGAAATCAGAAAAACACTTACATGACTTTTCAACCAGAGTTTTTTTGCATATAGAAAATGTTGCGTTTATACGTAAAGTATAGGAAAATAAAAATTTAAATTGGGTTTTAATGTAAAATACAGTAGTGGCGCGCGGTTTATTTGATTTCATATCTTTCGTACCCACACATGGAAATGGTTTGATGTATCTATGGCGAGAGATAATAGGTATAAGGTGATCTTCGGGTTAATTTGATTTAGTTATTTGATATCGTTGATTAAAGTGTACCGACCAGTTTATGTAATTGGAAATTGAATAGCTTTGTTGTATACCTGTTGATCTAAATTTGAGCACGAATGAAAGATTATCTTGATAAAAAATACACCATACATTTTTTATTTTTTATTCTGTATTTAAATTTTTTTTTCTGCCCATACATTTTGATTAGTTTCTGACAAATTTGTAAACTACGTCTTTTTCAAGTTTGTAATTTATAATTTATTTTTTTTATAATTCCAAAATTTTATAAACAGACTTTATCAAGCAACAGGAAAATTTAGCTGAAATTCGTGTGGTTAACTAAATAAAATTTAATTTTCACTTAACAGAAACCTAAACTGGCTAATTAATACTATTAAAATATTGTTGGTAGCATAAAAATTTAGAAAGTTCTAATTAACACAAAATTTCGGTGAATTTTGATTCGATAAATTTTAACTTGGTTTGTAAAAGTAAGAAACATTTAATATCGATCTTAAAATAAAATAAACTCTAATGAAGGGAGGTTGAAATTCTACTTCTACTTAGTTTAGGTGATTCAACTCATCAGACCTGCCAATTTTAGATTTTCAGGTCAATACCAATTTTAGATTTTCTATATTTGGATGCATCGAACAAACCCAAGTGAAACCCATTTTTTGAAGATATCGAAAATGTCCGGCGGCTTAAATTTGTTGAAAATCTTCGGAGAAGCATCGCCAAGTATAAGAAAAGAAACCAAGAAAATTTTGTCTTTCTGATTTATAATACAAATTCATTTGTTTGCAATTGGATCACACGACTTCTTAAGTGTCATATAGACCACTTTTTGCGAAAATGAGTTATGAGTGGATTCCTACTAATTCGACTGCGCCCTTTCAGAACCTTTAATCGAAATTGTCCTAACTGGGGTAACTTTCGAAATAGCGTATTTTCATTTTGCGCTAGAGACCATAAACACGTGTTTTTAAAATATTTGTTCAGTTTGTCATATAAATTAAATTTCGGTGAAATAGGACAGTTTAATATAAAATTATCTGATAATTTTGATTTTACGTGTTGCGGAACATCGAAAATCACATCCTGACGAATATAATAATTTTTTGTTCACTAAGTTTAGAATTAAATAAATAAATTAATTATTTATTTAATTCTAAACTATTATTATTAACTAATTATTTATTTAATTCTAAATAAATCATTTTCTACTGATCAGTTCAGTAGGCCAACAAAATCACTGTTTGCGCCAAACTCGAGTTGCATTTCTTGCAAGGGAAATCATTAAATTGATTGTTCCATGAAATTTAAAGATCACAAGTTATCGCCACACGACCGTTACAATTTCTTAAAACAACACGGTATATGTACAAATTGTCTTATCGCTACCTACCATACGTTAGAATGTCAAAAACCAAGTTGCTCCTTATGTCTGTTAAAACACCATTGGTTACTTTATTTCGGTCGTTCAAATCATTACAGGTCGCTAATTAGTTTGCCACAGAATACATCAAAATCTGCTTTCCAACCCAGCAATCTAACGTCAAATGATCAACCATCGTCATTAAATTCATAAGTTTATTCTTCGAAGATGGTCCCACATAGAGGTTCATCTAATTCTCAAATATTACTGGCCACTGCAGTAATTTGGATTCGAAATTCTATTGGGCATCGTATAAAATGTCGGGCAATGCTCGATTGTGGGTCACAAGCGAATTTCATAACATCGAAGATGGTACAATTTCTTAAATTACAAACAGGATCAACTCACGTGAACATTTCTGGAATTAACGGTACAGTTTCGACGTTAACAAAAAAGGTCAACATACGTGTTGAATCTCGCACATCCAAATTTCAAGTCGAATACATCGATCAAAATCAAATACTGGAGGGAATTGACTTCGCCGATCCCTATTTCTTCAAGCCTGACACCGTCGATCTATTAATCGGAGCTGAATATTTTTCAGACATAACGAAATCAAATGAACAACATATTAACCAGGAAATTCCGTTACAAAATTCAGTTTTTGGATACGTCGTCATCGGAAGAGTTTCGCCTCATGTACAATCGTCAAATATATTAATACCGTTATGTTCTTTTGAAAATCTTTCACAGCTAATCGAAAAATTCTGGAAAACAGAAAATGTTGAAAACCCCGAAAAAATTGTCAATTGAAGAAAAGTACTGTGAAAAGTTGTATTCAGAATCAGTCGTTCGAAACGAGAATGGGAGATACATGGTTTCACTTCCGATTAAATCGAACATTATCCAGCTAGGTGATTCGTCGGATATTGCCCTACGGCAATTTAAATACATTGAAACCCGGCTAATTCGTAATCCTGAACTTCGACTAGAATATAATGCTTTCATGAACGAATACCTCAAACTTGAGCACATGGAAGAAGTAATAAACCCCGAGATAACAATTTCCACGTTTAACAAAATTTTTTATTTACCACATCATTCAGTTGTAACGGAATCAAGCTCAACTACTAAAGTAAGAGTTGTTTTTAATGCTTCGTCAAAAACTTCTTCAGCGCTTTCACTTAACGATTGCTTAATGGTATGCCCAACAATCCAAAGCGATTTATATTCAATAATAACCAGATTTCGAAAACATCAGATTGCTATAACGGGTGATATAGCCAAAATGTACCGGCAGGTCCTTATAAATCTGAATCATCAGGATTTTCAACGAATATGGTGGCGTGATTCCCTGGACAAACCAATTCGATGTTATAAACTTCGTACAGTAACGTATGGCACCAGTAGCACCCCGTTTCTGGCAATCAGGACACTCTTTCAACACGCAAAAGGTGCTGAGTCCGAATTTCCCACCACGGCAAAAATCCTTACAGAAGATTTTTACGTCGATGACGTTCTTACCGGGTCGGATACTGAAGAAGAGGCAATCAATCTAAAAAATAACCTCGTTAAATTATTATCCCGCAGTTATTTCGAGTTACGAAAAATTCAATCAAATAATCCTAATATTTCGTAACAGGATTCCTCGCAGTTTAAATCCATTGTCATCTTGGGAATGAATTGGGATTCCATCAGTGATGTGTTTATCTTCTCATTTCAACAATATTCTATTAACGAACGTAGAACAAAGAGATCAGTACTATCGGACATTGCGAAATTGTTCGATCCACTCAGATTGTGCACACCAATCGTTTTTGTTGCTAAATCTTTTATGCAAGTATTATGGTCATCAAACTGTCAATGGGATAATCCACTTCCTGTTTCTCTTCGTGACTATTGGAAAGAGTTTAAGCGACAACTCCTTTCCATTGGTAAAATAACGATTCCCAGATGTATTATTGGATCGTCGCGACGCCAAAATTAATTGAACTATATGGATTTGGAGATGCATCCGAAAGTGGATATGGATGTGTCGTCTATGTTCGAACTATTGATAAAGCCGGTAATGCTTCGTGAAATTTGTATCTTTGAAAAGTAGAGTGGCTCCTTTAGAAACACAAACAATTCCCCGACTGGAATTATGTGGTGCATTGTTGCTCTCACAATTAACACACAAGATCGTCCATGCTCTTGATTTTAAACTATAACAATATTTTTGTGGACAGATTCTCAAATTACCCTACATCGAATTAAATCAATTCCAACGCGATACACAACCTATACGTCACAAACAGAATATCGCAAATACAAGATTTATCTTTGCAAGACAATTGGTATTATGTACCTTCGTCAAAAAACCCGGCAGATAAGGGGTCTAGAGGATTGATGCCGTCTGAGTTTATGAAAGTTCAAACCTGGTGGACAGGTCCAACATTTTTAAATTCTCCAAACATTATTATACCTGAACAACCCAGTTTAAAATTCTCGTCCGATGAATTGGAAGTACGAAAAACAAACATTCAAACTCAGTTATGTACTACTCAATCGTCAATGCCACTTTTCGAAAAATGTTCCAGCTAGAAATTGATTCTGCGTGCATTTGGCTATGTGTTGAGATATGTTAACTGTTTGAAGAACAAATGAGCTCAGCGTAAATCAGCAATTGAATCAATCGGAATACCTCTTCGAGCAACAAATACCGAAGTAAAGGTAAGGTTTGTTGAACTTTCCACTGTCGAACTGGATAATGCGCTTACTGCAATAATTAAACATATCCAAATTATCAAATATCCCAATTAAATTGGTCATCTTCGTAAAAATCAAATCGTTTCGTCAAGTAGTAATCTTCGAGCGTTGGGCCCATTCTTAGATGAGGGTGGATTAACTCGCGTCGGCAGACGCTTAACTAAAGCCAACATCCCATACGACCATAAGCATCAGTTTTTATTGCCTGAGTCGCACAAGTTTATCAAGCTATTGGTACGTCATGAGCATCATCGTCTACTTCACGCCGGTCCTCAATCTCTAATGCATAGTCTTCGACATCGATTTTGGATAATTGGTGGAAGAAACCGCTGCCGACAAATTGTTGCTCACTGCATAATATGTACACGAACACGTCCTCGAAATATATCACAGATAACGAGCCAACTACCCGAATACAGAGGCAATCCATCGCGAGTATTGCAACATGTCGGAGTTAATTTCTGTGGTCCTTTTTTGACCTCAACTAAAATACGCTCTAAAACATTGGATAAAGCGTATCTAGCAATTTTCATATGTTTCGCTTCAAAAGCGGTCCACATCGAACTGGTATCAGATTGGTCGACTAATGCTTTCATCGCTGCAATGCGGAGATTCGTGTCTCGTCGTAGACTCAGTTCCAACGTTTACTCAAATAATGCAACGAATTTTATTGGAGCAAAGGCCAAATTGCAAGATCTTAGGAAATTATTTCTCTCAGAGTTTCATCAGAATGAACTATTAAAATATTTTACCGATCATGGCATCCAATGGCATACCATCCCTCCGCAATCCCCTCACTTTGGCGGGTTATGGGAGGCCGCTATAAAAAGTGCGAGACACCATTTGAAAAGAATTTTGGGTACAACGTCGTATACTTCAGTAATGTTTTTCACACTCGCTAACCAAATGGAGGCATGTTTGAACTCTCGCCCAATTGGCTTCATGTCAGATAATCCAAACGACTACGAATGTCTTACACCAGGACAATGTTTGATCGGTCAACCATTAACCACCATTCCCGATCCGTCTTCATCACACCTTGATTATAACCGACTAAGTCTTTATCAACGCATACAAGCTAATTTCTAATTATTTTGGAAGAGATGGTCATTCGAATACCTCTCACAATTACAACTAAAGAAAAAGTGGACACAACCAAATTCAAATATCAATGTTGGCGATCTTGTGATTTTACAGGAAGATAACGACGTCCCATCGTTGAAATGGCCAATGGCTAAAATCGTCGAACTTCATTTAGGTAGTAACAATCACGTTAGAGTTGTTACCGTCAAAAACCAACATGCCAAATTCAAACGAGCCATCACTCGCATTTGTCCACTTCCCGTCGAATAATCGTCGAATATTGATTTTTATTTTTTTTTTTTGTTAATGGTTTAAGAGCCATTGTTTGAATTTTTGTTTATGATTTGCAAAATGACCTGTTGTTGTGTTGGATTCCAGTAATGGTTTTTCAAATTTGTCAATATTAGATGATTCTAGTTGTAATATTTTAATTTATTAAATAGTCAAAAAATATGGTTATGGATAAAAATAAATATTAATGTTTGTTGAGTTATTTTATTAATAGCACAAGGCAGGGGAATGGATCAATAAAAAATAAATAAATATTAAATATTAAATAAATAGTAAATATTAAATAAATAAATCAATATTAATTAATGGCTATACCTAACATAATCGTTGGATATAGTTCAGTGCAAAATGTATAACCTTGTATAAAAACAATTTGAAATACATCTAGGAGTTCCTTTTGGATAGCCGAACACGAAAAATGTTTTTTATTTGGTGAGACGATTGAATTTTATAAAAACGTCGTAAAAAATATATACAGTCCACGCTATCTTCGTAACAATATACACAAACAAAACTTCTACAAATTTCATGACTTTTCTAGTAAGAATAGTCTAAAAACAATTAGAACAATTTTATCATGGAAAATTCCATTTAATTACAGTAAACCTTGTGCTATTAATTTAATTTATTCTATTTCACCCTAGGTGTCACGGTAACAATATTGTTATTGTTACGTTTTTGCCTTGTCACTCAAGGTTCGTATCACTGGATTTTGAATATTACAAAATCAATTTAATTTATCTCCAACGAATTTATTTATTTCACAAAATTTATTACAACATAGTTTATCAATAAAAATTCACAAAATCACTTTATATAAATTATTCTCAAATTTTACTGATCACTTTTATTTTTTATTTCGCACAAAAACACTTTTTAAATCGCTTTTTAATTCCTTTTAGTCTTTACACTATCGCTTACCAAATATTACTAATCTAATTCGACTTTGTTCGCCTTTTTATATACACAAACCAAACTTCTAGAAAGCTCATGATTTTTCTAGTTAGAATAGTGTAGAAACAATACATAACAATTTTTATCATGGAAAATTCCATTTTAGTACAGTTAAACATTGAGCTAATTATTTAACTTCTTCTATTACACACTAGATGTCACCGTCACATTATGTTTTTGCCTTATCAATTAAGGTTCGTATCACTGGATTGTGAATAAAACAAAATCAATTCAATTTATCACCAACGAATTTATTTATTTAACACAAGAATTATTACAACACAATTTATTAACGACAATTCACAAAATCTCTTTTGATAATTTTCACACAATTTTACTGATCACTTTTTAAATTACTTTTTAATTCATTTTGAATCTTTACACTATCGCTTACCAAATACTTTAAACTCCAATTCGACTTCGTTCGCCTTTTTATATAAACAGACCACACTTCTAGAAATTTCATGACTTTTCTAGTAAGAATAGTCTAGAAACATTTAGAACAGTTTTATCATGGAGATTTCCATTTTAGTACACTAAACATTGAGCTATTAATTTTGCTTATTCTATTATACATTAGGTGTCACCGTTACAATATGTAGACAATTTTATTTTGTGACGGTGACACCTAGTGTGTAATAGAATAAGTTAAATCAATAGTTCAATGTTTAACTGTACTAAAATGGAATTTTCCATGATAAAATTGTTCTAAATGTTTCTGCGCTATTCTAAAAAAATAAGACATGAGCCTTCTAGAATTTTGGTTTGTGTAGATAAAAAGGCGAACGAAGTCGAATTGGATTAGTAGTATTTGGAACGCGATAGTGTAAACTTGTAAGATTATTAGTAGTATTTGGTAAGCGATAATGTGAAGATAAAAATTGAATTAAAAAGTGTTATAAAAAGTGTTGTAGTGTGATAAATAAATTAAAAGTGATCACTAAAATGGTGTGAAAATTATAAAAAGTGATTTTGTGAATTGTCGTTACTAAATTGTGTTGTAATAATTCTTGCGTGAAATAAATAAATTCGATGTTCGTTCGTTCCTATCGATTACGGTGGGAATCCTTTAAACGAGAGCCTTTAAACATTATACTACACATATGTGATGACATTGATGGCCATTGTTCGCAGGATAAGGTAAAATGTATTCTTCTATAAATTGCCCTCAACTCATGAATTTCAATATATTGTAGTTTACTTGGCGACCAGGTGAAACTATAACTTGAAAATTTGTGACAAAACATTTATAGATTTATAAGCAATAAATAATCAATCAAACCGCGCCACCCCTGATAAACTGTAGCATCGCTGGGCAGACCAACATTTTTTTATCAGTTCTATACGCTGCCAAGGATCTAAGCCATAAGTCATTCAAATGTCTGTAAACAAGAATTTTTCTACATTTACAGAGATTACCAAATTCATAGAAAAATTATGGAAAATTTTAATTTGGTGTCATACATATATTAAAGATCGAAATTCTTCTTTATATATTCCGTTTAAAAGTGTATAAATTATTAAAAATTAATTAAAACAATTAAAAACCTTATATCCATCTTTATATGGAGTGCTGTGTATGAAGTAGCTAAAAGTCAATAAACACTTTTATAATATTCACCTGAACTTATATCACAATACGTCATTTAACATTTTATTTCTAATAAACAAGTTCACATGAACACAAACAACATGTTACCTATAAAACACAAAATCTCTAAATTTATATTGTATAGCAAAGCAACATGTAATCTGCTTGTAAAAAAATGTATGTCGTTTGTTGTGCGATCACTGAAAGTGAAATTACATGTAACATTTATTCGATATGCACACACAGACTAAATAAATTTATGTCACCTTAATGACATAGAAAAGCTTTTAATTAACAAAAATCGACCAAAATATCTGCATGTGTGTTTATACACAAAAATTTTAATGCGAATTTACTTTATGTACTGATAACAACATAACCATGTTTGGTAGTTCAGATTGGTTTTGCATTTAAAATTGTTAGTTTTCTAACGAAAATCGAAAAAAAAAAAAACATTTTACGACATGTTGCAATATAAAAGTTTATGTAGTTGTTGTTGTTGTCGTTTGTTGAAAAAAAAAAATAATAAGCAAGATATGAACTAATTCATGGATATGGAAATTATACAGCATCTCTTATATGTACAAATTTTATTATTTTTCATGAATTTGAGAATTAAGACATAAGACATGTTCTAATGTTATTTTATTTTTTGAAGATGATAAATTTACATATTTTGTCGAATGGAAGATTAATTGGGTAGATATAGTATATACAGATTCATTAAATCTTGTATTCAAAAACATAAGAAAATTACTTTGGTACATGATTTTATTGACAGTTGTTGGTTTAATGTTTGTTTCTTGCTCAGGTTTTTATTCTTGTATATATACAGGTTGGGGAAGTAACTTTCTTTGTTCCATTGAATTTATTGACGACATAAGAAATGATAATTTACCAGCGCTGATGTTTGAACATGGTCAGTACAATTTAAAATTTTATTAACTTTTCATTTGTGATTTAAATTGGTTTAACGATTTTACTTAGAAATGAACGACACATCTCTTTTCTAAGGAATTTTACTAATTAGTCACGAACAACCAATGTATTATACGAGATAATGCATTATCTATCGTGATACAAAAACCAAGAGTTCCCTGCCCAAAATTCTAACCCAAATAATATTTGAGTGATGTCAACAAGCTTTCTAATTGTCAGTCGACGATTTTTGAGCATCAAATCCTTTCTTGACGTGCTGTTCATCGGTAGACGTCGAAGGACAGCAAGGGCTCACTAAGTAACATTTTCAACATTTTGAAAGACGAAAATCCATTTTAGAAAATGCACTTTTTTAGATGAAACCAATTTTAATTTCATTATACACCGCCACTTCGCTTGCGCTACCCTCAATGCCAACTAGATTGTTGCTCACTGGTTTCCTCTAGTTTACAATAGTAAATGTATTCCTTTATAAATATTTACTTCTCAAAAAACCAAAAACAAACAAACGTTTCAAATTAAACGTAAAACAGCCACCTTTGTGTTTTTCCTCGTCGCCAAATATTCTAGTGAAATAAAATTTTCACTAGTTTCTAAATAAAACAAGATAAAAAGGACATGAAAAAATGTATTTGTCATTGTTCGTAAAATGATAGATCAGATAACTTCCAGTCACAAAAATTTATATTATAAAACGAAAAATCGAATGAAGTACACACTTACAAACAATATTGCTTATTTAATGTAAATTGCATTATATATAGGTCTAGTGGAAGGCCGTATTACAAAATAATACAAAGCTTCCATTAAAAACGATTTAATATAATTTGCATTTTTTTGTAATACAGCAATTACTTTAAATTTTAATGCAACAGTCCATTAGAATGTAAGGTAAGTTGTAGAAGAACCGTCTTAAAAAGAAGAACTGTATTAAAATTTATCAAAGATTGCATTAATAAAATATTTTAGAAGAGAATTAAATTTTAAAGCAAGTTGCATTAAAAGTTGCGTAAGTTTAACCCTTTTGTCTAGGGTTTGGTTGGGGTTGTCATTTGGTCTTTGTTTTTGGTGCATTGAAGCTGCGTAAATGCTATACTTTTCTGGTGAAAAAATGTACACCACGAAGTTAGCTGTATGAGTTGAATTATTTCCAACTAGAACAAAAAATTCACCAGGGTAACCAATTTTAACAAAAAATTTTACTATTTTGCTAACTTCGTGGTGTACATTTTTTCACCAGAATTGGATCATGTACGCACCTTGAGGGTCGAAATCTCAGAGAGCAGTTTCACTACTTCACTTTATAGTCGCCTAAGTTAGTAAATTATAAATTAAGAACTTTCAGGATTACCTTTAACATAATGGACCTTTACGAATTAAGAAAACCCAATTATTTTATTTGTCCTTTAGTCGCTTTGATTTAGCGAATTTTATATCAGTAAAGCAAAACACGTGCCGAAATTTATATTTGCACATTTTAGTCCGCTTATTTAGCGAATTTTATGAGGGTATAATTTTTCAATCTGAGCAGTTTGCTTAAAAATTTTAATAAAATTAACTTGTTTAATTAACTTGTATTACATAAGTCATAATATAAGGCTTGCTTAGAAAATTAAAGTTTATTTTTAGTGTGTAGCCTATTGAAAAATATACACAACAAGAAACTCGTTATGAAATGTAAAAATTTAACTTCAATTGAAGTGAAATGAAACACATACAAAAATGACATAAGCTAAATCGATCTTTTTTGTACTCACTAAATTTGAAAATGAGAATTTCGTCGAATATAGCGGACTCTATTTTATATCTACACATTTTTAATCTTCTTCAGTTTTCATCTTCATGTTCGATAAACGTGAAACTAAATTTTGACATTTCATGACTTGAGTTAAAATTGTTCAATGCCCTACTAATAATGTTTTATTTGGTGACCAGTGTGGAAATTTAATTTCACGTCAAGACAAGGTTTAGGCTTGAAGATAAAATCGTAGTGAAAAATTTGTAGAGATGAAACAGAGACATCTATACTCGAATACGAGAACACCAACCTTACTGGTTTCATTTTCGATTTCATTTTTGTATATAAAATTTTATTACACTTCAACTGCACTTCAAGAAAATTTCAAATTTAGGTCTAGGACGTTGTTCAAGTGAAATAAAATTTTAACTGGTCTCCAAAAACAGGAAGATAAATTGGTTTGACGAGTTTCGTTAATATTTTTGTGCGCATAACTTCATGTTGTCTCTGACAACATATTTTATACAATAAGATTATCTTCGATAGTTAGAATAATCCTCAAAACGCTATAACTCAAATAAAATTGTCAAAATTTATCTTCACATTTATCATCCAGGAAAGTAAAAATTAATTGAATAATGTGTAGAGACACCTGTATTCTAACATGAAAACTCCCATTTCTGCTAAACTGCGAAGGCCTTTTAGAGGGACCCGAGTAAACAATATTACTTCTCTTTTAATTTAACAAAATCAATTTTTAATATTACTAATTGTGGAATGCAATATTATTCATGCTCACAATTTTCCACTGCAGCTTTCCAATAATTTGGGTTAAAATTCATCAAGAATTAAGACAAATCGCATTTGGTTCGATATCTCTCTTTTTCACCAAGGAGGTTTTTAAATTTATTCGATTAAATTTTACATGGTTACACATTTACTAAACAAAAAATAGGCTTAATCGCTCTAATGACCTCTCCAAAATCCTTTGAAAAATTCGCTTCGATAAATAAGGTAAAGTTTCACCAAGCGCTCGAAAGGTAGCAATTCTCTATTTCAAATTAATGTTGTCTCAAATATTTCATAAGAAAATTGCCTGCTTGCTAGACCCCAATTTCAGTCTATACAATAAATGATTTTACAATTTGGGGCCCTTAGTATTGGAGGCCCGGAAAAATTACCACTCGTGCTTCCTTCCCTCTCGGTGAGCATTAAAATATCATTATTTGAGAGAATGATCGACCAATCGGATTGGTTGTCTAATTTTCGGAAATGCTGATGAATGTCCAACTTTTCTAACAATAATATTGCTTTTAGAATGTCGAATTATTTCACAATGCAGAAACTAGCCTTAAATCATAAAGTAAATTCAATAGTTTTAGATCGGATGGACTATACCTACCAAGTTTAGAGAAAATCATTTAAAACCGACATTTAATCGATTCAAATGGTTGATCGAGTTAGCACTATTAGATAAAAAATATCCCAGCAGTTTTGATAATTTGGTCTATCTTCATCGTGGCGCTCCAAGCAGAACAAAAACCCTAAAAATAAGTTTCTTTACTACTAACGATCCCATTACTCAATAGATCTACAAACGTGCAATGCTTGTTGGAAAATCTAGTTGAAAGTCTATAATCATCGGTCCCTCACAAAGGTCCAAAAGTCATATTAAAAAGAAATGGGGAAAAATTGAATCTTCCATAAGGCCGTAAAATTAGTCAAATCAATCCTTTCGATAAAGCAAGCTATTCTGAAAGCAAACAATGTTCAACTTGATATTCTCCAATTTTCTTTCAAATTTAGGTATTCAAGATAGTGTTAGTAGGTTTTAATTTCTGTGATATTCCAAGGATCAAAACTTTTAATGTTGGCGCTAAAACCATTTGAATTTAATGTTTTTATTTAATGGTTCCCTTATTAAAACATTAGAAATAAGGAATTTTAATTATTTATTTACGGTGAGCTTTAACCACCTTTTTATGGAGAGTTCGGATACGAGCAAGATTATTTGTTATACATCGTAAGTAATGAGGAGTCCAAATTGATAATTTCTAGAAAATGTACTTATGTATTTCTCTGTGTGTGTCAACGTTTAAGGTTGGATAAATATGTGGAGATATGCAACTCCTATTTTGGTTATGATCAGACAAGGGAATTTTGGGGCACCCATACTAACTTAGTTAAAACTGACGTGAAAAATGTATTTTTTCTGTATAAGGAACTCATTGGCATCAACCGGAAATCGCTAATTATTTTTAATTTACCTACGTTTATGATGATCACTTTTAATTATTTTTAAGTCAGGACAAGAAATTTTAGGGCTTTCTTACCATAGGCGATTCTGAAGAATAATAAAGCACTCCCATGTAAAGTTATTTAGTGATACGTAGTCACTTATCTCTTTTAATCAATAAGTTCTTTCCTTGTGCAAGAAAGTACCACTTTACGCTCTTGATACCCAATGTAATCATATTTATGATGCGAGAAGTTTAATTAAAAAATATCTTCTAAATTCGATCGTTTAGAAATTAATTATTTTGGTTTACAAAATAAATCAATTTCAACACTAGTATCATAAAATAAAATGTTGTAATGTACTATTTTAGATGCATGCATTTTTCAAAATCAATTATTTATTAGTATTGTGGTGAAGCCTAATAATCAAAATTAGAGCAGCTATTTAAGTTTATTTCAAGAAAAAACATTATATTTGTTAGAGTGTTCAACAAACTCTAACAAAATGAAAATGGCATCAAAAATTTGGATAAAAACTTCGAAATAAAATTGAATCAGCAGATAAAGTTAAAAAAAATTGAAATGAAAACTTAACAACAACAAGATGGGATATAAACGGAATTACTTGTTGAATTTTTCCATCAAAAAATTTCTAAAAGGAGTAAGAAACTCGAATCAATAAATACGAGATGCCAATGATGCTGGTGACGCATAGTATTGTTATGTTACCGTTCCATTATCGCTTGTAATAAAAAGCCCGCACAAGTAAATTTGGTTAGGATTAGGTTTACTTATACGTCTTAATCAAATTAAATTATTCATAAAATTAAATTAAAAGTTAAAACAAAAATTTGTTCATTGATTTTGAAACAAAATTTATACAAAAAATGTTAAATTAAAATAAATAAAGGGATACGACGTACACGAAAAAATTATTGAAAAAATTTCCCACCCTTATCATGTTCAGCCTGACTTTTACTCCAGTTACAAAATATTTATCTACGATCAACGGTTAGATAAAATGTTCACATTAACCGAATGTGAATGGGTTTCATTTATTCATTCATTATTGGATTCATTTCATTAAACGGTTTCGATTGTAATTTTATATAATAAGGTAATTCAATATTTTTTAAATGTTTTTTATATGATGTGCCCTACGCGTTCGTTCATTGTCATAACGTATATAAGGGTGTTGGTTCGATATATATAGACATATAGGTGATTTCTTATTTAAGGGATAGGTGACTTTTAATTAAACCTAATATACCTACCACTAGTTAGTTGCGGTCATTATAAATTAAATCTAGGATCGATATTGGGTTTTGGTCAATATTATTTAAAGGATGAGAATTATATTTGGGGTCATAATTGTTTTTATTGTTATTCGTTATTCAATTAAAAGTGAATATGAGGGTTGGTACCACTGGGTGCAATATATTGGATGGGAAACATAAGTTATTATTACGACAATGTGTAATAGGGGTTGGAATGATGTTTATGAGAAATATTGATCATTATATATTAATAATTAAAATGTACCAACTTGTTTGTGAAACATATTTTTCACATAAATCGATCGTGGGATATGTGAATTCCATATTCAGGTTCGTCGTTTGCAATCTTTTGATTGATTAGTTACACTTGAGTTTGACAAATATTTACAAATCGAGAAAAATTAAATCCTAGACTGTAAAAAATTGTATTCATATTAATAATTAATTAAATGAATAATTAACATATTTTTCTGTATGATTTATCCACTTGATCAAGTCATTTAGAAAAGGTGTGCACTTAAACATTTTTTTTTTCAATTACACTGTACGAGGTAATTGAAATTTTAGTGCATTGTCATGAACAATTTTTTTTTTTAAATTGAAATTGAAAAATGCAATTTTATTTAAATTAATTTAATTTTTATGGTTATATACGTATTATACATTCGACTTGTATATGTCTATGTATGCCGCACCGCGCGCCTATTAAAACAAATCACCTACAATTTTTCATTACTTTTTTCTAATATTAGATTATAAGTAAGCACATAACTATATAGGTAGATGCAATATTATACAGTTATGGTTATTTTGTTCTCAATTAATGGACTTTTTTTTATTTCTATACATATATTTAGAAGATTAGAAAATAAGATTGAATTTGATTTTTTGTTGCTATTAAATTATAAAAATAAATTGAATTAAACCTGTTCAGGTGTTTTTGTATCGCATGAAATCATTAGAAAAAAAATTGAAGAAACTTAAAAATAAATAATTTATTTTTTAATGTACAGAGAAATATTTTGTAAATTAGTTATTACATTTGAACGCGCGCTAGCTACAATAGTAATTTAGCGTGAGGAAGTTAAACTAGACAATAGTGCAAATAAACGAAATTTATTTAAGTCGCGTGCTCTGTTTAGTAGCATTAATTATACCGTAGTTTAACCCATACCATTCTCAATTAAATTTAATTAAAATAAGTGGGTTATTTTAGTGTAAGTGATTGCAAAATTCTTTATTAATTTGAAACTTAAATAGAGGTTTCATAGAGATTAATTGTAAAACTAAATACCCTGGTGTGGTCTTAAATATGAATATTACACAGGAAATGAAATAAAAGCCGAGTTTTTTTATTAGCTCCGGATAGACGGTATTCCGGGCAGCTAATTTACTGTGATAAAACTAATCTTTGACAAACTATTTATCCAGATAGTTAATTTATTTAAAACTAATCTATAATTTTTCATTCAACTTTTTAACTAAAATCTATAAAAAAAATATTTAGCTTTATCTGTTTATCTGGAGCTGCTATCCGGAGCTGCTATCGGAAACACAGGGAAATATGAAAATTATTTGTTTTTTGTACAACCCTATAAATTACGGCCAACTTGATTTTGGTTTAAAAATGTTGATGTATATCAAATTCAAATTTCATACCGACGTGGAAGGTTTTCTGAATAATTAATACGTATTTAAATAAATATGTACGTAATTAAAATTTATTAAAAGATCAATATATGGATCGTCTCATTTTCGTTCACAGCTTCTATTAATTACTGAAACAAAATATGATTTATTAAATATTTTCAATTTGTATACAGCAAATATATACTTGAATGAATCCATATTGAAATGAACGTCCACTACATAAAAAATTGAAAAAAAAAAAATTTATGGTTTTATTAATTAAGGGAATCAAAATTTTTCTCGAATTTTAAAATAAATAATTTTCTGTTGTATATTCCTAATTTTTGATATTTTAAGCCTCGAAATAATAATTCTTAATAAATATACGTGTGGGCATAATACACGCACAAATGAGGTTTCTCCATGGGTTTTTATATTTGATGTAGTGAATAATAATTCGCTATGTCAGTACGTTCTGGCCAGATACTTAATGTATGTGGCTACACACAGAGAAAAGCGTTGTAAAATTCAACAAAAAATGCAATGAAATTCCAACCCATTACAACTGTAATAACATTTACTGTATAATGTAGCAAAACGTGATAGTAGTAGAACTAATTACCAGCGAAGTAAAATTAATTACAATGTAATAAAATATTTTTCTATATTTGTAGTAAAATTTATTGTAATCGTAATCAATTTTATTAGCTTTTTACTACAATCTTGTAGTAGAACTGATTACAGCCGATGTAAAATCCTTTACAATGTAATGAAATGGCTTTCTATATTTGTACTAAAAATGACTACAAAGGTAATTCAATTTATTAGCTTCTTATTAAAACTTTGTAATGTAATTTATTATAACAGAAGTACAATCAATTGCAGGGCAGTAAAAAGATAAATACATTTATCGTACAATATACTACAACCGTAGTAAGATTTACTTGCAAATTGTAGTATAATATTATATTGTACTACAATCGAAATGAACTTAGGATTCTCAAATAAAATAATCCGCTGTAAAAAATTTAAATTGAAACACACGATTAATTTTTAATTTAACTTTTATTGGTAATATAAAAATGTCAATATTTATTATTTCTAAATTATCTTAAATCGAAGGGCCAGTCTACCATCAGACAAATTGTGAGACAAACTAGGATAGTACTGAAATTCACAAATATTATTAAGACTTATGTTTTCTAAGTTGTCTTTTAGAATAAATGCATTCAAATGCATATCATAGTCAGAGAACATTTTTGTAAAGTCTACAATAACATTATCACCATATACTATCATTCCAATTATTTTATATATAACTTTATCATTTTGCTTGGATAAAAAGAACCCAGATTTATAAGAAGTTCCCTTAAAATTTAAATCATTTGCGAAAATCTGGATACCATTAATTCCAAATTCGTTTAGTTGTTTGAAGTAAGACTTTTCGGAGACACATAGTTTAATACTTTTATTAATTTTAATGATTTTATCAACATTCTCACAATAGAAAAAGTGTGCTAATTTAAAAGACTGTTTGACTGCAATAGAGTAGCTAAGATTTTTACATGAAGAATTAGACTGAGCTAGTAGAACTTCTAGTTTTATGGGAAGTGACATATTTTTTGAATCTATAATGCCGTAGTCAAATAGTTGCTTACAATCATTCAAATCCTCCAAAGAAAAGAACTTTTTTTGTATGAAGTACAAAATAATAAGGCACATATCATTTTTTTACACTCCTTCAAAAAGATCATGCATTATATCGACTGAGATATTAACTACGGCATGAAATGAAGGCAGGGCGGTAAAATACACGATTCTGAAATCCCTGTCGATTTGGGGTCTTTAAGTGCTAAATCGGATGTATAACTATCAACTGTTCTCAAGTTAGATTCTGTTTCGTAGCAAATGTGTTGTGTTTCTGATTTTATTGTTTTGCAAATTCTGCAAAAATGAAGCGCCGAAAATGATGACCGAAATCCAAGTATTTTATTCAATCCAAGATTATCTCCCGTCACTTGTCCTAAAATAAAATAAACCCTTTTTTTGACAGTCCCTTTTTCAATTACCAACCGTTAAGTTCTAAGTTCATTAAAATTTGTAATAGATTATAAACGATGTCATCGCGCTGATATTTTTTGAAATAGGCCGACTTTATTAACATAACAGGTAGAATATTACTAAAGTAAAGTAGGAAAATTCAAGTAAAAGGCAGAAATTGAATTTACGCCTGAGTGTGAACCTAAGACATTATCTGGGTTGAAGTCATCATTATACAGGAAGTATGGTATGGCAATTTTATTTTCGTTAAAAAATTTGGAATATGTTTCTCTCCAAACAAAGCCACAAACAAAATTGTTTATGCTATTGGAATCAACTATTAGATTATGCATTTCCGTTATACTTTCTTCCAGTAGATTACCAGTTTCAAAATATTTTTTTATTAAAAATAGTATTGCTTGAATTGTTCCTTTTGTGTCACTGTATTTTAAAACTGGGACACCCTTTTCAACAGTATTTTGAACTACGGATGAAATAGTTATATTAGTCGGTAGTTTAAATAAATGTTTCTGTTCTAAAACATTTTTAAATTTATGTTCGGTGTCAATTTCGGAAAAAGCATTTTCACAAAATTCCTTTACCTGTTCTACAGCTGTTTTAGAATCAACTGATTTTAGAAAATTGTGCATAGGCTCTAATAAATATTGATGAATATCTTTCACGATTTTGAAAATTAAATTTCTAGGAACTGAATTTTCATTCATCAAATTTAGAATAAATTATGCGTATATGTGTATTTATACTATTTTTACGATTTTTATTTAACGTGTCTAAAACGCGGTTTGTATGAAGTTCAAAATAGTTATAATAAAATTCGCTAAAACACGTTATGAATTTGGAAAAAATCGTTCATAACAAAATCGAACAACTTAGTACAGGTGTAGTACTTTGGTACTACAAATATTCATTTTATATTTTTTAATTTAATTTGATTTGTAATTAAATTTTATTTGAAGTGCAGTTAAATTTCTTCACCTTTAGCACTCAATATTTTATTTGTTTCATAACGTAGTGAAATTAACCGACGTTCGTCGTAAAATTGTAATCACATTTGATTACACTCGTAGTAACTATTAATACATTATTTGGTATTTTTACAATACTTGAAGTAAATTTCACTATCGAGTAGCAGAATTTTATTACATTTGTAGTATTTGGTGGTAAATTTGTAAAACATAAAAAAGTAGCGGTAAATTGGTTATTATATTTAATATTAACTTAATATAGATAGACTTTTAAACACGTTACACAAAAGTCATGAAATTCGTGTAATTATACACAAATATTTTTCTAAATTATTATATGTAATTAAAGTAAAATTAAAAGTTACGGATGTTAAAAGAACTTGTATATATGATTTTTGAATGATGATAACTAACACGTTGAAATATCGACAAGCCATATGAAAAAATTTTTTATGTTATATTAAAAGCTAAACTACATACTTTAATCTTAATTTTAATGTTTATTTCACCAACAAATGTGTACTTACTTAAACACTAAATCACTTAATCACTCACTGCCACGTTAAAATTAAAACAAAGGAAACTAAATAAGTAATACATATTATTATTCCTTACTGCACGAGAAACCACTTTATAATGAACAATTTACCGCAATTATCTTTATTTCCTTTCAATTTTGCTGCGATATACATACAACGAATGTAATAAAATCTACTTCTCGATAGGGAAGTTTACTTCAGCTGTTGTAAAAATGCAAAATAACGTAGTAATAGATATTACGCGTATAATTAAATGTGACGCATGCAGTTAATTTTACCTCGTTATACTGCACTTGTAATAAAATTTGTCTAAAATGTAATAAAATGAAGAAAATCTGAATATTTCTACTACAAAAGTACTACGCTTCCCAAGTATAACAAAACTGAAAACTTCAACCGGTTATCAATTTTTGTCCGGTTTTCAGACGAAAAAATTGGAAAATGATGAAATTTGGTTTCCAACTTTCAACGCATGTAACGTTGAAGTACAAATGTATTTTTGTTTTCTGTACACTCCATTACGATTGCGTTATACGTAAATAGTTCATGTGTTTGTTTATTAAAAAAATCGAAATCGACTGAAACCGATAGTGTGTAAAAGATAATAATTATGAAATAGGAATAAATTTATCAATAAAAGTGTTACAAGCAGACGCCTGGCCACTACTTGGTTCGACAACGATACCAATTACATTTCCGATACCTCATATCATATAAATTTTTGTGGACGAAAACTTACGTGGCTTCACCGTTTTTGTCATGATGAACTCAAAGTCTCATACCTCAAGAAACCCTATATCATTACGATGCAAACTTTTCAAATGGCTGTCCTATTGTTGTTTGAGACATGTGATGTGATGACGTAAGGATATACAAGAAACGCTACAGTTAAATAATGAAATGTTACAAAAGCATATTCAAAGTTTAATTGAATCAAAATTGTTGCTGTGTGGGACAGAGGTTGGTTTTTTTGTTTTACTAGGTCTTGTACCTTGAATACAATATAATATTGTAACGCTTTTTTTCTTTACAGAAATTAGAAGATTCAACCGAAATTATTGACTATTCAAACAAAAGGACTAAGTTTAAAATTACTGCAGCTCTCCAACGTGAAACACCTCAGGAAGTTGAACATGCGATGCACGCAGTAAATGAAGATAGAAAAATGTATTTACTCAGGTGGAGTTAAAATTTATATATTATAATAAATGTAATATTGTAATTTATACATGTAATAAAAATAAAAGGTATTCTTAAAAAAAATATATTTTTAATTAAAGCTAGATTTAAATTCAAAAGTGAAATTTTGGCGCCAAAATTTATATTATAAGCCCCGCCACAAATTTGTCGTACCATAACCTAACTTTTCTTTTCATCATTTTCCGAGTTTTTTGGCCAACTTTCATAGGAAATCTTATAATAAGTCGGACATTAATTCGGAAAAGAATCGGAGATGAAATCAGCGAAATGTCAGAAAAATACAAAAACTTTCGGATATAAAAATACTTGGGTTGTACTAAATTGTTCGGTTTTGTAATGGATTTTACTAATAATGAATGTTTCCTAATTCATTACCCGGTTTTGTAAATTTTACTGCAATTATTTTTCTCTGTGTAGAGTGGAATTTTTTGTAGTTTGGTCGAAGCTGCCTGATGAGTAGACCATACTTTTCAGTACGAAACCAAACTACCAACAGAAAGAACTCATGGAGGGTTTTCATTTTTGCAGAGTGGTACATTGGTATAACTCTTTGGGCCTTCAGCCAAAATTACGGGGAGAGGGGAAGATATTTCTACTTTTTTTCAGTAGATACATTATGAGCGATTGGCCTCTGTATTTTTCTGATTTACCAAATCGAAAATATTGGGATTGCCATTAACAATTAATATATTTGTCTTTAAAAAATGTTGAAAAATCAAACTGATTACAGACAGACAAATTAAATTCTTAATAAACCAAATTTTGTACACCAAAAAAAAATAATAATCTAGTGGTATTCTTAAATTAACTATAAAACTATAAATAAATAAAAAGTTTAAGATAAAATAAATTAAACAGTGAATAAAATATGAGCAGTTAAAGAATTTAAGTGAAATTCTACCCGTTCGGGTCTGAAAAAGTAGTTTGCCTTGATGAACTTGACTTTATGCTTTATGATTTCTATTTGTAGTATTCGTTCACACTCATAAAAAATAGTTTACCAACTTTCCATTCCCTAAAAATAAAAGCTCTTATTCATAGGAGACTTCGTCGATTTTCCAGCCATTAATTATTCCACAATAATTTTGATTCGTATTTAATATTTCGGCCTCCCAATCATTCATTGTTCTTCTAGGGTGGATATTCAAGATCTAATTCAACGTCGATTCAAAAATCGTATTCCAAATTTGCATAATTACCGATAGAGATTACATCATTTCGTAGTTCTTCATTTTCACTTAAGTTTATATCAATATTGGAACTCGATGCTACCAAACTACATTTAGCGAAATATTTCTCACCATTTTTTCGCTGACGTTTTGCCATGCTTCCTTTATATAATCAATCACATCAGCCAAACTAATTTGTTTCACTAATTCATCCAAATTATCAGCAGTCTCCATTTTCGCGATTATTGTCGTGAGCAATCGTCGCCTATAATGGAATTTAAAATTTTGGATGATACTCTGCTACATTGTCCAACATAAAATAATTTTTGCTATTAATTTTTATTAGCCATTTTTCAAAAGTGGAACTGGTCATCCAAGCTGTCTCGTTATACAGCTCTATACTCCTTAGTTCAAAATGTTCATATTTTTAAATCATATTGGCTATTTTGACGAGATGATTTTAAGGGGTTTCTCTTTTTTCCCAATGGCATTGACACGCAACATTATGGTGATTCGCTGCAACATTTTTTAGAACCATGTGCATTTGTTCCTTTAACGATAAATGATACCGGAGTGAAGTTTCTAACGTTAATTTAAAGTGTAGTTTGCCACTAAAAATAGTGTAAGAAATAAGTGGTAGAAAAAGTGTTAAAAAAAGTTACTAACGTTAAAAAATGTAGCTACACAAAAAAGCGTTAAATGAGAAATTAAAAAAACATTATTTTCTCATATTTCGATTTAAAATTAATAATGCAAAAAGGTTATAAAAAATTGCCAATACTAACCAAATTTCGAATTAATCAAAACGTTATATTTTATTTCAATTAATTCAATAAACCATTAACCATCAATTAATTAATTAACCCTAAATAAACCATTTATTATTTTAATACTAAAATGAGGGCGAAAGTGCCGCATTAAATCAAATAACACAAATTTAACAGATACGCTTATGTAGGAGCTATATTCCACGGACTGAGAATATAATAATCCGGTTAGAATATGATGGGTTGGGCTCGAATGGCAAATTTTCAAAGGAAAACTAATTTTTCCAAAATGATTTGGAGGCGCTACTACCCTAAGTCAAATAACAAAAATCTCAGAGATGTGCTCATGTACTGACTATATACAACGGATCAGGAATATAATAAGCTGACTAGGAGTGCATATGCCATTCACTTATGATGGGTTGGGGTCGAATGACAAATTTTCAAAAATTAAGAAATTTTCCAAAAATGATTTGAAAGCGGTACTACACTAAGTCAAATAACAAAAATCTCAGAGATGTGCTCATATACTGACTGTATACAGCGGATCAGGAATATAATGAGCTGGCTAGGAGTGCATATGCCATTCACTTATGATGGGTTGGGCTCGAATGACAAATTTTCCAAAATTAAGAAATTTTCCAAAAATGATTTGAAAGCAGTACTACACTAAGTCAAATAACAAAAATTTCAGAGATGTGCTCATATACTGACTCAGGAATATAATCAGGAATATAATGATCAGGAATATAATGAGCTGGCTAGGAGTGCATATGCCATTCACTTATGATGGGTTGGGCTCGAATGACAAATTTTCAAAAATTAAGGAATTTTCCAAAAATGATTTGAAAGCGGTACTACACTAAGTCAAATAACAAAAATCTCAGAGATGTGCTCATATACTGACTATATACAACGGATCTGGAATATAATGAGCTGACTAGGAGTGCATATGCCATTCACTTATGATGGGTTGGGGTCGAATGACAAATTTTCAAAAATTAAGGAATTTTCCAAAAATGATTTGAAAGCGGTACTACACTAAGTCAAATAACAAAAATCACAGAGATGTGCTCATATACTGACTATATACAACGGATCTGGAATATAATAAGCTGGCTAGAAGTGCATATGCCATTCACTTATGATGGGTTGGGCTCGAATGACAAATTTTCAAAAATTAAGAAATTTTCCCAAAAATGATTTGAAAGCGGTACTACACTAAGTCAAATAACAAAAATCACAGAGATGTGCTCATATACTGACTATATACAACGGATCTGGAATATAATGAGCTGACTAGGAGTGCATATGCCATTCACTTATGATGGGTTGGGCTCGAATGACAAATTTTCAAAAATTAAGGAATTTTCCCAAAAATGATTTGAAAGCGGTACTACACTAAGTCAAATAACAAAAATCTCAGAGATGTGCTCATATACTGACTATATACAACGGATCTGGAATATAATGAGCTGACTAGGAGTGCATATGCCATTCACTTATGATGGGTTGGGCTCGAATGACAAATTTTCAAAAATTAAGAAATTTTCCCAAAAATGATTTGAAAGCGGTACTACACTAAGTCAAATAACAAAAATCACAGAGATGTGCTCATATACTGACTATATACAACGGATCTGGAATATAATAAGCTGGCTAGAAGTGCATATGCCATTCACTTATGATGGGTTGGGCTCGAATGACAAATTTTCAAAAATTAAGAAATTTTCCCAAAAATGATTTGAAAGCGGTACTACACTAAGTCAAATAACAAAAATCTCAGAGATGTGCTCATATACTGACTATATACAACGGATCTGGAATATAATGAGCTGACTAGGAGTGCATATGCCATTCACTTATGATGGGTTGGGCTCGAATGACAAATTTTCAAAAATTAAGAAATTTTCCCAAAAATGATTTGAAAGCGGTACTACACTAAGTCAAATAACAAAAATCACAGAGATGTGCTCATATACTGACTATATACAACGGATCTGGAATATAATGAGCTGACTAGGAGTGCATATGCCATTCACTTATGATGGGTTGGGCTCGAATGACAAATTTTCAAAAATTAAGAAATTTTCCCAAAAATGATTTGAAAGCGGTACTACACTAAGTCAAATAACAAAAATCTCAGAGATGTGCTCATATACCGACTATATACAGCGGATCAGGAATATAATGAGCTGGCTAGAAGTGCATATGCCATTCACTTATGATGGGTTGGGCTCGAATGACAAATTTTCAAAAATTAAGAAATTTTCCCAAAAATGATTTGAAAGCGGTACTACACTAAGTCAAATAACAAAAATCTCAGAGATGTGCTCATATACTGACTATATACAACGGATCTGGAATATAATGAGCTGACTAGGAGTGCATATGCCATTCACTTATGATGGGTTGGGCTCGAATGACAAATTTTCAAAAATTAAGAAATTTTCCCAAAAATGATTTGAAAGCGGTACTACACTAAGTCAAATAACAAAAATCTCAGAGATGTGCTCATATACTGACTATATACAACTGATCTGGAATATAATGAGCTGACTAGGAGTGCATATGCCATTCACTTATGATGGGTTGGGCTCGAATGACAAATTTTCAAAAATTAAGAAATTTTCCCAAAAATGATTTGAAAGCGGTACTACACTAAGTCAAATAACAAAAATCACAGAGATGTGCTCATATACTGACTATATACAACGGATCTGGAATATAATGAGCTGACTAGGAGTGCATATGCCATTCACTTATGATGGGTTGGGCTCGAATGACAAATTTTCAAAAATTAAGAAATTTTCCCAAAAATGATTTGAAAGCGGTACTACACTAAGTCAAATAACAAAAATCTCAGAGATGTGCTCATATACCGACTATATACAGCGGATCAGGAATATAATTAGCTGGCTAGAAGTGCATATGCCATTCACTTATGATGGGTTGGGCTCGAATGACAAATTTTCAAAAATTAAGAAATTTTCCCAAAAATGATTTGAAAGCGGTACTACACTAAGTCAAATAACAAAAATCACAGAGATGTGCTCATATACTGACTATATACAACGGATCTGGAATATAATGAGCTGACTAGGAGTGCATATGCCATTCACTTATGATGGGTTGGGCTCGAATGACAAATTTTCAAAAATTAAGGAATTTTCCCAAAAATGATTTGAAAGCGGTACTACACTAAGTCAAATAACAAAAATCTCAGAGATGTGCTCATATACTGACTATATACAACGGATCTGGAATATAATGAGCTGACTAGGAGTGCATATGCCATTCACTTATGATGGGTTGGGCTCGAATGACAAATTTTCAAAAATTAAGAAATTTTCCCAAAAATGATTTGAAAGCGGTACTACACTAAGTCAAATAACAAAAATCACAGAGATGTGCTCATATACTGACTATATACAACGGATCTGGAATATAATAAGCTGGCTAGAAGTGCATATGCCATTCACTTATGATGGGTTGGGCTCGAATGACAAATTTTCAAAAATTAAGGAATTTTCCCAAAATTGATTTGAAAGCGGTACTACACTAAGTCAAATAACAAAAATCTCAGAGATGTGCTCATATACTGACTATATACAACGGATCTGGAATATAATGAGCTGACTAGGAGTGCATATGCCATTCACTTATGAAGGGTTGGGCTCGAATGACAAATTTTCAAAAATTAAGAAATTTTCCCAAAAATGATTTGAAAGCGGTACTACACTAAGTCAAATAACAAAAATCACAGAGATGTGCTCATATACTGACTATATACAACGGATCTGGAATATAATGAGCTGACTAGGAGTGCATATGCCATTCACTTATGATGGGTTGGGCTCGAATGACAAATTTTCAAAAATTAAGGAATTTTCCCAAAAATGATTTGAAAGCGGTACTACACTAAGTCAAATAACAAAAATCTCAGAGATGTGCTCATATACTGACTATATACAACGGATCTGGAATATAATGAGCTGACTAGGAGTGCATATGCCATTCACTTATGATGGGTTGGGCTCGAATGACAAATTTTCAAAAATTAAGAAATTTTCCCAAAAATGATTTGAAAGCGGTACTACACTAAGTCAAATAACAAAAATCACAGAGATGTGCTCATATACTGACTATATACAACGGATCTGGAATATAATAAGCTGGCTAGAAGTGCATATGCCATTCACTTATGATGGGTTGGGCTCGAATGACAAATTTTCAAAAATTAAGAAATTTTCCCAAAAATGATTTGAAAGCGGTACTACACTAAGTCAAATAACAAAAATCTCAGAGATGTGCTCATATACTGACTATATACAACGGATCTGGAATATAATGAGCTGACTAGGAGTGCATATGCCATTCACTTATGATGGGTTGGGCTCGAATGACAAATTTTCAAAAATTAAGAAATTTTCCCAAAAATGATTTGAAAGCGGTACTACACTAAGTCAAATAACAAAAATCACAGAGATGTGCTCATATACTGACTATATACAACGGATCTGGAATATAATGAGCTGACTAGGAGTGCATATGCCATTCACTTATGATGGGTTGGGCTCGAATGACAAATTTTCAAAAATTAAGAAATTTTCCCAAAAATGATTTGAAAGCGGTACTACACTAAGTCAAATAACAAAAATCTCAGAGATGTGCTCATATACCGACTATATACAGCGGATCAGGAATATAATGAGCTGGCTAGAAGTGCATATGCCATTCACTTATGATGGGTTGGGCTCGAATGACAAATTTTCAAAAATTAAGAAATTTTCCCAAAAATGATTTGAAAGCGGTACTACACTAAGTCAAATAACAAAAATCTCAGAGATGTGCTCATATACTGACTATATACAACGGATCTGGAATATAATGAGCTGACTAGGAGTGCATATGCCATTCACTTATGATGGGTTGGGCTCGAATGACAAATTTTCAAAAATTAAGAAATTTTCCCAAAAATGATTTGAAAGCGGTACTACACTAAGTCAAATAACAAAAATCTCAGAGATGTGCTCATATACTGACTATATACAACGGATCTGGAATATAATGAGCTGACTAGGAGTGCATATGCCATTCACTTATGATGGGTTGGGCTCGAATGACAAATTTTCAAAAATTAAGAAATTTTCCCAAAAATGATTTGAAAGCGGTACTACACTAAGTCAAATAACAAAAATCACAGAGATGTGCTCATATACTGACTATATACAACGGATCTGGAATATAATGAGCTGACTAGGAGTGCATATGCCATTCACTTATGATGGGTTGGGCTCGAATGACAAATTTTCAAAAATTAAGGAATTTTCCCAAAAATGATTTGAAAGCGGTACTACACTAAGTCAAATAACAAAAATCTCAGAGATGTGCTCATATACTGACTATATACAACGGATCTGGAATATAATGAGCTGACTAGGAGTGCATATGCCATTCACTTATGATGGGTTGGGCTCGAATGACAAATTTTCAAAAATTAAGAAATTTTCCCAAAAATGATTTGAAAGCGGTACTACACTAAGTCAAATAACAAAAATCACAGAGATGTGCTCATATACTGACTATATACAACGGATCTGGAATATAATAAGCTGGCTAGAAGTGCATATGCCATTCACTTATGATGGGTTGGGCTCGAATGACAAATTTTCAAAAATTAAGGAATTTTCCCAAAATTGATTTGAAAGCGGTACTACACTAAGTCAAATAACAAAAATCTCAGAGATGTGCTCATATACTGACTATATACAACGGATCTGGAATATAATGAGCTGACTAGGAGTGCATATGCCATTCACTTATGAAGGGTTGGGCTCGAATGACAAATTTTCAAAAATTAAGAAATTTTCCCAAAAATGATTTGAAAGCGGTACTACACTAAGTCAAATAACAAAAATCACAGAGATGTGCTCATATACTGACTATATACAACGGATCTGGAATATAATGAGCTGACTAGGAGTGCATATGCCATTCACTTATGATGGGTTGGGCTCGAATGACAAATTTTCAAAAATTAAGGAATTTTCCCAAAAATGATTTGAAAGCGGTACTACACTAAGTCAAATAACAAAAATCTCAGAGATGTGCTCATATACTGACTATATACAACGGATCTGGAATATAATGAGCTGACTAGGAGTGCATATGCCATTCACTTATGATGGGTTGGGCTCGAATGACAAATTTTCAAAAATTAAGAAATTTTCCCAAAAATGATTTGAAAGCGGTACTACACTAAGTCAAATAACAAAAATCACAGAGATGTGCTCATATACTGACTATATACAACGGATCTGGAATATAATAAGCTGGCTAGAAGTGCATATGCCATTCACTTATGATGGGTTGGGCTCGAATGACAAATTTTCAAAAATTAAGAAATTTTCCCAAAAATGATTTGAAAGCGGTACTACACTAAGTCAAATAACAAAAATCTCAGAGATGTGCTCATATACTGACTATATACAACGGATCTGGAATATAATGAGCTGACTAGGAGTGCATATGCCATTCACTTATGATGGGTTGGGCTCGAATGACAAATTTTCAAAAATTAAGAAATTTTCCCAAAAATGATTTGAAAGCGGTACTACACTAAGTCAAATAACAAAAATCACAGAGATGTGCTCATATACTGACTATATACAACGGATCTGGAATATAATGAGCTGACTAGGAGTGCATATGCCATTCACTTATGATGGGTTGGGCTCGAATGACAAATTTTCAAAAATTAAGAAATTTTCCCAAAAATGATTTGAAAGCGGTACTACACTAAGTCAAATAACAAAAATCTCAGAGATGTGCTCATATACCGACTATATACAGCGGATCAGGAATATAATGAGCTGGCTAGAAGTGCATATGCCATTCACTTATGATGGGTTGGGCTCGAATGACAAATTTTCAAAAATTAAGAAATTTTCCCAAAAATGATTTGAAAGCGGTACTACACTAAGTCAAATAACAAAAATCTCAGAGATGTGCTCATATACTGACTATATACAACGGATCTGGAATATAATGAGCTGACTAGGAGTGCATATGCCATTCACTTATGATGGGTTGGGCTCGAATGACAAATTTTCAAAAATTAAGAAATTTTCCCAAAAATGATTTGAAAGCGGTACTACACTAAGTCAAATAACAAAAATCTCAGAGATGTGCTCATATACTGACTATATACAACGGATCTGGAATATAATGAGCTGACTAGGAGTGCATATGCCATTCACTTATGATGGGTTGGGCTCGAATGACAAATTTTCAAAAATTAAGAAATTTTCCCAAAAATGATTTGAAAGCGGTACTACACTAAGTCAAATAACAAAAATCTCAGAGATGTGCTCATATACTGACTATACACAACTGATCTGGAATATAATGAGCTGACTAGGAGTGCATATGCCATTCACTTATGATGGGTTGGGGTCGAATGACAAATTTTCAAAAATTAAGGAATTTTCCAAAAATGATTTGAAAGCGGTACTACACTAAGTCAAATAACAAAAATCACAGAGATGTGCTCATATACTGACTATATACAACGGATCTGGAATATAATAAGCTGGCTAGAAGTGCATATGCCATTCACTTATGATGGGTTGGGCTCGAATGACAAATTTTCAAAAATTAAGAAATTTTCCCAAAAATGATTTGAAAGCGGTACTACACTAAGTCAAATAACAGAAATCTCAGAGATGTGCTCATATACTGACTATATACAACGGATCTGGAATATAATGAGCTGACTAGGAGTGCATATGCCATTCACTTATGATGGATTGGGCTCGAATGACAAATTTTCAAAAATTAAGAAATTTTCCCAAAAATTATTAAATTTTATTCATTTCAACTTAAACAAAAAAAAAAAAAAAAAAAAATCGGGTTTAGTATATAAAGGAAATTTTTTCTCATTTTGTTTTAATACTTTTTCAGATTTCGTGCTGTTCAGATCGTATTGTGTTTTTTGGTGATTTTTTGTGTTTCTTCTGCTATTCATATTCAAAAGTTTTTTTCAAAACTCGACCCTCGCTATTTTTTGGACTGTTTTAAAACTCATTTTATATTGTTGATTTGCTCGTTTATATTATTGACCTTGGCTTTTTATTGGATTTTCTTTATTACCGGATTTTAATTTGTTTATTGTTTAGCGTTATTATTTGTGATTTACTTTATTGGTGTAAATTATCACTAATTATGTCGGCTTCACATAAAAAATATAATTATAAGCTAAAGCGGAACTCTGTTAACCTACCAAGTTTGGTTTTGGCTTTAAACCAGTTAAACATTGGTGATATTAATCATTTGGATATCGGAAAAGGTTCAAACTGTGATTTGGTGGTTAATATTTGTTCTGAATTGAAATTAAAAAATAATAAAACTAATCGTTGCAGAATAGTAAATTTCATAGAAAAAAATAAACAATTAATTTTAAAATCTCTGGAAGATATTACCGATGTTGTAGTATTACATAAAGATCGTGATATGAGTGCAGACATTGAAAGTTCAATTAACGAAATTAAATCTGACTTGTCTCAAGACTGTAAATATGATGTCTCAATTCAAAGTAACATAATTTCAAAAGAAGTAATAGCAGATTACATTAACACGGACGATGCACACGATTTAAAATCTAAATTTTTATTTAAACATGCATCGAATGATTTTGAAAAATTATGTACTTCGAAAAATTCTGAAATTTCCAATTTTAAACTTATTGGCAGTGCGAAATTCACGGGCGACTGGACTGGCGACAATCTCAGTCGTGAAGAAATTCGCAATAAAATCGATGATTGTTTAGTAGAAGTTGGCAATCCGTGTGTCATATCTTTTGAAACAATTCGTAAATTGGTCAAAAAAGGAAAAGGCTTTACAGTTTATGGTCACTGCAAAATGGTCCATGAAAAAAAATACAAATTCCAATTAAAAGACAACTCTTTATTGGAAATTTTTGTTAATGGTGAGGCTTGCGTTGCTCATTATGACAAAAAAATGTTTAAGCAAGTAAGAGGAGTAAAACGTGAAACGTTTAAAAAACGTTTAGTGGGTACTTCGTGCCATAATATTGGCTTGGATTTGGCTGATGAAACAAATATCAAATTATTTGAAAAGGGAAACACGCAGTCATTTATCCCGTCTCAGACAATTCGAAAAATTAAATCAGAATTACTCAAGACAAACGATTTGGTTACGGATTGTGATGTGATTGATATCTGCCAAATGTCAATGGTGGAGCCAAAAAAAATAAGTATATTTACAACACATCTGTGGATCCACTAAAAATTGTTTGCTTTCGGCAGTCAACGTTACAACTTTTAAACAAGTATTCTGTAAAAGGCATATATTTTGACGCTACTGGAAAGGTAGTGAAACACCCTATTTGTCACCCTTACCACAGTTACAAGAGGATTTTATATTATGCATGTGTGGTTAATATTAATTCCCAATTAATTCCTATCGGTGAATTAATATCTTCTACGCACAATACTGAAGCCATCAAACGGTTCTTAGATGATCTAAGAGTAAATATGCCCAGAGATTTTCTACCGAAATATTTTGTGACAGATTGGTCTTGGGCTTTGATAAAGTCAATGCAGCAAAGTTTTAATTCAATGAGCGTTTTAGAATATTTAAGCTATACTTATGATGTGTTAACATCAAATAAACTACCAGATAAAGTCGGCAGTTTTATTTGTTGTAGCCACTTCGTGAATATAATTTCAACTCAAGTTACAAACAAATACAATTAAGTGACTTCGGAGGTACGGCATTTTATTTTAGATGTTTTTTGTATGTTACTAAATAGTAAACATTTAACCGAAATCGATTTAATTTTTGAATCATTTTGTTTTATATTGTGTTCGAGATTTTCAAGCCATCTAGTTTCAGAATCCCTTAATACTTTAAAAAAAGTGCTAAATGGTGCATCGGACAATTTGAAAATAACACCTTCTGAATCTGCAGAATGGAGATCTGTCCAAAGGACTTCATTTTTTAGTAAATCAATCTTTAGCAGTAGCCCTTATTTTACCAGATACAATAATATTTATTTAAATGTAAAGCAACAAATAAAACCTGAAAACGATAATAGCCAAATTAACAATTTTTTTAACGAAGAATTTTTAGTTTTTTCTATTAAAAGTTATATGGCGTATTTGCCGCTTTGGGGAGTATGCTTTGCATTTAAAATGGGAATTGAGGGAAGACTATCGAACGCTAGTGCTGAGAGTTGGTTTTCAATTGTCAAAAATCACTATACAAAACACGAAATATTACGAATTGTTAGATTTGTTAATATTATGAGGGAGAAAACAAGCAAGCTAGAAAAAATGGTCCAATTGTCGGCCATGGTCACTGAATCAAAAATTTTAAAACGAAAAATTTACAGTCCCAGACCAAATGATCCAGATAGCGATATGCATGAAGAGATGTGGAGTAAAAAAATAAAAATTACGAATTCCCCGAAACATTTTGGAAAAAGAGTTTTAACACGATTTTCAAAAATAAACACAAAAAAAAAATGATTCTTATGAAAATAATAAAACTGAAGACTGCAGAATTCTTCAGAATGGTTTCAATTGTGAAGATGAGTCTAAAGTAATAAAAATTACAAATACTTGTGCTTTTGATTCGACAGCGCAAATTTTTATGTGCCTGTACTTGGATTTCGAATATTACAATGGCTTTTTTCGATCATCTGTAAACAATTTTTTTAAATTTATTCGTGAAATGGCAAATTCAAATGAAACCGATTCAGTTCACAACAGCAGATCAAAGTTGATATTAAAGATCTACGAAAACAGCCCAGCATTAGATTCAACAAAAAATAACATTTCGTTAGATGCTTCTTGTCCTATATCTTTCATTATAGAAAAAGTTCTTCCGTCGCCTCTAACTGAAACTCGAAATTGCTCGAAATGTGAACCAACACCTGCCTTGAGACCAACGTTTTATGTTCCTCTTAAAGATGTTTTCAAATTAAACCAACGCTCGCTCAGCAATTTGCAAACAACCATAGATTTTGAGAGATCGTGTTGTTCGAAATGCCTTGCGGAACGACCGAGACGATTTTTTACAAACTATGGCATTGCAATTGTTGACGTAAAACCTATCAATAACGTTTACAATATTAAAATAAATGAAATTAGCCAACAATTATCTCTAGATCATGAAGATCTCCAATTAAGAGGAATAATTCACTTTGAAATGATGAAGCTGAAAAATTCGAATGGCCATTTTCGTGCCTATATTAAGCGACACAATAATAATTGGGAATTACATGACGAAATGTTGCAATTTCCCATAGAAGTCACTGCAGCAACTAAAATAAATCCGGCAATTTTAATTTATTCAAAACATTAATTATAAACAAAATTTTTGAAAATTTGTTGAACTTAACATTAAACAAGAATAACAAATATAGAATTAAAAACCATAAAAGGGATATGCTATGTTAATAGAATATATTCATTACTCGAGCACATCTCTGAGATTTTTGTTATTTGACTTAGTGTAGTACCGCTTTCAAATCATTTTTGGAAAATTTCTTAATTTTTAAAAATTTGTCATTCGACCCCAACCCATCATAAGTGAATGGCATATGCACTCCTAGCCAGCTCATTATATTCCTGATCCGCTGTATACAGTCAGTATATGAGCACATCTCTGAGATTTTTGTTATTTGACTTAGTGTAGTACCGCTTTCAAATCATTTTTGGAAAATTTCTTAATTTTTGAAAATTTGTCATTCGACCCCAACCCATCATAAGTGAATGGCATATGCACTCCTAGTCAGCTTATTATATTCCTGATCCGTTGTATATAGTCAGTACATGAGCACATCTCTGAGATTTTTGTTATTTGACTTAGGGTAGTAGCGCCTCCAAATCATTTTGGAAAAATTAGTTCTCCTTTGAAAATTTGCCATTCGAGCCCAACCCATCATATTCTAACCGGATTATTATATTCTCAGTCCGTGGAATATAGCTCCTACATAAGCATATCTGTTAAATTTGTGTTATTTGATTTAATGCGGCACTTTCGCCCTCATTTTAGTATTAAAATAATAAATGGTTTATTTAGGGTTAATTAATTAATTGATGTTTAATGGTTTATTGAATTAATTGAAATAAAATATAACGTTTTGATTAATTCGAAATTTGGTTAGTATTGGCAATTTTTTATAACCTTTTTGCATTATTAATTTTAAATCGAAATATGAGAAAATAATGTTTTTTTAATTTCTCATTTAACGCTTTTTTGTGTAGCTACATTTTTTAACGTTAGTAACTTTTTTTAACACTTTTTCTACCACTTATTTCTTACACTATTTTTAGTGGCAAACTACACTTTAAATTAACGTTAGAAACTTCACTCCGGTATAAATGATTTAGTAGGCAACTCTCTAAAAAAAGACTGCTTTCATCGAGATTACAAATGTATTTTGGTTCATAACTTTCAATCATTAAAAGCAAACGCGCAATCCAAATAGATATTACCTTAACACACACAGATGCACTTTCCCCCACTTAAGGCTCTAAACACAATATGGTTTCTAGCGCAAACTTTATTGAGCCAACCGTAGCCAGCTACAAAATTGACTTTTTTTAAAGTTTTCCCAATGAAATTATTTTTCTTTTAGTATCGACCCCACGAACCTTTTGTGTTTTACCACAACCGCATATATCTCAACCAATTCTCTTTGTGACATGCCCTGTGCAGAAATTGAAATGAAATTTTTTCTCGAGTAATCTCGGTGAATCAAGGGAGTTTTTTTTTAAATTACTAAAATTCTATCGAAAAAATACTTTTATTGCATTCATTTATTTCAAGTTTCCTGACGAAGAAACATTTCATTAATTTTTAATTGAAGTACAGGCCAAAGAGTAAACAGAGAATTTTTGTTGCTTTGACATTGATTCACAATATTTCGAAATTCAGAAAAGTTTAAAAATTATGATCCAAAGCGCTCTATATTCTCTCTTAGGGCCGACCATAAGGGGGTTCGGCAGATGTGAGTAGAGTGACATTTTTTGGCGCTTTTTAGCAAAAAAAAATCCAGACCACTCTCTATAGGGTTAGTGAAAAATGTACATAAACGGCCTTGTTTACGAGATAAATTACTTGCACTTCATTTTTCCATTAATTCGACTTCGATTTGAATAATTTTAAGTTTTCACTTCAAATTTAGTATCGACTAAACATGAACTTAAAAGAAAATTGATCTCAAAATTCAAACAAAATTCTTATTTTACGACTACTTGAAAGTTTGTAACAGAACTAAAATCATCCAAATTCATGTTTGGATCTCATAGTGGCCAATGCCATTAAATGAACAATACGAGGTTTGTCAAAATTCATCCCTAAGCTAAACTCAGTTGAGGAATATACATTTCCAAACATCCAAGGAATACAAGTTACTTGCATATGCATACCAATCGAACTAATACAATAAACGAGCTAAACATAGCCTCAAAAGAAGACTGGAGACGAACTAACAATCGAGAATATTAAATAGTTTTAAAGAGAATATGGACGACGACAATGAATGGCGACGAATACTTTAGATCTACCAAAATGCTAAAAAGCAATCAATCATCGTTCAGATAAAATTTCGAGCAAATGTAAATCTGGATTTAAATAAGGTCAATTTAAGCCGACATTTTTTTGTAACAATCGTGCAACACTAATTATTTGGTTAACCTTAATCGAATTTGCATCCTCTAGTTAGGAGCTACGAAATAAGGTGGCATGATTTAATATCATAAAAAATTTGAATTTGAATCGGAAAAAGTTCGAATTAAACTCGATTTTTTATTTTCATTCAAAAAAAATGTAGAATTAAACCCAGAAGACAAATTGGGATTTTGTGGTTCTGCGTTTATTCTGCGGTTTATTGTTTTCCATTCAACAACCAATTTCCATTTTTCAGAAATTATACGAGCGTAAAAATTTATAAGTCAACAGAACCTAATATGTTTTCTAGTTTATTACGAACAAAAAAATGGAACTAAGCTCGAAAAATTACGGGATTTAACTCAGACAGAAACAAACTGTTTTACGAGTTTAATATCATTTTTTATGAATATTTTCCAATTTTAATTGAAATTAAAGCCAGCCCAACTTCAAACAAATTTTGCGACTTTAATTCCATTTTATTTACGAGTTCAATTCCAACGACTTAATTTCGGGCATCCTCTACTTATACGAAACGATAATGATTTTTTATAAAGATATTGTCCCAGTACGAACCCATTTCTCGAGAAACAAGGATTCCCGAAAGTAATGAAATAAAATTTCTCGAGAAACGAAATTTAAATGTTTCGAAAATTCTCGAGAGAGTAATTCCTGATCGCAATCTCTAGTTGTGCATACTATACTATTTAATATGATCGTGTTTGAGGGCAGTATTTCTTTACCAATGCACAAAGTAATAATGGTCACGGTCAGGTCGGGGAAGTAGTCTTTTAAGAGAGACGATTTTCCTAAATATAGAGAAGTTATTTTACAATAAAATGGTATTTTCTGGAGGTGATCTTTTTCGAGGGGTGGTCGTCTGTGGAACTTTCACTGTATATAAATATATATATATATATATATATATATATATATATATATATATATATATATATATATATATATATATATATATATACATATATATATATATATATATATATATATATATATATATATATATATATATATATATATATATATATATATATATATATATATACATATATATATATATATATATATATATATATATATATATATATATATATATATATATATATATATATATATATATATATATTTATATATATATATGTATATATATATATATATATATATATATATATATATATATATATATATATATATATATATATATATATATTTATATATATTTATATATATGCTATGTAACTGCGTGAAGCTAGAACAAATTTTAGTTTCTTTTAACTAGCGACACATGGGTATAATAGCAAAACTTTCAATAGAAATTTCCGATGTGTTTCCGATAGCTTGCTATCCGGAGGTGATAAAAAAATGCGGCTAAAGTCAGGGTTAGCTGGTTGGTTAGTTATATGTAGAATTAGTCGTATGAAGTTTGCAACGGTAAATGGTAGACACAAAAAAAAATGTAAAATTTAGCTTCTAATTAAACATATGTTTTGAAAAGTTTAACAAGAAATATATAGGCTGTAAGTCCAACTTGTAAACTTGATTAATAGTGCTCATTATTACAGTTTCGTCAAGGAATCATAATATCTAAATGAAAATCAGAAACACAGCTAAGTGTAGGATCGAAACTATATACTTAACAAATGTTAGCTTGTTTCCAAAATTTAGCGTTCTGACAAGAGTATCTGTGTGATGTTCTTAATGTTGCGATAGAAAAGCGAAGCTATATACAGTAAAATACAGAAAAGGGGGTGTTTACTCAAAGAAAAAGTGGTAGACTAGCAAATTATTTTCTTTATAGTTTTTTCGTACAAAATACTGTGGGTTACCAAATTATTAGGGATACGTCTAATCTTGTCGAAACATGTTGCATTCAGGCGATTTATGAATTTAACAAACAATTTTTAACGGGAAGCAATAAGAAACTATTATATTTAAAATTGTTGTTTTAAGTACATATTAGGTGAATTCAAAAGACAAATTTTAACCTTGTACTAAATAATAAGTATATGTACTAAAAGTACAAATATATTATTTTTCTAAACTAGATACGATAAAATCTTCAGAAAAAAGCAATTTCTAGCAAAGCTAGAACAAAATTTTGAATGAATGTATTAATTCACTTTTTTTATTTGGCATTTTGTGCCAGCCGAGCTATCGTTCGTTGAACGTTTAAATCTATTTATTTAAATTAGTACATTATTTAGTACTTACTAGTATAACTGTTAGCACACAAACAAAAGTTACATTTTTATGTGCCTAATTTATTAGTTGTACTTGAAATTTAGTTTTTATTTGTTTTAGTTCTTCCAATTTTATTGATATTGATGCTTAGATTTAGTTTATTTAATCCCCTAAAGAGAGGTTTTTCTAGAAAGCTTTTTCTTTTTTCTGAAGATATTTCTAATTAAGATAAAAATATATTGCGAATTTTAGTACATATATTATTTAGTGCAAAACTTAACCTTTTAGGACAACACTTTTTAAACATAATAACGAACATATTATGAAAGCCATATTTATCGTATATTGCATAAAGTCACTGTATGCGGAGATCTCCAAAATTCGTGCTAATTAGCATAGTGTAGCGGAACTTCCATATAGACGGTTTTCTATGAAATTGATAATTTTAAAAATTCCAGAGACCAATCCTCTATTTTTGAATGTTTAGTTCATTTTCTATAATCTATTTATACCTGCCAAGAAAGACAGTTACTGGTAACTTTTGAACTGTTCGTTAAAAAGCTAATATATTATCCAATATTCTACAGAGTTCTTATTTGCTAAATTCTAGATTATCGTCACTGAAAATACATTACGAGGTGACACGGAACGGAAATGTTTAATACTGAAGTTAGCCGATAACACTTCTCCAAAATGCCGTTTACAAAAAAAATTATATGAATTTCTCTAGGATTAATACAATGATCAAAGACTTTTAGGGCTCAATACCATCTTGGTACGCGCTTATATGATTCAAATCTAAAGAAGAAAAAAATCGCAATTTTCAAGTTGAATGAAAAACAAGTTTTTGACAAGTAAAATAACCCTGGTTTGCCTTGTTTGTAATTTGTTTTAAGGGCGGCTCAAAAGTCAGTTTTTGATCATGTATAATTCTCAGACATTTATTTTTCGTCGCCATTTGGATTGTTTCCCCATTTAAAGTTAGCGGTAGAAAGATTGTTTTTCTTCTGTTCTTCCAACTCTTGCCTAAGATTAAACCTTAGGTTAGATTCTGATGAAATAACCATTTTTCGTGTCAGTTTTTAATTAGTTCAAATTATTGTTACTCAAAATTCAATATTTAATTCTAATGAAATAAGCCATAACATTTTTATTAGTTTAAACCAGTTTAAAATTCGTATTGCATGAAATTAGTTCCAACTTAATTTTTACTGATACATATTTTGTTAAAACAACACATAGAACAAAAATCATCGAATTCAGTGACATTTTGAAAAAAGTCACTAGATCAGAATCGATTTTTAGTACTCACCATTATATTGTCATTTTATGGATTATAGTAAAAGTTACAAAAAATTTCATTTATTATTAATGGTCATTTGACTCCCTGACATGATGTGAGAAATATGCTTCCATTGAGATATGCCAATCGAGAATGGCTCTGAAGGAATCATTGTACATACTCCTAATGCGTTCGTGAAAGTTGCATCATTCTCTTTATTGTAAACTGTAAATAGAAATCAAAAGTTACTAACCACTTATGTTGCTGTTATTCCTTTTCCCGAGTGGTGTGCGTCCGCTTAACAGAGTTTAATGCTTGACAAAGCTTTATATCGATTTAAGGGGGGGGGGGGGCTCTTTTCTTTCCGGGAAACCATAGTTGTTGCGATGTTAATCGTCCTTCTCCAGCCTTTTGTCACCTCTCAAATATATACCGTTGTTTATGTAACTAGCTCTACAACAAACTGTCTTGCTTTATTTAAAAAAATTACCAAAAAAACCAACTGTTACGCACTTCCTGATATTTCATCTTTAGTTTTTCCATTCAGTTTGACTTGGCTTATACAAAGACAATGAAATTTCAAATTGACCTTCGAGAATTTCAGGAAATTTAGAATTTTGAATTTTGAAAAAAACATAAATTCGGTTTAAACTGTTTTCATGATTGTTTAGCAATATCATCAAAGAAGAGTCCAAAATAACGACAAATTTAAGTTAAATAAAAACATTTGATTTTTAGAAAAACTGGAGAAATAAACAGGAATTTGTCTAAAATTTCCTTATCACGTGTACTCCTTCAGTACCGGAGGTTATTCTCAATTTAGTCTTGTCATTATTTCAAGGAACCAGAAGTTGATCCATTGAAAAAAAAAATGTCTCAAAAGATATGTTTGTTCTTTAAAGTCCCTTCTAGATACGCTTCACGATTTACATGTCAACCAGATTTTGCATCATCTTCTTGAAGAAGATAGAAGTACTAATAGAATTATATTTTTTTTGTGAAAGTGGCGCACAAAAACATTCATAAATAGTTAGTCAAGATTTCAAAAAGCTTCCTGTTCAAAAATCTAAGCACAGTTATTTTTCCTTCCGTTGGAACCCCGAAATAGGCTCGAAGGGCTTGGTTTTTACTAAAAATGGTACGATCCAAAGCCGTTTATGATTTAAAATTTTACTAACATGTAACAAAACATGCAATAGCGTTGGTGAATTTTGAAAAACAGAGCTGCGAGTGGTATCCAGTAATTGTATAGTTGTCATATAATCTTTTGTGAATGAGCTTCGTACTCAAGATATACTGTTTAAGTTTGTTAGGTTAATTATTAATACAAAATGCTTTTAAATACATCGATAAATATTTATTTGACCTTGGGATTGCTCTTAAAGATGTCGTCAAAGTTACCATGAAAAATGTTAGCGGGAACCTTTATTTTTAATATGTTTAGTAGTGGTGTAGCTGAAATCACAAACATTTCAAATAAACTTTTTTTGAATGTCGCGCGGATTCCTTTTCGATTTATGAGCTTGAGAATTCACTTTGTTAAAAAAAAAAGAAATTGTCTGAAAGAGACTTATTTAACTTCAGCTGTACGGTTCTGTAACAAAAGATAGTGGGTATACCATTGACATTTGGACGACAATGACCTTGGAAACGTCTTTTAAGGTGAGGTATAATTCTCACAGAAAACTGTGAAAATTCGTAGACGAATTTTATCGAATATATGGTTTTTCGTATTTTCGATTGATGGATAAAGCAATTTCCTTAAATGATGCCTTATAACGTTGTATAGTTCGGATATCCACCCGGAGTTTTACGATCACTTAATTATTTATATATTGCACTGAATTGAATGGAAACAATTTTAAAGTTAAGATCAGAAGGCTTGTTTCTTTTTAATAGACAATAAGCTGTAGTAGCTATAGTATAGCACTTATTGAAGGAATTTTCTATAAGTACCCAGAATCATCTTTATATGGGTTGAAGTGTAGATTAATATCGAACTCAGATTTAAAAAATTTTCAACATTTTCAAAACAAATATTTAGGTAAATTAAAGAACTGTTGCCCATTTAATCAAATAAATCCAATTAGCCGTATGTCTAAAGAAACATACATCAATTGCAGATTTAATACAAATACATCTATATAAAAAGGGTGTCTGTGCGCAATGCAACATCAAACAAAATAAGAATAAAACGCAAATTTTAAAGTGGTGGTTGCAGTGACTGGTAAAACATCCCCTACTCTATATATACACACAAAATTTAATTATTCATAAAATGTTAATATTATTTTAATTTACCTTCCAATTCTCATCATCCGCACTTTTCCATAGATACATCTGCATCGGACAGTTATGTGATATCTGTTCGAATAGGTTACCCACGGCGGTATGGTTGATTGGCTCTTGATAATATAAATATTTGTTTAAGTATTTCTGAATAAAAATGTTAAAGTACTTGTGTGTTCGTCATCTCCCACGGGTTGAAATAAATTTTGTTGTTTGATTTTTTGGTATAGACTAGAGATTTAAGGTTTTGATTTATACGGTAGCGTAGAACAATATGTTTTTATGAATAGAGAGATGATACAATATTGTTATATTTAATATAAATAGGGGTTGATATACTCGTGTTACCAATTTAATATATTGTATGAACAGCGAATTAGGAAGTATATAAAAAGGCAAAACCGTGAGACTTTCTATATACTACTCGTATATTTGTTTAACAAATTTTCATAACAATCATCACTCGCATATATCACCATTAAATTATCATTTTTCATCATCAACCTACAACATAAATTTTTTTTTTCTTTTAATTAAAATAAATAAATTAAATATCACTGCAAGTTAGAAAGAATTGTGCAACATGTTGCATGATTCGATTTTCAAACTATAAACACATTTACATACAATATATATACAATAATATGAAGAAGACAAAAAACTTATTCGTAGCTTTCGTGGAAAATTGTCAATTGTAAATCAATAAATTTATCGTTAAATAAAATGCAGTAATAACAAAATGATTTTTCAATTATAAAAATGTAACAAAACCGCCGGAAGGTTTTCTTCGGTACAGAATAATCTGGAATTGCTGTCTATCGATGTCTATTGATTACCATGTTCGCTCTCTTGTCGGTATAATTTCATAATTTTGTGAAGCTCTTACAAGTCTCTGCAAAAAAAAAAAAAAAAAAAAGATGGGAGTTGTAACGATTTTTTTTCTCGTTATTGTTTATTAGTTTTAAATTCAATTAGGAAACTATTAAAAACTATAATAATTTCTTATTTTATTTTATTGTTATATATCGATTTTTTATATGTTATAAAGAGTGAGTAATGCACAGACGTTTATCGGTAGGTTACAATATGCATTAAAAAAACTTGTAGAACATAAAACGAGTTGATATTTTATTCAATTAAACCGAATATAAAGATTGAATTGCATTAATCGCGCATCGATGTTGGTTGCAAAATCATAATTTTTACGCTTTAATACGGACGATCAGATCATCATGGGCGTAAAGTAACATGTTATTGCGCTTATAATGCATTAATTGTGCTGTTGATTGTAAATATCATGTTTTTCTGTTCAATCTTTTTCTATATAAGATTGAGTTGAGTGGAAATCATGGACACAGTTGTTAGGAAAATAAAATTTAAAGTTTAATTTGTATGCCGAATAGCCTTTAAAAGGAGCGTCAACTTTTAAATTTTTTTCGTACTTGGGTTTACCCCTTCTTCTAACCAAGAGATGAATTACCCATGATTACCCTTGATTTTGAATTTATCGCACGTAAAACATTTCTGGTAAAATCATTCTATACTTTCATCCTTTGGCTATAGAAGCGTGTTTCAACCGATTTTGTATTTAGATCATTATGACACAATACCAATCGATGTACGATGAAAAAATCCGTTAATCACACTATAGAGCCAGTGCCCGATTTTAATTGGCTTTTACATTTTTATGAAATCTAGTTATTATTTAATTCAATTTTGAAAATTTATTCCGAAAGGCATAATTTTAGATATAAATTTGAACTTGAACATTGTGAAAATAATTTTGTGATAAAACCGTTGTCTTTGCTGTCGGAAGCCTTTAAATTTCTATAAAGAGCTACTTTCTGAGACAGTTTTTTGCAGGAAATAGAGCAATTCACAAAGCCGACCTTTTATCAAACCAACCACCCCTTAATTAAAAAACGATCTACAACATTAATAATATATATGTACGAAAAAGAGAAAATGTATAAAAATTCAATTTAATGACGTTATTATTTATTTACATCTAAAATCAATTTTGAAAACTAGACAACACGTCTTCACTAAACACCCGAAATTAAAATAAATCAAAAAGAGCCAAACAGAAACCGACCTGGCTTGTTTCGCAAATTCAAATTTAAATGGAGTTTTGAATTTTCTAAGAAGAATTTCACTAAGGAATAAACATTTTCATGACTCAACTTTTTATATAACAGAACACGTCAATTTTGTTGCATGTGATATGCAAACTAAATGACAAATCAACTGGAAAATGGAAATGGTGCCAAATAAACCGATTCTACGATATCTTTTATAAATATTTATTTAACAAAAAAAATCTTTACAAATTTTTTATACCGGCAAATATTATTAATTAAGATTTATTAATTTTATTCGTAAAGTGCAAGAGCAATTTTTCGACTTCAAAGCAATGTAGTCAAAACAAGCAAACCAGAAAAAAAACTAGTTTATTGATGAGAATTATTGTAACAATTAGTCAATTTCTTAATTAGAAGTTTTTTTAAGGTAAGATTTAAGAAGATAAATTGTATCATCTCCTTGTATATTGATTAACTCGTTAAACAAACTGAGACCTTTAAAAAAAATATTATTTTGAGTGGTTTGGTAGGTATAGTTAGGTAGACGGTAGTGAGAAGAACTATGGGTTAATTTGTCCGTTAGAGACATGTTTGTACAAAACTCAATATTATTTTTCATTAGAACATGTCTGATTGTTATGAAATACTGATTTTCCGCTAGTGATGATAAAGGAAATACATTTTCATTGTAGAGCAAAATAGATGGAGTTAGTAGAGGCAAGTTGTTAAGAGCTTTTGTTTTGAAGGATTTGGAGATCAGTTAGGTGAATAGCGCTCGATGGACCCAATACCAATCGTATATTTGTATTAGGTATGTGAGATGGCAATGAATAAATCTATAATATATTGTTTCGTTTTTGCCTTGTCAATCAAGGTTCGTATCACTGGATAGTGAATAAAACCAAATCAATATAATTTATCACCGACGAATTTATTTATGTCACACAAAAATTATAACAACACTAATTATTAAAGATAATTCACAAAATCACTTTAAATAATTTTTACATAATTTTACTGTACACTTATAAATTTTATTTCCATTAAAACACTTTTTAAATCACTTTTTAATTTCTTTTTAATCTTCACACTATCGCTTACCAAATACTAATAATCTAACTCGACTTCGTTCGCCTTTTTATATACACAAACCAAACTTCTAGAAAGCTCATGACTTTTCCAGTTAGAATAGCGTAGAAACATTTAGAACAATTTTATCATGGAAAATTCCATTTTAGTACAGTTAAACATTGAGCTATTAATTTAACTTATTCTATTACACACTAGGTGTCACCGTCACAATATATTGTATTTCAAAGTTGTGGGAATAAATCGACCAACACGCAGTAATACACCTATAACAGAAGATAACTTTTGTTTAACTACATTTATCCACCGAAGTTGAAAATTAACTTCCAGTCCAAGGCAAAATCCACACGCTTTATTGATCCGCTGCTGCATTCTATTTCGTTAAATATATGTTGTAGTGTGTGCTTTAAGTAAAAAATGATAAAATTAGATTTATTAACGTTCAATACAAACTTGTTACCCCATCGCCATTTAATTAAAATGGTCATACCATTTTCCATATCATGTTTTAGTGATTCAAACAACTGAATTTTTCCTTTCAATTTTAAATAAAAAATATCAATTATTCTGTCCCATCGTCCCATAGTTGATCCTTGCGCGACCCCTGTTGTAATGTTCACTTTGGCAGATTCAAAACTACCTATTCAAACAGATTGATGTTTGTTATTCAGGTAGCTTAATAATAGTTGTAAGGTGCTACAATAAATTCTATAACTAATCAACTTCTTCATCAATATATCATGATTAACACTACCAAATGCTTTCTTAAGATCGAGAAATAGACAAGAAGTAGCATTTTTAATCTCAAAAGATTTATATACTACTTTTATGAGATTTTAAGCTGCAGAAGCGATACTAGAGTTGGTAGTAAATCCGTACTGATTTATTTACATTAGTTCGTTAAAATTTAAGTGGTCAACTAATCCCAGATGAATTTTTCTTTCGAATATTTTGGAAAAAGCAGGTAAACACAATAGAAATTGAACGATAATTATTAACTAAGTTGCGGTTCCCTGATTTTAGGATAGGAGTTCTACGAAGACATGTATTAATGTAGTCAGTGTATAACGGCGTAACAATGTTAGTCAAATCTTTCACTATATATGTAGTAATTTGATCATATCCGGGAGAAGATTCTGATTTTAGCGAATTTACTAAGTTAGCCATCTCATAATTAGTAATATGACCCACCGTTAAGACTCCTTTTAATTATCCCTGTGGAGAAGAGAACATAAGAATGTGAGCTTATAGAGCTTGAAATTTGTAATGCAATTGTAGTAAAAAAGTTTTTAAACTCATTTGCAACGCGTAGTTGATCCGAAATGACTGTGCCGTTTAGCACCGGTTCATAAGTAGAATTTTGTTTGTTTCTCTTCTGAGCAGATGGATTATTGGTAAATATTTCATTTACCAAACTCCACATCTGTTTAGGATAAGTTATATCTTTGTTTAATCTATCAATATAATACTTTTTCTTAGCTATCTTAATTTGTTTCTTTAGTTCCAAGTTTAGACTCTTAAAACTTTCTAAAAGATAAGCTAGTTTCGAAGCGTTAGTTCGCTAGTTTTTTTCGTTTTTTATGGGCTGATATTTTCACATTTGTGGTAATAATTTTAGTATTTTCTTTAATTGCAGACGTGATACATTGATATAATAATTGAAAGAAAAAATTATGTGATGTGAGTAAGTGTTTAAGGCAGAAGCCAGCATACTATCATACTTAACGTAAAAACGAATTTTACATAAAATGTTTCTTAAATGTCAGATAATATGTGATCGATAATCGTTTTAGAATATGGAGTGATCCTAGTTGCAAATAATTTATTTATATCATTTATGATAAAGAAATTATTTAACAGTAATCTGGATTTATAATTGCATAGTTGATTATTACGATTATGAATATGTTCGGTTAGTAAATTTATGTTGAGATACCCAACAAACATTTGGTTTTTATTTGAAGACATCAGATTATCAACAAATGACAAGAAATTATTCTGAGAAGTGTGAGGTAGTTTGTAGAGACCATTTACAAAGAAGTTGAAAATTTTAGAATAAATTGTAATGCATTCATTTTTGTCACTGATTTTAGGATTAACCAACTTAAAATTAAGGTCTCGATGAAAAAATATTGAGATGCCTGCACCCATTCGAGATTCGCGAATATTATGATGCCCTATATTATTACCTAAGTTAAAGAAATTGACCTCTGATTCATATAAAAAGGTCTCAGTTAACCTAATGATATCGAATTGTATTTTAAAAGATGATAATAATATTTCTAGTTCAGTCAGCTTGTTCTGCAATCTATTAATATTTATATAAACAATGTTTAAACAATGCTTCTCTGTATCGATAATAATTTCCATTTAATGATTTCCAAGTAACCAAAAATTGAGATCACAAAATCTAATAATTTTTCACAAACAGAAGCTTGGTTCTTCTACCCAGAAATTTTTTTTTTCTGTAAGGAGGAGTCTCGTTTTATTAAAATAAACATAAATTTTTAATTTTTGTAAAACTTTAAAATAAAATTAAAAATGTTTATTAAAAAATTTGTATCTGGTTTACAGAAGTAAGAAGAGATTTAATGGAATATGCCTTAAATAAAAAATGGATAACTACAGAAAACTGACTGATGATTTCTTTAGACCACACCATCATAAATTCAATAACCCTAAGCTCTGTAACAAACAAGAATAGATTCTTAAAAATTAATTATTTTCCAAAACACGGCTCAAAAATGGTTATGTATCTTCAGTAAAAAAACAAAAATTATTTTATAATAATTGGTTGGCTTTAATTGCTCTAGATATAGATAGATAGATAGATAGATTTTTTGCTTTAAATTCTAGTAAGTCAACCTCGATATAAGCGAAACACGTTCATTTCCGTAGAATACTTGAAGCTTAATCAGATATATTAAACCGCTGTCTGTATAGATCATTAGACTCAGTAGCGTAACTGCAAATTTCAGGCCCCCCGCAACATGTTTTTGGGCCCCTAAAAATACTTCTTGTACCTATGAACATATAAAGCTTTTAGTATAAAACTTGTTTCTTCCTAATCGTCTAGTCTCGCATTAATTAATTGTATATGATTTTGAGAGTAGATGACACGAAGCATCTTGCAGCTTAATGCTCTGACGATTTCTAAGTATATCGATAAACCATCATCAATTTCGAATATAATTTGAAAATATCAATAATTTCGAAATGATCTTAAAAGTGTTGAATTTTCAATGTAACTCGAATATTCTTGAAAGTTCTCCAATATCGAATTACCCTTAAGTTCTGTTAAAAATATGTATTTGCAAAAATTGTCAGTTAGTTTTAAGTTTGATAAATAATTTAAACAAGTTTAGGTTTTAACTTAACTTTTAACGTTTCCATACTTTTAGGTTTTTGTTAAAATATTTTATTTATTTGCAAGAACTTCATGAACTTTTAATTTTATAAACTTTCAATTTTCAAAGCTTTTTTAACCAAACCATTTTGCTCAGAAAATATAATTTCATAAAAGGTGACGGAATTTGGGCTATAATTTAGAATATTTGTTCTCAAAGTTCAAAAGCTTTTAGTTTTATTAGGTTTTCAAACCAAACCATTTAACTCAGAAATTTGATATTATAAAGGAAGGTGGTATTTAGGATACATTTAAAATATTTGTGTTCAATGAGCTTTAAGCTTGATAATTAAATTATACTATTATTATAATTTTATGTTTTTGTTAAAATATTTTATGAGCAAAAATTATCTATGTAAATTATTTAGAGCTTTCAGTCAAACCAAACCATTTTACTAGGAAACTTATTATTATAATATAAGCTTTCGTTTATCGAAGCTTTTTAAATCAAACCAGTTTACTCCGCACTTTGGTATTAAAATGGACGACATAATTTTAGGATAAATTTAGAATATTTGATAAGAATGAGCTTTAGGCTTGATAATAAATTGATATGATATATTTTGGTTTAAACTTAACATTTCTGAGCCTTTTAAAAATTTCTGGCTTTTGTTACAAAGTTTTATTTGCAAAAAATACGTATTTGCAAAAACTTTCAAGAGATTTTGATTTTAAGATCTTTCACTGATCCAATCATTTAAAACCATTTATTCCAAAATTCCGTTACTCCTTGTAATGTCTCATGTAAACATATTATTAGTTTTTGTAAGTAAACCTTAACCCTTTACAACCTTTCATGTTACCCTTTGTAACGGAATTTTGGGATAAATCTAGAATGTTTGTTTCCAATAAGCTTTGAGTTTGAATTTAACATTATTGAGTTTCCAATGAATTTGAACTTAACATTTTTGAGCCTTTTCGTAATTTAAGGTTTTTGTTCAAATGTTTTATGAACATAAATTATGTGTTTGCAAAAAATGTCGAACCTTTAGTTTTAGGAGCTGTCACGTATCGAATCTTTTTAAACCAAATCATTTACATTTTATTCTGTAAATTGATATTTTAAAGGAATACCTTCCTTCCGAATTTTAGAATAAATTTAGAATATTTGTTTTCAATAAGCTTTAAGCTTGAACTTAATTAATTCCTAACTTTTGGGATTTAAACTTAATCCTTTTAACTTTCCAATAATTTCAGGTATTCAGAAAGAGAGTCAAGAGCTTTAGTTTTCAGAGCTTTCACTCATCGAAGCTTTTTAAACAAACCATTTTATTTCGAAATTTTATATTGCAAGAGATGATGAAATTTTATATAAGATTTAGAATATTTGTCCTCAATGTCACTATTAAGATTTTTAGTTTTAAGTGCTTTTCCAATCAAACTATTTTACTTTTAAATTTGATATTATAAAGCATGGCTGTATTTTGGGATTAATTTAGAGTATTTGTTTTCAATTAGCTATAAGCTTAATAATTTATTTATACTTTCTCGGTAATTGTTGTGCCTTTCCATAAATTTTGTCTTCGTTAAAATGTTTTATGAGCATAAATCATGTACTTCGAAGAAATTTCGAAAACGTTAAGTTTTAAGGGCTTTTCAACTCAAATTATTCTATTCAGAAATTTGAAATTACAAAGGATATTTTTGGTAAAAAATTCAGAATATTTGTTCTCAATGTAAATATCTTTCATCCAAAATAGGTTTCACTGTACAACGTAAACATTCTTGACATTCTTCAATAATTTCGAATAACGAGAAATAACAAAATTTTGACAAGATCTCACAAGATCATTTAAATATCACCATTTAGATTTATTTATGTAACTCTGCAAGTTCTTACAACTCAAAGCTAACCGCAGAACACTACCTTACAAAATTCGAATAAATTCGAAAATCTATAAAGATTTCGAATAATAAAGAGGACTGATTGTTACTAAGATTATTATTTGATAATGAGTACCGAATGGAAGAATTTAAATTTGAGAACTGGTATCCGGCAAATTTTCGAATTTTATTCAGTTTTCAGAATTTTATTGATTTGTGGAATTTTGATCAAAAGTCGGGGATGTATTCCAATATTTTTACATTTACGAGCTAATTGTTTAGCCGATTATACAAATCAGCCGATTAATAAAATCTTCTTCTTGTGAATGATGTTTTCTAGTGATTTTGGGCTTCTAAAAGAGATTTAGGTGAATGGTGATGTTCCGGAATTGGCGTTAACCAAAATTGCTGAACCAACAAGCCAATTTTTTAATTATTTCAAATATCCACCACTTTTGGTACCCTTTATTGTGAATGACCTCATATGCTCAAAATAGGGTGTAACAAAATATTTGTAAATTAATAAGTCAATATAAATAAATAAATAAATCCTAGAAATGTCAAAAAACTTCATGATTAACCCAGAAAAATTCGACGAATCTCTATTTTTTCTGTGAATCTGGATTGATCTAGGACAATTTCAATAATACCGAAAAATCTGTAAATTAATGAGTAATATCGGAAACACTGTAAAAATTTAAATTCGTGTAAATATGGAATTGTTTGTCAAGTAACTTAATGTTACTAATACTAATAAGTAAGTTAAGCCTAAGCTCTACAAAGCGTTATGCAATAAGAATTGAACCTCGGATGTTATCGAGTAATTTTTTAAATATCGAACAATCGTATTACGATTATCGAACTAGCAAATATAATCTACTAAAATCTCAAACATACTCGAATAATCTCGAAAATCTCGAATAACCTGACGGCTTCGTAACACCGAATCTCCAATTACGTCTCAAACATCGCGCATCTCATTTCGATGATAAACTCATCGATGACAAACCTGAGACTAGCGAATATGAAATCTGGAAGCGAGAATTTTCAAAATCAGGAGAACCCTACCAAACGTAATCAAAAAAAAACACCATCACTAGAGAAACTATAAGTCGAACGAACGCTAATTTATGATAAAGACTGACTGGTTTGGTTTATGTGAGGGAAACGGGAATTTGTTTTCAGTTGCATTTATGTATTTTTCTAATTTCTTCTTAATTTTTATGAACATCACAATGGTACATCGCAAGCTGGAAACACCAGCAGGTTACTGTGACCTCCCTTTTTCAAATCAAATTTTATCTATTAGCAAATCAAATTCAACCTTTTCTAATCAAAACTTGATTTGTAAAAGGTTGAATTTGTTTGGCTAAAGGCTCAATTTGATTTGTAAAAAGTTAATTTTTGATAAATGGAAAAGTAGTTACGTAAAACGTATAATACAAATAAATTATCCAAAAAATACAAAAATCGTTGTCGTTTGATATCGAGAGCTTTTATTTTAAAGGAGTTTAGCTAATTTTCTTTTAAAACTAAATATCGGTCGGAAGCTCAAGGCATTTTTATTTCTATGAAGTCAGAACCGAGAAGAAATGATAGACCTTGTCTTAAGAAAATTTTTAATAGCAACAGGAACGATTTCTTCTTTTTCTTATTAATTAGACCACCGCTTTTTCTTAAAAATTTTCAAGAAATGTACCGTTCTGCAAATTTGCACTATAAGCTTAATCTAATTTCATTTTAGATTTTGCAATACGAATTTGTGCATAATTGTTGTTATATTATTCGCCATGAGTGTGAAGTTTATGCTAAAAAAAATAACAAAAAATTACACTGTTAAATTAGATATTTTCCAATTGGAATTTAAGTTATATGAAAATTTAATTTTTTTGTAATTTTGGATTTTTCGTACCTTGATGGTACACACCACAGGTTCTTTTCATCAGGAAACAAAGCAAATCAAAATTGTAGACATCTCTGTGATCGGAGATACAACAATTTATAAAACCAATAAAATTATTAAAAATTCGAAATTCGGTAAAGTATAGTATAGTTCATCACAATTGAATAAGATTGGTCACGTAGACCAGCATATGGCCAAGTTACCCGAAAATATAAGCAAGACCTCGTGAACATATCTGCGATCGGAGATACAACAAGTTTTTAAAACAAATAAAATTTAAAAAAATTCTAAATTCTGTGAAGTATAGTATAGTTCATCACAATTGGATAAGGTTGACCACGTAGACTGGCAAATGGCCAAGTTATCCGAAACAATGGGCAGGATCTTGTGGACATTTCTGCGGTCGGCGATATAAAACTTTTAAAATAATGGAAAATTATTAAAAATGCCAAAAACTGTGAAATATATTATAGTTCATCATAATTGGATTGGCTTTCTGACGGCTTTCTATGTAAATTTTAAAATTGGTGCCTTATCTATTTTCCATGATGACAATCTTGGAGAGAAGAATAATCGAATTACATTCTGGCACATATGATCGAGATAGAGTTGTTACGGTTAAGACTTCCCAATAAATTTTTAAACGAGCTATAACAAAAATTAGTTTATTACCCGTTGAAACATATGAAAATGAATACCAACCCAACACTACATAACTTAACTCAATAATCTAATTTTTGCCACTTAGATATTATTAATATATCACAATGAGAAAAAATAATGTAACTCATTTAATTATAACAAATTAAAAAAACAATAAAAATTAATGCTTTAGTTATTTAAGAATTTTGAAATATTATAAGTTTTAAGGTCGCGAGAATGTTTAAGCATTTAAATAAATAATGAAAGTCTTCGGCCACATATTCACATTCAATTTGGTCTGTCGAGCTTCGAGCCTGAGGTTAATTGAAATACTTCGTTTGGAGTGAATTTTGGGAAAATCGTCGGCCGTAGTGGCAATATTAAAACCAGCATTCACAATAACAATCGTTTAAAAATATCTCTCACTTAGATTGACCTTTCGAAATAATAATGTATCCATCATTATAAATTTTAATTACACATTTTTGTATATATACAACATGTTGGTATTTTGCAATAGGTATAATATAATGTACATTTGCTAAATTACAATTTCATATTATAATAATAAATTAAAAAAAAAAATTAAAAATTTTCGTAATCTTAAGTTTAATTTATTTAACAAATTTTTGTATTTAATTCACATTTTAATGATATAATTAATTATTTAAAAACAATATATTATTCTAACTTTATATCATTATTGCATAGTTCTTAGAGTTGATTGCAGCCCGAGGTACATATACATCTCAAAAGACAACCAGAGGTTGTCTTTTGTTAAAAGGTGGGAGGAGTGTTGTGTTATACTATTCACCTTCCTTCTCTCCTATTTTTATCATAACAATGTGTATGAGTATTGGTGTTGTGTTCAGTAGGGTAGTGGGTTAAAATAATTAAGTAATTTAAAAACAGTCACGACAGATGATAATATTATTATTCAACTGGACGTCGAAGTGATAACACGATTAGTAAAATTCCTACTTCCTAAAAATATTATATTTTTCCTAAACCCATGTTCCTATATTTTTACATTTATATAATAATACATTATTGAATAATTAAATAAATAATCTCAAGTTGTTTGTGCTATTTTTTTAATAACTAAATCCACTGTTTTCGCAGCAACGACTCGAGAGCATAACGACTCGAGCTATGGCAAGAGCGACTAATACTATCTTCACTTATTAAATCCAGCATCCATTTAAAACCAAATATTTCCAAATTACGTGATTACTACTATTATCTTAAATACCATACCTGTGACAATAGCTTCAGAAGAATGTATGTACATTTCCTAAATTAAAATTTATAAAAAATTATCTTACAAGGACAATGACTCAAAATAGATTGGGTAGGATAGTCTAAGTTAGCGATATTGAAAGAGAATTAGTAGAAACATATGAATAGGAAAAATATAATTTTGGGAATGTTGACCAGTTGCGTAAAGTGGTTTTAAATAAAAATTAATTTTACAAAGCTTTTTGTGCTTTTTTAGCAAGCTTAACATAAACAACGAATAAATTATTGCAAGAAACAATTTAAGTAATTCATGTTCAAATTCTTAATACAAACTTTTGAATAAACCAGTGTGATTTTAAGTTGTTGTCAAAATCCTTAATCAGACGTTGTTGTTGTCAACTCTATGAAAAAAATGAAAAATTTCAGGTTGAGAAAGAGCATAAAACTAAAAACAAATAAATTATCCTAAATAAGATTTTAAGTAATTCGAGTTGGCAATATTTTTGTTCAGACGTTGTTGTTGTCAAATCTATAAAAATAATATTTGGTTTGTTAACAAGCACATAATTTTAATGTGCACAGTAATTGTGGTACAAACAGTAATCGTACAATGATATTTGAGCAGCCATCAGACAGTAAAATTTTACGAACTGTGTTCGAACACTGTCCTTGTGAAAACGAAATTTATTAGACTAAATAAATTGATTGAAGCACCAATAAATGCATTGTTCCAAATATATTTGTAATAAGAACTACCGATATATAGTTTCATGTTACAATAATAAAAATGTCAAAATTCAAAACCAATTAACCAAACTAATTTCAATTTATCAGAACAAATTTATTACAACTGTATTTATACAGACATAAAACAAAATCTAAATAAAATAAAAAAACCAAATTGTACAACATAAGATGTATAAGAAGTAAGTTACAAAAATAAATAAATAAAAATCGAAAATTGGTTTTGGTTTTCATAATAATTTGCACGCAATCCGCTATATGCATACGAGAGTGTAAATTATTGCAGCATGATACTCGTCGAATAAACACAAAAAAAAAGCAAAAATACTTCTTATTTTGCGCGGAAAATTGAACTTTTATCTCAATTAAGTTTTTCATAGTTTTACATTTAAAATTTATGTAGTGTCAGGTTGTTTTTCTTATTACTAATGTTATTGTTATTACGTTCGCTTTATATAATAGTTTACGTTATAGATGAAACACTGAAGATTATAATTAATTTTATGAAGTGTGAAATAGATTGCTTTTGTATATAGTCCAGTAGTTGTGTAAAATTTTAATTTAGTTTATAAATCATTTTGCACGATAAGTAACATGAATCCGTTTTTTTTTTGTTGTTGCTGTATAATTTCTAATTTCAGATTTAATTTACCAGATTAGCGGATTTATTGCTTTACTTCTTTTGGAAATTTAATCTTGTTCAGTTCAGGCTTATTTAAGCTAATTGTAAGTCTAAATAGTTGGAGTGACTCATGTTCATTTTATTATAATAATCAATAAATATTGTTTGTTAATAAAATTTATTTTTATTATTTTAAGTGTTTGCTAATTTAAAGTTAACGATAAAAATACTATTATAACACAGCATGGTTACGTAGACATAATGTACAGTAATTAAATTAGCTATAACTGCAATATTAATGTAACATAAATTTAATTGATAAAATTATATGACTTGCGTTGGTGTAAATTTCTTAATATAATTAGATAGGTCAAAATACCTAAAAGTAGCGCTCTTGTGAATAACTTAAAAACAAACTAGTTAAAATAATACAACTTCTTGTGTATGCGGTTGTTAAACTAAAAATTTATGCAAATTATTTTCCTATCACATTACAAAAAAAAATATATTCAGTGGGTGGTATTTCCAATATGTATATATGAGTGTGTTTATACGCGGAAAGCTTTTTCTAAGTGTTTTGATATTTAGAGAAGTATTCGAAAAATAATAATTAGCTCCAAGTGTTTTGATATCTTGAAACTATTTTAATTTAACAGTTTCTTATTTATTATTTTTTGTTGGAAAGTAATTAAGATATTTTGGTGGTGAAGTGGATATTTAATAGAAATATTATACGTTTTTAGCGGTAGGTAACATAAATATTATTTTTATTCTTCAGTTTTAGCCATACTTGAAAAAAAAAAGATGACTCAAGATATTTCTGTGTCGAGTAGTTTATTTTGAAAGTTGGCGGGCTAACACCTGATGAGTGCCTTTTTACACAAGCTAACAAAATCTTAAATTTTTTGAGTTCAGTTGCAAATGAACTAAAGTGGTGTTTTCCCTACTAAATACTCGATCAATGACTATAAGTAAAGTGAAAAAGATATCAAAAAAAATTTACAACATTGTAAATCGGCTAAATAAATATTAAACATCAAAACAAATCCAGTCGTAATTCCTTGAACTCAGCTGTCATCACACTTGATTTCTGCTGCGTCATTAAATCCTGAAATGTGTAAATTTAAAATTTACGAGTTAAGTTTTCAAGAAATTCCAGTATGTAATTAATTGATATATAGTAAATAATAGTAATCGATCAAAAACAAAGTCCCACATATAGATATATAGGTAATAAAATTTACCGCGGTACAGTCGGTTGACTTAAATCATTTTTAATAAAAATTTGTAAATTACAACCACAACTTACACAGATTCGGTAGCTCTAAATAATAATAAAAAACGAGTACATTCCAAGAAATTATATTCAATCAATTAAGATCAAGCCGGACAACTTGTTATTATAAGACACATACGCACACAGAGACAAAATAATATCGCCCCAAAAATCAATTAATAATAAAGTGTTCCAAAGGAATTCTGGTTAAGTTCGAACAATCATTCATGGAATTTCGTCTACCGCGCTTCGGTGCGCAGTACATACACACATGTTATAAACACAAAAATCGTATTCATTATGAACTTTCATTTTTTTTTTTTTTTTTTTGGTTTCCACCATGATTCATGTCCGATTGTTATCAAATTAAAATTAATTATTTTATTTGTTTCAATTCAACAAATATGTCATATATGTCTGTATGTATGTCAGCTATGTAACAACTTTTTTTTTGTAGTTTGTGGTATTTTCTTTAAAATGTAACCTAAAATAATTTTTGTTTTTGATTTGCTCGCGCGTTCCATTTCATATATTAACATTGATTGTAATCATCACCTTGTGTGCATTTAACAACAACAACAAACTATATAAACGCATGCTTATTATTAAGACACAAAATTAAGAAATATAAATGTAACAACACAAAACTCATTTTCTTGTGTGTTGATATAATTATTGATTGATTTTTTTGCTTTGTTTTTTAAATTTCCAGCTGATTTTCTAATTATTATGTCTTTCAAGGGTGCTAGTTGTACATTACCGTATTGTATATAATCGAGCGCGATAAAGAAATATTTGGTAACGTTATTTATTTTCATTGTCATAATAAGAAAATTTGAAAAATTTGTATGTCTATAGGATTATGAAACAAGCAAGTGAATTGATTACAATCAAATGTAGCTATATATTGAACTACTGTAGCTGAACAATACCGATTTTTAATAACATGACACAGTAGTTTATAATAAAAGTACAAAAGTTAGATAAAGTCTAGGAGATATGACCATTTTGGGGCTAATTAAGAATTAATTGCTTTTTATCAGACAGATCGGTTACCAAATTTTTGATACCTAAAAAAAAATATTACGTACTCGTACATTTTTTACTGTCGATTTTCTTTATTTCAAGGTAAAGGTTTCCGCTATTTAGTAACATTACCTAAATTAGATGGTTTGACCGTTTTTACATTAAAATCCTGGTAAGAAAGAAATCGTAAAGTTAAACTATTTCTAACTATTTAAAGAATGTACATCCAGTAAGGTTAAGCAATCGGTCGATACTTGTTTGTATTAGGTATATAGTGAATAAGAGTTATATTTAAGGTTTTCACAGCAATAAGCCAGTCACCGGTCATTTTCAATGTTACTTTGAATGTTATTTTGTTACCAACAAAATCGAAATTTTACAAAGTGGTCGAATAGAAACAACATTTGTAATAAGATTTTTTATCAAAAAGTTTTTCAAGTTTTTTATTCTCTTTACTTTATTGCTCTACATTGTAGAAGAATATTGCGCCAAAACTCTCTCGATGAGGCATATATTTGCAGATGAACTCCTTTGTTTGCTATTGCAATTTGTTTGACATGCTTCCAAAGGCGGATTTTACGAATGATACCGTTAAAAACAATAATCATATACTCTGTCATATAGATTTGATCGCATCACTTTTCCAAAACATCATCAGACTATCATACCATCATTCGACCATTACATAATACAGTCATACCAACACATAACATCATCACAATATCATTCCGTCATACCATAATACAATCATACCATCATAACATCATACCATCATACCATCAAATAATTATACCATCATACCATCACAATGTCATACCATAATAACATCATACCATTATACCATTATTATTATTACGGAATGATTCATAGTAATATTCCATCAAACATCATACCATCGTAACATCTTACTCATACCATCTTAACATCGTACCATCATACCATCTTAACATCGTACCATCATACCATAATACCACTATTTCATCAATTCTACCATACCTTCATTCCATCATACTTTCATTCAATCGAACCAACATACAATCTTCCATCTTACCATCGTACCATCATACCATCACACCATCACACCGATATACCCTCGCACATCATCACCATCACTTTCATCATTCCCATAATCATTACCATCCCCATTACAATTTTAGTATTCGTCGTCACCAACAACATATTTAACACCATCCCCATCACCACCAACACCCATCACCGTTAAAAAAACTATGATACACGTGTCGATATATTTTTAATTTTGCACTAAATATCCCAAATTCACCGCAATTAGTGGTTTTAGAAATTCCGCCATAGTAAATTTAGAACTTATGATTATCCCACAAAAAGGAGGTTGAGACGTCAGATGTTGACAGTGATCGTTCTTAGGTCTTTGACAATTATTGTGTGTCATTTGGTTCAAATCGTCAAACGCGTGTGGATTTGTATAACAACCACATATACAAACAATCACTTTTTATATGTATAGGTCAAGAACAAGCAATCCGTCGAGCAAAATTGTTGCTTGATTACATATCTCGATTGTTTTGGTAGATTTAAAGCGAGTTTTGAGTTGCATTCGTTCGTTCGTTCTTTCGTTCTGAAATTTTTTTTAACCAATAGTATTCTTTAAAAATGACGTCTTTTTTCTTCTGCAATTTTTGCAGCAGGATGGTTTTACTTCATCTTTTCTACTGAACTAATATCAACATAAAGAGATTGCAAGTAACAAAATGAAAGAGATGAAACTACGAGATGAAATTTTTTCAATTGACATTTGACAAAAACATTCTTTTTATTTTGTTGCGGGTTGTGTTAAATAGCGAGTTTTGCGAATTATTTTAATTAAATTATTCATTTTTGTAAAAGATATTCGCTTGGGTCAATAAACATAAAAATTTAAGATGGCGTCAAATCCTGCTAAGTGAAATTTTATTTTTATTATTTGATTATTCTAACCTAAAAATATTTATTTTATTTTTGGTATAGAATTTGAAATGGACAGCAAAATAATAAAATTGGTTAAAGGTGAGTCTATATTGTACGACACGACCAACCGGTTGTACAAAAATAATTCCGCCAAAAAAATGGTGTGGGAGAATTTGGCGCAACAATTGGGTATTTCCAATCAGTATATAATAGTAGTAATGTTCAAAAATGTTAACTAATGATAGTTGTTTTTGAAGGTAAAGAGGCTCACGCAAAATGTCGTGGAGATTGGCCAGAAATGCTTAACAAGAAAAACCGTTTCTTGCTTACTGAAAAAAAGAAACTGAAGAAATTTTTTTAGGGATAATGTGTAAGAAATCCAATTGTATAATTTACAGATATTTTAATTTATATTTGTTTTAAATTTTATTTGTAGAGAAACTGTTTTAAATATATCTTCACCCATTTCTATCGACCTAACGGAGCGGTTGAATGGTAGTAACTCGAGCGGCAGCCCCTGTCAAGAACTATTAAATGTTACGGCCGAAAGTTTAAACGAGAGCGAATATGACGATAGCAGCTTTGCCATTCTGTCATGTTCAATTGCGATGATTACCTGCTGCATGCAATGAAGGGCCACAGTAAGCATATTTCTGAAAAAACTCTAAAGAAGCCATGTCTTTGCGAGGGTATTGATTGTTTTTTCGTATCGGCTGGTGTAGAATTTAAGCAAGTCGACAAATAATTCTCTATATTTCTAAAATAATTAGCAAAATTATTTCTAATTAAAATTGCATTGTTTGCTGGATTATTCGATCCCATCCGTCCAATATTCCTCCTCTCCATTCACCCAACACCAAATTACCATTTCGATTGTAGTGATCAACAAAATCGTTTCCAAAATATTAGAATGTTTTGTTTGACTGCATTCTTAGCCAATTATGCAAACAAACAGTTGATTTTATTATGTTTAGGTTTTCTGTATATTCGCCATTTAGAGCTGAGTATCCCGAAAGCGTTTTCAACTACTCGTCTGGCTCTGGACAAACGATAGTTGAAAACGTTTTTCTCCTCTGACAACACCGTGGTTCATCTTCCGGGATACGGCCGCATAATATTGGTCAATAATGGGAAAGCCTAATCACCAACAAAACAATATGATGCCCAGTAATCTGGAGTGGTTCGGAATGTGCAACGAATTACATATATTAATGATTCGTTTTCCAAACTCACTTCGTCTGAAGATTCCACTGTCGTTGTTTCTTCCTGATGCTCCAATATCGACTGGTGTAAATTTATAATAACAAACTGCCATCAATACTATGCTGTGCGAGCTTTTATAGTTAAGTTATAGCACGTGCTAATATTATTATAACAAATAATTTTGGACTAAACTAATCGGGTTTACTAGAACAATGACATGTTTGCCATGTATCACGCATAAACAATTCGGAAAATTCCACGAAGTATTAAATTCGCCTGCGATATTTGTCCATGTTGTCGATGTTGAAAAATTTAGGGAAACAATGGGTTTTAATTTATCCCAAATTGCAGCCGTTGTCTCTCGGATGATACAAGAAGTGGTAAATTAACCACTTAATTTACATTTTTTTCCTACTTACCGCAAAGTTAATGATAACCGTTCACCTGCAGTGGTTGGGTTAATAACAAACCCTTCATGTTTTTGAATAGTGGGTCGAACCATATGTAAAAGAGATTCAAACATATCGGGTGTCATGCGATGAAAATTTGTGAACCCCTCTACATCGTTCAAACGCATTTCAGCGATTGAATTTTTGTAGTGACCCATTCTTGGCCGTTGTTTAAAAATATCCCTCTCACTAAATATGGCGAAGTATGATTACTATATCGGAGTTAAGAACAGCCAAATCCGTATTATCCATATTTCACGAAAATCCTTTTAAATAAATTATTTATTTTCGTACACTTTAGTCACAAACACTTTAATCACAAACCAACGCTTTGCTTAAAACACTAACAAAATATGTCAAATTGAAATACTTAAATTTTTCAACGATAGATGGCAGCAAAATCGTTCTGCATTTTTTTCATCAACTGAAAACTCGTAAAAAAATATTAAACAACGGATGAACGAAAGAACGAACGAATGAATGCACTCAAAACCCGCCTTTACCGTTCTTTTACTAATACCAACAAATATTTTAAGATTTAAGATTTAAGATTTATTTATTTAGTAACATGAATTTTGAACTTGCATATCCACTCCATCATAAACACATTATTTTGAGCATATAGGAGCTCATTCATAATAATGTATGAATCCAACAAGTGTCATTACAATATTTCGGCCAAGATTACTTCTAATTTGGTGTGCTCACCCATAACATTGCATCGCGTGTTTAATACTGGATTTTCCTCCGTATTTATCCTCTGCTTGAATTTATTTCGTACTCCTCGAGATTTTATCTAGCTCAAAAACGACGTCACGGATTTCTATACAGCGTTATGTCTGATAATATACAAATTAAAAATCAAAATATTAAAAAAATGTAAAAAGAAAATATTTTTGAACGTCTCCAAATATTACTGTCACTTTGAACAAAATTCTATTTTAAAAAACGTCAACAATATTTTTTACAGACGTCAAACAGACACACTTGTATATATAAACAGGCAATTCCAATGTATTGTATGATTCGTAGAAAAATATAGATTGCTTTTTCAGAGAATTGTAGAAGAGAATAGAAAACGATATGAGATAATGTGTAAACAAGACAACTTGTAAAAAGCAAAGCCTACTTTCATGAGTTGAAAATTTTTCGATTTGACTACTTCTAAAATAATATCAAAAAATTACAAACGCATAAAAGTAGGCTTTTTTATTTACAAGTTTTCACATATTCACAATATTTTAGTTTTTTTTTTTTTGAGAATCAGGGTATAGGGAAAACAAAACCAGTTAAGGTTAATCGATATTAATCGAATTTTACCGAGTACAAGATTTACTACAATATTTTGTGAAAAAATAACTTCATGAACGAATTAGAATCATTAAAATCAAATTTACAGCAATTTGTAGTTATTGTAATCCATTCATTGTTCCATTTCACTTATTTTTGCCTATTGCGGTTACCTCTGGGGATCAATATGTTTATCTCGAATTTCGAGCTTCGTCTTTATGCAATTAAGTATGTGTAAGAACTAAGAGAACTTCAAATTTCTTACATAATAAACTGGATAGGTTTTATTCGGATTTGTGGCTTAATATTTTTTTTTTTTTTTTTTTTTCAAATAAACTTTAATTTTATACAAACTCTTTTTCAAGTTTCTTCAACTTTGACATTGAGTTGGGGCATGCATGTTATTGTCATACAGTTTCATCGAGATTTTGAGACTTTGTCGAAATATGTTTAAGATTGAGTTTTCGAGATTATGTAAAATTCTCGATATTATTCGAACTTAGGTTTAAGTGAGAATCTTGAAATCCGGATCTTTTAGATTTTTGAATTCATTTAGGTCTCCTGGTTTGTTTAACTTTAAGTTGGATGACAAACAAGTTATTCGAAATTATCAACATTATTCATTATTTTCAAAATTATTCGACGACTTGCAGTTATTTTGGACAAAGATGTTTTTGCGTTTTATTCCTCAGCATTGAATCGAGTATGTTCAAGTTCCTTGGTAATACTCGAAATTTTGATGATAATACAGAATTAGTGATACATTATATATACAAAGATTTTCCGTATTTCCTGTGATTTTTAGAGATTTAAAGCTTATTCAAGATTTGTTTAGTACCAAGTGTTATATGTAATAGTTATCATACAATTTTTATAGTACGTGTATCGATATTTTATTTTACGAATCGCTTTTTATTTCATAGAATACGTAATCAAGTACTCGAAATCAGTTTTATTAAGCGACAGTCTGACCCAACCATACAGTTCAGATTATTCAAGATTCTTAGTGACTTATTCTGCCGTCGTGAGGCAAAAGGCAGAAACACTAAAAATCGAAAAATGTGCGTTAGGTGCTTATTTGGATTCAGCAAACAAACACTTGTTTTGCTGCTTAGTTAAAATACCACATATCATTTAATTAACGCCATAAAATCCCATTATGTAATATTAAAGTTTAATATTAAGACGTGGCAAACCAAAATAGCACGATAAATGTCGTGTTTTCCATGAGAACTGCACTAGAACCCGATAAATTTTAAATTCCTTATATTCTATGTAAACAGAAAAAAAAATTAATTCTTAAAGTGCTAATGTGTAGTACATTTAACATAAATACACATTTTAAGTTGTTACAGCGATAAATAATTACAATTATAGCTTTTATTTTATTGCACTTGACAAAGAAAATGTGTATTTATGTCAAATACACTACATATTCCTGCTATATGAATTAATTTTTTTTCGGTTTACATAAAATAAAATGAATTTAAAGTTTATCGAGTTCTAGTGCAGTTCTCATGGAAAACATGACTGAAATTGAAGTAATCGTGACCAGTTATCCAAGTTTTCTGAGGATGTTCGCGGTTGTTAAAATTTTCTCAAAGTTAAGGGTGATATAGCAATTTATCATACTGCAGGTTGTACTGCAAATCGTACTAATTTATGAATCAATTTCCCACGCGTGTGGGAACAATCACTGAAACTCATTTTATATGATTCGTTTAATTGTCTATAGGCAAAATTTCACTGTAGGCCAAGCTGATACACCATCTACAGTTCCTGTTTCTGCACTTGATGAAATCGACGTTGATTCCATGCGACATTTTTACTTGCACTGATTTTTGTTTCTAATGTAACACTACAAATTAAAAAGTAACTTCAACTAAATAGCCTTAGACTTTCTTGACCTCGTTCGTAAATTTTTTTTACTCCGCCAATTATTTATTTAATTTTATTTTTAAAGTTTGACATTAATTTAATTCGGGCTGCAAGCTAACCGGGGTATTTGTCTTAAGTAATAGACAAACAATAATACTGCACCCATGATTATGTGGAAACGATTGAAAAGTTGAACAATAGGAAGGCAATAGGATCGTCAGGTCACTTCTGGACCGATATTGTCGCGGTCCCCCAACGTTACAGCCACAAATAGTTAGATTCGAAGTCTTAAGGCACTTCATTATAATTATTTGAAACTACTTCACAAATCGATATAGAAGAACACGAGTATACAAAGCTAAAATATTTATAAACTGAATTGTTTTGGTTTTTGACATTTAGGTGGGTAAGTAAAATAAGAAAAATTAAAATAACCTTTAAAAAATTTGTTATAATTAGAAAACTTGATATTTTGGCATTGGGTTTTCTTGGTATTTCTTTGTTTGAGATATCAAGGAAAAACCCTCTCGAAGCATTGGGTCCGGATTCCACAAACAAATTATACCATTAACAGAATTTCATTTTTATAATCTCAAAAAATAAAATTCCGAAAATCAAAATTCCAAAACTCAAAGTTCCGCAAGCCAATAAAATGTTTAAGAACTAAAATTCCGTAATGCATTTGTTTTATTTATTATTTGTTTGAAAGTATCAAGCAATAATTGACACAACACACAACAAATATATCAGTTGATTTTTCGGCATTTCTTATAGACAAATATATTAATTGTTCATGGCAATCCCAATATTTTCGATTTTGTAAATCAGAAAAATACAGAGGCAAATCGCTCATAACATATCTACTGAAAAAAAAGTAGAAATATCTTCCCCCCCTTCCCGTAATTTTAGCTGAAGGGCCAAAGAGTTTTACATATTTGATGCAGTGAATAATAATTCGCTTTGTCGGTACGCTCTGGCCATATACTTAATGTAAGTGGTTATACAGTGGAATTTTTGTAGTTTGGTCGTAGCTGCCTGATAAGTAGACCAACTTTTCAGTACGAAACCAAACTAACAACATAAAGAACGGAGGGTTCTCATTTTGCAGAGTAATACATTTGTATAACTACTATAAAAAATGCCGAAAAATCAACTGATTACAGACAGACAAATTAAAATTCTTAAAAAAACAAATATATCAAATATAAAATACATTTTTAACCTTTTTTCAATTTGATGGAGGTTATCCTCTTCAAACCCTGTTTTATGGAAACAAGCAAAATTTTCAAAATAATTATTTCGATAATTCATATTCTAACTAGAGAGCTCCTCAAAGACACCTAAAATTGAATCTCCTTGTGAAAGAATAACAGTTACGAAGTCTCAAGTCTCCAAAATAATTTCTAAACTTGGGAATTCTGGAAATTCGAAATTATGTAATTTAATTTTTGGAATTATAACTTGTGGAATTTTAACATTTGTAACTTTATTTTTTAGCAATTGGAATTTTAAAACACAGGATTTTTTTAAAACTACGATACCATCCCACAATTAAACACCCTCTTCTTATTTTTGGTGGCTGATTACGAGTAGGTGGTCCAAATTTTAAAATTCAAGGTAACCTTCTTTTATATAAACTGTTTCATAATTATTCCAAAAATTTGTAAAAACCTAGAAGTATTTTTTGGGAAATAGCTGATTTATTACAATTTTTCGAAATTTTGATGTTAATTTAATTCTAATCAAAATGTTCACTTAGATTCGTAATCAGCGACACTAAAAGAAAGTCAAATATATAGTTATATAAGAAATATTTTTTTATGCATTGTGCAGCGGCCATATTGGATTCTCTATTATTAAGATTTTAAAAAAATAACCAAAAATTTAAACGTGAAAAAAGACCCTGTTTACAAAGATTGGTGCAAAATATTTAAATACTTATTTGCAGAGATTTTATAGAGGCCATATTTCCTAACCTAAATTGAATTTGGCTCCAAACTCTATGGCGGGAGTTTTCATAACAAGATGCTAAATGTAGTCTATATCCGAAAAATAGTTTGGAGTTATGTTTAATATTTTTAGCCGACTTTTAATAGATACATAATTAAATTACTGATGCTCATGAATAATGAGATTTGGAAGATGCCTAAACTATTTTCATCCCAAAATTGCTGTAACGATTTTAAGGATATATGGAAAATTTATAGAAGGGAACCATAGAAGATATTTGTACATCAATTCATCTGAATATATGTTTAATTTATCTTTATAAAAGTTACCTGGCTGTAAAGGGTGAACCATTTAAGTTGATTGTTGAAAAAATATTCCGGTATGTAGTTTTGTTTTAAGGGGACATCTAACTAAATTATATTGATGATCTAGAGCTTTATGGAAGTACAATTTTATTTTTCTCTTCAATCTCTTCCAACAAGGTTCGACCATTTAATTTATTTGTAAAGTTAATATTTCTGCAATTTCTACGACATGAATACATCCAAATTCCCCTACAGATTTTTTCATCGTCATATTCACACAGCTATTCCTGTGTAAGCAAATTTTAATAATTAACAATTTTTTACTCTATTAATATACAACCGATCCAAAAATCATTTTATTGTGTTTTACAGATTAACACGTAAAAGTATCATCAACCCCATCGATAGACAGGTTTTCAATAAGTTTAACTTCTTTTTGAAGTTAATATTACACGAATTAAATAATTAATTCAAATAAAAGTAACAAATATAGTTAATTGTTAAAAGTATAGGTACCCCACATAGGTCATACGCCATTAAAATTATTTAATTATTTAATATTGGTGTAAGCCAGACAAAAATAAAAAATAAAAATTAAAACGAACTCAAATTTGTTGATAATTTAAAAAAAGTAGGTATGGTAAAATGCTGTTTTAGAGAGAATACAACTTAACTTGACCCACATAAATAAATTGAAAGTTAAGGATTGCAGCTAAAAGTGGCCCAAAAAATGTTACTGTATCTTGAGCCAAAAAACTTTGTTTTGGACTGCTTTTTAGTGAAGGGCTAAATTTTAGAGATATGCGTTCAGTTAAGTGGTCTTCCCAATGCAGTAGTATAAAACACCCGTATATATACTACTCCTTATAATGTATTGAGAAATGGTGTTCCAGCTAGTGTAAAATAAATGTATATTATATTTAGTAATAAATGATGGCAGTGCTATGATGAGTTACGCTCGTTTAAGAAAGACATGTTTTTGTGTTTCTCCGAAAATTTAATTTAATAGGCGGATTTTGCTAATGATACCGTTATCAATAATAATCATACATACCATCATACCATTATACTATAACACCATCAGACCACCATACCATAATACAGTCATATCATCGTACCATCAACCTTCATACCGTCTTAAAGCCATATACCATCAAACCATTACACACCATACCATCACACCACCATAACATCAAGTATGAGGAATTGACAATGATCTTTCTTAGGTTAAAGTTTGGTTCAAATCGGTCAAGGCATGTCAATTTGTATTTATAAATATCAGACACACAAACACTCACTTTTATATAGACGGTGACCCATTTTAATCGACGAATCCAAATGTCTCATAAAATATGCCAGCTATCAGAAAATTGTGCAGTCAAAAATAGTCAAGGAACATAGGAGTCATTTAACTGTACTAATGATTTAACCTACAGATACATTTTCAAGGTCATTTGAAGATCAAGGAAATTTTTAAATAGAAAGCCCTATTTTGACACAGAATTCGAAAAGAACGGGCAATTTTACGTTCGAAATGATATTTCAAAGTTTGTTATTGTGACCTTGAGAAGGTCAAATCATACAATTATCAAAAGTCACTCAGCAGCTGTCGATTCGATTTTGCGGAGTTTCCAGTGCGTAATAAACATTTGAAGTATCTTTAACAGGTAGGATGCAAAAGTGTTAATGATTTGGACTTTAAGGTCAAGTTTCAAAGTGATTTAAAAGTTTAGGTAATTTTTTAAACGGAAAGCCCTATTTTGACGCAAGAGCCCTTTTTGAGAAGGGCGAAAATTTTCACGTTTGAAACGATATTAGGGAGTTTATTATTGTAACCTTGTGAAGGTCAAATCCAGGTTAAATGTTTAATAAGTATTCAGATGCTGTTAATTTAGATTTCTGAGCTTTTATGCATGTTTGTCATTACTTTGAATAGTAAAGAAGCTGCAAAAAATCAAGACCTTGTCGTTACTTATAGTAATACTCGGAAGCAACTATATGGGCGTAGCTAGTAAGTTTGGTTTCATTTAGGCTGCTTTGTAAGTCTTCTTGACTTTCACGTTGGCTTGAAGGCACAAATTTAAAGACCATTCAAAATTGTCTACTATTCTAAGCATAATGTCTCTAGGAATAGCGCGCAGCTCTGCGAATACGTTCAGTCATATCTGCCCTAGTTGTGTGTTGTTGAGCAAATACAACTTTTTTCATGTATCTCCATATCCCTATATCTTGGCAAGTGTAAGTAGCTATGCCCTACAACAATTGGTTGAAAGTATGAACCATATAAGTAACCATCTTTAATTCCACACCACACCATAAGACTTCATCGATTTTGATGATCTACAGGTCCGTACCAGTGAAGATTTTTATCTGACCCTTAATGGAAATTGTTTTTGAATATGATTGAATTTGAGTATGATTTGGCCCTTAAACTTGCGTTAGAGTGATGTGATACAGACGATACCATAGGGATTTATAATTCTTGAGACGGTACTTTGTGGTGCAATCTGGCGAGTTCTAATATGAGGATCGAGATGAACAACTGCTAGAATAGTTACAACCAGCGCATAATTTTCGTTAAATTTGTTTGTCTGTAAAAAAAAAAAAAAAAAAAAAAAAAAAATATTTGTACCGGGAAGCAAACGGAGGCAATTTCAAACAGTTAGTTTGTTTGTTTATTGATATAATTATACTTTTGGTGAGAGGCAAGAAGACTCACGATAATCAAGCACCCTAAGGGAAACCGAACTTACTACGTTCACGTCGTAGTTTCCGGGCAACGCTAAGAGTAAGGACAAGATCTTCAATTTTTTTGCAGCTTCTCTACTATTCGAAGTGCCGCCAAACACTTATCATACATAAAAAGCTTATAAATCTAAATTAACAGCATATGAGTACTTTTTAAACATTTAACCATGATTGGATCAGCTCAAGGTCACAATAATAAACTTCGTAATACAGGGTAGGCCATCTGTTGGTCCTTTTTTTAATCAATGCATTTTAGTACTTAGTGTTATCTGTTCTAAAAAATTATTTTATATGAAATCATGGAGTCGCTAACAACACAACAACGCATTTGGACATGGAGGTTCAACTGAGCGTGCAATTGGCAAAATTATTGATCATTTTGAAGAAACTAATTCAATGGAAGGTCGTAAACCATACCAACATGTTCATCCAGTTCGTACTCCTGATGCAGTGGCAACTGTTAGTGAAATTTTTCGTAATGAACCAAGCACATCAATCAGGCATCGTTCACAAGAACTATTTTGCATGTTGATCTTCATTTGTATCTGAGGCCACCAGACCATTTAAATCGTTGTCATTTTGTTAATTGGATACTTCAACGAAATGAAGGTGTTTCATCAAAAATCATCTTTAGCGATGAAGCTCATTTTCATCTTAATGCCTACATCAATACAAAAAAAAATTGTCGAATTTGGGGAGCGCAGAAACCTCATGTTGTTCACGAAGCAGAACTTCATCCACCAACAGTCACTTTTTGGTGTGGTTTATGCGCTGGTGGCATCATTGGGCTGTTTTTCTTTGAAAACGAACAGGAAAGTACCCTTACAGTGCATGGGCATCTACCTTTGGTTTCAACAAGATGGAGCGACATGCCACGCATATCGTGTAACAATCCATTTATTGTCAACAAAATTTGCTGGTCGCATAATTTCTAGAAATTGTGAAGTTTCTTGGCCATCAAGAAGCCCGGATTTAACACCACTTGATTATTTTTTGTGGGGTTATTTGAAAGGTTAGATTTATGTTAATCACCTACAAATAATTCAACAACTTAAAAACAACATTCGAGCTGAAATTGAGGTCATTGCTACGCTTTTATTGGAAAAAGTCATCGAAAATTGTGATTGTGAACCACCTTTCATAATCAATAAAAAATTTTGACTTTTCACCTCAAAATCTCTGTTTTGTTTACAAATAGAAAAAGGACAAACAGGTGGCCACCCTGTATTTTTTGAAACGTGAGAGTGCCCGCTCTTCTTATTCCGTTTAAAAAATAACCTACTTACCTGCTAAATATCTTTAATCGTTTATTATGCCCGGAACTCCGTCAAAATCGAATCGACAGCTTCTGGGTGATTTTGAAACATTTAACCTTGATTCAACCTGCTCAAGGTTACAATAACCAACTATGAAATATTATTTTGTTAAATATTATTTTTATAAAATGAACCCCATCCTCCTTGATCATTTTTATCTGAATCATTTTTTGTAGGTGGTTTATTTTAGAAGATAGTTGGATCCATACCGATTTTAATGTGTTCCGGTTTATACATTTTAATAATGCACTTAAATTAATCAATCAATGATAAAGATTATTCAAGATCAAAATATAAATAACGGTACTTCTCAGGTACTCGCTAGGCAGGTAATTTCTCACTAAATGCGTTCCTGCATGTGCATGTTGATCCTCTTGACAGGCTAATTATTTAGATTGCTGCTATTTAGAAGGTCATTCCAGAAAGAGAAAATGCGCATTTGTAAAACAGAGGTCTACCGAAAATTTTCTCACTTACTCTTAGGCGCATTAAGGTTCGGAAAAATGTATTTAGGTTTGTTTTGTGGTGCAAGTCTTTGATCAAAATATGAGTTTAGTTCGGTCAATAAGCGCAGTATGATTTTAGAGTTGAGGTATATTTTGAAAATTATAAATTAATACATGTATACCTTTCAGAAAATTTACAAAGGTTTTGATAAAAATACCTTGCGGTGTTGCAATCCAAATAAGTTAAAATGCCAATTTGAACTAAAACGATCTAATAATTTTACAAAGAAAAATTAAGAAGGCAGTGTTAGCTGGGTGTAATCAGTATTAGTTGTGCTTATGTTAAACATTAAATGAATGATAAACTATTACTCATCGCAAACAACTTCTTTAGGTTTCAAAAGTTTACACAGTGCCCTATTTAACGGTTTTAGTAATAAATATTTAATAAGTCCAGACAAAAAAGTAATAAGAATAACCATTAAATGAAAGTTAAAAAGAAACAGTCTTACAGCTGGCTATATAATATTCACATATCCATTACATAATTTTACAATCCTTTTGCTTAAAACCTAAATATATAAATCGATTTTATATTTTTATACAAATATACTCGTATTATTTATTTCTAACTGTTTTTAATTACCATATTGACTTTTCCCATGTTGATTGATATTATATTCAACGTCAATATACTATATAATAAATAAAAATAAAATTTCGAGTTTTCCTACACAACACGAAACGATATATCGTATACACGTTATCAATTGTTGCTGCATAGTTAATATAAAAATAATAATTTTAACATGCATGATCTGCCTATAAAAACCAAAATCATTTTTATGTACTTACAACAATATGCATACATGTATATATGATTTAGAGATCATATAGATTACAAACGAGAAAATCAATATTGATTTTATTGAAATTAAAAACTAAATTAAAAAAAATAAAAATTAACAATTATTTATAACGTTACAAGTGGAAAATATACACATTGTGGTTGAAATAAAAAAATAAAAAATAAAAATACTTTAAAAGTGAAAGTATTTAGCTTTTTTTTTTTGTAAATAGTACTGATAACTAAATGATATTTAAATTATTATTGTTATTCAATTTATTATGGTTTATTTTAATGGCAAACATTAATTTTCACTTCAACACATGGTATCATGGAAATTATATAAAAATAACCCTAAATAAAATGTTCGTATAATAATAAAAAAAAAAATTGTTTTATACTTGTACGTGATTCAAATTAGTTCCACCGCAGATGAAAGGATTCGGCAAATCAAAATAATTATACAAACTTATTTTTAATTATAATTTCATTTAACTGTTCTTTTTGATTCCAATCATATATAATATAATATTATGTGCTCAGAATTTACCGTAAAGATCATATGTTAATGACTCAGATTTTTTTTTTTAAGCGCGATCTATATGTATACATGTACTCGATCGATCGTACATATACGTTTAATGCAAAATGCATTAAAATGTTAAACAATCTCTAAAAAATAAAAAAAAAAGTCATTTTGTGTTGTATACCATAAATCCAATCATTACAATAATCACATTGTATTTAATTTAAATTAATTTAATTACAAAATTGTAAAAAATAATAAAAGATTATATGAAATAAAATAAAAAAAATATTAATTAAATTGAAACATCGATAACCTCTTGAATAAAAGGTTGCAGTTTTATTTTGGTTTCTATGTATGTATATTCTTATGTTTATGGCAATATTTAATTTACAAGCCCGCGAGTTATCGGAAAATTGTTTTTATCGATTTTAATTGCGACGATATATGTATTCTTTATGCTATTTGATCTACTTTTAAAAGTTTATGAATTCAGAGAATTATACAAAAGACCTGAGTAGCATTTCGGATGGCTAAGGCAGAAACCTAAGGTTTAAAATTATTATTACACAAGACCGCCAAAGAAAAAATAATAGAAACACGGATAGTTATTTCCGACGTATTTTTCGTTCAGAATGGCCCTATCACGTCTGGATTTTTGGATATCATCAAACAAACTTAAAACGTCGTCAGTTTTTAGTAGATTTTGTATTTGTCAGGACACATTCTGAAGATGTCTGGGTAAAAATTTGAAATTTTTTTTTATGAACTAGGAAACTAGCAGAAATGCCCGTGTTTTTCCAAAGTTTAAAGCGGCCACAAAAATTTCCTATATTTTAAGTTGTCATAAAGCCTTTTACCTATTTGGAAAATATTTCAGTTTTGAAAAAGTGGAGAATTAGGATGTTTAGTAAAAACATGTTAGACATAATCTCATTTAATAAATTGAATTTATGAATAATTTTCGGAATTTTCTTTAGAAAGATCTATGAAACCACTACCAAACTATCCTAAATGCTAAGCGGTTCGAAAGGCTTAGCTAATCGGCAAAAATTTAATTTTTGCAAAAAGTGAGAGATTCGGTTGTTTAAGACAATCATGTTTGATATAATTAGTATCTTAATGATTCACATAAGGTCTTGAGAAATATTGCACTAAGTTTAATCACTAAACATCCTACTCCCTACCTCCTTATAAATTAAATATTACTCGAATAGCTAAGGCATTACAACAGCTTAGCAAATAGGCTATTTTGGTGGCCGCTTCCTGAGATACTCTCAAGAAAATTTTGAAAATCGTTTACAAATATGGTCGATTTATTATATCAGATTATATCAATCATGACTTTCCTAAATACCTGAGTCACTCCACTCGCCTTCTTAAATCAATAAAATCTGGAAAACATTTAGATATATAGTCGATTTATTTAGTTAGATTATGTGAAAGAAGGTTGCCCTAAAATCTGTAATCACCCAATTAGTTTGTCGAAAGTTTCCAGGTTTTACGCAGGTATTATCAAATTGGATCCTGCCAAGGAAAGAAATTAAATTTGCTCTTTAGGAGTAAATAAACTTAAACAAAATTTGTATTATTTCAATATAAATTAAATTTATTCGTATTAACGAGACATTTGCCCTAGGACCTATTAAAAACTTAGGACATACTTGGGACAACTTAAGACAGAATGAATGTGAAATAGGGTCATAATTTATTTCGGGCAATGTAAAATTTATGGATGGCTGCGTGAAAACCATATCCCCCCATATTATGTAGGTAGGAGTAAATTTTTAGGATTTTTTTGATAGGATTGAAACCCAAATATTTAGAAAATGTAAGCTAGATTTATCGGAAAAATTACCACTTTTTCTGGGAAAATTCTGAAGTATTTTCAAAATTTTTGAAAATGCTAACCAAAAAATGGGTTAAATGATCACCTAATTATTATTACGGGCATACAACTTTTGTACGTATTATCTCTGTATCTTCGAAAAATTCTGAACTGTACCATTGATGTTCACTTTTACTGTCAGCTATAAAGAAACGGCAAAATCAAAAGGTTAAATAATAACGATTCCGCTGAACGGCATAATTGTTTATTAGAGGCTTGAGACCATCAAATCCTCTGGAACTTTTTGGTAGCTTTAAACAAAGTACGATTGAAGATTATGTACATAAAAGTTTAAATCAATATAATGTGGTTTGTTACTACATTTCGGTTTTATAAGACCAGGCGAGTTTTAACATATTTTCGTTATTCCATTTGTAAGAATCAAACATTTGGCTTTCTTTAAATGACAAGCAATTAGAAGCTGGTACAAACATACTTTAATCTTTGGATGATACAGGAAATATAAAGCAATGTTTCTACATTGATGGTTCTGGTCGTAGTGAGTTTGATTGATTTTATCAATTGACCGTGTTATTTAGGATGAAGCACTAACCTGGTGTAGATTTAGGCTAGTTTACATAATATTTAAGGGTTTAGTGAACAGCTATTTATGAACAGCTATTCGGTGGGAAAGTGAATGTTTTAGGAGGTGATTTCCGTCAAGCACTACAAACAATTCCTATAGAGGTAACAGTATGTCAATTAGAAACATCTACATTAACGAATCTCATTTTCGGAAAAATTACAAACTATTTTCTTTAAATAGAAATATGAGTTCTAGCACAACCTCAGAATTTAAAAAGTAGTTGTTATAAGGGTGTAATGATTACTTTTTTTTTTACTAGGGTTGCCAATGGCTTTATTCTTGAATCTTTCTACATAAGAAACTCACAAGAGGTAATCAAATCTTAAGCTAAAATTATTACATATTTCAAATCTTAACCAATGTTAATGCTTATTGTTTGGGATCATAATTTAATTAATTTAGACTATACTTACGAGTATATGTACTCGTATATATCGAATTAAATTTAAAGGTTCACAGGTTCATCAGTTCGAGTAGATCTGTACTTATCAGACGTTTAAATTGCGGCTGTTTTAGTATCTTCCTGGCCAATTCGTTGAGATGTGCTTCTAGTTTTGAATAATATTTCGAACTGAATTCTTTAATTGTTTCTTAAACGGTTTTAATCCCAAGGTCGTGACGTATGTTACTATTTTTAATGTACCAAGGAGCATTGGTAATACTGCGAAGTATTTTCGCTTGGGCTCGTTGCAGGAGTTCTCTGTTTGAAGCGCTGGTAGATCCCCATAACTGAATACCATATGTCCATATGGGTTTGATTATCGCTTTGTACAGTAAAACTTTATTGGCTAATGACAACTGAGATTTTCTTCCCATCAGCCAATACATTTTGGAAAATGTAATTATTGTTTGATTGCGCTTTGTTTCAATATGATTTTTCCACGTTAACCTTCTATCCAGATGCAAATCTAAGTATTTTACCTTCGTTAATGTAACGTGAGTTGATTTGTTTTCGTTCACTTTTATTCGCCATGCCTTTAGCCAGTCCGCGACCTTGTTTAAATGATTCTGTAATTCCTTTGAAGCAATTTCAGGATTAGTGTGAGACACCAGGATGGCCGTGTCATCGGCAAATGTTGATTACAGGTATATCAGCTGTGTACAACAAGTATAATATTGGTCCTAGAACGCTGCCTTGCGGGACACCTGCATTAATATCATTTAAGCAAGTAGTTGCGCTGTTTTGTTTGACCATGTATTGCCTTTGAAGAAGATGGTTTCCCAAAACTTTAATTTTGAAAATTAGTCCATCGTGCCAAACTGTATCAAAACCTTGGGCGATATCCAAAAAGGCAGCAGAACAATATTTCTTTTCCTCGAAGGTGATTTTGATTGCATTTACAATTCTGTGTACTTGCTCTGCAGTGCCGTGTTGGTTTCGGATTCCAAAATGGTGTTCTGGAACAATGCGCTGTTCTTCTAATATTGGTTTCAATTTCGTTAGTAACATTTTTTCAAATAGCTTTGAGATTGTGGGCAGCATGCTTATTGAACGATAAGATCAGATTTGAGTTTCATTTTTCCCTGGCTTATGTATCATTGTGATCAAAGTTATTTTCCATTTTTGAGGAATATAACTGGTACGCGTGATCATATTGAATACAAATGTCATTAGTTTTATGCATTTATCTGGCAATTCTCTTATCATTTTTCCAGTAATGAGATCATGTCCTAGTGCTTTTTTCGGATTATGCAAGCTTTAATTGTATTCTTAACTTTCTTACAATTATACTTTATAGGTTTGTAGGATAAGCCATCATCCATTGGCTGGGGTAGTACGAAAAAAGTATCTTCTTCGTGTGGGACGAATACTGTTAATAGATGAGCAGCAAAAGCATGGGCTTTTTCTTCATCACTTCTCACCCAATTTCCAGTTGGTAGTCTAATCGGTGGATTCGAATTTGTTGCCCTTTTTAAATTTTTGGTTGCGTTCCACAAAGAATAATCTGTTCTCTCGGTTGCCGAGAGATCACTTAAATTGTTCTTTACACACTGGTTTTCTTCTTTCCGCAAAGCAAATCTTAGTGCCTTAATATAACGGTGATTTTGTTTGCTGTCATTGACGGAGAATTTTTCGCTTTTCCTGGATTAGTTCCTGTATATTATATGACAGTTTATTAACTTTTTCAGAGCTACTTATGCCGGGCCCTTTCAGCGGATAATGTCATAACATATTTTAGTTTTTCTGTCGCCGCATCAATATCAGCTGATGTGATCAGAGGAATATTAAGTAGACAATTTTGTTCGACCAGCCTCCTATATTGATCCCAATTAGTTTGCCTATTTGTAAGACGGTTCGGCATTTCGTTCCTAAGAACATCTGTACTCACTGTTACGATTACCGGTGAGTGATCAAAAGACAGATCATAGCAATCGGTGGCCTTAGCATATATACGTGGAATGCCCTTAGTTACACAAAACTAAAATATATTAGGAATTATCTTTTTATCCGTGGGCCAGTAAGTTGGGTTACTGTCAGATAAATAATTCAGGGACTGTTCCTCTATAGCATCATAAAGTTGATTGCCTTCCGGCGATGTTAATCTGGAACCTCAATGAGTATGTTTAGCATTGTAATCACCGCCCGCAAGAAATTTATTACCCAGCTGGCTGAAATAATCCAAGAACTGGAGTTTTTTATAGCATGTTTTGGAGGGTAGTATACTGCCGATATCCTGACCCCTCTTGCAGACAAATGCTCGTTAATTGTATATGTTTTTTCTCATACTTCGTAAGTTCGTAGTGTTTTAATCGTCGCTTAATCAATATACAGCAGTGCCTCCATTTGCTTTAATATCTGGGTGCTTGGTGTCATAAATAGAGTACCCATTACTTTTGAAATAGCTATTTTTGGTGAAGCGTGTTTCTGATATTAATATTATGTCAATGTTGTGCTCAGTGAGAAATGCATTACCCCGCTTTATGTTGTGCTAAGCTGTTTGCATTCCATATGGCTATTTTGATGATGGTCATTTCTGGCTTTTTACGACTGTCTGCATCGGCGTGCTCATATTCTGCATCATTACATCCGCGGTTCCCTCCATGAAGTCAATTTGTTTAAAGTTGTTGAGATATTTCCCTCTTCCCTTGCTTCCATTTTAGGAGCGGTACCTTTAAGAACACTTGCGTATGAAACCCATTGGTGCACGCTACCATTTACAGTTGCGTAAACTGCTTTCCATTTTGAGCGTTTGTGTTTACAATTTTTGGTCGTGCTTCTTTTCTAGCTGAAGAAAGAAGATTAAGGATTCGTTGCTCTGCTCGCTGCTTTGGATTGTTTCTCCTTTTCAATTCTAGATAAATTAAGCACTCTCTATAATTAGCTGTGTGATTTCCATCGCAGTTGCTGAATTTTCTCACCGATGCTTCCTTTTTTGGTTTATTGCAAACATTTAAATTATGGAGTTCACCACATATAACACAAACATCGTTCAAAGTGCAATACGCTCTAGTGTGCCCATATTCTTGGCACTTAACACACTGTACCGGCTGTTCCCCAATGGTAACTCTTCTGTGCAGCAGATATTATAGACTACATATTACATGGTTGCCTCTAACCTTCTTATTTTCTGATTCTAATTCTAGACAAAACAATTGCTGTGGCACATTCTCCCGATTAAAAATATTGGTAATAGTTTTGAACTGAAAACCTTTTTCAGCGAGAGCAGCTTGAAATTCGTTTGCATCCACGTAACCCTCTATTCCTTTTAACACAACAACCAATCCTTTTTGGATCTTTACTTGATACGTGTAGTAATGTTTACCAATGTTATTTAAATTAATAATTTCACTTTGATTTGAATTGCCTGGTAAGGTAATTTTTTGAACATTTAAAGTTTGTTGTCGCTTTGCTCTATGCTGCACTTTTGTATTTTTATTAAAAATATCTGAGGTCGTGACGTTCGGTGGCAAATCGCTTGTGGACATCGCTGTCTGCTGATTTGGCCCAGCGTTTTTTACTTGAGGCGGAGATGAGAACATCATGATTTCACTTATTTTTCACATCACAATATTTTTAAAAAAAAAGATAAAAAAAAGATTTATACTGCTGATTCAACTTTTCACACAAGTAATAAGTAAATTATTCAAATGTTTACTCGGTGGTAAGAAAATTGCAAAAATTTAATGATAACTGATTTGCTAATTATGATGCAGCTTGCAATAATACGTCGCAGGAATGGTCATGTTCGAAAAATTAATGAATGCATATTACAGAGGTTATTTTCTCAAGGAGGTAATTTTTATTCAATTAACAGTGTAAAGAACGACGAGTGCAAATAATAATTTGTAGCTTCCAACAGAATATTTTAATATGTTAAATCCATCTAAGTTTTATTTATCCTGCCCTTGTTTAAAAACAGAAAAACACTGCGATATATGCTTTGGCCAGTCGTTTACTTCGAAGTTTGTAGTGATTGTAAATTATCGATGCACAATAATACACTCCTGTTAAAGTGAACGGAGAGGCAATGGCGGCACGGATGTATAGAACAAATTACATTTGCCCTAGGTCACCAAAAACACAAATAATATTTGTATCAACTAGGAATGTAGATGGAAAAAGGACAACCTTTTCCTGAGATGAGATGTAACTTCTGCAAATCAGCGATTTCATTTCTGAATGCTCTCGGTTAAACGTACCCGCTGTTCCGATCGATAGTATTTCTCGCGGGCTTCGCATTTTCAAGAAATCGACAAATATAAGCAATTACGTTACACAACGACCTAGTGTTGTTAAAATATTTGACACTTTGTAGTACAGTTTTGGTTTTTCCTCCTTTCGAGTACTTCATCTGATTTGACTTGTGCTGGTGGTTTATATTTATAAAAATGTAGGTCCATTGAAACCAGTTCATGATTGTGTGAATTCTTTAGGCATAAAACCACGAGAAATAATGTTTGCCAACTGAAACAGAGGTTAAAGACTTGTTCCACTGCCATACGATTATAGAATCGGTCCAATATATTGTGTAATTAACCTAGAAATTCAGGATTGGAAGGACTCGCCTTTTAAAATCGCTAGAAGATGCGCGGCAAGAAGTTCCAGTTGATGAATGGTATTCTTTCTATTGAAGCAAATTTAATCCCGGAAGCTCAGCTCGACAAGTGGCCCACTCGTCGTGAAGCTCTTGAGGCAAATGGGTATCCCAATCTTGCTCCAATTCTTAAAGTTTTTGCATAAAGACCCACCATGATAACTTAGGCTAATAGTCCAAGAGGATCAAGAATTCTGGCAACATCAGATATCACAGACCTTGTAATGTCAGCATTCCTAATTAATCTTTTTTCGAAACTTAAGAAACGATTTGTGGCCATGACCTTCAAGTTAACCAATAACTACGGTGACATTTTAAATAGTAGTCTGACTACAAATCTGCGTTTAACGTCGCGTTTATATTGTGACGGTGATACCTAGTGTGTGATAGAATAGTTAAACTAATAGCTCAACGTTTTGCTGTACTAAAATAGAATTTTCCATGATAAAACAGTTCTAAATGTTTCTACACTATTCTTACTGGAAAAATCATGAACTTTCTAGAAGTTTGATTTGTGTATATAAAAAGGCGAACAAGCTCAAATTGGATTATTAGTATTTGGAATGCGATAGTATAAAGATTAAAACGGAATTAAAAAGTGATTTAAAAAGTGATTTAGTGTGAAATAAATAGTAGAAGTGATCAGTAAAATTGTGCGAATAATTTATAAATAGTGATTTTGTGAATTATCATTAATAAACTGTGTTGTATTAATTTTTGTGTGACATAAATAAATTCGTTGGTGACAAATTGAATTAATTTTTTTTTTATTCACGATCCAGTGGAAAGAACCTTGATTGACAAGGCAAAAACGTAGAAATATGTTTGGAAAAAATTCTCCTCAGATTTGTCAGAATAAATAAAGACTTCATTCAGAACGTTATCAAGGGTTTGCTCTTGGGCCTTACCTAAATTTCAGGAATTATTCTCACATTAATCCATCACAAAAGAATATTTTGTAGAAGTGGAAAATCGTCATATTTGAGTACCGATGAGCATGTCAATTTTTTGCGGAATATGAAATTAAGGGTCTGCCAGTTGTAGATTTTGTGGTATCTTTGATGGATTACAATTTAGTAGAATAACTATTGATTCTGGACTGTGGTGTTTTTATGTTGCAAGTACCGATAGTAGTAGACTCGTTCTTATTCCACCTAAAGCCTCTGTTAGGAAGTTTACTTGGATCGCTCAAATGCTAAATATGCCATAGTTAGAGAAAATCTGTGCCATAGGTAGATACTAATACAAAACCCTTTCCATTTGCAGTAGTCTTAACGGTTGCATTGGCGGACAGTGATGATTGATATGTTGAAGAAGTTAATTGTTTCTGTTTTTCTATTAAAACTGGAGATGGAGGTCATTGACTTGATGGCTTTAAACAATTATTGCAAAGGATTAGTTGACCTACTTCTGATTGCTGATCTGTTGTTGGCAATGATAAAAATAAAAAATGCTGCGACCCTGTTTGTTGCAGAAAAAACAATTGTGTTTTGGTACAGTGACCATTGCAGCAGATCTAATTCGATGAAGAATCGCAACCGTGATCTATATGATTGAGGGTTATTATTGTTTCTCCTGAAGAACGATTGCAATTGTCCATCGATAGCATCGACGGTTCAAAAATCATGCAACTCATCGAACGTTTCCGGCCTCTATGATTTAGAGCTCCATGGTTTTGCTTTTCGAGCATATCGAAGTATAACTTTGAACAAATTAAATGAACTAGAAGATCATCCCAATGCTTGATTGGTCGACAAAGTTTAGTAATTTGTCAACCTTAAGCCCTGTGGTTTGTTAACGAGTAATTATTGAAAAGACGGATAACATACGCCATTCCAGGGCTACATCTCTGAGATCGGCACAAAACATGGAGAAATGGGCCGTATTTTATTTTAAGTATTATGTTAGACTTCGTGATTAATTTCACTCTTAAAATGCGTGATTTCTTAATGAGGTTCGGGTTTTAAATTGTGTCTGAAAGTTATTTAGAAATTGAAATTTGACCGCTTAATGTTTATTTATATTAAATGTTTATTATGTCGAAAGGAACTAACAATAAATATTTAGTTTACTATAATGCTGCCAAATCTCAATCAATTTCTTCACAATTATTTTTCGGGATGAACATCGTTTGGTTAAGAGTTTTGAATATTTTTTTCTGGATGGAACGAAAATTTCCTTAAATTTAGCCGAGACTCCCGAAAAGACTTTTTTGGGAAAAGCCTTTTCGCGATGAACATTTCGTGCCAACTTCTCAAACTTGTGATTAGAGTGGTAATTGCATGAAACTTTCCTTTATTGGTTTCATTTTCTGTAACAGTTCCATGGTTACTTGAATTGTTTCTTGAGTTGGTAGATTTATCTTTATAGATTTTATTTTGTTGATTAGTTCGATGTTATTTCTGATTGAATGATCGTTTAAACAACTTGATTCGCCAGTGCGGTTTTAAAGACTCTAATTGGTCTTATCGTCTTGTCCGTTTGAATTTCGACATACGAGTATATGAACATCGTTTAAGTAAATCATTTTTATTTCCTTGTAATATTTGATTTATTTAAACCAAAATTGCTAAAATTTTCATAACAACAGCATTATGATCAAATTGAAATACAAGCTTACTACAAATCGTGTGGTCACAAACTCCAGAGACAATATATAGATGGCAGTAAAGGCAGTACAAATTTAGTAATCGAACTAAAAATTAGCACCCGTGGAAATTTCAAGTTCAAAAATTATATTAAAAGCAAAACAAATTCACAAAATATTAAGAACGTCGGATAATTTTGTGATTAAATAATTCATTTTCGTACTTTTGTGTAAGAAATTTTAGATATTTAACGTACACTAGTAAAACTAAAGATAAATTTAGTAAGTACTATTCTACTTCGTAAACCCAACTTTGATCTATTTTTGCAAAATAAAAGTTCCAAAAACATATATTAAGCATAATTTAATGTTAATATTTATGCAACTAACATTTATTAAATACCAATATAGCATTCTTGTTTGTAGTTGTTAAAGATATGGTGAAAAATTTGTAAAATCAAGAATTTTTGAAAGTCATGATATCCTTGTCCATCCAGTCATGATGATATCATCATATTCATAAGTGAGACTGGCTCTGGACGCGAGATACTACCAGATATTGGAATGTCTCCTATATACTATATGCCAGTACACTAGTAGCTAGGCAACAGCATCAACAACAAAAATTAATCAATTTAGCTGCAATAGTACCATCCAAATCATCATCTTTGATTTCTGGAATCGATCACCTTGTGAATCAATCAATGGACAACGCAATGAAGGCCAGTTTATATGACGGATTCACGGAGCAACTGAAAAGCAAATTCAAACAATTCGAGAAAAATGTGATAAGATATATTCAACATTTCAACTTCAACATAAATCTAAATATATTTAGAAAAAGAACGGCCCAATTTGTCTTACTGTACCTAAAGCTGCTAAACGAATCAGTAATGAATTAAAGCAATCAGTGATAAATTATTAAAACGATGATGAATTCAGTCGGATAACGCCTGGAAAAAACGATTGCTTAACTATTGAAAAAGTTATAGTTCCGAAACATCTAATACTGAGTAAATTAAAAGAATGCTACGAGGGCTAGAAGATTCTCCATCATTTTCTCAAATTTTGTTTGCTTCGTTCTGAAAACTGTATGCAACGAGGAAACAGGGGAATGCATATAGTGTGTGTTTATACAATACATCAAAATGTAAATTTGATTATTTATGGGGCCAAAACAGAAAATATTACAAATGAAGAGGTATCGAAATACCACTTCATCTATACTATATCCAGAGCTTAAGTCGTTATCGTCTAAAATGCAAGAGTTTTCAAAGATTAAATTTATTTCGAGAATATTTAAAAAAAACGATTTTCTGGAAAAGCACTACGAGGATTCTAATTTATCATTCAGTCAGTTGGTTTCAACTGCCAGATGTAATTTGGAAAACTAATCAAAAACGTTAGAATAATTATTGGGTTACTTCATAAAGAAGCAGGGAAACCTTAGTCCTCATTACATACTTCATTTCTCTTCAACAATCTAGCATCATAAAAAATATAAAAAATTATTTGGAGCCTACAGAAGCACTTGGTTCCTGTAACTTTGCAAAAAATTATTCATTTATAATGCAGAATGCATCGCAGGGTTTTCATTGCAATATAAGCAAGCGACCGTTCACCCATTTGTTGTTTATATAAATGTAGAAGGCAAATTGCAGCACTACAGCTTCATTATTATATCGGATTGTCTTAGTCATGTCTCTGTGGCAGTTCATCTGTTCATCGCAAAATTAACCAGTTATTGAAAACTAAAATAAGGAGTTTAACCAAAATTTATTCTGTTACTGATGGTGCTGTATAGCATTATAAAAATAAATATAATTTAATGAATATAAACACAAAGAGAATTTCGGAGTCGACAGTGAATGGCATTTTCATGCTACAGCGCATTGAAAGGGACCATGCGATTGAGTAGGAGGTACTTTTAAGAGATTGGCGTCCAGAGCCAGTTTTGACCAACTGTTTGCAACAACAACAACACCAAAAAAATTGAGTACTACACAAATTTTTTTTTACCCAGTACTACACATTCAAAACATAAAAATCACAAAATTAAAACATGACTTCCGGACTGGGATTTTGCACAAAACGCGAAGAGCGAGTTTGTGTCTCTTAGCTAAAATAAAATTATATCTCTCTTACCAACGAAGGTATGTGGTCGAAGCGGAGAAAAGGATATAGCTCTTATACATAATATAATAGACTGAGATCGCAATAGAAAAGGCGACATAGACCGAATGAATTGGAGTAAAAACTTATTCTTTTAAAAGAGAAATAAACTCTTTTCTTGCCTTTTGTGCAAAATCCCGCTCCCGGTCCCATATGTTGAATTTTTGATTTTACGAATTTTTCACCATTTGTAGATAACATTTATATAAACATTTTATTTCAATAAAAAACTTGAAGCTAAAAACACCATTTTTACTACGCATTCCTATGGTTCCTATGGCTCCATAATCTCGAAGGCTCTGGTTTAAGTCGTCGCTTTTTACTGCCTTCATTAGATTTCATGTCAGAATTTTATTCAAGTTCCTCTAAGCACATCACTTTAATATTTCAGTTTTATTATAGCATTTTTAAAATATTGGTCGAATATTAGCAGAGCCTTCTAGAGTATAGAGCCATAATCTTAATGACGTATTTTTTAGAAGCTTTTTTAGTGGTATAACTTTTCACTGATTTCCATAGGAATCCATAGTATGGTGTTTTTTAGCTTCAAGTTTTTCAATGAAAAAAGCAAAAATATTATAAAATGTTTATATAAAAGTTTTCTTCATATCTTTAAGAACAATATACAAGAAGGCCGTATTGGTATTAAGTAAATATTAATTGCAGAAATATTAAAATTAAATTATTTCTAAAATATATTTTATCGAACTTTCATTTTGAAAAATACATCAAAGTTGGCTCTGACAAATTCAAATAATACTTGCTAAATTTATTTTTAGTTTTACTACAGAAAAGGGTTACAGAAAAATACGAAAAAAAGTTATTTAATCCCAAAATTAACAAACGTTCCTATATTTTGTGAATTTGTTTTGCTTTTCCTACAATTTTTAACCTTGAAGTTTCCCCAGGTGGTAATTTTTGGTACGATTTTTCCAAATTTGTACGGCCATCACTGCCATCTATGTAATGTATATTGACTTAATGACCAACCATGTAGTAAGCTTTTATTTTAATTTGACCAGAATGCTGTTGTTATGAAATTTTTCTTATATTTTGGTTTAAATAAATCAATTATTACAAGAAAATGAAAACGATTTACTTCAACGATATTCATATATGTTGAAATTCAAACATTTATGAAAGTATTTCAGAAATCATAATTAAGAATTTGTATCGTTTTCATTTAAAAATTTGTCTTAGGAAAACAAGTGATTTCCCATATGTTTTGTGTGTTTTACTATGAAAAGTTCCGTTTTTTCCTAGTTTCTAATTCCCTTATAAAAGCTCAGATTTTTTGATTATGGCTCTATAAAATACAGGGTGCTCTGATATTAGTGCAACATATTTAAAGCTCGTTATTATTTTTTTGGGCTTTTCAGCTGAAAGCATAAATAAATGTAATTACTTAAACAGACCGGGCTTGATTAATTTTTTTTTTTTTAAATTCTTTATCAAAACACCAAATCAATCAAAAATCTGTCTGCACTCAGCATAAAAATATCTCTCACCTGAATGTTTATATAATTAAAAATTAAAAGATTAAATCATGATACTTCATTTTACTTTACATATGCATATCGATTTTCATTTTTTATTTTTATTTTACTTACTTATAACACAGCAGTGAAATCTAAAATTACATATCTTAAAGACATTTAATGTATATATATACACATATAAAAATAATCACAATAATAATAATAATACACGGTACAGGTAAATCGACAGTAAAAATTAAGATTATTATAATATAATATAATAACTGGCAACAACATCATACTTATATATTTTATTTTACATTTTTTAATTAAATTTAATTTTCATTCGATAAATAAATTACATTACATTACATATACAGTATATGTATGCAGGTAATACAGGTGATTACTTTAAACTTTTATTGAGAGTATTTCGCGCGCAAATGCAAATTATTTCATTTTTATCGTTTTTTTTTATTTGTAAAATTGGAAAGAATTTTAATTTCCCGAGAAATGATTGATTTTTCATGATTTTAATTTTGAAATTTTATTGTACCAGTATTATAAATTATTCAAGGATTTTAATTTGCTTCCAATTTGATATGTACATAGATACAGATATAATGCAAATATCTGTAGGGATTGGTGATTTGTATAATTTTTTGTTTTTGTCTTATTAAATTAATTGATTAAAATATTTCTGTATATAATTATCATGTCACCAGTTAATTTCTAATAAATGATTTATGGTTCAATACCTTATGAATCATTAATATATTCACACGCACGTGAGTATATTAAATTAAATTATTATACATTTGACATGAATAAAATCAGTTAATTACTTTACTAATCTCTATTGTATTCAAGAGAAGAATTGAATAAATTTTACACCCGCGCACGCGACTTGTAACTTTATGTTATATTCATTGATTATAATTTGCGTTCATTATTTTTATTTTTTTTTTTTCAATTCATTCAAGGATTTATTTCTATTATTTTATTTACCATGTTTTTTGTAAAATAATGTAAGTCACCTGAACATAAGATTATTGTTTTTATAATAAGTACATATACGAGTAAATTGTATTTTATTTCAAAATATTTATTCGATTGAAATTTTAAATTAGCTTGGGTTATGTGTATATTATCCGGTTTCTATATGTGCGCCAATCATATTATTGATTAGCGTAACGAACATTACATTACACATTAAACAATTTTTTTTGTAAACACTTTTATAATTAATCTATAGCGCGAGAAACTTTAAATCTATATAATTGCACAAAAGCCAATATATACGAACAAGAACACGTCCATTATATGCAATAAAACTTATTTAACCGGATTAAATAAAATATATACAAATCTTAAAGGTATGAATATTATTAATTTGTTATTACAATGATTTTTTTTTTTATTTAGTTATAATTATCGCGACATTGAAATATTTATCAAATTAAAGCGACATAACATAAAAAATATCCGTATAGTCGCGCAGAAAATTTATGATAATCGGATAAAATTGTTAATCTAAAGTTATAGAGTTACATGTGTTTAATTGAAGTATGGTGAATTTAATTTAATTAGTGTGGCAATTCTGGTTATGTATATATAGTTGTTGGATTGGTTGGGGCATTATAAAGAAGTCCCTGAATTTTATCATAAACTATTATGTTACTGTCTCTGAATTTTCGGAATTTACATTTTTTTCATTAAAACTTTAATATCCTGAACGAAGCTTTTTCATGAAAAAATAAAAAAAGGCGAAAACGATTTTTCAGACTCAAAATGGTGCTATTTTTGATTTATTGATTGATTTCAATGTACGATCAAGCATTAAGCAAGTCTTCCATATTACAAATGCGAGAACGACACCACCATACCCATGTTTCAACACAACAACATAACTCTCCCTCACACCATCATACTCAGCTTTTCAAGAAGCCAAACATAGCAATATTCACTCTGTAAAGAATGGCGCCACATCGATAACCACATAAGTCTAATAGTGTGATATCCGCCCCTGGCCAGGCAGCCATCATCCACCTTTTTACATATAACAAAATCGAGGAATTGGAAAGGAATGCTAGTGAGGACTAACTCGGCCCGGTTACAGACACCTAATAAAGCTGATAGTTAGTGTTTTATGACAGCACAATGACAATACAATTAAAATATTAATAATAAAACGTTGGAACCTGATCAATCTGAAATAATATCTTAAACTAGAATTAATATTTATATAATACTCCAAACTTTCGATTAACAAAATTGATGATAAAATATATTTCGATGTTCTTCTGAAGCTAAAAAACAAATTAGTTATTTATTTCTACTCTCACTTAGTCCAACCGCTCTATAATTTCAAATATTTAAGTATTAGCTTTCAATTTGAACTCCAACTAGTTCTAATAGAATTCTCACGACATAATGTTGACTATACCTAAAATAAAATTATATTAATTAGTACAGACTATTTGTTATTTATAAATTTTTTAATTAGATATGTTACTTACATTAATAGTTTGAAATAAATTGCCAAAAAGCATCACCAAAAAGCATTACAAGTCTCTCGCGTTTTATTACGGTTAAGAGTACAATTCTGAATGAGCTCGCCAATCTAAAGCAATTTGATATTATTCATTTCTGTGTTGTGAATGTATGCCAATTTTTATATAAAATATGTATGGGGTAATTTAATTGCTGGTTTTACAACATTTATTGTTTAACCAACGTGATAAGACAAAACGTGAAAATTTAGCTAAACTTGATAATTAAACGTTTAAACATTTATATAAATTGTTAAATGTAATCAGTCAATTGAAATAATTTTACTCGACAAATTGAAGATTGAGATCTATACCGGAACATCAAGTAAATGCATAATTTTAGAGCAGCTTTTACCTACATGTGCGTGGCTTTAAATTGATACTCTTCTATAAGTAAGTGCAATGTCATAGGCAAAATCAATCATATGTCCTTTCAAGTTTAAAAAAAATAAGGAATTAATATACACTAAAAATGATATAGGGCCAAAAACTGAACCCTGAGGAACGCCACAGTGAATCATTCTAAAACTGCTGTATTTTCCGCAAATTTTTACAGTTTGCTTTAATTTGCATTTAATGTTATGTAATTAATGGTTGGATGAATAAAAATAAAAAAGAGTTCAGTTGATTTTCAATAAAATTAAATTTTCAACGAAATGTGTAGAAATATTCGGGAGATCTAAATACCCGTTGGCATGGCAATTACATGTCACAACGCCTATTGATAGTGGTGTCAAGCATCGAAATCGGAGCACAATTCAAAATTTTCGAAATGTCCGTTGCCATGACAATTATATGTCTCAACGCCTATTGATAGAGGTAACAAGCGTCGAAATCAGAGCACAATTGCATATTTTCGATTTTAGGGCTCCGAATTCATGGTCTATAGTTCAGTTAATTTTCAATAAAGTTGAATTTTCTTCGAAATGTGTAGAAATAAGTGAGTGATCGAAACGTCCGTTGGCATGCAAATTATATGTCTCAACGCCTATTGATAGAGGTATCAAGCGTTGAAATCGGAGCACAATTGCAGATTTTCGATTTTCGGGCTCCGAATTCGTGGTCTATAGTTCAGTTTATTTTTAATAAAGTTGAATTTTCAACGAAATGTGTAGAAATATTCGGGAGATCGAAATACCCGTTGGCATGGCAATTACATGTCACAACGCCTATTGATAGTGGTGTCTAGCATCGAAATCGGAGCACAATTCGAAATTTTCGAAATGTCCGTTGCCATGACAATTATATGTCTCAACGCCTATTGATAGAGGTATCAAGCGTCGAAATCGGAGCACAATTGCATATTTTCGATTTTAGGGCTCCGAATTCATGGTCTATAGTTCAGTTGATTTTCAATAAAGTTGAATTTTCTTCGAAATGTGTAGAAATAAGTGAGTGATCGAAACGTCCGTTGGCATGCAAGTTATATGTCTCAACGCCTATTGATAGAGGTATCAAGCGTCGAAATCGGAGCACAATTGCAGATTTTCGATTTTCGGGCTCCGAATTCGTGGTCTATAGTTCAGTTGATTTTCAATAAAGTTGAATTTTCTTCGAAATGTGTAGAAATATGTGAGCGATCGAAACGTCCGTTGGCATGAAAATTATATGTCTCAACGCCTATTGATAGAGGTATCAAGCGTCGAAATCGGAGCACAATTGCAGATTTTCGATTTTCGGGCTCCGAATTCGTGGTCAGTTCAGTTGATTTTCAATAAAGTTGAATTTTCTTCGAAATGTGTAGAAATATGTGAGCAATCGAAATGTCCGTTTGCATGAAAATTGTATGTCTCAACGCCTATTGATAGAGGTATCAAGCGTCGAAATCGGAGCACAATTGCAGATTTTCGATTTTCGGGCTCCGAATTCGTAATCAGTTCAGTTGATTTTCAATAAAGTTGAATTTTCTTCGAAATGTGTAGAAATAAGTGAGCGATCGAAACGTCCGTTGGCATGCAAATTATATGTCTCGACGCCTATTGATAGAGGTATCAAGCGTCGAAATCAGAGCACAATTGCAGATTTTCGATTTTCGGGCTCCGAATTCGTGGTCTATAGTTCAGTTGATTTTCAATAAAGTTGAATTTTCTTCGAAATGTGTAGAAATATGTGAGCGATCGAAACGTCCGTTGGCATGAAAATTGTATGTCTCGACGCCTATTGATAGAGGTATCAAGCATCGAAATCTTAGCACAATTGCAGATTTTCGATTTTCGGGCTCCGAATTCGTGGTCTATAGTTCAGTTGATTTTCAATAAAGTTGAATTTTCTACGAAATGTGTAGAAATAAATGAGCGATCAAAACGTCCGTTGGCATGAAAATTGTATGTCTCGACGCCTATTGATAGAGGTATCAAGCGTCGAAATCGGAGCACAATTGCAGATTTTCGATTTTCGGGCTCCGAATTCGTGGTCTATAGTTCAGTTGATTTTCAATAAAGTTGAATTTTCTTCAAAATGTGTAGAAATAAGTGAGCGATCGAAACGTCCGTTGGCATGAAAATTATATGTCTCAACGCCTATTAATAGAGGTATCAAGCATCGAATTCGGAGCACAATTGCAGATTTTCGATTTTCGGGCTCCGAATTCGTGGTCTATAGTTCAGTTGATTTTCAATAAAGTTGAATTTTCTTCGAAATGTGTAGAAATAAGCGAGCGATCGAAACGTCCGTTGGCATAAAAATTATATGTCTCAACGCCTATTGATAGAGGAATCAAGCGTCGAAATCGGAGCACAATTGCAGATTTTCGATTTTCGGGCTCCGAATTCGTAATCAGTTCAGTTGATTTTCAATAAAGTTAAATTTTCTTCGAAATGTGTAGAAATAAGTGAGCGATCGAAACGTCCGTTGGCATGCAAATTATATGTCTCGACGCCTATTGATAGAGGTATCAAGCGTCGAAATCAGAGCACAATTGCAGATTTTCGATTTTCGGGCTCCGAATTCGTGGTCTATAGTTCAGTTGATTTTCAATAAAGTTGAATTTTCTTCGAAATGTGTAGAAATATGTTAGCGATCGAAACGTCCGTTGGCATGAAAATTGTATGTCTCGACGCCTATTGATAGAGGTATCAAGCATCGAAATCGGAGCACAATTGCAGATTTTCGGTTTTCGGGCTCCGAATTCGTGGTCTATAGTTCAGTTGATTTTCAATAAAGTTGAATTTTCTTCGAAATGTGTAGAAATATGTGAGCGATCGAAACGTCCGTTGGCATGAAAATGGTATGTCTCGACGCCTATTGATAGAGGTATCAAGCGTCGAAATCGGAGCACAATTGCAGATTTTCGATTTTCGGGCTCCGAATTCGTGGTCTATAGTTCAGTTGATTTTCAATAAAGTTGAATTTTCTTCGAAATGTGTAGAAATAAGCGAGCGATCAAAACGTCCGTTGGCATAAAAATTATATGTCTCAACGCCTATTGATAGAGGTATCAAGCGTCGAAATCGGAGCAAAATTGCAGATTTTCGATTTTCGGGCTCCGAATTCGTAGTCTATAGTTCAGTTGATTTTTAATAAAGCTGAATTTTCTTTGAAATGTGTAGAAATAAGTGAGCGATCGAAACGTCCGTTGGCATGAAAATTATAAGTCTCAACGCCTATTGATAGAGGTATCAAGCGTGTGTAGAAAAATGTGAGCGATCGAAACGTCCGTTGGCATGAAAATTGTATGTCTCGACGCCTATTCGAAATCGGAGCTCAATTGCAGATTTTCGATTTTCGGACTCCGAATTCGTGGTCTATAGTTCAGATGATTTTCAATAAAGTTGAATATTCTTTGAAATGTGTAGTATTATGTGAGCGATCGAAACGTCCGTTGGCATGAAAATTGTATGTCTCGACGCCTATTGATAGAGGTATCAAGCGTCTGTAGAAATATGTGAGCGATCGAAACGTCCGTTGGCATGAAAATTGTATGTCTCGACGCCTATTGATAGAGGTATCAAGCGTCGAAATCGGAGTACAATTGCAGGTTTTAGATTTTCGGGCTCCGAATTCGTGGTCTATAGTTCAGTTGATTTTCAATAAAGTTGAATTTTCTTCGAAATGTGTAGAAATATGTGAGCGATCGAAACGTACGTTGGCATGAAAATTATATGTTTCGACGCCTATTGATAGAGGTATAAAGCATCGAAATCAGAGCACTCGGGCTCCGAATTCGTGGTCTATAGTTCAGTTGATTTTCAGTAAAGTTGAATTTTCTTCGAAATGTGTAGAAATATGTGAGCGATCGAAACTGTAGTTCAGTTGATTTTCAATAAAGTTGAATTTTCTTCAAAATGTGTAGAAATAAATGAGCGATCGAAACGTCCGTTGGCATGAAAATTATATGTCTCGACGCCTATTGACAGAGGTATCAAGCGTCGAAATCGGAGCTCAATTGCAGATTTTCGATTTTCGGGCTCCGAATTCGTGGTCTATAGTTCAGTTGATTTTCAATAAAGTTGAATTTTCTTCGAAATGTGTAGAAATAAGTGAGCGATCGAAACGTCCGTTGGCATGAAAATTATATGTCTCGACGCCTATTGATAGAGGTATCAAGCGTCGAAATCGGAGCACAATTGAAGATTTTCGATTTTCGGGCTCCGAATTCGTGGTCTATAGTTCAGTTGATTTTCAATAAAGTTGAATTTTCTTCGAAATGTGTAGAAATAAGTGAGCGATCGAAACGTACCTTGACATGGAAATTATATGTCTCGACGCCTATTGATAGAGGTATCAAGCGTCGAAATCGGAGCGTAATTGCACATTTACGATTTTTGGGCTCCGAATTCGTGGTCTATAGTTCAGTTGATTTTCAATAAAGTTGAATTTTCTTCGAAATGTGTAGAAATATCCGAGCGATCGAAACGTACGTTGACATGAAAATTATATGTCTCAACGCCTATTGATAGAGGTATCAAGCGTCGAAATCGGAGCACAATTGCAGATTTTCGATTTTCGGGCTCCGAGTTCGTGGTCTATAGTTCAGTTGATTTTCAATATAGTTGAATTTTCTTCGAAATGTGTAGAAATATGTGAGCGATCGGAACGTCCGTTGGCATGAAAATTGTATGTCTCGACGCCTATTGATAGAGGTATCAAGCGTCGAAATTGGAGCACAATTGCAGATTGTCGATTTTCGGGCTCCGAATTCTTGGTCAGTTGATTTTCAATAAAATTGAATTTACTTCAAAATGTGTAGATATATATGAGCGATCGAAACGTCCGTTGGCATGAAAATTATATGTCTCAACGCCTATTGATATGGGTATCAAGCGTCGAAATCGGAGCACAATTGCAGATTTTCGATTTTCGGGCTCCGAATTCGTGGTCTATAGTTCAGTTGATGTTCAATATAGTTGAATTTTCTTCGAAATGTATAGAAATATGTGAGCGATCGAAACGTCCGTTGGCATGAAAATTATATGTCTCGACGCCTATTGATAGAGGTATCAAGCGTCGAAATCGGAGCACAATTGCAGATTTACCATTTTCGGGCTCCGAATTCGTGGTCTATAGTTCAGTTGATTTTCAATAAAGTTGAATTTTCTTCGAAATGTGTAGAAATAAGTGAGCGATCGAAACGTCCGTTGGCATGAAAATTATATGTCTCGACGCCTATTGATAGAGGTATCAAGCGTCGAAATCGGAGCACAATTGCAGATTTTCGATTTTCGGGCTCCGAATTCGTGGTCTATAGTTCAGTTGATTTTCAATAAAGTTGAGTTTTCTTCGAAATGTGTAGAAATAAGTGAGCGATCGAAACGTCCGTTGGCATGAAAATTATATGTCTCAACGCCTATTGATATAGGTATCAAGCGTCGCAATCGGAGCACAATTGCAGATTTTCGATTTTCGGGCTCCGAATTCGTGGTCTATAGTTCAGTTGATGTTCAATATAGTTGAATTTTCTTCGAAATGTATAGAAATATGTGAGCGATCGAAACGTCCGTTGGCATGAAAATTATATGTCTCGACGCCTATTGATAGAGGTATCAAGCGTCGAAATCGGAGCACAATTGCAGATTTACGATTTTCGGGCTCCGAATTCGTGGTCTATAGTTCAGTTGATTTTCAATAAAGTTGAATTTTCTTCGAAATGTGTAGAAATAAGTGAGCGATCGAAACGTCCGTTGGCATGAAAGTTATATGTCTCAACGCCTATTGATAGAGGTATCAAGCGTCGAAATCGGAGCACAATTGCAGATTTTCGATTTTCGGGCTCCGAATTCGTGGTCTATAGTTCAGTTGATTTTCAATAAAGTTGAATTTTCTTTGAAATGTGTAGAAATAAGTCAGCGATCGAAACGTCCGTTGGCATGAAAATTATATGTCTCGACGGCTATTGATAGAGGTATCAAGCGTCGAAATCGGAGCACAATTGCAGATTTTCGATTTTCGGGCTCCAAATTCGTGGTCAGTTGATTTTCAATAAAGTTGAATTTTCTTCAAAATGTGTAGAAATAAATGAGCGATCGAAACGTCCGTTGGCATGAAAATTATATGTCTCGACGCCTATTGATAGAGGTATCAAGCGTCGAAATCCGAGCACAATTGCAGATTTTCGATTTTCGGGCTCCGAATTCGTGGTCTATAGTTCAGTTGATGTTCAATATAATTGAATTTTCTTCGAAATGTATAGAAATATGTGAGCGATCGAAACGTCCGTTGGCATGAAAATTATATGTCTCGACGCCTATTGATAGAGGTATCAAGCGTCGAAATCGGAGCACAATTGCAGATTTACGATTTTCGGGCTCCGAATTCGTGGTCTATAGTTCAGTTGATTTTCAATAATGTTGAATTTTCTTCGAAATTTGTAGAAATAAGTGAGCGATCGAAACGTCCGTTGGCATGAAAGTTATATGTCTCAACGCCTATTGATAGAGGTATCAAGCGTCGAAATCGGAGCACAATTGCAGATTTTCGATTTTCGGGCTCCGAATTCGTGGTCTATAGTTCAGTTGATTTTCAATAAAGTTGAATTTTCTTCGAAATGTGTAGAAATATGTGAGCGATCGAAACGTACGTTGACATGAAAATTATATGTCTCAACGCCTATTGATAGAGGTATCAAGCGTCGAAATCGGAGCACAATTGCAGATTTTCGATTTTCGGGCTCCGAATTCGTGGTCTATAGTTCAGTTGATTTTCAATAAAGTTGAATTTTCTTTGAAATGTGTAGAAATAAGTCAGCGATCGAAACGTCCGTTGGCATGAAAATTATATGTCTCGACGGCTATTGATAGAGGTATCAAGCGTCGAAATCGGAGCACAATTGCAGATTTTCGATTTTCGGGCTCCAAATTCGTGGTCAGTTGATTTTCAATAAAGTTGAATTTTCTTCAAAATGTGTAGAAATAAATGAGCGATCGAAACGTCCGTTGGCATGAAAATTATATGTCTCGACGCCTATTGATAGAGGTATCAAGCGTCGAAATCCGAGCACAATTGCAGATTTTCGATTTTCGGGCTCCGAATTCGTGGTCTATAGTTCAGATGATTTTCATTAAAGTTGAATTTTCTTCGAAATGTGTAGAAATATTCAAGCGATCGAAACCTACGTTGACATAAAAATTATATATGTCTTAACGCCTATTGATAGAGGTATCAAGCGTCGAAATCGGAGCACAATTGCAGATTTTCGGTTTTCGGGCTCCGAATTCGTTGACAGTTGATTTTCAATAAAATAGAATTTTCGTCAAAATGTGTAGAAATATGTGAGCGATCGAAACGTCCGTTGGCATGAAAATTATATGTTTCAACGCCTATTGATAGAGGTATCAAGCATCGAAATCGGAGCAAATTGCAGATTTTCGATTTTCGCGCTCCGAATTGTGGTCTATAGTTCAGTTGATTTTCAATAAAGTTGAATTTTCTTCGAAATGTATAGAAATATGTGAGCGATCGAAACGTACGTTGGCATGAAAATTGTATGTCTCGACGCCTATTGATAGAGGTATCAAGCGTCGAAATCGGAGCACAATTGCAGATTTTCGATTTTTGGGCTCCGAATTCGTGGTCTATAGTTCAGTTGATTTTCAATAAAGTTGAATTTTCTTCGAAATGTGTAGAAATATGTGAACGATCGAAACGTACGTTGACATGAAAATTATATGTCTCAACGCCTATGGATAGAGGTATCAAGCGTCGAAATCGGAGCACAATTGCAGATTTTCGATTTTCGGGCTCCGAATTCGTGGTCTATAGTTCAGTTGATTTTCAATAAAGTTGAATTTTCTTTGAAATGTGTAGAAATAAGTGAGCGATCGAAACGTCCGTTAGCATGAAAATTATATGTCTCGACGCCTATTGATAGAGGTATCAAGCGTCGAAATCGGTGGTTTGGCGTCTATTGGAGGGGGGGATCAAAGTTGAGTAGATTAATCTACCAGCTCCGTAACCTTCCAGTAGGGTGCGCATCACGTGAGCTGTTCTGGTCCTGTAATTAGGCAGCTGCGTGATGGGTACAATTGTGTAAGGGGTAACCTGTGCACAATTCGCAAGTGTACGTACTGCCTCCTCGTGGCAACCACTGGTAACTAAGGCCACTTGGCACATTTTAGGCCATTTGGCACAGGCCAAAGTACGGCGCTAAAGGAGAAAACCTTGACAAAAAACCCTAATCTAAGGTGGAACAGCATATGCCGAAAGATGAATGGCTGATAGGTTAATCAGCCCAAAATATGCGGACTCTGGATACCAGGCACCCTCCAGTTTTATTTTTAGCCTTCCTGTAGTAAAGCTGGGTGACCTACAGGTGACTTGCAATTCCCAGCAACTCGTAAGAGTAAAATCAAACGGAATACGGGGCAGGAGTAGGAATATACGGGAGTGGCACAACCCTCTCGAGGTCCTTGAGCTCCATTGCTACCGTCTTTCTAGCGGAACTACATGCTGTAGTAAACATCTAGGAGGGAGAGCAATATGCCCAGATAGTATGTATCACTTACCGGGAGGCAGTATTGTCAGGTTCATTAAGAACCTGAATATTGACTGGACGGATAATTAAGCAGGGGCCAGCACAATAGATCTTTTAGGTCGCAGTGCGAAGTGGCTGATCGCCCGCATGGCCCCCCCAATAATAATAATAATAATAAGCGTCGAAATCAGAGCACAATTGCAGATTTTTGATTTTCGGGCTACGAATTCGTGGTCAGTTGATTTTCAATAAAATTGAATTTTCTTAAAAATGTGTAGAAATAAATGAGCGATCGAAACGTCCGTTGGCATGAAAATTATATGTCTCGACGCCTATTGAAAGAGGTATCAAGCGTCGAAATCGGAGCACAATTGCAGATTTTCGATTTTCGGGCTCCGAATTCGTGGGCAGTTGATTTTCAATAAAGTTGAATTTTCTTCGAAATGTATAGAAATATGTGAGCGATCGAAACGTCCGTTGGCATGAAAATTGTATGTCTCGACGCCTATTGATAGAGGTATCAAGCGTCGAAATCGGAGCACAATTGCAGATTTTCGATTTTCCGGCTCCCAATTCGTGGTCTATAGTTCAGTTGATTTTCAATAAAGTTGAATTTTCTTCGAAATGTGTAGAAATAAGTGAGCGATCGAAACGTCCGTTAGCATGAAAATTATATGTCTCGACGCCCATTGATAGAGGTATCAAGCGTCGAAATCAGAGCACAATTGCAGATTTTTGATTTTCGGGCTACGAATTCGTGGTCAGTTGATTTTCAATAAAATTGAATTTTCTTAAAAATGTGTAGAAATAAATGAGCGATCGAAACGTCCGTTGGCATGAAAATTATATGTCTCGACGCCTATTGAGAGAGGTATCAAGCGTCGAAATCGGAGCACAATTGCAGATTTTCGATTTTCGGGCTCCGAATTCGTGGTCAGTTGATTTTCAATAAAATAGAATTTTCTTCGAAATGTGTAGAAATATGTGAGCGGTCGAAACGTCCGTTGGCATGAAAATTATATGTCTCAACGCCTATTGATATAGGTATCAAGCGTCGAAATCGGAGCACAATTGCAGATTTTCGATTTTCGGGCTCCGCATTCGTGGTCTATAGTTCAGTTGATTTTCAATAAAATTGAATTTTCTTCGAAATGTGTAGAAATATGTGAGGGATCGAAACGTCCGTTGGCATGAAAATTATATGTCTCAACGCCTATTGATATAGGTATCAAGCGTCGAAATCGAAGCACAATTGCAGATTTTCGATTTTCGGGCTCTGAATTCGTGGTCTATAGTTCAGTTGATTTTCAATAAAGTTGAATTTTCTTCGAAATGTGTAGAAATATGTGAGCGATCGAAACGTCCGTTGGCATGAAAATTGTATGTCTCGACGCCTATTGATAGAGGTATCAAGCGTCGAAATCGGAGCACAATTGCAGATTTTCGATTTTCGGGCTCCGAATTCGTGGTCAGTTGATTTTCAATAAAATTGAATTTTCTTCAAAATGTGTAGAAATAAACGAGCGATCGAAACGTCCGTTGGCATAAAAATTATATGTCTCAACGCCTTCTGATATGGTATCAAGCGTCGAAATCGGAGCACAATTGCAGATTTTCGATTTTCGGGCTCCGAATTCGTGGTCTATAGTTCAGTTGATTTTCAATAAAGTTGAATTTTCTTCAAAATGTGTAGAAATAAGTGAGCGATTTAAACGTCCGTTGGCATGAAAATTATATGTCTCAACGCCTATTGATATAGGCATCAAGCGTCGAAATCGGAGCACAATTGCAGATTTTCGATTTTCGAGCCCCGAATTCGTGGTCTATAGTTCAGTTGATTTTCAATAAAGTTGAATTTTCTTCGAAATGTATAGAAATATGTAAGCGATCGAAACGTCCGTTGGCATGAAAATTGTATATCTCGACGCCTATTGATAGAGGTATCGAAATCGAAGCACAATTGCAGATTTTCGATTTTCGGGCTCCGAATTCGTGGTCTATAGTTCAGTTGATTTTCAATAAAGTTGAATTTTCTTCGAAATGTGTAGAAATATGTGAGTGATCTAAACGTCCGTTGGCATGAAAATTATATGTCTCAACGCCTATGGATAGAGGTATCAAGCGTCGAAATCGGAGCACAATTGCAGATTTTCGATTTTCGGGCTCCGAATTCGTGGTCTATAGTTCAGTTGATTTTCAATAAAGTTGAATTTTCTTCGAAATGTGTAGAAATAAGTCAGCAATCGAAACGTCCGTTGGCATAAAAATTATATGTCTCAACGCCTATTGATAGAGGTATCAAGCGTCGAAATCGGAGCACAATTGCAGATTTTCGATTTTCGGGCTCCGAATTCGTGGTCTATAGTTCAGTTGATTTTCAATAAAGTTGAATTTTCTTCGAAATGTGTAGAAATATTCGAGCGATCGAAACGTACGTTGACATGAAAATTATATGTCTCAACGCCTATTGATAGAGGTATCAAGCGTCGAAATCGGAGCACAATTGCAGATTTTCGATTTTCGGGCTCCGAATTCGTGGTCTATAGTTCAGTTGATTTTCAATAAAGTTGAATTTTCTTCGAAATGTGTAGAAATATGTGAGCGATCGAAACGTCCGTTGGCATGAAAATTGTATGTCTCGACGCCTATTGATAGAGGTATCAAGCGTCGAAATCGGAGCACAATTGCAGATTTTCGATTTTCGGGCTCCGAATTCGTGGTCTATAGTTCAGTTGATTTTCAATAAAGTTGAATTTTCTTCGAAATGTGTAGAAATAAGTCAGCGATCGAAACGTCCGTTGGCATGAAAATTATATGTCTCAACGTCTATTGATAGAGGTATCAAGCGTCGAAATCGGAGCACAATTGTAGATTTTCGATTTTCGGGCTCCGAATTCGTAGTCTATAGTTCAGTTGATTTTCAATAAAGTTGAATTTTCTTCGAAATGTGTAGAAATAAGTGAGCGATTAAAACGTCCGTTGGCATAAAAATTATATGTCTCAAACGCCTATTGTTAGAGGTATCAAGCGTCGAAATCGGAGCACAATTGCAGATTTTCGATTTTCGGGCTCCGAATTCGTGGTCTATAGTTCAGTTGATTTTCAATAAAGTTGAATTTTCTTCGAAATGTGTAGAAATATTCGAGCGATCGAAACGTCCGTTGACATGAAAATTATATGTCTCAACGCCTATTGATAGAGGTATCAAGCGTCGAAATCGGAGCACAATTGCAGATTTTCGATTTTCGGGCTCCGAATTCGTGGTCTATAGTTCAGTTGATTTTCAATAAAGTTGAATTTTCTTCGAAATGTGTAGAAATATGTGAGCGATCGAAACGTCCGTTGGCATGAAAATTGTATGTCTCGACGCCTATTGATAGAGGTATCAAGCGTCGAAATCGGAGCACAATTGCAGATTTTCGATTTTCGGGCTCCGAATTCGTGGTCTATAGTTCAGTTGATTTGTAATAAAATTGAATTATCTACGAAATGTGTAGAAATATGTGAGCGATCGAAACGTCCGTTGGCATGAAAATTGTATGTCTCGACGCCTATTGATAGAGGTATCAAGCGTCGAAATCGAAGCACAATTGCAGATTTTCGATTTTCGGGCTCCGAATTCGTGGTCTATAGTTCAGTTGATTTTCAATAAAGTTGAATTTTCTTCGAAATGTGTAGAAATATGTGAGCGATCGAAACGTCCGTTGGCATGAAAATTGTATGTCTCGACGCCTATTGATAGAGGTATCAAGCGTCGAAATCGGAGTGCAATTGCAGATTTTCGATTTTCGGGCTCCGAATTCGTGGTCTACAGTTCAGTTGATTTTCAATAAAATTGAATTATCTACGAAATGTGTAGAAATATGTGAGCGATCGAAACGTCCGTTGGCATAAAAATTGTATGTCTCGACGCCTATTGATAGAGGTATCAAGCGTCGAAATCGGAGCACAATTGCAGATTTTCGATTTTCGGGCTCCGAATTCGTGGTCTACAGTTCAGTTAATTTTCAATAAAGTTGAATTTCCTTCGAAATGTGTAGAAATATGTGAGCGATCGAAACGTCCGTTGGCATGAAAATTGTATGTCTCGACGCCTATCGATAAAGGTTCCAAGCGTCGAAATCGGAGCACAATTGCAGATTTTCGATTTTCGGGCTCCGAATTCGTGGTCTATAGTTCAGTTGATTTTCAATAAATTTGAATTTTTTCCGAAATGTGTAGAAATATGTGAGTGATCGAAACGTCTGTTGGCATGAAAATTATATGTCTCAACGCCTATTGATAGAGGTATCAAGCGTCGAAATGGGAGCACAATTGCAGATTTTCGATTTTCGGGCTCCGAATTCGTGGTCTATAGTTCAGTTATATTTCAATAAAGTTGAATTTTCTTCGAAATGTGTAGGAATATGTGAGCGACCGAAACGTCCGTTGGCATGAAAATTGTATGTCTCGACGCCTATTGATAGAGGTATCAAGCGTCGAAATCGGAGCACAATTGCAGATTTTCGATTTTCGGGCTCCCAATTCGTGGTCTATAGTTCAGTTGATTTTCAATAAAGTTGAATTTTGTTCGAAATGTGTAGAAATATGTGAGCGATCGAAACGTCCGTTGGCATGAAAATTGTATGTCTCGACGCCTATTGATAGAGGTATCAAGCGTCGAAATCGGAGCACAATTGCAGATTTTCGATTTTCGGGCTCCGAATTCGTGGTCAGTTGATTTTCAGTTTCAGTTGATTTTCAATAAAGTTGAATTTTCTTCGAAATGTGTAGAAATATGTGAGCGATCGAAACGTCCGTTGGCATGAAAATTATATGTCTCAACGCCTATTGATAGAGGTATCAAGCGTCGAAATCGGAGCACAATTGCAGATTTTCGATTTTCGGGCTCCGAATTCGTGGTCTATAGTTCAGTTGATTTTCAATAAAGTTGAATTTTCTTCGAAATGTGTAGAAATATGTGAGCGATCGAAACGTCCGTTGGCATGAAAATTGTATGTCTCGACGCCTATTGACAGAGGTATCAAGCGTCGAAATCGGAGCACAATTGCAGATTTTCGATTTTCGGGCTCCAAATTCGTGGTCTATCAGTTGATTTTCAATAAAGTTGAATTTTCTTTGAAATGTGTAGAAATAAGCGAGCGATCGAAACGTCCTTTGGCATGAAAATTGTATGTCTCGACGCCTATTGATAGAGGTATCAAGCGTCGAAATCGAAGTACAATTGCAGATTTTCGATTTTCGGGCTCCGAATTCGTGGTCTATAGTTCAGTTAATTTTCAATAAAGTTGAATTTTCTTCGAAATGTGTAGGAATATGTGAGCGATCGAAACGTCCGTTGGCATGAAAATTGTATGTCTCGACGCCTATTGATAGAGGTATCAAGCGTCGAAATCGGAGCACATTTGCAGATTTTCGATTTTCGGGCTCCCAATTCGTGGTCTATAGTTCAGTTGATTTTCAATAAAGTTGAATTTTCTTCGAAATGTGTAGAAATATGTGAGCGATCGAAACGTCCGTTGGCATGAAAATTGTATGTCTCGACGCCTATTGATAGAGGTATCAAGCGTCGAAATCGGAGCACAATTGCAGATTTTCGATTTTCGGGCTCCGAATTCGTGGTCTATAATTCAGTTAATTTTCAATAAAGTTGAATTTTCTTCGAAATGTGTAGAAATATGTGAGCGATCGAAACGTCCGTTAACATAAAAATTGTATGTCTCGACGCCTATTGATAGAGGTATCAAGCGTCGAAATCGGAGCACAATTGCAGATTTTCGATTTTCGGGCTCCGAATTCGTGGTCAGTTGATTTTTAGTTTCAGTTGATTTTCAATAAAGTTGAATTTTCTTCGAAATGCGTAGAAATATGTGAGCGATCGAAACGTCCGTTGGCATGAAAATTATATGTCTCAACGCCTATTGATAGAGGTATCAAGCGTCGAAATCGGAGCACAATTGCAGATTTTCGATTTTCGGGCTCCGAATTCGTGGTCTATAGTTCAGTTGATTTTCAATAAAGTTGAATTTTCTTCGAAATGTGTAGAAATATGTGAGCGATCGAAACGTCTGTTGGCATGAAAATTGTATGTCTCGACGCCTATTGACAGAGGTATTAAGCGTCGAAATCGGAGCACAATTGCAGATTTTCGATTTTCGGGCTCCGAATTCGTGGTCTATCAGTTGATTTTCAATAAAGTTGAATTTTCTTTGAAATGTGTAGAAATGAGTGAGCGATCGAAACGTCCGTTGGCATGAAAATTGTATGTCTCGACGCCTATGGATAGAGGTATCAAGCGTCGAAATTGGAGTACAATTGCAGATTTTCGATTTTCGGGCTCCGAATTCGTGGTCTATAGTTCAGTTGATTTGCAATAAAGTTGAATTTTCTTCGAAATGTGTAGAAATATGTGAGCGACCGAAACGTCCGTTGGCATGAAAATTGTATGTCTCGACGCCTATTGATAGAGGTATCAAGCGTCGAAATCGGAGCACAGTTGCAGATTTTCGATTTTCGGGCTCCCAATTCGTGGTCTATAGTTCAGTTGATTTTCAATAAAATTGAATTATCCACGAAATGTGTAGAAATATGTGAGCGATCGAAATGTCCGTTGGCATGAAAATTGTATGTCTCGACGCCTATTGATAGAGGTATCAAGCGTCGAAATCGGAACACACTTGCAGATTTTCGATTTTCGGGCTCCGAATTCGTAATCTACAGTTCAGTTGATTTTTAATAAAGTTGAATTTTCTTCGAAATGTGTAGAAATATGTGAGCGATCGAAACGTCCGTTGGCATGAAAATTATATGTCTCAACGCCTATCGATAGAGGTATCAAGCGTCGAAATAGGATCACAATTGCAGATTTTCGATTTTCCGGCTCCGAATTCGCGGTCTATAGTTCAGTTGATTTTCAATAAAGTTGAATTTTCTTCGAAATGTGTAGAAATATGTGAGCGATCGAAACGTCCGTTGGCATGAAAATTGAATGTCTCGACGCCTATTGATTGAGGTATCAAGCGTCGAAATCGGAGCATAATTGCAGATTTTCGATTTTCGGGCTCTGAATTCGTGGTCTATAGTTCAGTTGATTTTCAATAAAGTTGAATTTCTTTCGAAATGTGTAGAAATATGTGAGCGATCGAAACGTCCGTTGGCATAAAAATTGTATGTCTCGACGCCTATCGATAAAGGTTCCAAGCGTCGAAATCGGAGCACAATTGCAGATTTTCGATTTTCGGGCTCCGAATTCGTGGTCTATAGTTCAGTTGATTTTCAATAAATTTGAATTTTTTTCGAAATGTGTAGAAATATGTGAGTGATCGAAACGTCTGTTGGCATGAAAATTATATGTCTCAACGCCTATTGATAGAGGTATCAAGTGTCGAAATCGGAGCACAATTGCAGATTTTCGATTTTCGGGCTCCGAATTCGTGGTCTATAGTTCAGTTAATTTTCAATAAAGTTGAATTTTCTTCGAAATGTGTAGAAATATGTGAGCGATCGAAACGTCCGTTGGCATGAAAATTGTATGTCTCGACGCCTATTGATAGAGGTATCAAGCGTCGAAATCGGAGCACAATTGCAGATTTTCGATTTTCGGGCTCCCAATTCGTGGTCTATAGTTCAGTTAATTTTCAATAAAGTTGAATTTCCTTCGAAATGTGTAGAAATATGTGAGCGATCGAAACGTCCGTTGGAATGAAAATTGTATGTCTCGACGCCTATTGATAGAGGTATCAAGCGTCGAAATCGGAGCACAATTGCAGATTTTCGATTTTCGGGCTCCGAATTCGTGGTCTATAGTTCAGTTGATTTTCAATAAATTGGAATTTTTTTCGAAATGTGTAGAAATATGTGAGTGATCGAAACGTCTGTTGGCATGAAAATTATATGTCTCAACGCCTATTGATAGAGGTATCAAGCGTCGAAATCGGAGCACAATTGCAGATTTTCGATTTTCGGGCTTCGAATTCGTGGTCTATAGTTCAGTTGATTTTCAATAAAGTTGAATTTTCTTCGAAATGTGTAGAAATATGTGAGCGATCGAAACGTCCGTTGGCATGAAAATTGTATGTCTCGACGCCTATTGATAGAGGTATCAAGCGTCGAAATAGGAGCACAATTGCAGATTTTCGATTTTCGGGCTCCCAATTCGTGGTCTATAGTTCAGTTGATTTTCAATAAAGTTGAATTTTCTTCGAAATGTGTAGAAATATGTGAGTGATCGAAACGTCCGTTGGCATGAAAATTATATGTCTCGACGCCTATTGATAGAGGTATCAAGCGTCGAAATCGGAGCACAATTGCAGATTTTCGATTTTCGGGCTCCGAATTCGTCGTCTATAGTTCAGTTGATTTTCAATAAAGTTGAATTTTCTTCGAAATGTGTAGAAATATGTGAGCGACCGAAACGTCCGTTGGCATGAAAACTGTATGTCTCGACGCCTATTGATAGAGGTATCAAGCGTCGAAATCGGAGCACAGTTGCAGATTTTCGATTTTCGGGCTCCGAATTCGTGGTCTATATTTCAGTTGATTTTCAATAAAATTGAATTATCCACGAAATGTGTAGAAATATGTGAGCGATCGAAATATCCGTTGGCATGAAAATTGTATGTTTCGACGCCTATTGATAGAGGTATCAAGCGTTGAAATCGGAGCACAATTGCAGATTTTCGATTTTCGGGCTCCGAATTCGTAATCTACAGTTCAGTTGATTTTCAATAAAGTTGAATTTTCTTCGAAATGTGTAGAAATATGTGAGCGATCGAAACGTCCGTTGGCATGAAAATTATATGTCTCAACGCCTATTGATAGAGGTATCAAGCGTCGAAATAGGATCACAATTGCAGATTTTCGATTTTCCGGCTCCGAATTCGCGGTCTATAGTTCAGTTGATTTTCAATAAAGTTGAATTTTCTTTGAAATGTGTAGAAATATGTGAGCGATCGAAACGTCCGTTGGCATGAAAATTGTATGTCTCGACGCCTATTGATTGAGGTATCAAGCGTCGAAATCGGAGCATAATTGCAGATTTTCGATTTTCGGGCTCCCAATTCGTGGTCTATAGTTCAGTTGATTTTCAATAAAGTTGAATTTCCTTCGAAATGTGTAGAAATATGTGAGCGATCGAAACGTCCGTTGGCATGAAAATTGTATGTCTCGACGCCTATCGATAAAGGTTCCAAGAGTCGAAATCGGAGCACAATTGCAGATTTTCGATTTTCGGGCTCCGAATTCGTGGTCTATAGTTCAGTTGATTTTCAATATATTTTAATTTTTTCGAAATGTGTAGAAATAAGTGAGTGATCGAAACGTCTGCTGGCATGAAAATTATATGTCTCAACGCCTATTGATAGAGGTATCAAGCGTCGAAATCGGAGCACAATTGCAGATTTTCGATTTTCGGGCTCCGAATTCGTGGTCTATAGTTCAGTTAATTTTCAATAAAGTTGAATTTTCTTCGAAATGTGTAGAAATATGTGAGCGATCGAAACGTCCGTTGGCATGAAAATTGTATGTCTCGACGCCTATTGATAGAGGTATCAAGCGTCGAAATCGGAGCACAATTGCAGATTTTCGATTTTCGGGCTCCCAATTCGTGGTCTATAGTTCAGTTAATTTTCAATAAAGTTGAATTTCCTTCGAAATGTGTAGAAATATGTGAGCGATCGAAACGTCCGTTGGCATGAAAATTGTATGTCTCGACGCCTATTGATAGAGGTATCAAGCGTCGAAATCGGAGCACAATTGCAGATTTTCGATTTTCGGGCTCCGAATTCGTGGTCTATAGTTCAGTTGATTTTCAATAAATTGGATTTTTTTTCGAAATGTGTAGAAATATTTGAGTGATCGAAACGTCTGTTGGCATGAAAATTATATGTCTCAACGCCTATTGATAAAGGTATCAAGCGTCGAAATCGGAGCACAATTGCAGATTTTCGATTTTCGGGCTCCCAATTCGTGGTCTATAGTTCAGTTAATTTTCAATAAAGTTGAATTTTCTTGGAAATGTGTGGAAATATGTGAGCGATTGAAACGTCCGTCGGCATGAAAATTGTATGTCTCGACGCCTATTGATAGAGGTATCAAGCGTCGAAATCGGAGCACAATTGCAGATTTTCGATTTTCGGGCTCCGAATTCGTGGTCAGTTGATTTCCAGTTTCAGTTGATTTTCAATAAAGTTGAATTTTCTTCGAAATGTGTAGAAATATGTGAGCGATCGAAACGTCCGTTGGCATGAAAATTATATGTCTCGACGCCTATTGATAGAGGTATCAAGCGTCGAAATCGGAGCACAATTGCAGATTTTCGATTTTCGGGCTCCGAATTCGTGGTCTATAGTTCAGTTGATTTTCAATAAAGTTGAATTTTCTTCGAAATGTGTAGAAATATGTGAGCGATCGAAACGTCCGTTGGCATGAAAATTGTATGTCTCGACGCCTATTGACAGAGGTATCAAGCGTCGAAATCGGAGCACAATTGCAGATTTTCGATTTTCGGGCTCCGAATTCGTGGTATATCAGTTGATTTTCAATAAAGTTCATTTTTCTTTGAAATGTGTAGAAATAAGTGAGCGATCGAAACGTCCTTTGGCATGAAAATTGTATGTCTCGACGCCTATTGATAGAGGTATCAAGCGTCGAAATCGGAGCACAATTGCAGATTTTCGATTTTCGGGCTCCGAATTCGTGGTCTATAGTTCAGTTGATTTTCAATAAAGTTGAATTTTTTTCGAAATGTGTAGAAATATGTGAGTGATCGAAACGTCTGTTGGCATGAAAATTATATGTCTCAACGCCTATTGATAGAGGTATCAAGCGTCGAAATCGGAGCACAATTGCAGATTTTCGATTTTCGGGCTCCGAATTCGTGGTCTATAGTTCAGTTAATTTTCAATAAAGTTGAATTTTCTTCGAAATGTGTAGAAATATGTGAGCGATCGAAACGTCCGTTGGCATGAAAATTGTATGTCTCGACGCCTATTGATAGAGGTATCAAGCGTCGAAATCGGAGCACAATTGCAGATTTTCGATTTTCGGGCTCCCAATTCGTGGTCTATAGTTCAGTTAATTTTCAATAAAGTTGAATTTCCTTCGAAATGTGTAGAAATATGTGAGCGATCGAAACGTCCGTTGGCATGAAAATTGTATGTCTCGACGCCTATTGATAGAGGTATCAAGCGTCAAAATCGGAGCACAATTGCAGATTTTCGATTTTCGGGCTCCGAATTCGTGGTCTATAGTTCAGTTGATTTTCAATAAATTGGAATTTTTTTCGAAATGTGTAGAAATATGTGAGTGATCGAAACGTCTGTTGGCATGAAAATTATATGTCTGAACGCCTATTGATAAAGGTATCAAGCGTCGAAATCGGAGCACAATTGCAGATTTACGATTTTCGGGCTCCGAATTCGTGGTCTATAGTTCAGTTAATTTTCAATAAAGTTGAATTTTCTTCGAAATGTGTAGAAATATGTGAGCGATTGAAACGTCCGTTGGCATGAAAATTGTATGTCTCGACGCCTATTGATAGAGGTATCAAGCGTCGAAATCGGAGCACAATTGCAGATTTTCGATTTTCGGGCTCCGAATTCGTGGTCAGTTGATTTCCAGTTTCAGTTGATTTTCAATAAAGTTGAATTTTCTTCGAAATGTGTAGAAATATGTGAGCGATCGAAACGTCCGTTGGCATGAAAATTATATGTCTCGGCGCCTATTGATAGAGGTATCATGCGTCGAAATCGGAGCACAATTGCAGATTTTCGATTTTCGGGCTCCGAATTCGTGGTCTATAGTTCAGTTGATTTTCAATAAAGTTGAATTTTCTTCGAAATGTGTAGAAATATGTGAGCGATCGAAACGTCCGTTGGCATGAAAATTGTATGTCTCGACGCCTATTGACAGAGGTATCAATCGTCGAAATCGGAGCACAATTGCAGATTTTCGATTTTCGGGCTCCGAATTCGTGGTATATCAGTTGATTTTCAATAAAGTTCATTTTTCTTTGAAATGTGTAGAAATAAGTAAGCGATCGAAACGTCCTTTGGCATGAAAATTGTATGTCTCGACGCCTATTGATAGAGGTATCAAGCGTCGAAATCGGAGCACAGTTGCAGATTTTCGATTTTCGGGCTCCGAATTCGTGGTCTATAGTTCAGTTGATTTTCAATAAATTTGAATTTTTTTCGAAATGTGTAGAAATATGTGAGTGATCGAAACGTCTGTTGGCATGAAAATTATATGTCTCAACGCCTATTGATAGAGGTATCAAGAGTCGAAATCGGAGCACAATTGCAGATTTTCGATTTTCGGGCTCCGAATTCGTGGACTATAGTTCAGTTAATTTTCAATAAAGTTGAATTTTCTTCGAAATGTGTAGAAATATGTGAGCGATCGAAACGTCCGTTGGCATGAAAATTGTATGTCTCGACGCCTATTGATAGAGGTATCAAGCGTCGAAATCGGAGCACAATTGCAGATTTTCGATTTTCGGGCTCCCAATTCGTGGTCTATAGTTCAGTTAATTTTCAATAAAGTTGAATTTCCTTCGAAATGTGTAGAAATATGTGAGCGATCGAAACGTCCGTTGGAATGAAAATTGTATGTCACGACGCCTATTGATAGGGGTATCAAGCGTCGAAATCGGAGCACAATTGCAGATTTTCGATTTTCGGGCTCCGAATTCGTGGTCTATAGTTCAGTTGATTTTCAATAAATTTGAATTTCCTTCGAAATGTGTAGAAATATGTGAGTGATCGAAACGTCTGTTGGCATGAAAATTATATGTCTCAACGGCTATTGATAGAGGTATCAAGCGTCGAAATCGGAGCACAATTGCAGATTTTCGATTTTCGGGCTTCGAATTCGTGGTCTATATTTCAGTTGATTTTCAATAAAGTTGAATTTTCTTCGAAATGTGTAGAAATATGTGAGCGATCGAAACGTCCGTTGGCATGAAAATTGTATGTCTCGACGCCTATTGATAGAGGTATCAAGCGTCGAAATAGGAGCACAATTGCCGATTTTCGATTTTCGGGCTGCCAATTCGTGGTCTATAGTTCAGTTGATTTTCAATAAAGTTGAATTTTCTTCGAAATGTGTAGAAATATGTGAGTGATCGAAATGTCCGTTGGCATGAAAATTGTATGTCTCGACGCCTATTGATAGAGGTATCAAGCGTCGAAATCGGAGCACAATTGCAGATTTTCGATTTTCGGGCTCCGAATTCGTGGTCTATAGTTCAGTTGATTTTCAATAAAGTTGAATTTTCTTCGAAATGTGTAGAAATATGTGAGCGACCAAAACGTCCGTTGGCATGAAAATTGTATGTCTCGACGCCTATTGATAGAGGTATCAAGCGTCGAAATCGGAGCACAGTTGCAGATTTTCGATTTTCGGGCTCCGAATTCGTAATCTACAGTTCAGTTGATTTTCAATAAAGTTGAATTTTCTTCGAAATGTGTAGAAATATGTGAGCGATCGAAACGTCCGTTGGCACGAAAATTATAGGTGTCAACGCCTATTGATAGAGGTATCAAGCGTCGAAATAGGATCACAATTGCAGATTTTCGATTTTCCGGCTCCGAATTCGCGGTCTATAGTTCAGTTGATTTTCAATAAAGTTGAATTTTCTTCGAAATGTGTAGAAATATGTGAGCGATCGAAACGTCCGTTGGCATGAAAATTGTATGTCTCGACGCCTATTGATAGAGGTATCAAGCGTCGAAATCGGAGCACAATTGCAGATTTTCGATTTTCGGGCTCCGAATTCGTAATCTACAGTTCAGTTGATTTTCAATAAAGTTGAATTTTCTTCGAAATGTGTAGAAATATGTGAGCGATCGAAACGTCCGTTGGCATGAAAATTATAGGTCTCAACGCCTATTGATAGAGGTATCAAGCGTCGAAATAGGATCACAATTGCAGATTTTCGATTTTCCGGCTCCGAATTCGCGGTCTATAGTTCAGTTGATTTTCAATAAATTTGAATTTTCTTCGAAATGTGTAGAAATATGTGAGCGATCGAAACGTCCGTTGGCATGAAAATTGTATGTCTCGACGCCTATTGATTGAGGTATCAAGCGACGAAATCGGAGCATAATTGCAGATTTTCGATTTTCGGGCTCTGAATTCGTGGTCTATAGTTCAGTTAATTTTCAATAAAGTTGAATTTTCTTCGAAATGTGTAGAAATATGTGAGCGATCGAAACGTCCGTTGGCATGAAAATTGTATGTCTCGACGCCTATTGATTGAGGTATCAAGCGTCGAAATCGGAGCACAATTGCAGATTTTCGATTTTCGGGCTCCCAATTCGTGGTCTATAGTTCAGTTAATTTTCAATAAAGTTGAATTTCCTTCGAAATGTGTAGAAATATGTGAGCGATCGAAACGTCCGTTGGCATGAAAAGTGTATGTCTCGACGCCTATTGATAGAGGTATCAAGCGTCGAAATCGGAGCACAATTGCAGATTTTCGATTTTCGAGCTCCGAATTCGTGGTCTATAGTTCAGTTGATTTTCAATAAATTGGAATTTTTTTCGAAATGTGTAGAAATATGTGAGTGATCGAAACGTCTGTTGGCATGAAAATTATATGTCTCAACGCCTATTGATAAAGGTATCAAGCGTCGAAATCGGAGCACAATTGCAGATTTTCGATTTTTGGGCTCCGAATTCGTGGTGTATAGTTCAGTTAATTTTCAATAAAGTTGAATTTTCTTCGAAATGTGTAGAAATATGTGAGCGATCGAAACGTCCGTTGGCATGAAAATTGTATGTCTCGACGCCTATTGATAGAGGTATCAAACGTCGAAATCGGAGCACAATTGCAGATTTTCGATTTTCGGGCTCCGAATTCGTGGTCAGTTGATTTCCAGTTTCAGTTGATTTTCAATAAAGTTGAATTTTCTTCGAAATGTGTAGAAATATGTGAGCGATCGAAACGTCCGTTGGCATGAAAATTATATGTCTCGACGCCTATTGATAGAGGTATCAAGCGTCGAAATCGAAGCACAATTGCAGATTTTCGATTTTCGGGCTCCGAATTCGTGGTCTATAGTTCAGTTGATTTTCAATAAAGTTGAATTTTTTTCGAAATGTGTAGAAATATGTGAGCGATCGAAACGTCCGTTGGCATGAAAATTGTATGTCTCGACGCCTATTGACAGAGGTATCAAGCGTCGAAATCGGAGCACAATTGCAGATTTTGGATTTTCGGGCTCCGAATTCGTGGTCTATAGTTCAGTTGATTTTCAATAAAATTGAATTATCCACGAAATGTGTAGAAATATGTGAGCGATCGAAATGTCCGTTGGCATGAAAATTGTATGTCTCGACGCCTATTGATAGAGGTATCAAGCGTCGAAATCGGTGTACAATTGCAGATTTTCGATTTTCGGGCTCCGAATTCGTGGTCTATAGTTCAGTTGATTTTCAATAAAGTTGAATTTTCTTCGAAATGTGTAGAAATATGTGAGCGACCGAAACGTCCGTTGGCAAGAAAATTGTATGTCTCGCCGCCTATTGATAGAGGTATCAAGCGTCGAAATCGGAGCACAGTTGCAGATTTTCGATTTTCGGGCTCCGAATTCGTGGTCTATAGTTCAGTTGATTTTCAATAAAATTGAATTATCCACGAAATGTGTAGAAATATGTGAGCGATCGAAATGTCCGTTGGCATGAAAATTGTATGTCTCGACGCCTATTGATAGAGGCATCAAGCGTCGAAATCTGAGCACAATTGCAGATTTTCGATTTTCGGGCTCCGAATTCGTGGTCTACAGTTCAGTTGATTTTCAATAAAGTTGAATTTTCTTCGAAATGTGTAGAAATATGTGAGCGATCGAAACGTCTGTTGGCATGAAAATTGTATGTCTCAACGCCTATTGATAGAGGTATCAAGCGTCGAAATCGGAGCACAATTGCAGATTTTCGATTTTCGGGCTCCGAATTCGTGGTCTATAGTTCAGTTGATTTTCAATAAAGTTGAATTTCCTTCGAAATGTGTAGAAATATATGAGCGATCAAAACGTCCGTTGGCATGAAAATTGTATGTCTCGACGCCTATCGATAAAGGTTTCAAGCGTCGAAATCGGAGCACAATTGCAGATTTTCGATTTTCGGGCTCCGAATTCGTGGACTATAGTTCAGTTGATTTTCAATAAAGTTGAATTTTCTTCGAAATGTGTAGAAATATGTGAGCGATCGAAACGTCCGTTGGCATGAAAATTGTATGTCTCGACGCCTATTGATATAGGTATCAAGCGTCGAAATCGGAGCACAATTGCAGATTTTCGATTTTCGGGCTCCGAATTCGTGGTCTATAGTTCAGTTAATTTTCAATAAAGTAAAATTTTCTTCGAAATGTGTAGAAATATGTGAGCGATCGAAACGTCCGTTGGCATGAAAATTGTATGTCTCGAGGCCTATTGATAGAGGTATTAAACGCCGAAATCGGAGCACAATTGCAGATTTTCGATTTTCGGGCTCCGAATTCGTGGTCAGTTGATTTTCAGTTTCAGTTGATTTTCAATAAAGTTGAATTTTCTTCGAAATGTGTAGAAATATGTGAGCGATCGAAACGTCTGTTGGCATGAAAATTATATGTCTCAACGCCTATTGATAGAGGTATCATGCGTCGAAATCGGAGCACAATTGCAAATTTTCGATTTTCGGGCTCCGAATTCGTCGTCTATAGTTCAGTTGATTTTCAATAAAGTTGAATTTTCTTCGAAATGTGTAGAAATATGTGAGCGATAGAAACGTCCGTTGGCATGAAAATTGTATGTCTCGACGCCTATTGATAGAGGTATCAAGCGTCGAAATCGAAGCACAATTGCATATTTTCGATTTTCGGGCTCCGAATTCGTGGTCTATAGTTCAGTTGATTTTCAATAAAGTTGAATTTTCTTCGAAATGTGTAGAAATATGTGAGCGATCGAAACGTCCGTTGGCTTGAAAATTGTATGTCTCGACGCCTATTGATAGAGGTATCAAGCGTCGAAATCGGAGCGCAATTGCAGATTTTTGATTTTCGTGCTACGAATTCGTGGTCTATAGTTCAGTTGATTTTCAATAAAGTTGAATTTTCTTCGTAATGTGTAGAAATATGTGAGCGATCGAAACGCCCGTTGGCATGAAAATTATATGTCTCGACGACTATTGATAGAGGTATCAAGCGTCGAAATCGGAGCACAATTGCAAATTTTCGATTTTCGGGCTCCGAATTCGTGGTCTATAGTTCAGTTGATTTTCAATAAAGTTGAATTTTCTTCGAAATGTGTAGAAATATGTGAGCGATCGAAACGTTTGTTGGCATGAAAATTGTATGTCTCGACGCCTATTGATAGAGGTATCAAGCGTCGAAATCGGAGCACAATTGCAGATTTTCGATTTTCGGGCTCCGAATTCGTGGTCTAAAGTTCAGTTGATTTTCAATAAAGTTGAATTTTCTTCGAAATGTGTAGAAATATGTGAGCGATCGAAACGTCCGTTGGCATGAAAATTGTATGTCTCGACGCCTATTGATAGAAGTATCAAGCGCCGAAATCGGAGCACAATTGCAGATTTTCGATTTTCGGGCTCCGAATTCGTGGTCTATAGTTCAGTTGATTTTCAATAAAGTTGAATTTTCTTCGAAATGTGTAGAAATATGTGAGCGATCGAAACGTCCGTTGGCATGAAAATTGTATGTCTCGACGCCTATTGATAGAGGTATCAAGCGTCGAAATCGGAGCACAATTGCAGATTTTCGATTTTCGGGCTCCGAATTCGTGGTCTATAGTTCAGTTGATTTTTAATAAAATTGAATTATCTACGAAATGTGTAGAAATATGTGAGCGATCGAAATGTCCGTTGGCATGAAAATTGTATGTCTCGACGCCTATTGATAGAGGTATCACGCGTCGAAATCGGAGCACAATTGCAGATTTTCGATTTTCGGGCTCCGAATTCGTGGTCTACAGTTCAGTTGATTTTCAATAAAGTTGAATTTTCTTCGAAATGTGTAGAAATATGTGAGTGATCGAAACGTCCGTTAGCATGAAAATTGTATGTCTCGACGCCTATTGATAGAGGTATCAAGCGTCGAAATCGGAGCACAATTGCAGATTTTCGATTTTCGGGCTCCGAATTCGTGGTCTACAGTTCAGTTGATTTTCAATAAAGTTGAATTTTCTTCGAAATGTGTAGAAATATGTGAGTGATCGAAACGTCCGTTAGCATGAAAATTGTATGTCTCGACGCCTATTGATAGGGGTATCAAGCGTCGAAATCGGAGCACAATTGCAGATTTTCGATTTTCGGGCTCCGAATTCGTGGTGTATAGTTCAGTTGATTTTCAATAAAATTGAATTTTCTTCGAAATGTGTAGAAATATGTGAACGATCGAAACGTCTGTTGGCATGAAAATTTTATGTCTCAACGCCTATTGATAGAGGTATCAAGCGTCGAAATCGGAGCACAATTGCAGATTTTCGATTTTCGGGCTCCGAATTCGTGGTCTATAGTTCAGTTGATTTTCAATAAAGTTGAATTTTCTTCGAAATGTGTAGAAATATGTGAGCGATCGAAACGTCCGTTGGCATGAAAATTGTATGTCTCGACGCCTATTGATAGAGGTATCAAGCGTCGAAATCGGAGCTCAATTGCAGATTTTCGATTTTCGGGCTCCGAATTCGTGGTCTATAGTTCAGTTGATTTTTAATAAAATTGAATTATCTACGAAATGTGTAGAAATATGTGAGCGATCGAAATGTCCGTTGGCATGAAAATTGTATGTCTCGACGCCTATTGATAGAGGTATCAAGCGTCGAAATCGGAGCACAATTGCAGATTTTCGGGCTCCGAATTCGTGGTCTATAGTTCAGTTGATTTTTAATAACATTGAATTATCTACGAAATGTGTAGAATTAAGTGAGCGATCGAAATGTCCGTTGGCATGAAAATTGTATGTCTCGACGCCTATTGATAGAGGTATCAAGCGTCGAAATCGGAGCACAATTGCAGATTTTCGATTTTCGGGCTCCGAATTCGTGGTCTACAGTTCAGTTGATTTTCAATAAAATTGAATTTTCTTGGAAATGTGTAGAAATATGTGAGCGATCGAAACGTCTGTTGGCATAAAAATTGTATGTCTCGACGCCTATTGATAGAGGTATCAAGCGTCGAAATCGGAGCACAATTGCAGATTTTCGATTTTCGGGCTCCGAATTCGTGGTCTACAGTTCAGTTGATTTTCAATAAAGTTGAATTTTCTTCGAAATGTGTAGAAATATGTGAGTGATCGAAATGTCCGTTGGCATGAAAATTGTATGTCTCGACGCCTATTGATAGAGGTATCAAGCGTCGAAATCGGAGCACAATTGCAGATTTTCGATTTTCGGGCTCCGAATTCGTGGTCTATAGTTCAGTTGATTTTCAATAAAGTTGAATTTTCTTCGAAATGTGTAGAAATATGTGAGCGACCAAAACGTCCGTTGGCATGAAAATTGTATGTCTCGACGCCTATTGATAGAGGTATCAAGCGTCGAAATCGGAGCACAGTTGCAGATTTTCGATTTTCGGGCTCCGAATTCGTAATCTACAGTTCAGTTGATTTTCAATAAAGTTGAATTTTCTTCGAAATGTGTAGAAATATGTGAGCGATCGAAACGTCCGTTGGCACGAAAATTATAGGTGTCAACGCCTATTGATAGAGGTATCAAGCGTCGAAATAGGATCACAATTGCAGATTTTCGATTTTCCGGCTCCGAATTCGCGGTCTATAGTTCAGTTGATTTTCAATAAAGTTGAATTTTCTTCGAAATGTGTAGAAATATGTGAGCGATCGAAACGTCCGTTGGCATGAAAATTGTATGTCTCGACGCCTATTGATAGAGGTATCAAGCGTCGAAATCGGAGCACAATTGCAGATTTTCGATTTTCGGGCTCCGAATTCGTAATCTACAGTTCAGTTGATTTTCAATAAAGTTGAATTTTCTTCGAAATGTGTAGAAATATGTGAGCGATCGAAACGTCCGTTGGCATGAAAATTATAGGTCTCAACGCCTATTGATAGAGGTATCAAGCGTCGAAATAGGATCACAATTGCAGATTTTCGATTTTCCGGCTCCGAATTCGCGGTCTATAGTTCAGTTGATTTTCAATAAAGTTGAATTTTCTTCGAAATGTGTAGAAATATGTGAGCGATCGAAACGTCCGTTGGCATGAAAATTGTATGTCTCGACGCCTATTGATAGAGGTATCAAGCGACGAAATCGGAGCATAATTGCAGATTTTCGATTTTCGGGCTCTGAATTCGTGGTCTATAGTTCAGTTAATTTTCAATAAAGTTGAATTTTCTTCGAAATGTGTAGAAATATGTGAGCGATCGAAACGTCCGTTGGCATGAAAATTGTATGTCTCGACGCCTATTGATTGAGGTATCAAGCGTCGAAATCGGAGCACAATTGCAGATTTTCGATTTTCGGGCTCCCAATTCGTGGTCTATAGTTCAGTTAATTTTCAATAAAGTTGAATTTCCTTCGAAATGTGTAGAAATATGTGAGCGATCGAAACGTCCGTTGGCATGAAAAGTGTATGTCTCGACGCCTATTGATAGAGGTATCAAGCGTCGAAATCGGAGCACAATTGCAGATTTTCGATTTTCGAGCTCCGAATTCGTGGTCTATAGTTCAGTTGATTTTCAATAAATTGGAATTTTTTTCGAAATGTGTAGAAATATGTGAGTGATCGAAACGTCTGTTGGCATGAAAATTATATGTTTCAACGCCTATTGATAAAGGTATCAAGCGTCGAAATCGGAGCACAATTGCAGATTTTCGATTTTTGGGCTCCGAATTCGTGGTGTATAGTTCAGTTAATTTTCAATAAAGTTGAATTTTCTTCGAAATGTGTAGAAATATGTGAGCGATCGAAACGTCCGTTGGCATGAAAATTGTATGTCTCGACGCCTATTGATAGAGGTATCAAGCGTCGAAATCGGAGCACAATTGCAGATTTTCGATTTTCGGGCTCCGAATTCGTGGTCAGTTGATTTCCAGTTTCAGTTGATTTTCAATAAAGTTGAATTTTCTTCGAAATGTGTAGAAATATGTGAGCGATCGAAACGTCCGTTGGCATGAAAATTATATGTCTCGACGCCTATTGATAGAGGTATCAAGCGTCGAAATCGAAGCACAATTGCAGATTTTCGATTTTCGGGCTCCGAATTCGTGGTCTATAGTTCAGTTGATTTTCAATAAAGTTGAATTTTTTTCGAAATGTGTAGAAATATGTGAGCGATCGAAACGTCCGTTGGCATGAAAATTGTATGTCTCGACGCCTATTGACAGAGGTATCAAGCGTCGAAATCGGAGCACAATTGCAGATTTTGGATTTTCGGGCTCCGAATTCGTGGTCTATAGTTCAGTTGATTTTCAATAAAATTGAATTATCCACGAAATGTGTAGAAATATGTGAGCGATCGAAATGTCCGTTGGCATGAAAATTGTATGTCTCGACGCCTATTGATAGAGGTATCAAGCGTCGAAATCGGAGTACAATTGCAGATTTTCGATTTTCGGGCTCCGAATTCGTGGTCTATAGTTCAGTTGATTTTCAATAAAGTTGAATTTTCTTCGAAATGTGTAGAAATATGTGAGCGACCGAAACGTCCGTTGGCAAGAAAATTGTATGTCTCGCCGCCTATTGATAGAGGTATCAAGCGTCGAAATCGGAGCACAGTTGCAGATTTTCGATTTTCGGGCTCCGAATTCGTGGTCTATAGTTCAGTTGATTTTCAATAAAATTGAATTATCCACGAAATGTGTAGAAATATGTGAGCGATCGAAATGTCCGTTGGCATGAAAATTGTATGTCTCGACGCCTATTGATAGAGGTATCAAGCGTCGAAATCTGAGCACAATTGCAGATTTTCGATTTTCGGGCTCCGAATTCGTGGTCTACAGTTCAGTTGATTTTCAATAAAGTTGAATTTTCTTCGAAATGTGTAGAAATATGTGAGCGATCGAAACGTCTGTTGGCATGAAAATTGTATGTCTCAACGCCTATTGATAGAGGTATCAAGCGTCGAAATCGGAGCACAATTGCAGATTTTCGATTTTCGGGCTCCGAATTCGTGGTCTATAGTTCAGTTGATTTTCAATAAAGTTGAATTTCCTTCGAAATGTGTAGAAATATGTGAGCGATCAAAACGTCCGTTGGCATGAAAATTGTATGTCTCGACGCCTATCGATAAAGGTTTCAAGCATCGAAATCGGAGCACAATTGCAGATTTTCGATTTTCGGGCTCCGAATTCGTGGACTATAGTTCAGTTGATTTTCAATAAAGTTGAATTTTCTTCGAAATGTGTAGAAATATGTGAGCGATCGAAACGTCCGTTGGCATGAAAATTGTATGTCTCGACGCCTATTGATATAGGTATCAAGCGTCGAAATCGGAGCACAATTGCAGATTTTCGATTTTCGGGCTCCGAATTCGTGGTCTATAGTTCAGTTAATTTTCAATAAAGTAAAATTTTCTTCGAAATGTGTAGAAATATGTGAGCGATCGAAACGTCCGTTGGCATGAAAATTGTATGTCTCGAGGCCTATTGATAGAGGTATTAAACGCCGAAATCGGAGCACAATTGCAGATTTTCGATTTTCGGGCTCCGAATTCGTGGTCAGTTGATTTTCAGTTTCAGTTGATTTTCAATAAAGTTGAATTTTCTTCGAAATGTGTAGAAATATGTGAGCGATCGAAACGTTTGTTGGCATGAAAATTGTATGTCTCGACGCCTATTGATAGAGGTATCAAGCGTCGAAATCTGAGCACAATTGCAGATTTTCGATTTTCGGGCTCCGAATTCGTGGTCTAAAGTTCAGTTGATTTTCAATAAAGTTGAATTTTCTTCGAAATGTGTAGAAATATGTGAGCGATCGAAACGTCCGTTGGCATGAAAATTGTATGTCTCGACGCCTATTGATAGAAGTATCAAGCGCCGAAATCGGAGCACAATTGCAGATTTTCGATTTTCGGGCTCCGAATTCGTCGTCTATAGTTCAGTTGATTTTCAATAAAGTTGAATTTTCTTCGAAATGTGTAGAAATATGTGAGCGATCGAAACGTCCGTTGGCATGAAAATTGTATGTCTCGACGCCTATTGATATAGGTATCAAGCGTCGAAATCGGAGCACAATTGCAAATTTTCGATTTTCGGGCTCCGAATTCGTCGTCTATAGTTCAGTTGATTTTCAATAAAGTTGAATTTTCTTCGAAATGTGTAGAAATATGTGAGCGATAGAAACGTCCGTTGGCATGAAAATTGTATGTCTCGACGCCTATTGATAGAGGTATCAAGCGTCGAAATCGAAGCACAATTGCATATTTTCGATTTTCGGGCTCCGAATTCGTGGTCTATAGTTCAGTTGATTTTCAATAAAGTTGAATTTTCTTCGAAATGTGTAGAAATATGTGAGCGATCGAAACGTCCGTTGGCTTGAAAATTGTATGTCTCGACGCCTATTGATGGAGGTATCAAGCGTCGAAATCGGAGCGCAATTGCAGATTTTTGATTTTCGTGCTACGAATTCGTGGTCTATAGTTCAGTTGATTTTCAATAAAGTTGAATTTTCTTCGTAATGTGTAGAAATATGTGAGCGATCGAAACGTTTGTTGGCATGAAAATTGTATGTCTCGACGCCTATTGATAGAGGTATCAAGCGTCGAAATCGGAGCACAATTGCAGATTTTCGATTTTCGGGCTCCGAATTCGTGGTCTAAAGTTCAGTTGATTTTCAATAAAGTTGAATTTTCTTCGAAATGTGTAGAAATATGTGAGCGATCGAAACGTCCGTTGGCATGAAAATTGTATGTCTCGACGCCTATTGATAGAAGTATCAAGCGCCGAAATCGGAGCACAATTGCAGATTTTCGATTTTCGGGCTCCGAATTCGTGGTCTATAGTTCAGTTGATTTTCAATAAAGTTGAATTTTCTTCGAAATGTGTAGAAATATGTGAGCGATCGAAACGTCCGTTGGCATGAAAATTGTATGTCTCGACGCCTATTGATAGAGGTATCAAGCGTCGAAATCGGAGCACAATTGCAGATTTTCGATTTTCGGGCTCCGAATTCGTGGTCTATAGTTCAGTTGATTTTTAATAAAATTGAATTATCTACGAAATGTGTAGAAATATGTGAGCGATCGAAATGTCCGTTGGCATGAAAATTGTATGTCTCGACGCCTATTGATAGAGGTAACAAGCGTCGAAATCGGAGCACAATTGCAGATTTTCGATTTTCGGGCTCCGAATTCGTGGTCTACAGTTCAGTTGATTTTCAATAAAATTGAATTTTCTTGGAAATGTGTAGAAATATGTGAGCGATCGAAACGTCCGTTGGCATAAAAATTGTATGTCTCGACGCCTATTGATAGAGGTATCAAGCGTCGAAATCGGAGCACAATTGCAGATTTTCGATTTTCGGGCTCCGAATTCGTGGTCTACAGTTCAGTTGATTTTCAATAAAGTTGAATTTTCTTCGAAATGTGTAGAAATATGTGAGTGATCGAAACGTCCGTTAGCATGAAAATTGTATGTCTCGACGCCTATTGATAGGGGTATCAAGCGTCGAAATCGGAGCACAATTGCAGATTTTCGATTTTCGGGCTCCGAATTCGTGGTGTATAGTTCAGTTGATTTTCAATAAAATTGAATTTTCTTCGAAATGTGTAGAAATATGTGAACGATCGAAACGTCTGTTGGCATGAAAATTTTATGTCTCAACGCCTATTGATAGAGGTATCAAGCGTCGAAATCGGAGCACAATTGCAGATTTTCGATTTTCGGGCTCCGAATTCGTGGTCTATAGTTCAGTTGATTTTCAATAAAGTTGAATTTTCTTCGAAATGTGTAGAAATATGTGAGCGATCGAAACGTCCGTTGGCATGAAAATTGTATGTCTCGACGCCTATTGATAGAGGTATCAAGCGTCGAAATCGGAGCTCAATTGCAGATTTTCGATTTTCGGGCTCCGAATTCGTGGTCTATAGTTCAGTTGATTTTTAATAAAATTGAATTATCTACGAAATGTGTAGAAATATGTGAGCGATCGAAATGTCCGTTGGCATGAAAATTGTATGTCTCGACGCCTATTGATAGAGGTATCAAGCGTCGAAATCGGAGCACAATTGCAGATTTTCGGGCTCCGAATTCGTGGTCTATAGTTCAGTTGATTTTTAATAACATTGAATTATCTACGAAATGTGTAGAATTAAGTGAGCGATCGAAATGTCCGTTGGCATGAAAATTGTATGTCTCGACGCCTATTGATAGAGGTATCAAGCGTCGAAATCGGAGCACAATTGCAGATTTTCGATTTTCGGGCTCCGAATTCGTGGTCTACAGTTCAGTTGATTTTCAATAAAATTGAATTTTCTTGGAAATGTGTAGAAATATGTGAGCGATCGAAACGTCTGTTGGCATAAAAATTGTATGTCTCGACGCCTATTGATAGAGGTATCAAGCGTCGAAATCGGAGCACAATTGCAGATTTTCGATTTTCGGGCTCCGAATTCGTGGTCTACAGTTCAGTTGATTTTCAATAAAGTTGAATTTTCTTCGAAATGTGTAGAAATATGTGAGTGATCGAAACGTCCGTTAGCATGAAAATTGTATGTCTCGACGCCTATTGATAGGGGTCCAAAGCGACGAAATCGGAGCACAATTGCAGATTTTCGATTTTCGGGCTCCGAATTCGTGGTGTATAGTTCAGTTGATTTTCAATAAAATTGAATTTTCTTCGAAATGTGTAGAAATATGTGAGCGATCGAAACGTCTGTTGGCATGAAAATTTTATGTCTCAACGCCTATTGATAGAGGTATCAAGCGTCGAAATCGGAGCACAATTGCAGATTTTCGATTTTCGGGCTCCGAATTCGTGGTCTATAGTTCAGTTGATTTTCAATGAAATTGAATTATCTACGAAATGTGTAGAAATATGTGAGCGATCGAAATGTCCATTGTCATGACTAATATATGTCTTAACGCCTATTGATAGAGGTATCAAGCGTCGAAATCGGAGCACAATTGCAGATTTTCGATTTTCGGGCTCCGAATTCGTGGTTTATAGTTCAGTTGATTTTCAATAAAGTTGAATTTTCTTCGAAATGTGTAGAAATATGTGAGCGATCGAAACGTCCGTTGGCATGAAAATTGTATGTCTCGACGCCTATTGATAGAGGTATCAAGCGTCGAAATCGGAGCACAATTGCAGATTGTCGATTTTCGGGCTCCGAATCGTGGTCTATAGTTCAGATGTTTTTCAATAAATTTGAATTTTCTTCGAAATGTGTAGAAATGTGTGAGCGATCGAAACGTCCGTTGGCTTGAAAATTATATGTCTCAACGCCTATTGATAGAGGTATCAAGCGTCGAAATCGGAGCACAATTGCAGATTTTCGATTTTCGGGCTCCGAATTCGTGGTCTATAGTTCAGTTGATTTTCAATAAAGTTGAATTTTCTTTGAAATGTGTAGAATTAAGTGAGCGATCGAAATGTCCGTTGGCATGAAAATTGTATGTCTCGACGCCTATTGATAGAGGTATCAAGCGTCGAAATCGGAGCACAATTGCAGATTTTCGGGCTCCGAATTCGTGGTCTACAGTTCAGTTGATTTTCAATAAAATTGAATTTTCTTGGAAATGTGTAGAAATTTGTGAGCGATCGAAACGTCCGTTGGCATAAAAATTGTATGTCTCGACGCCTATTGATAGAGGTATCAAGCGTCGAAATCGGAGCACAATTGCAGATTTTCGATTTTCGGGCTCCGAATTCGTGGTCTACAGTTCAGTTGATTTTCAATAAAGTTGAATTTTCTTCGAAATGTGTAGAAATATGTGAGTGATCGAAACGTCCGTTAGCATGAAAATTGTATGTCTCGACGCCTATTGATAGGGGTATCAAGCGTCGAAATCGGAGCACAATTGCAGATTTTCGATTTTCGGGCTCCGAATTCGTGGTCTATAGTTCAGTTGATTTTCAATAAAGTTGAATTTTCTTCGAAATGTGTAGAAATATGTGAGCGATCGAAACGTCCGTTGGCATGAAAATTGTATGTCTCAACGCCTATTGATAGAGGTATCAAGCGTCGAAATCGGAGCACAATTGCAGATTTTCGATTTTCGGGCTCCGAATTCGTGGTCTATAGTTCAGTTGATTTTCAATAAAGTTGAATTTTCTTCGAAATGTGTAGAAATATGTGAGCGATCGAAACGTCCGTTGGCATGAAAATTGTATGTCTCGACGCCTATTGATAGAGGTATCAAGCGTCGAAATCGGAGCACAATTGCAGATTGTCGATTTTCGGGCTCCGAATCGTGGTATATAGTTCAGATGTTTTTCAATAAATTTGAATTTTCTTCGAAATGTGTAGAAATGTGTGAGCGATCAAAACGTCCGTTGGCTTGAAAATTTTATGTCTCAACGCCTATTGATAGAGGTATCAAGCGTCGAAATCGGAGCACAATTGCAGATTTTCGATTTTCGGGCTCCGAATTCGTGGTCTATAGTTCAGTTGATTTTCAATAAAGTTGAATTTTCTTTGAAATGTGTAGAATTAAGTGAGCGAACGAAATGTCCGTTGGCATGAAAATTGTATGTCTCGACGCCTATTGATAGAGGTATCAAGCGTCGAAATCGGAGCACAATTGCAGATTTTCGATTTTCGGGCTCCGAATTCGTGGTCTACAGTTAAGTTTATTTTCAATAAAATTGAATTTTCTTGGAAATGTGTAGAAATATGTGAGCGATCGAAACGTCCGTTGGCATAAAAATTGTATGTCTCGACGCCTATTGATAGAGGTATCAAGCGTCGAAATCGGAGCACAATTGCAGATTTTCGATTTTCGGGCTCCGAATTCGTGGTCTACAGTTCAGTTGATTTTCAATAAAGTTGAATTTTCTTCGAAATGTGTAGAAATATGTGAGTGATCGAAACGTCCGTTAGCATGAAAATTGTATGTCTCGACGCCTATTGATAGGGGTATCAAGCGTCGAAATCGGAGCACAATTGCAGATTTTCGATTTTCGGGCTCCGAATTCGTGGTCTATAGTTCAGTTGATTTTCAATAAAGTTGAATTTTCTTCGAAATGTGTAGAAATATGTGAGCGATCGAAACGTCCGTTGGCATGAAAATTTTATGTCTCAACGCCTATTGATAGAGGTATCAAGCGTCGAAATCGGAGCACAATTGCAGATTTTCGATTTTCGGGCTCCGAATTCGTGGTCTATAGTTCAGTTGATTTTCAATAAAGTTGAATTTTCTTCGAAATGTGTAGAAATATGTGAGCGATCGAAACGTCCGTTGGCATGAAAATTGTATGTCTCGACGCCTATTGATAGAGGTATCAAGCGTCGAAATCGGAGCACAATTGCAGATTTTCGATTTTCGGGCTCCGAATTCGTGGTCTATAGTTCAGTTGATTTTCAATAAAGTTGAATTTTCTTCGAAATGTGTAGAAATATGTGAGCGATCGAAATGTCCGTTGGCATGAAAATTGTATGTCTCGACGCCTATTGATAGAGGTATCAAGCGTCGAAATCGGAGCACAATTGCAGATTTTCGGGCTCCGAATTCGTGGTCTATAGTTCAGTTGATTTTTAATAACATTGAATTATCTACGAAATGTGTAGAATTAAGTGAGCGATCGAAATGTCCGTTGGCATGAAAATTGTATGTCTCGACGCCTATTGATAGAGGTATCAAGCGTCGAAATCGGAGCACAATTGCAGATTTTCGATTTTCGGGCTCCGAATTCGTGTTCTACAGTTCAGTTGATTTTCAATAAAATTGAATTTTCTTGGAAATGTGTAGAAATATGTGAGCGATCGAAACGTCCGTTGGCATAAAAATTGTATGTCTCGACGCCTATTGATAGAGGTATCAAGCGTCGAAATCGGAGCACAATTGCAGATTTTCGATTTTCGGGCTCCGAATTCGTGGTCTACAGTTCAGTTGATTTTCAATAAAGTTGAATTTTCTTCGAAATGTGTAGAAATATGTGAGTGATCGAAACGTCCGTTAGCATGAAAATTGTATGTCTCGACGCCTATTGATAGGGGTATCAAGCGTCGAAATCGGAGCACAATTGCAGATTTTCGATTTTCGGGCTCCGAATTCGTGGTGTATAGTTCAGTTGATTTTCAATAAAATTGAATTTTCTTCGAAATGTGTAGAAATATGTGAGCGATCGAAACGTCTGTTGGCATGAAAATTTTATGTCTCAACGCCTATTGATAGAGGTATCAAGCGTCGAAATCGGAGCACAATTGCAGATTTTCGATTTTCGGGCTCCGAATTCGTGGTCTATAGTTCAGTTGATTTTCAATGAAATTGAATTATCTACGAAATGTGTAGAAATATGTGAGCGATCGAAATGTCCATTGTCATGACTAATATATGTCTTAACGCCTATTGATAGAGGTATCAAGCGTCGAAATCGGAGCACAATTGCAGATTTTCGATTTTCGGGCTCCGAATTCGTGGTCTATAGTTCAGTTGATTTTCAATAAAGTTGAATTTTCTTCGAAATGTGTAGAAATATGTGAGCGATCGAAACGTCCGTTGGCATGAAAATTGTATGTCTCGACGCCTATTGATAGAGGTATCAAGCGTCGAAATCGGAGCACAATTGCAGATTGTCGATTTTCGGGCTCCGAATCGTGGTCTATAGTTCAGATGTTTTTCAATAAATTTGAATTTTCTTCGAAATGTGTAGAAATGTGTGAGCGATCGAAACGTCCGTTGGCTTGAAAATTATATGTCTCAACGCCTATTGATAGAGGTATCAAGCGTCGAAATCGGAGCACAATTGCAGATTTTCGATTTTCGGGCTCCGAATTCGTGGTCTATAGTTCAGTTGATTTTCAATAAAGTTGAATTTTCTTTGAAATGTGTAGAATTAAGTGAGCGATCGAAATGTCCGTTGGCATGAAAATTGTATGTCTCGACGCCTATTGATAGAGGTATCAAGCGTCGAAATCGGAGCACAATTGCAGATTTTCGATTTTCGGGCTCCGAATTCGTGGTCTACAGTTCAGTTGATTTTCAATAAAATTGAATTTTCTTGGAAATGTGTAGAAATATGTGAGCGATCGAAACGTCCGTTGGCATAAAAATTGTATGTCTCGACGCCTATTGATAGAGGTATCAAGCGTCGAAATCGGAGCACAATTGCAGATTTTCGATTTTCGGGCTCCGAATTCGTGGTCTACAGTTCAGTTGATTTTCAATAAAGTTGAATTTTCGTCGAAATGTGTAGAAATATGTGAGTGATCGAAACGTCCGTTAGCATGAAAATTGTATGTCTCGACGCCTATTGATAGGGGTATCAAGCGTCGAAATCGGAGCACAATTGCAGATTTTCGATTTTCGGGCTCCGAATTCGTGGTCTATAGTTCAGTTGATTTTCAATAAAGTTGAATTTTCTTCGAAATGTGTAGAAATATGTGAGCGATCGAAACGTCCGTTGGCATGAAAATTTTATGTCTCAACGCCTATTGATAGAGGTATCAAGCGTCGAAATCGGAGCACAATTGCAGATTTTCGATTTTCGGGCTCCGAATTCGTGGTCTATAGTTCAGTTGATTTTCAATAAAGTTGAATTTTCTTCGAAATGTGTAGAAATATGTGAGCGATCGAAACGTCCGTTGGCATGAAAATTGTATGTCTCGACGCCTATTGATAGAGGTATCAAGCGTCGAAATCGGAGCACAATTGCAGATTTTCGGGCTCCGAATTCGTGGTCTATAGTTCAGTTGATTTTTAATAACATTGAATTATCTACGAAATGTGTAGAAATATGTGAGCGATCGAAACGTCCGTTGGCATAAAAATTGTATGTCTCGACGCCTATTGATAGAGGTATCAAGCGTCGAAATCGGAGCACAATTGCAGATTTTCGATTTTCGGGCTCCGAATTCGTGGTCTACAGTTCAGTTGATTTTCAATAAAGTTGAATTTTCTTCGAAATGTGTAGAAATATGTGAGTGATCGAAACGTCCGTTAGCATGAAAATTGTATGTCTCGACGCCTATTGATAGGGGTATCAAGCGTCGAAATCGGAGCACAATTGCAGATTTTCGATTTTCGGGCTCCGAATTCGTGGTGTATAGTTCAGTTGATTTTCAATAAAATTGAATTTTCTTCGAAATGTGTAGAAATATGTGAGCGATCGAAACGTCTGTTGGCATGAAAATTTTATGTCTCAACGCCTATTGATAGAGGTATCAAGCGTCGAAATCGGAGCACAATTGCAGATTTTCGATTTTCGGGCTCCGAATTCGTGGTCTATAGTTCAGTTGATTTTCAATAAAGTTGAATTTTCTTCGAAATGTGTAGAAATATGTGAGCGATCGAAACGTCCGTTGGCATGAAAATTGTATGTCTCGACGCCTATTGATAGAGGTATCAAGCGTCGAAATCGGAGCACAATTGCAGATTTTCGATTTTCGGGCTCCGAATTCGTGGTCTATAGTTCAGTTGATTTTTAATAAAATTGAATTATCTACGAAATGTGTAGAAATATGTGAGCGATCGAAATGTCCGTTGGCATGAAAATTGTATGTCTCGACGCCTATTGATAGAGGTATCAAGCGTCGAAATCAGAGCACAATTGCAGATTTTCGGGCTCCGAATTCGTGGTCTATAGTTCAGTTGATTTTTAATAACATTGAATTATCTACGAAATGTGTAGAATTAAGTGAGCGATCGAAATGTCCGTTGGCATGAAAATTGTATGTCTCGACGCCTATTGATAGAGGTATCAAGCGTCGAAATCGGAGCACAATTGCAGATTTTCGATTTTCGGGCTCCGAATTCGTGGTCTACAGTTCAGTTGATTTTCAATAAAATTGAATTTTCTTGGAAATGTGTAGAAATATGTGAGCGATCGAAACGTCCGTTGGCATAAAAATTGTATGTCTCGACGCCTATTGATAGAGGTATCAAGCGTCGAAATCGGAGCACAATTGCAGATTTTCGATTTTCGGGCTCCGAATTCGTGGTCTACAGTTCAGTTGATTTTCAATAAAGTTGAATTTTCTTCGAAATGTGTAGAAATATGTGAGTGATCGAAACGTCCGTTAGCATGAAAATTGTATGTCTCGACGCCTATTGATAGGGGTATCAAGCGTCGAAATCGGAGCACAATTGCAGATTTTCGATTTTCGGGCTCCGAATTCGTGGTGTATAGTTCAGTTGATTTTCAATAAAATTGAATTTTCTTCGAAATGTGTAGAAATATGTGAGCGATCGAAACGTCTGTTGGCATGAAAATTTTATGTCTCAACGCCTATTGATAGAGGTATCAAGCGTCGAAATCGGAGCACAATTGCAGATTTTCGATTTTCGGGCTCCGAATTCGTGGTCTATAGTTCAGTTGATTTTCAATGAAATTGAATTATCTACGAAATGTGTAGAAATATGTGAGCGATCGAAATGTCCATTGTCATGACTAATATATGTCTTAACGCCTATTGATAGAGGTATCAAGCGTCGAAATCGGAGCACAATTGCAGATTTTCGGTTTTCGGGCTCCGAATTCGTGGTCTATAGTTCAGTTGATTTTCAATAAAGTTGAATTTTCTTCGAAATGTGTAGAAATATGTGAGCGATCGAAACGTCCGTTGGCATGAAAATTGTATGTCTCGACGCCTATTGATAGAGGTATCAAGCGTCGAAATCGGAGCACAATTGCAGATTGTCGATTTTCGGGCTCCGAATCGTGGTCTATAGTTCAGATGTTTTTCAATAAATTTGAATTTTCTTCGAAATGTGTAGAAATGTGTGAGCGATCGAAACGTCCGTTGGCTTGAAAATTATATGTCTCAACGCCTATTGATAGAGGTATCAAGCGTCGAAATCGGAGCACAATTGCAGATTTTCGATTTTCGGGCTCCGAATTCGTGGTCTATAGTTCAGTTGATTTTCAATAAAGTTGAATTTTCTTTGAAATGTGTAGAAATATGTGAGCGATCGAAACGTCCGTTGGCATGAAACTTATATGTCTCGACGCCTATTGATAAAGGTATCAAGCGTCGAAATCGGAGCACAATTGCAGATTTTCGATTTTCGGGCTCCGAATTCGTGGTCTATAGTTCAGTTGATTTTTAATAACATTGAATTATCTACGAAATGTGTAGAAATAAGTGAGCGATCGAAATGTCCGTTGGCATCAAAATTGTATGTCTCGACGCCTATTGATAGAGGTATCAAGCGTCGAAATCGGAGCACAATTGCAGATTTTCGATTTTCGGGCTCCGAATTCGTGGTCTACAGTTTAGTTGATTTTCAATAAAATTGAATTTTCTTGGAAAAGTGTAGAAATATGTGAGCGATCGAAACGTCCGTTGGCATAAAAATTGTATGTCTCGACGCCTATTAATAGAGGTATCAAGCGTCGAAATCGGAGCACAATTGCAGATTTTCGATTTTCGGGCTCCGAATTCGTGGTCTATAGTTCAGTTGATTTTCAATAAAGTTGAATTTTCTTCGAAATGTGTAGAAATATGTGAGCGATCGAAACGTCCGTTGGCATGAAAATTGTATGTCTCGACGCCTATTGATAGAGGTATCAAGCGTCGAAATCGGAGCACAATTGCAGATTTTCGATTTTCGGGCTCCGAATTCGTGGTGTATAGTTCAGTTGATTTTCAATAACATTGAATTTTCTTCGAAATGTGTAGAAATATGTGAGCGATCGAAACGTCTGTTGGCATGAAAATTTTATGTCTCAACGCCTATTGATAGAGGTATCAAGCGTCGAAATCGGAGCACAATTGCAGATTTTCGATTTTCGGGCTCCGAATTCGTGGTCTATAGTTCAGTTGATTTTCAATGAAATTGAATTATCTACGAAATGTGTAGAAATATGTGAGCGATCGAAATGTCCATTGTCATGACTAATATATGTCTTAACGCCTATTAATAGAGGTATCAAGCGTCGAAATCGGAGCACAATTGCAGATTTTCGATTTTCGGGCTCCGAATTCGTGGTCTATAGTTCAGTTGATTTTCAATAAAGTTGAATTTTCTTCGAAATGTGTAGAAATATGTGAGCGATCGAAACGTCCGTTGGCATGAAAATTGTATGTCTCGACGCCTATTGATAGAGGTATCAAGCGTCGAAATCGGAGCACAATTGCAGATTGTCGATTTTCGGGCTCCGAATCGTGGTCTATAGTTCAGATGTTTTCAATAAATTTGAATTTTCTTCGAAATGTGTAGAAATGTGTGAGCGATCGAAACGTCCGTTGGCTTGAAAATTATATGTCTCAACGCCTATTGATAGAGGTATCAAGCGTCGAAATCGGAGCACAATTGCAGATTTTCGATTTTCGGGCTCCGAATTCGTGGTCTATAGTTCAGTTGATTTTCAATAAAGTTGAATTTTCTTTGAAATGTGTAGAAATATGTGAGCGATCGAAACGTCCGTTGGCATGAAACTTATATGTCTCGACGCCTATTGATAAAGGTATCAAGCGTCGAAATCGGAGCACAATTGCAGATTTTCGATTTTCGGGCTCCGAATTCGAGGTATATAGTACAGTTGATTTTCAATAAAGTTGAATTTTCTTCGAAATGTGTAGAAATATGTGAGTGATCGAAACGTCCGTTGGCATGAAAATTATATGTCTCAACGCCTATTGATAGAGGTATCAAGCGTCGAAATCGGAGCACAATTACAGATTGTCGATTTTCGGGCTCCGAATTCGTGGTCTATAGTTCAGTTGATTTTCAATAAAGTTGAATTTTCTTCGAAATGTGTAGAAATATGTGAGCGATCTAAACGTCCGTTGGCATGAAAATTGTATGTCTCGACGCCTATTAATAGAGGTATCAAGCGTCAAAATCGGAGCAGAATTGCAGATTTTCGATTTTCGGGCTCCGAATTCGTGGTCTATAGTTCAGTTGATTTTCAATAAAGTAGAATTTTCTTCGAAATGTGTAGAAATATGTGAGCGATCGAAACGTCCGTTGGCATGAAAATTATATGTCTCAACGCCTATTGATAGAGGTATCAAGTGTCGAAATCGGAGCACAATTGCAGATTTTCGATTTTCGGGGTCCGAATTCGTGGTCTATAGTTCAGTTGATTTTCAATAAAGTTGAATTTTCTTCGAAATGTGTAGAAATATGTGAGCGATCTAAACGTCCGTTAGCATGAAAATTTGTATGTCTCGACGCCTATTAATAGAGGTATCAAGCAGATTTTCGATTTTCGGGCTCCGAATTCGTGGTCTATAGTTCAGTTGATTTTCAATATAGTTGAATTTTCTTCGAAATGTGTAGAAATATGTGAGTGATCGACACGTCCGTTGGCATGAAAATTAACTGTCTCAACGCCTATTGATAGAGGTATCAAGCGTCGAAATCGAAGCACAATTGCAGATTTTCGATTTTCGGGCTCCGAATTCGTGGTCTATAGTTCAGTTGATTTTCAATAAAGTTGAATTTTCTTTGAAATGTGTAGAAATAAGTGAGCGATCGAAACGTCCGTTGGCATGAAACTTATATGTCTCGACGCCTATTGATAAAGGTATCAAGCGTCGAAATCGGAGTACAATTGCAGATTTTCGATTTTCGGGCTCCGAATTCGTGGTCTATAGTTCAGTTGATTTTTAATAACATTGAATTATCTACGAAATGTGTAGAAATAAGTGAGCGATCGAAATGTCCGTTGGCATGAAAATTGTATGTCTCGACGCCTATTGATAGAGGTATCAAGCGTCGAAATCGGAGCACAATTGCAGATTTTCGATTTTCGGGCTCCGAATTCGTGGTCTACAGTTCAGTTGATTTTCAATAAAATTGAATTTTCTTGGAAATGTGTAGAAATATGTGAGCGATCGAAACGTCCGTTGGCATAAAAATTGTATGTCTCGACGCCTATTGATAGAGGTATCAAGCGTCGAAATCGGAGCACAATTGCAGATTTTCGATTTTCGGGCTCCGAATTCGTGGTCTATAGTTCAGTTGATTTTCAATAAAGTTGAATTTTCTTCGAAATGTGTAGAAATATGTGAGCGATCGAAACGTCCGTTGGCATGAAAATTGTATGTCTCGACGCCTATTGATAGAGGTATCAAGCGTCGAAATCGGAGCACAATTGCAGATTTTCGATTTTCGGGCTCCGAATTCGTGGTCTATAGTTCAGTTGATTTTCAATAAAGTTGAATTTTCTTTGAAATGTGTAGAAATATGTGAGCGATCGAAACGTCCGTTGGCATGAAACTTATATGTCTCGACGCCTATTGATAAAGGTATCAAGCGTCGAAATCGGAGCACAATTACAGATTTTCGATTTTCGGGCTCCGAATTCGAGGTATATAGTACAGTTGATTTTCAATAAAGTTGAATTTTCTTCGAAATGTGTAGAAATATGTGAGTGATCGAAACGTCCGTTGGCATGAAAATTATATGTCTCAACGCCTATTGATAGAGGTATCAAGCGTCGAAATCGGAGCACAATTACAGATTGTCGATTTTCGGGCTCCGAATTCGTGGTCTATCTAGTTTAGTTGATTTTCAATAAAGTTGAATTTTCTTCGAAATGTGTAGAAATATGTGAGCGATCTAAACGTCCGTTGGCATGAAAATTGTATGTCTCGACGCCTATTAATAGAGGTATCAAGCGTCAAAATCGGAGCAGAATTGCAGATTTTCGATTTTCGGGCTCCGAATTCGTGGTCTATAGTTCAGTTGATTTTCAATAAAGTAGAATTTTCTTCGAAATGTGTAGAAATATGTGAGCGATCGAAACGTCCGTTGGCATGAAAATTATATGTCTCAACGCCTATTGATAGAGGTATCAAGTGTCGAAATCGGAGCACAATTGCAGATTTTCGATTTTCGGGGTCCGAATTCGTGGTCTATAGTTCAGTTGATTTTCAATAAAGTTGAATTTTCTTCGAAATGTGTGGAAATATGTGAGCGATCTAAACGTCCGTTAGCATGAAAATTTGTATGTCTCGACGCCTATTAATAGAGGTATCAAGCAGATTTTCGATTTTCGGGCTCCGAATTCGTGGTCTATAGTTCAGTTGATTTTCAATATAGTTGAATTTTCTTCGAAATGTGTAGAAATATGTGAGTGATCGACAAGTCCGTTGGCATGAAAATTAACTGTCTCAACGCCTATTGATAGAGGTATCAAGCGTCGAAATCGAAGCACAATTGCAGATTTTCGATTTTCGGGTTCCGAATTCGTGGTCTATAGTTCAGTTGATTTTCAATAAAGTTGAATTTTCTTTGAAATGTGTAGAAATATGTGAGCGATCGAAACGTCCGTTGGCATGAAACTTATATGTCTCGACGCCTATTGATAAAGGTATCAAGCGTCGAAATCGGAGCACAATTGCAGATTTTCGATTTTCGGGCTCCGAATTCGTGGTCTATAGTTCAGTTGATTTTTAATAACATTGAATTATCTACGAAATGTGTAGAAATAAGTGAGCGATCGAAATGTCCGTTGGCATGAAAATTGTATGTCTCGACGCCTATTGATAGAGGTATCAAGCGTCGAAATCGGAGCACAATTGCAGATTTTCGATTTTCGGGCTCCGAATTCGTGGTCTACAGTTCAGTTGATTTTCAATAAAATTGAATTTTCTTGGAAATGTGTAGAAATATGTGAGCGATCGAAACGTCCGTTGGCATAAAAATTGTATGTCTCGACGCCTATTGATAGAGGTATCAAGCGTCGAAATCGGAGCACAATTGCAGATTTTCGATTTTCGGGCTCCGAATTCGTGGTCTATAGTTCAGTTGATTTTCAATAAAGTTGAATTTTCTTCGAAATGTGTAGAAATATGTGAGCGATCGAAACGTCTGTTGGCATGGAAATTTTATGTCTCAACGCCTATTGATAGAGGTATCAAGCGTCGAAATCGGAGCACAATTGCAGATTTTCGATTTTCGGGCTCCGAATTCGTGGTCTATAGTTCAGTTGATTTTCAATGAAATTGAATCATCTACGAAATGTGTAGAAATATGTGAGCGATCGAAATGTCCATTGTCATGACTAATATATGTCTTAACGCCTATTAATAGAGGTATCAAGCGTCGAAATCGGAGCACAATTGCAGATTTTCGATTTTCGGGCTCCGAATTCGTGGTCTATAGTTCAGTTGATTTTCAATAAAGTTGAATTTTCTTCGAAATGTGTAGAAATATGTGAGCGATCGAAACGTCCGTTGGCATGAAAATTGTATGTCTCGACGCCTATTGATAGAGGTATCAAGCGTCGAAATGGGAGCACAATTGCAGATTGTCGATTTTCGGGCTCCGAATCGTGGTCTATAGTTCAGATGCTTTTCAATAAATTTAAATTTTTTTCGAAATGTGTAGAAATGTGTGAGCGATCGAAACGTCCGTTGGCTTGAAAATTATATGTCTCAACGCCTATTGATAGAGGTATCAAGCGTCGAAATCGGAGCACAATTGCAGATTTTCGATTTTCGGGCTCCGAATTCGTGGTCCATAGTTCAGTTGATTTTCAATAAAGTTAAATTTTCTTTGAAATGTGTAGAAATATGTGAGCGATCGAAACGTCCGTTGGCATGAAACTTATATGTCTCGACGCCTATTGATAAAGGTATCAAGCGTCGAAATCGGAGCACAATTGCAGATTTTCGATTTTCGGGCTCCGAATTCGAGGTATATAGTACAGTTGATTTTCAATAAAGTTGAATTTTCTTCGAAATGTGTAGAAATATGTGAGTGATCGAAACGTCCGTTGGCATGAAAATTATATGTCTCAACGCCTATTGATAGAGGTATCAAGCGTCGAAATCGGAGCACAATTACAGATTGTCGATTTTCGGGCTCCGAATTCGTGGTCTATAGTTCAGTTGATTTTCAATAAAGTAGAATTTTCTTCGAAATGTGTAGAAATATGTGAGCGATCGAAACGTCCGTTGGCATGAAAATTATATGTCTCAACGCCTATTGATAGAGGTATCAAGTGTCGAAATCGGAGCACAATTGCAGATTTTCGATTTTCGGGGTCCGAATTCGTGGTCTATAGTTCAGTTGATTTTCAATAAAGTTGAATTTTCTTCGAAATGTGTAGAAATATATGAGCGATCTAAACGTCCGTTAGCATGAAAATTTGTATGTCTCGACGCCTATTAATAGAGGTGTTAAAAAGGCTTATTTTTAACAGACTTAAAGTTGAACACTATTGTTCCGATTCCTTAGGCAATATAAAGCAGTTTTATTGAATTTTTGAAAACGTTATAATTTTATTATTTTTTATTTTTTATGTCTGGTTGCAATGACAGCTCGAACAAGAAGACTTTTTTTAGTATTGACAAATTTTCATTGCACAAAATAATTTTGATTTTAATGTTATAGTGCCATCTAACTTTGGCCATCTTAAACAATTATTCTACCATAATAATTTAGTACAAGTATTTATAATAATAATATTTTACAATTTAAATAATGGTATTTATCACATAATTAAATTATTCCTATTTATAACCATCAACAATAAATATTTCGTAATTACAATACTTATTTGCTATAATATTTCAGTACAAATATTTTCTTTTAGAACTATAAATCTATTACATAATTTTTCTCTATTTTAGATGTGTCAAAAGATCTTTATGTAAACAAAGATTTTAAGACAAAAATATTGATTCGTAATGGTAAGTTTTATACAATACAAGTTTATATTTAATAAATTTAAATACATTCCATATTTTCAGATAAGTAAAACGGAAGTTACATGAGGATAATCAGTTAAGCTAGGATACAATTGTGCTCAGATAAGTGTAAATTGTATTTATTTAATAAAGAAATGATCCTTTGTTTCCTCTTTTTTCTTTCAGGAATCGTCAAACTTATCAACCAGAACATACTCCCCTTCGTTAAAACTACGTTTTAACGTTTATTCTCACTGATTGTTGAATCGCTCTTATCAATCTCGTCTGCAATCGGTAATCGAATTAATTTGCTGATTGGGCGTTTAAACGTGGAATATTTTGTTCTGACCGTAGCTACCCTAACATGTCCATCCTTGCCTGGGTAAACTTCAACTATTCTACCGAGTGGCCAGTATCCTGGTGGGTTGCTGTCATCTTTAATTAATACCAAATTATTTACTTCGAGATTGCGCTGTTTTAATTTGGATGTTGTTCGCTGTTGTAGCGTATGAAGATAGTCCCTCGAATAGCGCTTCCAATATGATTGCACGATCTGTTGGACTTGCTGCCATCGAGTTAATCTGGATTGTGGAGTATTTAAATGGTTTTCGTCCGGCATGTATGCGTTTGGCCCTATGATTAGAAAATGTCCAGGTGTGAGTGCATCTATGCATCCTGGATCTTCATTGCTAATCGAGCAGAGAGGGCGGGAATTCAGGATCGATTCGATTTGCGCTAATACGGTACTCATCTCCTCAAAGGTTAAATGTGAATTGCCAATAACCTTTATTAGATGCATCTTAACAGACCTAACAGCTCGCTCCCAGATTCCGCCAAAATTAGGTGCATGTGGTGGAATGAATGTCCACTTAATTCGGTTGTCAGCTGCGTACTTGCTCACTTCTGCTTGACATTCGTCGGACTCGAGTAAACTGTAAATATCAGAAATTAAACTTTTAGCACCGCGAAAATTAGAACCGTTATCGGAGAATATTTCAATTGGTACTCCCCTTCGTGACACGAAACGTCTTAAAACCCCTATGAACGTTGCAGTTGACAAATCGCTGGCTACCTCAATATGTACTGCCTTAGTACATAAGCAGACGAAAATTACAATGTATCCTTTTACGAGCTTAGAGCCTCTGCCTCGTTTGGACGCCAACATAATTGGCCCAGCATAGTCCACACCTATGTTGCTAAACGGTCTTGCAGGAACTACTCGTTGGTATGGTAAATTGCCCATTAACTGTGATGATTTGAGATTCGCAAACCGAAAACATCTTATGCACCTATGACAAAGACTACGGGCAGTATGACATACACCAATTATCCAATATTTCATTCGTGAAAGTGATGTGAGCAGCGATGGCCCTGGATGAAAATGTTTCGTATGTAGGTAATTCAAAATTGCGATGCTGATCTTATGATTCTTCGGTAAAATAATTGGGTGTTTGGTTTCGTAAGAACAGGTTGAATTCTCCAAACGACCTCCAACTCTTAACAATCCTTGCTCATCTATGAATGGAGAGAGTGCTAATAAACGCGAATTAGGTTTTAACCCCTTAGCACTTCTTAACAATTTGATTTCGGTATGGAATTCGGTTTGTTGTACATGCTTAATCGTTGCCATTTCAGCATCATTGAGTTCAGCTCCAGTAAGCCAACCAGCTTGATGTTTCTTCGGATTTCGAGCGTTATATATAAATCTTCGAATGTAAGCTATTATTCGTATTATCTTAGACCATTTTGATACAGCATTGACGACATTATCAATCACATTGTCATCTTCGTAAATATTTACTTGTAGACCAATAAACTTCGTACGTCGCTCTTCATCTGTTTCCTGGACCGTAGTTATCTTTGGCCATGGCGAATTGTTTGTATATATCCATTTCGGACCCATCCACCATAGTTTGTTGAATATTAGTTTTGATGATTTTATACCCCTAGTCGCCAAATCTGCTGGATTGTCTGTACCGTTCACATGTCTCCAAACTGCGGTTGGTATAAGATTTTGAATTTCTGCGGTGCGGTTGGTAACGTATGCTTTCCATTTTTTAGGAGGTGCAGAGTGTAGCCACGATAAGACTACTGTGGAATCCGTCCACAGAAAAATTGGAACATTTTCAAATTCGTACGCTTCACACACACTGGAAATTAACTTAGCTAACAAATGTGCACCACACAGTTCCAAACGTGGAAGACTTACAGGTTGTATTGGTGCCACCTTAGATTTGCTGGTTAACAAATTCGACACGACATTCTTATTTGAAGTGACACGCACGTAAACGCACGCAGCATAAGCGAGTTCACTGGCGTCGCTGAAACCATGTAATTCAATCTTAATATCATTGGCAGATATATATACATGTCTTGGAATTTTGATGAGCTTAATCTCATCAAATTGCGATTTAATGCTTCGCCATCGATCTTGTAGTGAATTAGGCAATTGCTCATCCCATGTTACTTTAGATAGCCATAATTCTTGCATTAACAATTTCATATTGATTACAAAAGGTGATAACCAACCCAGCGGGTCGAAGAGGCGCGACATTATTGACAAAATACTTCTTTTTGTGCAGGCATCTTCGTCGGGAATGTTGACCTTGAACCGGAAAAAATCTTCTTTTGGATCCCATAGTAAACCTAGTGTTTGTGACGTACTATTTCCTTCATCTGAAATTCTGACAGATTCGTTGTGATCAGTCAATGTTTCAAGGTTAGATCTCCATTTTCTTAATGGCAGTCCCCCACTTTGCAATACTGCTGTTAAATCATGCTTTAGTTGTGCTGCTTCTGCTTCGTTTGAAGCCCCGGTTAGTACATCATCAACGTAAAAATTTTGCCTAATAGCTCGAGCCACCTTTGGGAATTGTGCTTCATTTTCGTCAGCAATTTGAAGTAGTACGCGCGTGGAAAGAAATGATGCAGGCGATGTACCGTATGTCACGGTTCTTAATTCGTAGTGATCGATTGGTTTGTCTGTTGACTCTCTCCATAGAATCCTTTGGTATTGGGTTTGATTTGGTTCGACTAAAATTTGCCTGTACATTTTTTCTACATCGGCACTTACAGCTACAGAAAATGTTCTAAACCGAAGTAGTATTGTCCACAATGTAGGCTGAACCGTTGGACCGATTCGTAATTTATCATTAAGTGATATGCCGCTAGAAGATACACACGACCCGTCGAATACAACTCGTAATTTTGTTGTTTCGCTACTGTGTTTCCACACACCATGGTGGGGTAGATAATAAACTTCGTCTTGATATGTTCTTAGCTCATTTGGTGATAGTTTTATCATGTGTCCCATGTTGGAGTATTCCTGCATAAAGTCGTGATACATTTTTCCGAAAATAGGGTTTAGTCTTATCTTACGCTCTATCGTAAACAATCGACATTGAGCTGCCATGTATGTGTCTCCAAGTTTTTGCATATCACGTTTGAATGGAAGTTGTACGATGAATCTTCCCGTCTTATCGCGTCGTGTTGTTTTCGTAAAAAGCTCTTCACATTCTCGTTCATCTTCGGACTGTATTTTGACCGTTGGAATCTCCTCTTGTTCCCAAAATTTCTTAAGTGCGTTCTCCAAGCTTGTGTTGTCCATTATATTGACATTCAAACTAACTAATTTCGGATATGTTTCATCACGACTAGCTCTTGGTTGACCAGAAATTACCCATCCAAATGTAGTTTCATATGCAGTTAATGAATTATTTGAAATCGATTTTCTATTATTTTTCAATATATTAAAAAATTGATCTGCACCAATTAGAATATCGATGTTTTTCTTCTGAAGAAAATTAGGATCAGCTAAGTGTAACTCATCAAATTTCTCGATGTTCTGAATTCCATTGCGCTTATATTCTGACGTTGTAGTGATGTTAGTCAAAATGAATACTTCGAGCTTAAGTTTGACTGAATCATCATACCTCGAATGGATCTCAATATTTGTTTTGCCATTGGTTGACACGTTAGATGTTGCGAGTCCACCAACGATAATAGATGCTCTCTGTCGCCGTAACTGCAATCTTCTTACGCATGATTCTGTAATAAAAGAGATCTGAGATCCAGAATCTAATAACACGTTGCATTTGTGCAGACGCCCAATACAATCTGCTATGTCTACTACGGCTGTTGGCAATATTGCGTAATCTGTGCATGCCATGTTGGTTTTCGCAATGGAGGTTGGTTGCGAATTAGCTTGACCTGCTGTCGACTGATTAGCTTCACTGACTTTATGGTTTGATGCTACATTAGTTACAGATGGTGTGCTGTACGAAGAATTTACATTGCTTATGATACCATCATGTAACATACTGTGATGTCTACGCCCACATTTTCTGCACGACCCACGTGCTCGACACCTATTGACTCTATGTGTTATTGATAAACAATTAAAACACACATTTAGCTTACGTACTTCGCTTGTTCTTAAATTGGCATCTAAATCCAAAAACTTCTTGCATTCGTATAATTGATGCGGATCATTACATAATGGACATCGTGTTGGCTCTACAGTTGGATTCGGCCTTTCAGAGACAACGTTATGTGACCTTGGTAGCGAGGGTTTTACAGCATATGGCTTAATGGTTTCACAAGGTTCTAACCCATCACATCGATTATTAATAAACTTCAAAAACTCTTCAAAGGTTGGATTATCTTTATTCACAGAAGAGAATGCCCAGGCTTGTTGTGTATCCACGTCTGTTTTCCTCAATAAAATATGCAACAGCCAATGATCACGTGACTCTGCTTCCGATCCAAGTGCCTGAAGTCCACGAACCACTTGATCAGCAACGTTATGTAAATTTCTCAATTTCTTAACAGATTTCTCCCTTAATGGCTGCATGTCGAGAAAGGTTTGAATAAAATCACTAATGGCGATTTTCCGTTTGTCGTATCGGTCACAAATTTTAGACCAAGCCGCTCTATAATTGGCGTCAGATATTGGGAAGTGCTTGATAAGCTCCGCAGATTCGCCTTTAAGACATCCTCTCAAGTATTGGAATTTCTCAGCGTCTGATAAGTAACTCTTGTTATGAACGGAGGCAGTAAATAAATCCTTAAAGCTTTGAAACTCTTTGTAGCTTCCATCGAACGTTGGCACTTGTATCCTTGGAAGCCTAGCAGTGAAATGCGGCTCTTCCGATGACTGATTTAAAAATGATTGGTTTAATGATGCACTGAGCGTGTTCGTGAAGTTTGCCAGAAATTCGTTTTGTTGTGCTGTTGTTTTTGACATGATTTGGTTGAATTGTTCCAAAACTGATAAGTTTGTAGTACGACTGGATATATATTCGTTTAGTTTGACCTTTAAACTCAGATATTTTGCTTCAATATCCACCATTTCCGATGCACAATCTAAAGCAGTCAATCTTGAGTCGGCTTCTTTAAAATCATTGAATGCACGCTCCAATAATTCCAACCGAGAGGACGCTTCATCTGTTTTGGTATCTTTACTTAAATTTTCCACAAATGATGCAATCCTTGTGATGCTACCTTTAGCTTGACCACGCCGAGCAGTCCAGTCCTTAATCTTTTCTGACATCCTTATTTTAGTTGAATAATGTGGTAATTACGTAGAGGTACCAATCAAATAAACTTCAATATATTTTTTTTTATTTTTAGGTTATGTCACCACGTGTCGCTCGCGTTTATATGTTTTCTTCACAACTCGTATAATCACAAACACGTTATACAAAAAAATTGTATACTTTTGTCTCACAAATCGTATGATCACAAACACTGTTATATTTAAAATTGTATACGCCTTACTTAATTTTCTAGAATTATTGTTCACAAAACTTACGGTATAAATATTGAATAGATACGCGGACCAGTAATAAACACAGCTTAGTTACCATCCGGCTCGAAGGACCATATGTTAAAAAGGCTTATTTTTAACAGACTTAAAGTTGAACACTATTGTTCCGATTCCTTAGGCAATATAAAGCAGTTTTATTGAATTTTTGAAAACGTTATAATTTTATTATTTTTTATTTTTTATGTCTGGTTGCAATGACAGCTCGAACAAGAAGACTTTTTTTAGTATTGACAAATTTTCATTGCACAAAATAATTTTGATTTTAATGTTATAGTGCCATCTAACTTTGGCCATCTTAAACAATTATTCTACCATAATAATTTAGTACAAGTATTTATAATAATAATATTTTACAATTTAAATAATGGTATTTATCACATAATTAAATTATTCCTATTTATAACCATCAACAATAAATATTTCGTAATTACAATACTTATTTGCTATAATATTTCAGTACAAATATTTTCTTTTAGAACTATAAATCTATTACATAATTTTTCTCTATTTTAGATGTGTCAAAAGATCTTTATGTAAACAAAGATTTTAAGACAAAAATATTGATTCGTAATGGTAAGTTTTATACAATACAAGTTTATATTTAATAAATTTAAATACATTCCATATTTTCAGATAAGTAAAACGGAAGTTACATGAGGATAATCAGTTAAGCTAGGATACAATTGTGCTCAGATAAGTGTAAATTGTATTTATTTAATAAAGAAATGATCCTTTGTTTCCTCTTTTTTCTTTCAGGAATCGTCAAACTTATCAACCAGAATAAGAGGTATCAAGCAGATTTTCGATTTTCGGGCTCCGAATTCGTGGTCTTTAGTTCAGTTGATTTTCAATATAGTTGAATTTTCTTCGAAATGTGTAGAAATATGTGAGTGATCAACACGTCCGTTGGCATGAAAATTAACTGTCTCAACGCCTATTGATAGAGGTATCAACGTTGAAATCGGAGCAAAATTGCAGATTTTCTATTTTCGGGCTCCGAATTCGTGGTCTATAGTTCAGTTGATTTTCAATAAAATTGAATTATCTACGAAATGTGTAGAAATATGTGAGCGATCGTAATGTCCGTTGGCATGACTAATATATGTCTTAACGCCTATTGATAGAGGTATCAAGCATCGAAATCGGAGCACAATTGCAGATTTTCGATTTTCGGGCTCCGAATTCGTGGTTATAGTTCAGTTGATTTTTAATAAAGTAGAATTTTCATCAAAATGTGTAGACATATGTGAGCGATCGAAACGCCCGTTGGCTTGACAATTATATGTCTCAACGCCTATTGATAGAGGTATCAAGCGTCGAAATCGGAGCACAATTGCAGATTGTCGATTTTCGGGCTCCGAATTCGTGGTCTATAGTTCAGTTGATTTTCAATAAAGTTGAATTTTCTTCGAAATGTGTAGAAATATGTGAGCGATCTAAACGTCCGTTAGCATGAAAATTTGTATGTCTCGACGCCTATTAATAGAGGTATCAAGCAGATTTTCGATTTTCGGGCTCCGAATTCGTGGTCTATAGTTCAGTTGATTTTCAATATAGTTGAATTTTCTTCGAAATGTGTAGAAATATGTGAGTGATCGACACGTCTGTTGGCATGAAAATTAACTGTCTCAACGCCTATTGATAGAGGTATCAACGTTGAAATCGGAGCAAAATTGCAGATTTTCGATTTTCGGGCTCCGAATTCGTGGTCTATAGTTCAGTTGATTTTCAATAAAATTGAATTATCTACGAAATGTGTAAAAATATGTGAGCGATCGAAACGTCCGTTGGCATGACTAATATATGTCTTAACGCCTATTGATAGAGGTATTAAGCGTTGAAATCGGAGCACAATTGCAGATTTTCGATTTTCGGGCTCCGAATTCGTAGTATATGTACAATTCAGTAGATTTTCAATAAAATTGAATTTTCTACGAAATGTGTAGAAATATTCGAGTGATCCAAATGTCCGTTGGCATGAAAATTATATGTCTCAACGCCTATTGATAGAGGTATCAAGCGTCGAAATCGAAGCACAATTCCAGATTTTCGATTTTCGGGCTCCGAATTCGTGGTGTATAGTTCAGTTGATTTTCAATAAAGTTGAATTTTCTTCGAAATGTGTAGAAATATGTGAGTGATCGAAACGTCCGTTGGCATGAAAATTGTATGTCTCGACGCCTATTGATAGAGGTATCAAGCGTCGAAATCGGAGCACAATTGCAGATTTTCGATTTTCGGGCTCCGAATTCGTGGTCTATAGTTCAGTTGATTTTCAATAAAGTTGAATTTTCTTCGAAATGTGTAGAAATATGTGAGCGATCGAAACGTCCGTTGGCATGAAAATTAACTGTCTCAACGCCTATTGATAGAGGTATCAACGTCGAAATCGGAGCAAAAATGCAGATTTTCGATTTTCGGGCTCCGAATTCGTGGTCTATAGTTCAGTTGATTTTCAATAAAATTGAATTATCTACGAAATGTGTAGAAATATGTGAGCGATCGAAATGTCCGTGGGCATGACTAATATATGTCTTAACGCCTATTGATAGAGGTATCAAGCGTCGAAATCGGAGCACAATTGCAGATTTTCGATTTTCGGGCTCCGAATTCGTGGTCTATAGTTCAGTTGATTTTCAATAAAGTTGAATTTTCATCGAAATGTTTAGGAATATGTGAGCGATCGAAACGTTCGTTGGCATGAAAATTATATGTCTCAACGCCTATTGATAGAGGTATCAAGCGTTGAAATCGGAGCACAATTGCAGATTTTCGATTTTCGGGCTCCGAATTCGTGGTTATAGTTCAGTTGATTTTCAATAAAGTAGAATTTTCATCAAAATGTGTAGAAATATGTGAGCGATCGAAACGTCCGTTGGCTTGACAATTATATGTCTCAACGCCTAATTATAGAGGTATCAAGCGTCGAAATCGGAGCACAATTGCAGATTTTCGATTTTCGGGCTCCGAATTCGTGGTCTATAGTTCAGTTGATTTTCAATAAAGTTGAATTTTCTTCGAAATGTGTAGAAATATGTGAGCGATCGAAACGTCCGTTGGCATGAAAATTGTATGTCTCGATGCCTATTGATAGAGGTATCAAGCGTCGAAATCGGAGTACAATTTCAGATTTTTGATTTTCGGGCTCCGAATTCGTGGTCTATAGTTCAGTTGATTTTCAATAAAGTTGAATTTTCTTCGAAATGTGTAGAAATATGTGAGCGATCGAAACGTCCGTTGGCATGAAAATTGTATGTCTCGACGCCTATTGATAGAGGTGTAGAGAAAATTGTATATCTTGACGCCTATTGATAGAGGTATCAAGCATCGAAATCGGAGCACAATTGCAGATTTTCTGTTTTCGGGCTCCGAAATCGTGGTCTATAGTTCAGTTTATATTCAATAAAATTGAATTTTCTACGAAATGTCTAGAAATATTCGAACAAACGAAATGCATGTTGGCATGATATTTACATGTCTCAGCGCCTATTGATAGAGGTATTAAGCGTCGAAATCGAAGCACAATTGCAGATTTTCGGGCTCCAAATTCGTGGTCTATATAGTTCAGTTGATTTTCAATAAAATTGAATTTTCTACGAACTGTGTAGGAATATTTGAACAAACGAAATGTCCGTTGGCATGATAACTATATGTCTCAACGCCTATTGATAGAGGTATAAAGCGTCGAAATCGGAGCAAAATTACAGATTCTCGATTTTCGGGTTCCGAATTCGTGGTCTATAGTGGTCTGTATGTGGGTGTATGTATATTTAAATAATTATCATTAACTTGACTTTCGAATATTTTGTCAAAAACAAAGGAAAATACGGTAGCTGAATTTTAAGTTCTGTGTTGTTATACTTGGGACTAGAAATACATTGAGCAAATTAGAAATAAAATCCTTTTACACAACAACATATTTAAAAAAGTGTACAAATTTATTAAAAAAAGCAACATTATTAAATATTTAAAATAGAATAGTTACGTCATTCCATTTTGTGGTGTTTGTCTGTCATTTGCAAAAATCAAGTGGCATGTGTCGTATAAAGTGACTTTAGATGTAACAAACGACTAAGAGAATGACAAAATTCACTTCATGTGGCATAACTATAATTAAGACAAATGATATGACACGATTATGATACATAATTGGGCTGTAAATTTAATTCATTATTTCATTCAATGGGTTTATAGTTGATTTAATAAAATTAATTTGAATATTTTTGTTACCATATTAATTTTTAGTTTTACTTACTTTTACATTTTAATTTTGATCTGATCACAAAGATTAAACGAGTACCAGACTATGCAACATCAAACCGGTTTGTGTTTGTCACATCGTGTATTTCTGTTTTCGTTTTTTTTTTTTTTTTTTTGTTTTGTGGAATTGTGGATGTGAGGTGCCGTGAATGTGTATTTATTAAGGGATCTGACTTGCTGCACGGCACCAAGAGACATATGATTGAATATGTTGTAGTAGTGAATTGAGTGAACCGCCACAATATAAAATAGAGTACAAATGAATTTCATCAACAATCAAACAATTAGATGAGCTGTGGTAGTTAAAAAAAAAATTAGCTGCGGGAATAAATTAGATCAGGAATATCTTAGTTTAAATAGTTACCAGAATAGATTAACAGGGCCGTATTCTTTAATTCTGATATTTGCTTATGGCGCAAAATTCAAAGCAAACTGTGAATCACATTGTCTGAATCCTCAGGTCATTTAGATCAAAGTGAAATCAATCGCACTCAGATTTATTAAAATGACAAAATATCGAACAACTTACACCAAAATCATTATTAGAAACGAATGAGATTTAAATGTCAAATTGAACGCATGTCACACAAGGTGGTTTTCAAAATATTCAACATAAAGCGATTATCAAAGGTCAGTTTAAGGAAACCGGAAAAACTAGAAGTATCATGAACCAAAACCAGGTTAGACCAGGTGCGTTCGTTCTAGCCCAATATGGCCAGCAAATAGAATAAAATTTAGATGAAGGTAAGTAAACGAACATAAATTCAATCGCGTTTTGCTCAATTTTTCCTTGCGTTGATGCAAATGGAACACGTCCACCTTAAAATTGAGAATTAAATGTTAATTTTCAAATGAAAAGTAAAAACAAGTGAAATTCACCAAAATCTCCCGTTATCACCGTAGCATTGGGCTGAAAATAAATCAAATACGAACGATACTATTACGTTACAAGAAATCCGTCAAATTAAAAAATTTTCATGAATTTATAACAATGCCTTCATCTCTAAATATAGAGTAATCTTTGAAAAGTTCATCTTATACAATAGAATAGTTATTAGGGTAGTCAATAGATATTTAGGAATTTTCTAGCTGTACAGTTTTGAAATATTTACTTCCCAGCGGACCTGATAATAACGGAAATGTTGAAGTAGATGATTTCAAAAAATCATTCTGTTTAAATGTCGGTGCAAGATAGTCTAAAATTCCAAAGAATTTATGCTATTAGGGGTGGTTTCTGTTTCGGACATAAAGGTTGTTAATAACTGTACCGAAATTGCGGGTGCTGCGGTATTGAAAGTTCTGGATGCGAATCATATCTAAATTGCAAGCCTAACATTTAAACAAAAATTAAAATAAAAGTTAACAAAACACAATAGTCTATAATTTGTAATGTTAACGTACACAGTGATGTAACCAAAACAAGGAAAAAATTCCATACAAAGTTAAAAAAAAATCGTACTGTCTCCCTACAAACTGTATTTTACTAAAACTATTTCCGTAATTCTAATAAAATGTGAAACATTATTATGAAAGTTTAGAAATCTTTTGGGCTATATAATTACGATTACATAATTATTTTTCCCTATGTCTGACATCACGCAACATATTTAAGTTAAATTAAACCATCTCCAAAATAAATCAAAGAAGATATTCAATCTAGGCATGCAATAGACCAGCTATACGATCATTGGGAAGTGGTGTTTGCTAGATCAATAACAACATTGTGAATCATTATTGGTTTTTTCCTCTCGCGCTTAAGGAGTCAGGCGCTTCCTAAGCCTCGTTTAGGGTATGCTAGTTGCCTAGATGCCTAGTTTAGAGGCATTGCTGCTGGATGGTGCGGAACTGAAGATTTCTTTCTCGCTCATGTTTTGCTTTCTCTCCCTTACAGTCCGGGCGCTCAGACATATCGTCATGCCCGAACCTATAAAGGTATGACCGAAACCATCTTTTTTCGGTCAGCAGCACCGGTCAGATAGAAGTCAACTTTACTATTTTGGCGGTTCAACCATATCTATCACTGATATGAGGCGGAATGTCCATCATCAATAATCTTTTATGTTCCAACGTTGTTTCCACACAGATTGCGATCCAGTCTTGCTGTTGTTTGGAATCCGTTAAGGAATAGGTTGTGTCACTCCTTTGCCAACAAATCAATTGGTGGATCACCCTTAGCGCCTACCGTCTAAAATTTGGAAACCAAAATAACCGCAACACCCCCGCTTTTGCTTCCTCAGGTAAGCGAAGTCTAATCACACCATCATACATAATATTCCAACGGACCCAGCACCAAATATTAATTATTTACATTATCTGAGCGTACAATTGAAGGATAAATTATTGAAAAAAATTTTGTTTAAAAACACAAAATTTTGTAAAACTGAATTTTATAATACAGAATTTTACAAAATGGAATTTTTCAAAGTAGAATATTTCGAGAAACTAAAATTTGAAAAGACCGAATTTTTTAAAATTGAATTACGTACCGATCCCTTGAATTTTACATCGATGAGTTAATATCAGGTGCAAATATTTTAGAAGAAGCTTTAGAACTTCAGCGTGGATAATTTCAAGTTTTTCATTCATCAAGTTTACAATTACGATAGTGAACTGCCAACTATACAGACTTATTAAAATGTCTACTAAAAACCGAGTTGAAGTTCCGAAAGAGATTTTCTTGACGGTACCAAACCGTCACTGTCTTGGGCATCTATTAATAACTTAAATATTCTCTTACCACAAAACAAGAACTACTATCTGAGGCCTCAAGACTACTGGAGGTTGTTGCCTATTACAATAATCGTTAAAAGTTTATTCCCGCATCTTTGGAAAAATACAGATAAAATGTTCGATATTCTTGGATTAGTTGATGCACCAAAGGAAGCATATGATGTAGTTCTTTAGAAACAACCATAAATTAATGAATTCTCACTTCTAGAGCAGTGAACATATATTCACACCATTATGGCATACCAGCTTTTCGCTTCGATTAGTTGACTGACCGACATTCAAAGCCAACTAATCGAATCATGTAACATCAAAGGTAAACCTCCGTCATAGTCCATCTCGAGCACTGAGCATGAATAAACGTAAAAGTCATGTGTGTTAGAGGAAAGAACATCCTTTTATTCAGGCTGATTACACAGTCAAACAATACGTACTAATTAAAAATATAATGGGCACCCTTTCATTGGAAGAGTTAATTTGAGGAATAGCAACGGTTCCTGGAGGATCTAGAATTGCTCAAATCAAGTATAAAATTAACGAAAGGTAAGTAAGTTAATTTTTTTTCCATTTCTAGAATTGACAAAAAATCCGTCCAAATATACCAAAGTTGTTGCAAAAGCTCAAATGCACGTGATGTCAAAATCCCATAATTTTACCGGTGGGCCTAAAATTGTTATACGCGGAATCATTACAACTGTTGTTTTAGACATAGATTTCAAATTTTGGGAGATCAAGGGAGCTGACATGGTAAGCGATTTACAATTGCACAAGCAGGCCTCAGTTAATGGGACAGTTGCTTCGACCAATGGTAAATTTGGTTAGACTTGGCTGAGCAAATTAATAATAGGCTACCAAGCGATATTTATTTGTATGGCTACAAAAGCTGTTTAGTTAGTAATCCATGCATCGAAACAATTATATTTCCAATAAAAGCACCAACTTCGACGGGGGTAGCAATCAGCTACGAATGATCTCGCTTGGATATCAAAATCTTGACTTAGAATATTAGTCATCAAAACAGGGCACAAAGTGGAATTTTATTCTTCCCGCTGCACCAACAGATAGAGGATGGTATACTTACTTTTCTTAAATAAATAGAAGTTGTTCTAAACTCAAGACGACCTGAACTAAACATAATCTTAACGCTGCAGAAAATGTGACATTTTTTTTTGGCATATGAATACTTAAAATCACTCAATCAGTTAAACAAGTGTTTAGCCATACAATTTCAGTTAGCGCTTCATAAGTGTAAATATTTAATTTTTAAATTTATCACCACACTTATTCACTAACTATAATCTTATATAAAATATTCATTAAGATCGATTTAATCGATTTGTTAAGTAAGCACGTGTCTCTTAATTTTTAGGGCCCGAAGAAACAAAATTACAACCAAACATAATTACCTTCAAATGTCATAAACAATATTATTTATCATAATGCTAGACAAATTATTCATTTTAAATAAACCACTAAACTCGCCTTTAAAATTGTCATGAACCCCGCGCAATACAATAATTAAATATAAACACGAACAATTTTTATGACCACCGGCGAAAATCATGATAAGGCGCGATAATTTTTTAGACAAAATGATAAACGAAAAATCGTGCACAAATTGTCAATAAAATCGATATTGTCACCAATATTTATTAGTTTAGTAATTTGTTATTAATTTTAATTGCCGGCAGTCAAACAAAGCATATATACATAGTTGGTTTTAGCTATATCAAATGTATCGTAATTAATTTACTAAAATACCTTGATTTAAATTTTATAAAATTCATCCACACCTTTATAAGAAAGTCGCACCGATTTCCCGGAAATAAAAATTCACCTACTCTCGTATATATTGTAGAACACCGCTTGCGCATTAATTTAATCAACACATTTTACTAGTTTCAGTTATTGTTAATTTTAAAAAATTATACTTGTTAGTTTGTAACATGTCATCTATTAAATTAGCGTAATTTTTTATAATAGTTTTTGTTCTTAACACTATATACAAAATAAATACATTTTTTTGCATTTATACATTGTACAAATGAACGAACAGGTTTCTTGTACATACATATTCGCCTTTCGGACTAAACAATTTTTCAAAAGAAAAATTCGATTCGAAATGCAAACACAATTATACGAGTACAATATAGCGGATAATGGTTTTTATATTTATACGTATATTCTAATCTGCTAATCAGCACAACCGTTCGAACTCGTAATGAGTCTGATTTTTTTTTTGTATAATATTTATCATAAACACGTGACCGCGCGGTATCATTATTATTCTGCATTTGGCATTTTTATAATTTTTGCTTTTCTGTTCTGTGAACCACCCAAGTTTATGTTCAAGCCAAAGTCACATATTCCTCTCTATATTATGTCTGCGCCACCGTATACATATTTTAATTATGATAAAATCTTGAATTTAATGTGAACATGAATAAAAATTAAAAATTTAAATTTATGGCATTTTCTTGGTACATTGCACATTTTATATATACCAAGTAGTTATCGTTAAATTAATTAATGTAGATCAATCCACTAATAATTTATTTTTAATAAATTAACAAGCTGTACATACATAATATTAACAATTAAATAAAAATTAAATTAAGCAAAATAAAAATCTCATCACGTTTTATTCGCGTGCAATTTTAATTCGAATTTTATTTTATATAATAATAATTAAATTAAAATTAACATTTATTCAATTTTAAATTAGAAAATTTTTTCAAAAAATACAACAAAAACATAATATTTACCTGTTCACAATTTATTGGAAATTTTTTTTTTTTTTTACAATATGTAGACAAAAACAAGAAAAATTGCAGATTTATCTTAATTCAACTTCTTGTATATATAGTATATAGTACAATATATATATAATCTTGCTACTCTTACATCTTATAGCATGGAAGAACTAGTTCAAGTTAATTTATAAAATTGTACGCGATTTGGAAAAAAAAATGAGAAATGTTGGTTTAAAAATAAAAACATTTTATAATTATTGATGAGAATTCGTGCCTAATTATGATGAATGAGGAATTTGACAACGTTTTCTATGGTATGAAGGATCACGATATTCCTCGGTAGGAAAATCCATATGTTATTGTTCTCATTAAACACGTTGAGTTTTAATCCAAAAGTGGAACGAATTAACATGAATTTTATCCTGCGTGAATTATTGTATACAGGTGAACCAGATGGTACCGTCGACGGTCGTTGAGGATGATGATGATGATGATGATAACTAATTTTAAATTAATTTCAATTTTTCGTTTTGTATGTAAAATAATAATTTATATTTGTGGGTGTTTATGTTATTAATAATAATCAAACAGCGACCCTTGCTGTTGGTTGCAACTTTTTTTTGTTGTTATATATTATTACTATTCTAAGCTACACATATTTTGTATGTATAGATATTGAAAAAATGGTGAATTTGATAAATTTCTTTATTTCGTGCAACATGAATTTCGATTTTAATTGAAACGAGAGGAGAATAAAAAAAATTGAAATAAATTTAATTAATTTCTGTTTTGTATATTCGAAATGAATATATTTTTCAGAAACATCACACACAGCATCTATATATATAGAAAATTGATTGAATTTTGTTTTTTTAATGAATTTCTTGGGAATTAGATCAGGTGATATTTTAATGTGAAAAATAAGGTAGCACATACTGTGTGTTGGATGCAGTTTGTTTAGTTAAAGCATAATTTAAAAGTGTATGTGAGGGTGTGAATGATTACGGGAATTAAAAAAGCTCGTTAAAATATAAATCCACCATATGCAAATTAATATAAATAAATAATGACCTATTTTCGATTATATTTAATCTTATATTTACTCTACTTTAGAAGAGTTAGATTCCTTCCTTAATAGCTGGTTCAACATCAAATGAAGGGATTTAAAGATTATCAGTTGCAGATCTTAGTGCACACATTTTGACAGTAGCGGCCAATTGGAAGGCAATATTTCACTCAGAAATGAAAATGTTTTATATACAGCTATGTTACCATGAGGGCATACTAGGTCATATTTTGGTTTCGATTATTCCAGAATTAATGAATTTCTATTTTTCACACTAATTTTAGTAATTTGAACATAATTTTATGTAATTATGGTCTTTCTTGTACTAAAAAAAAACAATATCCAGGGAAACTTCTCTAAAGTCACTATTCACCCAGAAATGTTGGTCAATCAATGGAGGTGGTTTCTTAATAATTTGAAAATTTAAAGTCATGCTAAAAAGAATTTTTTTTTCAATTTAAAAAAAAAATTGTTCGTAATATTTCAGAGAGTCATCAAAAGTTGTGAACTTAGAGAGCTGGTCAATATAGAAAAATGTCTACCTTTTGGGGTTTTAAAGTATTTCCCTTTTTCGTTCACCCGACGTGTCATCCAATCAACTAATTATAGATAAATAAATGATTCTTGGTCTCTAAAATACACCTGCCAAATACGTATTATGTTGTTTTCTAGTTTTTAAACTAAAACAGGTATTTAGTACATATTAACTATATTAAAGCCCCTTACGTACATAGCCTGGATTTGGATTCAAACCAACAAATTCAAAAACTTTTTCGTCATACAATTCCAGTTATAAATTTGATGAGAGCAATCCAACCACAGACAGCGATGAAATAATCTTGTCCCTTGGCTCAGAATGCTCATTGGGGGAATAACGGAAAGAAGAAACAGATCGATGGCGGCGATGCAAAACTGTATCTACAAAATTCGTTAAAATCGTTTTAATGATTTATCGCTAAGAAAATTAGTGATTGCTAGTCTTTTTAATTAAATTTCTAAATTTCTTTAAATTAAATCTGTTAATTCATTTTAATGCTTCTACTATGAAAACATTGCTTGGTTTTCAAGCTTATTGAAAAATATCAAAAACCTAGATATACGTTTTTGCATGGTCACTAGCGGTAGCTAAGTTTGGTTTTCTCTGTGTTTCGAAAAGGAAACTAATTTTGGGAAGATGCAATTGATTCCGGAATTCCGTAACTGCGAATATTCGAATTCGAAAATAAGTATCTGAATAGATATTTCACACACAACATCATACGAAATCACAATTGACACTAGCAAAGTGTCGATTGAAAATGCGGATGTACCAACAAAAGTCAAATAAGAATAAGTAAAAAAGAATTGCTTTAAAATTTTTGTTTTTTTAATGTTATTTGAATAGCATGGGAGAGAGATAAAATCCCGAGAATTAAAATCTCGAGGGTAAGAAATCTCGAAAGTATGAACAAATTCCGACTGTTCAAAAAAAATCATATGCATACATTTGCTGAGCGGATTTAATCAACGCCTGAACATCATATAGCAGCCGCTAAAAATATAAATTTTTATACAACCCCATATTGAATCCCAATTTGTGTTATACTTCCATAAGTTTTCCTAAGCAATATTGTTTGTATTGCAATTCATAAATTCGAATGGAATATTGATATCCAGGATTATAACCTAAAAACAAAAGACAACACACAGAGAATCGTTTGATCGCGAATGTAATTACAATTTATACTTATCTGAAATAATTGTCCATGAAACGCTTCTTGTGTTTCTATAATTTGTTATTTGAAATTTAATATTTAGTTTAAATTTAGTTTTATATCGAGTCATTTAACTTACCACCATCAATTTAATTTTTGTTTACTTCATTTTGACATTTCCAATTTGAGTACAAGCTTTGTAATATTATATTAGGTATGTGATGTTACACGTCCCAAATTTGTACTAAAAATTGTCTATTGCTCAAATAAGTTTATAATGTCTGACAACAGATGACACTTTATATAATTAAAAAATTTTCCGTGAAACATTTCATTATTTAGTGCGTGTGTGAATGTATTAAAAATATTTTAGTTAAAAATTAGGTGAAATAAAATTATCGTGGTGAAATTTATTAACTACAAAAACTTAATTTGCTGTGTGAATTGTTTAAAATTTTGACGTTATATAAATTTAAATAAAATGAGTTGTGTCGTTAAAAAAAAATCTCCAATTATATTATTAATTTTATTATTATATAAAAAATATAATAATTCAAACGAAATTTTGATTATGAAATACAGAAGAAGAATAAGAGAAGTAACCTTAATTATAATTAATTATTTTATATTAATTTTGTGATAAATTTGCCATGTTTTAGTCTTTAGAATACTGTAAATTGCGAGTCATCTCAGACGATATAACTGCAATATTGCAGGGAAATGTAATGAGAGCCCGGGAGCACTTACGCTTACATCCGGTAAGTTTTAGAAAGTTGTGGAATTAATGCCACACAAACAACACGGCTGGACAAAAGAATACGAGTTGATGGTGTTTCTTTATTGGATGGCAGCTGGATGTAGCTATAGAGTAACTGGAGGATTCATAGGAATCAGTCGGTAAGTACCACCAAATGGTGCTTGTTTATTTATATTTAAATAATATATTTTCCATAGTTTCACAGTTAAATCAATTGTTCACAAGTTATTAAATTATTTCACTGAACATATGCAGCATATTATAAAACCACCTGCTGATGAAGACCTGTCTGAAATCGGTGCTAAGTTTTGTAGACGAGCAAAAAGCGACATTTTCGCTTACGCCATAGGTGCCATCGACGAAACCCACATAAGGATAAAATTCCCTATCAACAGACACGGCGAATATTATAATTATAAATGTTTTTATTCGATTCAGTGTCAGGCTGTGGTGGACAGCAGCCATTTATTTAATGAAATTTTCGTTGGCTTTCCAGGATCCGTACACGATATAAGGGTATACAAAAACAGTCCCTAATTTCAGAATGGGACATATACAAAGAACAACCATTATTTGTTAGGTGATAGTGGCTATCCCTGCCAAATGAATCCTGTGGCGGTTATTACGCCATTTAAGAACGCAACGGGGCAGCAACAACAAATTTAATACAGCACACAGTCGGGCCTGCAATGAAGTGGAGTGTGCATTTGGAATTCTTAAAATGAGATGGCGAGATATTTTTAACAAATCGCTGGAGCTCAAAATTGAAAATTCAATAAAAACGATTTTGCATGCTGCATGTGTTCTCCACAATATTTGTATGTCAGGAGGAGACATTGGCCCAGAACCCGAACCAGATGCTCAGATAGAAAATATTGAAGGATCAGTGGGCGACTACGTGGAAGCGGCCGATTCTTCAGAAGCCACCGCTTTTCGAAATATATTAATGAACCAAATGGATTAACTAAAACATGGTCATATCTCTTTATTTTAAAATACATAATTAAAACAAAATTTCTAGGTATTTTATTTTATCAAATAAATAATATAATTCAATTATATTTTGTTTTCAACATGAAATTAAAACTAAAAATCCTTTACAAAAGGAACTCCAATTCACAAAATCATTTGCATTTTTCTAAATTAAAATTTTAAATTATAATATTGCTGATGACAAATCGGATTCAGTCCGATGAAATCAAAATTTAAATAATAGTTTTAAAATTAAAAAATAGAGCATTATAATTATTTCAAATCAAAACTAAAGTCTTAAAGCATTGTCACTGGCATTCCAAACCGTCAAATCCAATTTTTGCCTCAATTATTTCTCATCTGCAGTATTAAAATAAGCAAAAAACAGATCTACAAAGAAATTCAAATTTTCGATTGAGAGATTTTGAGTCGAACTATTTTTTAATACTTCTGATACTGCTGGGGAAACAATTGGGTAAAAAATTAGATTTGGTGGTTTGGAACTTTGGTCGGCATCACTTGAATATATCTCTTCTTTTAGGACAGTCATGAATATTCTAAAAACGTCTGTTTTTTTGAAATAACATGTATATATGTATATATAAATATATATATATATATATATATATATATATATATATATATATATATATATATATATATATATATATATATATATATATGTATATATATATCAACATATTGTGACGGTGACACCTAGTGTGTAATAGAATAAGTAAAACTAATAGCTCAATGTTTTACTGTACTAAATGGAATTTTCCATGATAAAAATTGTTACGTAATGTTTCTACGCTATTCCAACTGGAAAAGTCGTGAACTTTCGAGAAGCTTGGTTTGTGTATATAAAAAGGCGAACAAGATCGTATTGGATTATTAGTATTTGGAACGCGATAGTGTAAACTTGTAAGATTATTAGTAATATTTGGTACGCGATAGTATAAAGATTAAAAAGAATTAAAAAGTGATTTAAAAAGTGTTGTAGTGCGATAAATAAAGTAAAAGTGATCAGTAAAATCTAAGAATAATTTATATAAAGTGATTTTGTGAATTTTTATTGATAAACTGTGTTGTAATAAATTTTGTGAAATAAAAAAAAATTCGTTGGTGATAAATTGAATTGAGTTTGTATTATTCACAATCCAGTGATACGAACCTTGATTGACAAGGCAAAAACGTAACAATTTGGTGACAGCGGTGGGATTGTGAATAAAAAGAAAAAGAAAATGATTCTCAACGAATTAAAAGTTCCAGAATTAAAAAGAGAACTAGAGAAACAAGGTTTGGCTACTGATGGTACTAAAGCAGCTTTACAAGCGCGACTACGTGAGGCCATGCAGAACGAAGGGCTGGACGCGGAACATCATGATTTTGGAGAGAAAGTAACGGATGCAGCAACCATAGAGCAGAAAGCAGAAGATAAACAACCGTTGGTCGAAAAGATAAAAGAACATTCTGGAAGTTTCGATTTGTCGGAGTTAATAGCTGCTATGAACCAGATGACAGGACAGATGAGCCTAATGAAACAACAAAACGAACGACAAATGGTGAAAATTGATCAGTCAAACCAAGAAATTAAAAATGAAATAAAACACGAAATGAAACAACAAATAGAGAAAATAGAACAACCAATCCAGGAAATTGCAGATGGGCAAAAGAGAATGGACGAGAAAATTTTGGAATTGTCTACAAATGTACAAGGCGAAATAGAGAAACTGCAAACGAATTTTAAGACGGAGATTCAAAAGGTTGACGAAAAATTTGAAACGAAGGTTCAGCAGGTCGAAAAAAAAATTACAAGCGGAGGTTCAACGTCTCGGGAAAGAGCTAACTGATATCAAGGCAAGTGGAACAACAACACAAGTGGTACAAACCGTTCAATCAGTTAAGTTAAAGCCACCAACATTCGACGGTACAACATCTTTCGGCATTTTCAAATTTCAATTTGAAACGGCTGCCAATCAAAACCGTTGGAATGATGAACATCTTGTCGCAGCGTTAATAGTGGCCCTTAAAGGTGAAGCAGCGGAGGCCTTACAAACAATCCCGGAAAAAGATCGCAACAGTTATCTCGAAATTATGAAGGCGCTGGATAGGAAGTACGGCAGTGATCACAAGCGGGAAATCTATCGAATGGAATTGAAAAGCCGCTACCAAAAAGGAGGAGAATCACTTCAGGAATTTTCATCGGCAATCGAGCGATTAGTACATTTATCACATACCAGTACATCGGCCGATTATATGGAAAGGCTTAAAATTGACGCATTCATTGACGGCATTCGAGATCCAGAGACACGCAGGGCAGTGATGTTGTCACCTAAAGCAACCTTCGCGGAAACCGTTGCGTTTGCGTTGACGATCGAGGCTGTGCAGAGCTTTACAAGACCGTCATTATTTAGGCGCCAAATGAACTCAGACAAGAACGGCAGCAGGGAGCGAATGGTACCGAAAGGCGGAAGAGGCAGGCTTAGGTGTTGGAAATGTGACAAGTTGGGTCACATTTCAATGGACTGTCGGAAAGTAATACATGGAGAGAGAAGATCGCCACCTTTTATGTGTGCAAACGCCGAACGGTCGGGACAAAGGTCTAGAAGCAGCGAGCGAAGATGTTGGGTATGTAACAGGATTGGCCACATCTCGCGAGATTGTTTGGAAGCAGGAGGAAAGCGGCACGGATCACCATCTTCCGTGGAAAGAGCACGAAGAGGAGAGCAGGGAACGGATGAGCGGATGGCAACAGTCGGTAAAGTGGAAAGGTTAGAAGTCAGTTTGAAGGAACCGAAGTTGGCTTCACCGTCTGGTTGCCCCATAACATTCATCCCTGTTACAAGTGAAGCACGAGGCGGAAGCAGCGTCACAGTTAGGGGCGGTGTTGATGGGAGGAGGTGTATTATTACGCTGGATACCGGAGCAACCCACACAATTGTTCGGAAAGATTTGATCGCAGGAGCAGTGCAGCTAGTTGATGGGTTAAAATTAAGAATGGCAAATGGGGAGAGTGCAATGATTAAAGGGAAAAAGATTGTGAGCATAAGGATCGGCGAAACGCTTTTCCCACACGAAGTTCTGGTCGCAGACATTGTGGATGAGGTTATTTTGGGAACGGACTTTATGAGGATGAATGGCTTTGTGTTGGATTTTGGACGAGGAATATTGAGCAGCGATAACATCGAGCTGAATCTTAAATTTAACGGTACGGATGTGACAGTAAGGCGAGTAACAATCAGTCATTGCGAGGAGCTGCCATCGAAATCTGAAACAATTGTTGAGGAAACCAAAGAACACCAGGTTAAGCAGACATTGGATAAGAAGGGCCGAGTTGTGCGAGGTAGAGTGCGAGTGTCGGGCGACTGGATGAGAACTCGATGTGCCATACGGGCAAATGGCCAGGGATTACACGAGGGGCAATTAGTATGGCTTCACAACCCGCAACGGAAAAAGGGATTATCACCGAAGCTGCAACCAGCATGGGAAGGACCTTATATTGTCATCACAAGGATGAACGACGTGGTTTATCAGATACGGAAGGGACATCGAGGTAAACCAAAGGTGGTGCATTTGGAGAGGCTGGCCCTATACAGAGGAGGTGATTTGGGTCCTGTTCGGGACGAACAGGCTTAGGTGAGGGGTAGTGTGACGGTGACACCTAGTGTGTAATAGAATAAGTAAAACTAATAGCTCAATGTTTTACTGTACTAAATGGAATTTTCCATGATAAAAATTGTTACGTAATGTTTCTACGCTATTCCAACTGGAAAAGTCGTGAACTTTCGAGAAGCTTGGTTTGTGTATATAAAAAGGCGAACAAGATCGTATTGGATTATTAGTATTTGGAACGCGATAGTGTAAACTTGTAAGATTATTAGTAATATTTGGTACGCGATAGTATAAAGATTAAAAAGAATTAAAAAGTGATTTAAAAAGTGTTGTAGTGCGATAAATAAAGTAAAAGTGATCAGTAAAATCTAAGAATAATTTATATAAAGTGATTTTGTGAATTTTTATTGATAAACTGTGTTGTAATAAATTTTGTGAAATAAAAAAAAATTCGTTGGTGATAAATTGAATTGAGTTTGTATTATTCACAATCCAGTGATACGAACCTTGATTGACAAGGCAAAAACGTAACAATATGTTTTTTCAAAAATACAGACATTTAAATTATTTTTTATCAGATGTAAATCAATGTAAAAATATTATTTAACCGATGATGATTATGGTGATTAATCAGAATCATCTGATCCAGACGAAATCAATAACGCATCGACATTTATATTTGGGTAGTAATATTTGACCATTTGGCCGAATACTCCTAGCATTCCATTGATTTTTTTCTCTAATCTGCAGTCTCTTTATTCTCTTTGTTTAAGGTACCTCGAGTGCGTCATTTTTGAAGTTGGTCTCTCGCTTAAACGAGAAGTAGATGGAGTCGATTCGGTATTTGATGTTGAAGGCACCGGGCTGTTAGATGGTGGGACCGGATTGCACGTTTCAGTAATTGAGATATCGATTCAGTATTTGATGTTGAAGGCACCGGGCTGTTAGATGGTGGGACCCGTTGGCACGTTTCAGTCATTGAGATATCAAAATCGCTGGCTAATGTCTTTAGATGCAATAACACCCTCACTACTGGAAATTAGGTAAGGTGGATGATAATTATCCTTATTGCTGGCGTATTTAAGAATAATTTAAAAATACGGCCAACATTCTCGGTCTTCTATTCATTGCGGGGAATCATCTCCATTCCCATCGCCCGAATTTTAAAAAAAAAAAAGGTTTGTAAATTAAAACGAATTTGTTGTTACATAATAAAACTGGTAGATTATACAAGAAACATCATTTGCGAACCTTATATTTTTTAATCAATCCGGTCCACTGTTGTCTACAATTTAAAAAAGTCTTTCCGGAACCTAGTTTGCCGCTGCATTCGTTAAACACTCTTTTAAAATTATAATTAAACGAATACAATGAATATCTAGCAGATAACACTATAAATTACAAACATTACCTCCACATTACCTCCACGCTGTACTCATATTAGAGTTTTTCGAAGTAAATAAAAAATCTAACCTTATTCGTGTTACTAGTAGAACCACGCGTTCTTCGTATGTCCCTAATAAAATATAAATTATGTAAACTTAAATTAATTCACTTATTCAACATTATAATTATAAATGTACTTACAAACTGCGTATGGCTTCTCGACCATTCTACGGCCTGTTTTATTTAATTGGGGTGATCCATTTTTATTTAAATAAATTATTTCAAATTTTTGTTTGGCGTCTCACTATTGAAATATGCTACAGAGAATGAAAAATTAGGTTATGTTTTTTTAATACCACCTGTCAAAATTTATAGACGGTCAGTATCGTGTTAAATTTTTTTTTTGTGGTGAATAAAAAAAATATTTTTATTTTCCTGTCAAAATTTTAATTTTTAACAACTTTTTAATACATACACACACGCACTTAATAGACATTCGTGTCAATTAAACCGTGTAGAATAAACATTAACCTAAAAGGAATTTATAATATATTAAATAAAAATTGTTATTAAATTTTCCAATTTACCATATTTACCCGAAGTATTTTCCATAAAAAAAAATTGTGTTTTATTTAATAGTAAGAGCCCAGCCAGCGTGAATTTCTTACCCTAAAGAATTCATCATCCCATTTACATCATTTTCAACATTGTGTTTGATCCAGTGAAACTGGATTTCTTTCCCCAAAAATAATTCCTCAATATTTTGTTTGTTCTACACGGAGTCCGGTGTGAATTTATAAACCCAAAATAAATCACCAACAAACATTTTCGACATTTTTTAATGGTCCTTCAAGCCGGATAAAAATCCATCACCAATTGTTTACGATACCGAGGGTACAAAATCTCGCAAAGATACAAAATCCCGAGGGTACAAAATCCCGAGGATACCAAATCCGTAGAGTAACAAATTCCGAAAGCCTATGCAAATTTCAAATTCTAGTTGAGATCGAGATCACTACATATGCCGGAAAAAAAAGACAGAAATTTTGAAATCGAATAAATTGCAAAGTCCGGGGTTTTCTCGGGATTAACGGATTTTGTACCCTCAGCATTTTGTCCTCTCGGGATATTGTACCCTCGAAATGTTGTACCTTCGGGATTATGTGTCCTCGGGATTTTATAAATTCTGTATCTTCAGGATTTTGATTTGCGGGATTTTGTCCCTCGGTCAAGTGTGCAGCCCGAGTACCGTATCCATAATTGGCGCAGCCGTGCGGTGATTTATGAAATAGTGAAAGGGTGTAAGGTGTAACGGCTAGCCAATAAAGACCACCTCATAAGCGAACTCATCAAGTAGGTAATAGTGTTAAAGTTATATTATCACTGTTCTCTGCGTCCAAGCGAGTTCTAACTGCAAAGAGGAATACTAAGGATAGACGATAATTTGAGCAGTTTATTGCACTACTAAATGGGCGAGAATTCTAGAACTACAAGTATTTTTTATTTTATTTTATTTATTTTTCAAAAAATAAATGTTGGTACATACAAGATTTAGTACAACAATAGTAAATGTAAATAATAGTGCATTACGAAAATAAAACAATTTTAATCTTAAGCTTACTAATTGTTATTTTTAACCGCGTTCATTCATTCTCCATTCTATTTAGGGAAAATTTTTTTCTTCGTTATCTAGTGGCAGTTTACAAATCTTGTTAACTGCTCGCTTAAGAGTTTCGTTTTTGGTTTCACGTTAACCACTCTGATTAACCCATCATCGCCGTAATAGACTAACAGCCACACCGACGACAGCATTATCTTAAGCAGCACTAATTCATTGACCGTTGAAACAGCTTTCTTCATTTTCCACTTTTACAATTGAAATAAGTGGTTCCCATGTGTAAATCTTAAATATTCCGGAAAATGGAAATTTCCATTTCTAAATAATAGTACAAAAAGTGATACAAAATAACCAAGCAACGCTGTCCGATATTTTGTTTTTCATTTTTTTTTAGAAAGGAGACAGCATCAGGTGGTTTTAATCAGTTCTGATGTGCTGAATCTAAAAATCAAATTAAAAATTCTCCTCATCACTCAGTTTCAACTGTAATATGTTATGTTGTCCTTAATCTATATGCTCCGCCTGACCTTCTTACCTATGAACCAGAATAAAATGGCTCATTTTCGCATTAACTTGATAGTGTTGTTCCATGAGCATGATATCTGATGGAAATAATTTCATTCCTCGTCACTTTTAGCTCCTAAAGTTTCCGAAAGTAGTGACAAGTTAATGACAAGTGAGTACACCCATTTTTGTCATCAGTTTTTTGTTTCAGTTTTTTTGTTGTTTTTTAGACAAATAAATACATATTTAGATTTTAATACTTCTCGGCTTTCCGGAAAATTTGCGCAATTTTAAAATTTCAATTGAAAACTCTATTTACCGGAATATTTTAAAATTGAGTTGGAAATATCTAAATAAAGATAAAAATATCTGAAATCTCCATCTCCAAAAGGAATACTTTGTCCAGAATATTTTAAAATTAAATCTTCCGGATACCAAATTCCTCGTATTCTGGAAAATGAAGATTTTCATTTTTATCTTAAAATTATGTAGAATTTGGGCATCATTTTAACTCACCTCTTCATTTTATTTGTGATCGCGATAATCAGTATCCGAAATAGTCTTAAGTAGATCGAGTGTTTTCAAATTGCACCAATGGGACACCGTGCATCCCTTAAACATTTTATAAAGCAATTTGTTCGACGCAGTAAATTTATATGTCCCGTAACTGGTATTTAGCGTGTTTTGGGACACTGACATTAATGTTTTTTTTTATTTTTTTTTTTTGCAAAAATGATTGTCATACATACTATAGTACTGCTTTCCATAAGTTTTAACGGAGTAATGAAGCAATTATCACTCACTCTGAACAATTTTAATTTACCGACACAAGCGTGCAAGATCATTGTATATGTTGAAATGAGGCAAATTAACGTATACGAGGTTCAAATATTTTTTTTGATCCGTTTATCAGTGATAACATTTAATTTTAAAGCTGTGCTGGTCTCCTAAAGGTTGGCATTCTTTATAATTAATAGATTTATTTAAATTTAAACATTTTGTTTGTAAGTGACTCAATTTAATGGACAATTTCTAAAACTTTCAATATTAGTTCGATACATCCTTAAAGATTACCATCAATACTTGACTATATTCCGTATAAAACAACCTAATGGATTTACGATTGATACAGCACATTACACAACAACCTGTTTTATAATATTAGTCACCGCATTGAATTGGGTGGTACACGACTTCAAAAGTATTTCATCTTATCTCCCATAACTCAATTTAAAACCAAAATCTCGTGCGAAATACCTTGTATTACTTACAAAAAAACAAAAAACAAATAAATTAACTTATTTCTTAATTCTATATGTAAATAGATACATAAGATTTATAAACCTTATCGAATTCTAACTAGATAAATTTGACATGCAAATTATATAAAACCAAATAATGATTTCGAAAAAAATAAAAAATAAAATTATTACTTTATGATTTAATGTCTAAATTTTGTATATTTTAATTTGAGTAAATTAATCAAATCAACTCGAAAGAAAAACAAAAATTCTTCAGATAAAATTCCAATAAAATTACTTTGCATATGAAATTGGTTGGTTTGAGTAACTAAACAGAAGGTTAATAATAATTGTTAAAAAAAAACTTTCGAAATCGAAAATAATCACACAAATGCTGTTAACATTTTAATTTTAATTTTTTGGTTTTTTTTTTAAGTTTTATGTGAGTACGCGCGAGTATATAATTCACTTTCAAAACGAAATTATTTTTTATCTTTTTAAAATCTTTTTAATCTCCTCTGAATAAATATCTGTGTTTAAACAATATATACATACCTATAAGTATATATAGTGTTGTGGAGCCAGAATGAAGTAATAAACAATTCTGGTGGTCAAATATACATATACCCTATATAATATGTATGTACACATTTTCGTGTTTGTTAATATCAATAAAATCAATCAAGTTTTTTTTTTTGGGAGGTTTTGTTATATTTGAAGAAAATTGACTTAAGAAGTAAAGTGGCAATAATTTTATTAAACTTCATTTCATGGTGGGCCCGAAATATGAAATTCAATTAATTTTGATAGTTCGGACTTTTACAAAATGTGAATTATTATTTAATCAGCTACTGATTTTTTTTTGTTTATACGGTATTCTCGTACATTTATACGTAAATGTATATGCGCGGGTGGAACTTTCTAAGCTCGGTGAATACGAATTAAATATTAATTTATATGTAACAGGTGCCCGGCCCAATTTCAACACTTTTTACTTTAATTGAAAATTGAAATTAATTAAGCGCTATTTTTTATTTTTTTTTTATTAATAAATACATGTGTTATTAATTATTATTGGCGCAATAATAATATGGTTAAATATAAGATATAGCAGGTATTACAATTTTCTGTTCTTGTATGTGATAGCAAATATGACAATGTTGTTGTTTATTTTTTTTTTTATTAATTGTATCCTGAAGCGAAAATAAGAAATAAAAAATAGCCAAGTCATACCTGCTATCGGTAGTATCTAATCAGTTTATTTGTATTTATTTACTGATTATTTCTGCAGCTAGATGACGTAAATTAATTTGGAGTCCTTGCAATTGCAGCATTATCTTATTTAATGTAATTCTTTTAAGGTGCTCTAAATAAAACATTATACAATAAAAATTATTTTACTATAATTTATTGCCCATGTAAACACCTCAAAGAACCCGGAAAACTATAACAATTTACACAAAACATATAAAATAAAATTTTTGATTTACTAGCATCGATCAAATCAATATACAAATTTTCTATTTTTTAGCTAAATTATTTATTTTTAGAAATTTACACAGTCGAGATATTGGAAATTATCACATTCAGACAACAAACGTATATGTATATAATGCGTAGGTGATTGCGATTTGTACGTTTCTTTCTACAAAACTTTATGTACATTTTATATTTAAAGATCTAAGATAAAAAGCAAAAATAATTCAATTTAGAAATTTTGTTTTCTAAATCCGCGCGCGCGATTATTACTTAATTAAAAATTATTGACGTTTAAGCAATAATATATGATGATGATCTTATGGATAAATTGACACGTTTAGAAATGCGCGCACGGTAATCAAAACTATTTTTTTTTATTAATCATAACAAATCACAGCCAAACATAAATTCAATTTATAGCGCGACACTCACGCATTACTGTAATATTATATTTAATTTATAGCCCCTCTTGTGTTATATATATATATATGTATAAAGAAATTGTATATTATATAAAGTAATAAAATTTAATTGCATGTTAGATTTTACAGTAGGATAAAATTGTATACCTGCGTACCTTCGCCGTATATTGTCTAGTGCACACACTGTATAGTTAATTTTTGCGATACACAAACACAAAATATAAATTTTATAATTGAATTACAAGTGTTGTGTGTGGAATCATGCATGGTATTCCATTAACACAGTAATAATCATAAATAGATTCAAGTTTGTTTTTTATATATATATATTTTTTCGCTCGATCATTGTTATATTGTCTAGAGATTGTTAGAAGCAACTTTGTAATATCCAATTAATTAAATTTGTAAAAGAAGAAAATCAAAATACATATAATTTGCTACTAAAATAATAATTATTATTATTATTATTATAACATAAATTGGTAACATGTAATAAAATTTAATGAAAGACTTATAGTTGATGATTAGCTTTTAAAATTTTCACTTAACATAATTTTGATGAAAATAAAATTTTTATAGCTTTGTATGATGAGACGATTGATAATTCTAGGAATATTTAATTATAAAGTCATATAAGTAATAGTGCATTTTTAATTGAATTAAGAAATAACAGTATAATAAATACGTCTAATGATCTTGAAGCTTATTAGCCAATAATTGATAATATGCTGTGACTGGCATTTTCCGAATATTGCAAGGAAACTATATTTCAACATATTAATCAGCCTCGATGCGTTCAAATCAATCTTACGATTTTAAAAACGTTTGATAAACTGTATGGAAGCTTTTATCGATACACGTAAAGTAAAAACTAACTACTATGTAAAATGTAAAATGTAAAATGTAAAATGTAAAATGTAAAATGTAAAATGTAAAATGTAAAATGTAAAATGTAAAATGTAAAATGTAAAATGTAAAATGTAAAATGTAAAATGTAAAATGTAAAATGTAAAATGTAAAATGTAAAATGTAAAATGTAAAATGTAAAATGTAAAATGTAAAATGTAAAATGTAAAATGTAAAATGTAAAATGTAAAATGTAAAATGTAAAATGTAAAATGTAAAATGTAAAATGTAAAATGTAAAATGTAAAATGTAAAATGTAAAATGTAAAATGTAAAATGTAAAATGTAAAATGTAAAATGTAAAATGTAAAATGTAAAATGTAAAATGTAAAATGTAAAATGTAAAATGTAAAATGTAAAATGTAAAATGTAAAATGTAAAATGTAAAATGTAAAATGTAAAATGTAAAATGTAAAATGTAAAATGTAAAATGTAAAATGTAAAATGTAAAATGTAAAATGTAAAATGTAAAATGTAAAATGTAAAATGTAAAATGTAAAATGTAAAATGTAAAATGTAAAATGTAAAATGTAAAATGTAAAATGTAAAATGTAAAATGTAAAATGTAAAATGTAAAATGTAAAATGTAAAATGTAAAATGTAAAATGTAAAATGTAAAATGTAAAATGTAAAATGTAAAATGTAAAATGTAAAATGTAAAATGTAAAATGTAAAATGTAAAATGTAAAATGTAAAATGTAAAATGTAAAATGTAAAATGTAAAATGTAAAATGTAAAATGTAAAATGTAAAATGTAAAATGTAAAATGTAAAATGTAAAATGTAAAATGTAAAATGTAAAATGTAAAATGTAAAATGTAAAATGTAAAATGTAAAATGTAAAATGTAAAATGTAAAATGTAAAATGTAAAATGTAAAATGTAAAATGTAAAATGTAAAATGTAAAATGTAAAATGTAAAATGTAAAATGTAAAATGTAAAATGTAAAATGTAAAATGTAAAATGTAAAATGTAAAATGTAAAATGTAAAATGTAAAATGTAAAATGTAAAATGTAAAATGTAAAATGTAAAATGTAAAATGTAAAATGTAAAATGTAAAATGTAAAATGTAAAATGTAAAATGTAAAATGTAAAATGTAAAATGTAAAATGTAAAATGTAAAATGTAAAATGTAAAATGTAAAATGTAAAATGTAAAATGTAAAATGTAAAATGTAAAATGTAAAATGTAAAATGTAAAATGTAAAATGTAAAATGTAAAATGTAAAATGTAAAATGTAAAATGTAAAATGTAAAATGTAAAATGTAAAATGTAAAATGTAAAATGTAAAATGTAAAATGTAAAATGTAAAATGTAAAATGTAAAATGTAAAATGTAAAATGTAAAATGTAAAATGTAAAATGTAAAATGTAAAATGTAAAATGTAAAATGTAAAATGTAAAATGTAAAATGTAAAATGTAAAATGTAAAATGTAAAATGTAAAATGTAAAATGTAAAATGTAAAATGTAAAATGTAAAATGTAAAATGTAAAATGTAAAATGTAAAATGTAAAATGTAAAATGTAAAATGTAAAATGTAAAATGTAAAATGTAAAATGTAAAATGTAAAATGTAAAATGTAAAATGTAAAATGTAAAATGTAAAATGTAAAATGTAAAATGTAAAATGTAAAATGTAAAATGTAAAATGTAAAATGTAAAATGTAAAATGTAAAATGTAAAATGTAAAATGTAAAATGTAAAATGTAAAATGTAAAATGTAAAATGTAAAATGTAAAATGTAAAATGTAAAATGTAAAATGTAAAATGTAAAATGTAAAATGTAAAATGTAAAATGTAAAATGTAAAATGTAAAATGTAAAATGTAAAATGTAAAATGTAAAATGTAAAATGTAAAATGTAAAATGTAAAATGTAAAATATAAAATGTAAAATGTAAAATGTAAAATGTAAAATGTAAAATGTAAAATGTAAAATGTAAAATGTAAAATGTAAAATGTAAAATGTAAAATGTAAAATGTAAAATGTAAAATGTAAAATGTAAAATGTAAAATGTAAAATGTAAAATGTAAAATGTAAAATGTAAAATGTAAAATGTAAAATGTAAAATGTAAAATGTAGAATGTAAAATGTAGAATGTAAAATGTAAAATGTAAACCATTTTAAAACTTATTTATTATTACCGATGCAAACAACTCAGCGCGCCCGGAAAACTGTAGCTAGTCGCGAAAGTTAGACTAGCATCACCGGTGTGGCTGTTCTTGTTTCATATCGGCCTATATTTTATCCATCTTTGAAACTGTAAGCAAGGATAGTAAAGTTATCTGCTCGCTGCTACTGTTAAATCGATTTGTGGGAATGGTACCAGAACGCATTGAAACTCGACCGCCGTTTAATAGAAGTGATAGAACATCAAGAATCTGCTAGATATTGAAATATTAGAGTTTCATTAAATTTAAGGGTAAGGTTGGAAGAGAAGAGTTTAGTGATGGTTAGAACTAGAAATAGAAGAAGTATAAGTGAGCGTAACGCTTAAAAAAACGATATTTGGGGCCAACAGATTTTAGATGGCCATTAGCTTAGCGAAGATTCTAAATTTTCGGCAGAATCGGCTTAAAAAAATGGTTTTGTGAATACTTTACAAATTTAATGCAAATTCCAAACACTAAACGAGTATATGAAAATGGGTGTAAAATTTGTATTTCGGTAAATTGTTATTAAAGTTTTTCGTCTTCAAATTGTGTTACAATTAGTTTATCAAGAAAGATAGTTGGGCTAAAATACAATCAGGTGTGTAAAGGAACGCTAAACTAGTGGAAATCTTGGAGCTGAGATTATAAAACTTTTGAAATATTCGATGAACAAAGGAAAATTTCTTCAAATTAGAATTAAGGTGAAAAGGGTTTAGGTTAGACGGTGAGTGCTGTCTATATTTGGAGTTAAGTATAAGCCATAAAAAAATGGGTTTCGTCCGTTATGTTATCAGGCAGCACCGGATAAAAGGCGCCAATCTTCTGTCATAACGAAAGAAACCTGCAAAGCGATTATCGATTAACAATCAAAATATATCTTGATAGACCAAAGTACATATGAGCACTGTTAATCATGGTGAAAATAACTCTGTCAAAGAAAAGAAACAAACAGAAAGTTGAAGGCAATGGTTGCTATACTTCGTATCAGTATTGTAAGTGATTGCATTTATAATGCGGCCATTGAAGTAAAATGAAAAAAGTCAATAGTTGAAATGTATGTGGTTGAACGAAAACATTTGTTATTTCCCGAAATAATGCAACTATGTTAGGCATACTCAAAAACAGGTGCGTCGTCAACTAATTCGGCAATAAAGCTAACAACAAGATATTTGGAAAAATCAAAAAAATCGTTATTGCAATCAAGGGGGACAACCTTATCGAAGAGTTCCGGATAATGTTGACAAATTATAATTAGGCTAAAACTAAAAAGACAGAGAGGCCATTTAATTGGAGATTAGCAAATGTCTTAGAGCGCCGCTAGAAAACAAATGCAATGGGATACGAACAACAAAAAGCCGATTATTGAAATTAAAGGAGCGATTACCAATTGATATGCAATTCATATTTTAAATATGTTTGTTATTGTTTTCAGGTTTATTTCGTAAGAGGTGTAAAGATGAGATGATATTGCATAATAAATGATCGGTACAAGGCACTATAATTATTCAAGTAAAGGCTGCTGGCCGTTTAGAAAGCAGAACCAATGGTCCGTTACATCTTAACTAACATTACTTATTGCATCGAGATTACTAGTTTATTTAATTGTGCACATATTCTAAAAAAGTAGGCTAGTAAATTTTAAAAAGTAGGCTTTTTCGCATACATTTTATTCGTAACCTTTTAAAAATAGCAAAATTTTGAAATTCGTTTCGGTTAATCATAAACAAGTTTTCAAACAGTTTTCCTGATACCTGGATTATGATTTTCGGGATATTTTTTTAGTGATAAGATAAATGCAACCCGTTTTTCACATAGATGTCCTTAATACACTTAATACTGTCAATGGTATATTTAGAAGATGTTTTTTAAGTGGAGGATAGTTCTCGGTTTCTCCACTAAAAAGGCATATTCCTCCGAAAAAGGGAAAAATAAAAAATCTATCCACATTTCATTATCAACCGTTTTTCAATAAAGACAAATCAAAAGATTCACGTTGGCATGCAAATAGTTTGAATAAATGAGGGCGATCGCGGCAAGTAGCCTACTACGAAAATAATTAATTTTTTGTCTTTATTGACAGTTGTTTCCATTACAGCCTACTTTTTAGAAATGTACTTCGATAGAAGAAACGAGTACAAAATAAACAAAAACAAGGTCGAATACATCACAAAAGGCGATTAGGCATTCTGCAATATAATAAAATACCCCATCAAATACCCCCCCCCCCCCCGTTTGTTTAGGTGTTTGCCCCCTTAAAATTGGAAGCGTTATCAGAAAATATATCACTACATATTCCTCGCCGTGCCATAAATCTTTTGAGTGCTCCCAAAAAAACTCGGTGGTCAAGTCATTCACCAGTTCGATGTGAATTGCTTTTATGGATAAATATACAAAGATGCAGACATAGGTTTTGTGCGTTCGTTGCCTTTTCTTCGGACAGCGTATGTTTTAAGTGGTCCAGCAAAGTCTAATCCTACCTTTTGGAAAGGTCTTGCCATTTGCACACGTTCTGCTGGTAGTTCACCCATTTGTTGAGTTAAGAGTCGAGGTTGACGTTTAACGCAATCGATGCAGTGATGTATGATGGATTTAACAAGTTTGGTAGCACCAATGATCCAATATTGTGTACGGAGAAGACCGATTAATTGTGACTGGCCGCAGTGGAGATATCTGATGTGTAACTGATGCAGAAGCTTCCGTACCGTCTCGGATTCTCCAGGCAGTATAATTGGATGTTTGGTGATGTAAGGCGTGGATGATTTCCCAATTCGACCGTCGATTCAAAGTAACTGGTCTCCCTTCTGGCTATCAATAAAGGGCGAAAGAAGTTTCAATTTACTTTTTGGCGGTAGTGGATGGTCAGTACGCATAGTTTTCAATTCAGCTTCAAAGTGTGCTGCCTGAATTCGGCGGAAAACTTCATTTTTGCTTCAAAATATTCTGATCGTTCAAGTCCACCGATTTTTTGATTACCATGGCGTTTGGCTCGACAATTCCCAATAAAGCGACGAATGAAAGCGAGCACGAAGCAAATTTTATCGAAGTCTGAGTACCGCTCGCATAGCTGGTCAATCAGACATGAGTTAGCTTCAGTAATTGCGGTCAAAGTTAGCATATATCGGCTTCGTTTTTCTATGGTGGTGAGAGGTGACCTTTGCTTATATGATGGCCAGCTGTCTTGAGTCATCGACAACCAATTTGGGACAGTCCACCACAAAGGGTGATTTTTTAACTCAGTTGGACTGAGTCCTCTCGTGGCACAGTCAGCAGGATTCTGTTTAGTTGGCACATGTTGCAATTTATGCCGGGGTATCTGAGTCTGGATTTGACTAGTCCGATTACTAATGAAACATTCCCATTGTCTGGGTGGTGCTGATAACCAATCTATTACTATGGTTGAATCCGTCCAAGCATACAGGTTATCGGTTGGAATATTTAATGTTTTTGCTACCGGAATCATCAGTTTGGTGAGTAGAACGGCACCACATAATTCAAGCTTAGGCAGTGTGATGGATTTGGCCGGTGCAACCTTGGTTCTTATCTTTTCCCATGTCATCGATGGTTCGAATATATATAGCTGCGGCACAGGCCTGCTCACTGCCATCGCAGAACCCATGAAGTATCATCTCTTTCTCACTGGTCATCTGGAACACTGACATCTTGGAACTGATATGTCCTGCAGATGGGAAAAGCTTTCTCGAAGTTGTAGCCATTGTGCTTGTATTTCGGACGGTATATCCTCATCCAAATCTAAATTTATTAGCCACAGCCGTTGAAACATAATTTTTATGCGGATGACAAAAGGAGCTAAAACCCCCAATGGATCGAATATTCGACTGGCTTCCGAGAGGATTTTACGACGCGTTCGTGGTGGTTCATCAGGCAAATTTCTAGATGTTCGGTAAATTCCATGGTAACTTGTGCGGCTGATTGGTCTTCTAATAATTCCTGGGAATTTGATGCCCATTTACGCAAGTGTAATTTCGCGCTCGATAAAATTTCCTGGATGTCTCTTTTCAATGCTATGGCGTCCGCGAGAGAATTGGCACCCGTCATAAGATCATCGATATACATATTCGATGTTATAGCCTTTGAGGCCCTTGGGAATTTGGTTTTATTGTAAATAGGTAGTTGCTGCAAAACCCGAGTGGCCAAATACGGTGGTGATGACAGCCCATACGTGACGGTGTTTAATTGATAGTGACGGATAGGCTCGTCCGAATTTGCGCGCCACAGAATCAATTGAAATTTCCGATCATCCTCGTGAATCCAAATCTGTCGGTACATTTTTTCGACGTCTGCACAAAAAACGAATTGATGCACTCGGAACATGAGCAGGATGTTGTACAGACTATTTTTCACCGTAGGACCGACTAGCAATGTCTCGTTCAAAGCGTTTCCGGTAGTGTTTTTTGCGGAACCGTCGAATACCACTCTAAATTTGGTGGTCGTACTGTCGGCCTTTAAGACTCCGTGGTGTGGCAAGTAGTAACTACAATTAGTTGATGACGGTCGTTGGATCTCTTTCATGTGGCCGAGGTGGACATATTCATTCAGAAATTCCTGGTAAAGGCGATAAATGTTTGGTTCCCGTTGAAAGCGTCGTTCCATTGCCAATAGTCGGTTTCTCGCCACACAAAATGATTCTCCAAGTGGTACTGGATTGGGATCGAACGGCAGTCTTACGATAAATTTGCTATCGGAATCTCGGTCAGTGGTTGAAATAAACAATTTTTCACAAATTTCATGCGATTGACACTCGGAGCTCAGATGGTGGCTCTTAAATTTCCCATAATCTTCGAAGTGTCCGGTCGATATCGAGTTCTCACGAAAGCGACACAATTGCGGTATTGATTTGGTTGATGTTTCGAAAACTGCCGGCGACGATCCAACCCAATTTGGTATTATGGGCAATTGTATTACCATCCGAATCTTCTAACAAACCTTCGGAGAGAATAGAGAAAAACTTATCCGCTCCGATTAAAATGTCGATTTTGCTGGCCTCGTAAAACTGTGGATCTGCTAATTGTAATTTATTAATAGTGCTTTGATTTGGTGAAACAGATGCCAATTGGTTGGTTATAGAGGTAATCGAGGCTTTTATTTTAGCGTTTAATGTGAGCTTAATTTCTGATGTAAAATGCGGTATAATTTGTAAGGTAATAACACCCTTTGTATGTCCAGCGCTAATTTACCCGAGTCCCTGAACAGCAATCTTAGCATGACTACGTTTTAACGCCAAACGTTGTGCGCATGCCTCTGAGACAAAGGAGGTTTCTGATCCCGTGTCGAGAAGAACTTTACAATATTGATACTGCCCATATCCATCTTTAACTCGGATTAAAGCGGTAGGCAACACGGAACTCCTTCTCGGTGAATAATCTTCTGTCGGCCATAGGTTGGTGGAACAAGCACACGCAACGGTAGATGGTTGGGTTTGATCCGGGTTTGAGTTCGTAGGTTCTGGCTAAATTTTTTCAGTGTCCGAATGGAGAAGTGAATTATGGCGCTTCGGACAGTGGTGACACTTCTTTTTGCTCTTACAACGGTTAATCATGTGGGAGTCACTCATGCAATTAAAGCAACGATTTTGCGATTTAACTAAATTGCGACACCCTTCGACCGGCATTTCCTTGAACCTTTCGCATTGAAATAGTAGGTGGTCGTTGCATTTGCACACTGGGCATGACAAGGTGGTTGAAACGAATGATTTGACTGGTTTTGGATGTGACGACTGCGTTGGTTGTGATAATGACGATTTGGTTTGCCCATCTTGTAGTCTTTCTCGTAAAGCATCTGCTCTCGACCGGAGAAATTTTAAAAATTCATCAAAAGTAGGAAACTCGTTCGCTGTTGTTTGTCGAGCCCATTGGTCCTTCGTTTCGTCATCGAGCTTATCTTTCATTAGATAAATTAGCCAGGGATCTCGGGCTTCTGCTAATGGACCCATGGCTTTCAGTCCTCGTACTACTTCATCTCCAACGAACAGTAATTTCTGAATATTATCAGCTGTGGGTGTACGGATTCTCGCATGATTGGTAAACCTTCCGATAAAAATATTGACTATAATTTTTTTTCGATCAGTTTCTTTAAGTCGGTTCAAGGCATCCAGGTAATTGGAGTCGGTGATCGTATAATGTTTCACCAAATTTGCTGCTTCGCCCTTTAAGTAACCCTTTAGATATTGAAACTTTTTGGCCGGATTCAGCGTTGCGTTATCGTGTATACTGGACCGGAAAAGGTCATAGAATGATTGCCATTCCGTGAAATCACCACTAAAAATAGGAATATTAATTCGTGGTAATTTCGCTTCGCCACTAGGTGCTCTACTCGAATCTAAATTGTTGCTCTGCTGCTCGTTTCCAGCGATCGAATAATTGCCTTGATTTAAATTAAGTTGGCGGATCCATTTATTCAAATTGGCCATGAGGGAATCTTTGTCCTCGAAATCTTCATAATTGGATTCTGCTCCGGGGTCTATTTGAAATATTTGGTCTTCAATGTGGGTGAATTCCTTGAGTAATTCATCACCGCGTTTCAAACGGATTTTCAGCTTATCGATGTCAGCATTATCCTCATTTAGTTTTGAGGCGTAGGTCGTCATTTTGGTCAGTGAACCCTTCAGATTTGATCGTCGCCTTTGAAGACCTACCGCCATTTTGTTTGATGCTTGAATGCGTTAATTCACGATAACATAAGCTGATTACAACACTCTAATTACAACACTCCCGAAATGTAGATAAACTCGTGGAAAACTAACGGATAGGTTTTATCTCAATATTTCAAAGTGGTAAATGGACATAAAGATATAAATGTTTGGTTTCTTTCACAACACTACAGCCAGGTTATTTATCTCAGAAATCACTTTATCAAATCACTCAAAAATCACAGTTCGAGAAATCACGATTCGATTACTACCACATGATAACGTGGTATTTAATCAATGAATAACGGTTTGGTTTAGCAGCACTCGATTAGTACCATACGACAACGTGGTAACTTTAATTAAAACAAAAAACAATTTGGTAAATCGGTTTCTTTGCTCGTTGAATTGACGCCACCATTGGTGGTTTCGCCCAAAAATACTTATAGAGCTGAAAGTTTCGGCAAAATAATAAAAATAGTAGGTTTTATAATACGGCTCTTTGTTTTTAAAACATAAATCGACGAAATTTTATGTTCAGCAACACAACACTATCGTACGTTAAATTAATCGTCCTTGCTCGGGCACCATAAATTAATGTCACCGGTACTTGGTAACACAAAAAAAAATATATTAATAGAAATATACTTATCTCTATGGATTTAAGCGCAACCAAATAAATAAAGCTTATTTGCCAAAATAATTTATTATCACGCTCTCCCGGGTTTCGGCACCAATGTTTGGATTGGTAAGGTTGAACAAATCAAATGTCCAAAAATAAACCACACCTGAATGATTTTATTTTTGATTATTATATTTATAAAACAATTTTTTTTTTTGATTGACAATAATTCACGCCAAAAAACTTATGGCGACTGACTCTCTTTAAGTCTACAATATTTTTTTTTTATTTATTTACAATCTAATACATATAAATATTAATACATAATTTGATATAACAACTTTTAATACAGTAGCATACAAGTAAGTACCAATAGTGAGGATACTATTAAAAAAAAATCATTTTAATTGGTATAATATAATATTATGGCTACCGTCCGGTAGGTGCCATGGATGACAGTCTGGTGATCCATAATTAATGCACCCAATGAACAATCAATCAAGCAGTATATGCGGTGCAATATATGTGGTTAAGGTGGGTTGGACCAAGTACTCGGGTCAACTCGAGTTTATTAGGGAAAATAGGATAGGTGCGAGATCACTTACTTGATTGTTATTAAAGTGCTATATGTGTTATGGTTTATTATGGGTGGTTTCCCGAACATCGGGTAAACGAGAACTTCCTACCGAATATTGCAAAGGATATGAAAAATAGTTTCCATCGGGTTGACATTGCAACATTCTTAACCGTTAACCTTGACGTTATAAAATACATGCCACGTTTAATTGAGGTGAGCGTCCTACTAATTATTTGGAGTTATTATAGCGGGAACACGATTATGGAGTAAATAACTCACAAAAAACAGTACTGAACATGAAGTAATATTAAACCAGGAAGAATATATTTATCACGTGAAAGAATCACAGCTTTTAAGACAGGATGAAGGGTGGATCCACAAAGAATGTTGAATATCTAGAAAAGAGAACTAATCAATCGGGAAAGAATTACAATCAAAACCATGATAAGACTTGGGTTTTTTACGGGATGTTAGAAACGTTTTCACAAGATTTCCTTTTCCAATAAAAATCACAGCTGATCATGGGAAATTTGATGAAAATTGTTTTTAGATTTAAAGTATTTTGCTTTCGAAAATATGATACAACAAAATATCTTTGCTTAAATTAAATTTTTTATCTAGAATAAAATTTGAAAAAAATAAAATATCAGAATATTGGTAAGGTGAAAATTCTTCAATTCAAAATTTAATTTGTTGGCCTACAGGCATCAAAACGCTTTTTCGGGTAAACGAATGAATTTTTAAAAAATATTTTATTCAATTCACAGCCAATCTCATAACAATTTATCCAGATTTTGTGACTTGGAAAGTCTAATTGACCTCATCTTATCCCTTTATTGCATAGTTTATCATGTATGATATGCTTCCTTTAAATATTCGTATTTTGTTTCCCATTTATTTTTGACTTAATTTTTTTACGTACAATTATCGGTCTATCGGTGTTTCTTTTATTGGAAATGGTTTGCTGGTCTTTTTTGCTGTCAAAATATTGGCGGGAAAGATCATTTTACAAAGGTTTGTAACAAATAGCGGTGCAGTGAAAAGTATTGTTACAATTTGCTTGAAATCTCTTAGAATCAGTGTAAGTTCCATATCATATATGATATAATATCAAATATGATAAATTATGTATGCATTTAGTAGTAATTTTTTTTTAAAAATATGAGTTTTCGACAACGTTACGTTACAATGGAGGAGTTGCAAGCTGGTGCAGGTGAGGATGATGACTACGACGAAGCAGAAATTCTGAGAGCCACAGAGTGCCCGCAAACCGATAAATCATCCCAATTTGATGATGATGAAATAGCTCCATGTGCTGAAATAAATGACGATGAGCCGTTTGATATTGACAACATGGAAGTGGTTTTTGATAATGAAACCCCTTTAAGAGATTCTGCCAGTGCACTTGCCGAATTAAGACAAATTAAGGAAAAATATTTCAGAACTATTTGGAAAACCAAACATTTTGAAGTACCTGAAGATAAAGTACAATTTTTTGGATCTACCTCTTTACTGGAAGAATTTATGAAGCTAAGCACATCCTCAGATTATTTTAATTTATTTATGGACAATGAAATAATATCACGAATTGTTTCTGAAACGAATTTATACGCCTGTCAAAAAACTCCAAACATAAACACTTTGTTTACGGCCAAAGATATAAAAAATTATATGGGAATTTCGATGTTTACTTCAATTGTCCAAATTCCAAATATCAGACGCTATTGGCATCCGAAACTTGGAAACTTAATAAATTTGAAAAAACTAAACAGTACCTCCATTTCAACAACAATGAAACAATGGCAGCAAGAACCGATACTAGCTACGACCGCCTTCACAAAATACGTCCAATATTTAATGGATTAATTTAAAATGTTAATAAAATACCTTTAGAAGAATGCCTCGCGGTTGACGAACAAATGTGTTCAACCAAATCTAGGTGCTATCTGAAACAATATATGCCAAAGAAACCGCATAAATGGGGTTTTAAATTGTTTGTTTTATGCGGAACTTCCGGCTTCGCATACAATATAGAGATATACATCGGCCAGGAAAACGATGACCGCAATCGGCCGTATACGGAAATTAATTTTGGGTCTGCTTCAAACGTTGTAATAGTTTGTGCAGGGTATTCCCTTCAATAACTAATTATAAAGTGTACTTTACTTCAGTCCCTTTATTGTCGGAGTTAGCGAAACGTGGAATTCATAGTTTGGGAACAGTAAGAAAAAATCGTCTTCCAAATTACAAACTCCCAAATGACTCATATTGGAAAACCCAACCGCGAGGCTCAGCTGTCGAACTCGTTGCTTGTGTGGATGACTTCGAAATAGCCGTTGTTCAATGGAAAGACACAAGGTTAGTGACCTTAGTGTCAACATTTGTAGGAAAAAATCCCGTTCAAATATCGAACCGCAGAGTAAAAAATGTTGTAAGCATAACCGTAGAATGCCCATCTATCATCAAAGAGTTTATGGGCGGTGTAGACTTGTTGGATTCAAATTTAGGCCGAAACAAAATCAAAATTCGTTCACGGAAGTGGTATATGAGAGTTTTTTATCATTTACTCGATGTAACGGCAGCAAATTCATGGATCCTATATAAGTAAAATATAACATACTAATTTTTAAAATAATTCTCTAATTTTTACTTATTTAAATTTAGGCGAGTAGAACAGCAAAAAGGGAAGAAAAATTCCGATATTCTTGCTCTTCTTGATTTCAAACTAGAAATAGCGGAAGTTCTATGCAAGTTTGAGAAACCTGTACGAGTAGGTCGCCCTTCAAAACAGCTAAATGAAAATATTGAAATGAAACGGAAAAAAACTACTTCTGCACCACTACCACCAAAAAAAAATTCGGCTAGATAATCACGGCCACTTTCCTGAATCGACCGAAAAACGATGGTCGTGCAAATACCCAAAATGTAATATACTGTCTTATACTAAATGCATAAAATGCAACGTATCTTTATGCTATAATAAGGAGCGCAATTGATTCCGAGATTTTCATTTCTAATCTAATTAGACAAAACCAAAAAATTGAGTGAAATATTTAGCTACATAATTTTCAAAGTTCCTTGTAATTCTTTTGAATTATCTATATTTTATATTTGTTTATTTTTATTATTATTTTATTTTATTTATTTGTCAAATTTTATAATTGAAATACATATATTTTCAAAACGTCTTATGAAATAAAACTGACTAATTATATTAAGATTTAGAATTTTTTTGTTGTCATGAATGCATGCAATATCATATATGATATGAAGGAAAAACACCGTTTTCCCGAGAAAATATTTATTTTTCCTGGCGATAAACTTCAGTTTCATTTCGAAGATTTCATATGAAATCCAAAAATAATTTTTGTTTTATAAAATATTGGGTCATGCAATAAAGGGTTATAGAATGCTAAAAAATAACATCCAATGCGACACATCAAATATTGCGTTCTTTCACTAAATTAACTAATTTAAACCAGCTCTATCGTTCATATTCTTCTTCTTAATGGTTACGCTTTACCGCATTTACTTTTGCTGCTGACTACGCATTTCTGAAGAATGTGTAATATCCTAGGATATTAAATAAGATGACCATAAAAATGTCTGTACTATCTTTGATGATGATCTGGGTGGGGTGGGTTCTAATCTTACGAAAGAGTCATGCTTCAACTATAACCCAAAAATGAATTCTCAAAAATATTCTTATCAAAAGCGCATAAAACCAATAAACCGTATATCTATAAACAGAATCTTGTAAATTTAATCCATTCACTTCCCCCTAATCAAAACAAACACATAAAATACTTTATACACAATGGATAAAATACATAAATAAATCGCAATTTTCTAACATTATTTAAACACAAAACTGAATTTTCTAATCTTAATCAATATACCAATAGCTCTTACAACAAAAATCGTGATATATATTTATACGCACGATTAATTTACTTAAAAAATGTACACAGAAATAAATTAAAAATTTTAAAATTTAAATTATTACCTTCTAAGTAATTTTCGTTTACGTATTTTATGTATGTATCTATCTATGTACATACACAAAAAATATACACAAGAATCCATTAAATTTACAAGAAGATCGAAAACAGCAAAATCAAAAAAAAAATAAAAATTGTGTGTATGCTCAAGAAATGTGTGAATTTTCAGCGCGGAAAAATTACCTGCAGTCTTTAAAAAAGGTAATTATGTTAATTTTCTCTTTTTAGTTTTAATTTTATCTGAAGCGGTTATTATTTAAATATCGCTTGGTATAATAATAAAATTGAAAATATTTCTTACCATTATAGTGTTTATGCTAATGAGAGATAATCATGATTGTTAAGATGATGATGATGATGATGATGTTGATGTTGATGAGATGGAGGTAATATCTTAATTTTTTGCAAGTAATGTATGTGCACATATTTATATATGTACAACAAAATATATTTCATATATTTATAATAATTTAATAATCGCACCCGACAGGTATGTTACCATTACCAATTGAAAAATATTTTCATGACATTTATGCATAAATATATAGAGCCAGGAAATTAATATACGTACTCATATATATATATATATTTATTTATATGTACATATTTGATTTGCATTTGGCGAAGGTATATAATTTAAAGATAGATAAATCACGATGCGCACGAGAGTACCATGCAACCATTTTTTTTTTTTTATATAACAGCCTTAAACCAACTTAACTTTCATTTTTCGATCTTTAATTTTGTTTTTTTTTTTTTGTGTGTAAATTTTTTCGGGTAACATCTCATTTAGAGCTTAATGACACAATATAATAGTATGGACAAAATCCCCGATTTATTTATATACATACATAAATGTATAATAACAACATCATGATTTGCAGTTTTATTTATATTTAAATATATACGTAAGTTTACATACATATATGTTTCTCTAATTCTTATTTTGAATGTTAAAATTTAATAAAACATCTAAATAACAATTATATTCATTGTTATGATTATTACAAATCATAAATTATAATAATACAAACAAATACATAAAATTTATTTGCATCCAGTTGAAATCATGTTCTAGTCGCGCAAAAAAAATCGTTAGAAGCAAGAGCACACAAAAAAATTGTATCGACACATAAAACTATATAGCATATAATATGTGTAACAAATTTATTTTCATAATAAATTAAGTGTTTATAAATAAATTATAAATATACACAGTGCGGGATTGTGTTAGTCGATCAAGTATAATGTTACAGTAAAAAGTGCTAAATTCTGATTCAAAAACATTATTTTCTACGCTTTTAACGAATTCGAATTAAATTATTTAAACGTCCCTATCCGCTTAATCGGACCACTCCTTAAACAACTTTAAAATTGCACCTAAATACCGCCTTAAACACTAACTGATCTCCAAGTTTATAAAGTCATCACCATAAATCAGAAACTTCAAAATAGTTTATAAAAGAGAACAAACCGCTAATATCTCCAGCGCAGATATTCAACAAATTTACTTAACCGTTTTTCCGACTAAATCCATTTAAGATTTCATAAGGCAATATTTCAGAATAAATAGGAACATTAGATGTAAAATCATGTTCAATCGCAAAAGTGTTAGAAGTTCTTACTTATAATTTAAAAATATATCGAAGACACCAATTTTAAGAGCTATTAAAACTTACTAACTCCATATTCATGGTATCCGCACCATTAAAAAAATATTCCAAATTTAAATTTATAAAATATGTAAGTAGAATTTTCCGCTTCTATAAGTTTTTTTTTGAATTTGTTTTGAATTCTTACTTTCAATCCTAACTAAAGTCTATTCTTAAAGATGAACACTATTTAAAAAATGCGATAATCGTGTCATATAACTTGTTTCCATGTAAGGTTCAAACTGGCATGAGTTGGAGTTAATGTTCATAGAAACGAGGTTGAAGTTAGGTTTTCGTTAAGTCATTTTAAACCCAACGAAGCCAGTGGAATTGATTGTGTATTTATAATCTACCTTGCTGTAAAACTTTCAACTCAACCTAAATCACTTGCATGGAAACGATCCATTTTGTTATATTTAATGAAAACCTAATTTCCATCCAACCTAACTCGACCTCGTTCATGGAAACATGATAATAATCATAAAATTGTGTAGACAATTTAAATATTTACGAATACTTGTTGAACCTACTGTACATGAATAATAGAAATGTTCAACACGTGCGCGCTGTAATCTACATAATTCAAAAATATTTTTTCGTTTGATGTTGGATTTTGTTTTTTTTATTCAAAAACGAAATCATGTCGAAACATGTGGCTTTGAGTTGCATCTGTTTGCAATTGTTTCTTACTAAAAAAATGTGTGTGCATAAGAAATAGAAATTAATTTAAGTGTAATTGTTTCAAAAAGGTAAGTAAACAATTAATATCTAACACGTAACAAAAAAGGCAATAATAAAAACGTGACAAAATGTTGAAGCATATAGTTTAGTATAAAATGACCAAAACAACGAACTAATCGAGATAACTATAATAGTATGCACTGTTCACAATTGTGTGATTATGCGGAACATATAGTTTTTTATTTGTGGCGAAGTGGATCCCAAAAGCATTATTTGTATCCTGTTGAAATGGAGTGAAACCAATGTTTGAAAATATCCAAAAATGTTTCATATGAGTCATATGAAACATTTTTGGCCATTTGGCACAGGCTAAAGTACGGCGCTAAAGTAAAAAACCTTGATAAAAAACCCTAATCTAAGGTGGAACAGCATATGCCGATAGATGAATGGCTGATAGGTTAGTTAGTCCAAAATATGCGGACTCTGGATACCAGGCACCCTCCAGTTTTATTTAGCCTTCCTGTAGTAAAGCTTAGTTACCAGTGGTTGCCATGAGGAGGCAGGACGTACACTTGCGAAATGTGAACAGGTTACCCCTTACACAATTGTACCCATCACGCAGCTGCCTTTAACATGACCAGAACATCTCACGTGATGCGCACCCTATTGGAAGGTTACGGAGCTTGTACATAAATCTACTCAACTTTGCCCCCCACCCCTCCGTATAGACGTCAAACCACTAAATTTAATACCGTATTACTTATATTCCATATTGACATCAAGTATAACCAATGCACATTGCGAAAGCAGCTCATGTCTTCATCAAGCAGCAATAATCAATAAAATAAATAATAATAGCAAAATGTCTGTCACCGCGTTTGACTCATTATTACACTGCATAAAGTTAGTGTACGAAAAATATGGTGCTGCGAAACTACGGGTAGTGATCAGTGTTACCGTTTTGGATACTATAGTGTCCATTGGATACGTTTTGCCATTAAAGGCGGATTCAGTTTTGCGTTCCTTCGTTCCTTCGTTCCTTCAGTCATTCTGATTTTTTTTTTTGACGATTCATGGTTGCTGAAAAAAATGCAGAACGATTTTGCTTCCATCTATAGATAAAAAATGTAACTGATTGACAGTTTTCGTAATGATTGACATTTTTTCTTGCGTTTTTAAAGTTATAAAATTATTGATTGTTGTAAACAAAAAATTAAAACAAGATAGATTAATTGTTAATAAACATTAAATATTTTTTGATTTGTGAAAATATGGATGAAGAAGATTTAGTGTTACTTTCGTCAGATATGATGAACGCAAGCGCCATAATTATACACCACATATTAAAAAAAAATATCGCGCAATAAGACGCTGTAATGTCCGAGAAATACTAAGAAAAAGAAGCAGAATCGGGCATTACACGAATTTAATAGCGGAAATGAGGTTACACGATGTGGAGGGGTTCAAAAATTTTCACCGCATGACGCCCCATTTGTTTGATGCTCTTTTGCATAGGGTTGGACCGGCTATACAAAAGTATGAGGAGCTTACTACGACCCCAATCACTTCAGGTGAAAGGCTATCATTAACCTAACGGTAAGTAGCCAGAAATGTTTACATTTTTTGGAAAAAATACAAGGACTTTTCTTATTTTTGTTGCAGTTATTTGGCAAGCGGCGACAGCATGGTATCCATCGGTCCATACGGTTATCGAATAGGTCAATCAACCACATCAGGCATCATCAGGGAAACGACAGCTGCTATTTGGGAAAAATTAAAACCGAATATTGCAGCCGAATTTAATTCAACTTGGAATTTCCCGAACTGTTTAGGTGCAATTGACGGCAAACATGTCGTTGTTCAAGTAAATTAAACTAGCTGACAAAGATGTTTTATATATTATTTATGTAATTTTATTATTTTGGTTTTCAGGCATTCAAATAGTGCATGTTATAATTATAAACATTCGCAAAGTATAGTGTTGATGGCAGTGTGTGATGCACAATACAAATTTATATTTGTGGATATTGGAGCATCTGGCCGGAACAACGACAGTGGAATATTTAGAAGGAGTGAATTTGGAAAGCGCATAATAAATAAATGCGATTCATTGCAAATTCCAAATGATGCAATATTGCCGGGCAACACAATAATGGCACCATATTGCCTTGTTGGTGATGAAGCATTCCCCTTGCTAACAAATATTATGCGCCCATATCCCGGAAGCAGAACAACTGTTTTGTTACACGATAAAAATGTGTTCAATTACCGACTATCCAGAGCCAGAAGAGTCGTCGAAAACGCTTTCGGTATTCTGAGCTCAAAATGGCGAATTTTCCGGAAACCAATTATTGGAACCAGACCTACTGTGGTCAACATAATAAAATCATAACAGTTTGCTTGCATAATTGGTTAAGAATGAAGTTCAGTGATTCTTACCAGTATTTCGGTAATGATTCTGTAGATCATTACACACATAATGGCGATTTAGTGTTGGGTGAATGGAGAGGGGATGCAAGTATTGACGGGTTGCGGAATATCGGACAGATGGGGTCTAATAATCCATCTGGCGATGCGGTTCTGATTAGAAATAAATTTGCCAGTTATTTCACAAATGACAATGTCTTACAATGGCAAAACTCACAAATGTTCAGCGAATGTTAAAATAAATGAAACATTTTAATTGATTATTTTTAAAAATTCGTCTTTTATTTAAAATGAGAAATTTATAATCCCTCTTGTGTTTTATCGACATAAAATTTTATGGTATTCATTATACCAATTTTCGCTTCGAGTGTAAATTTACTTCCAACATTTTTGAATTCTTCAACAGCTGATATAAAAAAATGGTCAATTTTTTGGCATTTGCACGGTAGTTGTGGTGTCCTTTGAGAAATGAGCTGGTTATGGTCTTTCATTGTATCCAGCAGATCAATCAACACCGGATCTGACTGGGTAGTTCTTTTTCTTTTCGCAGCCGGCACAGTGAATTTGGGCGTAGAAGGCGTGATAAATGCAGTTTCTCAAAATCGCTCTCGTCCAGGCTCTCTACAGTTGCGTTTAATACTTGCTGGAACGGACTGCTGCTTAAATTTGTGTCTGGTTCGACCGTACAATTCGGTTCGAAATACAAAAATCAACAATTATTTTGACGCCGTAACGACGATCTATACACAACATAAAATTCCACTTACCCATATTTTACGATATTAAAATAAAATTCAATAAAATTCAAACAGAATAAAATAATTAAATTTAGAATTAAATTCAAACAGAAATTTATTTATTTAATTTTAATAATTATTTCTTTAAATTTATCATTGTATTCAGCAATTCACCAAATTTCCAAAAAACAAAAAACAATAATAAACAATATGGTTGTTTGACATTAGATTTGAGCGTGGGTTTTCTTTTCGTCTCTTTCATTTAAATATCAAGCTATCTCTTTCTCGCCATGTTCGTTCCGAACAAAAGTTAAAGTTAAACCAAGTTGGTGAAAAAAATTCACAAGAAAAAAAACTCCATTTTTAACCAATCAAATTGATTTAAAACAATTTCAGAATGACGGAAGGAACGAAGGATCGCAACACTGAATCCGCCTTAAATGTAGGATTTGGATATCAAACTCTATATGATACATTTTATTGAAGCTAGATACAATTTTGAAAATTTTTGTATTTTGATTTAACTTTTTACGTGAAATCGAATTTCATTTGTAATTCTTGTTGAATAAATTGCAGAATTGATTTATTCCAATGGTTTAACTCTTAGAATTTTTCTTATTGCGTTTTTATTTTAATTTATTAAAACGATTGATTTGTTTTCTAACTTGTTTTTATTTTGGTACCCTTACCTCTATGTAAGAATCTCCTCCTTATCCAAAATTGTTGTATCCTCTGTAGATAAAAAGTGGCAAATCTGTCGTAAATGCTTTGAGATTGCGCTGTATAATTGATTAAGGTTTTAGATGAATCTTAAATATGTTAGTATAACCTGTTTTTTTTTAAATATTGTTTGGTTTGACCAAAATATTTTGTTCCACAAGAAAACTTTAACTTATAAACTAAATTTTATATTTTAATTTTGTAAATTGAAATGTATCTAAACTATTAAACAGTCTACCAACAACTTTTATATTATAATTAATTAATAAAAATTTAATTTGTTGGTATAAAACGTTTATGTTTGGGATCGAAATAAAAAGTTTACTATTATTTTCAATGGCTATATAAATTTTCATTTTCGTGCTTATTTTGTGAATTATTTACCGAAATAGTATTTTTATCGATAGGCTTTCTAATGTTCCTGGCAATAACGTTCTTTGGATAGCTATTCAAAATTAATACCACATTTGATAATCTCAAAACTTATTCCACCAATAAGAACATCGTTTTGTTTTTATACAAAAATAGAAGCTTTATGAATTTGGAATAGCCGCAAAAATACCATTTACATACCTAAAGAAGAAAATAGGTTTAACGGAAGATGTTTTCAATACTTCGGCCTCTAAATATTCCAATAACAAGTCAGACACTGTCAGGCTGACTGGTGATACCAATGGAAAGCTAACAACGTATTTAAAACATCTTCCGTTAAAACTAAATTCGTATGATTGAGAACAAATTTTAATCCTTCCAAAAACATATTCAAATCTAAAGTAGTGTAGATTTTAAATTTGATGTCATTCCAAAATGTTTTACTATCAACAACGATAACCAAATCTACGTCGTTAAACAAGTTTAAACATCCAAAGATATTAAGGTATAGAAAGAAAAATGGTTTCCAACAAAACAATTTAGAATATTAAACAAAAATTTAGTGCTCAACAGCTAATCATTAAATTTAAATTTGTCTAAATTGAATTAAAGCCAATTTTTTTTTAATTTCACAATATGTATCGTTGTCACTGAACTTAAAATTTTTTAAAATATTTGTAATCTTCAAAAATTTTATTATACGGAACAGAATCCTTCCTAAAAATTAAGCAAGATTACCTAAACTGAGAATTTTGCCCACATCTAGAGGAGTTTCTTGGTCCGTCAAATTGACGCTCCATTCTTGGTCCGAAATCTTTAGAGGATGCGACAATTTTGGATAAGGGGAAGAATCTTACCAAAAAAGATTATTTTGGAAAGTATATATACATATATTTATAAAAAAATTCAAAATTCTCAAAATTTACTAAACATACAGGAAGTTTCGAAATGTTTGTTAAATTATCATGATAATATTATCTTAAATTGAATTTTTTTTTTGTAATGATTTTATTTTAAAAATTAAAACTTTGTATTACATAAAATTGATATTTGGCCATAAACTTAGATACTTTAGACGTTCTGTAAAAGATTTGAAAAACGTTAGGAAAAAGTGTTGTTTATGATTAATTTTCTCTTGAAGATGATGGAATATATCGTCGAAACGTAGGGGTATAAAAAATAAAAATTAAGGTTAATAAGGTTCTCTAATACTCGTACAGTCTCTTTATACTCTTACAGTCCAGTCCAGTCAGTCGTAGCTCAAATTTTAGTTTTGTCTTTTTCTATTTATTTTTCTATCATTCATTTCAATAATGTCGCTCCCGCCCATGGCGTAACATCGTCCGTGTGATGTGTTAGTACATATCAGATTGTGTGTTACTTAACTTTTTTAATGAAACTTAAATTGGATACTTATGGATACTTTTTTTTATTAAATGGATACTTTTAATTTTTTCTGAGTAGTAACACTGGTAGTGATCCTAAACAAAATTGATGAACTCGAAAGGTCATAAGATGCACCTGCCTCCGTGCATTTTCCGGATATGTCCGGGTATGAGACTTCTCCAGTGAAGGATTTGACGGAAGGAATTGAAACTTCCATCATTTGGTGATGTAGTTCCGAGTCGTTCGCATCTAAGGACGTTTTCATCGATCTGATACATAGCACGGCCGTTTTACCCACTGTAATGTTCGTGTACTTAATAATACATATTAGATTAGGATCAGGATACTCATTGATCGAGAATCCTCTAATGGCGGCCGAAAACTACGAAACATTGAACACACATTAATGAACCTAACATTTAGAACCACATTTATTTAACATAATAGTCGCCAAAGGTCAACATGTCCAGATAGGATTCGACGTTTCTAATAATTTGGTAACCGATTATAAAAAATGTCGAAACCCCCTTTCATAATACTACATCGACAGACTTTTACTAGGTCCATAAATACTTTAAATGATATCATAAATTTATGCCACTATTCAGAAAATGTAAAAATTCTATAGCTCTAACTTCACAGAGTACTAAAACTTGGTATTTGCAAACTGTACGAATTTCGCTTCTGTAAATAAATACATAATAACTTCGTCGGTGTACGAAAAATAGTAGCTTTTGATCAAATCAAATTTCAGAAACTAAATCATAACAAATCACTCTGGCATGAAATTCAAAGGAAGGAGAATGTATGAGAATATTTACCTGATAGACATAGGTAAGGAATCTATTATTCAACGATTGGGATTCGATGGGGCCACTTCCGCGAATTAAATCCGAGTTTTTTCAGGAAATGCATATGTTTCTTTTATTTTATTTATCTAAAAAAGAAATCGATTTTGTGATTAACAATTTTTTTTTTGATTTCTGTATTTCGACAGTAATTTTTTTTTTGTCATTCGGTAGCATAAACTTTCACACAGAAACACGATAAACCCGATAAACACTTTATACCTTCACCTTGTCGGCAAGTGCAAGGTATTTATTGTAATTTTAGTTGAGAATATAGGGGATTGCCGGTAGCAAGCCATTCCATGACATTTAAGCGTCTGACTTCCACAAATATATAAGACCCATTGACAGTTCCACAAACTTTCACAAAAATTCTAAAATAACAAAATTGGCTACAATGCACCATTCATTTCACATTTTCTAAAACATTTATTAAAGAATTTTTCTCCTTTTCCAGAATACGTCTCTCTTTTCCAGAATACAGTCTTTTTTTAAATTAGTTTAGATAAAGATTCAAACCATTTTTTCCCGAAGACTAGTGTGTGATTAGTTGTGCATCGCTCCCAAAAGCTATTTTCAAAATAATTCCAGACACCATCAAGCATACGAATACCGCTGTCTGGAAATTTGATATACTATAGACAGTACACACTTACCAAAAGCTAGGCAGGTTTTGTTCTGATTTATTTTACTTCAGAAGCGGCTAAAATTCTGCCCACAATATGAAACTTGACTGGGTACTTGATGCCTCCCGATTTCGGTAGAATTGTCCCGATTTCAAAATCCTTTATAGATTTAATATTCTGCTTTATAAATTTGTCTTCATTATTCAAGATTTTAGAGGTTGCATAGAAGAATTATTGAAAATTCTAACAAGTTATGTTCATGAAATTTGAAGATTGAAAGAACTTACTAGATCATTCTACAGTTTTCCATATATTCAAAATAATTCAAAATTATAAGATTTTCGAGATTATTTAATTCATTCGATATTACATATTCGAATTTCTTATAAAATATCGATTTTCAAAAATATCGATAGTTTCGGGTCTAACCGATATTTTGGAAAACATAGAAATTTCGCTTGGCGTTTAGAATTGAGCTTATTGGCGTTGATCTCTCGCATTTATATACTTGTAGGCAATATAAGGTTGTCTACATAATTTAACATGAGAAGCTCAGTTTTTCTGACTTTTATAATTTTTTTATACTACATTATAAGACCAAGAACTTTAAGGCTTTCTTTTTGATGTTATTGAAAATTGTATTCTCACCGTTTGTAAGATTATTGGGGATTTTCAAGGTTTTTCGAAATTCCTAAAGATTATTAGAAGATTTGGCATTTACTTGAGTTTAAGGTACATACTGAACGAATATTTTTTCTATGCAGTGCATCATAAGTTCGCTTGTTCCATTAGCCATTTATGGCAAAATGTAGAGCATTTTGAAAATTAAATTTAACATTCAAATAAAATTAATCTTTGAAAACCAGTTTCTATTTATTCTTTTTGAGTTAAAAAATAAGTTTTGCAATCAACACGTATTTGGGGGGGGTGGGCGATAAAATTCGTGTCTTATTATTTGATTTCACTGCTTTGCATTAAAAAACAAAATTATCAACACGGAATTTGTAATTCCAGAATATTAAGTACCAGAAAAGATGATTATTTTTAGAAATAGAAAAAAAAAATGTAGAAAAAAAGATTAAGGTAAAAATTGTTAAAAAATTGACATTGAAATGACTTTCAAGACACCCAAATAAAAAATAACCACCATTGTTGTTCTTTCCTTTAAAACCGCAAGCCACGTAAATACTCGGAACAAACAAGGGCACTTTGCTGTGGCAACATTAATAAATTATAAGGGATAAAAGAGAAATAGCAATTGGATGGTCCTTGTTAAAATTCATTTTATACTTATTTGGATTTTAATCATTTTTGATTACAATATTAAAGAAATGTTCAAATTAGGTAAATTCAGCGTGTTTTACTTAAAATGGTTTGTTAGACTCACGTGTACAATTGTGTATTTTGTTGTTTTATAACACCTGTGGCTTGCTGCCTTTATACAGATAATTACAAATTAGATCGACCATATACAAAAAGTATATAACATTAATATAATTTCTACTATGCGTGAAACAATTACATATAATTCTGTAAACTAACTGAAAAAGTTAACTTTCTTATAATACAGGTGCACTTGTTTATACTTAAATCTATTTCTTTATGCTATTCCATCTCTGGTTCTGCCCAGACTATATAAACTATAAATTTTATTACGAATAATAATTATATTTGTAACAGTAACAGTATTATATTAGCACAATAACAATAACAAATAGTAAAACTATATTTATACGTTACAAGCATTGAATATTAACTTAATTAGAATTTAATACAAAAAAAAACTGTATTTGAATATAAACGTAAAAGACATGACCTTATATGTTTGGTCATTCATCATATAATGTTGATTTTTTTTTTGCTACATAACCACCCCCGCATGTTGTTTTTCAACTTCGAAATATATACGATTTTATATTGTTTAATATATTAATTCCTCTTATAACTACTTTACATAAGACTCGACGGTATATGGAAATTTAAGATTAATAATAATTAATAATTGTAACAGTATAATAAAAAAAAAAAAGATTTATGAAGAATCTTGTGTCGAGACATCTTATTGCATTGAATAATAAACATAAATACGTTAATACGAGTTTAATTGCTGTGTACTATATATAGTTTAAGAATTTAGAAGGTTATAAACTATACAATCGCAACCTGTCAAACTGCGGCAAGAAAATATTTCCATTCATTCTGTTATAAAAATTTATATGTATACAGATAATAATTAATTATTTATTTTCAAGCTCAATAAATGTTGTTATATCAATCATTCGTGTTATGTTAATTAAATTTTCACCACCCGCTCATATCTCCCAATATATAAATATATCAAAGAGTTCCATTATCAAAGTACATAACAATGGAGACACACCACACCAAAAGTATAATAAATTTTCTAAATTATTAATTGACAGGTTTTCTTGCACTAGTTTGCATATATAAATTAAACTAAATTTTAATTTATTAAACACTTATTTATTCAAATTAAATTTAATGTTTATATTAAGAGTGAAAGAATTAATGGATTTGGTTTGCTTTTTTCACGGATTGGCATTTTTCTGGTAAACAAATTCGCGCTCTTTTACAATGAAGCCTTTGTTCTGCGAATTGTTTCTCGGTTCGGTTGATTTTAGTTTTTTCTGTTGTTTTTTTTTTTGATTGAAATTACAAAAGTACTGAAATGACTTTACAATGGTTTTATTTTTATAAGATTTGGTTTTAAATTAAATTTTAATTTGGTTTATTTATTTATTTTGGTTGAATTTCTGGTATATTATAACGTTGTGCTGTGGTTGAATAAACAAATTGAATCATCTAATTTCCTTTTTGGCAGTTAATAATACAAATTGAGATGTTGATTTGTTATATATGTATGTATATATATCTAAAAAAAAACATGAATTGAAATTGAATTGTTACGGTTTTTGAAGCGTAATTGTATTGAATGAAACGACAGTAAATGCGGTGTAAGTTACACGCCATTTTATTCAGTCGAATGGACACTATGACCGAGTGTTAATGGGCTAATTAATTTTTTTTATAGAAAAAGTCAATAAATTTTGTGGAATTTGGTATAAGCAGGAGACAACTCGCGCAGTTTTTTGGCAAGTGCGTTGTGTGCCAACACTGCCGAAAGTATATGATATTGCAACTTAAAATATAAATTTTTACTAACTTTTAAAGAATATAAATTTATTCTAATATTTCCTACCTATAGGGTCGTCCTTATCTCAAAAATTTCAAAATATTATGTTCCGTGTCTAATATAAATTTTTAAGATAAGATTACCGACCGATATCGTTAGGTTTACCCTTTAGAATACTCGTTTCGTAGCTTTTTGATTTGGTTTTTATTAATTACTCGCAGTTAATTGGATTAGATTAGGTTAGGTTGTTTTTTACCATTAGCGCTCATTTTATGCAAATCAGTGAATAACTAAAAGCTATAAACATGTAAGCTTCAATTGGTTTGTATCGGCGTAAAGACGGGCGTACAGGGTTAACTTGTGGACCGTTTCATATTCTAAAATCTCTAAGAATAAAGCATATATGCCGAACTTATTTTCGATTATGGAGAGCACGACTTTTTCTTTAAGACTAGACCATAAACATTAATTTTTATTTAAGTCGGAAGACACCCACTTTCTGAACTGAAAGAAATGAACTGAAGATTTGAGAAATTTACATTTTCAATTATTCTAAGTAAAAGTTTTTTAGATTATAAATTCAGAAGATCGATTTCAATAAACTAAAGACTAAAGTGATCTCTGAGAAACCACCTCACGCAATTTCAGATAAATTTGAATCGATTGAAATAATAATGTTTCTTTGTTTGACGTTTGTAAATTCAGGTAATTAAAAAAAATAAAGCATTGTGAAAATACTGAAAGATAATTTCGTTCTTTCTTTTTTAGAATCGCTACATGTAACCCAAAAACCGTTAAAAACAGTTTTATACAATCATTCGTTGATATAAAATCCTTAAAAGTAATCATGGTTTTACTCACATAAAGAAAATAAAAATGCGTTATTTGTCTGAAATAACCCATTAGATTCCTTCATATATTCCAAAAATTATTAAAGACTGTTACAAATATATTGATTGAAACAACGCAAGTTTCATTGATCTGAAATCGATAAAACATTTGGGCTAAAGCTAACAAATGTTTTCATGTGCAGGAAGAGGATACAAATGCGAAATTTACCTAAAATAAACTCATAGAATCGCTAGATATCATCCAAAAACCATCAAAGACTGTTTTATACAATCATTCGTTGATATAAAGTCCTTAAAACATAGTTATTAGAACGATAACATGTTTTTACATGCAGGAAGAGAATAAAAATGCGTATTTGGCCTAAATCAACCGCTATGATTTTTAAATGTATTCCAAAGACCATTAATGACTATCTTAGAAATTTATTAATTAAAACGACATTAGTTTCGTTGATGCGAAACCCTTAAAACGTAGTTATTGAGAATACACATACCCTTATATGCAGGAAGGGGATACAAATGCGAAATTCACCTAAAATAAACTCATAGAATCGCTAGATATAATCCAAAAACCATGAAAGTCTTTTTTATACAATCATTCGTTGATATTAAGTCCTTAAAACGTAGTTATTAGAACGATAACATGTTTTTACATGCAGGAAGAGAATAAAAATGCGTAATTGGTCTAAATCAACCGTTATGATTTCTACATATATTCCAAAGACCATTAATGACTATTTTAGAAATTTATTAATTGAAACGACATTAGTTTCGTTGATGCGAAAACCTTAAAACGGAGTTATTTGAGAATACACATATTTTTACATGCAGGAAGAGGATACAAATGCGAAATTCACATAAAATATACTCATAGAATCGCTAGATATAATCCAAAAACCATGAAAGACTGTTTTATACAATCATTCGTTGATATAAAGTCCGTAAAACGTAGTTATTAGTACAATAACATGTTTTTACATGCAGGAAGAGAATAAAAATGCGTAATTGGCCTAAATCAACCGTTATGATTTTTACATATATTCCAAAGAACATTAATGACTATTTTAGAAATTTAATAATTAAAACGACATTAGTTTCGGTGATGCAAAACCTTTAAAACTTAGTTATTTGAGAATACACATATTTTTACATGCAGGAAGAAGATACAAATGCGAAAATAACCTAAAATCAACTCATACAATCGCTATATATAATCCAAAAACCGTGAAAGACTGTTATATACAATCATTCGTTGATATAAAGTCCTTAAAACGTAGTTATTAAAACGCTAACATGTTTTTAGATCCAGAAAGAGAAAAAAAACGCGTAATTGGCCTTATTTAACCGCTATGATTTTTACATATATTCCAAAGACCATTAACGACTATTTTAGAAATTTATTAATAAAAAGACATTAGTTTCGTTGATGAGAAACCCTGAAAACGGAGTTATTTGAGGATACACATATTTTTACATGCAGGAAGAAGAAACAAATGCGAAAATCACCTAAAATCAACTCATACAATAGCTATATATAATCCAAAAACCATGAAAGACTGTTATATACAATCATTCGTTGATATAAAGTCCTTAAAACGTAGTTATTAGAACGATTACATGTTTTTACATGCAGGAAGAGAATAAAAATGCGTGATTGGTCTAAATCAACCGCTATGATTTCTACATATAATCCAAAGTCCATTAATAACTATTTTAGAAATTTATTAATTTAAACGACATTAGTTTCGTTGATGAGAAACCCTTAAAACGTAGTTATTTAAAAATACATATATTTTTACATGCAGGAAGAGGATACAAATGCGAAAATCACCTAAAATAAACTCATACAATCGCTATATATAATCCTAAAACCATGAAAGACTGTTTTATACAATCATTCGTTTATATAAAGTCCTTAAAACATAGTTATTAGAACGCTTACATGTTTGCTATGATTTCTACATTTATTCCAAAGACCATTAGTGACTATTTTAGAAATTTATTAATTAAAACGACATTAGCTTCGTTGATGCGAAACCCTTCAAACGTGGTTCTTTAATAAAACACATATTTTTACATGCAGGAAGAGGACACAAATACGAAATTCACCTAAAATAAACTCATAGAATCGCTAGATATAAAGCTAATCGCTAATATAAAGTCCTTAAAACATAGTTATTAGAACGCTTACATGTTTGCTATGATTTCTACATTTATTCCAAAGACCATTAGTGACTATTTTAGAAATTTATTAATTAAAACGACATTAGCTTCGTTGATGCGAAACCCTTCAAACGTGGTTCTTTAATAAAACACATATTTTTACATGCAGGAAGAGGACACAAATACGAAATTCACCTAAAATAAACTCATAGAATCGCTAGATATAATCCAAAAACAATGAAAGACTGCTTTATACAATCATTCGTTGATATAAAGTCCTTAAAACGCAGTTATTAGAACGCTAACAGGTTATTACATGCAGGAAGAAAATAAAAATGCGTAATTGGCCTAAATCAACCGCTATGATTTCTACATATATTCCTAAGACCATTAATATATATTTTTAAAATTTATTAATTAAAACGACATTAGTTTCGTTGATGAGAAACCCTTAAAACGTAGTTATTTGAGAATACACATATTTTTACATGCAGGAAGAAGACACAAATGCGAAATTCACCTAAAATAAACTCATACAATCGCTACTTATTATCAAAAAACCATAAAAGACTGTTTTATACAATCATTCGTTAATATAAAGCCCTTAAAACCTAGTTATTAAAACGCTAACATGTTTTTACATGCAGAAAGAGAATAAAAATGCGTAATTGGTCTTATTCAACCGCTATGATTTCTACATATATTCCAAAGACCATTAATGACTATTATAGAAATTTATTAATTGAAACGACATTAGTTTCGTTGATGCGAAACCCTTCAAACGTAGTTATTTAAGTATACGCATATTTTTACATGCAGGAAGAGGATACAAATGCGAAATTCACCTAAAATAAACTCATAGAATCGCTAGATATAATCCAAAAACCATGAAAGACTGTTTTATACAATCATTCGTTGATAAAAAGTCCTTAAAACGTAGTTATTAGAACGCTAACGTGTTTTTACATGCAGGAAGAGAATAAAAATGCGTAATTGGCCTAAATCAACCGCTATGATTTTTACATATATTCCAAAGACCATTAATGAATATTTTAGCAATTTATTAATTAAAACGACATTAGTTTCGTTGATGCGAAACCATTTAAACGTAGTTATTTGACCATACACATATTTTTGCATGCAGGAAGAGGATACAAATGCGAAATTCACCTAAAATAAACACATAGAATTGCTAGATATAATCCAAAAACCATCAAAGACTGTTTTATACAATCATTCGTTGATATAAAATCCGTAAAACGTAGTTATTAGAACGTTAACATGTTTTTACATGCAGGAAGAGAATAAAAATGCGTTATTGGTCTAAATCAACCGCTATGATTTCTACATATATTCCAAAGACCATTAATGACTATTTTTAAAATTTATTAATTAAAACGACATTAGTTTCGTTGATGAGAAACCCTTAAAACGTAGTTATTTGACCATACACATATTTTTACATGCAGGAAAAAGATACAAATGCGAAATTCACCTGAAATAAACTCATAGAATCGCTACATATTATCAAAAAACCATGAAAGACTGTTTTATACAATCATTCGTTGATATAAAGTCCTTAAAACGTAGTTATTAGAACGCTAACGTGTTTTTACATGCAGAAAGAGAATAAAAATGCGTAATTGGCCTAAATCAACCGCTATGATTTTTAAATATATTCCAAAGACCATTATTGATTACTCTAGAAATTTATTAATTAAAACGACATTAGTTTTGTTAATGCGAAGCCCTTTAAACGTAGTTATTTGACAATACACATATTTTTACATGCAGGAAGAAGATATAAATGCGAAAATCACCTAAAATAAACGCACACAATCGCTAGATATAATCCAAAAATCATCAAAGACTGTTTTATACAATCATTCGTTGATATAAAATCCGTAAAACGTAGTTATTAGAACGTTAACATGTTTTTACATGCAGGAAGAGAATAAAAATGCGTTATTGGTCTAAATCAACCGCTATGATTTCTACATATATTCCAAAGACCATTAATGAATATTTTTAAAATTTATTAATTAAAACGACATTAGTTTCGTTGATGAGAAACCCTTAAAACGTAGTTATTTGACCATACACATATTTTTACATGCAGGAAAAAGATACAAATGCGAAATTCACCTGAAATAAACTCATAGAATCGCTACATATTATCAAAAAACCATAAAAGACTGTTTTATACAATCATTCGTTAATATAAAGTCCTTAAAACATAGTTATTAAAACGCTAACATGTTTTTACATGCAGAAAGAGAATAAAAATGCGTAATTGACCTTATTCAACCGCCATGATTTCTACATATATTCCAAAGACCATTAATGACTATTTTAGAAATTTATTAATTAAAACGACATTAGTTTCGTTGATGAGAAACCCTTAAAACGTAGTTATTTGAGAATACATATATTTTTACATGCAGGAAGAGGATACAAATGCGAAAATCACCTAAAATAAACTCATACAATCGCTAGATATAATCCAAAAACCATGAAAGACTGTTTTATACAATCATTCGTTGATATATAGTCCTTAAAACGTAGTTATTAGAATGCTAACATGTTTTTACATGCAGGAAGAGAATAAAAATGCGTAATTGGCCTAAATCAATTGCTATGATTTTTACATATATTCCAAAGACTATTAATGACTATTTTAGAAATTTATTAATTAAATCGAAATTAGTTTCGTTGATGCGAAACCCTTCAAACGTAGTTATTTGAGAATACACATATTTTTACATGCAGGAAGAGGATACAAATGCAAAATTCACCTAAAATAAACTCTTAGAATCGCTAGATATAATCCAAAAACAATGAAAGACTGCTTTACACAATCATTCGTTGATATAAAGTCCTTAAAACGTAGTTATTAGAACGCTAACATGTTTTTACATGCAGGAAGAGAATAAAAATGCGTAATTGGCCTAAATCAACCGCTATGATTTTTACATATATTCCAAAGACCATTAATGAATATTTTAGCAATTTATTAATTAAAACGACATTAGTTTCGATGATGCGAAACCCTTAAAACGTAGTTATTTGAGAATACACGTATTTTTACATGCAGGAAGAGGATACAAATGCAAAATTTACATAAAATAAACTTAAATAATCGCTAGATATAATCCAAAAATCATAAAAGACTTTTTATACAATTTTTCGTTGTTAAAAATTCCGTAAAACGTAGTTATTAGAACGCTAATATGTGTTTACATGCTGGAAGAGAATACATAGCGAAATTGTCCTAAAACCACCGCATAGAATCGCTTTATTAAGTCCAAAAACCATGCAAGACTTTCTTATACTATCATTCGTTGATATAAAATGCTTAAAACGTAGATATTAGAATGCTTACATGTTTTTACATACAGGAAGAGAAAAATAAAAATCGAAATATGCTTGTTTAAATTTATTTTCTGAATATTTCAAAGATTACCCATACCCGAAAATTCGGGTTTTGACGCTGTCAGGTTTTTTAAAACCTTACACCTCAACTCTTTGTTAATACTAAAATGTGTTTCCTTGTTAATACTAAAGTTTGTTCTAATAGTTCTTGCAAAATTTATAATTTGACTTGTCTCAGATAAATATGTGGGCTCAACAATATTCATTGCAAAATATTTTCTTTCTTCTCAATTAATGGTTACAATTTTACTATTTTCTTATACTTCAGTAAAGAAAGCATATTCGCTTCAATAATGTTAACATAAAAAAATCGCATATTGTATTTTAACAAGAAATTCAAACTACCTTCGTATTTTTTTATTAGTTCAGTCTAATATACGTTTGCTTCATTTATGTTAAATTTCTTTTTTTTCATTTTTGTTCATTTCTAAAGCTTTCCTTAATAAAATTTGTTTGAATGTGACAAATAAATTGAGCCAAGGTATCACTGCGTCTCGAACACCAACCGCAAAAGTTCTAAATCGTCGATTGTAACGTCTGATAATCCATAGGTCCCCGGTTAAACTACATATAACGAACTGACCTACCAAAAAGAATTCGGCGGTTAGAATTTCTAGCATTAATGGAACTTTTACCCAGATGCTCCGAGGTCAACGAAATTGCTCTGCCCATATACGTTTTAAATGGCGTTAGGTACGGTGGCCTAAAGTAATACGGCAAAACATAGTAACCGCCGAATTTGACAGAAATTGTTATCTTATTAAAATCTAAAATACCCGAAGTTCTTCAGACGAACTGCCATCATTCAAGAATTAAATAAAATTATAATTTTAGTAGACTTTAATTCAAAACAGAAATCGTAGAAAATAAAATAAATTAAACATGTTTCCTAAATATGAAATTCAAAATTTGGTATTCTTTGAATTCTCAAAATTTAAGATAATTGTTTGTAATAATTTCGTATCTCAAATTGCTAAAATTAAAGAAAGTTTTTATTCGTTCAATTTATAAAAAGTTTGAAAGTTTCCTAAATCTATCAGAGATATACAAATGAAAATTATTGGTTTCTTTAAGCTTAAACCAATCAAGGTCCTTAATTTTAATGTACAGTTTTTAATTTTAATTTAAATTAATATAATTTTTTGGATCGTTCATTTTAAAATAATCTTAAATTTTTTAAATTTTTTGGAATAATTAAATTTCTCCATAATTTTTATTATTTATAAAATTTCATGTATTCCGAAACATTAAAAGCTCTAAAACGTTATTCTTCAAACCAAATTTTCAAATACATGCATAGCTATGTCACAAATTTTTTATCTAATAATTTAAAACAATATTAATTTAAAAAGTTATCAATTACTGAAATTTATTAAATTTTTTGAAATTGTTCTACAAATGATTTGCAACACTAAAAACTTTAATTAATTTATGTAATTTTACCTAATATTCTGTTTTAAAATTATATTTAATTCCTGTAATGCTGAAAGAACCATTTTAGAAATATAACTCAATCAGTTCCAACAAACTAATTCAGTATAAAGTACACATTTGTTGTAAGACACAACACGACATAATTACACAATAAACCAATTAAAATGATTAATCAGATATCTACAACCAAGATCACTACTGGTACGAATACAAAACAATTTAATTCATTCATTCTCCTGTTTTACACACAATAGTAACATTAAAAATACTTCGATAATAAAATTAAATTTTCTCAGCATGTGATCGCTCAAACAAATTGTCACATAAATGTAAATCAAAATTAAATTGTTCACGTTGTTTAGCAAAACGAGCTTTTATGTGCTTTTCTTCTACAAATAATAGTTAAATTCATGAAGAAAGCTAAAATTATTCGTTTTAAACTTACTGTTTTCAAGATCATCAACTTTAATGTATAAAATTTATTTTATTGTCTATATAATACATTAGTTCCAACAAAATTACGAGTCCAAGAGAATACAGTACTGATAATTTGCATAGATTGTGTCATTTCAGAACGAGTTGAATATATTGAATTTTAGAAGTTGATTTCTTTATAAGATATGTATGTGTATTAAAATATAAAACAAGGGGCTTAAATAAATAAAAAGATTGTCACAAAAATTATTAAATAAATAAATAAATAATTTTTTATATATTTTTGACTAATTGTATGTTAATTATATAATTTATGAGCTATTTGTCACTGTCATATGTGGATATTTAAGAACATGTATTTAAAATATCATTGAGAATTTAATATGTTGTACTCGTACTTATAAGTATAGTGTATAATACGGATCGATTGTGAAGTTCGATAATTTTATATTTTTTATATTGCGTTCAAGTAGAAAAATGTTGAAGTCTTAAATATGATTTTAATCTGATTAAAAAAAAAATAAAAATAATTCTCTTTTGAATTAAATATACAGGTGAATAATTAATAATATGTTTAAAGATACGTTAGGCCGCGGTGGTGATTTTTTTATCGCGATTTATTATTGATTTTATCGATACTTTTATATGTGTATACGTAAAGCATTTTACAAATTCTTGTTTCATATCGCATAAACTTAGTGAGTGGACTTTGAAGGACTTCAACACCCACATACATATACGTAAATTTGTGGCATTTTTCGTTCCGTAAACATCTTTGCGATTCTTTGGACTGATAAGATAAATATTATTAAAACGATGTAATTTAAAACATTCGCTTGTGCGTAAACAAAAATGCTAAGAAATGTGTAGTTCTATTTTTACTCCGACAAAACAGCGGGATGAAATTACTTTGCATTTTATTTTAAAAAGAAATTTATAGATTCCAGTTTAAGTTACAACAATTTTTAATATTTTTTTTTTGTAAAAAACTTGTTTAATTTATAGTACTCTAATCGTAAGCAAGTTTAAAATTTCGAAGAAATTTAAAAAATTTTGAAGGTGTGAACTAATTTCGAATATAGAAGACAGACTATGCAGCCTCAAAAAGTTACAAAGGCACTGGTATTAATCTAATCTTTTACACAACTACCATTATTGCAACAACAAATAAACTAAAAGAAAAGTCAAGAAAAGCAACAAATTTTTTAAATCAAAATTTATGATCAAACAACATGTCACTTGAATTAACTTTGTTTCTTTGCCGTTTTTTTTTTTTTGAGTCAGTTTGGCTGATTTGATCGTTTGATTTGTATTTATATTGGCGCCACACATTAAAACTTTGTCTCGCTCTCTCTTGTCGTTTTAAACAAATCGTTACTTATTAGGTTATTGTTGTTTCTTAATTAAAATAATACTGTAATAATAAAGAAATAAGAAGAAACATTTTCGAAAATTTTCTTTATATTCCCCATCTAAGAGTATTGTATGAAAGAGTATATACATATGTATGTACAGAGCTAGAAAGATTTATTAAAATTTATTGTGACATCATGATAAGTAATCATATCAATGAATTTACTGTAATTCGTAAAGAATAGCGTTTTTGTGAGCATTTATTTTGACTTAAGTCTCAGAATCTAGAATCGATCAATTTATTTGAAAATTTTTATTCAACTGTTTCCGAGATGTTGGCGTAGCTTTAAATTTCGAGAAAAACGATTACTTGGAAATTGGAATTAATTTACTTCAAGCAGCGCTCCTTGAATGGTTGGTTATTCAGTAAGTATAGCACTTAATAAATGAAAGATATCAGGCGTTCTATAAAAAATGTCAAATGCCAAGAGGAAATCATTTTTCGAACGTTGTATAAAAAAAAGCAGCTTCGAGGGCAACTTCTTGTCAATAAAATACGATTTCGTAAAAGTTTTGAAATAATTTTTGGTTAACCTTCACCTTGTCGGTATTTACCCGGGTAAAGATGGTGATTTTCTCCGTTGAATAATTACATGAATTTTAGGCGAATTTTAAAATCGCTTTAAGTAGTTTATCAATTTTCATTATTAATCGTGGAACATTTATTACATTTCAATTTCTATTACGCAAATAAAATTTAATAAAATAAAAGTAAACGAAATTGAGGAAAATATCAGCAGATTGGTTTTTTGAAACAACCACAAATTTTTCTTGTGGATCTCTTCTTTTTCACTTCACTATAGCACATAAAGCATTGGCCTTTATGCGTTAATCGATCGGATGCGTCTCGATCAAATAATTGGTCTGGTGTTAACAAAGTATTACTAGGCCCTTGTAATTGTTCAATTGGTAGACCTAGAAAGCATTGTATTGCATTTATGGTAGCATAATGGCTTAAAACTCTTGGAAGTCGAGCTCTCTTTTTTATTAGTGTTATGCAAAGGTTTTCACCCAGATCTTCTAAAAATTTTCGGCGACGACTAGTTTTTACAGTTTGTTTGTTGGACGGCTTATTTGTAATATAAATTAAATAAGTTGCTAGTGCCGCAATGTCTACAATGTTAAAAAACATTGCCAGTGGCCAGCGATTTGTCTTCCGCTTTGCTGTATTTTGTGACAATATTTTGTCCATTATATCAACGGAGCCCTTTTATAGAATTATAATATAAAATAATATCGGGTTTTAATTTTGTTCCCAAAGTACTATCGTCGTCGTGCTGCGTCGATAATAATATTACTGCCTTGTTCGCTTTTGGCACATAGGAGCAAAGCACCATTTTTTTCTCCAAAACCAAATTTGCTTGACAGAACCTCTCTAGATCTAGATGGTTTGAATTTTACGGGAATACACGTTTTGTTTTTCTTTTATTGTACCGACCATTGATAAATTCCATGTTAACAAATCCTTTGCAAGGTGTTCGGAAGTAAAAATTATCGGTAGTGACATTGCGACCGCTGTTTTTGTATGGAGCTATGAGTTCCCTTACTACCCGCTCACCCTGATTGTTGTCACGAATATTCCCAATTTTACCCATATAAATTTGGCCATTCAACGGGTATGCGGTTTCGGAATCACAGGCCCACCATATCTTGATCCCATACTTAGCGAGTTTAGAGGGAATATATTGTGTAAACTTCGTTCGACCTCTAAACGGAAATAACTGTTCATCAATTGTAATTGATTTATGGGGTCTATAATTATTTTTCAACCTTGTAAAATCGTCGAACGGACATTGTAGGTCGATACAATGGGAATGATTTTTTTTTCAGAGTTCGGCCGTTGGTTCATAATTGGATTTGTGAGCACCAATAACTATTAGAAGACCCATATAAGCTAACAGTTCTTCCTCTTTTAACGGTACCCAGACCAATTTTTTTTTATCAGGATTCGCTTCCATGTACATCTGATACTGATTTTCGGGCCTTTTTGTTGGTATTTCTACAAATTATAATTTGCATTGAACTATCAAATAATTTACAAAATGTGTCTACATCATTTAAATTTTTGCTATTCGGATTAGGACCCATAAATAGCGGTTCGCGCAAAACATTGGGGGCCAGCACACAGTGTAAATTAGGACCCGATTTTTGCCATTTAGTACCATCTTTACCGATATAATATTCACTTATGTGATAGCGCGTTATCATCGTGTAAAATCACCGAGTTTTTTTTCCCATAATTCCGGCATCACCACAACAAATTTCGTTTGCAACACAAAATTTAAGGCAAACTCTTTGTTCAATAATTTCGTCTGTCCTACCAGTCTAGGAAAATTTTTAAATCCCTTCAGCGCGGGCATTTTGAGTTAACAAAAATGTTAATCAAAACAAACTCAACATTCTCAAAACTTCCGAAATTTTTTAAATCGTCAATTTGGAATTGAAAAAAAAAAAGTTAAGATAAAGTTATTTGGGTCTAAAATTTTTTAAGCTTAACTAAAGCTTCTTGTTCAGTAATTAAAACTCCCAACAAATCTTTTATTTTTAATGGACCCAGAATTTAATGATTTACAAAATTAGAAGGGGACACAATAGATGTAATTTAAATTTCCAAACAAACTTTTAAGTCACAGGCAGGCAAACTTATACTGCTTTTAACTATTGACGTCCTAATCTTAAATTAAAAGCTGCTCAGAATTTTACCTAAATAAATGCGAATCAATTGAATGGGAATGGCAAAACCGTCAGAATTTCTAGCCTGAAAAATCAGTCACGTAATTAATTATTTATTAGCAATTATAATTTAAAATTAATTTTTTTGGTTTATTTCTTTTAATATTAAATTTAATTAAATTTTGATTATTAATTACCTAATAAAATATACGATAATTTGTTTTTATATTTCTTTCCATGTTAACACTAAAACTCGAGTTACCAACTTTTGCATGACAAGTCTTTTGAAATTAACGCCTTGAGTTACAAACAGTACATGGCCACTGAACTAGCAACTTTTGATTTTCTAAAATTACGCTAATAATACAAGCAATTTCCGGGAGATTTTATCTTTATTTTATAGCACAAGTCTATCGCCGTTTATGACGCACAAAGCTATTTACCGTTATTTCTCTTGAATTTGTTACTGCGAGCGATTTATGAACATTAGGTAACGGTAGTACTTAAATAGTGTAATAAATGAGGTATCATTATTTTTTATTAAGTATTGTGTGGGTGGTTCTTTATTGGTGCGATAGGTTATAATTTTCAATTGTGTTTAGTAAGTGATTTTTGAGAGTTTCGTGTTACTGTTATAATGGGACGGGAAGCTGACATTAGATTGATAAAAAAACAACGTATTTACTGATTAATTGGAACATTCATCATTAAAACAATTTAAAGTTGCCAAAATAGTCGGAACCAGTAAACATATTGTGCCTAGAATTAAGAAATCACTCCAAAATTGCGAGGTCGTGACTCCACCGCACAAGGAAAATTGCAAAAAACCAAAGAAAACATCCGAAAGAGAAGACAGAATCATCTTAAAACTAATCTTACAGAATCGTGAACGATCAACGGCTTCAATAAATAAAATTATAAAGAAATACGACATCAACATCTCGAATAGAACATTGCGACGCCGCTTTAAACAATTTGAACTAAAACAGTGTCGTCCGACAATAAAATAAAAATTAACGTCCAACATGATAATTAAACGAATTGCATGGGGACGGAAATACAAGCATTTCTCAGTGACAAATTGTTCTAATGTAAGTAAAAATTCCTGTTTGCCAAATTTTCAGGTTTGTTCTCGGATGAATCTTTAGTCCAAATTATTGCCGAGAGAAATATGTTTGTTAAACGCCGCTCACATAAGCGTTTCAGTGAAGACTGTGTTGTACAAAAGGTTAAACATCTAACATCTGTCATGTTCTGGGGGTATATAACCGCAAAAGGTCTTGGGCCTCTCCATTTAGTAGATGGCATTATGAATGCTGATAAATATATTCAGATGTTGGATAATGTTTTTTTACCAAAACACCCCCAATTATTTCGCCATCGGCCAAGGTTCATCTTTCAGTAGGATAGGCAGCTCGTTGACCGCCAATTTGGTTTAAAACTATTTAAATTTAAAAAACATATCGCTATTAAATTAGCCGGCGAATTCTCTGTACATGAACCCAATAGAAAATGTTTAGACGGTTCTAAAGACGCTGTGATTAGACGCTGAGTAGAAATGTTGCTCAACAATAAAGGAATGTGTACTAAATATTAAATAATAGATCTAATAAACTTTTATTTAATTTTTTTATATTCATTAAATCTTAGTTTAACTCATTTTAATGAAATATTGATAAATAAATTGATGCTATGATATTGAAATCTCCGAAAAACTAAGTATTATAAAAGTTGCTAATTCAATGGCTCAGCACAAATTCAGCAATTTATAAAGAGCTTTTTATAAAGAGTTACAAAGTGCCTGTACGGAACGCAAAATAAAAATAATTTTATAGTTGAAGTTAAAGCTTTATTGCACGTATGGAGAGAGAAGATCCAAACTTATTACCACATTATGATAAATAATTTTAAATTAGCCAAACCAAAACCTACCTAATAAATAAAGCCTCCATGATTAAAACAAGCTTTATTTAAGGTAATTAAAAATCCGAAAAAAATGTTTATTTCATAGTTTTTGTATGGAAAGACATGTACAAAAAATGGATTCACAATATTTCAAGCTTCTGTTACCAAGTTTTTCCTTTGTTTTACAAGAGCCTACTGTATACATAAGAGCCCAACTGCCTCCACCATTTTCGAAAAGGGATTTCTATAAGAGGTATAGATTTTGTGATGTTCCATATAAGCCAGTGTAAAAAAAGCTTTGTTAAATTTACATTTTCCAAATCAAAACTCATTCTTTTGGCAGTTAAAAATAAGTTAACAAATGGTTTTTATAATTAATTTCCGGAATTAACTTCACAGTGATTTATATTCTAACTACTTACATAAAACTAAATATTATACACTTGTGTGTGTAAAATTCTTTGTTAAAATATTTTTAGTTTTGTTTTTTCGACTTATTTACCGAAACGAGCCGATCAAAAATAAGTTAACAAAACCTACTGTATCTATTAGTTTCATTTTAACGCTCTAATTGAATCATTAGGACTAAAATTTAGCTGAATAATAATTATTTTTATAATTAAAAAGTATTTTTTAACGTTAATTGCGGCTTAATTTATTAAATTTTAATTAATATTTATTTTAATAAATATTATACCATATTTTAGTTAAAATGGACAAATTCTCTTAGTTAACTAGGGAACAATGACGAACTATAGTAAAGTTAAGGTCAGAAGGCAAAACTTATAGAGAAATTGGGAAATTGTTTAACAAAATCCAAGTTTGCATATACAAAATTTGGAAAATATGTGAGAAAAAAAGTCAGATTTCCCATAGCCATCGTCCACGACGACCCAAAATAACAAACGAGACGGTAGATAAGCGAATTAAACAACTTTGTGAAGGTAACTGATCAATATCCGCACCTAAAATTAGGGCAAAATTACCATTAGAAGCAAAACGTAGTATTTGACAGCACCATTAGGCGTAGAATTTACGAAAGTGGCTTACACGGACGAGCAGTTCGGAAGCTACCATATGTTAGAAAACTAACAAACAAGAGAGCATGATTTTGTGCAACCAGCATCTGAATGGGAAAAAATATTATGAACCGACGAGAGCATGATACGCTTGTCATACAGCCACGGTAGAATGAATGTATGGCGTAGAAAAGGTGACGAATTTTCCTACACTTACTCAAAACTAACAAAGAAATCAGTAGGAAAAGGTTTCATGGTATGGGGCTGTATGTCAGTATATGGAGTAGGCAAAAAAATGGTGCTCGAGGGAAAAGTAAATGCCTATGTTTACTTGACAATATTAAAAGATGTTGCCATTGCATATAAGGACAACGATTAATAGAGGAGGACTTTGTTTTTCAACAGGATAATGCCCCCATTCACAAGGCCAAAAAGGTTTTGAAATACTTTAAGGACCACAATATCAATAATTTAGAATGGCATCCGCAAAGCCCTGACCTTTCGTAGATTGAAAATTTATGGGCTTTGTTGAAGAAACGAGCAAATGATAGAACACCAGCTAATTTACGTGAATTACACCAAACACTGTCGATGAATGGTATAAAATTACTCCAGAAGAGTGCCGAAAATATGCAATTAATTTACCAACACGTTTGAGTAAAATATGTTTTAAGAATTAAGGTCACTGGGGTTATTAACCGAATATTAACTTATTTATGACTGGTACCTTTCGGAAGTTCAAATTTTGGCAAATTTTATGAGTATTACAATGAAATTGTTTTCTATGATTTTTATTTTTTTTATATTTAAATTAATATACGAAATTAAACCAAAATATTCGTCAATCAAATACATGGAATTTATGATGTTAAACCCCAGTTTTTTAATTATAAATGCTTTGTTAACTTATTTTTGACTGCCATATATATATATATATATATATATATATATATATATATATATATATATATATATATATATATATATATATATATATATTTATATATTAATTAATTATATATTTGACTACTTTCATTACCAATCACTTTATGTAATTTATTTATTTATTTTGTTTAATTTCTTGGAGTACAATATTGGTTTCCATTAGAGGATCAAGTGCATAATTCTCTTTTTCTTCCCCTTTCGATCCCCGTTACAATTTATTATTTAATTACCCAACCAACACTAATCCAAATCTCTCAAATTATTACTCACATAAGCAGTGTGTACCTTTTTATGTACATCAAAACCAACAAAAATGTTTATACAAGCCGTCTCGTTCGCTCCTTACACAGATCCTATTAAAAAAATGTACACTATATTTATTATGAATTTATCACCTATACTTATCTGTTTTGTGTACATATATATACTTTCTGATTTATTTATATGCATCACTAATACTATGCCTTAACGTACTTTTTTATATCTTACGTGTTTGTACTGTTTGGCTTGTATAAACATTTTTGTTGGTTTTGTGTACATACATAACACTTTCTCCCTTTTTGAAAAAAATACAAAATAAAAAATAAAGTTAACCTTTGTGTCAACACGAGTATCGAACTACTTTTCATTAACACGAGCATGCCCTGGTGTGTATTAAATTTTTTAGTGCATTTTATATGAAAATCGTAAATATTGACCCAATTTTACTGGCGACTACTGAAAAACTCAGTATAACAGGAAATTTATAAATACACACCCAGGTGTGATTTACTAATTGTTCTTCTCTTTGGATAGATTTTGTCAAGTTCAAAATGATTTTCTTTTTCACTTTGTCTTATTATCTGATGAATGAAATTTGTCCTCTATAAACTTGACTTTCTTAAACTATTACCATGTAAAAATCGAACTTTATCTTTTACATTAACTACAAAATATGTTAATTTAGTTATACGCTTTAAGTCTTTTGCCGGTATCCATTTAATAAAATTTTTAAAATGACGTTTGTACATAACGTTATCTCCTATTACATTTTATTTTCCTTTTCAATTTCCTTATTTCGAATTTTAATTTCATTAGTTTTATCAAGATCAAATGAAACCTTCTTTTTCTTTGTAACGAAATCCAAAAACATTCCCGGTTTGTATGAAAATATGACGTCACCTGGAGTTTTAAATGTTGATGTTCTTTGATGCCCTAAAAATGTATCCAATATTTGCTGAATAGTTAAATTGTTTCCAGACTCCAAAAATTGTTTTTTAATGCAGTTCTTACTGTTTGGACGCTTCTTTCAGCCAGACTATTGGATTGTGGATGATATGGCGGAGACTTCGAAAGCTTTATATCATGATAGTCCGCGAATTGTTGAAATGTATCAGAATTAAGAGGAGGGCCATTATCACATACTATTTCTTTAGGTAACCCAAAGTACGTGAATATTTTACTAAGCGTTGCAACTAAATGTCTCGCAGTTGTTCGCTTCATTCAGATTAAATCGCAAAATTTGCTATTCGGTATTACACTTCTGTTCATGTAGAATAAGCATTCATCTTCACAATATAAGAAATACCTTTTTAAAAATATTTCGTAAATTATCGGACAATTTTAATTTGTTTGGCCAATCCGATATTACAAAATTATAAACTTTACTAAGCTCCTTGTATTTTTGGGTTTAGTTTGCTACTTTATCTGTTTCAAGCAGCAAAATATTAGAGAAATTGAATGACTTAATGCAATCCCCCTCAATATTAGTTAGTTCTGTCGTGGGTAACCGCGACAATGCATCTATGTTACACATCTGGTTTCCTTGTGTATATTCTATATTATAGTTATTAAGAGACAAAAAACCAGCCCATCTTTGTATTCTTGCGGCTGCAACGGGTGCGGAGTTGACATTTTTGGATTGAAAATTTTCTTCAATGCCTGATGGTTAGTATAAATTATAAAATGATGTCCATACAAATATTAATGAAATTTTCTAAGGCCAAAAATTATCGCTAAAGCTTCGCGGTGAAGGTGCGAGTAATTTTTTTTCCGTTGGGATTAGAGAGCTAGAAGCAAATAATACTAGTTTCTCCATATTCCATTACCAATATGCGAGAGAATTGCTACCCTACACCGTAAGGGCTAGCTAACATCAATAGCTCAAATTTCTTGAGGCTTCTTTCGATCGTACAATTCGAGAATATTATGCTTCAGTAATAACGATTTAGACTTCTCGAACGATGATTTTCTTCGGGGTGCTTCAACAATTGCTTTAATTTTTTCAGCATTGGGTTCTATACTCCTTGCCAAAATTGTATGGCACAAATAATTTACCTTTGATTCTAAAATATGACATTTATTTATATTAATTTTCACCCTAAATGTATTTAACCTGTCTAATACCATTAATAACTTTTTCTTGCAATCCTCATAATTAACAGCTCCTATGAGAATATCGTCTAAATAACAAAACACGTTACCTAAATTAATTAAAATTTGGTCCATGACAAATTGAAAAATGGATCTACCACTTTTTAGTACCAAAGGTAACCTTGTGCCGAAACAGACCCTTATGGATATTAATAATCAAATATTCACGTAACATCAAAACCCATTACAATTTGCTAATCCTGCCAAAATATCGTCGATTCTAGGTAAGAGATAATGATCAGTTTCAACCACTTTATTGACTGTCACTTTGCAATCCATGCATAATTATATTTAGACATATTATGTGAAAAGCAAACTTGTAAACTTCAATCAATAAAAAATAATTTAAATTTCCATAATTGTATTCACAAACTACATATAAAACTACCAAAGCTTTTAAATTGAAAACAATAAACAACGCATAATATCAAAGCAACCTAGATTATAAAGTCATAATCTAAAAAACGAAGCTTTTATAAAGAAATTAGAAATGAGGAATAAACCAATCTTTCCAAAGTCAAACTCAAAAAACTTGTGGGGAACAACTTTTTTCCTAAGACAAATTTTTAAATGAAAACGATACAAATTCTAAATTATGATCTCTGAGATATTTTCATAAATGATTGAATTTCAACTTATATGAACATCGATTTATATAAACCAAAAATTTCATAACAACACCATTTCGTCAAATTGAAAAAAAAGCTTACTACAAATTGTGTGGTCACTAAGTCAATAGACATTATATAGAAGGCAGTGAGAGTAGTACAAATTTGGTGGAAATTAGCACCTGGGAAAATTACAAGTTCAAAAATTGTAGGAAAAGCGAAACTAATTAAAAAAAAATTGAGGTGTGACCCACACACGACTTTCTTTTACGAACAGAGAATTTTGAGAAATTTAATTTTTTTTTTTTAATTTTTGGAAACCTTATACTTTTTAGGATATTTGCAAAATAAATTTTCTGAACCAAGGGAGTCGAGACTTCCGGTTAGCCAATTTGAAGTAAAATTCACTCGGACCTCCCAATTCATCAAAAAAGCTTATATCTGACGTTTCAGTGCGATTCGTTAAACCATCTAAGCTGTAGAGAGGGCACAGACTGACAGACTGACAAACAGACAGACTGACAGACAGACACCTTTTCGAAACCCACTTTTTCGGACTCAGGAGACCTCAAAACAGATAAATCTCCAAAGGTCCCAAGATCCAAAATTTTTATGATTACTTTATTTTACTAGAGTAAAAGAAAGTAAAATATTAAGAACCTGTGACAATTATGTGCTTAAATAATTTTTTCGTGTTTTTCTGTAAGCAACTTAGACATCTGACTTATACTAGTAAAACTAAAGATAAATAAATGTATTGCAACTATATTGCAAACGTATTTTTCAAAATGAAAGGTAAAAAACTATATTTTAGACATAATTTAATTTTAATATTTCTGCAATTAGTAATACCAATATATCCTTTTGTATGTTGTTGTTAAATGTTGATAACTGTTTGAGAAGTATAACCCATTGGTTAGCTCCAAGTTGATTACTTGGTTGATTAATTAACTGCTCTGGTTCTAAGGGATTCGTTCGTCGAAGCCGTCTTACTGGGTTTGGGTTAATCAGCAAACGATACAAATCCAGATTTTCATGTCGACTAAGGCGCTGTCACGGCGCTGTGATGAATTCCATTTTTAGATAATAAAGGTTATCATGCCTTACGTACCATAGTTCGTTGACCATACTATGCAAGACTTAATTTTGAAAAGTTTGAATTACTTTTACATTAGTTTTCTTGGTACAGCCCTGTATACGATACGTCCAAACAGGTTTCAAAATCAGCCGATATAAGAGCAGTTTATTATGTAATGTTCGTTTAGAGTTCCTTCCTATGAGCTAATACATTTTCTATATTTGATGATTAACTCTTCTTTTTCTTTTTAACATGCTCTTTCTACTTGAGTTTAATACTTTGCCGTGTTCACATGTGGAATTGGTTGCGAATTCAGTCGAACAGGTAACCAAATAATAATTTTGTTGGTAAAGTTTATACGTACAAATTCAGTTTCGTTGAGTTAAAGGCGCCATTTCTCTGTCCAATTACTCAATGAATTAGCGGCATTTTGTAATTTGTTGGTTGACCCCTCTATATTGTCTCCAATTGCTAAGATTGCAGTATCATCCGCAACTGTTGCAATACTTGTTCGTTTTGTACTTGGTATGCCACGCGTATATATACATATATAGAGTATTGACCACAAAATACATATAATATATATTTTGTCTATAAAAAGCCGAAAGAATCTTATTAATTTAATTCACAGACAAATTTCTCTTTCTCTTAATTATTTGTGTGGGCATAAAACACACAGAAATGCGGGTTTTCCTTGAGTTTCTTGATTTAGTGAATATAATTCGCTAAATAAGTACGTTCGTACTTTAAACTATCTGTGTTAAGTAGGAATTGTATTTTTGTAGTTTGGTCCTAGCTACCTGATGAATAGACCAACTTTTTCAGTACGAAACTGAACTACCAACAGAATGAGGTCAAGAAAAAATCTCAGTTTTTTCAGGGTTATACACTTTGCATAACTCTTCGGTTAAAGAACGGGGGGGATTGATAATTTTCGTTTTTTTGGTAGATATATTATAAATGATATAAATGGTCTCTTTATTTTTTTCTGAATAACAAATCGAAAAATGTTGTGATTGCCATTATTGTTAATATATTTTGCCTATAAAAAGCCGAAAGAATCTTATTAAAAAGTTTTTTACATTTAACTGAATTTTCATTAAAAAAGAAAACTATCAATTTTAAATTGTTTCTTATGGGAAACAGAAAAATTATCACCTCGTGTTGAAAGCTTTCTACTTTACATACCGATATACATATGTAAGATGGCTATGGTTTTCGATGAATTAAAGGAGTTATGAGAAACTGGGCTATTGAAAAGTTGCTATTTAGAAATACCGACATATGCGTTGGACGTTTCGATATGTTTTTTAATGGTACAATACTTCTACGCTATAATAAACTAAAATTAGTTAACCGATTTACACAAAATAATAAAATATTCCTATTTGTGATGTAAAACCATATAAAAATAATTTTTTACTTCATTAATGTTCAATTTTCAAAATCATTCATCCTAATTTTTTACTTCAGATTAAACTTCTTAAACAAGGTCGTCAATAATTAATTATAGTAATAAAAATTATCAAATTGTAATAAACCAACTTTGTTGAGACGGAACCTTCCTAAACGAAAAAACTAAAACACTTTACTTTATTAATTTTATGTTGAATATTAATTAATTCATGTAATATCTAATATGCTACCGGTGATTAGACCATTTTAAGTGTGTTTCGATTAACACGAGAAGTATTTACGAACAGTAACTCAACGAAACCGACTAATAGACAGAATTCTATTTATTTAATTTATAATTAAAAAAACTGGTATTTTAGCCTATTTTTTTCAAAAACGTTTATTAAGCTGACGTTTCAAACAGAATTCCTGTTCATCTTCAGAGCTTCTAAAAAAATTTTTTTGATATAAAACATGGTATAAACTCAACTCAAAAACTACTTACAAATTCTTATTTTTAAATAAAATAAAATTAAATTATTAAATTAAACAATATTAAAAAGTTAAAAATTATTTAAAAATATGTATTATATACATATATAAACAGAAAAAAAAAATTTAATTTAAAAATATTTTATTTGATCACATAAAGGCACTTCAAAATAAAACAATAATAAAAATTTTCCGTTAACTAGATAGTTCAATGCAATGAAAAAATTATTTGAAAATGGCAGTTGAACAATAATTCGAAAAAACATACCAAGAGATTGTCTTTTATGATTAAACAATAAAGAAGGATACCAACAGTATAACCGCTGTACTAACTAAATAATTAATTGTTATGAATCAAATGATTATAATTATTTTGAAGATAATTGCAATCCGACTGTTTATTGATACTGTTGGTATCCATCTTTATGTGTATCATTTCTAAAACTCGTCTAGTGGTATGATTCGCTTCTTTTTCAAGAATTTTAACATTTTCCAAATAAATTTCGTGGTTAGTTTCGTGTAAATGTGTTGACAAAGCACTCGTAAGCTCAGAACTCACTTTATTTAGATTCAATCTTTTTGCGTCTCTTTTATGTTGACAAAACCTGGTGTTTAAAAGTTGTTTTGTTTGGCCAATATATGACTTATTACACTCACACACAACTTTGTATACAACATTCTTGTTGTTCCCTAACGATGTCGGGTCTTTAAGAGACGAGAAAAGTGAATTACCAAAACTACTCCATGCCTTTCCAACTGTTTTGAAATTATATTTACCCAAACAGAACCTTATTTTTTCAAAAAGTGATTTCACGTAAGGAATTGATACATATCTGGCACGATTGTCTTCTAATGGTGGCACAATCTCTACGGATTGGCTATTTTCTGTGGAATTTTTATGAATCGTTGAATTTATGATAGGGTTTATGAACGAATTTGGATAGCCATTATTAATGAGAGTACCTTTGAGGAGCCGAAAATTAATTATAAATAAATATAAGCCTAATAATCTTCGTTAATTTATTTAATTATATGATTTTAATATGTTCCGAAGATTGTAAGAGAATTCAATCCAGTTTCGAACTGATCGGCTTATGATTATGAAAAAATCAATCTTCTCATCAGGCCGCGGCGACTGGACTGATTATATAACAATTTACATTCTATATATACAGAATGTGCTGTGCGTTAAGTACTAGCGAATCGTACTAATACAGATGAATTCTCTTACAATTCTCTTACAATCTTCGGAACATATTAAAATCATATAAAACACTTACTCAATTTAATTTAATTGATTTTTTTGTGCAGCTTCTAAACAAATAAATGAATCGAATTAAATTGCCTAAAGGCTTGTGAAACTATAAAAAGATGGTGCCTTATGAACAAAGTTAATTTATTAGTAGGTAATCAAATCAATAATCAGTATTACAATGCAAAGTGTCCAACATTTAAAAAATTCTCTCTTTCCCAAAAAAACCAATCAATTAAACTATGTCCCATATTTAAAAGAAACTAAAAAGAAAATTCCTATTAACTTTTGGGTAAAAATTGCAGACTTTAAAAAAAAATGTACGACAGCGAAAAAATTCACAATCTAGAAAATCGATAAAGGAAATTGCTATAAACTCTTTTCAAAAATTAAAATTTCTGGAAGATATCGAAAACTTAAGGAAGTTAAGGATTATTAGTGGTAAACTACCGAAGAACAGAAAATGGCACCGCTAGCACAACCAATTGGAAAAGAAACCGTATCGTGAAATCCGGTCGATAAAAATAATGTGCAAATTTTCGTTCAGTGTGTATTTTTCTAAGTTGCTGTGTTTCTTTTACGACTGACTTGTATTAAAGTTTTTTTTTAAATTTGTATTTAAATGGTCTGTAACAGAGGCTATAGCACAAATCATTATTAATCCTAATGTCTCCCACGTGCCTAATTGACTAAAAAAAATTCAATTCACATAGTATCTAATTTTTATTTTGTTTGCATGTTTATCCACCTTATTCATAAAATTGGCAATTAAGTTTTTTCTAAACAACGTTCATCAATATTTAAGACGTATTATTCTAATAAAAGGTAACTTAACATGGAATCTCTTATTCTTTCATCAAATCATATTTTAATTTATTAATATTTTTAAGTTCACAAGGAATTATCGAAAATTAGAAGTAACCTTTACGGTGACAAAAAATGCTTCAACCGACTCTAATTTTTATAGGTAAAAACTCAGCATTATACTACCGAAACCTACCTGGCCATCAAAAAAATTGTATTTAAATGCAAAGGGACACTCGCTGCTGTTGATAGCTGTTTTAAAAACTTCACGGTTTTAAATGCAAAATTTCCAGATGCGTCAGAATTTATATAGTTTTTAATACAAAAGATCGTTTTTGATGTAACAACCGTTTCGGATAAAAACTTCACGCAGTAGATTCGCTGTTGTTAGATTTACAATGATTTGCTTTTTTTATGCAATAAATCGGTCTTAACTGCTAAATTATACATTTATAATTTGAAAAGTACAAATTTTCGAAATGTTTTGAACTACACTTTCGAAATGTTTTCGAAAGTGTAGGGAATGTCCGGTTCAACGAAGCTTTAATTATTTAAATAGCTTTACGAAACATATAGCTAGACATTTTTTAAATTCCTCTCATATCGAAAATATTAAATTTTACACCCTGTTATAAATGAAACTTCTTTGTTCGAAATATATGAAACTTTTATGCTCGTAAACCGGAATAACTATGATCATGATTAACAAGGGTATGTCGTTACAAAAACGGGAATGTTGTCACCTTGTGTTTTTAATGAATTAAAATACTTTTATTTATCCAGAAATTTCAGTGTCGACTTACTTCATGATCTATAAGAAGGTTTTCTCAATTATGAAGCTGCCTCCTTCTTATTATATTTTATTAAACAGAAATTATTCGATGTCACAATTTTGCAAAATAGAATCACAGGCTTTTACTTTGGAGAATTTGAGAATATGAATAGACCCCAAGAAATTTTCATTGAAATTATAGAGAATCATAAATTAAGATATTCTACTTCCAAATTAATGTGGTTAACAAAATATTTCTTTCTGTATTTCTCTATTATTTAACCAAATTTTTAAATTAACTTTGCGAAGATATCTTGAACTATTGCCCTGAATTTAGAACATGGATGAAATTCTTCAGTTTCCAGCGTTTTAAGTTATCTGTAAAGCTCAATTTGAATATTTTTTTTTTAATAATTTGCTAAAATATATTGACATTGAAAAATCGATATGTTCCCGTCGTCCTAATCAAAACTGCGACATTTTTGGCAATAATTTCTCAAATGACATGTTTAATTACAACGTACAGACTAAATTAAAATAAAGAAATATTTGCAACTACAATAGCATAATGGAAGGAGGTTATAATTAAACAATAACAATTAATAGAAACACCTTACACATCACTTTGTGTTACGTAAAATAGTAACACACATTACATGTAAAATCCTATTCACCAGCAACAACTTCATGCAAACGTATATTATGTACATATATCGAGTTCAAACCTCCCAGCTTTTTGTTGCTTTTTCGCCTCAAACTAAATCGCATACAATTTGAATCGCAAATGTACTCGTATGAATAAAAAAAAAGAAAATTTTATTATTATCGATAGTTTTAATTTTATATTCATTTATTTACAATTACTATTTACTTATGAAAAAAAAAAAAAATATTTAGTTTTTAATTTTAAATGAAATTTGATATTTTTAAGTGCCAATAATAATAATTTATAGGTTGGTAATATAATGACTCAATTATTTTGATTACGATTTAATTGAGTAGTTGATAAATCGGCGGTGTCTCGTAATTTTTACAAAAAAAGTCAATTGACCATTTGGACATATGATTAATATTCATTTTGGTCTATTACTCATAGTCATTTATGCATGAATATATTGGGCAAGAACAATACCTCGTATTGATAAATATTCTATGAAAACTTATAAATAATTGAATTCAATTTAATCACTATGCTCGAGATAATTTCTATATGCATATATTCTACACAGATTCTTAATTGTCTTATATATACGAGTACCAATAAGTCACACAATTGAATTAGAAAGTCTCCCCCGATATTGTACATAAAACTTTATATAAAACATTTTTTATGCTATCTAAATTCTCTTATCGAATTCAATTAAATTTTATTGAATTGCACTAACAAATTTTAATTACAATTTGAATGAAATTCAAGACGTAAGTAAATGAAAAAAAAAACAAAAAAATTATTTAACATAAAGGTAGAGTTTTTTGCTGCAAAGTTCAAAATGATTAAAACGGTAACAAGTTTTCCGTAGGTGTGAGATTTTTACTTTTGTTTTTGCTGTTTTTTTTTGCACTGAAAACAAATACACAACAAAAGCGATAGGTACGTACTGCTTAAAATAAATAAAAAATCCATTTATTTTCATCTCATCAATTTCCAATTAGTTTGGTTAGGTAAATTTAGTTTTTTGTTTTTTTGTGAGGCAAAAAAAAATAGTGAGTGGTAAATGCAATTACTTTTATATGCTCTCTAGTCGTCTTGCATATTGCACAATGCAAAATTTAAAAAAAAAAAAAAAAAAAACATGAAAACTCTTTATTTTGTGCGTTTATCTACTGTATACAAACGTCTAGTGTACGAGTAGGTAAATATTTTCCACTTTTCTTCTTACTTGTTTTATTGCCCTTCTTATGTATATATGTACATAGTTTACATTTAGCCGTTTGTTTATTTATTTTTATTATTGGTAAGCTACATATTGCTTCTCCCCATAGTATATGTGATGTGTATTTTAAACTTTTGTACTTGCTGAATATATTCGCTTATTTTTATGATGACGATATTGACGTTTAGAATAAAATATTTTACGGTAGTGTAATTTATGTCGTCTTATATTAATACCCTTATATGAAAAAACTAATTTAGTAGAGGTTTTACATACATGGGTATATGGTGATAATTTGGTAGAATTGGAAATTTATGTATTGATTGTTTTTTTTATTTATATGTTCAATCAATTTGAGAATCTTTTTTTATAACAACATAGTATAATTCTATACCCAGTGTGGGATGAGTTAAATATTTCTAGGTAATATAACGAACATAATTTCGATACATCAACTACACCAACTACTTAAAAGATTAAATATTAAGTGTTTGTCCAGGTAATATTTATGAATATTAGTTTTTAAGACAAATTTAATAGTTTCAACATAAATGTTTTGTCTATCAGTTTAATATTCGACAAAGTTTTAATACTGTGGATTATAATAATATTTTATGATGGTATAAACCATTATGAAAAGCAAACATAGCTCCTGGATTTTTGACATTTTATTTATGAAGCTTATTAGTTTAACTTATCCTTTTGATTTAACACACACGATGTTTTAATATATAAAATAAAAAATTATTCGTTTAGTCAATTCCAAGCTTTAAACAGATTTTTTTTAATAATGGTAACAATAACGATAAAAGCCTAAAAGGTAATAAATACAGCTTAGAAATATATCGATGACCGAATGACATTTCTTCATAATACACGCCAAAACATTTTGGTGAAAAAATATGAACCATTCCTTGTCCCATTATTTTATGTATGATATTTCTTAATAAAACACAGTTTAAAAACAATGATAGTACTTCTGAAATGGGTGAAACAAAAAAATATGTTGAGGTTGTTGGAGGAAGATAATAAAATAACAAAAGATTATACGACCTTCTAAATCATAACAGTTTCACACGAACGAGTGACATGAATTCAATAAATTGTATACTGTGGTGTTTTTAAAAAATATTGAATTTACCAATTCTAATGACAGTAGTGTGCAGTATAAATAACGACCTCGTAAAAATTCCGGAGGGATTAAAAACGACGAATTTTTTGACGTCTTGGATGAGAATTGAAGGACTTGAAGGACAATTGTGATTGAAATTTCTTTCTTGTTGGAATTGGTAAATCTTGCAAAAAATCTCGATATGTCAAAATTGATTTAAATCAAAAGATAAATGATATATTCTGCTCAATCGTGGGCGCTTAATGATTTAAATCATTTGTTTTGACAGTAAATTGATTTACTTTGCCCAATCGAACTCTCAGCTGATCTGAAGGAAAAATTACTTGAACGCAAAAAGAAGAAAAATACAATCAACCTTTATACTGTACTATCTAAGAGTAGTAAAAGTGTTTTTCTTGAACAAATTTCTAAATCTAAAATAGGGCTTTACCTCTAATGTCACTAATTTATATCGGATAATAAATAAAAATATTGCTGTTATAGAAATAGGACTTTTGTATTGCCTATTTCCATAAGTGACTTAGACATACCACTGTCGCAACTTATATAGAAATTTTCTTGAACTTCCGGACATTGATGATATGGTTGCAATTCACCTTTTCACTAATGACTTATTGTCTTTAAATCTGCTTTCAGGTTTGAATTACTAACTAATCAGCGAAATGCAGGCTACAATTATCGATCATATATTGGGTTAGGAAAAAGTATTGAGAGATTTTTGACACTAGATGGTGTTTGGTATCATATATCGGGCAAACTAATCAGATTGCGTCATAATGACGTGCATTTGTAAGCGACATTTCAGTCTACAATTTTTATGAAGATAGTTTTGAATTTGGTCAATTGTGTCAAAAGTCATATTAGTGTAAAAATTAGTGAAATTTTTGGAAAAATTCGCAATTTCGGGAAAAAATTGGTGTTGTTTACAGTAAATATGCAATGTCGAATGTAACATCAGCTAGATGGCTTGCTCGCTTCCATTCTGGAAATTTTGATATCAAAAATACAGCTCGCTTTGGTCGACCAATCACTGAACAAGTCGATGAAATCTTACAACAAAATTGAAGATGATTGACAAATAAGCAGCCATGAGATTGCTAACTAATTAAATATAGATCACAAAATAATTTTAAGCCACAAAGGAGCTCGATGTTTCATTGACCGAATTTCCATCGCCACTGAACACGCTACAAAATCGGGAAATTTTTGAAGCAAACCATTACTGGCGATAAAAAAATAGGTAAAGATGAAGGTCAAAAAAAGGTGAACCATCGGTCAAACGATTGATTCTAGTATCGACTATCAGCAATTAAAAATATTCCAGCAAGTAATTTAAAAACCCGACCAGAATTGATAAATAGAAAGGATATTGTCTTCCATCATGAGAACGCCACATCACACAAATTTTTTATAAATATAGGCGGACCTTGCATTCTCTGACTACTATTTATCGATCTCTTGTATCGATCTCTGTAAAACTCCATTGATGGTCTGAAGTTGGCTTCAAAAAAGGACTGTGAAATCCAGTTGGCCAAGTTTTTCGCCGATAAACCAAAGAAGTTCTACACCAATGGAATTAAAAAACATTCCAAAAAATGGCAAAATGTCAAAGATAATAATGGTCAATATGTACATAAATAAAATTCATTTAGAATAAAACAAAAAATTGATCAAAACATTAGAAAACCTATCGCAATACTTTTTACCCAACTTAATATTTCAAGGAATTAAGTCCAGATTGAACATTTCAGCTCCCGAGATTTATCATTAGAAGTATCAAACACCGCAATTATATAGTAAAATTACAGATTTTGGATTTTTTGGCTCAGAATTCTCTGAAAACGCCCTTTACTTGTTTTCCTTTTCTTTCTCCTTTTTTTAAAACTATTTTTTTAAAGGGAGTTAAGGGGAGGGCAAAATTTCGTTCCGTCGTAATCACGACGTTACTTCGGTATCTTTCCATGCGGTCACCTAAATTTGTATTATCCGTAGCAAATGTTGTTCCACGTAGTATCCACTTGCTTCCCAAATTAAATCCCAAATTAAATAAGTTGCAAAAATTATTTGTTGGCAGTTATTTCATTTCTGTTTAAAATCGAAATTCTGCAAAATTTGAAATCAACATTAGTAGTAGGTTCATGATATTTTTATTGGTCCAATGAATTAACGAATAAAAGTTATTGTTTTGAAAAGTTTTTCAAAACAATATACAATATAGGATACCTCCAACAAATGAAAATTTTTCAAAAATTTGTGTATTTGTGTCGTAATTTGGTTAAACTGATGAATTTATTGATTAAGTTGCTAAATGCCTCATCAACCTTGCAGAGTCAGATCAAAGAAACTGTATTGCTTGTATCGCGTTCACTAATGGTTATTCCATAAATGTTCTAAATTGTTCTTGATTAGCTTAATTCGTTTAGTCAGAAAAAAACCCTTTGAGAGTGTTGAAGAGGATTATGAATTTAACTCTGAAAAAGAAAGATTCTGTTTTAGAATATTATGGAAAATGGTAAATTCTAATTTTAAAAGTAAATCTCCATTTTCCTTTTGCAGATTACAAAATTAGGAATTATTTCATTCCTTCTTATAACTTATTTCATTTTCGGTGGGCGTTATTTCATTTTAAAAGGGAGGATTATTGCGACTAATTTGTTTAGGAGTTATTTTTTGTAGCGCAGAAAACTCTGTAAGCTCCATGAGATTTGATTATAAAAAATTATTGGTATTTGACACTAGACATTGAGTCATTAAGATTATCTCAAAAAAAAATTGTGGAAAATCATTTGGTCACGATTTTAAATCACATCAGCCTCAATAATGATAAAAGCTGAAAAGATAGGTAGGACATCCTACAAGCACATCAACGCCCGATTTTAGTTTTATCTATCACATTTTCTGAACCCCTATCAACCTCATGAGGTTTTCGTGAAAAAATGTGGACCATATTTTGGTCCCGCCTTATTAAATGACACGAGTTTCATTGATGATAAATTCTTAGAAGATAGTTAGGCCAATTTTAATTGTTTCTGTTACATATTAGAATAATCTGTAAGCCCTTGTGATTTTCTTTCAAAAAATATTGGTCATCATTTCGTTCACCTTTATCTAAAAGTATCACAATATTGATAAATGCCCAGAAAGCAGTTTTTTTTGTGAATTAACGTTTTGTTTAGGATTTGTATATCCTTAATGTAAATTTACTAATGCAAGCATATAGCACTAATTTTTAGTGAAACTGAAGAGTTGAGGAAGGACCATATGCAGTTCGAACGTACTCATAATAAACACACACACATACCCACCTACAACAGAACACCCAATCGTGACATTTTTTTTGTCACCACCGGGAATCGAAATCGGAAGGAATACATCCATGGCCGATTTTAATTTTATCAATTGCATTCCTTCATAGAACACTATGCCAACTTCATGAGGATTTTGTGAAAAAAAAAAAAAAATTTGAACCACCGTTTGGTCCTACATTATTCAATTAAAGTCGCATTGATGATAAATGCTAATAAGTTATGTAGTTAGGACGACTTAGACGAATCGATGCCAAATTTTAATTTTATCAATGCGTATCTTAAAAGAACCCTCTGAGAGGCACACGGTATTCAATCCTATGGTCCATCCTACTATTAACCCCAATTGTTCAGGAAAAATTTAATACGCCGGAGGACGGCTGTGAAAAATTTCATAAATCTTTCCTGAAATCAAATCGTTTTGTTTGTATTTATGAGAAACTAAATTTAAAAAGTAGAAGTACCGACCGGTCAAAATGACTGCTTGCATTAAGTGTAAACCAGATTTTCTCTATAAAATTTAATTATATATGTTATGATAATATTATGATTTTTTCTAAATCTATGTATTTAATATGACAACAAATATTAAAACTCGTCATAAATTTCCAAAACAATATTAACAAAATAATAAAAAATAAAAAAATTATCAATAAATGTACTGGCTGGTAGTTCTAGTATAATATAGATCATATAAAGATTTAGGCGTAATAAGTTTAATAAATTTTTGAATAAATTTAGCTTCAGATTTTTCCAGGTAAACATCTATCCCTCTACATTTTTCTATTAGTCCCATCAATTGCCAGTATCCACGAATTTTCCAAATTTTTAACATTGTTATGGAATGGCCAAAATTGGCCCCGAATCATACGGCTCACATAAGTAACTAACTGAATACAACTCGAGATTTTCCGAGGTGGACATCAATCCCACTGTACTTTTCTGTTAGTACTGGCAATTGCCATTAATAACGAATTTTTCCAGATTTTTCTCATTATTCTGGAATGGCCAATTTGACCACGAATATTCGACTTACATCTGTATTATTAGATAGAGATTATGCAAGGTAAACATCGATCCCACAATATTTTTTTGTTAGTCCTATCAATTGTCAGTAATTACGAATTTTTCCAGATTTTTGTCATTATTTCGGAATGGCCAAAATTGGGCCCAATTCATTCAACTCACATCTACATATATTACTTGATTTTTGTAATTTAACGGAATACAAATTCAGATTTTGGAACTTTGACATCGATCCCTTTATACTTTTCTGTTAGTCCTATCAATTGCTCATTGTTCTCGAATGGCCTAAATTGGCCCCGAAACATTCCTCACATCTGTGTTACTTGGTTTCAGTAATTTAACGGAATACAACTCAACATTTTGCGAGGTGGACATAGACTTAGACACAGACCAATTCGTTTTCCCAGTTTGAAATTGAATATCCTGTCTCCCAGCGTTACTATGAGCGGTACTATGACGTAAAAAACATGAAGGCTTTAGAGGAGAAACTTAAACATTTCTTTAATGGAACCCTGCAGAATTTAAACACATCGAGGGAACAAGAACTATCGAATTAATTTAGAAAAAGATCAGAGCTGTAAATCGCAGTATTCTAAAAAATACATGTAAGATACGAACAATGTTGGTTTCACTCCCTAAGTGCCTTAGCTTCATTTATTTTTTCCCGTTATCTCCATTTAGGAGCATAGGGCTTATGCTAGGCTGAACCACCTCACTCTTTTGGGGGCTATTTTCTTCAACTCTCCACCGTTCTTTCCAGGTCATTGCTGGCCTTCCCACTTTCCGTTTACGAGATCCGAGTTATGTTGTTTGATGTTTTCCTCAGTGTGAGTCTGCTCCATTTCTACTTGCGTTTTCTGAACTCGGTCTCAATACCTGTATGGAAGGACTGACGCACTGCGCTGATTCTGATTTCATTTATACAAACACAGCTTAGGTCAAATCTCCAACGCTAAAATCGTTACCTTTTAAGAAGGCGGCTGGTAAGACTGCAATTTAGACTGCACCGCATAGCTCTAAATAATACTGATAGGAAAATTAAAACAGGTTAAGATTAATCGAATAATTTATGATATCAACCGATTTTTACCGAGTATAAACCGATTTTTACCGAGTATAAATTTTGTGAAAAACATGTCACACAAATTAGTCTTAATAGGGATTATTCGACTCAAGTTTTGGCGTGATATTGCGTCATACTACCAACTTACAGATATAGCAGAATTTTTAAGATTTTATGTGATTTTCCTGGCTTTCAAGCTTACTTGAGGTTTTTTAGCCATTTACATATTATTCGAGATTTTATAGATTTTTCGAGATTCTTTAAGATTTTAATATAAGAGATTTAAGAAATTCGAGATATTGAGATTTTTAGAATAATCTATATATCTGGGTTTGAATATCTGTAAGTTGCTTTTTGCCTAACTTATTCAAAATTATCAACATTTCGAGATTTTTCGAGGTTTTCTAGTTATTTTTGCGAGAAAGAGTTTTTTTCTTTTGAATTTCTTAGCTTTGAGATTTCTAAGATTGTTCTTAGAATTTAAGTTTATTTTTGATTATTCTAGAACTGTAAAATTATTAGAACTTTTTTGTGATACATTAAGATTTTCGATATTTTCTGGGACTTTCCGAATTTTTTAGTTTATTATTCGAAATTACGTAGCATTCGATGTCATTCGAGATTTTCGATATTACTCGAGTTAAGCTTAGAATTGAATTACGGGTAGACAGTACACTCAAATGAATTAGCTTACAGAGAAGGGATTCCCGAATTATCGTCATTTAACGTTAATATCGTTTAACATTATAGTTGGAGATTATTGGCTGACGTTAATCGCGTGAAGTTACTGATTATTCAAAATGAATGAACCTTCGAAACTATTTCAAATTTACAAGATTCATAATACTGAAAATTGTGCGACGATAGTTAATAGTTTATTAGTGTTGACTTGCTGAGTTAATGCTTTGAGTTGCACCATGATCTGTAACAAGATCATTTCAGATCAATCTTAATCATTTTATCATCTATTGTTGTGGGATGTTTGAAAATAAAATGAAAAACTTTGTTGTTGTCATAGAAAATAGCAAAAGATGGAAATACGAATAATGAATTATTATTGTTTGGAAGATAACTCAAATATTTTTAGCTTTGCGCTTTATTTTTCATAGAAAAATCTGAATTTATTTACGTACTTAGACTAAAAGTTACTTCACGGTATCCTTAGCTCTTGTTCGATTAGAGTGGGTGCGTTTTCTGAGTTTTTCAAACCTTAAATTATTAAAGTGTCCCGTTAGTTTCCAAAGGACACAAGTATAGGGGGTCAACGATCCCACAATACTTTTCTTTTAGTCCTAATAATTGCCAATAACCAAGAATTTTTCAGATTTTTGTCATTATTCTGAAATAGTCAAAATTGGCCCCGAAATATGCGACTCACATAGGTATTAATTGATTTTAGTAATTTAACGGAATACAACTGTACATTTTGCGAGGTGAACATTGATCCCATTATACATTTCTGTTAGTCCGATCAATTGCCAGTACAAAAACCATTACTCTCGGCTACACGGCAGCTTTATAAAAGATAATACTTTTAATTACATTTATTTGTCAAATTGCTAACTCGCAAAACAAGAACTTGTACTTAGTTAAATTACTTACTATTTTAAATATTTATTCAAATATACTCCAATACATTCAAATTTGCTCATTTAGGATTGATTTAAGTTAGCTTAAACTTTAGCAAATGGATTTAGTCCAATGATGATAAATACTTAGAAGGTAGCTAGGACAACTTCATCGATAGCCAATTTTCAATTTATCTACGTCATTTTTTAATGGAATACTTTGTCAATCCCCCACATTTTCAAGACACCAAATTATGAATCATCGTTTGATGTTAATGCTAAGAATCTATTAAAGAAAGCTAAGGAATGCATCAATGGCCAATTTTAATTTTAAATATTGGTCATTGTTAACGTCATTTTATCCAGTGACATCATTCACGCTTAGAAAAATTAGACAGATTTACTCTACCAACTCCATGAGGTTTTCGTTAAAAATATTTGGAACATCGTTCCGTCCCACTTTATTAAATTAGACCAGTCGCTTTGAAGATAAATGCTTAACGGTTCAAGAAGGCATATAGGAATACTTCGAGGGTAAATTTTAATTATATCTATGATATTTCTTCCTAGAACAACGTGAAAATAGAAAACTTACGTTTAATTTTCTGGAAAAGGGAGATGTAAAAAAGCCAATGGTTATCATTCTCATATATTAAAAACTATGCAAATTGATGGGTGATTATAGATTTCTGGTTTTTGGATGATTTTGTTTTGGGCGATTTTTAAGTATTTTTATTTAAACAAATTCAGATAAATCAATTAGGATTACATCCAAGTTAAAACTCAGAACTAATAAACAGCAAAGTATAACAGATCTTGAAAATTGTCACACAATAACAGATCCATTATTAATTATCATTAGGCTTAGAATTCTTAGATTAAAAAATATTCTTTTTGTGAAACCCAAACCAAAAATTTGTTGGATAGTTATTCTTTTTAGAACAAATAAAAGCAAATGAGCTCTAAATGTTATCACATATTTTTAAATTCTTTTGCATAATCACATATTTTTACATATTTCCACTAATTTTACAATTTTCCCATTTAAAAATTTGATAAATCAAAAATATTTTATAAGCCAAATTTTAAATTTAGGCCAACAAATATTTTTTGTAGAAGTTAAAAATGTTTCACTTTGGCCTAAACTCCGCTAAGTTGGATCAATAAATTAAGAACAAAATAAACATCAAATTAAAATATCTCAATAGTTTATCGCACATTATTTGACGCTCCGGAGTTCTTCTAGAAAGCAAATTTTGTCTTTATTGTTTTTATTCGTTAACGTATGTATGTGACTTTAACAAAAATGAAATAATCCACGTTGTAATATTTATCTGATTAGGGCAAAATATGGAAATGCATGCAAAAGGGTTCATCGGAATTTAAATGAATCAAATGCAATTCTATCCCATTTATGCACTTGAGCAATAGTTTTAATTCTATTCATATCAAAATGGGTTCGAACGGAAACTAGTTTTTAATCCGGAAAGTTCTAAGTTATTATGTGTTTTAGGGAAATGTTGAATATTTGATTATATTAAGTGTGAATTACAATCTGCATTATTTGACCAAAATGATAGATTAGAAATCGATCTCGAATAACAATTAAAACACGATGGATTTCACCAAAATTAGAGGGAAATATAAAGGTAACAAAATTACCTTTAATTCTGAATTGGACGTAATGATTGTGAATAAAATTTTAAGTAGAATAATTAGTGCCATTTACGTGAGAAAAGACAACATACGTTTGTGAATTTCAACATATTAAAAATAAAATCTGAATTTCGAGCAAAAATCTGAATGAGAATTTGAATAAAATTGAATAAATTATTGAGTAGGAACTTAAATTGGATTTATAAATTTAAAAATTGAAAAAGTGTTTAATTTGAATCAAGATCTAATCGTAAAATTCCAACCCAGGGCTTGACTAAATATTGAGTGAATTTAAAAAAAAAAAACTCTTCAATTTGAAATTAAACAAATACAATTTTAATTAAGTTACAATTCGAACTAAGACGCCATCAACATTTTGAGTTAAATTTAAAATAGAAAGTCACAAAATGTTTCTGGATTAAAACATTTTGCATGGAATTTAAATAGTACCAATTGTTGTACAGAGTTACTTGGGTTAAAAATTGATTTGGAAATTTGGATTTGCTGCTTGGATTTGAGCTAAAATTGGTGTGAAAATTTGTTGTTCGAAACTATAGATTTAAACAAAATTTTAATTGCAATTAGGTAAGAATTGAGATCCAATACGAGACCTTACTTGAATGTTGATTGTAATTTTGATTACTTGAAATAATAACTTGAGTGAAATTTAAGGTTTTAACAAAGTTTTAACAAATATTTAGGTATTCTACTAATTGATTATTGTAATTTCCCTTTTAATATGTAAGTGCTATTCAGACCAGTAAATTAGTTTAAAATCAAAATGGATTTTAAAAAAAAATTAAGATTTTCAGTCAAAAATTTAGTTCCAAGCTGTTTTCGAAATTGAACAAAATGATAAATGAAAGTAGTATACATAAATTGGTCTACTGCATTCGAAAAAAAAAAAGAAGATAATGAAATTTTAAAGAGAGAAAATTAGCTTGAATGCTAAACTCGATATAATGAGTTTGAGTGAAATTTGAAATAGAAATTGTCTTCTTTATAATGCATTTCAGAAATACATTTGAAGACAATTTCAACTAGAAAATCAGGAATCAATTTTAAACCATAATTGAATATAATCTTAAGTAGGAACTTACATTAGCAATAGAGTTTAAATTACAATTTGATGTAAACAGACAGGACCTTAAACTAGCTGAAAACGTTAATAACAGTTTGAGTGAATTTTAAAAATTTAGTTAAAATTATATTATTCGAGCAATTTCGAATTATTAAAAATTTGACTTTGAATTCAAAATTTAATTAACACAAAATTCTCGTTGCAATTAAGCTAGAAATTATATAATATTTTGTTTTACAAATTAATTAAAAATTCCAACCTAGATTTGTCTAAATATGCTTGATTAGAAATTTGTAGTACAACTTCAGTTTAAGTTGCAAGTGTATTTAAGAAAAATTCGATTGTTATTAGAAATGCTGAGTTAGAGAAGAATTGTTAAATTCGAGTAATTGAGTAAAATGTGAGTAGAAATTGAATTCGAATATTAATTTGGACTTGAGCAAAAACATAACTGTAATGTAGTTTTTAATTTAAAAGTTGAGTTTGTATATCGAATTGAACTAGCAACAGAAAAATTAAAGACTAAGTTTTTTTTTTTTTTTTTTTTTGGGAGGGTGTCATTGCCCAGAGCACTGCGGCCATTGAGGCCTATTGTGAATCCCTAGAGATTTCCTTACGTGAGATATAGGTCTATATTCCTGATAAACGCCGCTGCCTGATGCATATCCACGGCGTTAGGCCACTGGATTAGGTGGATGATAGCATCGCATGTGAATAGTAGGTGTGGGTTATAGATGTGGTCATCTTCATCACCGATCGTAATCAGATGATGAAAAATCCGTTTTGTATCCCACCCATGTCGGGATTCGAACCCGGTACCTCCCGATCCAAGCGCTGCAGCTTTAACCACTGCGCCGGTGTTCTTTTGGAGTACATAAGTATCGCTTACCAGTCCTAATTTTTAAGTGTATAGATGTGTAATTATTTTTGGCTACTTCTCCAGCACTTTGTAACCAAGGAAAGTTAGATTATCCAACTTTATAGCCAAAAACTTGATACATTTTTCTTAATGAGTGAATTGAAATCCTCTTAAGATAAGGTCTAGTTTTGGTTTTCTTGTCAAAATTTAACCATATATTTTTCATTTTAATCACATATTTTGCAATTTTAGTTACATATTTTAGGAACATATTTTTGATTTTCTACAACAAATCCAAATACATATTTTCAAGTAAAGATGTTAGTAACAATAAAATAAAGTGTAAATAAATTAATAGTGTTAACTAAAGCTGGCTAGACATCACATCAGACACCAATAAAAATTAGTATAACAATTACTGGCTGAATTGTAATTACAGTATCGGGCTGCTAGTCAGTCAGTAACAAAATATTCACGGAAAGCAGCCTTCTACTTTGAAGCAATTAAAAAAACTTAGATATCATAAATTTTAATAAAAAAGAAAAATGTTTACCCCACTGATACCCCACTGATGCAAACAAATTCCAAATATTTAGTAAACAACTAAACCATGCGGCTAACTTCAAACAAGTTAAGGATTTTGGTTCATTTAACCGGTACATTTTAATTAATATGAAACACATGTTACATATCTTTTACAATCGTAAACAAACAACAAAATTCACTGTAATATATTATATTTAAGAAATAATAAAACAAAAATTAATTATTTCCATAAAATTATTTACTAATAAATCATATTTTTATTAAGAAATAAATTCTCATAATTCTTATTTTATTTATTTTTTTCCTTTAAGAAAATTCAGCTTAACATTCACCATTGATTGTGAGAGTATGTATAGTAAAAAAAAAAAAAAAAAACTTGTTAACAAACATAAACGTAATAACAATAATTTTAATAATAGTTATAATATGATTATTATATTATTATTATTAATATTAATAATATTGGGTGAGACAGACTATGATATAATAATAATAATAATGACAATAACCGCCTACAAATTTCATATTCGTTTGATTTGGTACAACAACAGAATTTTTTTTTTTTGCTGCACTCAGCCAGGAATAATAAAACACTTAAATGTGATATAATTATTATTAGCATTAACCTTAGAATATTATAAGCAATAAATATTAAATTTTAATTAATAAATAATTTTTAAAAAACATTTTTTTTACGGTTGAATAAATATTTGTTCTAATTGTGTTTATTTAGATTGACTTGGATGCACTTAAAATATTAAACAAAATAATTGAATGATTAATATTCAAAATGTTGTAATAAAAATTAGGCTAACTACCATAATATTATTTCCACATTCCAGCATTATATTATGCTTATTATATTACTAATACCTGTCATCATGTCGACTCAGCATATTTAAAATATAAAAAATCAATTAATTTTATTATTTTGTTAATAAACTTATGTATATTTGTATATATGTATAAATAACAAGGCAACAACAACAACACAAATATTTGCATGCAATTACTAAAAAATTAACAAATAATAAATAAATAATAATTAATCTCAATTACCGCATATGTACATTGTGTATTATATAGATATAGCTAAGCCATATATATTTCACCTTTTGACCCATTATCGTTTCAACACTATCACATTCAACCTTGTTCAACTCTTTTATTATTATAACAATAAACCAAATAATAAAAAACTATTCATTCGTTTCATGTAATTTATAATTTATTTGAATATATGTATGTACAATACGAAAATTTACATGGTCCATAGTTTGTGATGTTGATGATGTGAAAATAAAAAATTTTCTCAATTTTCTATTTATATAAATACTCGTATAATTCAGTATCAAAGATAAATTTCTGACGGTTTTAAAATAAATATTAATTGAACATAAAGGACATAACCCTGTGATATTAATAACAAAAAATCGAATTGTCATTGATCATAAAATTAAATATTTTCTTAAGTCTATATTGTAAAATATGCTATACTCGTTCATTTACTATATATGATACCTAGCTAGTTAATTTCATTTTTATGATCAATTAATCAATAGTTGTAGGTGTCATGGAAATTTACATTTCATAAATAGTTAAAATTAATTTCATTTTTACTTCTTTTATGAGAATTTAAATATTATTCTTGGAATTAAATTAAGTCCACAAATGGGATATATTGACTATTACATTATTTACTTTAACTTGATTTATATTAAATGTAAGGTAATAATTGTAGGCGCGCTTTTGTAGTCGAGTCTGCTCTGTAGATGATAGAGATTATAAAAAATGTTTTTAATTTAAAATTGAATATTGTCAAATTTTTGAATTACAAGTAAGGTTTACATCCATTTAATTATTAGGGGTATTCTTTTCGGAACATTGATCGGCATACCAATTCAAAAATTGTAAAAAGTTCCTCTGTTAATTATAAGCTGAAAATTGTTCTATTCGGCTGAATCATGAAACAGGCTGTCTCGATTAAAACGCTATTCCAAACCATTTAATTTTTTATTAATTTTTTGCAACAATGATTTTTCAGTAGTTATTATATTTTACACTGTAAGTTACCCCAAAATGTATTCGAAGGTGCAGCAAAAAAGCTTTTCCGCCTTATTTGATAGGAACGTACCAAACCGAAAATATTTCGATTAATTAACAACATTTACTGTACTGAAGTAGGTTCTAGTTTCGTCAGTAGAAAAATTTTAGCCACGGCGTAGGATATTTCTCTACTTACACTTTTCCATAAATTATATTCCAAACAATAAATTCACGATAAATCCAGAATTATGACAAAATTCTGATTCATTGGAAACCGCCATATTCCAATAGAGCAACCGTAAAATAACGGAATACAAATACAAAGAGGAGAAATTGTGCAACTGAACTGGTAACATTGCGACTGAACTGGTAACATATGATTGAAAAATGAATTGTTTTTCACAATCCTCGCAGATCGAAACTGAATAACAGAACTCTAAATAATTCCAAAATTCCTCACCGCGACATTTTGGTGCCGAAACCTGAAATTGTGGTTATATTTAAAATCAGTTAGTTAGTTTACTTGGTGATCCTCCTATTTTTCATCTCTAAAATATTTAGTTGATAAACGGTGATAAATATCAAGATAATTACGGAGAGGGTTGCTGTTTATCAAGAAGCCTGTCAACCACCGCCTTGAAGTTATTCCAGACTATCAACCCAGGAAAATTTGAAATTACCTCCGACATCCCAGAATTTTTATTTATTACATGATTTGTTCTCGTAATTAAAAATAAAAAAGAAAAGCAAAATAAAATAATTCTTCTGCTCAGGTGGCCCTGGAAATTTGTTATATCGATTTGAGAATTGTTAGAATATTTGTTAGAATTTAGCAATGTCAATAAATTTATGCCTTCCCTTAGTTAAAAATGAACGAAAAATTAAAAAAATGTTATTGGTTAAGACTAATCCGCAAATTTGATATGACAATATAGTAGATTGTTCTAATGGCTCCCTCTAAGGCAATTCTGAACCCGATTTCCTTGTTAGAATTTTCGCTACATCAATAAATGTGTTGCCTTCCTATAGTTTAAAATGAAAAGTGTTAGGATTATGGTAGCCCTGGAAATTTGTTATGTTGGTTTAGTAAGGGGTCCCATTGGCCAGTAACGGGTACCTTTTTGGCCAATTTTGCATGAATAAATATATTACCTTCCCGAAGTTCAAAATTAAACAAAAAATTTTAAAACTCCATCAAGGTCAAGATTATTGTAAGACTGACCATCAAGGTTGTCGTTTACAGCAAGTACTAATCGCATATACCTTCTACGTTTGAGTTATACCCATTATTAATTTAACCAAGGAAATATGTACCATCATACTCAGCTTTTCACGAAGCCAGAAAGGCGCCACATCGATAACCACATAAGTCTAATAGTGTGATAACCGCCCCTGGCCAGGCAGCCATCGTACACCTTTTTACATATAACAAAACCGAGGAATGGGAAAGGAATGTTAGTGAGGAGAGACTCGGCCCGGTTACAGACACCTAATAAAACCGATAGTTAGTGTTTTATGACAACGCAATGACAACACAATTAAAATATTAATAATAAAACATTGGAACCTGATCGATCTGAAATAATATCTTAAACTAGAATTTATATTTATATAATACTCCAAACCCCCGATTAACAAAATTGATGATAAAATATATTTCGATGTTCTTCTAAAATCAAAAAACAAATTAGTTATTTTTATTTCTACTCTCACTTAGTCCAACCGCTCTATAATTGCAAATATTTAAGTATTAGCTTACAACAATTAAGAAGAATATTAAAACAGCAATAAATATAATATAATCTAAATTCAAATGTAAAGATGTTCCTATCCCTAAAAATAACATTCCTGCTTAACTAGATATTGCCAGAAATTAAAGAAATTAATTAACTAATTCCAGGAATACCACTAAAATCAAAATTAAATTATTAATTGTTTATTACTTCATTCTGCTTAAATAGCTTAAATACTAATAGTTCAACCTTTCCATACTAAATTAAAGTTAATAAATCAACTATAAAAATGAAATAATTAATTAAATAATGAACGATAATTAAATACAAAACCGCGCCCGATTTCTCCGCTCTAAAAGTCCAATAATAAATAATTAAAATAATGAACAATAATAGGTAAATAATGAAGCCGCGCCCGGTTTCCCATCTGCACATTTCACTGCATCCAATCCATTCTAAATTATCAATTAAATTGTAACACAAAAATTTTATTTTTTTAAAAATGTAAAATTCAAATTTAAATCATCCAGATTTTCAACTATATTAGTAAGTTCCAGACGTACCTATAAAATCAAATCAAATTGATAATTATTTAATTGTTTACTAATTAATCTATTCCGTTTAAATTCCAGTGCACAAAAATTAAAAATAATCAAGAACACAATACAAGTTTAATAAAAGAATAAAAGTTTAATAAAAGTTTAACAAAAGTTTAATAAAAGATTAACAAAAGTTTAACAAAAGTTTAACAAAAGTTTAATAAAAGTTTAACAAAAATTTAACAAAAGTTTAATAAAAGTTTAATAAAAGTTTAACAAAAGTTAATTAACAAATTAATAAAAGTTTAATAAAAGGATAAAAGTAAAATAAAAGTTTAACAAAGGTTTAATAAAAGTTTAACAAAAATTTAACAAAAGTTTAATAAATATTTAACCAAAGTTTAATAAAAGTTTGAAAAAAGTTTATCAAAAGTTTACCAAAAAATTAATAAAAGTTTAACAAAAGTTTTACAAAAGTTTAACAAAAGTTTAATAAAAGTTGAATAAAACTTTAAAAGTTTAAAAGTTTAAAGGTTTAAAAGTTAAAAAGTTCAAAAGTTTAAAAATTTAAAAGTCTAAATGTATAAAAGTCCAAAAGTTTAAAAGTTTAAAAGTTCAAAAGACTAAAGTTTAAAAGTTTAAAAGTTTAAAAGTTTAAAAGTTTAAAAGTTTAAAAGTTTAAAAGTTTAAAAGTTTAAAAGTTTAAAAGTTTAAAAGTTTAAAAGTTTAAAAGTTTAAAAGTTTAAAAGTTTAAAAGTTTAAAAGTTTAAAAGTTTAAAAGTTTAAAAGTTTAAAGTTTAAAAGTTTAAAAGTTCAAAAGTTTAAAAGTTTAAAAGTTTAAAAGTTTAAAAGTTTAAAAGTTTAAAAGTTTAAAAGTTTAAAAGTTTAAAAGTTTAAAAGTTTAAAAGTTTAAAAGTTTAAAAGTTTAAAAGTTTAAAAGTTTAAAAGTTTAAAAGTTTAAAAGTTTAAAAGTTTAAAAGTTTAAAAGTTTAAAAGTTTAAAAGTTTAAAAGTTTAAAAGTTTAAAAGTTTAAAAGTTTAAAAGTTTAAAAGTTTAAAAGTTTAAAAGTTTAAAAGTTTAAAAGTTTAAAAGTTTAAAAGTTTAAAAGTGTAAACGTTTAAAAGTTTAAAAATCTAAAACTCCAAAATTCAAAAGTTTAGAAGTTTAAAAGTTCAAAAGTTTAAAAGTCTAAAAGTTTAAAATTCTAAAAGTTCAAAAGTTCAAAAGTCTAAAAGTTTAAAAGTTTCAAAAGTTTAACAGTTTAAAAGATTAAAAGTCCAAAAGTACAAAAGTTGAAAATTCAAAAATTTAAAAGTTTAATAAAAGTTTAACAAAAGTTTAATAAAAGTTAAATAAAAGTTTAAAAGTTTAAAAGTTTAACAGTTTAAAAGTTTAAAAGTTTAAAAGTTTGAAAGTCTAAAATTCCAAAATTCAAAAGTCTAGAAGTTTAAAAGTTTAAAAGTTTAAAAGTCTAAAAGTTCAAAAGTTCAAAATTCAAAAGTTTAAAAGTTTAATAAAAGTTTAACAAAAGTTTAATAAAAGTTTAATAAAAGTTTAATAAAAGTTGAATAAAAGTTTTAAAGTTCAAAAGCTTAAAAGTTTAAAAGTTCAAAACTTCAAAAGTTTAAAAGTTCAAAAGTTTAAAAGTTCAAAAGTTCAAAAGTTTAAAAGTTCAAAAGTTCAAAAGTCCAAAAGTCTAAAAATTTAAAAGTGTAAAAGTTTAAAAGTTTGAAAGTTTGAAAGTCTAAAATTCCAAAATTCAAAAGTCTACAAGATTAAAAGTTTAAAAGTTTAAAAGTCTAAAAGTTAAAAAGTTAAAAATTTAAAAGTTTAAAAGTTTAATAAAAGTTTAACAAAAGTTTAATAGAAGTTTAAAAAAAGTTTAATAAAAGAACAAAAGTTTAATATACGTTTAACAAAAGTTTAATAAAAGTTTAACAAAAGTTTAATAAAAGTTTAATAAAAGTTTAAAAGTTCAAAAGTTTAAAAGTTCAAAAGTTCAAAAGTTTAAAAGTTTAAAAGTTTGAAAGTCTAAAATTCCAAAATTCAAAAGACTAGAAGTTTAAAAGTTTAAAAGTTTAAAAGTCTAAAAGTTAAAAAGTTCAAAATTCAAAAGTTTAAAAGTTTAATAAAAGTTTAACAAAAGTTTAACAAAAGTTTAATAAAAGTTTAACAAAAGTTGAATAAAAGTTTAAAAGTTCAAAAGTTTAAAAGTTTAAAAGTACAAAAGTTTAAAAGTTTAAAAGTGCAAAAGTTTAAAAGTTCGAAAGTTCAAAAGTTCAAAAGTCCAAAAGTCTAACAGTTTAAAAGTGTAAAAGTTTAAAAGTTTGAAAGTCTAAAATTCCAAAATTTAAAAGTCTAGAAGTTTAAAAGTTTCAAAGTTTAAAAGTCTAAATTTAAAAAGTTTAATAAAAGTTTAACAAAAGTTTAATAGAAGTTTAACAAAAGTTTAATAAAAGTTTAACAAAAGTTTAATAAAAGAACAAAAGTTTAATAAACGTTTAACAGAAGTATAACAAAAGTTTAACAAAAGTTTATTAAAAGCCTTATAAAAGTTTAAAAGTTTATAAGTTCAAAAGTTCAAAAGTCTAAAAGTTTAAAAGTTTAAAAGTTAAAAATTCAAAAGCCCAAAAGTCTAAAAGTTCTAAAGTTTGAAAGTTCAAAAGTTTAAAACTGTCCAGGTCGTAAGTAAATTACTTAGTTAAAAAACCCTAATCCCTACGAATCGTTTATTAAATAAAATTTCTACAAAATTTTTTTTTTTTTTTTAAATCGCACTCAACCCTCAAGGACCAATATCGGCCATTGCCAACAATGATGACCTAGGTTTGGCTAGCATATGGAATAGGCCTCTATTACTTAATTAAAAGCCCTAATCCATACGAATCGTTCATTTAATAAAAGTTCTACAAAATACCCTCTTTGAAATCACACTTCAACTTTAGAACGCCATATACCGTTTTTTAAAGAACACTCAAGAAATAAATCAATTAAAATTACTTTAATATCGAACGAACAAGAATTTGTAATATATTTTGATTTGTTGTAATTTAGCTAGAGCTTGATTTGTTTTTAAAATACTTTTCTAAATAATACTCAATTTTTTGAAATTACACTCAATCCTCCCACAAGAAACCGAACGTTTCTACCAAAATCAAACAACAATACAACATGAAACAACGCACAAAATACAAAACAAATCTAAAACACTTTTCTGTTTTTTTTTTTTTTTGGATTGTCTCTTACCAATTTCAATGAGACAATATTGTCAAATCACACTTCATACTCTTTAAACACACCACTTGTAGCTTTATGATTTTTTTTTATCAATCAAAACAAAATTAACACAGGCCATTTCACTTTAGAAGCTCAGATTTTATTTTATTTATAAACCACAACTGTTGCACTCAAAATTTCACGTCTAACTTAAATTACATGCATCACAAACAACTTTATTATTACTTTTAACAATTAATTAATCTAAATTAACACTTATTATTATTTTATTTTAAATTTTAATTAGCACAGCAAAAAATATGACTTCTATATCCTGCACTACCTGTGTCTATGATACTATATTTAAAATTAAAACAACCACCGTTTAAAGTCAGATACACCGTTGTATGCAGATTAATAATATCAATAAAATCATTTCCGTGAATATTAAAGTATTGTGTATTAATTATTTCGCTCGAGTCGACCACAATATTGGCGCAGTTGATAGGATCTTTTTCTATCGAGCTAATTAAAACTAATTGTCGTAGAATTGTTGGATGATCAACAAGGACGGAGATAATAAAAGTTTGAAAACGGAAAGTGTAACACCACCTGTTTCACCTCAACTACCGCAAGTATTTTTGCAAAAATCACAATCATCAGGTGCTACTCTAGTTAATGGGAATGCTGCAGTTGTACCGAAGGTGATAAAAAACATAATGTCCGTAACAACCAGTTGTATTGAACCGTTCGATATCGTTAAACTGGAAAAATGGGCGAGTTATTCTGCACGTTTTGATTTATACTTGCAAGCCAATGAGATCGAGGCAGAGTCGCGAAAACGTGCGAATTTCCAAACAGTTTGCGGACCGCAACTCTTTGATCTCCTCATCTCATTTGTATCACATAAAGAGGTAAGTAATCTTACCCGCAAGAAGAAAATAGAGATTGTGGCGGCTCGCTCATTTATATTCTATTTTTTTTGCATTCACGCATCATCACCGCTAGTTCGCACGCGAACTCATTTTACGCAAAAGAACACACATATGTAATTTCAGGCATACCAACGGAGCGACGCCACAAAACAAAACGAAAACACAACACAAAATAGAAAAAATTAAAAGTAAAAATCAGTCTGCTCTCGATCTTCAAAACGGCGACATGCCGCCCACCTCGCGCGTGGCTTAAAACACCTACAAATGGTGGTGAAAAATAAATTAATTTATGTTTACTTAATAAATAAAATATAACAAATTGTATTAAATAAAATAAATTAAAATTTAATAAACAAAATAAAAAATATTAATTACAAAATTTAATTGTGCGTGTTAAATTTATTTAACAAACTGATTTATAATCACATTAACAACAACGTTATAAGATACTCTAAAAAATCATTTTTCTCCCAAACCATCTGAAATTGCGGCGTTCTTCAAATTTTTTAACGGGACCAATTACCAGACGAACTGTTCGCCACGTATTTTGCTGACTTACATCGATTGGCTGTGGATTTTAACTTTGCTTTCTCATTGGATAAGATGTTGTGTAATCGACTAGTTTGTGGCCTACGAGATGAAGGACTGCAACGAAATCTCCTAGCCGAGGTAGGGTTGAACCTGACCCAGGTTATCAATCGAGCTCAAACAAAAGCATCGAGCAGCAACAAAAAATCTCCGTAATATTCGTCATATGGGAAAAGTTCAGCAAATTTCGAGACCGCCATTCCTACAAAAACTGTTTGTAATGGATGTGGTGCATCACATGCTGACCTTCTGCTTAAGCAACACCGATCAACAAAAGGAACAAGCACAATCGTAACCAATCGAAATCGAGAGTTAACCAAATATTGCCATTGGTTGATTGGAAAAATAGGACAACTAGGGTCAAACTATACGATCATAACGTTCAACACCTTTAAATCGATTTGGCCGTCTTCTCATCCTGAGATTTCAAAAGGTGAGTAGAATTTAATGGATTTTCAACGCAATCCCATTCCAATTGTCGGGATTATTGATGTAGACGTGTCGCACAATGGCCAAACCATCCAGAATCTGCCGATTGTCACTGTGGGAGGCACGCGATACAACGTTTTGGGTTGTAACTGGTTTTTACTGTTAGGGATCTGTTTACTATTAGTCAACCGTGTCGATGCCAAGCAACCAGTAGAAGACGTTGTGAAAAAGTTCCAGCATCTATTCAGTAATAAGCTGGGCTGTTATACTGGTTCACCAATGGCTTTACAAATCGATAACACCATTCATCCAATTCGGTTACCTCTGCGACGAATTCCAATCGCCATCAGGAGCCAAGTCGAAGCTGAATTGAGCAAGGCATTTTGAAATCGGTAGAATACTCAGACTGGACCACATCCATCGTTCCAGTACCGAAGAGCGATGGCACCGCACGAATTTGTGGAGGCTATAAATCAACGCTAAATAAGGTGTTGAAACCACACTGTTTCCAGATACCAGCAATTAGCACACAGACGAATAATTTTTGCTAAATTGGATTTAGCACAGGCTTATCAACAATTATCTGTCGATCAGCAATCGTCTAGGCTCCAGACGATAGTGACCCACAAGGGAGCTTTCCGAGCTACCAAATTAAAATTCAGAATTTCATCTGCTCCTGGGATATTCCAAAATTTGTTCAAGGGATTGCTCAGAGGTATTGAAGGCGTTCTTTCGTACTTCGATTATATCGTCGTCACCGCGCGCGACGAAATTCAACTCGCTAAGCGATTAACCGAAATTTGATCGACAATTGGCAAGAATGGCTTTCGTCTTAAGCTAATAAAATGTAAATTTGGCGTACCAGGTTTGACCCCAACCACGGAAAAGGTACACGCCATCACAAATGCATCACCACTGTTTGACAAGAAACAATTACAAGCGTTCTTGGGCCTCCTGAATTTTTACCACATTTTCTACCGCAAACGGCAACCGTCGCCGAACCATTGCATCGTCTTCTAGATCAGAACCAAAAGTGGGAATGGACCAAAATTCATCAAGAGGCATTCGATGATCTAAAAAATATGGTAGCGTCCAAGCAAGTTTTGATGTACTATAACGAGAAACTGCCTCTCTTTTTGTGTGTGATGCCTCGCCGTATGGTCTGGTTGCCATACTCTGTTACCGTATGACCGACGGGGCTGAGAAACCGATATCGTTTTATTCGAAAACACTGTCAAAAGCTCAGCGAAACTACTGTCGCCATCGTAGGAGGAGTTAAACAATTCCACGAATTTTTATTTGGTCGACATTTCACCATTGTCACCGATCACAGACCGCTCTTGGGAATATTTAATTCAGACAAACAAACTCCAAAAATCATCTCAACTACAATGCTACGCCGTATAATATTTCTGAGTGCCTATGATTACAATATCATTCATCGCGCAGGCGTGAAAATGGGAAATGCTGATTTTCTAAGCCGTCTGCCCTTACCAGCACCTGAATAAACATCCGACGAAAGTGATGATGTCCTCATGATCGAAACTTTAACGAAAGCGGTACTCGACGCCGAATCTATCGCGAAAATGACATCAAATAACTCTCTTTACCAGAAGCTTCCTGTAGGCGAAGAAAATCTCAAACCATTCCTTAATCGCCGAAATGAAATCTCGTGCATCCAAGGATGTTTATTGTGGGGACATTCCGGACATTCTGGAATTGTTCGTATGAACTTTTTGGCCCGAAGTTATGTTTGGTGGCCAAGCATTGACGCCGATTGCGAACAAAAGGTCAGGGCATGTCAACAGCAAGCAGCTGTTCATTATTGTGAAACCACACAACGACCGTGGTCCCGTCTTCACATCGATCATGCCGGCCCGTTTCGAGAAAAGATTTTTTCATCATCATAGACTCCTTCTCGAAATGGTTATAAGTGGTCATCGTCAAATGTACGTCATTATGATGGAACGGTATTCTCATCCGAAGAGTTCCGTGACTTTTGTGAATCAAATCTGATCCGCTACATTCGGGTAGCCCCATGCCACCCATCATCGAACGGACAAGCGGAAAAATGATGGAAACCGCTAAGAAGTTCCTGAAAAAATTACCAAACGATGCCGATGTCCAATTGAAGCTGTCTCTCAGTTCCTAATTAGCCAACACATTACACCATCGCCGACTACAGGACGATCTCCATCTGAGCTACTATATAAACGGCAAGTTAAAACATATTTTTATTCTATAGGGGCACAAAATCAAGCATTGTCAAAAAATCGACAAACCACCGAGATTATTTGAAGAGAGTGACCGGGTCTGGTGTAAGAATTAGGCAAGAGAGTAGAATTGGATCACCGCCACCATTCAATCAGCTACCAGACCATTGTCATACAGAGTTCGGCTCAAGTCTGGTCAAATTCTGAAGCACCACGTCGATCAGCTGAGAGCTCGTGCCGCCGATCAACTTGATGTCAATTCACCGTTATCTGTTGCAACTCAAACAGACACATTACAAACAATATCGTCGACAACTCGAAAAAGCGGCTTAGGCACCTGCTTGCAATAATATTTCCGTTAGCAGAGGTGGATATGATTGAGGCCGGTTTGCATACTTGTTCGATGATATACGACTCCCACGGAACTCAATTGAACCATTCTATGCGGTGATTATTCAAAAATGCAGTCGTTTCAAAACCAATTTACCACATCAATTGAAGCAAACAATTCATTATCTATATAATTGACAAATTTCAGTACTTGAAAGGTTTTCTAAAAGGAGATGTGGTAAACCTGATTCGACAGTTGGCCTTAACCGAAGCAAATTGCTTGGAAGCAATGAATAACCTTGAAACGATATGATTACTAACGATATGCGAGCAATCCGATTCTGTGACAGTTAAAGTATTACGATTAATTTTTCACTTCTCACCATGGGAGACTCTAGAACCATGGCTATTGCAATTGGAGAGCACAGCATTCCAACGATATTGATCGCCGAAGTGTCATCGAAATATTAGACTTCATTTCAAACCGCCGTGATGCACTAGAATCATGTGCTCTAACAAAACGGACCACTAAGGTACAAGATAATATGTTACCATTGTGCAGGCGCCTTACCACATATCACCCGTCCCAAAGCTTTTCCATGTTAAGTTCGTCACGAACAATATTGTCAACAGTTTTAGTTAAAATTGGCTGTAATTGGAGCACTATTGGGAAGCTATTTATTGAATAAGTGAAAGCTGTATTCATAGAATTGACCTTAAGAGAGTAGGAGCTCCTGTAATTGTGAATGGCCTTGGTGAAAAGCGAGCGGGTTGTACCGCAGGGGCGGATTAACGCCTGGGCAAACTAGGCACGTGTTTTCATGCCTTTGGTTTTCACACTGGGCCCTTATTCTTGGATTCAATCAAAAAAGTCGCGCATGACTTTAGTATACAGAAAGTTAGAAAGTTAGAAAGAAAGTTACTGATGACTTTTTTCGGGAGAATATCAAGAAAGTTTTTCCATATTTGTTTCATATGACAGAACAGCTCATTTAAATTCCTGCAACTTTCCTTTTTTATTCCTTGCTCAACTTCTGCCCATAAGTTATCTTGACTGGGTTAAGGTCAGGGGCTTATCGCCCAAAGCATCACTTTTATGATCCATAAACGAAGGACGCTCTAAGTTTACAGTGTGTTTTGGATTGTTATACTGTTGGAAAATAAATGAAACCGGCACGTTTTCGAAGGAATAAGGCGCCATCATAATTTCCATATTATCTTTATACATGCGTTGCTCCACCCGCTTATTAATTATAAATAGTGGCTTAAAGCCGCACCATAAAAATGGTTCCAAGCCATGATGTTCCTACCTCCGTGCTTTATGGGCTTAATAGTTTATATGGGGTCCAATTTTTTTTCGGTCCTCTCGGCTTTTTTCCCTTCCGTTCAATCTGTTCGCTTTTTCATTTTTTAAACAAATTGACAGTTTTAATAAAACGGAGCGAACAGAACGGATATATTCTGAACTTTTATATCTATAAGCGGATACCCATTTGTGGTGTCACTTGATTTTAAAATGCTCATACAATTTTTAATTTTGAAGTTTCAGGGTTCTAACCCGTCGATACCCTTAAAATTACTTATTTTGAGACAAGCGACAACGGAATCAACAATGCGGAAAACAAACGTTTAGGACATGGAAAACTGAGAAGAAAAACCATACTTTTCAGCTTTTAGTGGGAAAACGGAATTTTTGCATGTAAATAAAAGCTTGTCTGGGCCGAATTTTCTTATTGTTTCAAGAAGGCCCGAAAACGAACGCGTGATAGGGCCCGGCTTTTCCTTAATAAGTTAACAATAAAAATTCCACTAGGGTAAATCTTTAATTCTTCCAAAGCTAACAACATGCCTTCCGTCAGTTAGCATTAACAAGGGCAAATTTCCCATCCTAGAAACAATCAATTTGGCAGATCCATATTTTAATACTCCTGGAGAAATCGACATAATATTTTGCAACGACGTGTTTCATGGGTATCATGATGCCAACGAAAATCAATATCGAGACTCATATGTTTTCACAAACTACAAGATTAGGTTAGATCATTAGAGGCCAATGTTAGGAAAATCATGATAATATTACTACCAGCTTTCATGTATCTGCAGGCTGCAGCTATTACGAAGATTTTGAAAACTTAAGCTAACAAATGTCAAACTGGTCAAAGCTGAATAACAATGGGCATTACATAGCTAGATTACCATTTAATGGAACAAAAGATTTACATGGGGCTTCATTATAATAAGCGGTCAGAAAACGCTTACCAGCCATAGATCAGAAATAATACAAATACCACATGTTTGAAGTAAAATATGAACATTTTATGGAAAATTATTGTAATCTTGGCCATACTGGGCTCATCCTACTAATGAATTGGTCGTAGTTACTCGCTGAAAGAAAATTTACACGCCGAATAATCTAGAATTGAACAACACTGACAGTGTAAAGATAACGAGGCTACATTGGGATCTAGTCCAAAATACATTAAATTAATTGATATTAAATGTCATTGCTATCAGTAGCGTCGCGAATAATTGACCCTCTTGGATAAATCTATTCCACAACCATATCAATTAAGTTGTTCAAATTTCAATTCCAAGATACCTCAGAATTGGTATATTGCGCTATCGATTCGGATAATTGGTGCAAACATCAGTGTTGCCCCAACTGAGCAAGTTTCATTACCCGCAGTCTAGAATTAAGTTATGTAGTTTTATCGGGTCAGTTGGTAAAATCATTCTTTGGCAATAAATTAGTGTGACATTTTCGCCTAGGGGGACTCCCGAATAGTACTAGCTTGGCAGTTCATCCTAAAACAAGAAAAATTTTTGTGGCTTTGAACCAAATTTCAGAAGTAATAGAGACTATTCCTAGGTTGTATTTGCCATTGAGAGATAATCCAGCTGACCTAGGATCCCGTGAAATAGTTCCTTCTAATTTAATCCCGAGCGAACTATGATGGAATGGTCCCAACTGGTAAGCAAAAAATAATGAACAACGGCCAAATAATCCTCGATCATTGGAGAAAATACATTTATGACTACTTTCATGTTCATGTTCATATTGGTATTTGTACTCCGTTATTTTAAAACATTTTATCGTTGCAGAAAATGTATTTCGTATATTTAGTTATGTATATAAATTTATTTCTTTAATTAAATTTCAAACTCGACAAAAAGCTGAAAAATCAAACACCACCAAAGCCAGAAAAATCACTAACACTTGACGAATTATTTCTTGCAGAAAATTTGTGTATTCGATGGGCACAAGTATAGATGATAAGTATGAAAAAAAATATCCGATTACAAGCTCGGAACAATCTATTAAGCTTAACACGGTTTCTAGATGAGAATGTAATATTAAGAGTTGGTGGTAGAATTTAACATGCAAGCTGCCAATAATACTACTTAAAACTAATGGGCAATCTACCCTAGGATCGGGTTTCATCATGTCGACCATTTTTAAGCACCGTGGTTGATTTCGCGGATCTTATATGTATCCCACACTTAAGTATTATTGGAAGCATAGGTCAAATCAGCAAAGCAGCATCTAAGAAGAGGGGCTTAACAAGTTAACATAATCTTGAGTATCTATGATTATCGTAAAATAAGGGCTGAGGCATAATGCCCGAAAAAAATTAGAGCTTTAATTCGCAATGAAAGTATATTAGCTCTCCAAATGTTCTTTGGCTGGTTTACCACTATTTTAAAGCGAAATAAAATCCTGGGATATTATTTCACTTTCATCACTAAGTTATAGGAACTTTAAAATATTCTGGTTCTTATTTAAAAAATCGGTGTTTCATGAATTTTAATGCGAATTGAGGCCCTACATTTTTTCCTTCAATTCACTTCTATTCTACGAAAGATCTTATTTGATGGAGGGAAGGGTCACCAATTCTAATTTATTCTAGTAATATTTTATGAGCCGGAATTTCTAGAAGCACAAGCTAATTAAGTAATTTATATTTGATTTTAGAATACTAAAGCATTGCAAGCTGGCATAATTTCAACTTTAGTTACAGATAGATAGATTATTGGTTTAACCTAGGTATCTGCAATCTTGCCAATTATGTCACAACTAACGAGACTTTAACAAGAGGCTGTATGGTGACACCGACCATCTCCAATCGAACAATTCCGTTCGTCGCTTAAATCTTCGTACATACAAATTTAACAAAAGACTAAAGCGACGAACCCTATTTTCGAATATTAAAAATGTACTAAACAATGCAAGTCAAGTACGAACACACTGATTTAGCGAATTATATTCACTAAATCAAAAAATTCAAGGAAACCCCTCATTTCTATGTGTTTTATACCCACACAAATAATTAAGAGGAAAAGAAGTTTGTCTGTGTATTAAATCAATAAGATTCTTTCGGCTTTTTATAGACAAAATATATTAACAATAATGATATATTTTAACATTATTATTAATATATTTCCGCAAATACCATACAAACGAATCAACCATTAGGATAATTCTGAATTGAGCGCCCATATTGTAAGCAGACTAATTTCTATTAATTTATAGCAGAAGAAAATTACAAAATAGGTATTACTATAAAGGATGATTTTACGCCAATTAGCATCAAATTTACGTGAAACCCTTGCAGAGAGGGTTGGATAAATAATTACACCATACCTTGAAATTACCAGAATCATAAGAACTACACCGTTGGCACGTATAGAGTCAGTACGCAAATTAACACAGCTACCCATAGTGATCAAGGAAGAAATTCTTCAAACAAAAGTTTGTCACACAAAAGGGATAAAATTATAAAAAAGGAATTTAAACAGACATCGCTGTAGCCAAAAGCAACTAAAGACGGACTTCACCAAAGAAGGAAGAGCACCAAACAGGGATAATGGTGGATCAAAAATTTCAAGTATAGATGATCTGCGTTGTAAATAACACATTTTGGGAAATTAAAAAGGAAGCAACAGGAGCAGCGAAAGGATTTGCTTACTATCAGATTGTCAGGGTTAGGCCGATAGGAGCAAAGTTATTTTTCATAATATTATATTGGGTTATCTTCATTATGTGACGACTTAAGTAAGTTTGATATATTAAGATGGGGATTTAAAAACTTTCTTTACTTTGATACTTTGAGGTCTGTAGCTTCAGATACAAAAATAATGTAGCGCTTGAAGGATATTTGATGCCCGTTATTAGAAAAATGTTGGGATAATCAATAATTTTTTTGGATCCTCATGTTAGTTAAAAGCTGCAGATACTGGACAGCGGCGTCAGTTAAAAGCCAATTTCACAAATTGAAATTAAACCTTTCTAGTTTGTAAGTTGTCCAGATGTTAATGTAATGTACCAAACCAAGATTTTTAGGTATTTGGGTTGACTGTGACTGATTAAATATTCAGTTTTGAAAATATTTATAAGCTCGTAAAGTTGTTAAATATGTATTACAAAATACCTTATAAATAATATCGAACAAATATTTTATTTTATCTACTATATTTATTCGGCTTGTCGATTATAGTTTAAATGTCAAACCGCAGTAAAAAAAATTGATGCAAGACCGCACTGAAGGTAATTTCCGCAACTGTTAATTAAAAATGACTTCTAAAGGTTTTAGAAGTAACCGAATACATAAAAATTGTGTAACACCTTCTCGAAATTGACCTGAAAAATGCACCCGTATCATTAACATATTTCATCAAATTTGAGGTCAATTTTAATTTGTAGGTATATTGATATGTACGCGCGTAAGCATGCGCGCGCTTTCATACATTTAAATTAATTTCTAAATTTATTAAAATCGATTACAAACAAAATAAAAATGAAAAATATAACCAAACCTTACGGAAGACAATGTGCCCATGGAGTAAAAAATATTAAACCACCAATTAAAGTATTTAGATAAAAAAAAATAAAAAATTTTTTTTTTTACAAATTATCGCCACAGGACATATCAAAAATAATTTATTATAATTTACATGCAATACTTAATTACACTCAATTAATTCAAAACTATAAATAAAAATTCATTTGCATACAAAGAAATTAAATTACAAAATTAACAAAACAAATCTTTAAATTCTTGCATCATCAACTAATGTATGTATTTATGTAGCTATATAGATGAGAAAAATCCACCTACAATTATTTATTACCTTTCGTAAATTCAAATCACTTAGTACAAAACCTAGCAAAAAATAGTATTAGTAACAAACGAAAAAATAATTAAAATTCAATCTTACACAATAATGTCATTAATTAACTTAAAAATTTAAAATGAATTTATTGATATTATACCTGTAATGATATTAAAATGCGTTTCACTCGCTATATTGAATTAAATTTTATTACTCTAGTACTCTGGTGCAAAGAAGAAAACTAAAAGGTAATTATCGTGTCTTCTTAATTGTTAACACATTTTATACCTCGCGTATTTATTCTATCTGTTTCGTTTACTTAAGGTGTAATTTAAATTTTTACTTCTTCTAATACGTGAAGTTGTCACTGGCTTGATTATTGACATTTATGTTAATTACTATGGTTATAAGAATAATTATCGACAAAGAATTTTATAAATTGCAAGTGTGAATCTTTAATTACGAGGTACACGCACATTAGTATTTTTATAACACCTTTTTTTTGCATTTGTTGTTTTAACACCAGAATTTCAACCCATCGTTATCTGATCGAATATAATTTTCACAACATGTCATTAAATTTAAACAACTAACGTTAATAATAATAATACGTATACCTGTTTTGTTATTAAGACAAGTGCCGCCGTCGCGCACCATGACAATCATCAATCGTATATATAGCATTTCAAGACATAACTATGACACAAAGTAATTGAAATTAAACCAATAAATGTCCATCAAGCTCGTGACACAAGCACAACATACAAAAAAAAAAAATCTTACTATCACAATCTTAGATTGGAGTACAGGATAATATACCAACGTATTTAACAAATTTATGCAATAAAATTTAATGTCAATTCTACTAGAGTATATATTATTTACATGCATACATACATAAAATTTAATTAAGCGCGTGCCAAATACCAACCAACTAACCAAAAATCACACAAAGCTTAGAAATTACATAAAATATTTCTTATTACAAAATAGTTAACCTCTTAACCCGTTATTAATTTTTATTTCAAATTTGTTTTTGTTTTTTTTTTTTTTTGTGTGTGTGTGTTTTCGATAAGAATTAAAATAATATGAATCGAAAAAAAATTGACATTTGAGTGACATAAAGGTAAGAAATATAAAAATCTACAATCTTATGTATAGAGAAATACTCGTAAAATAAACAATTCAATAGTGTAGTACATTACTCGTATATAGAAGTTAATATACGAGGACTAGAGAGCATAAAAAATGTCCAATTTCAACTTGCTGCCATTATTTTTTGTTGCTGTTTTTTTTAAGAAAAACTTGAGATTTTTATCAAAATTTTATAGAGTTTTTTACGCGAGTATTTGTCACGATTCAATATAGTCGAGAGAATAGACTTTGTGGTTTGGTATTTTGATTGATTTATCTACGGATCTCACCGGTAGTTTATTTTTATAGTTGGATATTATAGTATGGGCAAAGTAATTTTTTTTTGTGGTGGATAGCCTCGATATAGATATTTCTTAACATTTTTTTTTTTTTATTTAATGTTTGTTGATCAACAAATTGGTTTTAAAGTTTAAGATTTATTTTTTTTTTTTTTTTGTATTCAATTCAACTTGTAAACTTGTAAAGAATGCAAATATTTATTATTGACTTACGTTATAATTTTTTTTTTTTTTTTTAGTTTATAGAAAAGGTGAATTTTTGTATGACATTTTTTATTGTTCACATTCCAGTTGGTATTTAGTTTATTGAGAAATGAAAGTGAATTTATTGGATTGGCAGATGGTGTATGGTGAAAAAGTAGTTTCATTTATTTGTATATGTTGTGGGACGATGGTTTTAAAACTTGTAAGATTTTTTTTAGCTTTGGTGTAAAAAATTAATTTCCTACTGAATTGCCAATTCATTGTGCACATTCTAAAGTATAATACCTCTAAAACACACTTCACATCGTGAATAAAATTCTTTGGTGTAGCTTGGCGGGCTTAAGTCCAAGTGGATTCCATACATTACGCATATTTCCTAAATTTGTGTCCTGAGATTTAGCGTATTTGAAGGTGAAAAGGAGCTTTTAGAAATATCAATAGCTGATGAAAAATACGTCTAATCACAAATTTGGTATATTGGACCGGAAGTCGTGTTTAAATTTTTATTTTTAATGTTTTCAATTGGTAGTACTAGTTAAAAAAAACATATTGTAGAAAATGATTTTTTGTTGTTGTTTAAAATACAGGGTGTCAAATATTGAGAAAAATGATAAACATGATGTTGTGTTTATGGCTATAAAAGGAAAAATAAATATCCAATATTTATGATATAGGCCTCGTTTTAAAGGTAAGTTAATACGGATTAATAAAAAAATATAAAAATGGTAGGTTCTTTAATTTATTCTGTAATATCCCATAACAGTAACTTCTTATAATTACATGACGTCATCTTTTATGAAATTCTCCCTGCCCCAGCCTAAACGTGACGACAATCAATACTCCTTCCCCAAACAAAAGCGTAACGTAGTTTAGGGATAGCCCATAAAGCTATTAGTAAAAAAATAAATTTTAGTAAGGTCATTTATTTTGTTAATTCCAACCCTAAAAATGCGTCCCAATATATTACGTTCAGATACATAAACCGTAACGTTATCTTTTGAGAAGGGGTAAGTAGGCCTGTAAAACAACATAAAATATAACCAATGGTTATTGTTAACATGTTTTGGTATAGAATAGTGTTTAAATTAATATTTCAGTTAGTTTAACTTGTGAAGTTCTATTTAAATCATTTGCTTATTTAAATAACAACAAAAGTATTTCAAATAATAAGTGTTGGGTACAAAAAGTGTTGTAACCCGCTTCCTGAGTTAAAATGTTCTAAAAGTTTAAGAAATGTTAATGATTATATTAAAATTCGTTTGCCGCGCTCGATTTGTACATCATGTTATTACCGGGTGACTAATAAATGTCAAAAAGTTAAAAACGAGGTATCACCGGTTAATAATTCATTAAATTCACCTGTTACTCCGTAGACATCATCAACAGTCAATGACGAGAATATTTCGAGTATTAGTGACAGTGAGGAATGCCAAATAAAAAGTGCTCTCGTTCGTGAAAAATTTAATAAGATATTACCAGATATTGGCATGTCCCCTATATATCCAAGTAAGTTGGAATCCAAGCAATAACATGAGCAGAAAAAATTATTAAATTTAACTACCACATTACCGAAATCATCAACATCTTTGGTATCTGGACTCTTTTGACTCACTCAGAGGAAAATCATTATAATGCACGTCTTTATGATGAATTCATGGATCAACTAAAAATCAAATTCGGACATTTGGAGAAAAATTGTTATAAAATACAGCTGCTGTCTACCCTGCCGAAACCTCTAACTATACAGCAAATCCAGGAAGAATTCAACACAACCCAATATAAGGTACGGACAGCAAAAAATATTCAAAACAAGAATGGGTCACTGAGCCTTCCAGCACCCAAAGTTGGAAAACGGATAAACTCAGGCATTCAGTGCTAGAATATTATAACGATGATGATTTTAGTCGTATAATGCCTGGAAAAAACGATTGTTTAACTATAGATAAAGTTAAAGTTCAGAAACGTCTAATGATGTGCACATTAAAGGACTGCTGTGAGGGCTACAAGTTGGAATTTAAGGATGATGAATCAAAAATAATTGTTTTTTCTAAATTTTCTCTGCTACGTCCTAAAAACCGTGTTCAACCAGGAAGCAGCGGAACGCATACAGTTTGCGTTTGTATAATACATCAAAATTTCAAATTAATTATTCATGGAACTAGGATGGAAACTGTCACCAATGGAAAAATTTCGCGATACCAGGACTGCATTTCATTAATACTATGTAAAGATCCAAGATCAATAGGTTATCTTCTGCAATGCGAGAACTGCTCAGGATTGGATAATTTTCGCAAATATTTGAAAAACGTAACAATGATTGTCTGAATGCTGAATTATCGTTTAGTCAGTGAGTTTCAACTGACCGATTCAACTTGGAAAAATATTCAAAACCATTAAACGAATTTCTGGATTACTTCATAATTAAGCTGAAAAATTTGATTCCTCATTGCTTTATATCACTAACACAATCCGATTTGATAAAAAATAAAAAGTTAACTCTGGAGCCAACAGAGGTACTTGTTTCTTGTGATTTTGCAGAAAATTATGCGTTTATAATGCAAAATGCAGCACAGGGTTTTCATTGGAACAACAAACAAGCGACTATTCATCCATTTGTAATTTACAAAACTGAGGGAGGGATATTGCAGCACTACAGCTTCATTATAATATCAGATTGTCTTCATCATGACGCTGTAGCAGTTCACTTGTTCATAGAAAAATTATTGCAGTTTTTGAAAACAAAAATTTCGGATTTATCTAAAATTTATTACGTCACAGATGGTGCAGTAACACATTATAAAAATCTATAAAATTTATGAATATATAACTAAACACAAAGAGGATTTTGGAGTTGATTGTGAGTGGCATTTTTACGCAACTGCTCACAGAAAGAGACCATGCGATGGAGTAGAAGGTACTGTTAAGAGAATGGCATCCAGAGCCAGTCTCACCAATGAATATGATGGTGACATGACCAATGCGGAGGAACTTTTCAAATGGACTAAAACGTTGAAAACTGATATGGTTTTTGAATTTTGTTTAGATTCTGAATATAAATTGAAACAAATCGAACTAGGCAGTAGATTAGAGAACTTGAAAACAATAAAAGGTACTGGCGATTTTCATGCAGTTATACCTTAACAGACGGCTACTTAAAATGTAAAAAATATTCAAATCGTGAAGATTATATAACACGTAAATTTTAACTGTAAGAATTTTTCGTATAATTTCTAAATTATTAATAAATTAGCTCATTGCCAGCTACGAGCCCCCTTTTTTCCAGTAATAGGCCACATATAAACCAGTTACGAGCCTCCGTCAAAATTACTGTAATTAAAGAAAATTAATATAGGTATTACGTAATATTGAACAGAATTTTATTTCTGTTTTAGATTACTTTGCATTTCGTACAAATAAATATTTTCATGTGATCTTGAGAGAACGTTAATGCACATTTTAAATGGTAGGCTCTGTTACATGCAGAGCATGAAACCCCTACTTCAGTTTTGGACAAGTTCCGAGCACATGAAAAGCACAGTCCTGAGAATTGGATGCTTCTTCTTGTTCTACGCTTTTGTGGTTATCATCAAATTCTACTACTGGGTTATTAAAAAGGTTGCGCACATGAGGTCCCATCACCTTATATGTTTCTTCTTTTCTCGGCGATACAGCAGATTCCTTCCCGGTGTTTTTCTAAAATACCTAATAATAAAAATGTTTTTTTTGTAACTGGCCGTTAAAATTTACATAATGTATTATATGTGCATACCATCGTGAAGCATTTTAATAGAAATATAGTATTATTCAAATTTTGGTTTTCTTTATTGCCAATTAATTTCGGATTTCCCGACGCAGAACGCTTTCGTTTAGTTTGTAAAGTTCTAGAACTTTTCTCAGCTTTCCGTTTACGATTATTTTCCTTTTCTTTTTCTTTTAATATCATTTTTTCTAATGTTTTGTTTCTTTTATCAATTTTTCCCTGTTCTATGGCAGCTTTTTCATTAATTTTGGATTCGAAAGCTTTCTGGAATGGAGTTAATGTGACAATGTAGGAGCTTCTTTCTGTGTGTTTGATTCCTTTTCTTGCTGGTGTTTTGATTACTTTCAAAAAACTAGTGATTTTAGAATTATCCTTGTCGTTTTCTAAAATAAGGATAGGAATATCCGATGTATCGATTATTTGTATATCATTATTTTGTAATCTATATTAAAAAACAATAAAATTGATTAAAAACATTACGTTGATTATCATATTTACTTCTTAGGTAGGTACATCTGAATTAAACTGTTGTACTTCCTCTGTTTCAAAAATAATAATTTCTTGCGCTATTTCAATATCATATAGTGCAACATTTTGTTGTTCTGGTTCTGGAATATTTTCAGTTCCATTTCTATTTTCAAGATCGTTACCCTACAAATTAAATTATTCTAATTGTAATTGTCAGGTATTTCGTGATAAAATAAATTAGTTACTCACGAATGTTGACCCGGAGTTCCCTTTTAAAGTGTTGTACAATTTATATAATAGCATAAAATCTTCTGAGTGAGTGCAGCTACTCTGTTCAAATGCTTTTAACTGGTTAAGTTTAGAACATCCTACGATTTGACTAAATTCTGAAATGTTTATTGATCTGATATTCGTCCCGTGTGTTACGATATTTTCATTATGTTCATTGCCAATAATTGTAAGGTCTTTCCCAAAACACTTGGAATAATCGATTGCATTGGGATTAAATGGGTATAGTCCACAAGTGCGAAATCCATTAATAATCGTTTCTGGTTTTAAATAATTTTCAACGACTTTTTTTAACACAGGCGCAAAATACTTTTAGTGAATTGTTCATCTAAGTTGGCGCTTCTCCAAAGCTGAACTTCTTTCGTCCAGCCCCATTTTAAGGGTCTAAAAATGGCAACATCGGCGGGTTAAAGGATCCTCGTAGAATTGGGGTACAAGCAAATTAATATTATTTTCAGTTCTTTCATTATTTTCATCTTCACATAATTTGGACAAGGCATAATTTAGGTGCGTCTTATGGCCGTCGACATAGAGAACAATTGGAAACTTCACGTTCTTCGCGCTCAAAGCAGGATAAAAAACTTCTTTAATATAAAACAAAAAGGCTTCCGAGGTCATCCAACCTGAATCGGTTTTCTTATACTTGATGCGCTCTGGAATCAAATCTATGACATCTTTCGGAATTCTTTTGTAATGGAATACAATCATAGGGCGAACTACGAAAGCATCAGCAGAAAAGCAGAACAAAACAGTGACGCTCTCCTTGTCTCGACCTTTATCCGTTTCATATACGTTATTGGCACCTTTAGCAGCTAAAACAGTTCCACCTTTCGGACACAACAAAAACCCTGATTCGTCTCCATTAAAGATCCGACTGGGGTCTTTAAGAATATTGTCCATTAACCCTTTTGCCCTAAAGTATTCTTCAATTTTATGAAACCAACCCCTTATATCTTTTTCAGATACACATGCACTTGAGTAGGTAACCGCTTCCGGAGTTCTAATTGAAATTTCTGGGTGTCTCTTTAAAAAGCCATAATACCATTTACTTCCCGGATAATTGTTTTTAAACAAATTTTCCCGGGGACATGCATCCAGAAATTCTTTAACGACGCTCTGAACCTCAAGCTTTCTCCTTGGAAATCCTCTAACATGATTCTCGAAAATCCATTTAACGATCTTATTTTCTTCCGCTTCAGTTAAAACGGGTGATGGTCCCATAGTACTTTTAACAGAACGGCGATGAATCCGGTTTTGAAGAGTTCTTCGCAGAATGTTGTATAGTTTAGTCGCAGCATGGATAGACATGCCATCTCGAATTCTCTCTAATGCCATTTCCACATCCCCTACATTATAAGTACTTCTTTTCGGAGCCATTACTACTGGCTTTGCTGAATTACTTTATAATTAAGGTTTATTTACCTTAGCTAAAATCTAAATTACTAACTTGGATCTATAAATTAAAAATTTAATATGGCTCATTACTGGGATAAAATTATTTATATAATAAACCAATAATAAGCCGCATGGCTCATAACAGGAATGACTAAACATTTGAATCTCCAATGATGAGCCCCCCCCCCCAGGTTTATTATTGGAAAACTTGAATTTTAAATACTCAGTAATGAGCCCCTCAATATTTGCATAAAATATAAAATATTTTCGTCATAATTAACAATAATTGCACTGTACAAGTCATTATGAATTACACTGTAATTAAATTGGAACACTAAAAATAAACCAAAATAGCTTACCAGCAAAAGTACAAAATGTGTTCCTTGTCAAATTTATTTTTTTTTTTTTTTTTTTTAAAAAAAACATCTTTATTGATAAGGCTACTACAATCTTAAACATTATTAATTCATTAGTAAGGTTGACATTAGTACTTATGAGATAAGCATAAACTTGTGTGGGTCTGCTGGACCAGTATCCAGTTCCCTTAAGATATAATATTCATACGGTTAGCTCATGTGGTTTGATTCGTTTGAGCCGCCTTATTTCGTTTGTACTGTCCAGTAGTTGTACGGCCTCAACGTTGGTGTGGTTAAGAAGCCTCTTCTCATGTTTAATGGCACATTCGCGGATGACGTCGTCTATCAGTTGTATTTTTAGATCATTGTGTATTTCTCTGTTAGTCACAAATCGGTAAGCGTTGGTGACCATTCGAAGAAATTTATTTTGGCTACGTTGTATAATGTCTCTATTGGATTTATGAGTACAGCCCCATAGCTGCGCACCATACATCCATATTGGTTTGAAGATAGTCTGGTAGACTAGTCTTTTGCAATACAGGTTCATTTTGGAATGATGCCCAATTAACCAGTACATTTTGTCAAATTTATGAAACAATTTTTTTTTTTCACAACACACGCGAGGTTGATTTATTCACATCGAAATATCTTGTGCAACTGAAATTAAATCCAAATGAGAAGAGTGATGAACTCAAAAGCAAAGATAACGGTATTCATTGACGAATACAAAATTCCTCATTAAAACAAAGAGAATTAGTAATAGAGCAATTGTAATCGTTAAGGCTCATAATTAAGGAAGGGCTCATGACTACTACCAAAGCAACCTTGATTATACAGAGCCATAGTCTAAAAAACACAGCTTTTATAAAGGAATTAGAAACGAGGAAAAAACCAAACTTTTCATAGTAAAATACACAAAACATATGGGAAATCTCTTTTTTTCCTAAGACAAATTTTTAAATGAAAACATTACAAATTCTTAATTATGATTTCTGAAATACTTTCATAAATATTTGAATTTCAACATATATGAATGTCGTTTAAGCAAATCATTTTCATTTTCTTGTAATAATTGATTTATTTAAACCAAAATATTAAAATAAATTCATAACAACAGCATTCTGGTCAAATTGAAATAAAAGCTTACTACGATTCGTTTGGTCATTAAGTCAATATACATTACATAGATGGCAGTGATGGCAGTAAAAATTTGGAAAAATCGTACCAAAAATTACCACCTGGTGAAATTTCAAGTTCAAAAATTGTAGGAAAAGCAAAACAAATTCACAAAATATAGGAACGTGTGATAATTTTGCGATTAAATAATTTTTTTTCGTATTTTTCTTTTAACATTTTAGACATCTTACTTACACTAGTAAAACTAAAGATAAATTTAGCAAGTATTATTTTAATCAGGGATGAAAAAGTTGATCCTTTAGTACTTTTTTCGGTCCTTTAGAAAATAAAAAGTACTTCGATACTTTTGTTCAACATTTCAGTCCTTTATAAAATATTTATATTCAATTTTTTCTGTCAACGCTAGACAGCACCTTACGAAAACTGAACTCTTCGAATTTCGACTAAATTCAAATCTAATCCACGGATCGGCCGAATACCGACGGCAAACGAACGTAATAACGCTTTTATCTTGTAATTTTGGTGGGCAAGGAGGGTGGCCTTGTTCTTGTAAATTGTAATTTGTGGGTTGTTTTGGTATTCCGTTCGGTAGGATGAAAATATAGTTGTATCTGTTATATTACTTATAAATTACTAAAATTGGTAAGTGAATAATTTTTAGTTTAGTTAGTATCAAGTCCAATCATAATTTCCACGAGTTGGATTGTAGGATATGATTTATAGCGACCATCAATGATACCTGAAAAGTTAGATATATCAGAGATATCAAAAGAGGCCTGAAAAAATTTGGCAAACGCTTCTATATTTCATGACGACCTGAGATTGAAACATTATTGCATGACATAATCATCGGATAGTCACGTGATTTTCTTTTTTGATTTATAAGACAGTCAGAACGTTTATAATTCTTAAATGCTCTAGACGTATGATTTGCGAGGTTTTCTAAGCGGCGATTGAACCATGGCTCTGTATGCGTCGAACCCACAAAATCCTTTGGAACAAATAATTCAAACCCGTTCTTCATAATACTATAAAACTTTGAAACAGCAACCGAAATGTCCAATAAGTGAAATAAAGCTGTCCGATCAACATTATCAAAAAAGTTGTTTAGCGACACTAGATCAGCATTCCCAAAATAAAAAAATAAATCGGGACAAGATTCTTTGTCGATGAATTCGCAAGATGAAAAAACTAAGTCCAAAATACGTCCAAACTCGTTAAATTAATACTGAAATGACGCGTTCCAAAATTCGCAAAACTTTCTAGCACATACATAGCTAGAAGTGATATCAACGAATGATCACACAAACTGGTCATCGATCCAGCACCAATAGATTTTCGGCAGATTAAAGTCGCCCACAATCAAATAGTGGTTGAACATTATTGGGAATAAATTCAATAAATCTTTGGTAAACGTCTGAAGTACTATCAAATGGTATATAGACTCCCACTATAAAGATCCAAAAAGAAGCACATTTGACATTAATAATAATCGACTCACCACAGTCGCTTTTGGGGCTGATTTGAGCATATTCCATGTTTAAAATTGTGGGCATAATAATAAGGAGTTTAGGTCGATAGAAAATGTTACTATTAACATTGGTGGATCACGGTATTATTCCACAACCGCCAGTCTGAAGTTTTTTGGACGAGGCACAAACTCTCTGATCACTGATCTAATAGGCCATATGGTCCGAGAGGCAACATATAACATATATATGTGGACTAGATGAACGCCGATTTTGAACGAATTGAAATTGAGACGACTAACGTCACGGCAGCTGAAACAAGCACCCGACACCCGATCTCATCCTTAGAGATTACCAGCTTACCACTCAGAAATTTCCGTAAAGCAGCCAGTTCAGTGGTGTTAGCGAATTTTGAGACATAAATAAACTTCCTGTTCGGAACAGCTTTGATAATCAGTATCATCGGATCGTTGCAAGAGCCAACAATAAATTCAGTAACAGGTGTACCATCTACATTGGACTGAATAATTTCGTATGATTGATTAAAAGCAACAAATTAGAGAAAAAGAGTTAGAAAAAAATGAAATTCAAATGTAAAATGCCGTACTACGAGCGAACATTACACTAATATTATAAATAGGCAAAAATATTATATATAAGTGATTTTAACATCATAAGTCTAAAAAAATTTTAACTCGCATTCGCAATTCGTGCTTGATGTGGAAAGCCCGTAATTCTAAACAAATTATCCGTGCCAACTTCTAAGTTCATGTTAATTTAGCAACACAATACGAGGCTCTAATTCTTCATAAAATCAGCATTTAACGTTTTAACTGAACCCTCCTAAGAAAAAGAAAAACGTTTAAATACCCTTTCGTTACTTTTAGTGACATCTATCGGTGAAATATGTTAACACATGAAAAAAATTAAAATGTACTTTATAGCCCAATTTAGTCCTCTGTTGCTCAACATTTTAGTACTTTGGAATTTATGTCAATATCATCCCTGATTTTAATTTGTCAGAGCCAACTTTGATGTATTTTTCAAAATGAAAGTTCGAAAAAATATATTTTAGAAATAATTTAATTTTAATATTTCTACAATTAATATTTACTTAATACCAATATGGCCTTCTTGTATATTGTTCTTAAAGATATGTAGAAAACTTTTATATAAACATTTTATGACGTTTTTGCCTTTTTCATTGAAAAAGTTGAAGCTAAAAAACACCATTTTTACTATGGATTCCTATGGATATCAGTGAAAAGTTATACCACTAAAAAAGCTTCTAAAAAATACGTCATTTTGATTATGGCTCTATACTCTAGAAGGCTCTGCCAGAACTCGCGCAAAAAATTTGAAACAACTGCTCGACACACTCAACTGTATTCCACCTTCATCTACATCAAACAAACGCATATTTTCTGAGGCAGGCAATTTCTGCACCAAGATCAGACGTTCTATGAAATATGAAACTCTCGAGGCCCTCTTAGAGTTTCTTAATTATTACTTTTAACATTATATATTTTGGTTGGTTTTATTTTGATTTCTAAAAAACCGGTTAACCAGTTTATCCGGTGTTTATTGCTTAAAAAACCGAAAACCCGGTTTTTAAAATTTCCCGCTTTTTTGGATGCCCTAGTTGTGTAGAAGCGGCACACATTCACATTATACGGCCAGAAAAAAATGAACATCATTTTTTTAATAGAAAAGGATCACACGCAGCTTAAACGTTATGATCGTAAGTATTCTAAATATATAAACAAAATTATAAATTGCTTATGATGTTACTTATATTTAGACGTGTGACTATAGTAACAAAATCACTTCGATCGAGCCGCGTTTCGGAGGTTGTTCTCACGATTTTGTAATTTGGAGCATGAGCGAAAATCGCAAAGTTATGAAGCAGGATTCAAGGTAATTTAAAAAATATTATGTTAATTTTAGATTACTAACATTATTGAATGTTTAGGCGACTCCGGATATAGAGAAAAACCACGAAGGGATCGGCTGAATTACGCTTTAATACAGCACATGCCAAAGCACGTTCTATGTATAATCGAACGCGTGTTTGGTATACTAAAAGGCCGTTGGAGATGTCTGCTACATACTCGCGAGCTACATTATCAACCGGAGAAAGTGGCCACAATTATTAATGTTTGCTGCCTACTACATAATTTGGGTGTAGAATATAACGTTCCCTTATAGACTCGATTTTAATTGTTAGAGATGAGGATGTGGGGAATCAAAATGCGGCAGATGAAGAAATCGGAAATCTGCAGCAAGAAGTCAAAATTATTTGAGACACCATCAAAAATCAATTCATGATTATACGATTATAATACACGGCTAACCAAGTAAACCATTTAATCGATCCTCCAAATTGCTTAGGGTGTTTACCCTGTATGGCCCCTCTCCAGTTCCCGAAATCGCTTTTTTGTTAGCTAGAGCTATAATCTTACTATATAATCTTGTTTTTGGTGTGGAATTTAAAATCTTTCCACACCTGCCAAAGAAATATTATGTTAATATATTATTATATACCTCAACGTAACCTTATAACCTTACTTTTTCCAACTATCAACACTTTTCTCTGAAGGTGCGGCAGCGTTTAAAGATTCCTTGACGCAGAGAGAAAAAGCTTTGCATGGATCATGCATACCAATTCATAAATGAATGAAATGTATATTTTGCTCTTTTTATGCATAAAATTCATGATTTAAGAATAACAATCATGAACCATATGAATAAATGTCAGTGAATGCTTATTCATAATCTAATCCATTCGCTCATAATATTAAAATAAATAAATAAAAATTATAAATACTTATAAATACACACAGTTTTACTTGAGTTTTAAATTGGTGAATATTGTAATTCGCTAAAAGAGTACGGTCTTACTCGGTACTAAACGTAAAAAGTAAGATTTGTAATTTTGTAGTTTGGTCTTAGCCACCTAGTACTACCGAAGGAGCTTATGCTCATTTTTAAAAGGTTTATATACTTTATATAATTTTTGGGGTAAAATCAGGGAGGGTTAGGGATGTTATTTCTACTTTTCATTAGTAAATATATTGTGAATAGATGGCTCTTTATTTTACTGTCTTGAAATTGGGATTGCTGTCCAAAATAATATATTTGTCTATAAAACAGCCAAAAAATCATATGATTTAATTCATACATAGTATAAAAGTATGCAATACAAAACGTAAAATAATAAAGTAAATATGTAATTGTGTAATTCATGAATTAATTTTATAAATAAATATGCATTATTCTTCATTAGACATGAATAATTAAACATATACATAGTATTTTTAAAACATTATGAATATAATTCATAATAGATGAATAAGTCGGTATTCACAAACTATGCATAGTAAGCATTTATTGTGAAATGGTCATGCACAGTGCCAAATCAAAAGGTTTTATTCATCCCCTATTCATAATTCATATTATTTATTAACACTCGTCACCTCAATAGCAGTCGTATATTGTGCGACTTTATCCAAAACAATGCGCGGTCGCATTCTTTTTATTTCATAATAGGGGAATTTTCGATAAGATCAAAAGAGATACGCGTCGAAAATATTCGTAATAGCTCATTTTCGACGTTGACGAAAAAAAAGCGCGCGCCGAAAATTTCATAGTTGTCACGTGAACACCTACCCGAATTGTTTCATATGAAATTTGCTTGCTTGCTTTAGGCAATTGAGTATCTGCCCCATAATTTGAATTTCTGAAGTTTTGTTAAATTTTTACCGAATTTATTCAGTATTTAAAATTTGAATTCAATTGATGAAAATTTGAAAATTTCGGTTGTTTGCAAACTTTCAACAAAATCTCTGTTTTTTGTGTATAAAGATAAAAGTATTGTAATAGTTATATGTCAATCTGGAAATTTAGTGTTAAAAAAACAAATGTGCAAAATTTGGACATTTGTGTATTAAAACGTTTAAGGAATTTTGACCTCGATCCCTCAGGTGGGGGATACATTCGAATTTAATATTAATATGTTGGTTGAAACAATAGGGCCCTTAATACTAAGTACCAATGTCTTATTCTATTAAAAATGGTTTATAAGTCATTTCACGTTAGATAAACAACAGAATCAATATTGGCCTTACTCCCTTACACGCAGGCACAAATATTTTCCTTACTCTTCCATTATTCTGAACAATTTTTATTTGTTAACCAATTTTTTTTTGCTATAACTTTCCATTAAATAAGAAGATAGCATTTTCTTGGATTTAGTTTCCAAAAACAATGAAAATTGAATTTGAATAAAAATCGTGAAACTTTAACATCCAAAGAAAAATTTTTTTATAAATTTATCAACAAATCAACGAATTAGGATTGCAAATTTGCATATTACATTCGACTATTTTGTAATTTGTTCATTGTGGTTAATCCATTGATGCATAAATATTCCAAGCATAAATATTTGTGTATGTATACATAAAATGATTTATAACAAACAATTGTATGTTTCACACTTTAAAATGCAATAATAATTTTTTTTTTTATCTTTCATAACAATCTTAAATAGTAATAAATGATTCATTTTTGCACAGACAGACATAAAAGAAATGAAAAACTATTTGCGCCACTATCGTACCATTTTATTTTATTTTTTTTTTTTATTGTTTTTATTATGCATGTCAAACCGTGTTAAAATATTATCGGAAAAAGATGAAAAAAATAAATAATAAAACATCGATTATGTAGAATTTATATGTATAGTACAGGTGACTCTTGTTAATATAAATTAATAATAAATTTGTCAAAAAATTTAATTGAATTTTTTTTTTTTTTTTGTACTTAGTATAAAATAATTGGGTTTTCTTTTGTAACGTTAAAAGAAATTTAATTAAAAATATGTTAAACTTAATAAAAAAAAAACGTTGCTTTTATTTAACACTATTTGGTTCAAATATAACTTCCACTTTTACAAAATTATTACAATAATAATATTGTTGTGTGATTGAAATCGAATTGGAAATATAATATAGTGGAAGTTACAATTTAATATATTTTATAAGAAATAATTAAGAAACACGTGCACTATATTATTATTATTTATATTATTGCACAATATTGTCTAAAAATAAAACAATATTAGCGAATTTGCATAATAAAATTTATTGAATTTCCATTCCGCTTATTTTTCACTTTTTTTCCAAATCCCCGATATAATTTATGTTGTAACCATACATTATAAATATTTTATTCAATTAACTGTAAATTTTTAACTGTCTGGATATTCGTGCAGCAAGGTGGAAGTTAAATTAAATACTAGGCAATTAGGTTAACATAAATTGATTAACCTGCCCTTCCCATAATACTTAACCGATATACCTAAAATCAATTAATCAATAAAAAAATAAAAATAAAATTTATTTTTGAAAACTCCTTGAAAAATTTAATTTATCTCACGTCACTCAAATGAAATTCAAATTGAAATTATATTTCATGTAACATTAACCAATTTGACAATATAATTTACAAACTAAGCTTAACATAAATAAATTAATCATAAAATAATATTTATGTATGTATCTATAATTTATGATTTTGCTTTTCGATTGCAATATACATGCTTACATTAACTTATACACGTATATTTATAAAGGGGTAATATGTAATTATAATATAAATTATAAATCAAGTATTAAATTTATTACATCAATAGTTAACGTAAAAAACTAATTTACATTTTTAATATGATCATATTAGACTCTCAATTCGATCCACCTTCATTCTCTGTATTATGTATACGTAAAAACGGGTGGTGCACAAAAAAATGTTAATTCGTATTGCACCTTTGTTCGACTTAAAATTTCCAAACGATAAAATGAGGCTTGGTCCCAGTTCTTGAAGTCTACATAATTACGCTCTTTGTAGTTTTAATACTTTCCTCCAAAATAATCCAGTTTACAAAAATTTAGTTTCTAAATATAAATTTCTCGGAGGGAATAACAAATATTTGTTGCTTTACTCCTTCTACCAGCCTCCTGTAGCCTTATTTTATAAAAAATAAGATAATGTTTACACGTGATAAACAGAGAACGAAAAGAGAATCAAAAAACAATTTAATGTAATTTTAGTAAAAAATCACAAAGTTTACCCGTTTTCACGTTTACACATTATCTTGTTTTTTACAAAATAAGGGTGCTGGGCTCCCTCTAAAGCGATTTCAAATGTCGAGACACTCTCAGCACGACTGAAGTATAGATGAGCAGTGAACATAAATTTTATATGAACTCCTTGTGCTCTTTGCTTTATTTAATGGAAAAATGGTTGCTTTTGCCGATGATAGCGCATTTGAACTATTTAAAATTTGGTTTAATAATCATTTTAAGGTGTTAAGCTCCAAAACGAGGCACGCAACTTTTTCGATGAAGAATCAATTGGATATACCCAAAGCAAGACCTTATCACTGATGAGTATCAATTATAATTGTAATCATTGAAATATAAATAAAACAATATAATATGGCGCAGCCGGTGATGCAAAAAATGTGAGTGAATTGGTGGAATGTTAAAGTGTATTTTGAAGTGATATCGTATTGGAATCGAAAAAACAAAATATTTGTTCCAGTGGGGAATGAATTAAAACAATTAAAAGCACCGCGAGGAAGATCGCCGAAAAAACAAATAATTTTCGTGGAAAGAGACAAATTGAGTTTTGAGAGTAGCAATTGGTCAGAAAGTTGGAGAGTTTGGAAGCAGAATTTCGTTATTTTTTTCATCGCAATCGAAGGAGCTAAAAAAGAAGAAGAAGTTCAAGTGGTCATATTTCTTAACGCCATAGGACCAGAAATGGTCGAAGTTTTCAATACCTTCAATTTAGAAGAAGCCGACAGAAGCAAATTCGAAAAGGTTGTAAGCGCCTTTCAATAATTCTGTCAGCCAAGAAAAAACGAAGTTTATGAAAGTTTTGTATTCAGAAAGAGAATACCACAGGAAGGTGAACCGTTTGACACTTTTCTACTGGATTTAAAAAAATTTGTGAAGACATGTGGTTGGCCGAACAACGGATCATCAATCTGAAGTTACGTAATAATTCATATAATAACAGAAATAAATCAAATTATAATAAACAATCTTTTGTAAATACTTTTAGAAATGATCATCAACAGAATAGAAATGAATTTTCGAGAAACCAATTGATTCAGTGTAAATTTTGCTCGCAGGCACATAATTTTGGAAAATGTCCAGCTTACGGAAAGGAATATTTAAATTGTGGTAAGCGTAATCACTTTGCATCCGCGTGTTATTTAAAGAATATCAAAGAATTAACAGTAAATCTCTAAGAACAGTTATATATTGATTCAATTGATAATAATGAGAAAAATGTAACCGCTTGATTTGAAAAAGTCCGAATTCAAAATAATTTTGTTAATTTTAAGCTTGATACTGGTGCACAAGCCAATATTTTACCTTATTTGTATTTCAAAAAACTTAAGAGTGTGGGTCTAAAGAAAAGTGTTGTAAAGTTGGAAGCCTACGGCGTTACGCCTTTGAAAGTAATGGGTTAGTGCGAACTAGTATGTTTTTTTCGGAATGAAATGTCAATTCAAAAATTTCTAATAATAGATTGTAATGCAATACCATTTCTTGGATTACAAGCATGTAAAGATCTAAAGTTAATTGAACGCTTAGATAGTTTGAGTGTAAATGAAAAAAATTCATTTTTAGCTAAATATACGGACAGTTTTAAAGGGCTGGGTTGTTTTGTTGAAAATGTTAAGCTTGAATTAAAAGAAAACGCAAATCCAGTACCCAAACCTTCTCGTCGCTTACCTTTGAAACTTATAAAACCTCTAACGCTGGAATTGAAAAATTTAGAAGAACGCGGAATTATTGGAAAGGTAGATGAACCAGCTGACTAGGTATCCAATATAGTAATTGTTGATAAACCTAATAAGAATTTAAGAATATGTCTTGACCCTAAAAATATTAACGAAGCTATTAAATGTGAAAATTTTTTAATTCCTTCATTTGAGGAAATTTCTGCAAAGTTAGCTAATAAAAAGAAGTTTTCAATATTGGATTTAAAAGAACAGTACTGGCAAATTAAGCTAGACGGCAATTCTTCTAAAATGTGTACTTTTAATACACCGTACGGCTGTTATCGGTTTAAAAGATTACCATTCGGAATAAAATCAGCTCCTGAGGTATTTCAAAAATTGAACCATAGAAATTTTGCAGATATAGAGGGGGTTATAGTTTATATAGATGATATTTTAATTGTGGCTACTACTATTAGTGAACATGATAGGATCTTAGAAAAGGTTATGAATGGAGCAATTGAATTGAATATTAAATTTAACTTAAATAAATTCCAGTACAGAATTCAACAAGTTAATTTTCTAGGGCATGTCATTTCTCAACATGGAATCATGTGTGTCCCAAATCGTACTAAAGCAATAGCAGAAATTGGCATACCACAGTGTAAAAAAGATTTACAGCGTCTGTTGAGGATGGTCAATTATATCAAAAGTTTTGTTCCAAATCTTTCAGATATTTCTAATCCGCTTCGGGAATTATTGAAAAAGAAATGTTATTTTTCGATGGTTGCCGGCACATTCAGAATGTCTGGAGAATATTAAAAAGCTCATTATTAATGCACCTATTTTAAATCATTTGACGCAGGTAAAGAGATTACCATACAAGCTGATAGCAGCAAATATGGAATAGGGTGCTGTTTAGTGCAAGAAGGAAAGCCGGTTTCGTTTGCTTCTCGAAGTTTAACAGAAGTAGAAATTAATTATTCACAAATAGAGAAAGAAATGCTCGTTATTTGTTTTTCTTGTAAAAATTTCATAACTGGGTTTACGGAAGAAAGATAGCAGTGATAACAGATCATAAAGCATTTTTAGGTATGATGGCTAAAGAGATCCATAAAATACCGTCGGCAAAATTACAGCGTATGAAACTAAGGCTGCTAAATTATGATATAATTTGTGGCAGGAAAATTTCTTTATATTGCCGATTTGCTGTCAAGATATTCTAGTTAAAATGAACCTAGTACTGAAATCGAGGATTTGAGTGAGGTGATACATACAATAAATATTAGTGACGAAAAAAAAAAGATTATATAACGAGGAAACTCAAAACGATGCAATATTAGGAAAGCTTAAAACAATTCTAAGTGAGGGTTGGCCGAACGAAAAAAGAAAATTAACTGAAAAAGAAAATGGACCTAATTTTAGAAGATGGACTGATATTTTACCAAGAAAAGGTAATTATTCCAACGGCTTTAAGAAAAGGGTTATTAGACGAATTACATCGAGCTCATTTGGGAATAGAAAAAACAAAAGCGTTAGCCAGAACGCTAATATTTTGGCCAGGAATCAATGAATGAATTGCAAATAAAGTCGCATCATGGAATACCTAAAGAGATTGTCGCTGATAATATGCCTTTTAATTCGTACATTTTTCAAAATTTTGGAAAACAGTTAGACATAAAAATTACTACCACAAGCCCATATTACCTGAAAGCCAACGGAATGGCTGAAAGGGCTGTGCAAACTACGAAAAATATGTTTAAAAAATGTAATTAATCGAATCAGGAATTATGGTTGGCTCTTCTTGAATATAGAAACACCCCGATTTCTCAATTGGGATTAGCGCCAAGTGAATTGATAATGGGTAGGCAAACTAGAACGTTAATTCCGGGAAAAGAAGTTTTCTTTCTTCCACACTCTTTACCTAATTTGATTAATAAATTTAAATTAAAGTCGCAAAGAATGCGATCTTATTATAAACAAAATAAAATTATTCGGGAAGATTTTCGGGAAGGTGAAGATATTTGGTTTCGAAATGGTAATCAATGGATTAAAGCTAAAATTAATAAGAGGCATGATACCCCGCGGTCATATTGGATCGAGTTGGATGATGGACGAATTGTGAGAAGAAACTCATATTGTTTAAGACATGCAAAGTGATTATGTTCACCAATAAAAATAAAAAATTAGATTAAGAAATATTAAAGTAAAACCAACTCGAGATTTCATGTAATTCTGCAGATGATTGAGTTAGTATTAGGTAAAAAATAAATTAAAAAAAGGAAGATGTAAAATAATGAATTAGCAATGCATTAAATATGTACCAATAGGAAATTCATATTGTATAAATGTTAGTGGCCTTAACGGGTCCATAAAATAAGTTACGTCAATAACAAATAACGATCAGTTGTTGTAAGCGAGACATGAATGAAGCAAGACATTATCACTGATCAGTATCAATTATAATTGTAACGGTAGAATATGACTAATTAGGGTAAAACTTGGATATTCTATGATGAAATTCGAGTTTTGCGATGGAAATGAGGTTGTAAAATGATATTTTTAATCCGAGACTCTACGCTATCGTTAGTAGTTTCAATTCTGCTGCGCGTGTGCGCCATACAGTATATGTTTTTAAACATTGCAAAATATATTCTCGAGCAGCCCATACTCAGAAAATATAACCGTAAGTTTACACGAAAGATTGGCGAAAAAGTTTCTAGCTTTACTTCAATATTATAATGCTGATAATCTCGATCGTTTAGCAATTGAAATAGTACATTTAGGCTGACTCAAAGAAACCTCAACGGCTGCATCATTCACCGAAACCTCAATATACAACATTATAAAAGCCATATTGACCTATTTCTCACAACTCATCCAAAACAAGTTTTTGGGGAACATTTCCCGTATTTCGTTAAATGTAGCTAAGTTATATCTCAATTCACCATTTTCCAGAATTTCATCTTAAAATCATTTAAGAATACCGTTTCTAACCCAACTGTCACATTTTATGATACTCGATTTAGGAATAGGCAAGTTAAATCACTCTTGGCAATTCATCTAAAAATCATTTTAGAATCCTATTTTCAAAGCACATGTACCATTTCATCATAATCGGTTCAGGAATAGGCATGTTCCATCATATTTGGCCATATTCCAGAACTTCACCTAAAAAGCATTTTAGAATCCCATTTCCATCGCATATGTCATATCCACATGTTCCAAAGTTCCATCCTAATTGGCCATCATCCCTTCATCTAAAAATCATTAAAGAATCCCATTTCCAACGCACGTGTCAAATTTCATCATAGTCGGTTGAGAAATATGCAAGTTGAACCATACTCGGCCCTATTTACAGTTTTGGCAGTAAAAACCAATTAATATTGTACATTAGATGGTTTTGGGAGCGAAGATAAATGAACTGAGTCATTTAACTATCACCTTGGCCATTTAACCCACCTTACCCGAAAAGGTGTACTTACGCATCTAAATATTATAGTAAAATCACACGTTTGTGGTTTCCTTAACTATTTGTCTTTACGTTTCATTTAATATTTGACAAATTATGATTAAAATCTTTTTTATAAATGCATTTCTAGGGATGAAATACAAATAAATTATAATTAAAACTAATCTTGTTAATTTATTAAATTTAATTCATATGTTGTATTCGTTCAGTTACGATTCGTTTTCGAATTCACAAATACCGATCGTTCGAAAATATTATTTGTTTCGTCGAAATCAATTTTTAAAATAGGCCCCCAGTGTTGGTGTGACATACAAAAAATGTTTACCGGAAAAATTCATTTTAGTCAGAATAAACATCAAGTTTAAATTAAACAACTTAGAGATATAAAGCTCAAATAAAGAAGTGCAACTGAAAATATTAAAAGCCAAAACCTTCTGAAACCATCTGGAATTATCAACCAAAAGAAAATATTCAATAATTGCTCAATGGAAAGTTATACACTTGAGAAGAATTGACAATGCACAGGAGAACTTAAGTCAAAATAGGGTCCCCAACAACATTTGAAGGAAGTCTCAAAACTTATTCTGTTAGAAGCTCGGTATGTGTTCTTCCCGCTAGCTAAATTTTTTTTTTTTTTATATTTTCGCGTGAATCAGAGCGTAAGCGAAATTTTTAAATTTATTTGAAAATTTATCTTAGCAATTTGATTTACAAAAACAATGATTTTAAACATACATATTAAGATGTTGGAGCACTAATTTAAACTTTCGGCAATATTCGAAATAATGTCGATGCAAAAACCCTCTAACTACCTTTAAGATGACTAATCAGCTTTGCTATTAAGCAGCTTTCAATATATCATTGTGAAGTTCATAAAAATCAAGAAGAAATTGTTGAAATGTTCTTGCTAGAGAAATAAATAAATGGAGAGCTTTACAGCACTATTTTCCACGAATAATACCAAAATGTATTATTTTTGGAATTATCTTTAGGAAATCGTACTCTAATATAAAACAACACAGTTTATACTGATTTAGCGTCCGGAATTAGCCAGATAGATAATAATTTACGAAGAGTAGAAATTGTTAAGAGTTCATAAAATTATTATCTATCTGGCTAATTCCGGAATAACCTAATGTTTCAGAAAGAAACATGTTTAAAAAACGACGTAAAGCAATATTTGTGTTTTAAAATAAAAGATTTGTTTGTTCATTGGCACAACATGCACTTTTAGGGGTCTAGACATTTGTAGTTACACCTCTTTATTTATCTTTATCAGTTAAAAGCATTAAGTTTAATCAGCATATTTTTTTTGTATTTAAATTAGCATTTTTAAATTGGCTAATATTTTTAATACAACTCGGTACAATATAACACAGTCACAACTTACAAAACATTTTCTTATCTGTTGTTTTTATTGTATGGTTAGATCGAAAAGAAAGAGATTTAGACAAGGCACTATAAAAGAAATTAATTAGATTTTTTAAGGAAACAGCAAAGTGACGAACTCATACTTGGTATGACTTTATATATATCTTGACAAAATTTACGGGCTGTATCATTAAGGCCAACTAACCTTATATTAAAATTTTTCTGACAAATCTAAATGCCGCATGTTAGAAATATATGTAAACTAGGTTCTGGTTTGGCATGCGTGACCTCACCAACTTTGACATCGAATCCCTACATTAACGAATGTTTTCAAAAGAGACTTTTGCCACTTGTTCGACAACAACGATGCTTTGAAGTCATGTGGCCCAATTTAGCATCCTGCCACTACTCCATTTAATCAAAGGAAAATAAGAAAAAGGGACTGCAGTTGTTAAGAATGAGAAAGCAATGCCCAATGTAGGGAACAAACGTGACAAAATGATTAAAATGAAAAAAATGAATTACGGAAAAATTTGGACCAGAACTATATATAAACATTTTTGTTGTCTACTTGCGATATTTCAAAACGCAATATGACGAAACGAGATAAAGTACAAAACGAGATATTTCAAAATGCGATATGGTACAAAATGCGACATTTTAAAACGTGGTATGGTACAAAACGCGATATTTTAAAATGATTAATCTTCGTTTATTGCACATATAAAATTGTCCTTCACCATAACGCGTTTTGAAATATCGCGTTTTGAACCATATCGCGTTTTGTAACTTATCGCGTTTTGAAATATCGCATTTTGTACCTATCGCGTTTTATGAAATCGCATTTTGAAATATCGCGTTTTGTAAAATCGCGTTTTAAAGTTGGAGTTTCAAATGGGACCCCTACAGAACTACGTGGGTATGCTACAAATACTAGAAATAAAATAATCTTGAAACCAATTAAAAGTTTAAAATTTGTTTCTACATTTATTAGTTGATCATAATTACATCATATAGTATGCGTTGATTTTCTAGAAAATCGGTTAAGCAATAGCCAAATTCGCTCCTAATTGCTCATATTTCCGATCTTCATCCAGATAAATTCTAGAATCCCATGTTCATTGTATACAATATGTCGAATTTCAGCAAAATGTGTTAATTTATATCATTTATACCTTATATCATTTATGATATGTGTTTCAGTACTTCATTTCGACCGGGGCCAATAAAATGACTCGTCAACCATGGCAATGTTCTTAATCCTACAAGGCCATATTATTTTAAATTTTTTAAATTTTTTAAAAGTGTTAAGGTCGTTGTACCGACGTTACACATTTATTTTCACAAGTAAATTTGATCCGGAGACTTCTGAAAATGAAATTTTTTCCATGGCTAAAACATGTTTGAAGATTGAAGACTGCTGCAAAGCATACAAACTCGTTCCCAAACAACGTAATATTCAAATAAAAGCTAATTTACGTGTTAAGTTCTTAAATCGATATACTTGGCCAACCAGTGTACACATTCACATTTTACCAACGTGAATGAAGAGCACGATTAAATGTACAAATTTTGAATTGGAGAGTAGAGATTTGGCTTCTAAAAATTATAAAAGTTTAAATTAGAGTTTGACTTGAAATCATTTAAATATTACAGAAATGAAACCAACAATTGCATTGATCAAACTAAAGGAATGTGCACAATCAAAACCGGAGCAGTCATTGTCTTTTTAAATGATAAAATGTTTGGCATGGATCAGTAAACTTAGCAAATCTTTATGTGTTTTGCCTTTACCTGATTATAATTGTATTTGTTGTGACAGTTATGATTTTGTTTTTGATTGTGTCGATGAATTTATGACATGGTAAACTTGTTGATTTGTTTCTGCCCCATTTCACATTCACCATTAACCAGTCGTTTGCCTTAATCAGTATTTCAACATTCCGCTACTTAAAAAGGACGTAATTTCCAATATTTGTGACATTCGCCCGATTAGTATTTTGACTGTGCTATCTATGCAAATTCCAATATTGATACAAGCTGATCACAGTACTACTACTCCGCTTGTGCTTCTAGTTCATGATCTACCTCGTATTTTAGACAAAAGTAACCCATTGGCAATTTTAGTCCTCTTATAGTTTTCTAAAGCATTTGATTGTGTTAATCATATCCTGTTGCTTCAAAAGTTAAAGTTATTCAATTCTGCTATTTTCTTGCCTCGTTCTCTAGAACAAAAACCGAAAAAAATTTTGAAAAAAGATGTCAAAATCTATAAATAAAGTACGTAGGATTTTTTTGATCAATTAAAATTTAACGACTTTATGACTGATTTTTTGAGGGAAAAAAATGTTCATTCACATTGACGACATTTCAGTAAAAATCAATATTTTTCAAAAATTTAGTTCTTGCTCTAGATTGAAAATTGTGTAAGTCATTCAAAAAAATGAGTTTCTTTTCATCGGCCACTGCGCCACCATTTTGTTTTTCAATAATAAAAAAAAAAAATGTTTTCCTGTACTTATATAAACATGTATTAATAAACGAATTGAAAAATTTCGTTTCATTTTTCTTAAATAAACTGTAGAAAATTTCCTTTCGCTCCCACAAGGTGTTATTACCCCTTAATATTATTTTTATTTACCAAATCATTAAATCGAGTATATCATTACTTGCATGATAAACTAAATTTTTCTGTGTCATTTCAAACTAGGAACGTTAATTTGCCTGTAAATTGAAATAATGTTGGAACAGTTTAGCTGCTGAATTAAAAAATATAAGTTCCATTAATAAATTCAAAATGGTTATGTTAAAGTTAGTAACATAAAATCACAATTCTTACACAAACTATATTTACATAAACTTTAAAAAATAAATTATAATTTAAATATTTTAATATTTATTTAAAATTTTCAAATTATTTTTATTTTTTCGCGATTTATAAAACCGCAACTGACTCTGAAACAATTGAATTTGACAATTTTCGGCCGCTTTACTTACTTAGATGTTAATGCCATCTATTTTGTTGAAGGAAATCTCTAATACCACAAATTATTCGTTCGATGTAGAAAGGCCGAATGGGTCGGAAGGCCGAATGTCGAAAGGCCGAACGCCGAATGGGTCAGAAGGCTGAATGTCGAAAGGCCAAATGTCGTATGGCCGAATGTGTCGAAAGGCCGAATGTCGTATGGCCGATTGGGTCCAAAGGCCGAAAGTGTTGAAAGGCCGAATGTCGAAAGGGCAAATGGTTCGAAAGGTCGAATCTCGAAAAACCAAATGTGTGGAAAGGCCGATTGGATCGAAAGGCCGAATATTCATTAAATTTTACTTCACTTAATTGATTGAAATCAATATTTAAAACCATTAAATTTATTTCATAATGCAAAATGATTTAAAAAATTTTATTGAAAATACGTGCTAATAAATCCTGTCAATGTAGTATATTAATGTGATCAAATTTTGTCGAAAAAAACCATTAATTCATTTTTCTTTTTTTATTATAATTAATTAATTTTTAATTATATGACAAAAAAATTTGAAGGTTTGAATATTTATGGCGATTTACTATTAAACATTTTTATATAAAAATTTTGATAAAAATTTAAGTTTTGGATTTCATAAAAATATACATTTTGAAAAATTTCTTTCATAAAAAGATGAAAAATTAAAATCAATTTCGACACAAACGCCCTTTCGACATTCGGCCTTTCCACAAAATCGGCCTTCCGACATTCGGCCTTTAGACCTATTCGGCCTTTCGAAATTCAGTTTTTCGATATCCGGCCTTTCGACCTTTTCGGCCTTTCATCATTCGGACTTTTGGCGTTCGGCCTTTCGACGTTCGGCCTTCCGGCGTTCGACCTTTTGACGTTCGGCTTTTCGGCACTATTCCAAATTATTTGTACTTCTAAGTATTTTTCATTACAGGCGTGCTTTGAGCTTCAAAAATAATAATCGTTTATTTCCTTTTTGAATTATGGAAATTGGTTTCATTTCATTAATAAAAATAAATTCAATTTTTTCAAAAATAATTTAATTTAAGTGATAATTAAAAAAAATCAAAATATATTCCAATGAAGTTATATGTAAAGCCAAGGTAAGACATTCCCCATACGACTGCAACATTTTCAGTAGTATAAAGCAATGTATTTTGCCAACATAACCTACAAATCACATTTTTGGCACGACCTTTATTTTTTTACCGAAGAATCTAGCCCAAATGTACGTTAGAAATTCAGAATATCTCAGTTCTGGCTAAAATTCACATACATATAAAATGAAGAAAAACAAAATATTCGATATCAACCGTATGTTCAAAGTCGGCGACACCGGTATAAAAGGGGCTCGGCTTCACATTTGTGGTAACTAAAAATTTTGAGGCGAGGTGCCTGCTACCGCAACTTGTATTTGCAATTTTAGTTTAACATTTATTTTCTTCACTGTAAATATTTCTTTTAATATTTATTTTGTGATACTATGCAATTTAATGAAATTTAAAATGATCAAACGTCAAATCCTATATTGTAGTTATAATTTCGATACTCGCAACCAGAAGGTCACTCCAATCGTCAATACCTAAATTTAAATTTGACGCGTTATTTATTGATTGAATTTTATTTAACATAAAACTGTCATTTTGAATTCAATTGTTTAGCGGAAACTTTATATACCAAATATTTAGCTCTACCTATTTATGCCAAGCACTATTGGGAGCGACTTTTTATGTAACAGCTCTCGATAGCAGCTTTCGGGAACAAATGAAAAAAACGCAGATATTGTATACCACTGTGTCCTTATAATTTCGATTCATTTTGTGTTTTTAGTTAATAAGTCAATTTACTAAAAAGGTTAGACATTCCATAGTTCCAAACAAATGTACAAAAGTCGTAGCATTTTCCGTCCATCATTTTAAACTTTATTTGTGGTATATACATTGACGATTGGGAAATCAATTTTTCTATTTTCTGTTGGGGTGCTGATTATACATTTACTATGGTTCCGTCGTAATTTATGTGTTTCCGGTAAATTTATATCTTCCGTAAGAAAGGCTTTTCCTATAATTTTACAATCGTCAAATATAAATTAATTTCCTTCTATAATTTTCAAATGCTATTCAAATTCTCATTAACAAAATTTCGAAAGGATACTGAAAATTATGAATTATTGTATGGTCTTCTAAAAAACAGATACTGTTAAAGTTAGCCGAAAGTGAAAAGTCGATAATGCAGATTGTATTAGTTCAGTCGTAAGTAACCGAAAAATAAAAATGCAGATTGTCTAATCCTAGCCGAAAATAACAAGTCGATAATGCAGATTATAATACTAACATTCTAGCCGAAAATAAAAAATTGTATAGTTATCAGCCGAAAGTAAATAGGATACATGGATTTAAATAAAAAATTAAAAAAAAAATTGAATCGTTTTTATGTGATTTGTCAATAGCTATCGAATGAAACAATTCGGTTCGTTTCCCGTGGGAAATCTCGGAAAATTCGATTTTCCAAAAATTTATTAGAAAATTTGTATAAAATCAGCCTCTAGAGTGTTATGTCTGGAGATGGATTGCATTGATGTAATTTGTCAATAGCTATCGCAGGGAAAAAACTCAGTTCAAGTTTCCGTGGGAAATCTCGGAAAATTCGATTATCCAAAAATTATTAGAAAATTTGTATAAAATCAGCCTCTAGAGTGTTGTGTCTGGGGACGGATTGCATTGATGTGATTTGTCAATAGCTATCGCAGGAAAAAATTCAGTTCAAGTCTCCAGTGGGAAATCTCGGAAAATTCGATTTTCCAAAAATCATTAGAAACTTTGTATAAAATCAGCCTCTACACAATTGCCACAACAATAAAGAAAAAAAAACAAACAAAGGAATCTAGATCATTTTCATTCATTAAGAATCATTCGAGAAGTCATAGCAGCCATCTCTAACAGCAGCTAGGCGGAAAAGCGGAGTGCTATTGTAAGTATTAACTAACACAAAAATTTACTAACACTTGGGCAACGAAGTTCATGTAACTACGAAGCGCACTAAGTATCGAAAAGCCTGGGGGAGAATGAATAAGCCGTTAAGCGTACATTAGTTCTCCTTATGCTAAGAGTGCATGATACTTCTTTATTCAACTAACAAAATTGATCTCTTCTGAATGTCCAACTTCTAACCTACTAAGTTAAATATTTCAATTAAATCATCGTTTCGTTCAAAATTCAAATTCGAATTGTATCGTTAGTTTTGAGATTAAGATATTTCATATCCTAATCTCATGCAACGTCATAATTCTGAATCACATAATATCCAACATTAATTTTGAATCACATAATATCCAACATTAAATTCTGAATCACATAATATCCAACATTAATTCTGAATCACATCATATCCAACATTAATTCTGAATCACATAATATCCAACATTAATTCTGAATCACATAATATCCAACATTAATGGCGCTGTAGTAAAAAAGAACCTAGGGTAAAATATAACCAAAAACCGCGTGCACAAGCACACACAACCCCTCTCAACCCTATATGAGTGGAATAACAGACGAAGATTCCGCATTAATAACTCGCAGTCAAGCAAGACTTGAAACACCCACGGACATCAACATAAGTCGAAACATTAGAGAAGAAATAGGAAAACAAGCTTTAGGAGCGATTAGGAAATTGAAAATAAACAAAGCTCCATCAGAAACGAGCATTGCTGAAGAGAATAGAAAAGAAACAGGAACACACGCTAAAATAAAAATAGAAAAAGTAGACGAAGAGGTACAAGCAGTGATAATTACAGAAAACGTGACAACCCAAACGTCGGTTAACGAAAGAAACGCAGAAACACAAACAGTACTAGCTAAAGAGAATAAGATGGACCAACAACAAATACAGCAGAGTATCATGAGCATTGTAAAGGAGTTCAGTGGAGAGAACAGCTCAAATGTGACTAACGAATTAGCAAAATTCTTAGACACAACCGATCTAGTATACGAAACCCTTCCAACGGAGGAAGAGAAAGAAACTTTCACTAAGTTGATAAAATTCAGGTTAAACGGAGACGCTTACGCGAAAATAAGCAGCAGACAAATAAATAACTACGACGATTTCAAAAAAACCCTACGCGGTACATTTCTACATACTCAATCAACGAACTTGAAAGGAAGCTACTAGAGACAAGACAAGTGTACGGCGAGTCAATAAGAAGTTACGGGTACAAGCTGAAAGAAGCATTAGAAGAATATAAGGATGGATACAAGTTAAAATACGGCCTTAAAAAAATTGATGACACATACAACAAACACTTAGATGATAACTCAGTGCAAATTTTTAAAAGAGGAATAAATAACTTAATATTAAGAGAAAAAATTGTCACAAGCAAAGCTGAAGATATCAAAGAAATTATGGAAGAAGCAATGGACATTGAACGGATGCTAGCTGCAACAGTAGATGTACCAATCACACAATCACATTTTTCACTACAAAACCAGCAAACGATCATGAATCAGCAAACAAATGTAAAACAAATCCCGATAGTAATATGCAACTACTGCAACATACCAAACCACACCTGGGATATATGCCGGAGAAGATTAAGCATCAAAAGATTCACACACTCCAACAATCAGTACAGCTCAAGTCAAAACATGAACAACAATAACCGTCAAGCACAAACTAGCTATTTTCCCCAACCAACATACCAGAGACCGCGGCAACAGAATTTTTACATACCCCCACAAAAGCAAATTTCCCGAAATCCATACCACCAAAACCAGCAACGAATAGAACCTTTCACACAAGGTAAACCAAGCAACGACACACATTATAAACACTCTCATCGCCCATTCTGTAAAGTGACAAGAAGACACACAATCGAGGAATGCAGAAACAAACTTCGCGACACACACAATGAAAACGGATTCGATAAATTTCAACCGCCAACAACAAGCAACAACGGATTAGAGGAAAGATTCAGAAATATGAAAATCAACATGATCACAGCACAACCAACGAACCAAGAGACACAAAATGGGCTCACACAACAATCGGGAAACGAGCGTGGACTCGCCGAGATATAACAGGCCACACCCGAGCGGGTCCTACTGATCAACAAATAAACAACAAATACACGCCTTCAACTGGACATCCAACAAACCAACAAACAAAGTTATGAAAACATTCAACAAATTTATGAAAAATCACAAAGCAATAACAAAATAAACATGAGCCCAGCCGCTCAACTTGATACAACGGGACCAGCTTCCCTATTATCAAATATAAAAGACGTTGCCAGACCAGCGCGAGTTACGTCCGTTGACCTCCACGACGCAAATCTCAACAAAGCAATCATCATCATAATTTCATCAAGTTATGATAATATGTTTGTTATGTCTTAGACATAACATTTCTTTTTAAAATAAAAATTGATAAACAGAAATATGAGTAATCGATAAATCCGATTACTCTTCTTTCATTAATTATAAGAATAACAAAATCATAATAAATATATTTTTTTCATTAGTAAGTAGTTTTGTAGTTGTTGCAAATTATAAAGATATATCAAAAGTAAAATATAAAAATTCAGAATTATTGTAACTAGCGTTGAGTAACGATCAAAAAATAAATTTATTGTAAACCTTAAAAGTGAAACTGTTTTATTTCTACACAACTGCCAGTTTCGAGTTTATAATTCGCGCAACATAACACAAACGACCCCAGCCGCTCAACAGAATACAACGGGACCAGCTTCCCTATTATCAAATATAAAAGACGTTGCCAGACCAACGCAAAACGATCATTTCATAAGCACAGCAGAGGAAGACATGAGACCAGCCTCTCAACCCTCACATACTTTAAAAAACACAGTCTTACCCACAAGCAACCAAAAAGGAATTAAAAAAGAAGTACAAAAACCAGTTGAAGAAGAATGGCCACCACGAGGCAAATTAATAACTAAAGCACAAATTAACACAAACAACATCTGGAGATAGATTGCATTGATGTGATTTGTCAATAGCTATCGCAGGAAAAAAATTCAGTTCAAGTTTCCCGTGGGAAATCTGGGAAAATTCATAAAAGTTTCCAGCCGAAAGTAAGAAATGGATGAATAAAATCAGCCTCTAGAGTGTTATGTCTGGAGATGGATTGCATTGATGTGATTTGTCAATAGCCATCGCAGACAAAAACTCAGTTCAAGTTTCCCGTGGAAAATCTCGGAAAATTCGATTGACAAATCACATCAATGCAATCCATCTCCAAACATAACATTCTAGAGGCCGATTTTATTCAAATTTTCTAATAATTTTTGGAAAATCGAATTTTCCGAGATTTCCCACAGGAAACTTGAACTGGATTTTTTCCTGCGATATCTTTTGACAAGTCATATTAATACAATCCATCTCCAGACATAACACTCTAGTGGCTGATTTTATTCATCCATTTCTTACTTTCGGCTGGAAACTTTTTGAATTTTCCGAGCAATATTTCCCTGCGATAGCTATTGACAAATCTCATCAATGCAATCCATCTCCAGACAAAACACTCTAATGGCTGCTTTATTTTCGGCTGGAATATCAATAACATAATCTGCATTATCGAATTTTCACTTTCGGCTGGAAACTTTCGGCTAACTTTAACATGGTAAAAAACAGAACGATACACAAAAAGGAAATAAAAACCAGCTATTTGTACCAAACCGCTAAATCTACGCAACCGATTTTGATATATTGTAGCTTAGAACATTCAAGAGCCAAATTTAGAGCAGTGGTTAAAGTTTCATCAAGATTGGTTAGGTAGCTTTCAAGAGCTTTCTTTATAAAATAAAGAAGATTTATTGAATCATTGAAGAAAACTTTAATTATTTTGATTTATACTTTGATAAACGAACAAAATCGGGAAGAAACCTCGTACTTAAAGCACTCTCAATTTTTTTCTTAAATTATTTTTGATCTCTATAATTGCACATTAGTTCAAAATCGTGACACCATACATGATTTTGCATTTTTTTTTTTTTTTTTTTTTTTTTTCAATCTAAAACATCCGTTCAACGTACAATTGGTTCGAACAAGTGAAGAAACGAATTTTAAATTTTATAAATGGAAAATTCCATTTGAACATTTCTCTTTTTAATAAACACCCTATAAATGCACATAAAATTTCTCTATTAACATATAAATCATCCATAAAATTTGAATGATCAATATTTTCACTTGAAACGAAACCGATGGACGGAAAATTTTATCGGAATATAAAGCTCAAATAAAAAATAAAATATTATTTATTTATTTATATATGCTTACATTGGCGTGAAATATTGTACAACCGTCTAGTTAACCTTTTCACCTTATATATTACGTTTGTTTGTGTGCATTTTATTATTATAGTTTCTCGCGCGCCGTAGCTATATACCAGCACCGCGAATTTTATTTATTTATTTGAATTGTTGTTATTTTTTTATTTCGTTTTTTTTTTTTTTGACTTCTATTTTCGCGAAAAATAAATAAATTATCGATATATTTGAAGATGAAGCATGTTGGTGGATTTTTTGTTGTTGTACTTTCAAAGAAAGATATGTACATATATATGTATATACGAGACAGAAATTGTGTGGGACTTGTGTAATTGTTTATATGCTGTTTGGTCTGAATTAAAAAAAAAAATCGCGGTTGCCATATACAGATATTCACGATTTATTATTATTTTTAGGATTTTAGTTTGTGCTTTATTTATTTTTGAGTCAAGTGTTTTCTGCTCGTTTATTATTTTGTGATTGTTTTAAAAGATTTGTTGCTTCCGTAGTGTTGTAACAACGAGATACAATGTATAATCGTTCGTTAAAAGAAAGTTTAAGAATGAATACACGCGGAACTTAAATTATTAATAATAAACAAACATATAACCACAATAAATTGTAAACCCAACAAAACCACACCTTCCAAACACAAGGTATTTTATTTGGTCAGTTTGGTCATAGAATTTTCACTTCATTGTGTCTAAACCATTAATATTTCTTACCGTTCATGAAAAGACAATCAAATTTATTTCTAAATTTTTTTTGTTTTTTATGATTATAACTCAATTAGATTAGATGTCTAATGTAATTTGATATCGAATAGAAATTTATAGGAAATAAAAAAGTGTTAACTATTCGTTTTTGTATATACCACAACACGTATAGATATATATAATGTGTGCAAAAATGGTTAGATTACTATCTCAATCTGGTTAAATAATTTTTAATCTGCTGTTAGCTGTTAGGTTTCTTGTAAATGTATTAAAAATAAATTTTACATGGAATAAGTCACCAAAGAATTTTCATAGTGCATGCAAATGACAAGTTTATGGTATAAAATTTATCTAGTAAGACATTTTTTGTTATTTAGTCATTTGAGTTATATTTAGAATGAGTTATTTCAGTCATTTAGAATTAGCGTTATGTTCATTACGTATATTTGTAGCGCCGTCTAATATAGAAAATTCGTAATCAACCACCATTTTCGTGCGATCAACTGTAAACTAAACTATAAAACATAAAATATAAAAGGTGTATGTAAATTAACACAATTTCTGTACGTATGTTAATTAAAATTGAAGTCAAATTAAGATTATCTCGATATAGATTTTTCTATCCGATTAGATTGTAAAAAATTTTGTTAAAGACAGTACGCAAGCAAAAAAAAACGAAATAAATTTTAATTTTAATTAAATTAATTTCAATTAATTGAAAATTACAATAACAACAATTCAAAATGGTACATAAGGCATAACCATATACGATAAAAGTAATTTAGAATTTAGATCATCATTTTGCGTGTGAGAAAATTTTTTTTGTTTTACAACAAATTGCTAGGACATACTATATTAGGAAAAGAGTATTTTATACCTGCGACATATCAAGTTTACGATAATTAGAACAATTTCCCGTAAACATTTTTTTTTATAACCCAACCCAATTTCCCAGTACGCAAAAACATAATATTTCCATTTAATTAAATTCAAATCGAATATTGTTATATAAATAATCCAAAACAATATGGATTATGTCACCCTTATATTATCATTACTGCGTGAACATCCAAAAAACATCAATTCAGCAACTCATGCTCGAAACCCTTATAGAAAAATATATAATATTTGATTTGACCCAATCAAACTGTACAAATTAAATTAGAAATGTTTTTTTTTTTTTTTCTGTAAGTAATTGTCGATATACATAGAAAAAGGGTGCAGCACCCTCATATATATTTTTTACCACGCGACCTGTTCCGATCATTTTTCACAGTCGACGGAAAATATGCACTTTACTATTGTTACAGTGATAATTGATTGTTCCAAAAATAAAATACTTGTGTTAGATAAAATTTATGTTTATCGGATGTTTGATGTATGGTGGTTGGTATCGTCACGAAAAAAAAAATTGATTGGGGGACGATGGTTATTATTGTGTATATGATGCATAATGGTGATGCTGTTAGTTGTATTATTGTTATAGAATATAAATTAATGGGATATTTGGTATGTCAGCGTGAGAAAATGAAATGAAAATTTTTTTTTTTTTTTTTTGTCTATTGTTATATAAAATATAGTTTGAAAATCGGATATCCGTACACGGTGGGTACTTGAGATGAAAAATTCACATGTTGAAGGCGAATGTGTTATTTTTATTTAAGGGGATTAAATACAAATATGTGGTGCAAATTTTGTGGGAAATTTTGATTTTGATAAAAATTTTTGGTTGGCGCAGGTTGGGAACAACTGGTATCGAGATAATCTTTGTGGTAATATATAAAATATCTCGATTAAATCAGAATCATTTTTATTGAATTAAAAAACGTTACAAAACAAAGTGTATTTATAAAACCATCGAATTATTTTTTTCCTAAAGTGTTTCTCATTCTTTAAATTGACAAGACCCGTCCTTAAAGTCGAGAACACAACAATAAGGAATAAAATTCTATCTACATGTCAAACTTTTAATAATATGCATTCGGTTGGGCACACGTTTGACTTTTAATTTTTTGTTTCAACTGTTTACGATTGACACGTGACCAAATTAAACTGCTTCCGGGCATTCATTACGTACATGTCTGCAATTGATGGGGGGAACTTTAAATTGTATTATAGTTAATCAGTAATATAATTAATGGTGTGTTTGCGCTTATATTAGATAACACACCTTAAACCATTACGTTTAATTAAAGGACAAGTTTTAATTTAATGATATCATCGCAAGTCGGGCGAGATAGTGGAAAACTCGTTACGCATATGTATATGTCTATAAAATCAACTTGTAAATCGATCAATAAATTTTAAATTGTATAACTCTAAAGTTAATTAGTGTCAAAAATATATAAAAAACAAAACTAACAACAATAACGGAATTTACATAAAAATGATTAAATACATTAAATCGAGCAGTATATGCAAATTTAATCGATTTCTTGAAAATTTATTTTAAATTCACTTTCTCGTTTCTTACTATTTTGTATTTTTATTTATATTTTCATTCCTTTGCCGTGCTGCGCAAAAGATATACTGAATTTTTATCTTAACCAAAATAATAATAAACCAAATACTATATACATATACAATTGCCAATTTACACTAACAATACATGAAATGTAATCAATATATGCAAAATTTATGTGTACAATATTTGAAACAATAACGCCGCAGGATACATTAAAAACTGAAAACCTAAACCAAACCAAAGCACATATATGTAACTTTTTGTTTTGTTGTTTGTATGTTATAGTCTGAAAGTCCAAAAAAAAAAAAAAAAATATATAATTCTGAGTCATTTCGTATAGACCATATAGGTACTATATGGCTACATACATTGTATATACATATATTGATTTGTTAGCTAATCGAGTCAAGATTAGAAAATTATAAAAATTTATTGTCAAAATTATTGTTTGTTTATAAACACAAGTTTTTAAATATTTTCGTAACATGCAATCTGTTTGATCTATATAGGTATACAAGAACTTCATAAATTATACAAATTGGTTATTGACATGAAAGTTTAAAAATCACTTACACATGGTAGTGTATGTTAAATCAAGTTTCGATTTCAATTTTAATCAAACGACAGTTTTTGTTTATAAAAGGACTGTGTTGTAATATAGTGTTGGTAATTTTATATTGCTTATTCTGTTTTGCTGACGAATATTAAAATCGGTAAGTTTTTTTTTACATCACCATAGAAGGAAGATATAAGTGAGTTAGGCCATACAAAACAACTTGAAAATCACTAATTGTCTAACGCTAGTTGGAGTTTTAAAAGCTCTCATAGAAATATTTTTGGTGTCATAGATCTTATAAAGTGACAAATTTTTGGTTCTTAAGATCTAGAGTTTAAATCTTCGTGTTGTATGAAACTTTTACTTTCTTATATGGGCTATAAAGGAAACTGATTCAATAGTTAAAAGATTCAACAGGTGGTTACACTCCGAAGTAAAAAAAACAAGATAATTATGATCGAAATATCAGCAGTCAGTGGATAACAATATAACAGGTAAGAAATTATTTAATACAAAATCAGTTTTAAAATACATCAATAAATTGAATTTGTACTATTCTAAGCTAAGCTTATTTATAACCTTGTTGGCTGGTTGACGCAGTGGTTTGGAAAGGCAATAAAGTTTGGCCACCACCCCGTCCGGGCAATAGACAAATTATGTTCTGTGGACCTTGAGAACTTCGAAAATTACTCCGCCGAAATCGCCGCTGATCCTTTTTTACTCTTTTCCATACTTTTTGCGTGCTGAGAAAATGCGAAAATTCAATGATTTCGGGAATTAAAAGCGCGATAATTTATTTGATTTTCAAGTTCAGTCAGGTACTTCTGGTAGACAGATGAAAAAATTATGCACTTTCATTAGAAATAATATCAATCAAAATCGGTTCCTAGAAATTATTTAGCAGAAGCGTCAAAAAAATCCTAGGCATTAGATGACGTATATAAAAGTACTATTTTGAGTTTCGAAGTCGATAAAAAAATAAATAAACAAGAAAAACCAGTAGTGTGGGCCGATGCTGAAGGAATATTGGAGTGTGTTTTATACGTTACGTTATTAAAGTCATGGCTGATGGGGGTCAAGGCTTCTTCAAGATTTGTATGACTATTCTTCCAGAAGATTATATATGTCTAGATTCAGATGATGGTTCTAAAAAACAAAAATTTGACTCAAACAATAATGGAGGGAAGTTAACAGTAATTCATAGGTTGATTATGTTGGGTATCGTCCCCCTAAATAGTGAAACTTATGATAACATGAAAATTTTATTTGATTTGATTAGAATAAATTCTATTCCATTCAAATTCTTGTCAGATTTCAAGCTTCTTCTCCTAGTAAACGGTCAACAAACGGCTACATCGAGCTTTCCTTGCCCATATTGTTTCGTGTGTCTTCAAGATCTCAGGAGTCGAAAAGAACTAGATATTGGGAAATTAAACAATGAGCGTGAATTAGACTTAAGCGATATTTCATACTCATTAGAGCAAGATGTTTATAGACTGAAAACTTACGGAGATTTAGAATCAGACTACCAGAAATTCGTTTCACTTGGCAGTATTAAGAAACAGGCCTCAAGGATTAATAGTACAATACAATAAATAAGCCGCTTTTTACCGAAGAATCGAGTGTTTCTGTCTTGGAAAAGTGCGTTGTTCTAGAGTTTTACATTCTACAAGGGTTTATAAATCACTTGTTCTGGGACGGGCTCGTACCTTTGATAGGCCGGAATAAGGCCATATTATGTCCTCAGGGGCTCAAGTTGATATCCAAAAACTATCACGGAGAAGTTTTTGAAGGGAACGCCTGTAGGAAGCTTCTTAAGGAACCAGAAATATTTTCGATAAAGAAATTAGTGGAGCAGTTGGTGGTGAATTAATCATGATACCCTACGTTTCTGCTTTCCAAGCAATGAACAAAATTGTAGAAGCTTGTTTCAGTATCAGGAGAAATGAAGAAAATTTGTCAAAATATATAGATGAATTGAGAAAAGCGGTCCTGGCAACTGGAATAAGTGAGACCTTGAAGATTCACGTAGCGATTCGCCATATAGAAGAAAGCCTTAGTCTTCTAAGGGAAGGCCACGGATTCGGTTTCTGGTCCGAGCAAGCGGGCGAGTCAGTTCATCATGAATTTTTGAAATTCTGGAATCGATGGAAGATCAACAATATTTTGGACCCACAATACTCCCAGAGATTGAGATCAGCAGTGGTAGAATTTTCCTCAAAACACATTGAATTCGTAAGAGGCTTCATTATTTTAATCAATAATATAATGATCTTTGTACTAACTCCAATCTGTTATAGGTTACAGGACTAGAAAGCTGCTCTACCCTGTTAATTTGTGCAAAAGGATACTCATTTCAAGTGTTTGAATAATTGAAATTGATGGTTACTTGCATTTGTGTTATATATATCTCATGAATTATAACAATAAACTAATTTTATTCACACACATACATGTAGGACGAGTCCCCGTACCTAGAGACTTGAGTGTATACCCGCTAATGTCACTCCCGGACACGCACACGCGGAAATTTCTTCTGCGCGCTTTTAATTCACGAAATCATTGAATTTTCACATTTTCTCAGCTCGCAAAATGTATGGAAAAGTGTAAAAAAGGATCAGCGGTGATTTCGGGGGAGGGAGGGGGGGAGATTGATAATTTTCGAAGTTCTCAAGGTCCAGGAACATAATTTGTCTATTGCCCGGGCGGGTCATGGTGGCCAAACTGTACTGCCTTGCCTGATCACTGTGTTGAACATCACATATTCTGAACATATTCCCGCACTATTAAAACTCCATTATTAATACGGGTAGATATACAGCAGGCATATTTTCATAATAGTGTTCTGGTAGTAGTTTTGGCCCAAGTTGGCCCAAAATTCATCCCAAAAAACGCAGCGGTAACACTAAAATAACAATTTTATTCATATTTAGGTGTCAGCACAAAAAAAGATATACCTAATACAGTTTATAATGTTAGCCCAAAAAAATTACTATAACGATAGCAAAATTTTTCATGACAGACTTTCAGACAAAAATTAAACTATCATTAAAAGTTTATAAGGAAACTAATTCGTATAAGGAGAAATAAGGCTGAAAAGTCTCATGAGTAATATTTATTTGATTTTCGCAGTTCAAGTGAGCATTTCCTTAAGTTTTGAATTGTTCGCACCAATCTTTTAACTATTTTCTATTAGACTTATCAGTTGCCATTATTGTGACATTTTTCCAGACATTTGTTCATGGCGATTAAAAAAAAATAAAAAACCCAAAACACTGAAAAAGTGCTATGGTTTTTATAGTAAAGCATTGCAGTGAATCATCATGGTCAATATGGCCGGAAAGCCTCGTGGGTCTTATTCACCTTGTCTTCGTAAATCAACCGAGTATTCTCCCAAGTACTGTATTGTTGGCACCAATCTCCCGATGATTTTGTATTAGGCCTATGAATTGTGAGTACTCTGGAAATTTTACACAAGATTTTCCAGCCGTATTTGAGCATGCTATTTCCACCACAAAATTCTAAAAAAGTTCTAGAGTAGTTAAAATTGATACTAGAGAAAATAATCAGTTGAGTTGCAAAAATCAAATTAAATACTACTCACAAGGCTTTCCGGCCATATTTTACCCTGCTATCCCCATCACAAAATTCTGAAAAGAGTTCCAGAGTACTCACAATTGATAGGCCTAATAAAAAATTATCGGGAGATTGGTGCCAACAATAAAGTACTTCAGAAAATATGCAGTTGAATTTCGAAAATTTACAAAGTTCTCCTTAGTTATTCTGGTATGTTTCCTTTCCCATTATAGTTTTATTTTTGGGCTGAGAGTTTGTCGTGATAAAGTTTGCTGTCATGATAGACATTTTTTTGGGCTGACATTTTAAATTGTATTATTATTATTATTATTTTTTTTTTTTTTTCAATATAAATTCATATAGGAAGTGGTGAAATAGAATACCTGGAGAAATGGAGCATTCTGTAAAATATTTTTAACTATTCGTAGTTTTCATAGTCATCGTTTTTCAACTCAATTAATAGTTGAGAAAGAAATTTAATATAGAAATCTATCGTGACACTACATAGTCTATTATTTTTCTCTCATGATAGTTTACTTTGTATCATAAGATTTGAAATGGTGTTGCCAACGTTAACTATCATCATTTTTTTGGGATAGAATTTTGGGCCAACTTCATAAAGGTATGCTACTCGGACTTAACCATCAGTGCCATTATGTAGAGCTATGATGCGGCCGATTAACCATTTTGAATGTGATTAATTGTCGTCTTTTACGAGAACTAAGTCTCCAATTCTGATGTTTTGTTGTTTTAGATCCCATTTTCGCCGATGTTGCAACGTGTACAGGTAATTTACTGCCCATTGTTTCCAGAAACCTTGCACTCTTGCCAAGACATTTTGCCATATTGATAGACCAATAGTATAGGTATAAGGTCAAGTGTAGGTTCCGGGATCGAAGTAATAGGCTCACCAATTAAAGAATGGACTGGGGTTAGTAACGATAAATCGTCAATGCCATCGGTTATTGGACACAGCGGTCAAAAGTTGAGAAGATGTTCAATTTGTACCAATAATGTCTCCATTTCATGCGTAATGATCACAGTAATTTTGGTAATTCTGGTGATATGGTGTTTGATGCTTTTTATCCCTCAAACTCACAGTCGGTGGATTGAATGAAAGTTGGATTTTTTGCTGTGAAAGAAAATCAGAAGTAAGTTAACTGCTAGATTTTTGTTGGTATAAGTGGAATAATTCTGATAATTTTCATTTAGTTCACACAAAATTAGAACTGATTTCGGACATGATTTCAACTGGTATTCCTCTTTCGGATACAAAACGACGCAGCGTAGCGATGAATGCTTCAGCTGTTATGTCTCCGGCCAAATATATAAAAGTATATATTTGGACTTTAAACGGCCCAGAATAGTCTATGGCAGTTTACAGAAACAAACGACTATGTGACATTCTGGGTGTGGGTATGTTTCCCATTAATTGATACAAAGTCGCCGCCTTTTATCTTTTACATTCAATACATTTACTGATAAAACTTCTGACTGCATTTCGACAAATGGTTATCCCGTATTTTTGTCGAAGAATACTGCTTTGCAACGTAGGCCCTGGGTGTAATATCGGTGGTGAGTCTCGTGATTTGCTGACGAATATTAAAATCGATAAGTTTTTCTTTACATCACCGTAGAAGGAACATCTAAGTGAGTTAGGCCATACAAAACAACTTGAAAATTACTAATTGCCTAATGCTATAGTTGAAGTTTTAAAAGCCCATACAAATATGTTTAATGGTTTCAAAATGGTCTAATATTCTAGATAAATAAATAAAAATTTCTGAAATTTAGCAAATTATAACAAAATAAAATTTTTTTTTTATACACAATAGTTTGGTGTCATAGATCTTATAAAGTGATAAATTTTTGGTTCTTAAGATCTAGAGTTTAAATCTTCGTGTTGTATGATACATATTTTTTATTTTCTTATACGGGCTATAAAGGAAACTAATTCAGTAGTTGAAAGATTCAACAGGTGGTTACTCTCCGATGTAAAAAAAAACAAGACAATTATGATCGAAATGTCAGCAGTCAGTGGACAACATAACAGGTAAGAAGTTGTTTGATGCAAAATCAGTTCTAAAATACATCAATAAATTTAATTTGTACTATTTTAAGCTAAGCTTATTATAGGCTTAGGATTTTTAGGTAAAAAATATTTTTTTTGGGAAATCCAAACCAAAAATTTGTTGGATAGTTATTCTTTTTAGAACAAATAAAAGTGAATGAGGCCTATATGTTACCACATATTTTTAAATATTTTGGCATAATCACATATTTTTACATTATTTCCACTAATTTTACGTTTTACCATATATTTTATGGTTTATTCGAAATATTTTTAATTTTTCTTCAAGAATAACCAAATTCGACTTTCATAGCTTAAAATTTGATAAAGCAAAATATTTTATAAGCCTAACAAATATTTTTTTTAGAAGTTAAGAATTTTTTACTTTGGGCTAAACTTCGCTAAGTTACATCAATAAATTAAGAACAAAATAAACGTCAAATTAAAATACATATCTCAATATTTTACTACACATTATTTGACGATCTGGAGTTCTTCTAGAAAAGCAGATTTTCTGATTGTTTGTTAACGAATAAACGTATGTGGCAGAACTCAAACATGATTTTTAATAAAATATTGAGCGACATTTACGTGAGAAAAGACAACATATAGTTTATCAACATACGTTTGTGAATTTCAACATATCGAATATAAAATCAGAATTTCGAGCAAAAATGTGAATGAGAATTTGAATTCCCAAATGTAATGAATAAATTGTAAGAGTTACAAACTATGTCTTTAATAAAAATCAAAAGCTAATTGTAGTTTTAAGCAGAAATTTAGCTATAAATAGACTTTGAATTCCAATTTTTGAATAAAAATTCCAACCAGGGCCTTGACTAAATATTGAATTCATTTAAAAAACTTCCGGTTTTAGATCCATAAATTTTCAGTTTGAAATTAAACAGATACAATTTTAATTGAGTTACAATTCGAATCACGACATCTTTCAACATTTAGAGTGAAATTTAAAATCGAAATTAAGAAAAAGTTTCTGGATGAAACTACATTTTCCATGGAATTTAAATAGTAACAATTGTTGTATAGTGTTACTTGGGTTAAAAATTAATTTGGAAATTGATTAGGACATTCTACTTGGTTTTGAGCAGAAATTTCAGTGTAAATTTAGTGTTCTAAACTAGATCTAAGCATAATTTTAATTGCAATTAGGTAAGAATTGAGTTGCAATACGAGATTTGATCTCAAAGAACTAATAAAATTTCCATAGAATTTAGTTTAGAAATTTGTATCGGAAATTTTGAGTGAAATTTGAATTCCAAACCAAATAAAATCTTTGGTGAAATTATATGTAGGAATTAGGTTACAACTCGAATTTTGATTTGACAAAATTTTTAGAGAAATATAAGTTTACATTGAACAATAGATTTACTGAGTGGATTTTCAATTAGAAAACAAAAAAATGAGAGCAAATTAGGCAGAATCAACTTTGAGTGACATTTTAATCATTTTAATCCGAAATTGAGTTAAACTGCCAAACCGTACTTGAATGTCAATTGTAATTTTGATCACGCTCATTGAAGTAAATTGAAATGAAAACTTGAGTGAAATTTAAAGCTTTAACAAAGTTTTAACAAATATTTAGGTATTCTGCTAATTGATTATTGCAATTTGTGCATGTGAATGGTATTTACTCTAGTAACTTAGATTAAAAACAAAATGAGTTCCAAATAAAAGAAATTTAGTTCCAAGCTGTTTTCGAAGTTGAACAAAATGATAAACGGAATTTTGGCCAACTGCATTCAACAGAGAGGAAATTGATTAAGAGAACGAAGAGAAAAAATTAAATGATCTAGCATAGAATATAAATTCTATACTAGATATAATGAATTTGAGTAGAATTTTAAGCAGAAATTGTCTTCTTTATTTTCCATTTGGGAAACCCATTTTGAAAACAATTTTAGCAAAATATTTAAATTACTTTATTTGACTGAGCTTAAATTTTAAACACGATTTCAACAAATTGTTTAGTTGAAAATCTGAATGAATTTTGTTTTATAATAGAAGCATTTCAATTTTAAACTGTAATACAATAAAATCTTAAGTAAGAATTTACATTAGGATTAGAGTTTAACTGACTGCCATTAATAATAGTTTGAGTGAATTTTAAAAATTTAGTTAATTATTCGAGCAAAATTTTTATTTTGAACGGGGTAAAACAAAAGTTAAACAAAGTTTGCAATAAAAATTCAATTTCAATCCAATCGAGAGTTTGAGCGAAAATTTAGATGACATTTAATTAAAAAATATTTCAAAAATGAGCTTGAATTTCAAATTTAATTAAAGCAAAATTATGGTTGCACTAAAGCTAGAAATTTTGTGATACTTTGTTAACAAATTAAGTAAAAATTCCAACCGAGATTTGTCTAAATGTGGCTTGATTAGAAATTTGGAATACAACTTCAGCTTTAGTTGCAAGTGCATTTAAGAAATTTACTGAGAATTTATTTGAATGTTATTAGAAATGCTGAGTTAAAGTCGAATTTAAAATTCTAGTTTAGATCAAAAGAATTGTTAAATTTGTATCAAAATTTTGAGCAGAAATCTGAGTAAGTTTCGAAGTATTTGATTCTTAAGCCGTAATAAAAAAAAAAATGTTGAGTAGAAATTGAATTTGAATAGTAATTTGGACTTGAGTAAAATAATAACTGTAATTTAGTTTTCAATTTAAAAGTTGAGTTTTTTTTTCGAATTGGAGTGGCAATAGAAAAATTAAAGATTAAGTTACAATTATAAAACTGATTTGAGCAAAATTTTATGTTTAGTGAAGGCAAAATTTTGAGTGAAATTTAAAATACAAAATTTACAGTTCAATTTGAGCTTTCAGTTTAAACAGATAATAGAAGTTGTTACAGTCGTCGAATGATATATGTATTTAAACTTAACATATTTGTTGTTTACTGGTGGACTAATATCACCAATAAAATTTAGTATAATAAAACACAATATTTCGGTTTTGTCACTTTCAAAAAAGGAAAAAATTTAAGAAAGCAGGAAAATTTGTATGGTTTGTCAGTTTCGGCCGATAAGTTTAGATTTACCTTTTTATCCGACATTATAGCTAAACCTAGTTCTTTAAATGTTAAGGGTAAGGTTGCTATCTGGTTTATTTGTAAAAAATCCGGTTCTTCAATCAATTTGAATTTGTCATTCGTCGGTAATCTTGAAAACGCATCTGCATTCGCATGCTCTTTAGTATTTCGAAAACAAATGCTATAATCGAAGCCTTGTAAAAAAATTGCATAGTGTTGCATACGCATTGCAGACATGGTCGGTAAACCTTTTTTAAATGATAAAATTTGAGAAAGCGGCTTATTATCCGTTATTAAAGTAAATTTTCTACCGTAAATGTATTGAAAAAATTTACGAATTCCAAAGATAATTGCATAGGCCTCTTTATCTATATGTGGATAGCGTTGTTGTGTTTTGTTTAGTGTTTGTGATGCATATTGGATTGGTTCCTCCGTTCCATCTTTAAATCTATGACTTAAGATAGCGCCCATTCCGTACTGTGATGCAACTGTAGCAAGTATCAGAGGCAGTTGTAGATCATAATGCGTTAAACACCTATCTGCTTGCATTTCTATTTTAATTTTCAAAAAAGCATCTTTGCACTTATCGTCCCAATCAAACACCACATCATTCTTGAGTAAATTGTTAATTGGATACAAAACCGTACTCAAATTATCAAAAAATCTACCGTAATAATTTATTAACCCTACAAATGCGCGTACTTCGTCTTTGTTTTTTGGGTTATCAAGGTAATCAGGATTTATTTTGCACATCCAGATCCCATTTTCGTCGCCACTTGTTGTATATTTAAATAACACTAAGATCTTTTTATATTTCTTTACCTTTGAATTTTATATATTTATGTTACATTTATTTCACACACACACACAATTCGGACATTTTGTTTCGAGGTAAGTCAAAATCAGAGAGAGCAAAGCCAAAAATTCCCTCCTCATGTTCACCTCTGATATCCGTCAAAAATAATGCATTGAAGTTTGCGGACATTCAATTAATTCAGCTCGTTTATATGACAAACTCAAAGTTGCATTTGACTATGACATAACACATAGTCTATGCCAGTTTACAGAAACAGATGACTAGGTGATATTCTGCTTTCGCCGCCTTTTGTCTTTTACATTCAATACATTTACTGATAAAACTTCTGACTGCATTTCGACAATTTATTATCCAATATTTTTGTTAAAGATTACTAGTTTCCAACGTAGGCCCTGTGTGTAATATCGGCGGTGAGTCTCGTAAATTATTTTGTCAACAAAATTTGTTTGTTCGGCAGAATTATTGGGTGTTCCACATTGAACGAAGCATATTAATGTCTTAATCTCCCTCCTCCTCTTGAGATACCTTCTTGAACTATGAAGTTGGGGCTATGATATTATTTTACTTCGCGTACCAACTATTTTGCTTTGGTTTAGAGACTTTATCTTGTCGTGAAATTTTTCGGACTGGGCCCATCTCACACACACTGGGTGCCAACTGAGTCGAGGTTTCTATGTACCTTCCTCCATTTTATATCTTCGTGATTGGCCACTCAATTATTAGCTTGAGCAAAAAAGTAGGTCCATTCCACCAAAGCTCGCTCTCTGCCAGATGGTTAGGAGTTACATCACGTGACACGAGGTCTGATGAGTTATATGTTGAAGCAATGTTATTCCATTTTATTCCCGGACCGTTCGCTAAAATTTCCGGACGTTCTATTTCAAATTAAACATTTCCATCGTCTTGGAACGTCTGATAACCAAGCTGAACACTCTGTAATCTCGGAATCTAATACTCGTACCATGTATTTCATTAATCTGCTTGGTAGTACCGCTCCGCATAACTTCAGTCTTAGTCCACTAATGGTGCAACTTTAGTTTTAGATATGAGAATTTCAGCTGTGACATTTCTGCTGCTATCTGTGGTACGAAGATATATCACTACTGCGTAAGCCTGTTCTGATGCTCACTAAATCCATGAATTTGAATATTAGTTGTTGGGTTCACCTAGTCCTTGCAACGTTGAGTTGCTTGCATCCCACAACTTTTTTTGAAACCATAGGTTTTGTAAGCTTATTTTGTATACGATGAGTATAGGCAACACGCCAATGGCATATTTTCTAAACAGCATTAGTATCAACACTAAATTCTTCTGTAATTAGGACCGACCAACAATATATAATTTAAGGATATTCCGGATATTGACTTGCAGGAATCGTCAAACACGCCGCGCAATTTCATAGTAGTGCTATCGCTCTTATGGACAACATGATGCGGTAAACAAAAGGACTCTCTCTCTCTCTCTCATAGCCGGTTGGATTGTTGGGTTTCATCACGATCATGTATCCTAGGTTCACATATTCATTCGTGAATTCGCGATAATGTTAATTAAGTTCTGGGAATTCGTTGAATTTTTCGCTCCATCGCCATTAATCGATTAATTGCTGTAGATTTTGACGGTCCTAATTCTCCGAAATCCTCTACTTAGATTCCGTGAAGCAATGTTCATATTCTGATTCCGCTTCTGATCACACTGACGCAGTTCGAATTTCCGAATTATGTTGAAAGAATTTTTTCCCCAGGTATCGCTCCAGAGATGACACATCCGAGCTTAATTGATTCAGCTAACAGTAAAGTTGTGTATTTGAATTTATCAGCTCTGAGTATTTCGAAGAATATGTCTGCTTCAAGGAGGATGTCAATTTTATTTGGGATATGGTATGCGGGATTTGCTAACTGAAGATTTTGTTCATTTATCTGCTCTATCCATTGAGCTTTAATTTTAGATTGACGAATACTGGATGTTAATTTACTTAAAATTAGACCTTTGAATCTAAAACACTCATTGATCTCATACCTTGATTGAATGGATAGTCGAATGCTACCCTTCCGCTACCTCTTTGTCCCCGATATACCTCACACTTAAACATTTGAGAACAATCGTACAAGCTTCAATTTTTGAAAGAGAGTTTCGCTGATAAATGTGGGGATATTGAGCATGGTAGTGATTGTATACTGGGTACATACTGGGCGATGGATGATTTTCAGCTTCTAAATATTGTGACTCTGGATTGCACACATCTCCACAAGTGATGTGGTGTCACTTAAAGTGCTCTGCTTGGCATAGCATCGTTTATTCCAAAAATTCTTCAATTCTTGGAAATTCCTGATGAAGAGTTTGGGGCACCCATGCGATCCGAGTTTCTTCTCTATACTTTCCGCTTATTGACCTAAAGCTTTAATGTCTCTGCTTATCTCATCTGATGTATCGTTGTAAAAGGACCCGTTACCAGCGGATGGCTGATCAAAAAATCGGCTAATTTGAACCTGCGAATTTACTAACGGTCGTTTCTTGTCATACCGTTTGACCAACCTGTCCCAAATTTCTACTTATATATCTAGCGTCGGTTACTAAAAAGTTTCGAACTATATCAAGTGGTGGACCCCTAACCAACCCCTTCAATATCTGAAGTTTATGAACCTGGGAGTTGGTATTCATATTGCGCATCGACGTAGTATATAGATCATTAAATGGCGGCCAGGCTTCGAACTCCCCACTGAATTTATTAATTGACACGTTAGGTAACTTAAACTTTTCTGATGATTGAATCATTAATCGCTCACTTATTGCTTGAGAATGATCAGAAAGATTTTATAAGAAGATCCGTTGTTGCTCTAATACGAATGTTGCTTGACTACTTGCGGATTTTACGGTTGCTTCAAAACCTTCTTGTTTCAGTTCAACATTTGCATTTGGGTTATCAGCAAGTATGGCGGCTACTTGTACCTACCTCGTGTTCTTGAAACTTTTTCCACAGATCATCGAGTTGGTTTAATCTATCCTCAATGTCAAAACATGTGGTTTCTGCAGTGAATGCAACCAAATTGCACTACTGAATGCGACCACATTATATTTGATATTATTGCCCTGTTTTTTATTATATCGAAGAGATCGGAGAGATAAAAAATGGCCTTTAGGTTTTTTTTTAATTTTCAGATAAGTTAGATCTCAATCTATTTCGTTTTTTCATTCTCTCAGATCATTACCTCAAACAAAATTTTCTCTCTGAATCTTTTTTTTTTTTACATATTCCTAGTATTAGAATTCTCGTATATATACTAAGTAATTTGAAAAGTTGAGCGCCACCTATACTCTACTAGTAAAAATACATCTATTGCTACATTGAGCGAACTCGTTCTTCATTTGAAATCATACGAAATTTCAAGTTGATCTGTAAAATAATTTCGTTCCAGCTGATTAAAGCAGACGTGTTTTAGCATTTTTTTTTTTGTAAAGTAAACCATGAACAACGTGCTAAAAAAGTTTAAATGCTATAGAACTTTACGTTGAAAACGTAAATAGCTCAAAATTTCAACGTTGTCGTAGGCCTTAAAGATGATCCTGATTCTGGAAGTCCAAAACCTTCTACCACCTATATGATTATGGAAGACAGACAGGCGACTGACTAATTCTGAAATTGCTTCTCAACAAAATATTTGGATGTTTTTCGAAAGTATAAGGTACTTCTGCTCCGAAACAGCCAAAGTGGTCAAAATTATAGTAACACAATAACCGAAGAGTATTATTCAAACCTTTTGGATGAACGGGATGAAAATGTTCTTGAGACAATTTTGACGTATTTTCGGGTATTTTCAATTTTACACTGTCATATTAAGGATGTTTCATGTAAAACACTGTTTACCGTTTTTACTAAACTATTTAAATATTAATTTCGTATTCAGAAATAGGGACCCAGGATTCTAAGTTTAAAGCTCTTGTTTTCGTATTAAGCCACGACGCCTAACGCACCACGAACAGGAGTGTCGACATTACCTTATATTTCGATGATTGTATTGACTGAACTAAGCTCTAGTTCATATAGGTAGTTGTAACCGACCTCTCCAATCATGGACACCGAGGCACCGGAATGTACTATAAAAAAACAACGGGCAATTTCATGCTCAACTCGCAAAAGTATTATGTGAAAACCTTCATGTATAACCAATGCAGATAGACGGCTGCTGTTCGCTCAATATTTAAATTGTGTCACATTTTTGGTTTAAAACAGTCAATAAGTTATTCTATATTGGGTTTGGAGGACGAACCTTGCAGATATTAATTGTTTAATTAAAAATTGAAGGTTATAATTTATTTGTTGACAAAGAAAAATACAAGCGACTAAATTTCAGTATAGCCATGTCTCGATTAGCTTCAGCAAAGTACAGTTCTGTTAAGTTAATCATCTAAACCTGCCCCGTACGCAATAAAATACAGTACACCATTACTCATAAACAGCAATCTTGTTGAAGATTCCATATTTAGACTTTTGTGAATGGTCACGGCAAACCCGGTGAACAAAGCGAATTAAATGAAATAGGGCGGTTCTATTAGACATGGCGGTCTTTTGACTGTAAAATCACAGCAGCTAGAAAGACGGTAACATGTCTTCCTGCGGCTTCCTCCTTCTTCATCAATCGAATCTGTTTACCACTTTTATAGTTTTGGTGTCTTATACTCCCCGCATAACCAAACTCAGCAACAGCATGAGCAATACTAATTACTAGCCATACACAGCATACCCAAAACCAAAATCTTCTATAATAAAAGTCATGAAACTCTCTTTTACAGACAAATAAATTTATTGATTCCACTAGATTTGGCTGTATTAGTTACACTAACAATTCAACGTAAATTTGAATTTTTTTTTTCTTGTTTCTACACCAACACCTTTATACTTAGTTAACTAACACATACACCAATACACATAGAACCTGATTTTTTTTATTTCATATGTATGGAATTTTCATGACTTTTATTATAGAAGATTTTGCCAAAACCAACAAAAATGTTTATACAAGCCAAACAGTATAAACACTTAAGATATAAAAAAGTACGTTAAGGCTTCGTATTAGTGATGCATATAAATAAATCAGAAAGTATATATACACAAAACAAATAAGTATAGGTGAAAAATTCATATTAAATATAGTGTACATTTTTTTGATAGGATCTGTGTAAGGAGCGAACGAGACGGCTTGTATAAACATTTTTGTTGGTTTTGGCATACCGATTAAACAATTTCAAAATTATTTTTTTATTATTGTATGTATCAATGTATAAGTGTCATTTTCACGGCTCGCTAAGATTTATGATATTTAATACTTAAAGTATGCGTGTAATTCTGTTTGTTTCTAATGTATATCTATTTCACTTTTTTCAACAGCTTGAAATGGACTCATTATTGTAATTCGTTGTGTTCGTTCCGTTCGTTGTGTTCTTTTTAACCAATAGGATTCGCCGAAAATGACGTTTTGCTTCTTCGGTATTTTATTTTTTTCATCAAGTAGATGTAACACCAACTTTTTTACCGAAGGAACATGGCAAGAAAAAGACAACATGATATTTAATAGTAGAAGCAGACAGACACTTCTTCAGACAAATGAATTAATACAAATGAATTACAGACAAATGAATTAATTTAACGGAAAAAAACGGAAATATTTTTAAATTAATAAAATGTTGTCAAATTCAGGTAATGAAATCTATTTAGTATACATTTGTCATCATTATTGATGTGTGAATATTATAACTAACCAATTTATATTTAATTTTTATTTTAGAATTTAGCATACATTCGTTCTTTCGGAGCGTTTAGCGCCAGAAGCTGGTTTTTCAAGTAGGTTATTGAATATTATTAAATGTTTCCATGAATTTAATTCCTATAATTTGGAGAAGTCTCAAAAGTAAATATCGCGAGGCTCTAAGCGCCAAGGAAGTGAGAAGTGGAGGAGCACCAAACTCCATTTCTAAAAGAAATAAATTTCTAATAAGGGAAATGGAGTTTTTTAAATCATTTTTGTTTGATGATACGTACGACTTTTTTATTTTTTTTTTATTTTACAGATGTTTTTATACATATTTTATTTTAAATTTTATCAATAGGCCAACGGTGAGGAACTTCGTAGATGAAAATACATTTAACAACTCGGTTTTCAGCGAATTGGTTGTCCAGAATACGTCGAGCACGTATCAACAATTACTCGACTCAACAGCGGAGAGTCTAGATGAAAATGATTACACCTTAGCTACACCACCCCCTCATCATCTACGAGGTCTTCTTTGAATCGGAAAAGGACAATAGATGCAGATTCAAATATATTAAACGAGCTACTTGGTACTATGAAGGGGCATAACCATCTAATCGCAAGTAGCAGTCAGAAGCCACCGTGTCGATGCCAAAATATGGATTTTTTTTTGTTTGCTTCATTAGCTGATGAATGTAGATCAGTCAATGTGAAGTATTCATTAGAGCTTAAAATTGCTCTAATGAATATCGCAAAATTTTATGTAGATAAAACAAATAATAACGAATTTAGTATTTTATGGCGAATAAAATGTATTTATTTATTTTACGATTCCATAAATATTTGTTGGTTTTGCCACGGCACGACATTATATGTTGTGAAGTACGTTGTAAAATTTTTTCTGACGGAAACTGCATCGCCGGCTGGATTATTAGATCCCATATGTCCGACATTCCGCAATCCGTTGACGTTATTATCTGATCTCCATTCACCAAGCACTAATTGGCCATTCGGAGTATAATGATCAACAAACTCTTTGGGAAAAGATTCAAACGAGCCACGATCCTCCGACTACATTCTCAACCAATTATGCAGGCATACTGTAGATTTTATAACATTTACTACAGTTGGTCTACTTGCTATAATTGGTTATCGATAAATTCTAAATTTCGAGCTTTTCATTAGCTCAACGACCCTCCTAGCACGCGATAACCGATAATTAAATATATTCTTTTAATCGCTTAAAACAGCTGTCCTTCTTCCAGGATACGGCCGCATAATATTTTTAAGCAATGGAAACGCTTCATCACCAACGAAACAAAAGGGTGCCATTAGTGTGGAGCCGGATAATACAGAGTCAGTTGGAATGCGTAACGAAGGACATTCACTTATTATTCGTTTTCCAAATTCACTTCGTCTAAATATTCCACTATCATTATTTCTCCCTGATGCTCTAATATCTACGAAAATTAATCTATATTGGGCATCGCACACTGCCATCAAAACGATGCTGTGGCTAATTTTACAATTGTAGCATGCACTGTTGGAATTCACAAATGCCTTAAACCAATTAAAGTGAAATATAAGTATCTAATTGATGAAATAATTGTAATAAAGTGGTATAACATACTTGAATAACCACATGTTTGCCATTAGCGGCGCTTAAACAATTTGGGAAATTCCACAATGTATTAAATCCCAAAGAAATATTTTCCCATGTCGCAGGTGAACAATTTAGGCAAACAATCAATCGATTTTAATTTCGATTTTTTGGATCTGCCTTCTCGATAACCATATGGTCCCAGAGATACCATACTGTCACCGTTTGCCAAATAACTAAAACACATATAAATAGTTATGTTAATATATTTTTTGGAAATAAAAATCTAAATATTTCTTTTCCATATACTCGCCTGGAGCGAGTGGATTTGTCGTAAATCCCTCATGGTCTTGTAAGCTTGGCCCAACCATATATAAAAGGGCATCAAATAATTGCGGCGTCATGCGATGGAAATTTTTTAACGAATTCACATCGGTTAGTCTCATTTCCGATACTAAATTATGGTAATGTTCTTGTCTAGGCCTTTCTCTGAGAATTTCTCTCATGCCACAGCGTCTTTTTATGCGGGAATCATGCAATCATCATGTTTGATGACAACAGTTTTTATGGTCCATATCCATAATAAAATACCTCACTGACGAAAATATTATTGATTATTCTGTAATAATCTATTTTTTATTCTTTAACTCTTAATAAAAAATTGTACACGTATTAATTTTATGAACAAACTCCAAAACTACAAAACGCCAAACTACAAAAGTCAAAAATTTCGATTTTTCAACGATTGTGGAAATCGTTCTGTAATGTTTTCATCAATAATGAAATCTTTAAAATAATACTTCAGAAAAAAATACCGAACGTATCGAACGGAACGAACGCAACGAACTACAACAATGAATCCGCATTTACACTACACATCCATAACATTCTTGCCTTTCCATTTTAATCCGACGGAAATTGTAATTCGTATTATATAGTGTGCAAGTTCGATTCATTTTGTGTTCGTTTTTCTCGTATGTATATAATTTGCAATTTCGTTCGGACCGGATTTTCCGTTCCTTTTTTTATATAAAATGTTTGACCCCGCTAAAGATGTGTCCTCACCCTACCATAGAAAAAGATGCTATGTGACCATATTTATGGCACCTGCAACCTTCCACTTTCAAAAAAGCTTACTCCTTCCACTGACGGTTGGCTCTACATTCAGGTTCGATTCGGATTGTAACTGGCCCCGTAATTTCTGTTTTGCTTTAGCACTAAACGAGCTTATTTCTGTCCAACGTAAAGTCACCTTTCTCTAAACTAGCTAGTTGTTCGCACCGTCTCATACATATCGTGAAAAGCATATACGGTGTTGCATAGTCCGGGTCATGTTGCGTATGTATTGGAAACTCCTCTGCCACTGTATAATAATTTTATTTAGCTTTTCATTATCGTTAGCTTTCACCTCATTTGCTTTGAAAGGTTGGTCCATCTTTACACCATACTTATCGAAGTGTTCCTTCGTCTTATCAAATTTTTTATACCATTGTTTGCACCATTTAGTTGAGCTCGTTTCTACATACAGGCAACTGTTCATTTTAAACTATGAAATTTTTTTTTTTTTTGAATTTGACGAAGACCGAAAGAAACAAGAAAATCGATTGAAAACAACATTTTTTCCGGAAATTAAAGCTTTAGTCTAATGAATTATTGTTTAATTAAAAGTTTGTTGTATTGAACAACCTTAACTACCTATTTTATGATAATATAAAATTAAGTTGAATTGTGACGCATTGTTACTTGTAGTTAATTTGCATGAAATTCGTTAATATTTTCTTTGTCCAACGACTAAAGCTTTTAAAAGAAAATTATATAAAAGCTAATCTTTATAATCCCTTGCCATGAATACAGCTAATTTGTAAAACTATATATACCTCAAAATGTTAATTAACATCAATAAGGAACTGGAAGTGAACGTAATTTAAATCAATTTCATAATATCTAATTTATATACAATTTAAAATTAAATCCACCTTGTCTTTACCGAACTAAATACTATATAGAACTTTTAATTTCTATATTGAAAATAGAAAAAAGCAAAAAAAAAAAAAAAATACTCCACCTTGATATTTGTCTACCTTTTTCACTTCATTAAATGAATAAATCTTTGCTGAGATTATTTCTATATTTACTCGTATTTGTAATATTGTATTGTATAACTAAAAATAAAACCACCTAACTTATTTTATATAGCGAGCACAAATATCATATTAAATCTTTTAATCGTTTTATACAGTAATTAAATTTAACAATAATAAAACATAAACATTAATGTAAATGGTTTCGAAACAGGTGGACGGAATTAAATGTTGTAAAGATTGGCGCCTCCGTCATAAATATGTATATTGCTTGGTTGAAATACAACACCACCACCACTACTACTAATAATATATCTCAACTATATTTTTTTAATATAAATTGTATTTAAATAGACACCCGAGATGTGATTTGATTTTCTACTGTTATTTTTAATTAATAAATAAAATTCCAATCACGAGTACTGTTTATAAACCAAGTTCTACGTTTTTTTTTTTTTAAATTTTAATTGGAATTATTTCTCTCTGTAAATTTATTTGCTTTTATTGATTTAATTTAAATGATAATTATAGACAATTAAATATGTTTATATAGAAATTAGAAATACAACAAGTAACTAAGTTAATTGTTAACAATAAACCACACAGTAGAATAATCTGTTAAAGTTCACGGCTGTTAGAAGAGTATGTAATAATTTATGTATTTGATTTAACCAAGCAAATTTTTATTATCACCATGTACTACTTTGAGTTGCGTTCAATTTAATTTGTATTTGTATTTTTTTTTTTTTTTTACAATATTATATTACAATAATAATTATGCAATAAAAATGGTTTTTTTTTTATGATTTTATGTTTAAGATAAACTTCAAACCCATTTTATTTATTTATTGGTTATACATTTTTATTACTCTATTATTATTTCTAAGAATCGAAATATTATATTTAGTGAAGTAAATAAATCAAAAAAAATTATACACTCTCGTATGCCTTAAATTTGTTCCGGTAAATTAATTTCTGTCGCCAAAATCAAATTAAAAATAACAATAAAAATTATAAACTACATATTGAAATATGTCTCAATTTCGTATAAAAGATACAAAAAAATAAAAACAAATTTGTTATTAGTCATCGTTTGTTGTGTATATGTCTAGCGCATTCGCCAAGACGTTTGTGGTGTGTTTCAAGAAAATGTTTTATAATTATTATCACACCTTATGGAAATTTATACGAACATAAAAAAAAACAAAAAAAAATTCTTGTATGTTGACCTTTTTTTCGCTGGCTCATGTATTAACTCGTATATACGCAATTTTTATTTTTTTTTTTTTTTTATTACAAAACTGTAACAAATCGATTTTTAAGATATCGTTTAACATATCTTGATTTCTGGGTTAAAGATAAAAAAAAAAACTTTGGACGAAAACATTTTAAAGGTAACTCGAGGTTAATAAATAAATCTTGTAAATGTCATTTTATTTGGTTTATTGTAAGCGCCAGAATATTATTAGAAATCTCTGTCTCCCACTCAAACAGAAACACAAACAAAATGATTTACCAATATTTTTGATTGAACCGAATATAGTTATTACCAAATATTTTAAGTAATTTTCATGCATAAACTACTCTCATTACAAATTCCAGTAGGGAGTCGTTTAAGTAAATATTTAAAAACATTTAAATAACAAAAACTAAAAATATGAAATAAACAAAAATATTAATTGATTTAATCTGATATTTTATTACTTTTATTGAATGGTTGGTTCTCTTGAATTTTCAATAAATTTACAAAGCATTTTTTTTTAATTCTTGTTTTTGTGAAATGTAAAGTAAATCAATAATAATTTGTCTATTTGTTATACGAAAATAATTTATTGTAATCTTGTTTTTTGAAACTAAACGAAAACGATTTAAACTAAAGTGGATTTTTTATTTGGGAAATTCGTTGTAGGTACATTGGAAGGTCAGTAGCAGCTATTGTTGCGATGATTTTATATAGGATCGAATTAAATTATTTTGGAAATACAAGATAATTGGTTCATTCTTATCTGTAAAGTGTGATATTATTAAAGGTTTGGAATACAATTCTTATTTAAGCGAAAACTGAACCGATAAAAGGTAGAAAAAGCCCTTGTGGGAACTTTCGTAAATTAAACACGATCACAATTCCTGGTGGGTATTTGATACTTTTTAAATATTGTCTTGCTCAAATCTCGCTCCAATTCATTCACACTTTGTTCTATTACCCACCATGCTCAAACAAGCTGTCGAGTAGTGAAAACTTGATACAAGAAATATTTAGCTCTACCTATTTATGTATATATTACTATACTAATTAAGTCGCATATTTCCTTTGGTTTGGATTTGACCTTCTCTTTCAATAATAGTGTGTTATTCCCCAACTTTATATATATATATATATATATATATATATATATATATATATATATATATATATATATATATATATATATATGTATATATATATAAATATATATATATATATATATATATATATATATATATATATATATATATATATATTATATATATATATATATATATATATAGCCTTGCTCAAAAGTACGGAGCACCCTATAAATAAGTAAATAGGTAATCAGTATATAAAAAGGTAAATATTACTTTTTCTGTATTGCTTGTATTTACAGCAGCAGGTAGTATCGCATATACCTTCTAGAGCTTTTATTGCCGTCTAATTGGTTTTCCCAAATTTATGCACGTGCTCATGTAAATTTCCATTAGTTATTTATTAGCTGTGACTGGGTTAAGTTCTATTTCGTGTATTCAAGAGCAATTAAATTGAATATTTTTGTGATTCATTTTTTTAGTGCTAAGACAATGAGTGCTAATACAAAACATTTAAGCCTAGCAGATAGGCAAAAAGTGATTGTGATGAGTGAAAAAGGAGAGAGTCAAGTGAAAATTACAAAAGCCCTGAAATGTTCCCGAAAAGCTGTTCAAACTGCGTTACATCGTTTTACTGTCACAGGTTCTCATCAGGACCTACCAAAAACGGGCAGACCTAAGAAAACTAATCCAAGGATTGAACGCCAAATGGTCAGATTGTCACTTCGTTCCAGGACAAAAACCTCTTCAGAATTAGCGTCTGACCTAAATGACACCGGAATCGTGGTAATATCTGTCCAAACAGTGATAAGGAGACTGGCAGATCACGGATTGAGGGGATGCAAGGCCAGGAAAAAACCTTGGCTTTCGGAAAGAAACCGCAAAATTCGATTGGAATGGGACGAAAATCATTAGAATTGGAAGCCTGAGGATTGGGCCAAGGTACTTTGGTCCGACGAATCTAATATACAAGTACAGTACCTTGCCATAATATTAGACCCAAGCAAAAATAATTGAATTTTCTAACTTCAGAGCACAATTGTGTTTTTATAGTTCTGGCAACATTAAACAAGATATTTTAATGTTTGCAAACGCAGTAAAAAAAATTAATGTCATTATAGCCTCGAGAGCGAACAAAGGATTACATAACCTAAAAATTTGTTAATTTTAAAGTAGTTTCTTTTGACTAATTACGGTAAGTATGCGTTGCAAATTTTGTTTCAGTGTGATAGTCTGTTCTTATTTTATATTTTTTTGCAATTATACAATAAGAAAATTGAAAAAAATATGATCTTTTGAAATATTTTAGATGGGAAAAAATGGTGACCTCTCTTCTGAGAAAGTTGGTTTTATTTAGTTTGGTATTATGTTTAATAATTTATTAAACACCCAAAACAGTATAAAGCACTTAATTATTTACCGATATCATCTCTCTAGATAAAAAAGTCCCTTTTTTCTTCCATGGGTCTAATAATATGGCAAGGTACTGTAAGTTGTCACAAATCTGTTGAAGTTTATTTGCATTAAAAATAATTTCATATTTTAAAATTAATGAAACTTGTTTAAACCCATCTAGCTATTTGGCACCCCTGGGACGATTTACGTACGGAGGAGACGTGGAGAAGAATTTCACCCCGACTGCGTCGTACCTACTATTAAATTTGGTAATGGAAGTGTAATGATATGGGGGCTCTATGGCAGCAACAGGTGTTGGAGAAATGTTCTTGTGTGAGGGTAAGATGAATTCTTCGACATATACCGCAATGCTTTCGCAAGGTTAATGCCTTCAGTGCGTAAGGTATTTGATAAAAAGGTCCAGCGAACATTTCTATTTCAACAGGACAATGCTCCTTGCCAAACTTCTAGAGCTTCAAGGGAATACTTCCGGGACCAAGGAATATCCGTCCTGGAGTGGCCAGCGCAGTCCCCGGATTTGAATCCGATTGAGCATTTATGGCCAATGCTTAAAAAAAAATATTGCTCAACACAAACCTAAATCAAAAACAGAGCTAATTTTTAAACTTAAACAAGAACGGGACAAAATTCCTGCCGAATTTTGTAAAAAAATTATTCAAAATATGCAAAAAGAATAGAAGCAGTAATAAAAGCAAAGGGTGGTGTAACCAAATATTAAAAAACTATTAAATACGAAATTAAATAACAATTAAACTAATTGGTTTGTTTTATTTCATCATATTAACTATAGAAAAAAGACAAATATGGGGTGCTCCATAATTTTGAGCAAGGCTATATATATATATATATATATATATATATATATATATATATATATATATATATATATATATATATATATATATATATATATATATATATATATATATATATATATATATATATATATATATATATATATATATATATATATATATATATATATATATATATATATATTATATATATATATATATATATATATATATACATATATATATATATATATATATATATATATATATATATATATATATATATATATATATATATATATATATATATATATATATATATATATATATATATATATATATATATATATATATATATATATATATATATATATATATATATATATATATATATATATATATATACTATATATATGGGGAATTCTTTTTCAAATCGGCCACCCCCTCTGCCCATTTCAATTTTGGGAAAAAAAAATTTTTTGAGCACACGAAAAAATTCGACAAGAAGTCTAGTTTTTGATACCGTTAGGTGTTTAAAAAAGAAAAAAAATTCTAACCTCAAAAAAACTATCTAAAGTGAGGTATCTTGCAATAAAAAAGCCATTTTTTAATCAAAAATGATCGAAAAAATTATAATTCCTCAATAATTTTGACCAAATTACTCATTAAAAGTATTTTGGGGGTCGCTGAACATGAATCTGATATCAGAATTCAAATTCAAAATGGCGGATGCAAGATGGCGGACCTTAATTTCAAATTCCAGATTGCGGTTCCAAAATGGTGGACAAATACTTTCTCATACTTGGCTGATTTCTACAAAATTTTGTAAACGGAAGTTTTTGACGTCTCTGATAACGAATTTGAGCTCAGGTTTCAAATTCAAGATGGCGGATCGGACAGTATTTTTCTTACTGTTGGCCGATTTTTACTAAATTCTGTGTGTTGGGGGTTTTGGGATCGCTGATTATGACTCTGAATTCGAATTTCAATTTCAAGATGTCTGATCCAAGATGGCGGACCTTAACTTCAAATTCCAGATGGCGGTTCCAAAATGGTGGACAGATATTTTCTTATAATTGGCTGATTTCTACAAAATTTTGTAAACGGAAGGTTTTGAGGTCTCTGATAACGAATTTGAGCTGAGGTTTCAAATTCAAGATGGCGGATCCAAGATGGCGGACTTTAATTATTTATCATCGAATTTATTCAAATTAACCGGCTTAAAATTCGAATTTCTCGAAATTATTTCGGGAGGTGATTTATAAAACTATAAGGAGTCAGAAAATGTAAAAAAAAAATTTTTTTTTTAAAATCTAGACCGAAATAGCTCTCAACAAAATTCAAAATAACGTTAATTGTATATATTTCTTATGTTTTTGTGTTTTTAAATTTTAATAAAACTTTACAATGAATTACTTCTTTGATTCTGGTGACTTCTGATAACCGAGAAAATATTTGTCCACCATTTTGGAACCGCAATCTGGAATTTGAAATGGAGGTCCGCCATCTTGCATCCGCCATTTTGAATTTGAATTCTGATATCGGATTCTTGTTCAGCGACCCCCAAAATACTTTTAATGAGTAATTTGGTCAAAATTATTGAGGAATTATAATTTTTTCGATCATTTTTGACTAAAAAATGGCTTTTTATTGCGAGATACCTCACTTTAGATAGTTTTTTGAGGTTAGAATTTTTTTTCTTTTTTAAACAACTAACGGTATCAAAAACTAGAATTATTGACGAATTTTTTCATGTAGTCAAAAAATTTTTCTTTCCAAAATTGAAATGGGCAGAGGGGGTGACCGATTTGAAAAAGAATTCCCCATATATATATATATATATATATATATATATATATATATATATATATATATATATATATCTTTCAGAACCCAAATTTTTGATAATTTTCAGAACTTTTTTTTTGCCAATGGCCTTTTGAAGAAAACAATATGGCGGATCACGAAACCAGAAATTTAATTTTTGAAGATGAAATAGTCATTCGGCTAAATCCTTCTTGTATTCAAATTGTAGACATTCCAGCCTACTTTTGAAGCAAATATACTTTTCTGAAAATAAACATGACGCATCCAATATGGAAAAACGATTGTTTTCAATTAAATGTTTAGTCTTTTAGTCTACAAAACAAAACAAAAGCTCATAATTCCGTTATAAGCTTCATTTTCGTATTGCCAGTTAGTGTAAAAGTATTACGAAAATCCCAGTTTTCAAAATTATAGATAGAGTATTTACCTATATAATGTTGCCGCTTGTTACATGTCCGATGGGCATCAGGATTCCAAAGTGACACGAGAAATTTCGAAATTTCATGAATTTTTCTCTCCAAAAGGGTGCATCTAATCAGAAAAATACAACAAATAGATTTTACTTTAAATCGTATGCAGAACCCAAAGTAATATTTTGACTTTTGAAAGATTCGTTTTTTGGAATTTCGCCCCGCCATATTGTATCCACCATTTTGATTTTTGAATATTTAACACCACATTTGTAATACATATTGGATGCGCCTTGTTTATTTTCAGAAAAGTCTGTTTGTACAATAGATCAGGAGTGGCTGGAATATCTACAATAATTTGAGCACAACAAGGATTACATCGGATTACAGTTTCATCTCCAAAACTAAAAAAATTAAAAAAGAAACATCGTCCATCATATTGTTTTTTTATAAAAGGCCACTGGTCAAAAAAAAGTTTAGAGCATTATCTAATATTTGGGTACGGAAAGAAAGCAATACATTGCTCTGAATTTTGGGCAGAGGGGTGGCTGGTTTCACAAATAGCCAAATTTTTAAAGCTACTTATAAGTTATATATGAATTTTAAAAGAAACACTAATCCAGTTTTTTCAGAGATCGATTTAAATTTTAATTTGCTTTTCATAAACCGTAGCTTGCTTTCACTTAAGTGGTTTCCGCCTTTTGGACACAGATATATATATATATATATATATATATATATATATATATATATATATATATATATATATATATATATATATATATATATATATATATATATGGGTGTTAATTAATTAAAAATTGCATGCACTTGGTGTTTTGTTTATTGCTATAGAAAAAAAAATAATTATTCGAAAATTATTAAATTGGGCTCATTTAAAGATAAATGAATGGGGATTACAAAATAGTTATAAAAATGGTACCACTTTTTATTTCTTCTTTTTGAAAATGGCCGTCGAAACTTTCATTTTGATTTTCTCCCAACTGCATCATTTTTTTTTATCTTTCTATCTTTAAAATACGTTTAAATATGACAATTTACAATTTTTTTATACTTAAACGTATTTTGCAAGAAAACGAAACGAGAGCTGTGTTTTTTTATTCGCTCTGGATAGCTGCTATCGAGAGCCGTCATTTTTCTACACCTAAATTTAAATATGACACGCCTTTCATTGGTAAACTAAATTTATTTAACATCAAACTATTATTTTTAATTCCACTGTTTAGCGAAAACTTGATATAAAAAATATTTGGCTCTACCTATTTATACGGAGCGCTATCGGGAGCCACGTTTCATATGACGACTCTCGATAGCAGCTATCCGGAGCTAATAAAAAACGCAGCTGAGATGTTACGCTGATTTTCTAATACGCCTAATAGAATTAATCGGGCAAACAGATAGAAAAAAAAACTTTAAAAAAAAGATGCTGTTGAGAGAAAATTAAAAAAAAAAAGTGTCGACGGCCATTTTGAAAAAGGAGAAATGAAAGATGATACCATTTTTATAATTATTTTATAATCCCAATTCATTTATCTTTAAAATGAGCCCAATTTAATTATTTTCGGATGGTTAGTTTTTTTTCTATAGCAATAAATAAAACATCAAGTGCATCATATTTTTAAATATACACCCTGTATCATAAAAAACAACAACAACAAAAATCAAGTTCGAAAAATTGCTTATTTTACTCAGTGATGACTGCCGGTCGCGTATAAAGGATATTGGCTTCGGATATTTTGGAAGTCATCTTTTAATTTTAAGATTTTTATGTTTCAAATGTAAGCAAACAAAACAATTAAGGAAAATAATTTTCTTGTTGTTGTTGTTTTTTTAAGAAACAGGGTGTCAAATATTTAAAAATATCATGCACTTCGTGTTGTATTTATTGTCATAGAAAAAGAACAAATTATTCGAAAATAATTATAAAAATGGTACCACCTTTCATTTCTTCTTTTTCAAAATGGCCATCGAAACTTTCTATTTAAATTTTCTCCCATCTGCATCTTTTTTTTTTAAATCTTTTTGTACCCCGTTTAGACAAGAAAGGAGTAGGAAATGAAAGACAACCAGTAGAGAAGATCAGTGGTATGAACTGCAAGCTATTAAAAACAGGAAAAAATTATAACTTACTGATTTCAGGTACCAATTTATCCACAAACGGTTGGCCAAGGGCCTGACGTGTTTGGTCTTAAAAGCCGAAAAACTAGAAAAGATCCATTTTTATCTGAGACCAGCATGAAAAATTAACATAACTGAGATACCAACAGTGAATTTCTTCAGAATGGAGCCAAAGGTTTTGGTCGAGTGAAACTAATGTTGAGGTCAGTTCTAAATATGCTGAGAAATTATAAAAAACACAGTGTTTCACAATTCACAAAAAGAGCCATAAAAAATCACCAATACCTTTATTTGGATAATTCTAACCAATTCGTTCAGGTTTTCGGAGCGTTTAGGACTAAATACGTTCGTGGAAGAACTGACGAAGCGCATAATTTGAAATGCTCAGCTAATACTGAAAAGCACGGCGGCAGCATTATCGTGATTTGTGGGGTGTAGATGGTCAGTAGGGACCGGAATTAAATTTAAATGCTCTGGGCAACCGAACTCAGCCAAGTATACCACCATATTCTGACGAGGAAGATCAGCTTAAGGAAATGATGAACATCGATTGCCTATTCGAAGGCAGTAGTACTAGAAAAATGTAAAGCTTTAACTCGATTGATCTCTAAGCGACTTGTGGGAAATTTAATAGGATGAATTGCAGAAGTTATCAAAAATGAAGGCGAGCCAACAAAATATTAAGGTGGTTAGTTGTACCGTCAATAATTATGAATATTTAAAACAAAAAACAAAAAAAAAACATCAATATTAGTCAAAAATGTGAGAAAGGGGTGAATAATAATTTTGTGAATGTTTGTATATAAATTTTATCATGCAATTCTAAAAAAAAACATTATCCGGAAAAATTGTTTATTTGGAATTGCTCCGGCCCCAATCTCCCTTCTAGGTTTACTGTATGTAATATAAAACTTTATTAGAAACGACATCAGGGCAAAAGCCGTTCAGTTTTGACTGATTTCGGAACGACATTGTAGTAAAATTTAGAAGTTAACAACTAAAGAAAAATTATATATCGGACAAACCAGCAGATCGGCTTTGGCAGTATCATATTCAATGGAAGATTCTTACTACATGGAGTTACCTTAAATATTTGGCATTCTTAAAACTCCCCATTTACTAGTCTATCAATTTTCATTAAAATCGTAAAAATCTTCGAATCTCCAAATATGGTTTAAGAAGAGAAATGATTATCATTTGCGTTTTGTTTTCTTTTACACAACTAGTCTTAGTATTAGCATAGACAAATTACATTAGTAATACTAAAGTAATTTGTCTATGGTATTAGCACAAATTAAATAGTAATTAGATACACAAACCCAGACAAATTTCTATGCTCGTTCCAATTTTCGACTATAGTGGAATAGACTTTTGCGCACATGGTGCCCTATTCTCGAATTCCACAACCATTTTCCACATGTGGACATATGTCAAAATTCATAAAAACGTTCGGAAATTTAAATTCCTGTATTCTTGAATTTGCTATGGAATTTTTTTCGGTACTAAGGGAATATTTCCAAATGGGTATAAGCAGGTAAAAAAATTCCCCATATATGAAAACTTTAATAATTATATAGATTTTGACAGATGTTCATATTTGGAAAATGGTTGTGGAATTTGAGAATAGGGTCCCTTTTATTATTAATGATAAAGCTTAGTTAAAACTCCAACCAGTTAAGATCGAGTGTCTCTACAAAATATAATTTGAACTAGAAAAACGTTAAGTCGTAATGAACATATGGTATGTACATAAGAAAAACAAAACATAATGAAACTTTTTATTGGCGGGTGAATAAATTTGACAATATTTTTAAATTTTAATGGACTGTAAATTATTATATAATACATTATTTAATTTTAAATAAAACGTAAATTATTTCTACGATGAACATTTTTTATTCTTCATTATTCTATCGGAGTCAATATGTAATAACTTTCAAAAAACACATGCAGTTAAAAGTACCAATCGGTGAAAAGGAACAAAAAGAGATAATATGACATAATAATAAAGTATGAAAAGCATAGGAAAAAATCATAACGCAGCATTGAGGGAGAATCGATCATTATTCCTTTACAAATATGTATTGGTTAAAACTATGAAATTTATTATTTTCATTATTATAATTCAAACATACTTCCCGCTTTGAAGTGTTTAATACTTTAAAAAACCACGGTTTACTAATATAGGTGATATACGTAGATTATTTAAAAAAAATTAACAAATCATTCAAATTTGTGGATTACAGTCAACAAAATTTATACAATCCAAATATGGTTAATCATAAATTGTAAACTAATTGTAAAAAATTACGATGCTGAATATTTAACGAAAATAAGGTTACTAATTACATTTCAACTGATGCCAGATCGATTGGCAGAGGGCAAATGCGGGTATTAGCCCGCTTAAAGTTTTCATCTCCAACAAAAACCGTAACTGCTCTGGCAAACCAATCCATCTATAATTCGAGCCAACAGCTATTTTAATGGTCTTCTTGAATGATCGCTTCTTCGTTTATTTTAGGCTCTGTTTGAAATTGATTCCAGTAATTCCCCTAATAATTCCTTGGACCAGCGGTCCTAAAAATTTTGAAACATCACCTACAATTTTTGATAATGAGACCACTATATGAATTGCTGGATAATTTCTTAATTAAGCTGAAAAATCTGATTCCCATTGCTTCATTTAACTACAATAGTCTAGCTTCATAAAAAACAAAAAGTTAAGTCTGAAGCCTACGAAGGCACTTGTTTCTTGTGAATTTGCAGAAAATTATGTATTTAAAATGCAAAATGCAGCACAAGGGTTCATTGGAACAACAAATAAGCGACTATTCATCCGTTTGTAATTTACAAAAAAGTAGGAGAAAAATTGCAACACTAGTTCCTTTGTATATAAAAATTCCACATAAAACAATCAAATATTTGTTACTAAAAAGCGATTTTCATGAAAACGCACAGCCTAGGCAATTTTTGAAAGAAATTTCATGGCTAGAAATAAATAAATGAATTATACGAGTTGCCAATTTAAGCAAATTGTTTCACAATATTAATCGAATTTTTACTTGATTTTATATTTAACATTTCCAAAAAAACGACCTTTTCCTAAAATTGGTTTGTTTATCGAGAATTTTGACGTTATCTAAATTGATTAAATGATTTGAATTTTTCAGATGCAGCGTAAGTGCACTTATATTTGAATTTAGATCTTTGTTGATGTCATATCCTAGCGTTGCAACTACAACGGACTAGGTAAATCACATTTAATTATTTTTTTAAAGGTACCTTGTCTTTAGTTTTGGAAAAAATATTTTCATTTAGGCTTGCGGCTGCGCATCCCACAATTTTGAAATTATAATTCTGGAACAGACGTTTTAGTTTTTCATGAAGTTTTTTTATACATACAATATGGAATGGCCAAAAAGTTTGTGATTTCATTTTATGCATTTCTATGAAAATTTCATGTTTTCCAAATTACCTTTTTTAATAATTTTCCGGGATATTGGCAAAAAGCGGGATCCTCCCGGGACTAAAATAAAGTCGATGGACAAAATGTCGATTTTTTTTAAATGAAAATTTGTTTTTTTGGTAATATGTCGAATGGCCAAAATATCGATTTAGGAAATGTTGAATTCAAAAAATCAGCAAAAATATCGACTTCGTATTTATTATTTTGCTGATACAAGATATGTATATGTACTATGCAAATTGAGACATTAAGATTTTTAATTACTAAAAATTCTTTTGAATTGAGTATTCTAACAAAAAAAAACAATTAACATTAAAATTTTAATTTTTTTTATCAGAATAAAACTGGAACTTGTAGTTTTGTAAGTATAAGGAGTTTGTCATACTAATAAAATGAACAAAAATGAATATTAAAACAGTAATTAGCAACAAAGGAGGTGTTAAGCTTGTAGTTGATGGGTTTATATATAGAAAAGAAAAAGTTTCATATGAAGTTTACAGTTGGCGTTATGAAGAGACTAATATTTGTAAGGCACGTGTTAGTACTAAACTGGAAAATTCAGAACAGAAAATATGGAAGGCTCCAACAGAGCACTTGCATGAGCCTTTTGCTTTCAAAATTTGAAAAATATAAAACGAATCATGCCGTTAAAACAATGACTAAAAAAAACTTCAATTATTAAGCTCAAATTATAATTGAATCCGTTTCCCTTTGCAAAGAAAATTCCAGGGTCTATTAACCGAAAGCGGAAGCCCAGAAAAAGGCAATTTCAAGGGTAAGATCTGCTGCTAGAGAACAAGAACCAACCAACCTAGAAGTAATTGATATTCCTAATAGATTAAAATATATTGAAGAGGAAAATTTAGAAAAGCTAGCTGAAAAATTGATCAAAAACGAAAAAATAATTATTTTGGGAACTTTAGAAAAGTTTAAATTACTTGGTAATTCCAGAGTTTGGCTGATGGATGGCACATTTGCCGTAGTACCATCTATAATGAGGCAACTTTTTACCATTCACTGTAAAGTGGATGATGGGATGATGTCCAGCAAAAATAAACAGTGTTATACTGAAATATTTTATGAGATATGCCGAATTTCATGAGATAAAAATATAAATCTGACACCAGAATACATTAAAAGTTTTCTTCCCAACCACCCACTTCAAAGGTTGTTTTTTCCACTTCGGTCAAATAATATGGCGAAAAATACAGGCAGAAGGATTGGCAGCAAAATATGGTGAAGAAGAAGGATTTAGTATTCAATTGCGAATGCTTAAATGTATGGCATACTTCGGTGAGGACGAAATCCCGGAATATTACGAGGAATTAAAAAAATCATTGTCGACTAAATGCCACAAAATTACCGAGTGGTTTGAGAAAAATGATGTGTATGGTAAAATACGAAACCACACTAATCAAACACAACTAAGTTTTGTTCCTTATCCGCCACAATTTTGGTCTATACTCGACCTTATACATGAACAATTTCCAAAAACTCAGAATAGTGTGGAGAATTGGCATCGAACGCTTAAAATCCTCGTAGGAAAGCTACATGTAGGTGTTTATAAATTAATTGGAATTTTAGGCAAAGAACATATTTATGTAAAATGGAAACTGCACAGGATTCAAATTGGCGAAAAACTAAAAATTAAAAATGTATATATTGAACGTGACAGAAGATTAAGAAAGATTTTAGAAGAAAATAAGAGGAGAACCAAAATAAATTTCTTAAAAGGATTAGCTTTTAATACATTTTTATCTTAATACATATGGTATATTGTATACATATTTGAAAAATCAAATATATGTACATAGTTTCAATTATATTTTTAAAATTTGTCGACTTGGAGAAATTGTCGACAATTTCTCCAAGTCGACATTTTAGAATCGACATTTTGTCCAAGTCGACATTTTTCTAGTCGATGTTTTTGTTGTCGACATTTGTGGAACCGACATTTGAAAATTATCTTAACAAATTTTTCTGTAAAAATCTCTTACACAGAATCACAGAAATTTGAAGATAATTGAAACTGCTGATTTCCCTAAATGTCATCTTTTGAGTAAGCTACATATTTCTGATTAGCTAGTGTTAGATTAGTAAAATCTCTAATCTCAGGAACTAAAAACGTATTAGTAGAATATAGTAAAAACTTCATTGGCATGCAGGAAAACGAAACTAGATGGTGCGTTAATTTGTTTGTATGTCTAAAAGGAATAAATGGGGAAAAAATACAAAATAGTAAAAATAAAAGATTAGTATGGGAAAAAATTCATAACGATCGTTTCGGCGGCCATTTTGAAAAACAAAAAATGAAAGATGGTACCATTGTTATAATTGTTTTCCAATACGTATTCATTTATCTTTAAAATGAGCCCAATTTTTTAATTTTCGGATAATTTGTTTTTTATATCTATACAAAAAATACAACAAAACGGGTACGAAATTTTTAAATATTTCATACGCTCCGTCTTAAAAAACAACAACAACAAACATCATGTCGCATAAATTGTTTGTTTTACTCAGTGCTACACATTCTAAAGATAAAAATCATAAAATTAGAACATGACTTCCGATCAAATATAAAGAATTTGTGATTTCACGTATTTTTATTTTGTTGACCATTTTTTTTTGCCAAATCCATATTTCTTAGTCGCGCGAACATTCGAATATGGTAGCGAGGAAGCTTTGCACAATTCATCACTTACTTGTTCTGGCGAAACAACTTGTTTAAAACTATGCTAAAATAGTTTATACAAAGATTTTTATTTATAGATAAATTCTCTTAAAAAATTTTATAAAAGGGAGAAATATTCTGGAAAAAGAGAAAAATTCTTTAACAAATTTATGGTTTTCTAGCGAAAGTGCAGATTTTTAAAATTGTTTACTAAATTTTTAAACATTTGTATTAGTAAAAGTCAACTCCTGCGTTAAACGGAAAATGAACTTTATAAATGTGCATAATGAATTATTTTAGCTCAATAAAAATTTAAAATAAATTAAACCAATAAGTAGCAAACTGATTTATTTGTTATATCAACTGATTTATTTGTTTGCCAAATTATTACGCCAATCTAATATCAAATAGTTAACGCAACGCTAAATTACAAAAATCAAGATAATAAATAAAGTAATAAATATAGAAGTGAAATTACAAGCTTAATATTTATTATGAGCAATTAAAAATACAAAAAAAAAATTATTTGTCAGAATTCGTTGTCAACAAATATCTGTAGGTTAAACAAAAATATTCTGTGATCCTAGAAGTTTTGCTTATTGGGCACATACATTTATTTATTTATTTATTTATTTCTTATTAATATTATATAAGTAAGGCTTAGCCTTATTACAATTTCCTTAAAATACAAGAAAACCTTCTTATGTATACTCAATTCAAATATTCAATTACACAATCTTGATTAAAATTAGAACATTAAATAATTTCATATGACGAACAATAGAATTAAATAAAATTTCAAAAAGGGAAACAAAAAAAAGTACTAAATAAATATATATATTTACAAACCCAATTTACAAAATTTATAAATGCTAAATCATAAATCTGGTTGCATCTACCCGAACAAAATTATCACAAAACAATATGAACCAGTATTCCAAAATGAAACAAGTATCAACTTAGAGATGAGAAATATGTGAAGCAATCATTTTTAAAATTACTTAAACTTTTCTTAGATTGTAAATTAGGATTTAATGAGTTCCAAAGTTTAATACCCCGCACAAAAAAGATGACTCACGTGCTTTAGTTTTGCAATTAGGAAAACTGATACTAGATGTACGAGTCGATCTAAAAAATTTAATCAAATTGAAGAGACACATGGGATTTCCATAATAAAATATTTTATAAAGGAAAATAACTGTTATGAACTCTAAATAATGATATAAATTACACCACAATATTAAACGAGTATAACTTGAATTTGAATCAGCTCTCTTTTTGTTGTATATATACCGAGCACAAGAATTAAAAGTTACATTTAATTTTCTGAACGAGGACTTAGAGCAACCAGAATAAATAGGGGCACAGTAGGTTAAATGCGGAATAATTAATGATCGTATTAATTTCAGCTAAGCGTCCCACGGCGTTTATCTTTCGTGGGGCCATAGCGTCTTTAACGTAGCATATATTCTACCACATAATTGGGTTACATGCTCATCCCAACTAAGTTTGTTATTCATCAATAACCCCAAGTTCCTAACCGTATCCACAATCTCAATATTCGCATTGGCAATTTTGATATTATTATGCCGAAGGTTGGATAACATTACTTTATTACTAGTTAGGAACATGGAATTTGGATTTTAAGGGGTTGATTTTAATATGATTGTTATTGCTCCAAATTAAAATTCTTTCAAGTGTATCGTTTATTCTCAACACGCAAGCATCCATATCGCTTGCTACTGCCGAGTCATAGATTTGTACATCATCTGCAAAATGCGAGGAACACAAGAATTCAATAAACTCTTGTTGGAAAATTTTTCATTCAATGAAAGAGCGCAACTTATGGAGCAGAACTTTATGGTTAACACTGTCAAAAGCTTTAGAAAAATCTAGAAACACAAGCAAAGACACTTCACGTTCTGCAACAGATGAACTCAAAACATCTATAATTTTGATTAATGCAGAAGTTGTACTATGTCTTTCTCGAAACACGGACTGTAGATCATCAATTAAGCCAAAACTGGAAATATGATTCATCATCTGAAACTTCATAATTTTTTCAATTACCTTAGATAAGCAAGGAAGTATACTGATTGGTCGAAAGTCTTGTATAGCTTCAGGCTTAGGTACCTTCCCAACAGGGGTTATATGTGCAATCTTCCACCCCGTCGGAAAAACAGATTTAGGCAATGCAGTGTTAATAATGTTTGTTAAAACAGTGTTTATTGCCAGTAGTAAAAGTCAAATGAAACCTATTAGGGATACCATCAGAACCTTGTGCTTCAGATTAAATATCATCAATTGCATTATATACTTCCATTACGGAAGCATTCCTAAAATAAAAACATTGATTATCAGTTGAAGAAATAGCAGAACTCATAAGAAATTGATTTTGCACAGCTACCTGGGAGCATTTTGCAAAATGATTTGAGAACTCAGTAACTGAAAAATCCGATACGGCAGTTCGTTTGGTTTTTGAAAGACTATATTTTTGGGAATTCCGCCATAAAATCCTATTGGGTAGGTCCAAATTAAAAATATTACTGTTGAAATACTGGAGCTTCGCTGCTTTAATCATCCCATTCACCTTATTCCTGTACTTCTTATAATGACTAAATGAAGTAGGATTTTTATTTGCTCTGCAAGTTGCATGAAGAAAATCCCTAATATTCCAATGGTACAGTAAAGAGTGATGGTGCACGGTGGCTCCAAACAATTTTTTCTTCTGGGTGCAAACTCATCGAGAAGTTGAGACACTAGTGCATTGAAATGCTCCAATTGATTATTAACATCCGGGATAAGGGAAATTACTCCCGAATCAAGCGAATTCTGCAATGAGCAAAGCATTTTGATCTACATTATGCAATGATCAGCAATATCTATAAGCGTCCTAGTCATAAATATTAATATCAAAATTATACGAGCCAAAAATCATATCATGGGTTGTAAATAGTCCAGGAACTGAAATTTGAGTAAAAAAATTCAATTTAGGTCGATTATTACATAGCAACAGATCAAGACAAGTCATACTTCTATCCACAAAGTTAGTAGGGCAATATGATGCAATTTCTAGGTCCAGTAAAAAAATAAAATCCCTGAATGTCCGGACATACTTTTTATTCGAATTGACATCCAGATTGAAATCACCTAGAATAAGAATATCGCTATATTTGCCGGCTGAGCCTGTCAAAAACTTCCTCAGTCTATTTACAAATTTAATACACGGAGGACGATAAACAACACCAACTAAAACTTTCTCATTTAGGGTATCACACATTTCAATGAAGATGAAATCAAACGAAGAGTCAAGAGTACTTTTTTTGATTAATTTGCAGCTCAAGTTTTTTTTCAGGTCATCAATTCGATCCTTCCGAATGATGTTATAGGCATATAAATTTACCTGAATATCAAAGTGTCTCTCTTTAAGCCACGTCTCAGAAATAGCAATTAAATGCAGAGGCACACCTTTAACATTAGAGGTAAATTCTGTAAAATTAGAAACTAGACTACCAGGGTTCAAATGTGCAAAATTAAAGCCACCACTTAAACATGAATTAAAGCACGATTTCAAAACTATATTTCTCATATCAATCGCAAACCACCCTACGTATGGGTAAAATCGCGATTTATGTGAATAGGCACCATAAGCAAATTCTACTATTGCTAAACTTAAAATTGGGTGTTATTATTTGTTTACCCCAACATTATAGATTGTACTACCTTTATTCTTCTCTTTTCACTAAAATTCAACGTCCGAATGGTACAGGAATAACATAAATTTAAATCATATCCAAAAGAACATCAAATCACAAATTATTATGTCATAATTTATAATGTTTTATTACCATTTTTATATGTTTTTTTTTTTTTTGTTATTTATATAAATTATGTTCTTTAAGACAAACGTCTGTCTGTCCATAATTTAGTGTTACAAAATTTTAATTTAAATTGCAGTTAATGTATATTGAATATAATAACAGTAATGTACAATATTTTACACGATAATTATAGACTTTGAATTTGTACATATAAATGTTGAAAAAAATTTCAATTTTTGTGACACAAGAAGTGTACCTTTTTGCTGCAAAAAAATCAAAACATAAATATAATGTAGGTATATTACTTAAGATACACAAAATAAGAAGAAAATCTTGATTGTGATTGTTAAATTAAAATTGAATTAAAAATGTAAAAAAAATTAGCATTATTGTTATGTTAAAAAGTTATTGTGTTACAAAAATATAAAGTTGTTGAAAATTATATATAGAAAAGACATACCTTTAGCAATTTAATTAATGTACATTTCAATTGCGATTAAATTTAAGTGAAAATTATGTTGACATTTAGAATATGGATTTGAAATAATAGAATAAAATATGGTTTTGATTTTGATTTGGGTTCGATATCGTAATTTAGGGTTCAATTTTTTGCTATTTATTAACCGAGAGTCGTCAACACTGATCGAATTACCTTGTAATATATTTACAATGTTTGGATTTTTTTCTATTCTCACGATTATATTGCACAACATACATATATAATTTCATAATTTAATTAAATATAATTAGTTCATATATAGTATACCATGTATAGTACAGTAGTTGCATGTGTGTATAATTTGGCTCATTATTATTAAATTGAAATATAAGTACATATAGCACCTGATACCATTATAGTTGAGAACAAAATTTTTTTTTTTTTTTTTTTTTTTTGAAAAAGCATAAATCATAACTTACAACAAAATATAAAAGAAAATTTGTATTATTACACAAAACAACATTAAATATGTAATAATAATTCGCACATAATTTTTCATTTTTCCAATCACGTTTTTATTGTTAAATGATATGAATTGAAAGATAACAGCAAAAACTAAAGCAGCATTTCTGTGTTCAACCAAATTGTACCTATATAATATGTGCTTGTGCTTACCGGAGCTGGTACATAGCACAGCTATATAGAGATATTGAAAAGTCATAAATCATTTAAACAAAAAAAAAAGAAAAATGTGTAATTTTGTTGTATATAGTTTGGATTAAAAATTTTTTTTGTTTTTTAATTTACTTGGATTTGCTGGTGGTAGAAACATATTTCGATTTTAACATTTCCGTAATGTTTTTTTTTTTTGTACTCGAGACAAATTGGTTTAAAGATATTTTTCTCACATAAATTATTGTGCACAGATTTATCTATTTTATAATTATTATCAATCGATGCCTAATTTTATATTTGTTATACGTACCTACCTACTACAAAGAAAAATCAAGTTTTAATTTAAGACTCTTATTTGGTAACCTGACGCGCACCAGACTTTCATCGCGCGCAATATATACTCGAGTAAAATTGTATAATCCTTTTAAAAATATAATAAATAATTTATATAAATATAAACAAAAAAAAAAAATTCAATAAATATTAAATTAACATTTTATAAAAATTAAACATAATAAGTTTAATTTTTATATTATACATACGTACACATATAATTTTTAGTGATGTTGCACGTATACACGAATCACAACAAAAAATCACAAATTTATGATATTTATAAGGTATGAATGTTTTTATTTATCTTCTTTTTTTTTTTTAAATTTTTATTATTAAATTAAAAATACACTAAAATTAATGAAATACGAAATTAAAAATATTAAATTTATGCGAAAAAATTATTTAATAATAAAATAAATTTTAATTGTTGACACAATGTTTAACTTTTTTTTGTTAATAATATTTTTTTTAACCCTTTGGCTAACAAGATGCAAGCATTTTACATTATTTTTTGTTATAATTTTATTATGATTATAAATTTTGATGGCCTGAATGCTGAACATGTCAAGGTTGATTAAGTAAATTATTGGCACGCAGCAGATTTTACGTTTGTCACAAATTTTGATAATAAGTAGAAATTCTTGAGGCTACGGTTCAATGATTTTTGGTGAAATATTTATGGTAATTATTGAAGGTGATGTTCATTAGCATATAACGTCAAAGGAATATGAACTTTTAATGGAACACATACTAATAATCTTTATAAGAACTGGACAGCCCCTCAAAACCAAAGGGAAAGGAGCCGTAGACTTTAGCGTCGAAGCACGGATGTTTGTTTTTTCCGAAAAATTAAAATTAAAATTGTATAAGCCCAAAATACGCCTAGTGGGATACACGGCACAACAATGCCCAAAAAAAGCAAGGCAAGCAAAATACAGCCGCTGGATCAAAAAGCCATTAGCTTACTACTAACCAACTTAAAAAACCTGACTCAAATAAAGCCCCATTGCAAGAGGGGGATGGAAACAACAAAAACACAAAGGAGCCCCAAACTGAAAGCGACAAATCGAAGAGAACGAACGAGAATAAAGAAAGTTCGAGCACAAAGTGGCTAAATGACAGCAATGCAGATATAAGCAGGCACGTAAAAAAATGTTGAGCGACTATTCAAACGAAAATATTGTTATCGCAAATGAAGACGGAAACGAATGTAGTCCACTAGAAGCGGTCGAACCATGGGTCGAAGAAATAAACCGAAGAGAGGAGATGGAAGAAGCGCTAAAATAACAGCACAGATAGAAGGAAAGCATAACAAAGTGACGATCAATGCCGAAGCTATAGTGGGAGGCAAATATCACCATCTGCGAATGGATGCAAATGAAGAAGTTGAATCTGGAAATAAAGAGTCGCTAATCGACTCAACTAAAAAAACGCAAAAGAAGGGAAGAGATTCCAATGAAGGGGGTAGACATAATAAAAATAAAAGTACCTCCAATAATCGCGAAGAAAGGACTAAACACGGTGAAATTACCAAAAATGCTTAAAGAAGATGAAATAAAAGATTTCCAAATTAAGATACTGGCAAACAGACAAAAGGTGATTAAATGCAATGCCATGGAGAGCCATAACATACAAACACTCCAAAATATGAAAAACTAAGGGTATTCTTAGTCAAGGGCATCCGTAATGGATACGAAAATGAGGAGGTGCAGAAGGAATTTGAGGAAGAATTTGGTCATACAGCCAAAGTGAGCAAATGCAGCACACATAGAATTGCAACATCTAAAAAAAGGAGATCATACATGGATGGATCATGGAAAGGAGAAATGAAAGGCAAGCACACCAGAGGAAAGCACTGAAAAAGTACCAATAATAGGGATTTAATGTTCTGTGTGAACTGTAGGAAAACAGGACATTCAGTCAATTATAAAAGGTGTCTGGCATATCCAGCAATCATGGAAAATAAAAATAGGAACAAGAAGCCGATGATCAACCAAAAAAAAAAAAAAATGGAAGCCAAAGCATTCGCAAGAGAATCATTGTACAACTTGGTGCAAGAAAATGTCAGTTTTGCCAGCGTAGTCAAAGAAAAAGAGGCAGTTGTCTATCCAACTATTAATAACATGGATCGGTTGTCATTAACTACAAAAAAATACAAGATTGAGTGGAAAACCAAGTTGCTTTCATAACAATTTTGATGGGTATATATCAGTAAATAGAACGCAATAATCTAAGTTTATTCAGAACCACAGCAGTGGAGTTGACGGCTGTGGGATTTATAAGCATCTTAGTGGTGTCGTTACATATTCCTAGCCAAACGAGGATAAGGCATTTTGGATCAGAGCTAAATAAGATAAACGCATTAAGGGACACGTTCGACTCAGTGATTATTGGAGGAGACTTCAATGCAAGAAGTAGGAGATTGGAGGGGGCCGACAACCTGGTTGAACTGTTCGCAGCATGACATGGCGCATATAGTACCAGGGAGAAAAATAATCCCAAGGTCAGGGGCTAAATAATATCAATTTTTAGTGTCGACAAATCTGTTCGGCGGCGGTTTTCTACATGACAATTACTCGATAAGATGCGAACACTTGTTCTCGGACCATCGAATGGTGATGTCAGCCTTTAGGTTAGCAAAGCAATTGGAACTTTTCGGAGTGGGCGGTTAAATCACGTAAACTTTTTTTGAAGTGATAATTTTGTATACCTCAGAGCCTCATGTTCTTAAAGTGAGTGACACGAAATTTTATCCTTGCGGGAGAATCGCTTATCCGATCGAAGTAATTCTGGCGTCAATTTTTACGTAAAAAAATAATCATTTTTAATTTATATTAAATTAAATTAATTAATTTACAAAATTGCGATTAACAATGCTTGAGAGAGTGTAGCGGAACAACGCTTCATTTAATCGAAGCAATTGTAGTGTCAAAATTTGCGTAAAGAAAGAGTGGCGGTTAAATTATTTTAAATTAAAATAATTAATCTTTACACAAATTTTAATTAAAACTAAAATCTACAAAATGGTGATTTACAAAGCTTGAGAGCACTGTAATTGGAGAACGTCTCAGCTGATCGGAGCCATTCTACTGTCAATTTGTGCGTAAAGAATATGTGACAGATTATTAATTTTAAATTAAAATAATTAATATCCACATAAGTTTTAATTAAAATTAAAACTACAAAATAGCGGTTTACAATGCTTGATAGCACTATAGCAAGGTAACGGCTCATCTAATCGGAGCATTCTAGTGTCTTAACAGAATTAAATTTAAATTAAAATATTAAATCTACTCAGTCTATCATTACTCTCAATCCACCTTCCGCCTACAAAGGGCCGGGAAAGTGTGACAAAATGAATATTTTACTTTTTTTACGAACTCATGAACATACTTTAATATTACCGAAAACTGTAACCTGTGCATTTAAACTGTATCCTTCGCTTTTCAACCTGCAATCTTGGTTTGATGCTGTTCGTTAAAAGAAAATTTAGAAACGGGTGGAATAAACTTTTCCTATTATCTTATCTGCTTTTCTATTTTTACCATCATGCTCGGGTGTGCTCGGCAGTGCTCGGACATGAAATAAACTTTATTTTGTACATTGGTTTCCCTAATAAAATTCCTCAAAATCTAAGCCGCGTGAAGGCCTAATTTTTAATTTCAAGTTTCAGATTTTTTTTTATGCCTTTGTTAATTTTTTTCGCCCGAGTTTGATATACACATATTACATTATTTGCATTAATTTTTTACCTGGTTGTATTTTTCAGAATATTCTATTACATTATATTATAAAATAAGTTTCTTAAATACCTTAAAATGTTAAGATTTAATATTTCGAACATTGATTTGTGTAATATTCTGTGGGAAAATGCGACCTCTTCAGAATCGCAACTGTCAACTATCGTTATAGAAATAGCTGGTTTTAAGGTCACCTTTTTAAATCGTTACTCTGAAAAACGAATAAAATTCCACACAAATAAAAATAAAAATAAACAACTTTTAACATGTGCAAAGCAACACCGGAGACGACATTTAATTGGCCCTAATTTTAAAGAATGAGACGGAAAGGCATACAATTTGAATTATGAAATTTACATTGTTGAATTAGGTTTATGGCTAAGCTTTGATCTGCTAAGCTTTGATTAAGTATTTATTGAGTTATTGGCCTTTTATTAGTTCACAATCGTAGCTCGGTGGAATGGCGCGTTATCGTCGTGTGAAATCCACGAGATTTTTTCGCATAATTCCGGTCACTTTTTTCGCATCAGCACAAAAAATTTCGTTTGCAACACAAAATTTAAGGCAAACTCTTTGTGTTCATCGTAAAAATCGCCGTGCACTAATGAGATTGACTGACTTAAGCAACAGCTGTAAACAAACTGGTTGACAGATCGCACTCAAAGTTGACATCACAATGAAAGACAATCCTACTAATCTAAGAAAAAAAAAATTTTAATCTCTTCAGCGCGGGCATTTTAAATTAACAATTCCTATTCTGCCGCACTGTACGACGATATGTGTATTGCAGAAATTATATCATTTCCACAGATTTTACGACTATACCATTAATCGAGAATATTCGTAATTTTCCAATAATAGGCATAAGTTATTTTTTTGAAACTTTTTCAGATAATTTTCAATTTTTTGCAAATCATTTTGATCATTTTATAAAATATAATAAACATTACTTAAACAGGATTCGTACCGTTTTTATTTTTTCAGAAAGAATTAAACAAAACTAAAATGGATGCACGTTTTGCGTATCACTTTAAACGATTTATTATTGATTTGGACTTTTTGAAAATAAATTCAAAGCTTTTGGCAAATAGAACTGGACCCAAATGTTTAATTTAAATTCAAAAATGTTTATTTTGCAGGGTTAATTTTTCTAGATTAATTGTTTCAATTAAATGATTAATTATTGACTTTAGACACTTATTGTGTTCTTGAATCAATTCAGTGGTGTAACTAGGTACCCGCAGCACTCGCAGGCACGATGGCGTCACGGTTGTTGGAGCTCATGAGATTTCCTTTATTAGTTCAAATTTAAGATTAAATAGCTCAGATTAAGCTTAAGGTGCAAATTTACAGAACGGTACATTTCTAGGAAATCTTTAAGAAAAAGAGACAACGAAGAAATCGTTCCTATTACTATTAAATATTTTCTTAAAACAGGCTCAACCATTTTTTCTCGGTTCTGACTCCATAGAAATAAAAATGTCTTAGGTTCTGATGAATATTTAGATTTAGAAAGCCGTTTGAAACAAAAGCTTTCGACATCAAACGACAACGATTTTAGTGTTTGCAGGGTTCATTTATTTGTATTATACGTTTTGTGTAACTCCAAGTTTACAAAATTATTCTAAATCCTACCCAAAATTCCGTCATCCCTTGCAATATCAAATTTCGAAGTAAAATAGTTTATTTGAAAAAGTGAAAGCTCTTAAAACTAAATATAAACACAATTTATGCTTATAAAATATTTAATTAAAAACCTGAAATTACTAAAAAGTTCAAAGTTCAAACCGAAAAAGTATGAATTAATATCCAAGCTTAAAGCTTATTGAAAACAAATATTCTAAATTTATTCCAAAATCCCGCCTTCCTTTAAACTATCAAATTTCAGAATAAAAAGTAAATGATCTGGGTTAAAAAAGCGTCGTTACGTGAAAGCTGCTAAAACTAAAAATTTCACATATTTTGCAAAGACAACAATTTATGTTCATAAAACATTTTAAAAAAATCCTGAAATTATGGAAAGGCTCACAAATGTTAAGTTCACATCCAAAAGATATAAATTAATTATCAAGCTTAAAGCTCATTAATTACAAATATTCTAAATCTATCGTAAAATTGTTGAATTATATTATTAAATTAAATGAGGCAATACTGTTAAATTATGTTGAATGAGGCAATACTAAAAACGAAAACGTTCTTCTCGTGCTTGTTAGCTTGATTGTCATACAATAAAGACGTAAATAAATTAACTAAAAACAAATTCGCTTTTCGTTATGTATTTTTTATTTGTGCATCTCTGAATATTGTTTAGTACATAGTTTTCCAGCTCTGATTGATAAATTTCAAAAAAAAAAATACCAGCTTCCTTTATAATATCAAATTTTAGAGTTAAATGGTTTTGTTTGACAACCTCTTAAAACTAGAAGCTGTTGATGACTGATGATTAACTTTGAGAACAAATATTCTAAATTTTAGCCAAAATTCCGTCACCCTTTGTAAAATCATGTTTCTGAGTAAAATGGTTTGATTAAATAGCATTGATAAATGAAAGCTTATATAATTAAAAGTTCTTGATTTTTTACAAATACATAAAACAGTTTAGGAAAAACCTAAAAGTATGAAAAAGGATCAACGTTAATAGTGTTAAAAGTTAAGTTAAAGCCCAAACTTGTTTAAATTAATTATCAAACTTAAAACTAATTGACAATTTTTGCAAATACATTATTTATGCTTATACAATTTTTTAACAAAACTTAAGGATTATTCGATATTTGAGAGCTTTCAAGAATATTTAAGATACTTTGAAAATTCGACATTTTTGAGATTATTTCGAAATTCTTGATATTTTTCAAATTATATTCTAAATTTGTGATGCTTTATCGATATATTTAGAAATCCTCAGAGATTGAATTGCATGATGTTTCGTGTCATCTACTCTCAAAATCAGATACTTTTAATTATTGCGAGACTAGACAGTAGGAAAAGTAGGTTTGCTTGTTCATACAGGTACAAGAAGCATTTTTGGGGGTCCAAAAAAATGTTGCGGGTGGGCCCGAAATGTCTAGTTACGCCACTGAATCAATTGGACTTCTTTTAAATAAAATTCACTATGTTATGCCAATAACTTTGAACAAAATTTTTAAATAAAATTCAACAAATCTATTAACTAGTATTAGACATTTTTAATTTATTTTTAACAAATTTTAAAACATTTTATTTCGAAAATTTCTTTTTTTTTTAAACATGAGGAAGTGGCACTCATCATAACAATATAAACTCGCCGGTAAAGTAAATGGGAAGAAGGGAGAGTTTTAAACCGTAACAGCTGGGAACTTGAAACTAAAACTAAATCAACTACATCATCAACAAAATTTACCTATGAGCCAGTATATTTTCCTATATTTCATGTTCACCTCCTTTTTATTTTTGACATGTTCTTTTCATTGTAACTTGGCATCTATAGCATCATACCTAGAAATTTCGCCTTATTCACATATGTAACTTTTCTCTTGTTGATTATGATTGGGATTCTGTTTGAATTGGTTTTATTATAGTAAAATTGACATGCACATCATCCAGTTGCTGACTGCATTAATCAATGTTTGAAGTTGTTTGTAGCTCCTACTACATTCTTCTCCACTGTCAAAATTGCAGTGTCATCATATTAACTTTAGTATTTTTGAATCTTCCATTGATGGTACGTCTTCTGAATCCTGTATACAGGAGGTAAGACGTGGTCCAATACGCTACCATGCGGTAATCCCGCTGAAATTTTCTTCAGGTCCGAGTATTCTTCTTCGTTTATTACGCGGAAGTGCCTATCAGTTCCTTTAAGCCAAACTCGATCAAAATTTTGAGTTTCATCTAGAAAAATGCATGAAGATATCTTTTCCATTTCCATTGTACGTTCTATAATATCTGTCATCTGGTTCTCCCTGAAACCAAAATGGTGGACAGGAATAAGATTTCTGTCTACCAGTATAGGCTTCATTCTCTTCATACTTAGGAGTATGGATATCGGTCTGAATGATTTTTTATCGTTACATTTTTTGTTTGGCTTTAAGATCATGATTACCTCTTCCACTTTCAAGCTTGTGTGTCGCTTTATTTGGTAGTTCTTTAATGATATGTCCAGTTATTTAGTTATATCCAGGAGCTTTTCTCATGTTTAGATTTTTAATTTCCTCATTTAGCTCATGTAGGGTTACAGATTTTATTACAAGTCCATCAGATCTGTCAGATCAGCATATTGCCTGCCCAGTTTAAGCAAGGTTTTATTTTCCGTATTTCGATTTATTTGCCAACGCTTTCGATCTCTTACTTCAACTTGATAATTTTTCTACTGTTGCTATTTACATACAGCCGAATGGAGTACTTTGCCAATCAGTTTGTTGTATATTTTCCTTTCTACTTCCTCTTCGATGTGTGTCGTATTTCTCATTGGAACTTGAAGATCGATGTTTTGCTCTAACAGCTCACGAAAAGGGTCCAATTCCGATTGCTATTCTTAGTAGAGGCCCTTATAGGGATTTCTTGTTTAGGGATCGATATATGTAAACGTAATATCTCATTTCGTAATCTCAGCTACAAAATTTCCTATTTTTTTAAATAATCTCCTAATTACAAAATAAAATAAGTTTTGTTATCATCTTTTGTTTTTAACTCCTCACTCAACTCCGGAGGTTATAAAATCTGTCTGATTTATCTGTCGATTGATCGCAACAGGGTATCTTCGGTTAAGGTCAGATTTTCTTACACGATTCCTTATATTTTGTAGTTCTTTAGCTACATCCACGGTAATTTGCTAGATGTGGCCCCTTGTAATTAATGCATTTTGCTACCGTATTCCTATCTAATATGGACGTGCTCGAAAGGTGGTTATACCATCGGATTAGACGCATCCTGTCACACGCTAAAAGTATATTTGAGTATGATTGAAGCCCTGACATTTTTTGCAGTGACTTTTGCCTCACTGATTTAATTCTGATTTTCGTATTTTGAATTGTTCAAATGTCATGAAATTTTTGGATACTTTCCCCATTGCCAAACTTTAGAATGAAAAGCGGTAGACCTCGTTTATGAGGACGCTGTTGCCTTTATCATTTACAGTTCTCTTTTTATGTCTACAGCATCCTTAATGTCTAGATCTTTACCCTGCAGTTATCTTATTACTCTCGCATGTTGGGTGTAATCCTCTAGCCATAACCTTAATTGGTCTTTCGTGCGCTTGTCTTATTTGGCCCACCTGCTAAGTGTACTACTGCGGATAAATTGTCGCCGTTGAATTTACGAAGCGGCAAGACCCTTTTTGGTGAGCAAGACACTTCACGCAAGTTTTGACCCGAAAGTGGTATTTTATTTCCTACTTACCCTACGGTGAGCCGATGAGGGCTTCCCCTTTCCCCCACCTGGGGAAGTGACTGATAGGACACTTGCAACTTCCACGGGAAACACAAACGTGTGAAAAAAAATTTAAATTTTATTTTAATTTTCAAAAAATTTAGTAGCGTCATCCTCCGTTCTATCCTTTTGATAATCTTTTGGATATCGCACTGTAGATATTGTTGCTTCGAATTCGGAGCTAGAGTACAAAACCGAATTCTTCTGCCAAGAATGTCCCAAATATATAGGATTCAAATCGAGACATCTTGCAGGCCATATCACGCCACTATAGCAATATAAGTTTTGCACGAAATTATCAATTTTAAATGATGTTAGGGGACAACATATTCTTCCAATATTCCATTCCAGGTAAAGTTCGATGCGTGTTTTCATCGAAATTCCCGCCCATACTATGATTGATCCACCTCGAACCCTTGCTCCGAAAGTTCTTGAAGCGTAATATTCGCGCGGTCGTCGCTATATTCGTTTTCGCCCATCAGGAGACCGCAAAGAACCTCTCGTTTCATCCATTCGGAATTTGGCTTGCGTGACATAGAAAATTTTAATTATTTAGATAAAAAGGGTTGAACATGTCGACCAATTTTTGAAAATTATGAAGATGACCTAACATTGCTACGCAAAGGCCTACGGTACACCCATTTTGATAATGTGTAAACTTTTTTATAATAATCTAATAACAAATATCGTTTCGGAAATCTTGACTTGTCCACTTTAAGAAAATACATATAAGCCTGCACCTGGTAATAGGAAATGGTCATAGTCTTTATAGAAGTAATTTCAACATGAGTTTAGTCTTTTTCAAAATTATCAAAAAAATTTCGAATATGCTCCACAGTTTATCTTAATAACAAAAGTTGTTTCAAAAAGTGCACCTGTCCACTTTATATCAATAAAAGCCAAAACCCGGTTTCCCAGTAGCTTCTTTAAACAACCCGTATTAATTATTGTGTTCTGCTAACTTTACACTTTTATGTATATATAACTACACTTTTCCAGTAATCTTACACGTTTCGTTAATTTGTGTAGCTACACTTTATGTGAACATTGTACACCAGTACTTGATGCTCTACATTTCTTATTTAATCAAAACTATATAATAAAACAGATAGTGTTGAAAAATGGGCGCCATCGCTCATGATTTATAGCATTTTCATATAATTCCAACTTCAATATTCAAAACCGCAACTATATAATGTTATTATTATGATAGTAAGAAAAAACTAAAACAGGTATACTATTTAGATATTATTAATAAAACCATTAAAGTCATAATAAATTAATAAGCAACTTTATGTATGTACGTAGACATATTTTGCATGCACAACGCATACGGCGATGATACACACCCCGAAAACATCTTTTTGTATTTTAAGACCGTGTATAAGGCAATCCACTGTCTTTTTAAATTCAAACAGAATTAAATATTAATTTTCAACGCCTTAGATATAAACGATATAAATTAAAATATTTAAAATATGAAGTCGAGAAGCCTACACAAGAGTTTCATGTGTTCGTTTATCTCTTGGAAGACATTATTTCACCGTTCGCTTTATATTCATAAATATTATGTATTGTTACATTTATAGGTTAGGGATGGGGAGCCTCTAAATATTACTGGTTCTGGAAGCTTCTTAGTTTGACTTTAAAAATATTCAAATAAATAGAACGAAAATGACAATTTGATAACGCCCGCATAACATTTCAACTCTATACAATATAAATCAAAATGCATTTGTTAATTTGATGGTTTCTCAAAGCCAAATATGTCTTAAATTTTAATTATTTTGCTTATAAAGCGTACATTTGAAATATACCTATACCTTTGAGGTATATTTCTATAATACGTGTTGCTTATATAACTAGACAAATGAAATATTGGAATTGAATTATAATGTCCACCTACTCAGTAGTAATTGTTTGTAAATTGCAGTTTCCTGAATTATTAATTATTCAAATTTTTTTTTATTGCTGCATATATATTGTATCTATATATGTACGGCTTTCGATGACTAATTGAGATTATATAGGGAGATCGTAAAATCTGTTCTCGATATTATAACATTGAGAAACTATCGAAAAATTTAAGCGATTTTATCAATTATTGATTTTTTAAGTACACAAACCGTTCATTACCTTAAAATTTAGGTTAGTACATACACTCCATATACCCACTTTCCAAATATGCATACATAAACTTATAAATATTAACTGACAGGTAATATATCTGTTACAAAAGATACAAGAACCTATCATCATTTCAATCAAAATATTTGAAAAGTTTTTCATAAAAATTAGTTTCACATTTTCACAACTTTAAAAAAACCGCTCGCTCGCAATATACATAATTATAGATTGGACTAAACACTACATAAAAATAACGTTAAATAATTTAACGAACCCATCAATAATTATATCGCTGTACATGATCATTTAATCAACGAACCAAACATCTCTTCAAACCAAATAGATAATAATCGAAAATTTAGGTACGGTGTTTATGTCAGTTATAATAAGGCCCAATTATTGATTACACATCAGATCTATAATTATAGGTGATTGAAATGAGCTGATTATAATCATTAATGCCTTGATTTATATCAAACACATAATGAACCAAGTACTAATCGTGAAATTTATTAATTTGATCATCTAAATTTTTGCTAAGTTCATCTTCATCAATCAATATGATTAGAGTATGAATAAAAAATTTGCATACCACATATAATTTGGATAAAAAAAAAAACTTTCATTTTTCACTAAGCATAATCCAACTATAAAGAGTACATGACCTATATATAAAAGAACGACGGTTAATGAAATAACATTAAAATTCTTAGCTTTTCTTCTGTTAATTTTTTGTTCTTGTTGAATATGTAAAAGAAATTACGAATCAGGTGGAACGAGCTCAATATTAATCAACGTTAAATTAAATGTTTTATATAGCGATGCAAAAATGATTGAATTTTTACTCTACAGAATAGACGGTATTATGGTAGATATACAAAATTGCGTACCGTTAATTTTAAGGTATTTGCATGGGCGAATTTATCATTGAGGGGGCCCAAAGCTGAATATTTCGGGTATCGACAATATTAAGTTGTTTTTTGAAAGTTTTGTCCACCCAGAAAATTTTTGAACTTTAATTTAAATCATTCAAATGATTTGAAATAAAGTTATCAAAAATGTTTCAATTCTAAGAAAATGTATTAAAATTAATTGAAATTAATACTGTTGAGTGTATTAGAAATAAATGAAAATTATTTATAATTATTAAACTATATATTAATATAAAGAAAAATAGTTTTAAATTAAAGGACAACAAACTTAAAAATTAAATAATTTTCTTTTAAAATAAAATTCTAATAAAAGTAATTTTACTTTTGTTTTTTTGAAAATATAACTGTTAAACCGTTTGCATTTTATTTTTTTATTCTGCATAGCATATGGTTTTAGTTCGAATCGAGATTTTGTTCGAGATGCTTCAATTGTGAAATTACTTTTAATATTGATAGTATTACGAGACAATTTTGACCATCCATATTGCGTTTAATTTGTTGGTGTATCACAGTTCTGCAAATACTAAGAGTTGAGATAAGAGAACTGCCCAGTACCACGAAAACGACGATATAAGTGACACTGTCAAGATGCACCAATTAAAAACCACGGTACTTGGAAGCGCGGGCAAAATAATAAGCCACTTGGAGGCAACGGGTGATAATTATTGTTACGCTTGGAGACTATTGGTAAACCGATACCAAAACAAAAAGCAGCTGGCGTCCAATCATGTCAATGCGATGCTGAACTCTCCAGTAATTCACTCCGAATCAGCAACAGCAATAAAGTCGTTACATGACTTACTAATCGAAAACATGTATGCCATCAAAAACTTAGGCATACTCACAGTATCTTATGGAATTACATCATAATTCCACTAATCATGAAAAAATTAGACAATGAAACATCACGATTATTTGAAATGTCTATTGTGGATCCTAAAGAAATGCCAACAATAGAGGACTTCCTCAGTTTTCTAGAAAGCCGATTTCAAGCATTAGAAGCAACTAAACCAAAACCAATAATTCGCAGTCCTGGAGCTCCCGCTCCACAAAAAAGCAAGGGTCAATACATATCACACACAAACAAAAAAGACATGTGCGTTGTGTAAGCAGGGACATGATTTGAAGGACTGTACGAAATTCCAAGAAATGTCTACTTAAGAGCGATCTTAAATCATTGCTCACCATCAACTATGCAACATGTGTCTTGAGGCGAAACACCATATATGCCCCTACTCTATCCGACGTTTGGTAAGTAAGGGAACTCACAACACATTACTACATACTAATAATCAACGTGCAATGCTCACCACAAAAAATGAAGACACCCCAAAAAATGAGGCAAACGAAAAATATACAATAACAAATCATCTAGTGAACCAATATGAGCAACCAACTGTCACATTGTTTGCCACGGCAATGATCCAAGTGCAGGCTGGCAGACAACAATCAAAGCTGCTACGAATGCTAATAGATCCCGGATCACAAATTTCATTTATCACCGAGGAGGCATCTAAGCAAATAAAGCAACGTACCAAGAAAACTCACGTGGAGATTGGTGGCATAAACGAGAGCGAAATTACAACCGCCACAAGATTAGTTAGCTTTCGCATAGCAGCCCGATTTTCGTCAAGTTTCTCCATGAAAATGGAAGCATTAATATTGCCGAAAATAACACTGTCCCTGCCTGAACAACATTTCGACAGTAGAAAGTGGAATCATTAAAATAACCTAATATGGGCCGATCCGAACTATAATCAACCGAACAAAATCGACATCTTATTGGGTGCCGATTACTATCCAAGTATTTTGATGGACCAGGTTGTAAAAGGAAATCAAGGAGAACCAATCGCACAACAGATAGAGCTAGGTTGGATTATATTCGGAAATACCTCATCCAACAAGGCATCCAAGATCGAGTCATTGATCACTTTGTCAGACAGCGACAACCAATTAAAGAAATTTCGGGAAATAGAAGAACTACAACCCAAGAAACTTTATACAGAAGAAGAAAAGCTGTGTGAAGAACATTACCAGCAGGATTACCGACGAGGCACAGATGGTCGTTACATAGTACGACTTCCTTTTAAACAAGCAGTCACTGGCCTGTGAATTTTCTAAAGATTATCGGGCGTACATACAAGGATACTACAATCCGGGGCATTTGATTGAGAGTAAAGAACATAACAACAACAAATATTACATTCCTCACCATGCAGTGTTCAAAACTACTAGTACTACAACCAAACTTAGATTAGTATTCGACGCATCGGCAAAAACGAGCAACAATATCAGCTTAAATGAAATACAACTCGTGGGCCCCAAATTACAAGAGGATCTGATGTCAATTCTACTACGATGGAGAAAATACAAGATAGCATATACAGCGGACATAGAACAAATGTACCGACAAATAAAAGTACATCCCGATGATCAACAACAGTACCAAAAAATATTATGGAGAACATCCCCCGACCAAACGATAAATTCATATCAGCTAACAACAGTAACGTTTGGGATGGCATCTGCGCCATATCTGGCCATCAAGGTACTGCAACAGCTGGCAGCCGATGAGGAAAAAACTTCCCAATTGCTTCTCTTCCCAATCTGGAAGTAACAACCTGGAGGATGCTCAGGAGGCACAAAACCCACTGATCAGCTCGCTACGAACCGGAGGGTTTAATCTGAGAAAATGGACTTCTAATAATCCTCAACTCATAGAAGGTGTCGATCCAGACTCGAGAGTATTCGAACCCATTATATTTGATGATGAAGCAGTAAAGACATTAGGATTGATTTGGAACCAAGGCACTGAAACATTTGAGTTTAAGGCGAAACTCAACAACAAAATTGGGAAAATGACCAAACGAAAAATGCTGTCTGAGTCATCCAAATTATTTGATCCATTAGGGTGGCTTTCTCCATCCCTGATACAAGCCAAAATCTTAATGCAAGCACTTTGGATCTCCGGTTTAAGCTGGTATCAAAACCTGCCAGAAGATATAGAAAATAAATGTCAACAGTATTATATATCCCTTCTAAAACTAGAAGAGATAAAGATTCCAAGGTGGATCCATTTCAACTCAACTCTCCCCGGAGAATTACATGGATTCTGTGATGCTTCCGAAGTAGCTTACGCAGCAGTTATATACTTTTAGAACAGAACTTCAAACAAGGCAACATTGTTAACACCAAAAACACCAGTAGTTCCAATATCAACCAAGTTAACATTGCCAAAGCTAGAGTTATGCGGAGCAAGTTTACTACGCGAACCTAATGAACAAGGTGCAGCAAGATATGAAATTTGATGAAACACCGAAATATTGTTGGACGAAATCAATGATTGTGCTAGGATAGGTGAAAAACAAACCCCATAAATTTAAAACATTTGTAGCAAATCGAATCTTGGGTATCCAGAAGATAACTACTCCGTCTCAGTGGTTTTACGTCAAATCATCCGAAAACCCCGCAGATTGTGCATCCAGAGGTATCGCAGCAAATCAATTAATCAATTACAATTTATGGTGGAACGGCCCTCAGAGAATCTTTGAAAAATCAATCCAGCTAGCGCCAATAATAGTGGAAGACACACCAGATCAATTGGAATTAAAACAACCCATATTGGGACCCATGACAGTAACAACACACGACTTTTTTGATCAACTACTTTTGAAGTACTCAAATTTTAATACCATAAGAAGGGTTATGGTGTATGTGGCGAGATTTATCAATAAATGCCGAAAGATTGTAACCAGCCATGAAGCTCCCACGGCAGAAGAAATAAAACATGCCACGCAAAGTCTGATCAAAATAGCGCAAAGACAACATTTCAAAACCGAAATTCGAGATATTCTTAATCAGAAAGGAATAGCAAACACAAGTAAGATTAAGTCTTTATCTCCATTCCTACATGACGATATTTTACGAGTCGGTGGTCGAGTTCAAAATACAACAACATGAACCTAACAAGACATTTTATATCAAAGTGTATAAGGTGTCATCGGTTCAATTCTAAATCAACAACGCAGCTCATGGGAAATTTACCAGCAGTACGCATCACGCCCGGAAGACCATTTTTGAGAACCGGAGTCGATTATGCGAGACCACTTCTGATTCGTACAACAAGTGGAAGAGGGCACAAAGCACATAAGGGATATTTAGCAATCTTTGTTTGCATGATAACTAAAGCCATACACAACGAACCAGCTAGTGATCTAACCACCGAAGCATTCATCGCAGCTTATAAAAGATTCACTGCACATAAAGGATTGTGCAGTGATCTGTATAGCGACAACGGATCAAATTTTGTGGGCGCAAAAAACCAACTTGATCGAGAATTAGCTGCACTACTTCGTAAATCCTCTAAGGAAATTTCCCAACTATTGGCAAACGATGGAACAACATGGCATTTCATACCTCCAGCCTCACCCCATTTTGGAGGACTTTGGGAAGCGGCAGTAAAGGCAGTAAAAAACATTTTGTAAAGGTTATTGGAGTAGCAACCTTAACTTTCGAAGAACTTTCAACGGTCACCTCACAAGTAGAAGCTTGCTTAAACTCAAAACCGCTGGCACCAATGACATCAGATCCTACAGATATCACTTTTTTAACTCCTTGGCACTTCTTAATCGGTGCACCATTACGAGCAATTCCGCAAGATGTTATAGCAGAACCAACCATTTACGGCATATCACGATGGAGACTGGTAGAGAAAATAAAACAAGATTTCTGGACAAGATGGCACTCCGAATACTTAAATCAACTTCAACATAGAAGAAAATGGTCATCTAAACAACCAAATTTGAAAGTAGGTGGCCTAGTTCTCCTCAAGGATGACAATGTTCCCCCATTAAAATGGCTGACTGGGCGAGTGGTGGAAGTACATCCAGGCATAGACCAAAAAATTCGAGTAGTTTCACTTCGAGGCCCGGAAGGGGTCCTCGTAAAAAGGTCAATTCACAAATTATCACCACTACCCATAGAATCTGATAAGGAGATTGTCCTCACAAAGACACAAGCATCAGTCAACCAACAACCACAACCAACAACTCCGTTACGTGTTCAACCTCATCGAGAAGTCAAGCAACAAAGAGTACACCACATCAAAACAGTATACAAGAAAGAAACAACTTTACATCTTATATTATTGATACTCGGAATGGTGCAAGTGCTTTTTGCTCCTGTCACATCGTCAACCACAATATAGCCATTGCCATCTAATGCAGGAATTTATTTTCACAACTCCGGAACTGTAAACTTAATGGCGTTACAGTGGAAAACCATCATAAATTATAATTTAACCGGATATTGGGAAGATATCAGATCGTTAAAACACTATCTCAAATATTTGGATGAGGGCTGCCAAAAGGGATTGCAATCAGATAACCGGTTGAAAATGTGTGATGTAATAGTACAACAACTGAATGAACAAGTGCAAGAGATCACCTCACTAAATAATTTACTTACCTCAACTAACAAAGAACACGCACTAAGAAAGCGGGACATTGGGAATGCAATTGGATACATACTTGGTGACGCTTTTGGCATCATGAATCAAAGAGGTGCTTCCCACATAGAACTGCAGCTTGAAAAGGCAGAAACCAATGAAAAATATTTATTAGAGCTAGGTATTCGCAGACAGTGATCATTACAACAGAGTGCAGACCATCACAACCTTCACGATTCAAATAATGTTGGTCATGAGGCGAATAGCAGAGAAGCAGAGAATCATTATCGACGTCATCCTCAGCTTTCATCGTGGCCATTTCCATCCAGCCTTGCTGACCCCACAACATTTGAAAGAGGAAATCATACGAATTCACGAGCACGTTCCAGCAACGATGCAAATTCCTGAGGGGGAGAATAAAAACGCTCTTGGCCACATTTACTCATCTGTTATTTCATTTGGTAGTCACGTAAGTATGTAGGAAGACGTCTATCTCTAATGGAACGTCTGACTGAAGCGTTTACATGATCTGGGACAACTTCTCGCTCTGGAGAACATACTGGTGCATTGCTATCGTCGACTGTTTCTTGATATGAAAGAACATCTTCTTTGCCGCTTCCATTTGTCTGAACTTGTTTCCATTTATCTTAAAGATTGTCTGGACGAACTGAATTTCTTACTGGAGCTGGTAACTTGAAAGTTACTTTTGGTTTTTGTCTTGGACTAATCGCAATCTCCGTGTTTTTCAATTGATTGATGTGTCTTTTCAATTGGTCACTGTATCAAGCTTTATTAAATAATGAAGACGTCCGAATTTGTGCATTACAATACCAGGAAGCCATTTTTCCTAACCGATGTAATTACGAGAGAGTATTCTGTCTCCCACGCTTAATTGACGTTTGACTTTGATGTTTTCATTTGTCGTGTTCCTCATATTTTCTGATGGCCGAATTGCGTCGAGTTTGATTCTTAGTTTCCGCTGGAACAAATTCTCTGCTGGACTTTTGCCATCATTCAAAGGTGTGGCATGATACCTAAATAGAATTTCACGAATTTTATCGGAACTGGAACCACTTTCATTTTCCATATCCTGAAGCTTTCGCTTGAACGTTTGAACAGAACGTTCTGCTTGTCCGTTTGTAGCTGGATTATATGGTGCAATAAACTTTTGAAAAATTCCACATTCCGTGCTAAATTTGATGAATTTTTGACTTTTAAAAATTGTTGCGTTGTCTGAAACGATCACCTTTGGATACCCATGGTAGGCAAAAATTAATTTTAATTTTTCAATTGTCATTTCCGTTGTTGGACTGGAATTTGTGATTGCTATTGCTGATTTAGCATCAACCACTATTAGAAAAAATTGTACCTTGTACGGGTGATGTATTTCTTCTTTTCTGGGCTCTTTTTGCTTTTTACCACACGCATTGCAACTTTTAACGAACGATGTTATGTCCATATCGATATTTCCCCAATAGACATACCGTCGAGCCAGATTTTTCATTTTACAAATACCAAGATGTGTATGATGTAGTTCTTGTAGAACTTCGTTTTGAAGACTTTCTGGAATTACCACTCTACATCCTCGAAAAATTGTGCCTAGATGTAAATGGTATTTATTATCATTTGTTTCGCCGTTTAGAAGCGACTGTTTGAGTTTTGACAGAACTAGATCTTTGTCTGTTTCTAGCATGATATTCTCATTCGTAAGTATCAGAAAACTTATCGCGTTTATCGCCTGTATGTTCATGATGTGTGTGTCATCATCATCTACTGGAACTTCTTGAATTGGTGCTCTTGAAAAATAATCTACATTTTGATGATTTTCTGCTTTCCTATGCCCTACTGTATATTGGAATTCTTAGAGAAATGATGCATAACGTAGCAGACGACTGGACGTGATCGAAGGCAGATTGATGTCAGATTTAAAAATGTGTGTCAATTGTTTATTATCGGTCACCAGCTTGAATTTTGGTTCATATAAGTACATATAAAACCTTTTGACAGTCCAATATATAGCCAGTGCTTCTCGATCCAATTGGCTGTAGTTCTGCTCTGCGACCGAAAGGTAATGAGAAATGAATGAAACTGGTTTCTCTTCTCCTTGGATGACATGTAATAATACTCCGGTTATGGGCAATGCTGGATTAAATGGCAATAAAACTTGGTATTTTGCTATTTCGACGCTTAACTTCATGAAACCTGCTTCACACTTCACTGTCCATTGAAATTTGGCGCTCTCCAGTAATAGAAGGTGAAGTGGGTGTGTAAGTGTCGATGCATTTTTGATAAATTTCGAATAGTATGTGATTAACCCCAATAATTGTTGTACTTCATGAGGGTTTTTTTGGACGTGGTGCATCTAACACAGCTTTTACTTTTTCTGGTGCTTTTGAAATTTTATTTTGTTCAATCTAGTATCCAAGATAATTAATTCTTGTCTGGAAAAATTTGCATTTCTTGTCATTAACGTGAAGATTGTATTTCTTCAACCGTTCAAAACAAGCAATTAGCCGTTGGTAACACTCGTTGTAGTTTGAACCTTGAATTACTATGTCATCAAAATAGGTTGTCACTCCTTCAAGTCATTGTATCACCTGATTAAGTATTCGATGAAATTCGCTTGGAGCCGTTTTAATACCAAATGCGAGCCTGTTAAACTTGTACGTTCCTTTATGAGTGGTTATCGTTTGGATTTTTGCACCTTCCTCATCGATCTGAACGTGATGCTACGCTTTATATAAATCCAGCATGCAAAAATACTTTGAATCTCTTAGATTGTTGAGAATTTCCTCAATCCGGGGAATCCCAGTCGGAGGTATCGAAGAATGGTACTTCACGTGCTTTATGAAATACTGGCTTTGGCCTCTATTCGAAGTTTTAGTGAACACTGAAGATTTGGAATTTTTCCAATTTTTTGTTCGAAGATTTCTCTATACTTTGATTTAATGTTGCTAATGTCCTTTTCGATAATTTCTGTCGATAAAATTTCATTGGTTGAATCACTCGAATCTTCCTTATCTAAATCTGGCAAATTTACGTTGAGTTTCCTAATCCACGTTCTACCCAAAAGAGCTTATCGGTCGTTATCTACAATGAACATTTCTTCCGTAATTGATTTATTTTTGTATGTTGCCTTGACAGTGACTACTCCCTGGGGTGAAAAGATTTCCTTGAGATATGAACGAAATTTCATATTAGTCTGACGTATAGGATTCGAAATATTAAGCTTCTCAAATGCATTCCTTGGAATTAGTGTGACTCCTGCTCCCGATCCAACTTCAAATTGCTGGAATTTTCCTTCTATTTTGAAATCAACATTTTCTTTAAATTCCAATTTCCCTGATTGTAGCAACTTTGTCCTTATTGCATTATCACTAATCCCTCTTATGAACTGTGAGAGCAGAAATGTATCTGCAATTGACGCGGAACACCCTTTACAATTAAATTTGCATGTTGACACATAACCACGAATTGCTGCTACGTAATTCGCAATCGATTCGTTTGGCTTTTGAATATGCATTAATAAATGATGTCTTTCAACTACTGAATTTGATTCGGGACTCAAATCTCCCTGCAGTAACTTAACCAGTTGGTCGTAATCTTCCTCTATGGGTGGTTTCGGTGCAAGCAAATTCGATAAAACATTATAATATGCTGGACCAATAAAGTTCAATAAAATCTTTTTGCATTTAACTCGTTTGTTGAAATTTAACAAAATTGTTGCGTAATATTCAGAAGATAAATGTCGTCATTATTAGAGAATACTATTGGCTATACAAAAAATTCAAAACGGTGCTGTTTACTGTTACCAAAATACAGGCGGTTAAGAAAAGATACTGAATTTAGAACTTTTGGTTATTTTTAGGTTTAAGAATCATCTATTACCTGAATTATCCGGCACTAGAACGATGAACAGTCGGATAAATAAATGGATTGAGGAGCAAGGTTTCTCAGTCCCTAGTCCTAAGTTTTGTGGATCATCCGAACTTATTGTGAGAAAACATATTTTAACACTTGTAAAAATAGTTTTTAAATTGTTGTCTGTATTTTAATTCATAATAACGGGTTTAGCTTCTTATAGACATAATTACAATTGATTGATTGATTGATTGATCAGGGTATACGACCAAGCCTAAGCAAGACTCCCGGATGTCGCCAGGCCCTCCGTACCCCTTTTGCACATAACAAAACCGAAGGTAAGGAAAGGTACAAAGAATCAACCCGGTTCCAGACACCTAAGTAGTTGATAGTTAGTAAATTTATTAGTAATATATTTTTAGTAGATTCTAACAAGACAATACAATTTAAAGTTCATCAACTGCTGAAGTTCCTGGAAAGTTATTTCAGGTTCTTCAAGAGTTTCCTAAATTTAAAATATGCATTAATCCTTTATAACTATTCTAATTATTCTTAATTAAAGTATAAATTTAATTTTCTGAAATAAATAAGCAATAATTCATTTTACCCTAATCGTAATTAAGAGAATTTTTTAAATGCAAAAATAACTGACATTGCCGTCCTGTATGAACTTATGATGTAATAATACTTTTATTAGATGTATAATTTCTTGAGCTAAACTATATTAGCGTCATAAATATTTTTAAGATATATTTGCATTTGAAGATTAACGTAAAGTGTTCGAAATAAGTTATAATACAATGTATTTTCATTATTTCAAACAAATTCAGATTTTTTTTTTCATTTCACACACAACCCACTTGTGGACAGAATTAAGTAAGCAACTAATGAAACTAAATTTGATAGCAATAAGTATACTTATAAGCACCGAAAAAACTACATTTTGGCAGCGGTCGAATTCTCGAGTAAATCCGCTAAAATATGGCTAATTTACTTCTAATTTTTTCGGTGGTTGGGAAGAGGGAGAGACTTCGTTCCATCTATCATGTTCCCACGCTATCATCCAAATTTGTACTAAACATAACAAATATTGCTTGACGTTGTTGTTGAAGTTGTTGCGTATCTCCCCTCTTATCTACTCACCCCACACCGTATATAGAATACGTTATTTCCCTGTATAAAAATCAGATTGAAGTACTAAACAAGTGTTATCCAACCCAAGTGTTGCAACAAAGCTGAAAACTTAAATCGGCTTTCCGAATATTGGTACAAAAAATCGGAAAATGAGAAAATTTGGTTTTAAACTTTCTTTTGTTTCATCATGCTCCGATTTTTTGTCAACATGAACATAGTAAATCATGCAGCGCAACAAAGAAGAAAGATCAGGCAAGCTTGATTTAATTGATCCAATATATCAGGATTTTTTTAAAAATTTACGAACAATTAATGCTTTGGATTACCATCCAGATCTAACTGAAGATGTAGACGATTCATTTTTATGTTAGTTTAATTTTCGCTATTATCATTTTTTCTGTTTTAAATTTTTTTGTTGAATTTTATAATTTTTAAGTTAATTAATTAAATTAAATTTCTGATAATTGTGTTTTTTATATTGATACATATAAATTGCCAAATAATATCCGGTTTTCCCATAGGGACATAACAAGTTTGTATTTAAATAAATCACAGAATAATTAAGATATTGGGCTGAAATTTATTCCAGGCGCAGTACACATGCTACATTTAACTATAGAATTCGACTACATTCATATGGCCACCGCGAGCAAGTTTGCAGCGACCGATTCTTTGGAGCCAATTTCCCACCACTCTTTCATACATATTGGCCAGAACGTTGGCAATTTCGCGTTTGATAGTGTCCCTGAGCTCCTCTAACGTTGTTGGCTTTTTGGCATAAACCAATGACTTATCGTAGCCCCATAAAAAAATCCAACGGCGTTAAATCGCATGAGCAAGGTGACCATTCGACCGGGTCATTTCGCGTGATTAGACGGTTACCGAACTCCCTCTTCAGTTGATCAATTATTTGAGCAGCTGTGTGGCATGTGGCACCATCTTGTTCGAACCACATTACGAATTTTTTCATCGACGAAAAATATGGTTCAATTCTACCTCCGGCATGAAATCCACACGTCACGCACACTTTCTGTGATTATAATGATGTCTCTTGAAGGAGATGTGGGTTTCACTGAAAAAAAATCTTACATATTATTAATGAACGCCGGTTATTAACTGAAATTCATGCTATTAATGTAAAAATCATTCGAAGCATGTACAATTCATCAAATAAATATAAAATAAATCTTCGTAAAATAATTGGTTCATTAATACTAAGTATGATCGATCATTAACCTAAATTTGTATCATTTTTAAATTAAATATTCTGTAACGTTGGGTAATTCGCAGCAAAATTTGCCCTTCATTGGTATATTTGACCAAATCACTCTTTTAATGTAAATATCTTACTATTTATGTTCCATGAATTTAAAAAATGATGATACATTTATTATTATTGATGATGCTTACATTAAATTTCGCATTAATATAAATGTAACATTTTATATTGAACTGATTTGTTGTTGTAAAACAACAAATCGGTATTGTTTTTTTTTGTTTTCTCTATTTACTTTCTCAGATCGAAATTCTAATGCACAGACTATGTACATATGCACTCTATTTTAAAAATAAAAAAAAATTAGATATGGAATTGGACGAAATTAATGATTTTTTGAAAGTGAATACATGTTATTATCCGAATGAAAACTGTATGCAATAAGTATGACTTTAATATCATTTAGTCTACTTTTAATTATGTATTGAAGGGAATACAATTAGCAAAAATAAGTTTCCTTGTTTTTTATAAGTTAAAAATAGTTTTAGAACGAAATTGAGTCAATTTTTTTTCTTTGCTTAACTGTACCGAAAATCATATGCAATATCGGCTTAATAAATGGCTAATTGGTTACCCTGTAGTTTCACAGGTAAGTGAACAAAAAATATATATATTACGGGAATACTAAAATATGTACCACTATTTTCATAATCGATAAACGTATTGGTTTGTTAAATCAAATAAATTAAGTCTAAACATTGTTTAGACAAACAATGAAAAGGCGACCGATTTTTTGTGTATAAGAAAAACCGACTCGTGTTCGTGCAAAATAGAGAATAAAGTCGTAAAAAAAAAATACAAAAGACAGGAATCTCACGAATTGCGCAGCATGTGTTTACCTTCCACAAAATAAAACAAATTTGGATTTTTATCAAAGCTCGAAAATCTGATTTCCTGCAGACTGTATTTTTACATAACAAATTTTTGCAGAAACATAACCGCAATTACGAAATAAAGGTACAGACCAAGAAAGTTGCGAAAACGTAAACGGATAATATGCGTAAAGCTAAGGTTTCCTGTACACTGTTAGGAAAAAACATTAAAGAACAGTTTTACCTGAAATACGTATATGTTTTGAGAAGAGTTGAGTGATAGAAGACATTTTTTTGGTCATAAACCGAGTGGCTTCTTTGTGAGACGGATGTGTCTATATTGATTTTTTTTCAATTTCAAGTGTTTTTTTAAAATAAAAATTCGGTAAGTTATAAATTTAAATTAAATTAAAATATCCAATTTATGTGAGCGCTCGTAAATATATTACAATTGTGAATTATCCACATAAACTCAACTTTTCTTTCGCAGATTTTGCCCACCTTCCAATCATTGAAACAGTTATTAAAGTAAATAATATAATTTTTGAGTCTTACGAAATTATACGGAGAGAAAATGAACTGTTTCATTTGCAAACAAATATTTAAAACCATTAATGAACTTGCTCATCATTTAAAAGAAGAAGAGGGTCTAAAAACCAACAGTAGTTTTCGGTGTTTTGATGATTCTTGCCGACAAGTTTTTAATCATTTTCCTAGTTATAAAAGACACATATTACGACTCCATTTCAATAAAGATATCCCACAACTACAAGTTGTAAATCTTAAACATCCAGCAGTTCCAAAACAAATTACTGAAGAATCCAGTCCACAAGCTCAAGTGTTGAATGTATTAAAATGTTCCAATCCTACGAGTGAAAATTCAAATAATCCGGAAGATGAGCTTAGTATAGATAATTATTTGAAAACAATGTTTCAAAATGCAATGAGGTTTACATTAACTTTGCATGCAAATAATAACTTTACCCGCAAAGATGTTTTTCAAGTTCAGGATAATTTAACCAAGTTAATAGTTAACCCCTTACTTGAGGTTTTTCGTAAACTGGCGAATAAACATTTGACTCCAAAGGAGTCTACCCCTATAATTTATAACAAATTTATCAACATTTTAAATATCTGTTCGAATCCGTTTCAAAATTGTGATACAGATTATAATTTATTTCAAACCCTTATTCGTTCCGGACAAATTGGTGATATCAATGATTTTATAATCAGCAATGAGTTCAATTCAACATTTTGCAGAGGAGAATTGACATACGGCGAAAATACGGTAAAAGCCCTTTTCTTCCATTACGCTTACAGTTTCGTTTGCTGCTTGAACAAGATAACGTGTTTGAGGAAATGCTTGATAAAATGAATTATCTAAATAATAACAATAAACATTTTGTAAACTTTATTCAAGGCTCAATTTGGAAGGAAAAATGCAAGTTACATCCAGGAAAAATATTAATACCGTATTTTTTATACGCCGATGATCTAGAAATCAACAATCCTCTTGGATCCCACTCATTGACTCATTCAATATGTAATTTTTACTATTCATTTCCATGTTTGCAGTACCATGAATCAAAATTAGATAATATGTTTCTAGCCTGTGTAATAAAATCGCAGGACCTCAAAAATTTTGGAAATCAAAAATGTTTACAACCTTTAATAGAAGAACTAAAATTCCTTGAAGAGGAAGGAATCTCGTTAAAATTAAAGGATGGCAGCTCTCATTACGTTCATGTCTTATTAGGACTTTTTTTGGGCGATAATTTAGGAGTAAATTCGATACTTGATTTTAGCAAGTCTTTTTCCAGTAGTTCTTTTTGTCGGTTTTGTAAAGTTACTAAAGCTGATTCAACTAAATTGTGTATGGAAAAACCCGAACTAATGAGAACTCGCGACAATTAGAACGATGATGTCATTTTGCAAAATTCACAGCTAACAGGAGTTTTGAACGAAAGTTGCTTTAACCAAATAAAATCATTTCACGTGGTAGATAATTTTGCAGTAGGGGTCTGTCATTATGACCTGTCCCATATTTTTCTTTATTGTATAAATGAAATTATGTAATTATTTTACTCTTCAAAATCTAAACATAAGAAAACAGAATTTTGAGTATGGCCCAATTGAAATTGGTAATCAATCTAAGGAGATTAAACTTTCTCACCTGAAAAACCATCACTTTAAAATGTCAGCGAGAGAAATGCTTACGTTTGTTATGTACTTACCCTTAATGGTTAGTGATTTGGTTCCCGCTGAGGATGATACTTGGAAGTTTCTTATCATCTTAATTGATATCATAGATCTTACTCTATCGTTTAAAATAACGGATGACTTAATAACGTCGTTAAAACAAAAAATTGAGCTTCATAATTCCCAATATTTAAAATTGTTTAAAGATACGTTAAAGCCAAAATTTCACAATTTGACTCACTATCCAACTATATTACAAAAATCAGGACCACTAAGAAAATTTTGGAGTTTCAAATTTGAGGCCAAACACAAACAGTTTAAGATTTATGCACATGCAATAACATCGCGCAGGAATATTTGCCTTACTATTGCAAAGAAGTATCAACTTAAATTCGCTCATCAAATATTGAACTTCCAAAATAAACCTATTTTCGAAACTCAATTAAAAGATAAAATTGACAGCATATTTTCCGACATAATCAGAAATAAATTACATGTGCCTGATGAGCACGAAATCGAGATGTTTAATAAAATTGAGTATAACGGAACCATATTCAGTAAAGGTTTTTATGTTGCGAAATGTACCAATGACTATATCATATTTAATATCATACTTATACCCCTATTATGGTTCTCACCTCACCGAGAAATACTAAGCAAATGTGACTAGATTTGTATGAAATTTTTCGGTGAGGTGAGAACCATAATAGGGGTATTATAGTAAAATTGAATAGCAAGGTACTGCTTTTTTGTCAGCAGTTAAGAAACGTATTATTTCGTTCACACTACACAGCTTTTGAAATAGACCTCACAAATTTGGGAGAATTTTCTATTGTCGATTTTGAAGATTTAGTTGGGCCTCCTTTAACTGTTATTAAAACGGCACTAGGACAAAGTATGATAAGAATAAAGGAATATGCTTTAGAACTTTCTAATATGTAAAACATAACAATGTGGCTTCTATAATTGAATAGTTTACTTACATACGTTTTTACAGATAAATGGCTACTAAACAAAACAGCTTTGCTATTATATCATTACAGGCCAACTGCGATTATTTAAATAATTCATACACTTTTTCCTAAGAACCACTTCCATTTGAGGCCAGAAGCGAAGCAGATGAAAGAACCTTTTTTGATGGAACTACAATGGACGCAAACATTGAGTTGCTTGACCTATTAAAAGTGTGGGACCAAAAAAATCTGTACAACGTTTTAATTAATGAAGGAATAGAGGTTTCAACTTTAAAAATTATTAAACCCCATCATACAAAATATTTTCTGTCTAAACTGAATTTCAAATTAGGAGATATAATACGTTTTGAAAATAAATTGGAGATTTGGCGTCTTAGTATAGGACTACCTTATTATGATTATACACATTCAATATTCGGAACAAACAAATCATCAAATAATTTTAATACGAATTTACCGGACCGCCAGCAACATTTAAGTCCTCCAAAATCAACAGACTTTGAAAAACATAGTTCTACAATGGACCCAGTACGTGAGCTTTGCTCGGTTACTTTAGGAGATATTTTGTTAAAAAAACCGAATGGTCAGTCAATACAGCGCTATTACTGCGAGCACAAATGTTAAGAGCCTATCCATCTAACCACGTTAATAAAGGTAATCGCCGAATATTTTGATGAAAATGAAATACACATGTCGCTGGATGTCAGCTATCGTCTCGAACGGGAGATATGCGAATGGTTTGACTGTGAAAAACCAGAATACTATAGAATAGGGAGAAGAGGAAAATTGTACGCGAAGTTCTGTAATTTGAAGAGCACTAATAGGAAGCTAAAACCAAAACAACTACCACCACCAGTGGCAGACACTTCCGATAATTTAAAATTACGTAAGTATGGCTATAATAAGCTCAAATTGATTTCTAACCTTTTTTATAATTTTTCTCGTTCAATAGAACCAGAAGATGATGCTGAACAGTGCATTAAAAGTCTAAAATATGACCACCTATCAGCAGAAGACTTTGATTTTTTATGGCAGGCGTGCTGCCAATTCAGATTGCTGCAAATTCGTACGGGCGACCAAAGTATGAAAGTTGTGTTTGAAAAGTGGCCACATTACAAATTACCATCTGGGAGTCAATTGGTAAGTTTAATGATCTAATTTTGATTTCATCGCAACATATCTACATATTTTACACTAAAAGAATACATTTTTTAATTTTTGTTCTATATATTACATTTTCAGATTGATAACGACTTTAGGGCTCTGCACCCTGAAAAAGAGGATATACTCGACCACTGGCCCGAAAATTTTAAAAAAATATTGAAGTTTTTGAAAGAAGGGAATAGGATAAAATCTTCTGAAATCCGCAGTGTACTTACAAACATTAAAGAAGAAGATTATGAAAAAGGTATTTATTTATACTCCCCACTAATTTGTATTTTGGAATATTATTTTAAAGTTATTTTCTCTATGTTTCTCCTTAGAAGAAGCAATTGTTAGACTATTATAGTGCATTCATGGTTTTTTAGTACCAACAAAAAAAATATTAAGAAAGGACAAATGTGGAAAGAAGTCTACAATAAAATACACCATCAAAGACTCCCAAGAAACATTTATCTACGTAGGTGGCAACATTCAACAAATAAATAATCACATTCAATTCATACAAGAAAGGGGAGAAACCATACAACCCTTTATCCTAGCCATTGGACATCCAGACCTTAAAAATTTTCAACAATTTTATATTTATGTTGATGGAGTTAAACTTTGTTTTAATAATATTTTAAGATCAGTAGATATTTTCTTTAAGATGTTTTACATTTTTAATCTGCAGTATCCTGTAGCTGGCGAGAATTTCTGGATTTTTATAGAAAAATACTTTTACAAAACTAATAACAAAGGAAACGACAAGTCAACGAAAGTTTTTTTTATGATTGATGAATTAAACAAAAAAAATGAAACTGTATTCTAAAATAATTTAAGGAAATCAGTCCAATTCCTTTAGTGGTATCTTTTGCCACGACAAATAACAGTTTTAATATTCCTTCTATAAAACCTAGATGACTGCAATAAAAAAACTCGTACGTATTGCACTGCATTTTTACGATTGAATTTATTTCAAATGGCTTTTCTTGTATTGATATATTTTGAAGTGCGTAGCAGCTGTGCTAATAGTCATTTGAAACAATTATAATAACAAATCAGGGGCGGAATGATTAAATCCGGACAGTAAACCTTAGCGGTAATAAGCAATTCTATGAAAAATTTAGAACAAATTCAAAAAATCGTCAAAGTTACCCAAATTATTTTGTATCAAATCGCAATTAAATAAAGGTTTAACGGGAAATTTTTGATCCATAATGAAATATTCGTCGCAAAGAAATTTGTCGATAAACCTTCACTTAATTTCATACAAAACAACTTGAGTAACTTTGACCATTTTTCGAATCAACTCTAAACCCTTCATAGAACTGCTTACCAGCGCCAACATTCACCGTCGGATTCCATCATTCCGCCTCAGTGCAAAAGATCTTTTTCGTATCAGCCGCCCAGTGTTTATACAAAGAATTTTCAAACTTGACTATGACGACTACGGGAATTGAGGCTCATGTGTTTAGTATATAGGCCAGATATTGAATGCTATTAGGTATTATTTTATTTAAGTTTATGAATTTTATAGAATTTTCAAAAAACTAATTTTAAAAATAAAAAGTTCAAATAATATTTTTGATTATGCGCAGTATTATAGAATACCGAAATGATTTCATAATTTAATTTTTTTCTTTACCATTTTAAAAATGCTAAAAAACAAAATATTAACGTAGTTGCTTATTCTAATAAATTAATTTATGTAACGCTTATTATTATTATTATTATTTGTACATATACATTGTACATATACATATTATTATATATATACATACATATATACACATATGGACTAATACGTGTTATTCTTACTATTAATTACTTATGTCATTAATGTTACCGCTCAGTACCTTCTATTAATACATATATTTTACTGCTAACACAACATTTATTAATATCACAAATTAAAACATTAAATAAATAACTGATTACATGAATAAAATTATTTCTTTCATTGAATTCTAAGCCTACATTATTATTATATCTAATTCATAAATGTTATTTTCGATTTCATTGTTATTAGAAACCAAAACATTAAAAGCGCGAATCCTTTCTCTCGCATTTTATGAATAATACATTAAAGTTTAAACTTTAATATTTAATATTATGAATAAAATTTTAAATTTTTTTCATATTATTAATGACCAAGGTTTCTTAATGGTAATGTAACTGTTCCTTGGTACAACTTTAATGTAGTAATTTTAATATTAATATTCATTTTCATAGCATAAATGTATTTTTTTTTCAGTGTTGTTGCTGGCCAATGACGCCTATTTTGCTTATTGACAAAACCATTAAACCAAAAATGAGCTTCATTGCTGAAGATGATTTTTCGATAAAATTCAGGATTTTCTCCAAACTTATAAGCAGGGCCCAATCGGAGAAGTTTTGGCGCTTCAAATTCTCAAGATGATTCAGTTCTAGAGTTAATTTGATCTTGTAAGTGTGTAAGCCAACGTCTTTACTCAAAATTCATCACAATGTTTTTCGAAAGATTCCCAATTCCTGTGAAGCACTTCACTGGCACAGGAACATCCAATAGTGAATATTTTGACTCGAATTTATACACTATAGCAAGTACAGCCTGTCTGGTAGGACGATTATTATGCCCGAAAACTAGAATAAGCGCTCTTAAAGTTGCGACCACCGACTCAGAATTTTGGTACCAATTTTTAATAATTTCCAAACGTTCCTCGTTCGCGAACTTCACCATGATAAAAATGCTTACCTTGACTAACGTTTTGACGTTGACAAGCGAGTTCAAAACGTTCAAGAGTGCGCTCGTATTACAATATAAAATTGTTATGTCCCTATGGGAAAACCCTTTATATCCAGTCTAAATTTTCACTTAAATGCTCGCAGCAAACTTAAATGTAATGTATGAAGTTAAAATTGCATTTTTGTAGTTTGGTCGTAGCTACCTGATGAGTAGACCGAACTTTTTGTTTGTACGAACTTGTCAGTACGAAACCAAACTACCACAGAGAAAGCTCAAGGTAAGTTTTCATTTTTTGGAGTCGATAAAATTTGTATTGACCTCAGGTTAAAGTACGGCCTCTTCATTTTTTCTGATTAAAAAGTCGAAAATGTTGTGAATGCCGTTATTTTTAATATATTTCGTCTATAAAAAGCCGAAAGAATCTTATTGATTTTTCTTATTATAAAATAAGTTTACTTAAATTTCAGTGTGTGGCGCAATGTACAACCAAAATGATTTAGTTTAGAGTAATTAATATAAACGAAAATCCTTCAATTGTTAAATTTATGTTTAATTGACCCGACTTGAAATAACAACAATTAATTGACAGAATTTTGCGCATTTTATAAATTGTAATTAATATAATTTTTAAATGGAACCGTTTTTAAATGGAAACCACACAAGTTAATAATGTTTCATTAATATAAAGAAGAAGAGTATTTCAATAAAATCTTAAATAATTAAAAATCTTTAATGTGAAAAAATCGTTTCCGTAATTAAAAAAAGTAATTAATCACCTGCACCTAAATATTACTTAATAAATAAGCCAAACTCATAAAACGTTTAAACTGATTCACAAATTAACATTTCAGAAACCAAAAACTAAAATAAAACTAATTAACATCAACTACCCATTTCAGATTCATAAAAATATTCTAGTTACAACCCTACTAATAGAGGTAGGCAAGAATATGTATACTTTTGGAAATCCAAATTAATATTTTCGAGAATTAAATCCTAGAATTCTTCCCCTCTCTGAAGGTCCCTACTTTTATTAACCTACGTTGAACTGCCAAAAGCCAAATAAAAACAATTTATGACCTACATAAGAAATAAGACATACCTCCATAATACAATATATAACCGCAAGCCATTCATTATCCTAAAAAATTCTTCCTTTTCCACCAGGTATTTATTCAAAATTAATTTATTTAATATTATGAAGCGACCCTTCACTACTTACTAGAATCAAAGAGTAATACATACAAGTCGAGGGTTCCAAAAGTTCATTATAAAATTCTCTACTGTTTAGTTCCTTAACACATATGTATATACACACGCACACAAATCCAACACCAGATTACCTGTCAAACGAGTACCTGAGAAGTAACGTTATTTATTGAACGTGATTAATCCTGTATCCGTTCAACTACAATATTTTTTACATTGATTCAGTATAAAAAAAAACTTTCTTCACTTAACACAACACTAACACTTAATAATCTATACATATAAGTAGCACACAATTCAATTACTTGGTTCATTTTCCAATTTCGACAATATCACTTCACCTAGCAACAAATCAATACACTTTTGATAGACCAGTTCGGATCCCTGTAACATAAATTACAAGCAGAGTACCGTATTTTCACTAGCAAAAACAAACAATGCGCATAAACTAAATTCATTAAATATTTGCACTTAAACGGTAATATTATCGTTGTAAATGTATTAATCCAACACAACAATCTTTATATTTATGTTTAACTGTTTATTATTATTATAAAACAAATGAAAACCTTTTAATTTAATTTAACAATTTCACAATAAATTATATAATGCTTGTATAGTCCACAGGGATACACACTCACCCCTTATTGACGATTGGAGCATCACAGATTCCACCTAGTGGACATTTTTTAAACTGAGCTAGCTGATAATTTGACGTTCGAAATTGTTGTAAAGAATTCCAATTTTGAACTGTATACACAATTTTTACTTACCAGATTGCTAATAGTTGTAAATAACTTCAATTTTGGATTATAAAAACAATTTTTAATTACCGGATTGCAAAATTTTCTTTCGTCGCATTTGTGAGAAATGTCATTTTGTCAGTTGCCTCATTTTAACTTTTTTCCTCGAGAGGCGCTTTCCCTACTTTTATAATCGTCAATAGACATATTAGAGTTATAGGAAAACTAATTGGATTTCGACCTTGTTATCAATACATAATAGGTTTCATGATAATACAAAGTATTTTACATAATAAATATTTTTTTTAAATTTGTAAGTTATAAACTATTTAATTATGTAGCAAAATTTTTTCTATGAAAAGATCGAAATATAAAGTGTCTATCCAAAGAAACTAAATTGTTTTCTTTTAATTGTAATTTTGTGTAAGAAGCTAAACTAGTAAATACTCATTTTAACGCTTATTTCAAGCAAATTATTCATTTTTATAATCAACAGGGATAAATCAAATATTTTACCTGCCCAAACTATTATAACATTTTCGAAATTTTGGAGAACAGCATCAAAGGTTACATGATAAAAGAATTTTACCACAAAGCCAACTCCTTAGATAGCACAAACAGAAAAAATTGAGTGCATTGTCGTATTGCTAACCATGGAAGATTTCGATAAAATATCCAAAAACATAGCCGATTGCTTGTCATCAGAGAACAGCTTAGTAAATTTGGAAAAATTAAAATGTTATCAAATTTTATACATTTATTTCCCTAATGCATTTATTTTATATCAAAACAGAGTGATTACTTTTTGCCCAGATATAAGGTAAAAGGAAAGCGTAAGCAAAACAAGAAGTGCCTTCAGCGAAATTGTTTGTAAACCAGCTTAAATTTAGTGTATCTATACAATCATTAGGCAAATTCAAGGAAAATAAAATTTTGTTGAAAAATTATTTTGAACCAATTGAGATTGTCAACGACAGATGTAAGCAAACGTCAATTGGCAAGACCATAACCCCTTTCACAATTCCGCCGAACCAAATATTGAAATATCTCGGAAAGAGTGGACTTTATTAAAAAACCATCTCGACTATCAATTGGTAAATAACCATATCATGGTCTTTTAACTTAAAATTTACAATTTACAATGCATAAGGCAGTGGCGTTTTCTAGTAATATTTAATTTATTTTAAGTTAATATTTTCGAAAATTGTAAGAAAATTTAATCCAGTTTCGAACTGATGAGCTTATGATTTTGAAAAAAATCAATCCATCTCATTAGACCGCGGCGACTGGACTGATTGTACCACAATTTTCATTCTATATATACAGAATGTACTGTGCAAGTTGTTTTAGCGAATTATGTTAATTCAACCAAATTCCCTTACAATTTTTTCTTCGCCACAGACGTTCTAATCCTACATTTAAACCAACCATATCAGATGCACAAGAGGATTTTATTTTACAAATTTCAAATTTAAATGAACTCCAACCAAAAATAGAACAAACATATAAAACAAGTACAACAATTAATGAGATGATTCAGGACGCGTCTGTCTACTTCGACGAAATAAAGTACAAACATGTTAATGTAATTTAACCTAAAATATTCAGAATATTAGTCAACAAATATGGTACTTTTCTCAAGAGTACTTTTAAGAAATCAATTCTAATCAACCTTTAAACAAATTTGTTAAACAATTTGCAACTCAATAGGTTCAATATTTTAGTATCAACCGTGCTTGATTGCTTTATTTGCTAGATAGTTTTAAAAACTTTAATGATTTAATTTATCATCTAAATAAAAGTTCATGGCTTTTGAATGCGTTCAAACATGGAAGAATCATCATCGGAAGAATCATGGACTCTATTTCATATTGTTCATCTAATAATTAGAGACGATGACCGATTTATTGCTACCAAGTGTGTCCTTTATTTATTTCACTATTTGAAGCTCGAAAACCGAAGTATCATTTTTTAGTGCACTATCCGAAAATTATTAGAAAATGTGGCCCAGTAAAATACCCTTAGTATTTTCGACTAGAAACAAAAATCAAACTCACAAACAGTATGCGAGAAATATTACTACAGCTACATTTGCTATAAAATCATCTCTGCGGTTTTCTAAGTTAGTATTTAGAGGGGAAGTTTTTGATAATAATGTAATGCTAACGAATATCTGATTCAGTTGTGCGCACTGCGCACTATGTGAAATATCGACTAAATACTAAAGATGACCAAATATTCCATTCGTCGGATTAATTGGGAGTCGGAGTTAATTCTATTCATTCGTGCTTTAAGCTTGGCCTTGAGGTTCCTGTGAAACCGCTCCACCATGCCGTTTGCCTAAGAATGGTATGCAGTTCTATGAATGCGACGTACTCCCAAAAGCTTTATGAGCTCAGAAAATAAACGCGACTCAATCTGTCTGCCACATTATAGGTTGTCAACTTCACAGGAACACTAAATCTCGGAGCATACACATTTACAAAAGTGTTCCCTTTAAAGGATACTCCTGAGGCCACCTAGTAAATCTATCGGCCAAAATGAAAATGTAAGTCAACTCATTTGACTGCGTTAGTTTCCCCACTAGGCCCCACGTGGCATTGGAAATGCCAAAGTTGGAGTATTCGGTTTTGGTATGACGGAATATTTTTGATTTTTGGCATTACCCGCATGCATTGGCCCATTCCACCATATTTTTGTTCATGTGAGGCCAGAAAAAACCGCTTCGTTGAAAGCGATTCATCTCAGTTTGTCAGATAAGTAGGGGCGGTTAATCTCAGTTGCCGTTTCACAAAACACTCTAAGACTGCTATCGGGCATTTTGAGAAGATTGAGCTTAAACTGGTATTATTGGACGAGTTCGATAAAAGAACGGCTTATTCATCGTCCGGTTTTTGCTGCTCAACAGGTGTTTTCACATACAACTTGAGATTTTCCAAGGCATCGACATAATCAGATGAAATCCATGAATCCTCAATTGAACATTTATTTGCATGCTCGCTTATGCGCGATAATGAGTCAGCGATCACGTTTTCTTTTCCACCGGGACTACACTCAGTCTTTGATGACATTGCCGTTCCTTACTAAATTTTGACTATGCAGTGCCTATTGCAGTTCCCGATGCATCACTTGTTATGATCAATTTGGCTTTGCTGTCTGGACGCACTAATAATGTACAGGTGGCTAATGCATATTTTGCTTCTGAAAATGCTTTATGAGGTACACGCACCTCAGACGTTCCTCCGTTTCTTCTGCGCCAGGGGCCCAGTAAGGTGATTATGAATGGATGTTAATAAATAGGGGAGTTCCGCGACGCAACGATGATAATATTTTATCATCTCGATAAACCTCTTAACTTGCATAATGGATGCCGGAACGATTGTAGCACCTCATCTTTAAAGCGTTGGAAGGTCTGCGCCGCGTTGCATAGACCGGACGATATTATCATGAACTCATATAAAACGAACGGTGTAATTACTGCGGTTTTGAAAATATCCTGTTATCCTCAAAATCCTGCATATGGACGAACCGAAACATTATTCACCCGTCTGTAATCGACATAGGGCCTCCAATCACTTTCTTCCTTTTTGTGGACCATATGCAGAGGAGAAGACACTTGTGAACATGACGGCCAACCAATTCCCAATTGCACCACTAATTGAACTCCATTTTAGCTGCGGAGTGACGTCTCTGTTTTAATCTGCTTGGTTTGAAAAAACGCGGCTGGCCATTCGTAACTATGCGGTGCACACAAGATGCTTTACCGGATGCATATAGTTGGGAGTGTATGTTAGAGTAGAAAATTCGCTGAGTAAGGATGCGAGGAAGAACATCTGTATATGAATAACAGCGGCATTTACGCACAATGATTTGTTCGCATCAATTAGTTTCTTAGACATCATTAAGAAGTCAGCCACTATTACGCCCAAAGCCCAATTCATCAACTATCATTTCCTGGGTTGTTCTTGAACCTTCTTCAATTTTTGCCTTTTGCAAAATATTTAGAATAATCATACTAATGCCGGGAACAAACGGATATTATTACGAGTATTATGATCGCCTTTCCGCCGACTAGGGTGATCAGGTCAAATAGGCGAAGTTCTGTTTTGTTACGTATTTGATTAAAAAAAATTCTTTATAAAATTGGTTTTATAGCGACGATCATCACAAAGCAGATTTATGGTGAAATCTCTTCTAAAAATGTTTCAAAACCTGCTATCTTGGTTTATCATTTGAAAATGTTGCAACTAATTCGTTGATTATCAAATATGTTGGTTAAATCAGATACCAAATTTCAAAGGAATTGGTGCATAATAGCAAAAGTTCCATTTGAGGCAGGGATGGAATTTCTTAAATAAAACATAGCCAGAATTTAACAAATGATTGAAGGGGACTCTACTAATGATTCTTTGGTCCTTACATAAGTTCACCCCTTAAATCAAAAAATTAAAAAATAATAGTTGTTCACTACGTAACCAATTCCAGGCTTTTACTATATTCCCAGCACCAAATAGAACATGCACGTTAGTCAATAGATTTTAGTGAAATTTTATATCTAAGTTATTAAGCCAATTCTATAAGCAGTTCCTAATAAAAAATCGAATTATTCATGTTCTAAAAATTCCTTGGTTCATTTCCTTTGGGATTGGATTTCTTAAATAAAATAAGAGCCAAATTCAAGAAATATCGCGGACCACCACTAATGATTTTATGGTTGGTATTGGAATTGATTAATTCCGGTTCTGGAGAATTCCTTCGGCCTTATCATCTGGGATCGGATTTTTTTAATTAAATGAAAATAATGTTTTGGCCGAAGTAAATCAAATTTATTTTTACATACTTTGCTAATTCAGGCTATCTTCTCAGTTTCCAGCATCAAAAGGAACTAATCAGGAACAACCATCTTTATTGATGGATTTTAGTCAAATTTTATATCTGAAGTATTTTGTAGATCCTATAAATAGTTCCTAATATAAAACATATTATTTCTTAGCCTGAAGAATCAGGCTGGGATCAGAGTTTTTAAAATAAAATATGGCCCAACGGCAAGAACTATAGATATGAAAATTTTGATTTCCCATATTAAGCCGACCCAGGCAGTTTTCTCCGCCTTCAGCACCAAATGGAACACCACCTTTTGTCGATGTATTTTAGTGAAATTTCACATCTAAGACGTTAAGCCAATTATATAAATTTTTTTTGCCATACAGGTGGGCTGGAGTTCGAAACCTAAACTAAAACTTTTAAATTCTGTTTATATTATTATTTTTCTGGTTCCACCAGAATTTTGCTTTACCAAATATTTTCGTAAGACATTTTGCCGGACGCCCGCAGAAGTCTGAAAACCCAGAACATGTCCGGAGAAACCAGGAGGTCCGGTCACCCTACTGCTGACCAAACTCGAAAATGCAGAAAATCATACAAATTCAAAATGTGAAATCCTGTTTACTGATGCAATGTAATAATAATCAAACCCGTGCAAGCTTCACGGAAATTCCGCCAGTATTCCTGTCTTGAGGAGGAGAAACCAATTCATATTCAAAGAGCTTAAGGCGCAGTGACAATTGTTTCCCCATAATAATCAAAGATAAAAATTAGAAATCGCTCAATAAATCGCTTGAAACCGTGGTACATATAGTGCAGTGATATTGCAAGAATCCATCTTCCGAATGAAATTACTACAACACAACCAGCAGTAACTGTTGTTCTGTAGCGGACATTCTGAAAACTAATAAAAGGTTGCGTTTGGTAACACTATTTTGAATTACATTGAAAAGCTACTATTGGTAACACTATGTTGAATTAAGTCGCCATCTTGATGGTGTGTTCTAAAATAAAGAGTATGTAAAACGAAGGAGAAGAAAAAGGTTGAAATTGTTATAAGCGTCCTCCTAAGTTAAAAATTAAGAAAAAATAAAAAAAAAATTAACGAAAGATTTATTAATACAGCCCACTTAAGTAGAAGAGTAAACATATGGTCGAATCGAGCCGGATCATATTGGTTATGTAAATAAAATACAGTGAAGTGTGTTAAAGTAAAAGTTAGTGTAAAATCGAAAAAAGCAGAAATGGCGTCACAAGAGGAATTGATAACACATGTGGTGAAACCAAGTAGCATAAAAAGACGACTAACGGCACTAGCAAAGTACATAAATGATTTTACTACAGATGGAGAGCCAAATAAAGCGTTATATTTGTTAAAAGAGAAAATGCTTTGTAAGGACGAGTGCATGAAAAATTATAAAGAAGTCTATACAGACATGTTAGAAACAGCGTGTACGATGGGTGATGAAATGCAAATGGAGGCTATAGAGGATGATAGTATCAATTTCCAAGATACTTTTGCTGAGATTAATTACGCATTTGCGTCATTATTAAATCAAATTGAGAGTGTACAATGCCCCATTCCAGAAAACGTGTTTGAGGATGAATGTATTGTGGACGAAATAAACAAAAGTGTGATCAAAGTTCGACGTCGTACAAATACGTCATCAAATGAAAATATTAACACCAAAATCGAAGTGGCATCGGCTAATGGTATACAAGAGATGCAAGAGGAAAGAAGTAGCTCCCCTACTCGTGAAATGCAAAACAAGCAGAACAAGGATCAACTTAGGTAGTGCATGAACATACTAAAAGCGTATCAATTGTGGAATCGAAACCACAATTGTCGTATAATGCAGTCATGCTGCCGAAAATTTCGTTACCCACATTTGATGGCGATCCAGAAGGATGGTTGGGGTTTCGAGATTCGTTTAAGCAGTTCATCTAGAATCAACGAATTTGCTACCATATTAGAGTTGTGTGTGTTCCTAAAATTGGAAATCATTTGCCAGAGCAATTTATAAATTTTGAAAAGTGGAAACTACCAGCACGTGTTACACTGGCTGACCCGCGATTCAATGTACCTGGTTTAATTGATTTGCTGCTTGACGCAGAGTTATTTTTTAAAATATTAAACAATGGAAGAATTGAATTGGAACGCAATTTGCCGATATTACAAGAGTCAGTTTTCAGTTGGGTGGTGGCTGGACGATTGGAAAATCAATGTGAGCAGAATTTCTTCTTACCCACAAGCGAGTTACAGAGTGAGTTAGATGAATAAATTAAAAATTAGACGAACAATTACAAAAATCCTGGATAATCGAGGCTCATGACACAAAGAAAGGTTTGTCCATTGAAGAGAAATAATGTGAGAGAATATTCGAGGAATCACATTTTCGAGACAAAAATGGACGATTTTCGGTGCGATTGCCTTTAAAACCCAATTTTCATCAGTTGGGTGAATCGAAAACTCGGGCGCTGAAACAGTTTGGTTATTTGGAATCAAAACTAAACAAAAACCCGAATTAAAAAGAGATTACGTAAAGTTTATGAAAGAGAACGAAAGTTTAGGACATATGGCAGTAGTGCATCGTAACATCAATCGAGGCTTACAATATTACCTCCCACATCACGCAATTTATAAGAATAGCACACCAACAAAAGTGCGGGTCGTTTTCGACGCATCAGCAAAGATGTCAACTAATTTGTCGCTAAATGACATCTTAATGGTTGGACCTACGGTTCAAGAGGAATTTCTGTCGATAATTATCAAATTCAGAAAATTTACGTTTTCACCACTGATGTGGAGAAAATGTATCGTCAGATCCTTGTATGTCAAGATCAAACCTCGTTGCAAAAAATTGTCTGAAGAAGTCATCCAAATCAACCAATCAAAGAATATACATTACGCACGGTTATAACCGTATACGTATGGGACGTCATCAGCTCCTTATTTGGCAACGAAAGTGCTGAATCAATTAGCAAGCATATCCGTTGGCAGCTAAAGTGACACGAGAGTGTTTTTACGTGGATGATTTGTTGACGGGTAGTGATAGTATGGAAGAAGCACTACAGCTTCAAGCGGTACTGATGGAGATGGTGCTGGAATGAAGTTGCGAAAATGGACATCTAATACAACCGATTTGCTGAATGCAATTCCATTGGACGATCAAGAACAATTGAACAGTCCCAATGAAACAATTAAAACATTAGGGTTAATGTGGGACTCAACAAGTGATCAGTTAAATTTCAACGTGGCTAACAAAATGCACAGCTCTACTACTACGAAACGAGAACTACTGTCAACCATAGCCAAATTGTTTAACCCTTTGGGCTTGATCGCACCAGTAGTTGTGACAGCAAAAATTTTGATGTAAGGGGTATGGGTTGCAAAAATAAATTGGGATGAGTTGCTGCCCCCAAATATTCAATCGACTTGGAATACATTTATACATCAACTGGCATTGTTAAATTCGATTAAGTTCCCAAGACACATTGTTATACCAAAAGCCAGGTTAATTGAGATCCACGGATTTGCAGACGCGTCAACTGTAGCGTACGGTGAATGTATTTATTTAAAATCAGTTGGCGAAAATGACGAAATATCTGTAAAATTAGTGTGCAGTAAATCCCGAGTAGCTCCATTGCGCACAACAACTATTCCACGATTAGAATTAAACACAGCAGTATTACTAGCAGAATTAACAAAAAGGTTAATCAAGTCATTGGATCTTCCTTCAGCAAAATGTAACCTGTGGTCTGTAATATATCAACACTACAACAGCGGCATACGTGGCTGGAATCACAACCAAATTTACGCGAAAGGCGCGAACAGCCATTATTCGTACACGAACTGGTTCAATGAAACGGCCTATTACAAATTTGGCCAAACTTCCAAGGGGGAATCATCTTGATTTACTTTAATATTTATGTTGTTATAATTTAATCGAGGTATAATAATTATTATTATTAGCTGCTACCACATGTAACAATTTGAAGCGTTATCATTAAGTTTGAGAAGGATATATCCTTTCAACCCGGGGTGTATGTTCTGTAGCGGACATTCTGAAAACTAATAAAAGGTTGCGTTTGGTAACACTATTTTGAATTACATTGAAAAGTTACTTTGGTAACACTATGTTGAATTAAGTCGCCATCTTGATGGTGTGTTCTAAAATAGAGAGTATGTAAAACGAAGGAGAAGAAAAAGGTTGAAATTGTTATAAGCGTCCTCCTAAGTTAAAAATAAAGAAAAAAAAACCAAGAAATTAACGAAAGATTTATTAATACAGTCCACTTAAGTAGAAGAGTAAACAACTGTTTCGGTATTTAAGGCTGTTCATACATGTTTCATTCATCAATTACTGTCAAGCTGCGTACATGGTACAATTCTGGTCGAAAAATGTGCATCACGAAGTTAGCTGCATTAGTTAAATTATTTCCAACAAGAACAAAAAAAATGTACCAGGGTTACCAACATACCGTAACCAAAATGGTTCACAGGGCAACAATTTTGGTTCACGGGGCATAAATTTAATCTGCAGGGTTACAAACCTAGCAACCAATTGGTTAGGTACTCAACTCACGTAGCTAACTTCTTTGTGTAACTTTTTTTCCAGAATTGTACCATGTATGCAGATTCAGGACATAAAATTTGCACTGCGCGCTGTAATCGAAACACGTTCTAATCTTTTTCTTTGTTATCAAATATTCTCTCGTCACGAAATGTCTGTTTGGGTGCGACAAGGTACCGTCGGCCGAAAACAGAATTCAAGTCACAACGCCTTAATACAACGCCAAATCCACTTTTAATAACATCGGCCTGAACTTCTGTTTTGATATCGGTGTCATATATTTGTAAACTTGGATTTATGAGACATCACATTAAAGTCTACGTCGCCTTTTTTTGAACTTTACGGATATCAAATCGGCAAGCGGTACCATCTTAAACTTAAAGAAGGCATTCTACATCGTATACATCTATTCTTGTAAACCACTCGTCATTTTTCACCCGCTGCCACTTCATCTTAGAATAGTCCTCAGCTTCAAGTATGCTATATCGAAGTAACACTGACTAACGATATTTGACGAACGTTGCTGTTGTCTTTAAATTCGGTTAACTATTTATTATCCACGATGTCTGTCATTTCACCGCATAACGCGTTCGGTGCTTTCATGCTTTGAGGCACACTCTTAGTTGGGATCTTTAAGATTTTCATCTTCATTTTGTTTCAGTAAACTTTCAACTCGGGTACCTCCCTATGGTTCCTCGTTCTTCTTTATTTGTTCGTTGCTTTTGACATTTCTTTCTTCGTAAGAGTCTGGTGATGCCATTTGTAGTGTTTTTTTATTCGCTCCGCATAGCTGCTATCGAGAGCCGCCATATGAAAAGTGGCTCCGGATAGCGCTCCGTATAAATAGGTAGAGCCAAATATTTTTTATATCAAGTTTTCGCTAAACAATTGAATTAAAAATGATAGTTTGATGTTAAATAAGTTTAGTTTACCAATAAATAGCGCGTCAAATTTAAATTTAGGCGTATAAAAATGACGGCTCTCGATAGCAGCTATCCGGAGCGAATAAAAAAACGCGCTTATTGTTATCTTCCGGATCCTAGTCAATCACTGATGAAAACCTGTAATCTATTTGATCACAAAATATCAATATCATATGAATCATGCTATAAAATCTGTACGCAACATACTGATAGAATTCATTGACCCGTATGCGCGCCGCCAAGAACAAGAAAAACACCTACAGCATATTATTTACCTTATTTACTTTCTCATATGTGCTATGCTATTTATAAATCGGCAGCTAGCAAAAAAAATAAAAGAAATAAAAATGTCTAAGATACTAAGCGGTTGATTCATTCGACAAAAATTTATGTTTTTTTTTCAATAAATTTTAATTCAATTGAACACAGAAATTCAGATCAAGGTGATAGGAAAATGCAAATGAAAAATACATTTTTTTAATTACATTCACCTGTAAAAAAAAATACGCCATGATGTGGGCAATTTTAAGTTTTAGAATCGCGACATCTTATACGGACTAGACGATACTGTCTGAAATTTTACACTACGGACATCTATATTGCAATCGGATTACTTTGTGTCCAGGATAATTAAAAGACCAATTTGTGGAAAAATATAAATTTTATTATGTATCATTACCAACCAAATCTGAAAAGAAATCACTGGCGTTCGTTTGCTTCGATGAGGGGAGATTTGAACGTTGCGCTTTTCGGGCATTTTGTTTCGCATTATACTTGATGTCATCAAAATCTTCGAAATATTTGATGTTCCAGAATCGAATATCGTTATCGTGTGAGCTGGACGCAATAAACTCACCTGAGCTACAGATATCGATCGCCTCGACTGATAATGCATGTTGACCTACAACACCTAAGTGACGACCGGGAACACAATGAATAGCGGATAATACACCTTCCTCACCGCCAAATACACCAATACGATTCGTTACCGGAACCATACAATTAACACCTGTTTTAGGACCTTGGAACATATCACAGTGTAAGCCAAATTCACCCCAACCGTACGAATAAAGACGCCCTTTTGATGTGCCCACTATCAATTTTGAGTCGTTTCGGTACAATCCCATACATGTGAATTCCTCTTCATACTGCTCAGTTTGTACGTACAATTTTCGCGAACCAATACTGACCGTAGTCAAGTAGCCGTCACCACTAGTCATCAGAAGAAGTTTTTTGTCATCGTTTGTGATTATCTGTGAAATATAATCTTCGACACTTTTTACTTCAAAAAAAGGTTTATTCGTGTTTTGGCGCAAATCCCATACACGTAACATGCCATCATCGTCTCCAGTCGCCAATAAATTCTCACTAATCACCTTGACCGAATATATGGGATTTTCATGAGCCTCATCATAAAAACGTATCAATTTCTCGGTTTGTACATCTGAGAACATTATCGCACGATCCTTCGATACTGATATAAGCTGTTTGCCATCCTCACTGAAGTCAATGTCATTAACACACTTGTTGTGCACTTCGAGTGTCGAAACGACTTTGTTTTCCTCATTTGTGTACTGATAGATAACGACATCGCCCGTAATTGTTCCCACTGCCAATAAATTTTCATACGGATGGAAACACAAGTCGAACACAAAATCATCTGTCGTAATATCGGGCGGATGATTCCGCTGTTTACGACTTTCAATCAAAATTTTTCTTATAACTTCATCCTCCTCATCATCCAAATCATCCAATTGATTGTGGTCACCTGTTGCAATCGAAGAAGCACCAGCACCACTTCGTGTATTCCGTGTCGTTGACGGTGTCGGACCGGGTTGCACAGTTGAATAGTCTATAAAACTATCATCACTATCATTTCCATTCTCATCATCTGTACTCGAATCAGCCCCATAAATATCAATCAAATCATCGCTGTCATCTTGATCCGTAATATCTTCGTTCACATCTCCATCATCCTCGTTCACATCATCCAGTTCCTCATCGAGATGAATTACGGCACCAAAATAATCATCATAATCACTTAAATCACTACCATCGTTCATTTCATCTTCGGGTTTGTAAAAATCCTTCCTGCAATAAGAAAGGGAAGATACAAGGAGGGTTAGATTAGTGGAAACACAACAAATCACGAGATTGAGGTTAGAATGGTCGCATTTTCTTTTTTTTTGCATTTCAACTTACATAATTTTATTCCTTCGTAAACTTAAATTCTAAAATACTAAATCTAAATGTGTAACAATTATTAAATTTTAACAAACAAATATTTAACGCGTTTTAATCAAAGTGGTTTTTATCGTATTTTGCCTCGTTCGCGTTTACAACACATGTCAAAAACTCAAAATAAATGGAAATGCGACTGAAAATTTTTTTTTTTGTTTTGACAGATAGAACTCAGGGTTGAATATGTTTCATGGTTATTATTATGGGGAGATTATTTTTTTTGTCGGCATTAATAGCCGAGAAACAAACTAAATGCATCTATATTTACAATAAATACCTAAATTATCCATTTTGTAATGGGGAATCACCAAAACAATTTGAAAATTTTAGGCTTTACCGTATTTGACCTAATTTTCATTTGTATGTTCGAATTAAATGTTTTAAATTAGAATGTAAACTATTTTATTTATTTATTAAGCCAAAATTTGAATTCATTTCAGAGATTATAAGACTAATGTTCTTCTTACGAATTTTAAAACAAAATCTCGGATAAATAAAACCACGTGGAACGTGAATTGTTACTTAAGAAAATTTCTCGGGTAGATTTATCTCAGATAAGCAACCGAGGTAGATCTCATCGAATGCTTCGTGCAAATGTGGCTGCAACTAACTCATTGGTTTATTCAAATTGTATGTTCAGGTCGCCATCTTACATAAATGCCATAGTTTTCGGAATTTGAGTGTACCTCAGCGCTTGGATGCAGTGAAGGGTCTCCTGCTGTTTTAAATGCTTGAACCCTAATTATACTCATCCAGAATGTCGTTCCAGTATGGGTGCACTTTGCAACCAGAAACATAATTCTCTATTGTGTAAGGAAACAAAGGAAATGGCTGCTACAATATAGCCACCTTTGTAGAATACTTTGTGACCTCGAATCTCAGGTGAGCTTTATCATTGGATCGGTGTTTAATAATTTGAATTGGTCAGACGATACTTATCATGCGCTTTAGGACACATTTACAGCAAAAAAAATGGGTCGGTGAGCAACGACCTCATCTGTCAGCCGCAACGAAAATGGTCGCTACAGTGTTCAAATACCACTTCGTGCCAAATGCCAGCAGCTCCAAATTACGAATGAAGTATGTAAAGTTTATGTGGGAAACAATATGCGGCACTAAATGGAAGCGGGGGCCAATTCTCGAGCCGATCCTTCGCAATCATATTATATTCTGCATCATGCTGAGGTCGAAAAGTTTAGTGTGTTATTCAATGGATCGGTCAAAATAAGTGACGGTGCCGCGGTGCGTCACTGAACGACACACAAGTGGTCGGTTCACAACTAAAAGACATCCTTGTCAATATTATGTTTCGCTTCCTTATATGGAAAATCGCCGTTACCCCGCCATTTAAAATTATCGACGATGGCAACAGATAATGTGGTGTGAATCATTAACGGAGCCGCTACGGACAAATATTAATTGAAGACAGTTACAGTGTGGCACCGCTGATGATTTTCGGTTTCAAATGTTCTTGTGCGACGGCTAAACAATCGTTGGCATTGAGAACCCAAAATATCATTGCGTGGTGTATTTTGCAACAATAACACTGCTTCGTAGATGCCTGAATCGTCATGCCAGCATTTGCGGAGTAGATTTTTTGCAGTCTGAACAGTTCGTTCAGCGAATCCATTTGACCGAGCGTAATGTGGTGATGAGATGCGATGGTTGAATTGCCAACGCAACGCGAAAATTTTGAATTCTTTCGATGCGAACTGTGGATTACTATCTGATTCCAACGTTTCCGGTATTCCGTGAATAGCAAACCATTTTTTAAATTGCAAAATGACTGCTGCCGATGTTGTTCACTTTACTTCTTGAAAATCCATAAAACCAGAATAATGATGTAGTCTTTGCCCTTGAACGTAAACATGTCTTTAGAAACTAGTTGAAGTGGATAGTCGGGCAAAACCTTCTGTAGTAATGGTTCCTTTGTTTGTGATCTTTGAGTGCGTTGACATGTAGAGCACTTTTCGACAAATTCCTTGATTTCCTTTATTTGTCTAGGCAAGTAGAGGCTGCTTCGGGCTCTTGCCAATGATTTCGACACATCTGGATGACCTTTGTGTATATCAGCTAACACTTTTGGGCGTTCAGCTGTTGGGACAATAATTTTATTAGCTTTAAATATTAATTGACCATAATACCAAATTTCCTCCTTAAAGCTCGCGTACGGCTTGACTACTTCTCCAACTTGCTGTCATCCGTTGGTCTCTTTCGACAACTGTACGTAGCAATTATAGCGAATACTGCGTTGATTTTGTATTCTTCGCTTTCTGTCCATTTTTTGTCAATTGGTTCAGCTTTGCAATCGCGGCTGAGTGTGTCCACTACTTTCATGTCCACACCTTTCTTGTATTGTACTGTTGGCGAATATGGCAAAACATCAAAAAGAATTTGTTGTAAGCGCATCGGCGCCTGTGAAATCGGTTTTTTGAAGATTGTCTAGAACGGTTTATGATCGGTTTCGACGTCTAATTTTTTACCATACGCATAATGGTGAAATTTTTTGCACGCCGATTGGTGGATAATTTTTCTCGCCTTTCGTTAATGCCCTGCTGGCAAATGCGATCGGCTTATTATTTTGGAGCAGACAAGCTCCTAGAGCTACGCAGCTTGCATCACAGGAAACTTTAGCGCTTTGGTTTACGTCATAATAACCCAGAACTGGCGTTGTTGTGATGACCTCTTTTAACTTCTCAAAAGCTGTTTGTTGGTCAACATCCCATACCCAGGTGGTGTCCTTCACTATTAATCTTCTCAATGGTTCTGTCAAATCTGAAAATTTCGGAATAAAATTTACAAGGTATGTTACTGTACCAAGCAATCTCTGCAATTCCTTGATATTAGCTGGAGTATTCAAACGATGAACTGCTGATACCTTATCCGGATCAATCTCACATTCATTGGATGTAAAAAGATGTCCAATAAATTTTACTCTATTTTTGTTGTATTCATATTTACTCTGATTTAATGTGAAACCAGCATCTTTTAATCGATGATTTACCTTTTTTGTGATTCCGAAGAATATCATGCATGGCAACCTCGCAATTGTCGATGCCTTGCAATGTCTCGTTCATAATCTGCGAAAATACTTCAGATGCAGAATTTATACCAAACGGCATACGTAAATAGCGGTAACGTCCCCATGGCGTACCGATGACCAAGTATTTTGACGTTCGTTCAGTCACTTTAATCTGCCAGAAACCATGTTGACAATCCAATTTTGTAAAAAACTTGGCCTTTCCTACTTTTGCGGCTATTTCTTCTACTGTATTCAACGAGTAATGGCGTCGTTTTATGTTTTTATTTAATTCGACTGTATCCATACATACTCGAATTTTTCCGTTTTTTTCTACCACCAGCATAGGGCTTACGGCTGGGCTTGGTTCAGTAATTGGCGCTAAAACTTTCATTATAACCATTCTGTCCAATTCCTCTTTTCTTTTATCTCTAAATGCAGTTGGAACTCGACGCGGTGGAATTATTTTGAACTTCGGATTGTCAACAAAATCGATATCATACTCGTAATTGTTGCAACAACCCAACTGTATATCCACTTTATGAACGCGTTTCACTAATTCCAGCTCTTCGCATGAATGTCGACCGAGAATTGACATTATATCCTCGTTAATTACTTTAAAAATTACCTGTTCTGATTTTTGCGGCGATACACACCATATCTTGGTTTCACCTATTACCTTGACTGTGTCGAGATTATATGTTGATAATGTTGATAGACGTTTAGTCGATGAAATGTTTATTTTTAATTTTAATCTGGACGCTTCTTTCCGCGATATTACGATGCAGTGAGCTCCTGTGTCCAAATCAACTAACAGTTCATCCTCATCGACTTTCAATGTTTCAATCCACTTGTCTTTTTTGATTGAACACACTTTTATTTCTTCCTTTTCACATTTAATACTGCTCATATTGTTATCATATTGGCTCTCGGTACTCGAATCAGAGTCACTTTCAGAAGAGTTACTGGCTATTTTGTTCACTTTCCCCGATTTTTTATATTTGTCTTTTTTATTTGATTTTTTCCCGATGATTTCTTTTTGAAGCGACACATTTTTTTAAAAAGACCATTATTACCATACTGTTCACATTTTTTGTTGAATGCTGGACATTGCTTCTTACCATGTCGTGTGCCGCAGCGCTTACAATGAAATTCGTCATCGTCTTTTTTATTTATTTTGTTTAACTTGATGACGAATGTGCAGGTGTCGATAGATCACTCAATGGCTTTATGTGTTTTTCAGCATGCTCTGTAGCACTACAAATTTTAACTGCTTTGGCCAATTCCGAGTTTAACTGCTTTGGCCATTTCCGAGTTTATTGGGCGAGAAATATTATTAATTTCTTTCTTATTTCCGATTTACTACTTTTCAATTTTACTAATTGTGTAATTCACGCATTAAAACCACATGTAATACTTATGAGTATCTAATATTGAGAGAGCTGTGATATCAAATGATAATACGTGTGTATCGATTGAATGATCTTTAATGACTGACTTTATAAGAGTGGTTCGGTACGGGTTAGACCTTGTGGAGCGACTCGATCATTGTATTTTGTTGGCTACGCAAACCAGCAACGGCTTAGAAAAAATACGTTTCAAATCGAGTGGGTTACATCCAGCAGCATTCCGTTGTCTATTGATGGCGACACACAACGCACTAGAAGGCCATTTTCAATGGTGGGAAGGCTCCTAATGCACATTGTCCAACGTTCTGGAACAGGATCTGAACCCTTGAATTCGCCTTCAAGTTTCAAATCGTGGAATTACTGTGGGTTCACAAACAAAAGTTTGTCCGTCCGGTATTTTTGGCTAACTACAAAATAGTTTTTGGGTTGGGGTTCATAGGATGGTGCAGAAAACTAAATATTGTCCTTTAGATGTAGGCATCCCTTAAATTTGCTTACTTTATTATATTTTTACATATAGGTAAAATAAGATGAATACTGAAAGGCAGTGCTCAACTGTGTTAAAAATACTGAAAGTTGGAGAAAACTCAGTAAACGTTCCATTCAGTTCCAATCCAAAGCAAAAATTAATAGCGGAAGAAATATATTTTTAGGAGCAATCAGAAAGGACCTAAAATTAATCTAGGGCTTGAAAGCTTACCTATTCCGTTAACTAGCGAGATGTTTTTCATTTGCAATGGAAGAAAACTAAATGCCAACGCTTTGTTATGTTGAACAAATGTTGTATGTATGTTGTTTTTGAGTTTGCCGAATTTGTAGTATTTCGTCCTTAGTTAAAAATTAATTTGTCAAGTTATCGTTAAATTTACAATTTGTCAAAATCTGTACAAGTTTGCTCCTGATGCTGAGATCTGTATTGTTTCGTCTAATTTAGAAACGCAAGTTTTTAAATCAACTACAGTTCTACTATACCAAATAAAATCTTTCTTCATTTCTCTGGATTCGTTTTGGACAAAGTTGCTTCTTCTGCAGCAGTTTTATGTTTCGTTAGTGAAAAAATGTTTGGATTGGGCAAATCAACTTTGAAAATTTTCTCTTTTGGATTTATTTCGTATTTGTATTTATTAGATGTTGGTCATTGTTAAATATTTTTAATTTTGTTATTTCCTTATTGAGCCAAACAATATTTTTTTCAAAATTCGTCTAATTTCTTGATTGATGATAGAAATGACGAATTATACCGATAGATAATATTTATTGATATTTTTGAACATTTTTTGTATGTCCATTAGTCTGAAAAACGTGCAATTTTCCACACCCTATGAAAAAACTCTTCTTACTTATGGTTTTTGCTAGCGCCAATTCTTTTCGTGTCGCCAATTTTTAACAGCCCTACATTTCTGTTTCCAAAGCCTCTTCTTATGCTGTGTGCATCAGAAGACTTTTCAAACTAAACTTTTCAAATATTGAAGCTTTCGCTATTTCCTTATGGAAAAGGAAAGTTGGAGAGGAGGCTCAAATCACCACAGAAGACTGTCGAAAATTAAAAAAATAAATGGAGCAGCCTAATGATTATTTACACTCCGCTTCACATAATTACGACCACCTCAATAATTTCTACATTTCTGCAATTAGAATATTATTTTTTACATGCATTTGAGAGTACATTGTTGCTTTTTGAAATAACTGTAAAACAGATAACAACAATAAAACCGTTACCTTTGTTTTGTTCGTTATTCGTAATCTAGCCAAAAAACGTGCAATTTAAATGCATCACTTGATTACAACCAGTAGTGAATAGTTGTAGCTTATGAAAGCTACGGTAAAAAATTTTGTTAATTAGTCTTGATTTATTATTTTTAATTAAATTTATCAATAAAACAATAGGATTTTAGGAAAATGGGTAAAGAAAAGACACTTTCAGAGGGCGAAAAAGCAAAGATCGAAGTTTTGAAGGAAGAAGGATTCTCAAATCGGTAGAGGGAAGCCATTAATGGATCCTTTATCAATAATATTAAAAATTATGGTAAAAATAGAGAAGGAAACATTGCGGAGGCTACGGATAAACGGGCGATTATTCGATCAGACGAAAGCAAACCGATTGCATTTTCGGACGAAAAAAAATAATAATTTGGATGGTTCTGACGGGCATCAATTTCATTTCCATGAGTCCGAAAATGCAACTCGCTTCCATTCTTGCTTCCATGACATGTGGTTTTTGGCGAATTCCAATCAGTTTGCTTTGCGTGATGCATTCAAAGGAGGTTTATTGTTAGCTACACGTCGAACCGTTGATAAGCTAGTTTTGATTCCGGTTTTTGCCTTAATTTTTTACGCTGATAAGCATGAATTTGAAGCTGATCGAATAATCGCCCGTACATCTGTGGGCTTTGTAGCCTTCGCAATGTGTCCTTCTTTATTTTTACCATAATTTTTAATATTCTCTCTACCAATTTTTTCCGCTATTTGACGATTTGAGAATCCTCCTTCCTTCAAAACTCCGATCTTAGCTGCCGGCTCTAATGAACATTTAAATCCACCGTCATCTAATAGAAAAAATCCATGAGGTGGGAATGTTTGTTTGCGTTATATCACTATTCCGTAGGACCCGTTGGTCAGAATTATCGCATATCGCCATTAAATTAATAATGTAATCAAGTTTACGATTTATATATTGACAGTGTAACGCAAGAATTTTGTGAACAATTGTTCTCACAGTATATCAATATATCAATTGAAACCTATACTAGTGACTCTATAGCTCGCTCCACTGAAAATTTGAAACATTTAAATGTTTTAATTTGGGCGAATATATAGCATATTTTATTAAGTGAATAAGCAGACAGTCTTAAGTGTTTACGGATATAAGCATTATCATTAGCAAATTTATTTCAAATTTGAGGTATCTTTTTAAATATTCTGCCATTTATATATTTTGTACTAGAGTGCCACATGTTATTTGACAGATGACAAGTACAAACATTTCGGTTACTTAAAATGGATCGCTACACGAGTGAACAACGTCTCTTCATTATTAAAACTTATTTTAAATATGGTGAAAGTTATTCAGAAGTTGGAAGAAAATGTCGTTACAGTGAAAATATTGCAGTTGTTAGAACAAGTGTTGCTGAAGAGCAAAGGACATCAATTCGTCATCGTTCGCAGCAATTAAGCCTCAAACCAACAATTTTTTTTGGAGTTAATTGGAAGATATTGATTTGCAGAATATGTGATTTCAACAGGATGGTGCAACATGCCACACAGCAATGGAATAAATCGATCTTTTTAAAGAGCAGTTTAATAATCGAATAATTTCTCGAAGAACAGACGTGAATTGTTCACCAAGTTCACGCGATTTAACGCCATTGAACTTCTTCTTATGGGGTTTCTTGAAGAGTAAAGTTTATACGGATAATCCGCCAACTGTTCAACACCTCAAAGACAATATCGTATCTTTAAACAGAGTACATTTCAAATATTCAAGGGAGATTTCTAGTCAGAATGGCATACTTACGGAATAGCTGTATTAGCAGACCATAAAAATACGGTTGAGCAAATTGCACTAAAATTGTTTTTAGGTTTTGTGCCAAATTTGTTTATTAATGTTTATTAAAAGAAAACTGTTTTGTTTTTTGGGTTAGGGTTCTTTATCAATTTTACTATTAAAGCGAGCTCTGCTCGAGCTAAATACATTTTTAATATGGCCTCCACAACTCTCTACGAAATCACAGATATTTTTAGATTATGTATATTGTTTTGAGATTTTTAAAATTTTCGCTTAGAAAAGAGATCAGGGAAATCATAAGTGAACTTTTTAATTTTTACCTAGTTTTAGCTAGCTAAATGTTATGGCAAACTTAAATGTAAAATGTATCTTAGAGCAACTTTGGCCTCGAACCTCTTTCATTCTCAAAATCGTAACTATGGGTTCGAACGCTAAAGCTGTAATATTATGGGGATTTTATTTAAATGCAGTGGATATGGATGAGCCAAACTTCAGTCATGCAGTACGAATTGAATTTAATATTCTCAAACATTTTCTTTGACTACAATATGTATAATAATTTGTATATTCTGGAGGTCTTAATCTAAACTTATAGCTAAACTGTAGCATACTAAAAGGAAAGGTTAAATAGTTGCAGAAATTGTCTTGTATACCTTGGAATTCTTTTCCAGGATGTTCAAATAAAATAAAATATGTAGGTAGTACTACTACTGGATTTCATTACAAATTAAAAAGCTCCATAACATAACATAACTCTATATTGAAAAGGGATCAACTGGTACCAGAGGTTAAAAATTATGAATGTAAAGCCCGCTCCAGTAAAAAAGATAAGTAACAAATTTCTTCTAGAAAAAAATAGATCATTCCTTTGAAGCAATAGTCTCACGTATAACAGCTAAATATGGTTTTGCATTTAGCAAGATTTGTTAGTTTATTTTAACGATTTAAGACCATTAATCAAATCCAAAGGCCACAATGACATTACAAAATCTGCTAACATAATAAGTATAATTGTGTTTAGCTATGCAGCAAAAGTTCATCAGTTAGTATTAGCTGATTTGCCAGACTCCTTTGCCATTTGACTTCACTTAAAATCGGCATTATATAAATATTAATGTTCATAATGTTCTATCCCGTGTTCAAAGTTCCGTACCGGCAGATAGAATGTATTGAGCACGTCAATAACAAATTAAAAGAGTTTCACCTTTTGATTAATGATATCGTTGTAATTACCATGGATGGTCAAAGTTCTCTTCCAAAAAATAAAACCGCAAAATGAATTTACAGAACAGTAGGAGGGTACTGAAGTTGGCAAAGACACAGCGGATTCCGAATTATTCAGCTCAGATGATTCTGGCACTGTCGCTGATGGGTTACAAATTATTGTAAATATCAAAAATGAAAGTAATTTGAGCTCAAATATCGTCTTATAAGTACACTCAAAAATTTACCCGTTGTTAGATAAAATTCGCAAGGTGGTTAACATTTTGTGTCGATTGCCAACAAAAAATGACAGTGTATAAATAAATGCAAATGAAATTGGACTCCAAATCAAGATGGAACAGTGTATTCCGTATGCTCAAAAGGTTTCAATTAGTCAAAGATGGCGTTTGTAAAAGCCTTTTTGATATAAAACATGTTTTTTTAGGTTTGGATTCTTTAAAAGCAGCGGTAGAGAATCTCTGCTGCCAAGACACAAATTTATTTATAGTAGACATTGTCATTAAATTTTTATTAGGTGAATTATTGGCCCAAAATTGTTAAATCGCATTAGTTCAAGAAGGACTACATATTCGTATTTATTATATTATCTCAATAATCCCATAGGTATTTGCAGTTATGTCAACAGAAATAACTAATTCAATATTTAATAAAACAAGCCATGGTGTAATATTAACACTAATGGTAGAGTTGTTCGAACGCCTATGTGATGAAGAGCTTATTCAAAACAATGATACGGTAGAAGTAGAGCCAATAGCAACACAACCTGAGTTAGGTGAATTTTATGTATTACTATTAAAATAAATGTGATCGATTATTATTTTTTATTTAAAACTTTTTGTTTTTTAATTATGTATTTAAAAATAAAAATAAATACAGTTTTAACGATAAATCGATTAATTCGAGAAAAATTATCGAATTATCGATAAATGAATTTAAGCAAATTTTGCAATCCCTAGTAGTGATATATTCCGTAATGAAATATTCCGTACTGTCAAAAATAATCAAAAATTTGATTGGTCCAAAACCACTTTTCTCGCAGTTTTGAAAGTTCCTGAGTTTAAAAAAGCAAAAAAAAATGTCCGTCCGTCTGTCTGGATGTCTGTTGGTCTGTACCCATGGTATCTCGAGAACGGCTTGTTCGATTTAGAATTTGTTTTGCCAATCTGTTTCTATGGTCAATGCCGAGGTTTGAAAAGCTTTTGGAACCTATGCGGCAAGAAGGTCGGGTACCTGCCATACGAATTGACCCAAAATACCTGGTTATAGAAATATTTACTAAATTTTTATATATGCTGGTTTGAATAAAGAGTTGTGTATTGAATTTGTGGTTGAGTTGACGGTTATGTTAGGGTCAATTTGCGGATTGAGTTCAAGTTGAGTTGGAGCTGAGTTGGGGTTGGGTTAAGATATAGTAAGCAGTTGACCAATTTTTAATATATCTTGATTTGAGGATTGAGCTAAAACAGAGTTTGCGGGTTGAATTGGGGTTAAACTGGAGTTCGACTAGTGTTTAGTGAGCAGTTGAGCAATCTATAAAATAAAGTTAGTGTTCCAAATCCACACGAATTGACCGATTTGAACCAAACCTTACACAAATATTATTTAAGAAAACTTGCCTAATTCTCAAGCAATTATTATGAAATTTGACAAGTGCGTTGGAAATGGGATTCTAAAATGATTTTTGAATGAAGTTCTGGAATATGAGCAGGTATGATGGTACTTGTCTATTTCTCAACCGATTATGATGAAATTTGACATGTGCGTTGGACATAGGATTCTAAAATGATTTTTAGATGAAGCTTTTGAATTTAGCCAAGTATTATGATGAAATTTGACATGTGCGTTCGAAATGGGATTCTAAAATGATTTGCAAATCAAGTTCTGGAATATGGCCAAGTGTGATGGCACTTGTCTATTTCTCAACCGATTATAACAATGTTCGATGGGTAGACTAGTATTGGGATTCTAAAATTATTTTTAGATGAAATTCTGGAATATGGCTATTTAGGATAGAACTTCCATTTCTTAACGGATTTTAATTTAATTTTACATGTGTGATGGTAATGGAACTTTCAAATGAATTTTAGATAAAGTTGTGGAATAAGGCCCAGTAGGACGAAACTTTGCTATTCCTTAACCTAGTTTATTGAAATTCAAGATTGGGAAACTCTGCACTACCCTTATTAGCTTCAATATTGAGATGCTAGTTTGCTATACACTATATTTTGCTTAACAAGGCCAAACTTACCACTCTAACAGTAAATACTTAGAGAACTTAACCCAAAGTTTAAAGCGATGGAGTTGCCAGAAAAGTTTCTAATGGAATGATCGGTTTGAATTGAAATAGTATGTTTAGGCTGTCTTAAAGAAACCTCAACAGCTGCATGATTCACAGAAAACTAATAGACAACATTATAAAAGCCATATTGACATATTTCTCATAACCTCATCTAAAAATAATTGTTGCGACACATTCCCTTCTATTCGTTGGAAACGTCAAAATTCATCATAATCGGTTAATAGCTAAGTTATATTCTTATTGACCATATTACAGAACTGTATTCAAAAATCATTTTAGAATCCCATTTCCAACGCATATGTCAATTTTCATCATAATCGGTTAAGCAATAGACAAGCTGCATCCTAATTGGCCATTTATATAATTTGTTAAGAATTGAATTTGGAATGTAAAAGGCCGAATTTGAATTGAAAAAAGTTCAGTTTGAAGTGTAAAACTTGTATGATGGTATGTTGGTATGAGATGGTATGATTATATGATGGTAAGATGGTATGATGGTACAATGGTATAATAATATGATGGTATGACAGTACCATGTTATGATGGTATCGTGGTACGATGGTATAAATGATAGTATGATTGTGTGATGTTATTATGATATAGTGGTATGATGGATTGATATTATTGTATGATGGTGTGTTGGAATGATTTTATATATGATACAACGTACGATGGTATGACGGTATTTATTCTAGAACGATGGTGTGATATTATGAGGGTATGAGGGTATGATGGCATGATGGTATGATGATATCATAGCCTGACAGTATGATGGTATGATTATGGTTCATACAAGTGTAAAACTTATATGATGGTATAATGGTATGATGGTATGTTGGTATGAGATGGTATGATTGTATGATGGTATGATGGTACGATGGTATGATGATATGATTATTGGGACGGTATGATAATTCGATGGTATAGTGGTATGCATGATGGTACGTTGATCACGATTATATCATGATATGATGGTAAGATGGTATGAAAGTGTGTTGTATTAATGGTAAGATATACATCATGGTGTGATGGTGGGATAGTTCGACGTCACTGTGCTACATTTGTACGATGGTTTAATGGTTTACTGTCATGATGGTATGATAGTATAATGGAATAATGGTATGATGGAATGATTGTTTAAGGTGGTTTGAGTTGAAATTGAGATGGATTTGAAAGAGAAATTCGGTTAGGGATTAATTAAGGTCGAGTTTAGGGTTTAAAGTGGGAGGTTAAATTGAGTGGACTTCATACACGCTTGCAGCTTTCGAATCTGATTAATTTTTCGATTGGGTTGGAAAATAAGTGCAGATTTGAGCAGAGGGTTGAGATTTGAATCGAGCTAAGTTGAGTTGACGTAAAATTTGGATTTAGCTAGTTTACATTGGGGTGTGAGTTGTTCGGTTACGGAATTATTTAAAGTTTGATTTGGAATTAGGTTAAGGGTTGATTTGAAAATGGGTTAAGGGTTGACTTAGTGATTTAATTGATGACTGGGCTGACCTTTAATTTGGTGATTGCGTTTAGGACTGCGTTGCGAATGAGATAGAGATTGAGTTGTAAATTGAGTTGGCGGTTAAGCTGAAGATTAACTTAAGAGGTTCTGATCACCTAATGAGGTTTCAGCCTTTTTGTTTCAATTATAGGCGGAATTTTGATAAGCTAACACCATTTTACTAAGAAAACAGATTTATTAGTTATTAATAGAATCTAATATTACACACTAAATATTCAAAACACTCGTACCCGTGCCCTGGAAAGAAATATTCAAATTTTTGATAGCTAACACTTTAAAATCGTATAAAATATATACATACTCTAATTTACCATCCTAAAGACATTAACTGTACGATATACCTTGCGTCTTAACCTAAACAACCGAAACACATTTCACCAAAAATCATTTCTATATTGACTACATAATCTAAAAACACATAACGTTAATTTGATTGAAAAGCATTCTATTTAATACAAAAAAAAAACTCTTCCAAATCTTTCATGAACTGCGCTCATCTGTAATTACAAAATCCAATAACAAACACATAAGTATATGTTCCGCGTGGATAAGAATGTATGTCACGCAAAACTAAAATTTCAAATTTTACTTTCAGTTTTATTTATGCGCCTTGTAATGAGTTAAAAAAATTAATACAGATCACCTAAATCATAGACCAAAATTAATGTCATGTCAAAAATTGTTTTAATGCAACTTTATGATGAACGGTTATAGAAAAGTACGTAATCGCGTGCTTATTGTATAATCAGAAATTCTTATGATCGTTCGTGCGTTCCATAATAGTTTGTTATATAATATTGTAAGTAGACTTGTAGAGGACTAGTAAAATGTACATTATTTCGAAATTACGTACCAACAAAACCAAAATCTTTGGCGATAAAATTAAAATCCACCGCGCATCGGCTTACAAACAAGTGAAAATGAACTTCACTGTACATAAATAAATTAAAAAGTTTATAGCCACTAGCGACCTTGAGGATTATAATGCTTTTTTTGCTAATTGCAAGAACAAAAGCATTTGTAACATACATATAAGACAATAAAAATCTATTGTTTTAAAATAATAAAATCTCAGGCTTTTTTTTGTTAGAAAGAAATGTCTTTATTTCTACGGTAATTGTCAATTCCTAAAAAATATAATTTATAATTTTATTAATACATTAAATAAAGTTATTAATCTTATTTAACCTTAATTAATGCATTCATTGCTTGATCAGCCATGAATAACGTTTTTTTCCATTTTTGTATTACCAGTTAAGATGAAATAAAAACTTCTTGTACATAATTTACTATTTCTAATGTAGCACCACAAGAAGAATGTGGTCTGAATTTTTTCTGTTTGTTTTAACATTCAATGTCAAATTAGAAATAGAATTGAAGTAACTAAATTGTATATAAATATGTACATAAATTTCATCATCGGTAAATTATAAATTATTATTTTTAATTTGTAATTTATGTCTTTAAAAAATAAAAATAAAAATTGAAGTGCTAAAATTGTATCGACAATTTTGCAACATCCGAAAGTTAACATAAAATTATTTTTTGAAGCTAATGAAACTTTGTTAGTTTTTAATTAAACTAACATTATTGTACACTGGTAAGTATAACCGAATTACATAACTAAAACTTAATGAGTGTAAAATTAACAAATTCTTTTATATTTTGTGATGTTACATTAAAAATTAATGAGCGATTATTAAGGCCCTTAAAGTCATGGTACGTATTAAGTAAAGTTTGCAATGTGCAAGTAACATTCCATATCCATACACGGTTCCACATCCATACACTTTAAAATTTGGACTGGTAAGCGATATTTATTCAAAAGAACACCGTGACGGTTGAGAACTTTAACTATAATTTTAACTAATTGCAACTATAGTTGAAGTTGTATTCCAAATTTCTAATCAAGCACAAAATATCACAAAATTTCTAGCTTAATTGCACCCATAATTTTGTGTTAATTAAATATGAAAATCAAGCTCGTTTTTTAAATATTTTTAAATTAAATTCCATCCAAATTTTTGCTCAAACTCTCGATTGGATTGAAATTGAATTTTTAGTCCAAATCATGTTTTACCCCGTTTTAAATAAATTTTTTTTTCGAATAATTAACTAAATTTTTAAAATTCACTCAAACAATTATTAAAGTCAGTCAGTTAAACTCTATTTCTAATGTAAATTACTACTTAAGATTTTATTCAATTACGGTTTAAAATTGATATGCTTCTATTATAAAACAGATTTGAAACCAATTTCTTTCTTAGTTGAACTACAAAATTTGCTGAAATCGAGTTTAGAATTTAAGCTTAGTCATATAAAGAGCCTTAAATATTTTGCTAAAATTGTTTGTGGAAATGTGTTTCCCAAATTCAAAATAAAGAAGACAATTTCTACTTAAAATTTCACTCAAATTCATTGTATCTACTTTAGAATTCAAGATAATTTTCTCTCTTCGTTCTCTTAATCAATTTCCCGTCTTTTCAAATACAGTTGACTAATTTAGATGTTCAAAATTCCATTTATCATTTTGTTAAACTTCGAGAACTGATTGGAACTAAATTTCTGACCAAAAATCTTAATTTTTCGAAGCCAATTTTATTTTAATCTAAGTTACTAGAGTGAATACCATTCGAATACCATTGAAACGAAAATTACAATAATCAATTAGCAGAATACCTAAATATTTGTTAAAATTTTGTTAAAACTATAAATTTCACTCAAGTTTTCATTTCAAATTCCTAATTCAAACTTCTCTCAAAATTTCCGCTACAAATTCCTAAACTAAATTCTAAGGAAATTTGATTGGTTGTTTGAGACCAAATCTCGTATTGCAACTCAATTCTTACCTAATTGCTATTAAAATTATATTTGAATCTAGTTTAGAACACCAAATTTACACTCAAATTTTTTGCTCAAAACCAAGTAGAATGTCCTAATCCATTTCTAATCTAAATTTCCAATTCAATTTTTAATCCAAGTAATACTGTACAGCAATTTGTACTATTTAAATTCCCTGCAAAATGTAGCTGGTTTAATCTAGAAAAATTTTCTTAATTTCTATTTTAAATTTAACTCAAAATATTGAAAGGTGTCGTGGTTCGAATTGTAACTCAATTAAAATTGTATCTGTTTCATTTGAAACTGAAAATTTATGGATTTAAAACCGGAGTTTTTTTTTTAATCCACTCAATATTTAGTCATGCCCTGGTTGGAATTTTTATTCAAAGATTGGAATTCAAACTCTATTTATAGCAAAATTCTGCTGAAAACTACGATTAGCTTCTGATTCATATTAAACACAAGATATTATTCAAATCTAGTTTGTAATTCTAATTCAATTTTTAAATTTTTAAATCCAATTTGAGTTTCTACTCAAGAATTTATTCAATTACATTTACGAATTCAAATTCTCATTTAGATTTTTACTCCAAATTCTGATTTTATATAATTCTGTTACATACATTTCCTTATTTTGCCTTAATCAGATAAATGTCACAACATATACCTTTTGATAAAAACAACAAACACAAAATCTGCTTTGTGCAGTAAACTATTGAGATATGTATTTTAATTAGCGTAGTTTAGGCCAAAGTGAAACATTTTTAACTTCTAAAAAAAATTTGTTGGCCTAAATTTAAAATTTGGATTAAAAAATATTTTGCTGTATCAAATTTTAAGCTATGTAAGTCGAATTACGTTATTCTTGAACAAAAATTAAAAATATTTGGAATAAACCATAAAATATGTGGTAAAACGTAAAATAACTGGAAATATGTAAAAATATGTGATTATGCCAAAATCTTTAAAAATATATGGTAACCTATAGGGTTAAAAAAGAATAACTATCCAACAAATTTTTGGTTTGATTTCCGAAAAAAAAATCGGTCTAAAAAGACCGAAGTATTGAAATCCTGTAAAAAATGATCAAAAATTTGGTTGGTCCAAAACCACTTTTCTCGACATTTCGAAACTCCCTGAGTCTATAAAAGCAAAAAAAAAAATAAAATGTCCGTCCGTCTGTCTGGCTGTCTGAATGTCTGTATGTCTGTACCCATGGTATCTCGAGAATGGCTTGTTCGATTTAGAATTTTTTTTGCCAATCTGTTTCTATGGTCAAGGGCGAGATTTGAAAAGCTTTTGAAACCTGTGTGTCAAGAGGGTCGGGTACCTGCCATACGAATTGACCCAAAATACCTGGTTATAGAAATATTTACCAATTTTTTATGTGTGATGGTTTTAATATTGATTTGGGCATTGAGTTCGGGGTTGAGTTGAAGGTTAAGTTAGAGGTCAATTTGCGGGTTGAGTTGAAGTTGAGTTGGAGTTGAGTTGGCGTTGAATTAAGATATAGTAGGCAGTTGGCTAATGTTTTATATAATATGCTGGTTTGAAGAATTGAATTGAAACAGAGTTTGCGTTTGGGTTGAGGGTTGAGTTGGGGGCCGTTTTGCGGGTTGAATTTGGGTTGAGTTGGGGTTGGATTAGTGTTTAGTGAGTAGTTAAGCAATCTATATAAGTGAGTGTTTGTATATATCTATCATATGTGTACGATTTTTAGATTAAGTTCTGGAATATGGCCAAGTATTAGGGAATTTGCCTATTTCTCAACCGACTATGATGAAATTAGACATGTCCGCAGGAAATGGGATTCTAAAATGATTTTTGGATGAAGTTCTTGCCTATTGAAATGAACAATTATGATGAATTTTGGCTTGTGCATTGGAAATGGGATTAAAAAAGATGTTTGGAAAAAGTTCTGGAATACGACCAAGTACGATGAAACTTGTCTATTTCTCAACCGATTATGAGGAAATTTGACATGTGCGTTGGAAATTGGATTTTAAAATGATTTTTGAATTGAATTAATGAAGACCGAAGTTCTAATCACCTTATGAGGTTTCAGCCCTTTATATTTTGTTTTTCTGACACTGTTCGCATTTCTGTACAATTTTTTAAAATTCTAGGTAACATTTTAGGGAAATAATACCTAGGTAGTACGATTCATTTCTCTTAAAAGTGCGTTCTAAACCGTGATGTCCTTCAAGCGGACAATTCATTGTGAAATTTTTTGATTAGCTTGTAAATTTGTATCGGAGGTTGGTTCAAAATTTGAATTAGTAGGATTACAAGATTGGTTAAGATTCGATGATGGATCGTTACTTTTTATCTGCGAGCGAGTTATAATTTCAATTATTTTTATTCTATTGATCCAATAATTTAAATTAAAACAGTTTTTTAAATATTGGTTTAGGGCTCTTTTTATTTTAAAAAAACTTAGTTACAGCTCTAGCTTACGATTCCTATTCGGAATCATTTTCAAAAGTATTGTACGCCAGGGATATGACGCTTTTGTGAATGATTCCCAATAGGAATCGTAAGGCAAAGCTGTAATTAATTTTTTTTAACCCTCGTCAGGTGGCATAGTTACAATTGTACCTTTTTCGTTTTAAAATTGCAATAACTTTTCTTGCAGAAGCCGTAAAGGGTGATACTTTAGTGAAATTTTCACATTTTTGGTCTAGATTTTATAGGCCTTATTCAGGAAAAAATATCATCATAGGGAGTCTAGCTTTTTATATCATAACAGGTACAATTGTACCTCTGTTAACGTTGTAAAGTTATGCCGTCAGACGAGGGTTAAATAAAAAGAGCCATAAACCAATATTTAAAAATTTGTTTTAATATAATATTAATGGTGTTACTCTGATCGGAAGATATCATCATATTATCATTAGTTATCAAAATGACACCGATAAGGGAAGATGTGCACAAAAAAATGTTAGTACAATACGTTAGTGATTCCACATTGAGCACAAAAAAAACTTGCAAAAATGTGTAATACAAGTATAAGAACAGTCCAAAGAAGCTTGAAAAGATTTCGTGAGGAAGGCCCCTTTAATCAAAAACCGAGATCTGGTCGTCCGAGTGGTGTGATGAACAAAATGGCTGCCGATAAAGTTGTTGGTCTTTATACGAATAATCCGTCACTATCGGCCAATGAAGTTGCGAATAAAGTTGGTGTTTGTAAAAGTACGATTATAAAAATAAAAAAAGATCGGAATTTAGAAACCAGAAAGAAGAAAAAAGTACCTCTTCGTGATGAGAAGCAACAAAAAACAGCCCAAATAAGGGTCAGAAAGTTATATAATGAGTATCCAACAAATTTTGAAGGAAGCATTTTAATGAATGACGAAAGATATATGAAACTTGATACAAAACAAATTTCTGGCCCACAGTACTAAGTTATACTAAGATGAAAGGGCGGAGCATCGATGAAAAAAAATGTACAATTGGCATCGAAAAATTCTCAAAGAAAGTCATGGTTTGGCAAGGAATATGTACTTGTGGAAAAAGGACCAGGCCATACTTCACACAAAGTACAATGAATGGGGATTCCTACACTGAAAGTTGCCTGAAAACAAGAATTCTTCCTTTCATTCGAAAGCACGAAGGACCAGTGCTGTTTTGTCCAGACTTGGCTAATATACAATATTCGGGTAAGGCGATGGATATTTATGAATGTGCCTAAAAATCACAACCCACCAAACTGTCCACAACTTCGCCCAATTGAAACATATTGAGTCAAAATGAAAGGATTTTTACGGAAGAAATGTAGAATGACTAGAGCAATAGAAGAATTCTCCAAAATGTGAATGTCGACCCAAAAAAAATAATTGAAGGTGGTGTGCAGACTTTAATGAGGAGAGTTTCGAAAAAAGTACGAAAGTTTTACCGGAGTTCACATTAGAATTATAAAATGTAAACAGGCGTCATTATTTTCATGACCATGTCAATTCATGACCAACCATTTTCATTTAACGCCATACAGATACGGACAGAAACGTTTTACGACAAAAATAATTTCGAGCAACTCTTTCTCGTCAGTGGAATAGTTTTTCTCAGATTTATTAAGTACCCGGCTAACATAAGCCGCACGGGCAAATCACTAACTGTATCGCTAGCAACAGCGGTGACGAAAAATTGTTTTTTTTTAAAGTTGGGGTGTTGCAAGATGGAAGGCTCGATTAACTTTTCCTTCAGCTTCTGAAAACTCTCTTCACAAACGGCATCCTAACTGAATTATTCATTATTTTTAAGTAAAGTATTCAATGGGTTTGCTAGTTCAGAAATTGTTTGGATAAATCGCCGATAATACCCTATTATAGCCTGAAAAGATTTTATTCCTTTTTGATTTTTTGGAGTTGGGTAATTTTGAACGACTTCTACTTTCGAGGGATCCGGGTTTATTCCGCAGTTAATAACAAAGTGACATTTTTTTAGCAGCAGCTTTAAGTTAAATTTGCGAAAAGTTTGCAAAACTTCAATTAGTGCAAGTACATAAAGCATTTCAGCCCATTTAAATCTGATAGAACGTTATTCATTATACGCTGAAATATTGCAGGTGTACTCTTCAGACCAAAAGCTAGATGCTTGGAAAATGGTAGTGTCTAGTTTCGGTGCTAAGGCCATTTTTCTCTTTATTGGTTTTAATAAGTGGAATTTGATGGTCTCCTTCTGCCAAATCCAAAGTTGTAAAATAAACGGCATCAGCCAAACGTTCCAGAATCTCAGTTATGTTCTGCAAGGGAAAAACATCATTTATGGTTACATCACTTAAACGGCGAAAAATCTACAATGACACGTCAACGTTTACATCCATCGCTTGATTTTTTGGTAACGACAAGTAAAGGATAGTTAGTTGGAGTGTTACTATTTTAAATTACATCGCTTTTAAGCATTTTAACCACTTGAGAATTAATTTAATATTTAGTTGGATGAAGAAGACGATAAGGTTAAACATGAATTGGCTGAGCATCAGGTTTTAATTGAATACGATGGTGTCCAGCATTTGTAATGGAAAGTTGGTCCCCGGGTAAATGTAATATATCGTTGAACTCTCGACAAACTTTAACCATAGATTGTTGTTCTTCATGGTTCTTGTGATTTGTGTCAATTTCGTTTTCTAAAATTTTGAATCTCTTTTTTAAACCATTGACCAAGGATTTAAGGTTTAATAATTTTCTAATATTCCTGGTTTAATGTACAAATCATCTAAATTGACTAGATAATCGTTTAATAGCACTTACTGTAGCAAAAGACTTGATGTTAACGATCTTTTCTGTTCGACTTGATATTACGATTTCGGGGTTATTGGAACAAAGATTTATATCAATGAATTTAATGTTATCTATATTTATAGGTAATTGTATCCAGTTTCTTGAGTAATCAATTTTACACTTAATTTTTCGAAGGTAATAAGTACAATAATACCAGTACAATATGGAAATCATGTGTTTTGATTCGTAATATTAATTCCAGAAGTACACACTGCCAGGGTTTCAATAGATTCTGCAGTAATGCCTTTGAAAGTTAATTTTAAGTTAGGGAAAACAAGGAGTGTCCAGCTTGATCAATCCTTTCTTGATAACACTAATGTTCGCCCCTGTATCAACTAAAAAGAATTGAGATTCATGTTAAATCTCAAGATTCAGTTTTACGAACGAAATATTTTGATTGCTTTGACATCGTTTACAAAATTGTTTGTATAAGGATTTTGATCAATAGGAGAAACTGGATCAAAATCGATTTAGCGTGGCGGAATACATTTTTGGGTGAAATATCGCTGATTTAATTTTTTTTTGTATTGATAATTTTTCTCGATTTTATTTAAAAATGATTATTTTGCTATTACTTCACAAAACCATTTCCCCTTACCTTTCCAAAAGTTGATTTTGCTTATCAATATGTGAATGTGTAGGGGCATAGCAGATTGATGATTAGATGAGATGGACTAGTGGGGAGGAGATAAGTTAGAGAAGTTTTTTTTTTTGGACAATGATCGAGAGGAGTATGTTTGGTTGGGAAAGTTTTTTTTTTGGACCGGAGACGTTGAAGCAGCAACATCAACAAATTTGGTACTAAATTAACACATGATGGATGGCTGTTTTTAAATTCATTTGGATTTTGAACTTGTAGTTTTTTTTTTTGGATGATCATCACATTTGAGCCAGCTATAAGTTACGTAAATATAAATTATATTTCCATAAGTTTTTTTTTTTTTTTTTTTTTTTTTTTTTTTTTTTAATAATTTTATTTATGATAACAATAAAATTTTTTTACAAAGTAACTAGTCATTTTTGACTAACAGCGTTTGACTCTGACAATATAATAATAAAGCACTCATATGTGTTCTTTACATAAAGTGTTGTTTTGGTTGATGTTGCATTGTGCGGACTATTCAGGCAACTCAAAAGGTTTTAGTCTTTTGAGTCTTCTTATTATACCCTCATGATGAAGTAGTCTTGCAGCTTCGATGTTAGGGTGATGATGGAGCCTCTCCTGGTGTTTTTGAGCACATTTCTTTATTTCACTTGCGACTGTGTCTATTCCGAGATCTCTATGAAGGTCACTATTACGAGTGTACCAAGGGGCATTTACAATTCCTCTGAGGACTTTATTTTGAAATCGTTGAACTATCTGTTGATTGCTGATTTTGGTGCATCCCCATAGTTGAATACCATATGTCCAGACCGGCTTGAGTACTTGTTTATAAAGCATAAGTTTATTATGAAAGGATAACTGAGAGTTTCTTCCAATTAACCAGTACATTTTTCTATATTTTAACTGAAGCTCTTCTGCTTTCTTTTTCACGTGTACTTTCCACTTTAACTTTGCATCAAGGTTCATACCAAGGTATTTTGCTTGATTGGCATGTGGTACAGAGATATTATTGAGAGTCACAGGTAGTGGTTCTATTGATCTATTAGTGAAGTTAATGTGAGTAGACTTCGATTCATTCACTTTAATTCTCCACTTAGCTAGCCAATCTTGTATATTATTTACGGCTATTTGTAGTTTGAATGTGACTTCACCGATTGTGTCACCAACAGCTAGAATTGCAGTGTCATCTGCAAACGTGGCGATAGTTGTATTGCTCGTCTGCGGTATGTCGCTAGTAAACAGCACGAAAAGGAAAGGCCCTAAGACACTCCCCTGCGGGACTCCTGCTTTAGCTTCTTTAATACTGGAGTAAACTCCTTCCTGTTTAACTCTAAAATATCTCCTTTTCAGGTATGACTTTAGCAGTTCGCAATACTCAAATGGCAGAGTTTTCTCCAATTTAAATATTAAACCTTCTAGCCAGACTTTGTCAAATGCCTGCGCTATGTCAAGAAATATGGCTGAACAAATCTTTTTTTCCTCTAAGGATTTTTCTATTATATCTGTTATTCTATGGACTTGGTCGATTGTGGAGTGTTCCTCTCTAAATCCAAACTGATGGGACGGAATAGCTCCTGATTTTACAACTTCTGCTTTAATTCGTTTTAATAACAATCTCTCAAATAGTTTTGACATAGTTGGAAGAAGTGATATTGGCCTGTACGAGGCCAGTTCACTTGGTGGCTTACCTGGCTTAGGTATCATTATCACTTCCGCAAATTTCCAAGATAGAGGGACATAACGGAGTCTGAAGGAAGCATTAATTATGTCCGATATTTTTTTAATAGCTTTATTAGGTAGTTGTTTTAGAATCTCTCCAGTTATCAGGTCATATCCTGGTGATTTTTTAAGTACTACATGGTTCTTTATTACTTGTTTTACTTCTTTAGCATTAGTTAATGGAATTTCCTGTCTCAGGATAGTTGTTTGGTTTTCGAACAATATATCCTGTTGGTTAAGTGTTGTTAAATTTGACTGAAAGGTACGCTCGAGATGATCCGCGAATTTTTCTGCTTTTTCTTCTTTGCTTTTAGCCAGGTGACCATTATTTGTTCTTATTGGTGGTATATGCATAACTGGCCTTTTCAAATATTTGGTTGCTTTCCACAATGAATAATCACTACCTTTATCATAGGTGAGAGATTGTAGGTATGAATTTATTGATTTATTTTTAAATTCCCTTATTTCTCTACGTATTCGTTGTGTTAAATTATTTAATCTATTTTTGACGGTTGGGTCTCGTGTACGTTGCCACTCCCTACGGGTACTTCTCTTCTCTATAACTAGTGATTTAATTTCCATTGGATAGCATTTGCCAGCTATTTGTTTGTTTGTTGTGTTAGTACTTTTCCACGCCGCTACCTGTATGTCCTTGACGAGCTTCTCCACCTCCTGTTCTAATGTTTCTTCTGATGAAAGTTGTGTGTTTAAAATGATGCTATTGTTTAGTTCATTCCTGAACTTTTTCCAATCAGTATATTTATTTGTTAACAGTGGCTGTTTATCATTAGTAATTATTGTATCACTTATTATCATTAAAATAGAGGAGTGGTCAGATGTGGAGTCCAATCCTTCCTGCACTTGTATATAATCAACCGGGATTTTTCTTGTTATAAAGAAGTCAATTAGGTCTGGTATTTTATTTTGATCACTGGGCCAATAAGTTGGTTTTCCAGTAGAATGCCAGTTGCAGTTGTATTTAATTATTGCTTGATGAAGCTCTTTCCCTTTAGTTGTGGTTAGTCTTGATCCCCAGTCAGTATGTTTAGCGTTGAAGTCACCCCCGACTACAAATTTTTCACCGAGCTGCTTGAAGAACTGAGTATAAGCATTCTCTTTGATGTTATATCTAGGTGGGCAATATATTGCGGATACCACTAACTTGTGGTTGCGGGTATTAATGCTAACGCTAATTGCTTGTATTTCATCACTTTCAAGTTTTTGTTGCAGATGGTATTTAATACCTTTTTTTATAATCACGGCACTGCCCCCTCGTGCATTATTATTAGGATGAACTGCTGAGTGAACTTCGTAGCCGCGGATTTTTATATGACTTTGAGTAGTAAGGTGTGTTTCAGATAATAAACATATATCTATTTTTTCTAAATCAAGAAATAGTTGTATTTCATTTTGTCGTTGCAATATACCATTGCAGTTCCATGCAAGAATTTTTAAATTATTTGCCATGTTTTTCGAGTAGAGTGAGCCTTTGTAGGATTGATATAAGGGCTTTTTCTTGCTTTTCTTCTTGTGAACTAAGTCTATCAAGAATATCTTGTAGTATTTTATTAGTTTGGTTATTATTTGAATCATTTAATAAAAGAGAACTATGTTGTCTTCTCGAACTTCCAGTAGATAGTACATCAGCAAATGTTACATTTGGATTAGTTCTTGATGGCTGGTATTCTTGTTGAGGCTGAGTTAATTTCTGGCCTGGTAATTATTGAAGTTTCCCTTGTTTTGTTGCGAATTTTTTGCAGCTCTTTTATAACAATGCAACCTCTGTAGTTGGCTGGGTGTGTCTCTCCACAGTTAACACATTTTGGTGGGGTGTCTTTTAGTTTCGTACATTCAGCCGTACGGTGTTTTCCTACACATTTCACGCATCTGGGCTCCTTATTACAAAAGTTTTGCGTGTGTCCGTAGACTTGGCACTTTTTGCACTGGGGGATCAGCTTAGATTTGTTAACTGCTTCTATTTGCACTTTCATATGGAGTATTTCGCTGATTGCATAAATATTTTTAATGTCTTCTGTTCTTTCAAAAGACAACATATATAATGGAAGAGGTGTTTTGTCACCTCTTTTTAGCAGCTGTGTAACTTCTTTAATTTTGTATTTTTTCTCCAAAAGATACTCTTTTATCTCTTCTGGTTTGCATGAAGCGTGTAGCTTCCTAGCAATGACTTTGGTTTGCCTTGTCTGCTTATCTTCGTAGGAATACCACGCTGTCTTTTCTTCGTTAAGAGCTCCTGTTAACTTTCTATAGCTATCACTGTCTGTGACATTTATTTTGATATCACCACTATTTAACGCTGTAGCTTGAAACTATATATGATTGTTGTCCATGATGTTTCTAATACTCTGATAATTATTGCAATTAGATATTATTACTGGAGGTGGCCGTGGCACTTTTTTCTCTAGTTGTACATTCTTACTTCCGGTTGGGAGTTCATTACTTGATCGTTTCTGCTCCGACGGAACCTGAGATTTATCCTCCTGTTGCACGTGCCTACTTCCGGTTGGAAGCTGCTCTACTGATTGTTTCGAATCGGGTGAAATCTGTGGTGATTTACTCATCTTACGTTTCTTATTTTTTTTGTTACGGTTCAGAATCCATCCCGTTTCTCTATTGAGTTCTTCCTCGTCTGTTTCATACATAACCTCTATATGATCATTGGTGTTGTTTATCTTAGTGGTTTCTTTCTCAGACATTACTGCATTTAGAGCATCTTTTAACTCCTTGTTTTCTCGCTGTAAGTTTTTGAGGTCTTTGTTTAGATTTAACGTTAACTTTTCTATTTCGTAAATCTTATTGCGCAGTTCTGCGTTATCCCTTTCTAAGGTGTTCGCTATTGGTGGTGGTGATCTACCCACCCTAGATTGTTGTTTAAATGGGTTGGGTTGCCCAACAGGGCTGTTAAACAATGATTGGCTCACCCCAGAATCCTTTGAGCCAGCCTCGTTAGAGGGTGGATTTGCCAGCTGATTAGCTGGGTTACCACCTGGGGTACAATTTCCTGAATCCGTTGTACTCATTGTTTATTTTACTGGTCATAAAGCATCTACCACTCTGACCAGTACGAGTTGGTAGTGGGTCTGGTTTGAGAAGATCATTTACTAAATTCTCGATAGTCAGTTATAACGCCGTGTCTCGGTCGCCAGAGCCTCGTTAGTTATCTAGCAGGGTGCACCACGTGCAGGTGAGGATGACATTTGGACTATTTGTAGACCAATTACTTAAGCCCCCTTTCCCACCCCATATTTCCATAAGTGATAATTTTTATTTAAGTGATTTGGGTTTTATTATTATTAACTAATTATGTATTTATGTAGGTACAAAGTAAAATTTATATGTATTATAATAATTTTGTGAATTTTGGAAAATGTGTGTTGTAATTTTACGTAGCTTGGCTCAAAGATGTATTTACAATAAGTTTGAACAATTTTTTTTGGTTGCTAAGTGGATACTACATTTTATTTAGTTGGATCAAACTTTAATTTGTTTACTTGGGTGGCCTTAATCCATATGTTGTGTAAGCTGATTTGGACGATTAGATTTTTTTTTTTTGTAAAAACACATGTCACAGGAAGAGGAAAGGTCATCTAGATGGTTGAAGCGGAGTTAACAGTTGGTTTACTATAAATTTTCCCAAGCCAAATAATTGAATAAAATTGTTAATTTATTTCGGTCCTGTGTATGCTCAGTGTCCTTTCTATTTAATTTCATTATTATTTTTAATTTGATGTGATTATTTTTTTTTTATTCATTTTCGGCTAGCGTTGAAATTATTCAATACTCCAAGCCTTTGGTTCTCATAAAGTTCTTAAAGTGCCGGGATAAAAACACGTGACGGTTTTTTTTTCTTCTTAATGAATAATTTGAAGGTGGAAGAAAGATTTTTTAAATTAATTATTAGTAAATTATCTTTGTTTTTATTTTAAATTTAATACACTATTCCTTTCAATTTTTCTTATGTTACTTGTCGGTTGCGGATTTCTGGAAGCTGAAAAATTTAGTTCATTTAGTTCAAAGTTTGTTCCTTTTTCTATTACTCATTTATAAATTTTTTTCTTACTTACTTTATTTGATTTATATTTCCTTATTCAAATTTTTTTGTTATATTTATTTATTTGAAATCTTTTGCGAAAAATCCGTTACATCTTAATGTTTCTGATCTTTCACCCCTATATCCTTCATTTTTCGGTGAAGTTCGATTGAGTTTTCAGCTTAATGTGATTCGGAAGTTGACGGAATTGTTGCAATATTTTGGTTCTTCGTTTGATTTGACCTTTGACGAGTTCGGCAAACGCTGATGTGATGACCGAATTTTTTGTAACATGCACGTTAATTCAATTCATGGAGAAATGTTATTATTAGAAAAGTTGTTGTGGTTTTCTTGTATCAATAAAATATTTTAGATATTAATTTTAGTATAAGATATTTTTATATTATATATTTATTGTTTTTGTATACACTTTTATATTTAAGAGAAGTATGTCTGTTTATCAAATGATTTTTTCGGCTTTTTATAGACACAAATATATTAGTGAAAATGTCATTCACAAGATTTTCGATTGGTTAATCAGAAACCAAATCAATACGCCAATTATTCATAATATATCTATCCAAAAAAATTAGAAATATCAATCCACCCCGTACTTTACCCTAAGAGTGATACAAAGTGTATAACCCTGAACAAAAAATGAGAACTTTCCTTGAGCTCATTGTGGTGGTAGTTTGGTTTCGTACTGAAAAAGTTGGTCTACTCATCAGGTGGCTACGACCAAACTACAAAAATAAAATTCATGATTTTTTATTAATTTTCACTAATATATTTGTGTCTATAAAAAGCCGAAAAAAATATTTGATAAACAGACATACTTCTCTTAAACTTCTTAATATTGTGTGAACGTTAAACACACACAAATGAAGGGTTACCTTGAGTTGTTTGATTTAGTGAATATAATTCGCTAAAACAGTACGTTCATACTTGGCACTATCTGTGTTAAGTAGGAATTTTACTTTTGTAGTTTTCTGTATGAAACCGAGCTACCAACACAATGCTCAAGGAAAGTTTTCATGTTCTAGAATATTGCATTAGTTCAGTTTTGATCTAAATGAGAATTATGAAAAATTTAATTTTTTTTCCATCTCATGCTATAGCGACTTACTTGCTACATTTATTAGTGCATTAATACAAAAAGATAAATTAAACTAGAAAAATGGGAAATGAAAATTACTTCATAAATCCAAATGGTACATACTACATAAAATGATGCTCTTACGTAATTTTAACGAAACTTTAGATAGAACTCTTAACAGATTGTCCTCATAGTTGAGTCTATTTGGCGTCTATTTCGTGTGTAAGTTAGTTTTCTACCAATCTTCGGCCATCGCTTTTTGGGCACATTTTTGTTCGAAATGGGGTAATTTCGAATTCCGAGTTCTAACTTAAGCGACAATTTTTTAATAATATTTAAGCCCAGTGATATGTCATAACTTCGAGACAATTATACAAAAGCCATTATTGGACGATATAAGATGAACGTATCGGATCGTTCTCCTGATAAATTTCGAAACAATCTTTAATTCCAGCCTTTTTAACACTCCAAGAGTCAGATATCTTTGAATCAAGTTTTCCTTCATAAATCGGTCTATTTCATCATGTCCACCTTCATGTTTCACTGCATATTTTACAGAACTATGTATATTTTCGGCCGAAATGAGTTTTTGATGCCAATCGATAACTAATAATAATCTTTGTAATTAAAATTAACAAAAATAATTCAATTAAGAAGAATAGTTTTCAATTTTGCTGCAAAATATAATACATATTTTCAAAATTTTCAAGTTACGTACGACAGCGTTAAAATTATTGTATATTATTTCATCATTTCATTTGGGATTCGGAGCCAAAAATATTAAAGTTACTCTCATCTGAGAATATAATATAATGCTGAAGTGTACCTACACCTTAACCGTGTTTTTTTTATATTATTGTTATGAATAAATTGTTTTTATCTCGCGTTTCTGCCACTGAAATTTTCACTTCGTGAAAGACCTCGCAAGACCTCGGCATGAACTTTTCAGCCATAAAGATTTTTCTAACTCAACTGTACTCCTATGATTTGGAGTGAATTGAGTTGATTTGGGTTTATTTTAATCTTGCCATTTCGATTATTTATGTTGGATTATTGTAGAACTGTTTAATCGAAGCTGTATGTTTTGATGTTCAACATTAAATCAGCATAAGCGAATGAGTATTTATTGACTATTCAATAGGCAAATCAACTGTGAAAAAATTGTTATTTCACTATAAAAATAATGTATTAAACGTGACATATCTTATACCGAAATTATGAATTTCGTTAATATACGATACAATACAGTAATTTTACATTTTGAAATGCTGCGAGTTCAATTTTGTAATGGGCCATTACATTTCCTTAAATGCATTTCCGGTTGTGTATGATTGGTCGTTTTTTTATGCTTGTGATAATATCGACAATATGTCAAGCGAATTCTATCGAAACATTAATTTAAGTATGGAGAGATGTATCCCTGGGATAACAGCTTCAAGTACAAAAAAGGAACCGTGGTATAATAATGACTTGATAAATCTAAAAATAGAAGGGGCAAGGCTCACAAAAAATATAAATTACATCATAATTGCGTAAGAAGTATATTATATGGGCTTATCCATTACTTTTTTAAAAAACCGGGCGCATGGATTTTACTGAACTCACCGATTTGTCTGTAACTTTTTCAAGAAAATTAGTCGATTAAAATGGATTTTCCCAAAATTTGACCCCTTCCTGGACCACCCTTCTCGAGCTATGATTTTTGGTAGTTAAGAAATTTAGTGATTTTAGACTAATATACAGGTAACCATTCTACTTAGGTTGCTTTGTTTTTAATGTTCTCTCAGTAAACAGAAGCTGAAATATTTGTGAAATACAAAATTAAAACATACGTTACTACCCCTGATTTTTTTTTAACGAGTTATTAGGTGTTTTAAAAAAATTATAACACAGTTAGGATCTCAATATCCAAATAAATATTTCATGGGGTGTTGTGAGGATAAAACGATGAGCTTTCTTTCCAAAAGTTAGTGCTGTTCGGAGTAAAACGAGAAAACGTTTGTACCTAACTTTAAAAGTTTTTGAAAAAATTAAATGTTGTTTACACTGAGTCTATGTATTTTAGTAAAAATTCACTAATTTGGCGAACATTTTAACACATGCCGTTTTTCAAGAAAATATGATTGAAACTTTTGGTGTCGCATTTAGCCAATATTAAATAAAGGCTGAAACTGACTTCAAATGAAAGTTCAATAAAAAACGAAGAGAATGATGTCTATAAAGAGGATTGATGATAAGGATAACTAAATAAGTTCAAAGATATTCAGGAATTTAAAAAAAAAATAAACAATTACAAGTAGTTTACTACTGAAAAACGTGTGTCCATTTCCACAACATCACACTTTACCACATATCTCTGCCTGAAATCAAGTTCAAAAATTTTAGTTTGACCCAATAGGATTTTCAAAATAATGAAAAAGGGTGCACTTTATATTTTGACGTATATACGGCACACAATCTTTTGACGATTGTAAAAGTAGAGCAAGCTCCTTTCGAGGAAAAAAGTTAAAATGAGGCAACTGGCAAAATGACATTTCTCGTAAATGCGACGGAAGAAAAATTTGCAATTCAGTAATTAAAAATTGGTTTTATAATCCAAAATATGAATTATTTACAATTATTAGCAATCCGGTAAGTAAAAATTGTGTTTACAGTTCAAAATTGGAATTCTGTACAACAATTTCGAACGTCAAATTATCTGCTAGCACAGTTTAAAAAATTTCCGCTAGGTGGAATCTGTGATGCTCCAATCGTCAATACGAATTCAACAAATATTTCCTTTAAAATCGATTTCAGTGTAAAATTAGAGAAGTTGGCTGAACTAAAGAAGCTTTATTCAGAGCTGCTTAAAATATGGCTTCAAAATTGTTTGTGCATATTAAAACTTAAGACAAAAAAGCAGAAGATTGTGAGATACGACCTTTAAATGTAGAACTACATACGCCTGGAGTTTAAAGTAAGAGGGCACATAGAATAGGATAGTTTGGTAGTATATGAATTAGGATAGTTTGATCGTTTCATTCAAATTAAATGATGTTAGTCGACTAAAGGCCGTTCAACCGGCAACCTTAAATGAGAGAAATATTTTCTGCAATTTTCAAAAATAAAATTTGTTATAAAGAGATCGTCGAGCCGCGTGAACCATATAGTAATATGCCAATAACATGTTGGCGGGAGACTTACGGTTTGGGTGATAGGTGGTGGTTCATATATGAACCACCCGTTTTTTATGTGGTACATTACTGTACCACCAATAGTGTAAGTGTAGAAAAATAAACAAAACAGACAAATTGAAAACATTTTAAATTGTAGTATATTTATTTTTTCTTATGATATGATGCAAAACAAAATTTACAGAAAGGTATACCACATTCCTGACACAACGTTTTGGTGCGCCGCTGAATTTTTTTTTTTTGAGCAGCTTGTGCAGCGACGTCTTGCATTGGTTTCTATTGGTAAATGTACGGACATATTTCCCAATGATCCTCTAGGCAATCAAACCTTTTTGCGCTGAATCTTCGCGGTTTTTTTACCATCAGCTATTAACATTTCCGCCAATGATACTAAAAACTCTTTCAATGGAGCCTTCTTCTGCCCTAGCTCACAATGAATGATCTAAGCATTTACTACTGTCATCATAAGTAAACGATAGAAAAAAAATGTCCACCATTTTGTGGACTTCGGGTCGTATTCATATATACTAGATAATTGGTCTGCTAAGTCCACACCACCCATTATTTGGCAATAGAAACTTATCATTTCTGGGCATGGGACAGGCATTTTTGACCCATCTATCATTGTTTTAGTAACATAAGCCAAATCAGCCATAACTTCCTTGGTATCCATCCATTTTGTACATAAAAGGCCTGATGAGGAAACATTGAATTCGGATTCACCTCGTTGTAATTTACTTGGAAATTTTGGTAAATTTTTTCTATTGGCCTTACAAGTTCCTAAAGCAGCATAATCTAAAGTTTCCAGTAAACAAACTGATGTAAAAACCCGGTCAAAACAAAATGTAACATCAGGTTCCGATTCCGATACTGTACTGGCTAATTTATTTACCACTCTTTCTCCATGAGTACCTTCCATTGCTTGTTGTTCCTTGCCAGTGTAGATATTAAGATCATATGTATATCCAGTGATTGCATCACAACGAAGCCACATTTTGATTTCCCGTTTTACAGGCTTTAGGGACATATATTGCTTTAAGGTTGATCGGCCCTTAAATTTAGTCATAGACTCATCTATGCTCTGGAAAACACTACCTTGACGGCATTTTCTATATGTTTACTTTAGGCACGTAACTATATTACTAATATAATACATTTTGCTACAATTTTTTTACTTTTCTGGTGGTGCGAAATAGAGTTTGGAGCTTAAAAATAGATATATATCACGAGACATCGCCGTTTTTATGGATTCATTGCCCATTGAATTACGTTGCGACCAATAATCGCTAATACTTGGTAATCGGTTGTAGCACATGACAAGCATACATCCAATTACCATTTCAATTTCCCCAGCATCTGTGTCTCCTTTATTGGTTTTTGCTGATTGATTTAGATTCGATTTTTTAAAGAAACTAATTCTTTCATTGGTGCATTGAGCAATATAAATGTACAAAGATCGGGGAAATAGTTTGTGGAATAATTCTACCGGAGAATAATTTTTATTTATATTGGAAGCAATAGTAAACGGACGATGTTGACTTATAACTTTGTTTTGATTGAAATCCCTATCTGGTGGTGACCAAATTGTATTTTGTGGCTGTGAATGTGAAGTTGATACTTCTACAGGCTTTCTTGTTATTTACAGCCTCTATTTGAGATTCATTTTGAACCTCCATCGGGTATTGACCTCCTTCGGAAATTCATTTGTATTCTCTATCGGGAATTCAGTTACAATCGCCGTGGTAAATTGATTAGCAACAATCTTTGAGACTCTATTTACAACTGCTTTCGTGTCATCAGCACCATCAGAGCTTGACGAAAATTGATTTTTATCAGGTTCGAAGTTATCGCTGCTACCATCAGATTCACTAAAACTAGATTTTCTAGGATTTCTCGTAACTCCTCCTCTGTATATTTTCTTGGCCGCATGATTCTGTTACAATATATATATATATAAATAATATGAATATACCATCGCCTAAAAACACCATGAAACTTGAATAAATTAAAAATATTTCACTTACTTGACCTGTTTATACGAAAAACTGATTTTTCTTAATATTTACAGTAAGGTTTTAACGTGTTCACTTGTATTTTGAGCTTAAAACACTTGTTCTCACTATCAAGTTAGTTTCTTTACAAAAATGGGAATACTAACCAATAAATTACCGTTGACTTTTTTACATAGAACGGAGTGGTACACTTTTGTACCAATAATAATATAATGAGAAGCGTTTAGTATGGTTGAAACATGTGGTGGTAAAAATGAATACCAGCCGTAAGGAAAGTGAGTGGTACAAATATGTACCGGCCCTTTCGAAAGGGTTAAAGTAATGAAGAAAATAAATATTAATTTCTAATAAAGAATTTCAATACGTTTATAAAAAAATTTGTTTCCTCCATTGGACACCTAAAGTAGCATATACATTATCATTTTAAATGACATCATTTAAAATGATGAAAAATTACAAAATTTTTTGATATTCTTCATTTAGTATATCACTTAAATGATACTTCATCATTTAAATCGACACACTAGCATTTAAAGTGTCATTTACGAAAAAATGATCATTTAAAATGACAATGTACATGCTACTTAATGTTAGTTTTATTTTCGGGCGTACACATTATTCGTGCGGTGATTGAATTTCATTGTTGTATACGCTTGTGGCTTCTTACACAGCATTCACAATGAAAAAACTTTTTACTTTTGACCTTCAGGTTTGCAAATATGTAAGTTACAAGTAAAAAGATTTTGCATTGTGAATGCCCTGTTATATTATTCATTATTTTATGGTTTAATTCATCTATTGGTTACAATGTGCTATCAGAGATGTCACCAGTAAATTTATTTAAACTTTGTTCAGTGACTTACAACCACAAAAATGGGATTTAAAAAGAGATTTTCCCGGGAAAAGATTAGCGGAGAAGAGTGATTTGCAAAATTTGATCATTCGTAAAAAAGGCGATCATGATTTTATTATAATTTGATCCAGCGCCCTGCGAGCTGTGCAAATTACATCAAATTTGCTCAGTTATGCAATCGTTGTCACTTATAAATCATTGTTTTTCCAGGACACTCAGGTGTCCAAGAAAATTCTCCCATTTCAATTAAAACTCTCAATAAGACTTGATCTTTCCGCTATTGCAAGAGAATGACTATAAGCACACAAACAAGGACATTTTTGTTTATGGCTAAAAATGAAAAGGAAAAAACATAAAACCGTCCTCTTTCTGTCTCATTGTAATTCAACAATAGATTGAAATGAATTTAACTTATTATTGTCAAACTGGTACAAATAAATTAAACAATTAACAGTTTATTTTCATTGTTTTTCAATGCGAAATTAATTCACAATTAAAGATAAATTAATTTGGCGGCGGATTTAATTGTGTTTTAAAAAAAAAATGATGTCACGGAATTACAAATTATGTGTTCCTACTTTTTAAAAAGTATTATACATTTTTGATAATATGCAACAAATCATACATATTTAGCGAATAAACGGTTATCATTTCCGTAAACAATCTATATAAATAAATCAAATTTTACACATTCCACTTTATAGCAAATCTATTCAACCAACTAATTTTCCTGCGAGTACGTGTACAATCGTAATTCACCTTGAATTCATTTAAATTATGTATGTGAAGTATGTATAAAAAAAAATATTTCTTGAAAGAAAATTATATAAATTATAATCAAGCTCAAATTTCCTTGAAAAAAATATAAAACAATAGAAAACTTTTTTTGTTTATGTTTTGTTTAGTATCTCTATTAAGAAATGTTACTAAATCACATACAGTGGTAAGTTATGCAAGATTAGCCTCGTTGTATGATATAATGGTGAGATGGCATTGTCATTAAAAGAATAAATTTATTTTATTTTTTTTTTAAAGTTTTTATTTTATTATAAAAAATTATTTTAATTTAAAAAAAAATAATTAATTTATTGACTTGTTAAAAATTTTTTTTTGTTTTTTTTATCACATTATCAAAAAAAAATTTTGTTTTTTTTTGTTGAAATTTTCAAGTCAATCACAATTTGGTAACTAAAATAACAAATTATGTTTTGTATATTTGTCTTGTGGTTGGTTGTTTGGGTACATGTGTGTGTTGGTTAACATAATATAATTTTAATGAATAATTAATTATGTGGCGCAAATTAATTAAATTAAAATTATACTAATATTTTTTATATACATACATATGTACATATGTATGTATACAAAATTAAATTATAAAATGAACAGAAAAATTTACAAATTTGGATTATTTGCGTTTTTTTTAAATATTAAGTTATGTACATAAAATTAATTATAATTAATTAATTAATATATAATTTAATGGTGGTAACTGTAGTCTCCTCCAAGACCGCTAAAGCTTGCATAACTATGGTCTGAGTGTCCACCCGATGAGAATTGAGCACCGCCACCATAACCGGAACTACCGTATCCCGATCCACCGCCATATGATCCACCACCGCCATATGATCCACCACCGCCGCCGCCGCCACCGCCTCCATAACTGGATATAACTGGTACTGGTACCTTGACTGGTACTGGAACTGGTCGTTCAACGGTGTATGGAATATGTTTTTCTACTGTGACTGGATATGGACGATCAATAGCTACTTTGACTGGATATGGGACTGGTTTTTCGACAGCATATGGAACATGTTTAATAACTTCATAGGGTTGTGGTACTGGTACTTTAACATGTACTGGGTATGGTTTTGCGACTGGTACTGGATATGGCCGGTCAACTGGTACTTTTACATGTACTGGGTATGGACGATCTACGGCATATGGTACATGTTTTTCGACTGTTACTGGGTATGGTGCTGGTACATGAACTGGGTATGGACGGTCAACTGGTACTTGAACTGGTACAGCGACTTTCTTAATAACTGGGTAGGGTTGTGGTACTGGTACTTCAACTTTGACTGGGTATGGAACATGTTTGGTTACTTCGTAGGGTTGTGGTACAGGTACTTTAACTGGATATGGAATATGTTTTTCGACTGGGTAGGGTTGTGGCACTAATACTTTGACGGGGTATGGACGATCGACTGGGACATGTACTGGATATGGTACTTTCTTCTCGACTGGATAGGGTTGTGGCACATGTACTGGTACTTTAACGTATTCCTTAACATGTACTGGAACATGTTTGATGACTTCGTAGGGTTGTGGTACTGGTACTTTAACTGGATATGGAACATGTTTTTCGACTGTATAAGGGATGTGTTTCTCTACTGGGTATGGCACTGGTACTCCTTTAACAAGTGTGACGGTTCTTGTAATATCAGTGTGTCCACCCAATGGGATATATCCTTGCCCATATCCGGATCCTCCCGATGAGAATGATCCACCGCCACCACTATATCCACCACCACTATATCCACCACCACTATATCCACCACCACTATATCCACCGCCACTATATCCACCACCACTATAGCCACCATCATATGATCCTCCACCGAATGATCCACCACCATAAGATCCATGACCTCCGAAATCTGAAATTGCGTTACTCCATGCTCCAGCACCACCATGCCCACCGCCAATATAACCAACATCTAATCCACTAATTCCATAGCCATATCCCAAATTTAATAATCCTCGTTTGTCAAGTTTCTTTTCTAGTGGGACTGCTTTTGATTCTGTTTTTTTCTCTTCTTTTTCAGCCGCAGACAACACCAAAAGTGCAGCAATGCACAACTAGATAAAATAAAAAATAAATCAAATTTATCTGCCATCTCAAAAAAATCTTTACAATAGTATTTTAACAATATATAGGAATTTGGAACACAACCAAACTAACAAATCAATCAAACGTGCCCGATCGCTATTTAATTTCACTCTCATTATTACATATTTAAATCACGTATCTTTGGTTTTTTTTATCGAATATTTAAGTTTTAAGAGAAATTGGCAAAATTAAAGATTTAAAATTTAAATTTAAATTATTTTTTTGAACTCAAATGTACAAAGTGAAAATAATTCCAAAAATTGTTAATTTGTAACACTAATAAAATTCCAAATAATACGGTCAATATCAAGATCAATAGCACAAATTGTTTATAAAATTTTTATTTTGTTATACTTTTAACTATTTTTTGTTGTAAAAAAAAAATAAAAATTAAACGTTTATTAAGCACTCGTAGATTGATTTGTTATAATATTTTCACACAAACATTTATAAAATTATTATATAAATTTTCTATAAATTATATCACTTTGAGATAAAATCACATAATCACAGATTCACTTTCAATCTTGCGTATTATAAAATATTTCGGTTTTTTTTTTGTATTTAAATAATAAATAAATATGTAAATAAAATTATAATTTACTCACAAATAACTTCATTTTAATTTTAATTTATTTTATTTTAAATATATAAAATAGATGTATATGGAATAATCCCAGACTGAATACTGGATGCTGAGTGATTCCAACCAACGGCTTATATACTTTATTTCAAAAACAAAAAACTATTCAATTAATTCGAATTAATAAAACAAAAACAAATCCAAATCAGTTCACTTTCATTTTAGTTCACAAACAAATAAAAATACAAATACAACAACAACCTTACATACTCATATCATGTAGTAAGGCAAGACAAGACAAGAAGAAATATAAAATCACAACAACAACAAAAAGAGGTTTGGTTTCTTCGTCGACGTTATAAAATAAAATTTAATTTGAAAATTAATACAAATACAAAAATATTATTTGCAAATGCAACCGCACCGTTTTGTAACTTCAACAAAATTCTCACCATTGAAGATAAGATCCCCATTATTACTGTGTTTGTATACTTACGTCGTCCAATTCTCCCCCATTCAAAAAAAAAAAAAACTCTGTAATACCTCATATAATACACACAAACGATTTTTGTTTTAACGAATACAATCAATATACTTTGTAGCGCGCGATCGTTGAATATAAACAATCGTGGATGGCTAAAATAAAGCTGTACGTACGTAATGGTGGGAAATATGAAGAAAATAAAAAAAAAAGCTCACAAGTTGTATAATATAGAGAATATGTTGTTGCATTACAAAAAAAAAAAATTTTTTTGATCATTTTCTTGATATTATTAGCGTTATTATGTTGTTGTTTAATGAGATTTAAAGAGTTTGGTGAAAAATTATTGTGATACTCGATCTTTTCGTTTTTCTATATTAAAGTGGAAAATGTGAATTTTTACATTGAATTTCCGCAAAGTGATATACGTTTGTTGTTATATTTGTAAAGTTCTGGTTAAAAATTTGATGATTTACAATTCATTAAAATGTCTAGCGTGTATGGTAGATCGCGTGGAATGAATTTTAGTGATTGTGTTATGTGAATTTCCCATAATGATTAATTTGGGATTGGTTTTTCAGTAAATTTCAATTAGACGGTTCTTCCCGTTCCGATAATGATCTAAAAGTTTTACAAAGTTTTTTTTTTAGTTAAACAATGGAATTTGTTGTTTCGTTGAATATTCTTTATTCTACGAAAATTAGTTCAGAAAGTTCTTGAAATATTGTTGACGAAAATATTTTTTTTATTCTGTGCTGTATGTTAACGAACACTGGGTCAATAGTACTTAATTGTTATGAACTTTCCTATTCGGATTTCCCCAATAGATTGATTCGATATTACGTATTACCGTATTATTAGAAGCTCGATATGACGTATTACCTCAATTTTAAAGATTCAGTTCCATCGAGGTCTAACCAAAATTTAATTTATCTAATGTGTATGATTTATCTTTAGTCCAAAATACTTAAACGTATATGCAATCATGGTCAAAATTATTTGTGCAAAGTGAAATTTTTTTATTTCTCAAATACAATTTCTTCGAAAACAAGATGTGGATCGTATTTTACAATTATGTAATTGCTAAAGAATCTACCCTAACAGACAAATATTTTATTTTTTTATTTTTAATTAGGAAATTTATGTTTGGCTAATTAAATAATTCTGACATGTAGAGTGGTGGTCTAAAAATTGTTGATAAAATCCGCTGAAATATTACCCCAAATTTTTTTATTAGAACCAAATATTAAATGTTTGGTCCTAATAGCTCTCGTATATCGTCCATACGATCAAAGCTCCGCTTTGGCCGAGGCAATCATTTTATCAAAATCAGTTTTGTACATTATGTGTTAATTTTTTGGTCAAATAATTTCTATTTCTTCATTTTTTGGAATCGTTTCACTTCAATCAATTTGTGCAACCACGTTTTTTGAATAATGAATCCGCCCGAACTTGTACCTGTACAAGAGAACATTGACGTAGAAATCATTTTATATGATATGAACAACTGTGGAGATTTAGTTTCATTGTTGCAGGTCAATTGAACCAATGACTGAACTGCTAAAAATGATGTTGTCAATTTCCTCTAAGTCACCGATATTAGCCAAAATTATCCAATGGGTAACTCGTGAGATTGCCGACAAACGATTCATCGAAAATTCTTGCTCCTTTCTCTTAATGTTGCGTACGAAATCTCAATAAAATTGACCAATATTTAGGTTGGATATTAGGACCAACCATTAAGTTGTCATTTAATGAAAACCAATTTGATGTTTTGGCTGAACCATCAAAAATAGTTTTAAGTTTGGTTGACGTGCTAAACCTTTTGAAAACTGCATGATGTCGACGATCAATCATGATTTTTACAAAAACTTACACGATTAAAAAAAAAATGACCTTCGATCTACTGATGATTTTCTTCTAGAGTAGGCCATTGCCAATATTGGTGGCCATTTAAAAAAAACAAAATAAAATTAGGATTGAATAGAAAGTCATTGTTGAACGTTGAATATAGAACACATAAATGATCTTGGCTGTTAAAAAAAAAAATTGGGACGATCATACTTAAAACTAGTATTAATTTCGTTGTTGAAAGTTAAATGTAGAGTACATAACGCTTCCCTAACCTCAATTGTAATAGAATGTAGAAATAATACAACACAACACAGTTTAACGTTAATAATGATGTTCTTTATTCAAATATAACTTGTGCTTGTTGGTTGTATGATCGTTGATGCTCCACTGAACTGTCAATGACATTTGTTACAGTAGCTCACTTTACAAATGTCACATGAGAACTTAAGATTCGTTCACATTATTATTACAAGCATTTTTCTTTTTAGTTTCTAATTTTAAATTATTAACAGTCATGATCTGGACCAGGCAAACCCCTATGACTGTTACAATTTTCACCAGCCATACCTATCCGGCGGTCTTGAACTACGACCACTGCGCGTTCTGACTTCTCCTTGATTATTTGGAGCTTGAATGGCAAGCTGAGGAGGAGCTACCTCACTATCACTACCCGAACTTGCTTCTGAATTTTCACCTTCAGCTGTATCATATATATCGATGCAGAGTTATTTTTGATGTTCACTGAAAGGTCTAATTCGTCCGCACTCACATTTACAGCGGGAGTGTTCAACATCTGATTTTCATCATTATTGACTGTTTCTTGTGTCGCGGTGTTACAATTTGGATTTCTGACAAATTAACTATTTGACCCGATTTAACATTATCTTCGAATAACAATTCACTAGCACTAAAATCTTCATTCTTTGTTTTAGCTATAAATCTACGATTACGTCTAAAATAATTGTTAAATGCATCTTCAATAATGTATGAACGTTCATTAACTATTCCAATTATTTTTCCATAATGCCATTCTTTTCCATTTTTCTTAAATATCATCAAGTCACCCAAGTTCAACGATGGTAATGACCTCACGTTTCAATCATAGTAATATTTTTGCCGTTCTTTCTTATTTTGAATTCTATTCTGAATATCTTCCTCTTTCATGTTGTTTCTGACAAGAAGTTGTTTCGATACTGGCAATCTTGTTTTGATCAACCTGCCAAAGAATAGCTCTGATGGTGTGAGACTCATACTTGCCACCGGAGTCGTGTTGTACTCCATGATTCTGTATTGGAATTGGTTTACTTCATTTGCTTCGTAGCAACGCTTCAAAATAATTTTCACCATTGCTATACCCTTTTCGGAAAACCCATTGCTTTGCGGATATCTCGGGTTCAAGTATTTGAATTGGACATTGAAATCTCTCGAAAACTTTTCGAATTCAGACGAGTTGAATGGGACATTATCACTTTTAATTATCGGATATCCAATTTTACTGAATATCGAACCAAATTTATCGATAATGTGTGAAGAGGTCTTCTTATTGTTGATTTTAATTGTTACCAAGTAGTTTGAATATGCGTCAAAAATTGACATGAAATCGCGACCAGCATATTCAAATAGATCAACTGACACGATGTTGTATGGATACTTTGGATTTATTTCTTGAAGCAATAATTCCTTTTGATTGTTTCGTTTGAACTTTTCACAAAATTTGCTTGATGCAATCATTTCTTTGATAACAACCCATTTTCGAAATGTAGTTCGGATTTTAGTTTGTGAAATACCCTGGCAAAATCATTCAGAGATCGATAGTCGGGCCAACCATTTCTTACGTAGTCACATATGCACTTAAGATCCTCATCCGACGCTATTATCTGTCTCTAATAATCATAATTATCCCTCGAGACACACACGGATCGTGTGACGCTGTGAATGACTGTGTTCAATTCTGTGTCTTCTTCAATTGTGTCCAATTGTGCACGAGAGAGACAATCAGCCAACAACATATGTTTGCCCGGTTTATAAACAATTTCCAATCCCGGATACTTCAGAAGCCTCATAAACATGCGCTGCAATATAGGTGTGACACCATCAATGTCGCGCAAATTTAATGATTCAAGTGGGTTTATGATCACTTTCAACTGTAAATCGACGTCCATAGACAAAGTTATGAAAATGTTTACATGCAAACACCACAGTCAAAAGTTCTTTTCAATTTGCGCCCATCTCTTTTCAGCTTTACTAAGCGTTCTAGACGCAAATGCAACCGGATGCTCTTCTTGAATCAGACCCGAATCAAGTCCATCTTTTTGATGCATCGGTTTGAATGAAGATTGGATTTTCCGGATTAAATGGTTTTAACACCGGGTCGGATATGATTATTTTCTTCATATTGTCAAGTTCAATATCGTGTTTTTTGTTCCATGCAAACGGAGTTTCTTTCCCCGATAATAAACGCAGTTCCGCTGTCATCTTTGACAGATTTTGAATGAACTTTGCCAAGTATTTACAAAGACTCAATAAACGTGACACGGCGTGTTTGTCGGTTGGCTTTTTCATTTTCAAAATGGCATCAATATGTTTTTGGGCCGGTCTAATTTTCCCATCCGACAAAATAAGACCCATGAATTTGACCTCTGATTTGCAGTATTGAATCTTGCCCGGGTTGAACTTGACATTGTTCGAGCAAGCACGCTCAAGAACGATTTTCAAGATTCTGTCATGTTCCTCTTCGTTACAGGCTACTATTGCAATATCATCAAAATACACAAAAACACCCGGTATATCACCGAAAATCTGTACCATGCGTCTCTGAAAAATCTCTGGTGAAATATTTAAGCCAAACGCAAGTCTATTGAATTTATACCGACCAAAGGGTGTCATAAATGTTGCAATTCTGAACTCGTTTCATCCAATTCCAATTGCCAAAATCCATTTGAGCAGTCTAATACTGTGAAACTTTCTTATCAACCAATTCTGAGGTCAATTCATCTACAGTGGGTATCAAATAATGTTCACGCCTTAGGCACTTATTGAGAGGTTTAGGATCCAAGCAAACTCGCAAATCACCGCTTGATTTCTCAACCACTTGCAAATTATTCACCCAATCTGTTGGATGAGTCACTGACGTTATGATTCCCGACTCTACCATGTCATCAAGTTTTTGCTTAAGCTTCTTAACGATTGTATCCGGAAATCGCTTTCTATAATGCACGACTGGTTTGGCATTTTCTTGTAGATGTAAGGTGATTTTTCCGGGAATCTTTCCAAGACCAGAGAAAACATCGATATTTTCACCTACAAACCTTTCTCCTGCATTTGAGCACATAATCGAATCAATATTGATTGGCTCAATCAATCCAAAGTCTGTGCAGGTTTCAAGCGCAAATATCGGTTCAAATGTGTCGTCAACAACAATGAATTCTGTTATTTGTTCAATATTTAATTTAGAATCTCATAATTTAATCTCGGCAATACCATAAACTTTAATTTTATTGTTACTATAGTCAAATACAGGGAAGTCATTTTAATGATTCTCAACGGTATACAATTGACGTCTGCTCCAGTATCGACTTTGAACTTAACTAGTTTATTTCCTACTCGGTATGCCTTGGTCCATCGTTTTCTTTTTGATCTGATTGAATTTATTCTAAAAACAAAATTTTTCCCACTAAGAATTGTTTCCAATTTCCGCTTTTCATTCGTTGAATTACCTGATGATGATACATCGTCCCAATGGAGATTGTCAACACGTTGCTTCCCATTTGATTTCAAAGCACTTCCCATTTGATTAGCTCACTTTACAAATGTCACATGAGAACATAAGATTCATTCACATTATTATTACCATCGGTCTCGAGAAAATTTTCAATTGGACTAGGCCACTACAAATAATCTTGGCTGTTTTCATAAAAAGTTTGGGGTGGTCATACTTAAAATTAGGATTGAATAGAAAGTCTTTGTCAAACGTTGAATATAGAACACTAAACTCTTTGCTAAACGATTATAACAAATCTTTTTGTTTTTCTATTAAAGTGGAAAATGTGAATTTTTACATTGAATTTCCGCAAAGTGATATACGTTTGTTGTTATATTTGTAAAGTTCTGGTTAAAAATTTGATGATTTACAATTCATTAAAATGTCTAGCGTGTATGGTAGATCGCGTGGAATGAATTTTAGTGATTGTGTTATGTGAATTTCCCATAATGATTAATATGGGATTGGTTTTTCAGTAAATTTCAATTAGACGGTTCTTCCCGTTCCGATAATGATCTAAAAGTTTTACAAAGTTTTTTTTTTAGTTAAACAATGGAATTTGTTGTTTCGTTGAATTTTCTTTATTCTACAAAAATTTGTTCAGAAAGTTCTTGAAATATTGTTGAGGATAATATTTTTTACTCTATGCTGTATGTTAACGAACACTTGGTCAAGATCACCTTATTGTTATGAACTTCCTATTCGGATTTTCCCAATAGATAGATTCGGGTAGGCGAACTTGTTAATTAAAATAAATAGTTTATTGCCAATTGTGAATTTTACTATAATTCACAGAAGCTCGATATTACGTCCCGACAAACATTTTGTAATTTTTGACCCGGAAAATTACTTAAGAAATACCGATTACCGTGTCGGGCAATTATGGACAGAATACCTACAAAAGAACGTATTTTGGTGCTCTTTGGGCAGGCCGATTTTACCGATTCGGTAATTTTACAGTCCTAGATTACTGTAAAATATCAGTTTGTATTACTGAACATTTACTTATACTTTAATATTATTTTTACGTGTCGAGTTTACTTTACCTAATCGGTATTTTTGTGGTTTTCCATTACTGTAAGAAGTCAACCTTTATTACTGAACTTATACGGAAATCACTAGGAACTTTTACTGGTCAATATTACTTCAACGAATCGGTAATTTTGTGGTTCCTTATTACTGTGAAATGTAAGTATGGGTTACTAAACGTTTACATGTCGATTTAACTTTACCGAATAGGAATTTTTGTGGTTAAATATTACTGTAATAAACCAGTCTTGATTACTAAAAATACACGTTAACGATTTTAGCATTTTTGTTGGTCTAATTTACTTCAACAAATCGTTAATTTTGTGGTCCCAGATTACTGTAAAATATCAGTTTGTATTACTGAACATTTACATATACTTTAATATTATTTTTACGTGTCGATTTTACTTCACCGAATCGTTATTTTTGTGATTTTCCATTACTGTAAGAAGTCAGTCTTTACTATTGAACGTATACGGAAATCATTTAGAATTTTTACTGGTCAAAATTACTTCACCGAATCGGTACATTTGTTGTTCCATATTACTGTGAATATGAGTGTGGTTACTGAACTTTTAGATGTCCGTTTTACTTTACCGAATAGGAATTTTTGTGGCTTTGATTACTGAACATATACATATACGTTTTAAGTATTTTTGTTGGTCTAATTTACTTCACCAAATCGGTAATTTTGTGGTCCCAGGTTACAGTAAAATATCAATTTGTGATACTGGACGTTTATGTATACTTTCCTATGATTTCACCTGTCGATTTTACTTTTGTCGAATCGTTATTTTTGTGGTTTTACATTAATGTCATTATTACTGAACGTATACGTAAATGATTCATAAATTTTACTGGTTTTACTGGGCATGAGTAATTTAGTGGTTCCATATTACTGTGAAACGCCAAGATTATTTGATTATTATTTCGAGTATTTTAACTTTAACAAATCAGTAAATTTTTAGTTTTATATTAGGTACAGTAAAAGATTAGACTATATTACTAAACTCACATATAAACCATTAGATGGTATAATTTACTTTAAATAATATGTCATTTTGTTGTAGATAAATATTACTGCAAAGTGTCAGATGTCGGAATACATATTCGATGGGACATATCATTCCTTTATTCTAATTAAATTGGTAGCAATAAAAAAGTAAAATTATGTTTTTAAAATAAAGAATTTTATTAATTATAATAAAATATTTTTTTGTTGAGTTTTAACTTTTGACTGTATATATAAATATGTTTTTTAATTTCTAATGTAAAAATTTCTTATTTATTTAAATTAATTAATTAATTTATTTATTTTGTATAATTGATTTTAGTTATTTATGTACCAAGAGCATTTTAAAGATAATAATGCCCGAAGAGTGTAAGAATCTAGCCATAGGGCCGCTATTTTTTTAAAAACACATTATAACATTCATTCGAATATACTTCAGCGTTGCATCGGAAAACTGGAGTTCCTTCGTCATTGCCATTCTCTAAAAATACAAATAATAAAATGTATAAGTAAATATATTAATATAAATAAGAATATGTATAATACAATATATTGAATTTTGTGTTCCAAATTTACCTGAGAAAATCGTAATTTCGCTCAATGTTTCATTAATTTGTTCAGCAACTCGTTTTTTTTTGTTGTTTATGAGTGACTTTGGTATTTTTTACGAAATTTAGGGGAGGAGTTTCGTTTGTTGTGGTTAGTTTTCTTCGCATTCAGTATCTAGAAAGTTATTGGAAGTTATAGGATTTAGTGTTTTTATTTAAAACAGCTGTTTTGCTCAGATTCATAATTAATATACTCCGTGTATACTTCATCTGCCCTAATTGCCTCATCTCATGCTCTGAAAAATTATTTTTGCACAAAATAAAAATAGGAAAATAGCTTAAACAAGCTAAAATACTTACGGATATCATTTTTTAGATTTTATAGCTATATGCTACTAAATCCGATCCCACACCTTTATTATTTCTGAATGCCTTGGCGTAATGTTTGTGCCATATTAAATTGGAATTGATGAGCCATTTTGTACACACCGCAACTTATTCCTTAATTCCACTGAGTTTAGTAGTTTTACAATGCAATACATTATTCTACCTAAATAGTAAAACAATTCCATTAGAATATTAAACACATTCGTAAAATAGAGTTATCTAAAATAACTAATAAGGAAAGCTACTGACAAAATATGTAATTATATTATTATCACTTCGTAAAAATAAAAAATTGTAAAATCATTCGGCAATTATCCGAAATAACGTAATACTTAAACAATATTTATATATATATATATATATATATATATATATATATATATATATATATATATATATATATATATATATATATATATTAATTGATATAATATATCTATGCAAATTGATAAATTCTTACATGTTTATTAGGTTTACAAGAAGCTGGAACTGAAAAATTTCCTAAGTAATAATTAGCAAATAATTAATTAAACATATAATAGACAAACATAAGGATGTTATAACTAATTGGTACAAAGGAACTAAAAAATCGATATAAGAAATTAATGTCTTACATGTCTTTGCTATGTGGTACTGGTAAAATACTTTATATCCATATTCCGGGCACTCCATATAAAATTTTCCAATTTTCCAGTAAACAAGATTTCTTCCAACGGTACCAGTTTTGAAAATTTTAAAATTACTTGATGCTACCGAAATATCATAAAAGTCCTCTTTTCCTGTTATTTCCGATCCGTATATGTATAACTCATTGTCAATTTTCTCTAAATATAAGATGTCCTTATGTTTTGGCATTTTGCTTAACATAGCATATTGAAAAAAATTAAAATTAATTAATTATCAAACAAAGTAAGTATCACAACATTTTCGAGAAATAATAATTAGCCAGAACGAACAAAAATAGGAAATTCCGAAAAAAAACGTAAAATTACCGTCGAATAATTTTGTATAAACATCGCCCCGAAAAATTACGTAAAATTACTGAGGGGTAGTGAATTTAAACTAATAATAATTAAAATTATGAACAAAAATTTGAAAAACCAAACAGAGTTTTTTCTGCCAACTAACGTATAATATAGAATAGAAACAAAAGGAATAATTATATTATTGCTATACAGAGAAATAGAAAAAATCTTACCGAATAAATTCCGTAAAATTACCGATGATATATAAACATGTATTAAATTCTAATAAAAATCAACTGTATTAAATATAACAAAAACACTTAGAATAATTTTGAATCCAAAAATGGAAAAAAAATTTAAATTACCGCAAAAAAAACAAAAAATTACCGCCAAATAATGACAACAAAAAATTTGTAATACATAATTAATTATTGAAATAAAAATCAAAAAAATATTCTTTATCGAACAAGGTCCATAAAAGCTTAGAATAATTTTGAAACCACTAGGTTGGTTTCAAAATAATTCTAAGCGTTTTTATTATGTTTCCCCGGTAATTTTATAAATTTTGTTCGGTAAAGAATAATTTTTTCTTATTTATTTCAATTATTAATTATTTCAAGTTTTTTTTGCCATTATTTCGCGGTAATTATTTGGGTTTTGTGAGGAAAATTGTTTCCTATTTTTTATTTTTGGTTTCAAAATTATTCTGAGCATGTAATGGTAATTTTATGGCCTTTGTTCGGTAAGCAATATGTTTTTCTTATTTATTTCCTTTAATCATTATTATAAATGGAAAATTTATCGGTAATCTTATGGATTTGCAAAAGATTTCCGATAAATTTTGAAAAAATTAATAAACTTTTTAACTACATAAGAAATAATTACTAAATCAAAACCAAAAAATAACTTTAAAACAAAAATGAAAAAAAATACAAATTAGCTCACAAAACCCAAAAAATTATCGCGAAATAATGGCAAAAAAGGTTTGTAATAATTAATAATTGAAGTGAAAAACAGAAAAATATTCTTTACCGAACAAAGTCCATAAAATTACCGAGGAATAATCACAAATAATTTAAATAATCAAAATTGTAATAAAAAACTAAAATTTGACTTACCTACTTTTTTTTATTGAAAAAACTTTTTTTATTTCACTTGCACTTATTGATTTTTTTGTTTTCACTTTTGACCTTCGGTCTTTCGCTTCTATAACTGGACTAAATAAAATCACTTTAATAATACAAAAATACCTTCCGATATAAAAGCGAAATTAAAGATCGGTATTTAGAACACGACCAAGAGGTCTCCCACTCTTTTATTTTTAAGTGAGTAACGAAACATACAATCTGAGAACTTTTTCATTAAAATTAAAAACTAAACATTTTATTCTGTAAAAATTATGAGAATTTGACTTATTTTCTCTTTTGTTTGATCAATTGTTTTGGTATTTTTGTAATTGTGTCCAACGCTCAGCGTTTTTATTATATATCGTCGGTAATTTTATGGACTTTGATCGGTGAAGAATATTTTTTTCTTATTTATTTCAATTATTTATTAATACAAATAAAAAATTTGTTTCAAAATGTATCGGTAATCTTATGGGATCCATAAAATAACCAATAAATTTTCATTACTAAATCAAAATCAAAATATAACTTTAAAAAAAAATGGGGAAAAACAAATTACCGCACAAAAGTAGTAAAATTACCGCGAAATAAGAACAAAAAGAAATTTGTGATAATTAGTGATTGAAATAAAAAAAAATAAATATTCTTTAACGAACAATGTCCATAAACTTACCGAGGAAATGTAATAAATTTGCGTAGAATAATTTTGAAACGAAAAAGTTGAAATCAAAAAGAAAAAAATATTCTTTACCGAAGAAGGTTCATAAAATGACCGAGGAAATATAATCAAAATGCTTAGAATACTTTTGAAACCAAAAATGAAAGAAGAAAATCAAACTACCGCAAAAAAAAACCAAAAAATTACCGCGAAATAATGGCAGAAAAAACTTGTAATAATTAATAATTGAAATCAAAAACAAAAAAATATTCTTTACCGAAGAAGGTTCATAAAATTACCGACGACATGTAATAAATTTGCCTAAAATAATTTTGAAACGAAAAAAGTTGAAATCAAAAAGAAAAATATTCTTACCGAAGAAGGTTCATAAAATTACCGAGGAAATATAATCAAAATGCTTAGAATACTTTTGAAACCAAAAATGAAAGAAGAAAATCAAACTACCGCAAAAAAAACCAAAAAATTACCGCGAAATAATGGCAGAAAAAAACTTGTAATAATTAATAATTGAAATCAAAAACAAAAAAATATTCTTTACCGAAGAAGGTCCATAAAATTACCGACGACATGTAATAAATTTGCCTAAAATAATTTTAAAACGAAAAAAGTTGAAATCAGAAAGGAAAAAAATATTCTTTACCGAAGAAGGTTCATAAAATTACCGAGGAAATATAATCAAAATGCTTAGAATACTTTTGAAACCAAAAATGAAAAAAAAAAAAAAACAATTTACCTCATAAAACCCAAAAAATTACCACGAAATAAAAACAAAACAAAAATTATTCTGAGAATTTGACTTATTTTCTCTTTTGTTTGATAAATTGCTTTTTTGTTTTTGTAATTATGTCCGACGCTCGGTAAATTATTTTTGTTGTTTTTGTAATTGTGTCCGACGCACGGTATTTTTGAGCCCGATATATAGTTGTCGGTATTAAAATGTTTGTCGGGCGTATTACCTCAATTTTAAAGATTCAGTTCCATCGAGGTCTAACCAAAATTTAATTTATCTAATGTGTATGATTTATCTTTAGTCCATGGTCAAAATTATTTGTGCAAAGTGAATTTTTTTTTTTTCTCAAATACAATTTAATCGAAAAGAAGATGTGGATCGTATTTTACAATTCAATAATTGCTAAAGAATCTACCCTAAAAGACAAATATTTTATTTTTTAGTTGTAATTACGAAATAAAGAAAATTTAAATTTATTTTTTGGCTAAATAAATAATTGTGACATCTGGTGGTCAAAAAATTGTTTATCAAATCTGCTGGAATCTTACCCCAAATTTTTTTACTAGAACTAAACATTAAATGTTTGGTCCTAATAGGTCTCGTACATCATCCATAATCAAGTTTGAATCAGAGCTCTATTTTGACCGTGGCAGTTTTGTACATTATGTGTTGATTTTTTCGTCAAATAATTTCTATTTTTTCATTTTTTGGTATCGTAGGTACAGTGTACAGAAAGTTTTACTTCAATCAATTTATGCAGCCTCGTTTTTCGAATAATGAATCCGCCCGAACTTGTACCCGATAAGAGGCCATTGACGTAAAAATCATTTTATATGATGTGAGCAACTGTAAAGAGTTAGTTTCATTGTTTCAGGCCAATTGAACCAACGACCGAATTGCTAAGAAAGATGTTGCCGATTTCCTATAAGTTACCGATATTAGTCAAAATTATTCAATGGATAACTCGGGAGATAGCCGACAAACGATTCGTCGAAAATCCGTGTTCCTTTCTCTTAATGTTGCGTACGAAATCTTAATAAAATTGACCAACATTTATTTTGGATTTTTGGACCAACCATTAAGTTGTCATTTAATCAAAACCAATTTGATGTTTTGGCTGAACCATCAAAAACGGTTCTAAGTTTGGTTGACGTGCTAAACCTTTCGAAAATTGTGGTAGATAACAATCATGATTTTTACAAAACCTTACACGATTAACAATCAATTTGAGTATAGAACATAGAACGCTTTCCTAAATGGTTATAACATCATACTGATGATTTTCTACTGGACTAGGCCATTGCCAATAACGTTAGCCATTTACAAAAAAAAATATTAAAAATATTCTATTAAATAGAAAGTCATTGTTGAACGTTGAATATAGAACACATACGCTTTCTTAAACGCTTATAGCCTTAATTACCATCGGTTAAGTAACGATTTTCTAGTGGACTAAGCCAATAGAAATGATCCTGGATCACACTTAAAACTAGGATAGAATAGAAATTCTTTGTTGAACGTTAAATGTAGAGTACATAACGCTTTCCTAAACGCTTATAACCTCAATGACCACAAATTTAGTGGTGGAGGGAGAATTAATGGTAATAGCCCGGTCCAGTTTAAAGTCTTACTAGACCCATGGTCATTGAGGTTATAAACGTTTAGAAATGGCCATTAATGGCAATTTCGATTAATTAATAGATCATTAATTTCTAAATTGAAAGTTCAACCAGCTTGTTGAATGCCGCTCCTATACATTGATAGAGTGGGATAGAAATACTGGCTGACGCAGTACTAGACTGGGCGACTTGAATGACAAGGCAACCTTATATCTTTTGCCTATTTTTCTAGTTACATTTGCCTTAAAGTGTTCCTCATCTTCATCTTCTTCCTATGAAAACCTAGATAATTCTGCTAACCAACTGCTAAACTAGCAGTGCTACAAATGCTACAGTGGTCATTTCGGTTTAGCATTCCTAATTTAGCTGCGGTATAAACGCAGCAATTGGCTACAATATTAAAATTATATAACGTCGGAAGATTCATGACATGATTGTCCTGATACTGTTGATTAAGAATTGATTATGTGTAGCTATACTCTATACTGCAAATCTGGTATTTATTATTTGTAGTATCCTATTTGTGTGCAGGCTTCCGAAATAAATGACGTCTGAGTACCAGGTTCTAAAAGAATTCTATATAACATAAACTTCCTAGCTGAGTCCCTTACCTTTTACAGAGCTGTTGGCAAAATATTAGAACAACATTTCACGTTTATAGCAAGATATATCTTCATGCTTTCTTTTATTGTTTCACTTTCAGCAGATTCTTCTTCCATTCGTATATTGATAAGTTGTATTACTGTTTAACTAGGCGTTGTATAATCGTTTTTTACTTGACATTTGGTGTGACAATAGGGTCGGATACCTGCCATACGAATTGACCCTAAATACCTGGTTATAGAAATAAGTCAGGGATCAATTTGCGGGTTGCATTGAAGTTGAGTTGGACTTAAGTTGGCGTTGGATTAAGATATAGTGAGAAGTTGGCTAATTTTTATATATGCTGGTTTGGAGATTGAATTGAAAGAGAGTTTGCGTATGGGTAGAGGGTTGTTGAGTTGAGGGCCGTTTGCGCGTTACATTGGGGTTGAGTTGGGGTTGGATTAGTGTTTAGTGAGCAGTTGAGCAATCTGTATAAGTGAATGTTTGTATATGGTATATGTACAACATTTAGATTAAGTTCTGGAATATGGCCAATAATGTGGGAACTTGCCTATTTCTCAACCAATTGTGCATTGGAAATGTGATTCTAAAATGATTTGTGGAAGTTCTGGAATATGGCCAAGTATGATGGAACTGGTCTATTTTTCAACCGAATATGAGGAAATTTGACATGTGGGTTGGAAATTGGATTTTAAAATAATTTTTGAATTGAATTAATGAAGACCGAAGTTCTGATCACCTTATGAGGTTTCAGCCCTTTATATTTTATCTGATGTGTTGGCTGTAAACGAAGGAATTTTCTAAAAATATTGAACACGATTTATAGCTTTTTAGCGTCAATTCTTTACAGAAATTCGGGTAATATTCTACTTCAGTATAACTTTTTCAGCTTCAATTAAAATCATTGTAGTTTTTATAAAAATTATAAACCATTTACACAATACATTACGTTACAATAAAATTTACCTTCAGTTACTCATTGTCATTGTAGTATTGTATATTAGTTTCCGCCCTATCTTGCTTATATATGTGCCAATCTGCCCTGATGCCTAGCCTCTTCATTTATTGTGCGTTCACACATTCGCAAGAACTTGAATCTGCCAATTGAATTTTTTTGTATGTATGTAGCTATTTTCCCATATCAGCTTCTTGGATATTTTATACGCTGCCAACCTTTCTTCTAATCGAGATGTCAGCCCACGCTATAGCAAGACCTTCATATATCTTAGAGAGAGTGTTTCGTTTCAAGGCCTATATTTCTCTTGTCACTCTCTTTCATACAAAGAACATGATTTTTTCCAACTTCTGCTACCCTCATGACGTGAGAAGTGACACCGAGCCTTTCATCAAAATCGCTTCCTAACCGTTTGACTGTTTTCACCGCCTTGATTCTTAGACCATTAACTGACAACAAAGTTAGTCTTCTATAATGCCGAGTGTAGCTTTAAGTTGGATAATAACAGTTTTGGCGGAACCAATTTTATTTGCATTTCATCCGCCAACAGTCTAAAAGGGTCTAAAAAGAAGAAAGTAAAATCCTGTGAAAAATGACCAAAAATTTGTTTGGTAAAAAAAATACTTTTTGCAACGTTTTGAAAGTCCCTGAGTCCAAAAAAGCAAAAAAAAAATCTCCTTCCGTCCGTCTGGATGTCTGGACGTCTGGATATCTTTACCTATGGTATCTCGGGAACGGCTTATCCGATTTAGATTTTTTTTGCCCATCTGTTTCTATAGTCATGGTGGAGAATTAAAAAGATTTTGGAAGATTAATTTGGGGACGAGTTTATGGTTTAATGGAAGATTAGATTGAAATAATTTTAGTTCAGTTTCGACACGCATGTAGCTCTCAACTCGATTTGATTTTGGAGTTCGGTTGGCCATTAAGTGTGGAGTTGAGTAGAGGGTTAAGATTTGGTTTGAGCTAAGTTTAGTTGATGTTGAGATAGGGTTTAACTTGCGTTGGGGTGAAGTAAGTTATCCGGTTGGGGAATTATTTAAGAGTTGATTTGTGCTTAGGTTAACGGGTTATTTGAAAGTAATTTGGGGTTGGGATAGCGTTACGATTAAGTTGGAGGATGAGTTGTGAGTTTGATTTGGGAGTTGAGTTAATTTTCCGGACCGAAGTTCTGATCACTATTTTACTTCTTTAGTTTCATCAATCATACTGCTATTGAATACTACAAGCCCATCCATTATTTACACTTTCGTTAAGTATGCCGTGGCTAGTAACGACAATTGCAATTCTGTCAGAGAAGTAATTGCTGAATATCGAGTACGAGGCTACCACACATTATCAAAAGCTTCAGATAAGTCTTTTGCTCAAACTGTTTACAATGTTAACCAAGGTCACCATAGTTTCCTTTGTGGAGCGTCCTTCTCTGAACCCAAACTGTATTTTACTAAATCAACCACTACCTTGAAATGAATGAAGCTTGTACCACGGAACCAATCTTGGCATTTTAAAAAATAATTGGCAATTAAAACACGAGGTATCTTATCGGAAGGATTAACGTCGGTTGGTAAATAGTACCAATTTTCTGGGTTTGATAAATCTTATATTTGGGAATAACTCGATACAAGGTTATTTCCGAGACTGTCAATAAATAAAATGCCGACAAAAATATTTCCATTGTTGCTAAAGCTTTATGAACAAGTTGTGATAACAGAAAAGATGCAAACAGTTCAAGCCGAGGAATGGTTTGAGATTTCAGAAGGGCGACTCTAAATGCAAAATCCGAATACTTTTTGTGATGCATCTCCGAAACGATAATAGTTGCCGTTTATACTCTTTCCAGTACTCTTGTAAGTCGAAATGTAGATCACAGTAGATCAGTTCCAAAGTTCATTATAATTGCATAATTATCCGGGACATATGTTTACCTGCTGTTTACTTTCTAAGATGTAGAATAGATTTGTAAGAGTTTCTGCAGTATTGTTTGCATTTATACAATTTCGACGGCTTTATCCAGTACTGAATGCAATAATGACTGCATTAACTGTGCAGTTTCTGAATTTTTGAAGGCACCCTAATTCACAAGATCCCAGAAGTTATATTAAATTCTGTCAGAATCTAACAATGAACTCGATTCTGGGTAAACAAAAACTTAATAAAAGATTGGCTTCTGCTTTATTATTAATCTTCATCGTTTAAAAAAAAAATTCTGAGTTTGAAAAAACAACAAAATTTTTAGTAATATTCCTAAGTTTTTGGAACTAAATCAAATACATACTGAAAATGTTTGCGTTTATAGTTTGCAAATTTGTAAAGTATAACGCTGGTATGAAATCTGAATTTGTATCTTACTTGTAAGTTCACGATATGTTAAGGAACCTGTTAAATGGATAAATGTAGCAATAAATTAATTAAAGAGTAAATTACAGACAAAATCCTTCCAACCAACTTCAATGACTGGTCCTTTTACACTTCGCCCTAACTTTTGACTTTAGTTCGATTAAAATTCCAGTGAAGAAAATATGAATTTTTGCAATAGAACAACAAAAATATAAAGGGCTGAAACCTCATGAGGTAATCAGAACATCGGTCCTGTAAATCAACTCAACTACCAAATCAATCCCTAATTGAACCTCTTAACTCAATCTTCAGCTCAACCTCCCACTCAATTTACAATAACCTCCACTAACCCAACCCTCAACTCGAGCATCAAATCAACTTCAAATCGACTTTCAAATCAACTCTTAACTTAACCCCAAATCAAGCCCCAAATAATTCACCTCTTACTTAACCGCAACGTAACCTAACTAAACCTTAACTCGACTTCAACAGAACTTAGCTCGAACCAAATTTCAACTCTCTATTCAACTCCACTCTAAATGGAAAACTCAATCGCAAAATCAACTCGATACCAAATCTACATGCGTGTATGAACTCAACTAAAATCAATTCAATCTAATCTCTCACTAAACCCTAAACTTGACCCCAAATTAAACCCTAAAACCGAACCACTCATTCAAATCCAACTCATCTTTAACTCCACCCTTTTCAACCCTAACTCGGCCTCAACTCAACCCAACCCTAAACATAACCATTGCTCAATCCCAACTCAACCTTCAACTCAACGCCAATTTAACCCTCTACTCAATCCAAACTCAATGTTCTCAAACCCTAAGTCAGGACGGTTCGAAAACTAGATGGGTACATGCTTTCAACAATATAATCTCCACCACAACTCTACTCGACAATTTAACCCTCAACGCAACCCTTACCTTAACGCCCAAGCCAATCCTCAATTCAAGCCGGTCTGAAAAATTAAATGCGTACATGAGCTCAACTCCGAACAAATCACCCCCCCAAATAAAGCTCAATAAACCTCACTCAACCCTGGAAAAAATTCATGCGTACGTGAAGCCAACTCAATCTAATTTCCAACTCAACCCACAACTCTCGCAAAATAAAACCGTAACTGGACCATCAGTAAACCAGAACTCAATCCCAATTCAACTCTCAATTCAATACTAAACTCAACCACAAACTCATTCCCTACACTAATACAGTCTGAAACCCGTTTGTTTCTATGAACTCAAGTCAATCCTAACTGAGCGTCTAACCGACCCCCAACTCCACATCAACTTAAACCCCAAAATCAACGTCCAACCCATTCCTCAAATCAACGCGGCTCGAAAGACCGTTGCACCATCATTCCATCATACCATTATTCCATCATGTCATCATTCCATCACAGCATCATTCCATCATATCATTATGCCACTATAGCGCCGTACCATCGATCGTACCAATATACCATTACAGTATTACATCATTACACCATTTCCATTATACTATTACCATTATAACATTGTCATTATACAATTACCATTATACCATTAATATTATATAATTATACCATTACCATTATACCATTGTACCTTGTACCATTAGCTGTATTTTGTTGAGAAATTTACAACAACAATTGCACTTGACAGGAATTAAATAATCCGAACAAAAAATTGGAGTTGAATAAAAAACAGAAAAAATACCAACATATAATATAAAAATTAAATCGAAAAAATATTTCGCGGCTTATTCTGTTCAGAAAAAAATACCTCCAAAATAATTCGAATTAGTTTTTTCTCAACAAAATACAGCTTTTATACCATTATACTTGTACTATTATATCATTATACCATTACACTATTACACAATTACTCCATGAACCTATTGCACCATTACAATTATACTATTGTCATTATACCACTACCATTATACCATTAATTTCTATAAGTACACCATTACTGCCATTATCCCATTAAACGTCTCCCATTATACCTTATTACCTTATCTATTATACCATTAATAATATATAATTATACCATTACCGTTATACCATTGCACCATTTCACGACTACACCATTAAACCATTACAGTATTACCATTATACCATTGCCATTATACCATTGCCATTATACCATTACCATCATACCATACTATTACGATTATACCATTAATTTATATAATTATACCATTATGCCATTACAATTATTCCATTCACCATTATACCATTAAACTTATACCATTGTCCTATTATACCATTACACGATTATTACTATACCATTCCCACTATACCATTGTCATTATATTAATATACCATTACGATTATACCATTACCATTATTCTCAACTTCCCACTAAACCCTAATCCAACCAAAACTCAATTCTAACTCAGCCTGAATTCAACCCGGAAATGGAACCCAACGCAACCTTCAACTTAACCGCAAACTCAACGCTCGACTCGATAAACTGGTCAACTGCTCATTATATCCTAATCCAACCCCAACTAATCCAACCCCTCTCTCCCCCCTTGCCTAACCTTCAATTCAGCCCCAAATTCAGCATCCAACTCAAAATTCAAACCTACATATATTCAAAATTGGTAAATAGTTATAAAACCAGGTGGTTTTGAGTCAATTAGTATGGACACTCCCACCCTCTTGACGTACAGGTTTCAAAACCCTTTTCAATTCTCCGCTTTAACCATAGAAATAGATTGTCGAAAAAAAAATCCAAATCAGACAAGTCGTTCTCGAGATATCATGGGTACAGACATCCAGACATCCGGACAGATGGACGGAGATTTTTTTTTTTTTTTTCGGACTCAGGCGGGTTTCAAAACGTCGAGAAAAGTGGTTTTGAACCAGCCAAATTTTTGCTCATTTTTGACAGGATTTCAATACTTTGGTCTTTTTAGGCCGAAGTAACATTAAAATATTAGCAGTTTTTGACCTATACCCCCTTCGTTAATATCAGTTGGTACACTTTATCTGCAAAAAAATTGTGCCTTTAAATCTTTCGCGGATAAGACGGCATAAGCCGTCAACCAATACTTTTCATGAGAAATTAAATAAGTTACCTGCCTTAACACATAAATAGCGCTGTAATGAGTTACCAGAATTAACCGAAAATTTATTTGCGGTCATCGTTTTTTACCCCCTAAAAAACTTTCAATTTTTTTATAGTTGTTTGCATGGAGGGGTAAAATGACAACTTCAATAACGTTTGAAGTTGTCATTTTAATGAAAGTACGTACAGGTAATGCGCTACCGAGTAAGATTTTTTTATTCACCGATTTTTGGAACAAAAATAACTAAAGGGTTACTTTTTGGTGTTGTTCACAAATTTTAGTTTTGAATCGTAAAAGTATATTAATTCGGGTCAAGAAAGAACGAAAGTAGAAAGATATAATTTTCTTTTGGTATAACAATTTCTAAAATATAAGGTTATCACGTCTTATACAAATATATAGCTTTGGGTTATCAATACAATTTCTAAAATCTAAAATAGTTTCTCAAAAATTCTATAAATACCAAACACTTTAGTCAAATTATTTCTTTATTACGTTTTCATAGTTGTAAGATGAAGTGCACAATAGTTTTATTGTTTAGTGTTTGTTTATTTCTCGGTTTAGTGTATGGTGGAGGATATTCTAAAATTGACGGAAGAACCTATTATTTTAGCCCACCATTTAGTGTAAGATTGTATATTGAGTTAAATTTAATCACGTAAAATTATTTCTTTTATACATATTCCGCATAGTTAGATTGGTTTCAAGCGACACGCTATTGCCACTCGCGTGGCATGGAATTATTGGATATTCATTCTGAAGCTGAAACAAATAGAATAAACAACGCTATCGCCGAATTCCGTAAATCATACGGTTCTTCAATCGTACACTTTTGGACCAGCGGAACTGATTTGGGAAGTGAAAATCAATTCTATTGGTTTTCGACTGGTCAAACATATATCTACACCAATTGGAATGCAACTGAACCAAATAATTCGGTCACATCAAACTGCATGTTTCTAGATGGCCGAAATAATTTTAGATGGAGAGCTGGTTCGTGCACAACGTCAACTGGTTTTATATGCAGAAATACACGTGATGTACCAGCTTCTAAGGATGGTGATTGTTCTGTGCTTCAAAGTGAATTGTAATTGAATAAATTAATGTATCAACCTAACTACAATGTTGTTTTCATATAAATTTCGATTTGTCGGTTTAACAAAAGCCAACTATATGATGAATCGCTCGATCTCGCGAGACTGATTTTTAACTATTCTCTAACTTAACCACTTTTATTTTATTACTGCAATGAATGAATTGGAAATACATTTTTTGCTAGTTAAAATATTCGCACATAAATCACAAAAGAGGTTGTTGTGTTATTTATAATGTACTTCTCTATATTATGTCTTATATTGTAACTAATACAATAATCTTAAAGTTGTAATGCTTGTTTTGTTTACACGAAATGTTTTTTTGTTTTTTTATCAAAATATAAAGGAAGTAAAATCTTTGGTTATATAATATGTTTACATACGTTTTTAAGTTGGCAGAAAATGTAAGTCGTCGTACGGCGACGTAATACTGGTAGACAGAATACTTGTATTCAGGTAAAAACAATTATTTAATGGTAAGGTGAGTTTTTAGTTGAAAAGTGTTTTGATTTTATAAAATTCGTTACGATTTTAATGAATTTTCATTTTTCATTTGAACCCTTAATCTAGAAATATTTGGCTAATTTTGTAGATCTCTTTCAACTAATTCAAATTAAATGTTTGTTTCAATTGAACTGACAAAATAATAATAACATGCAACCTTACCGTCCAATAGTAAGCATCTTACCGTAAAGCACCACAACGTTAATAAAATAGATTTCTTAAAACCGGGGGAAATTCGAATAATCTGAAAAATTCTCTCAAATATTTCGGCGCCAGACATTCAAATTTAGCCAGACTGGGAGAGCTTTTATAGACAAATATATTAATTGTTCATGACATTCCCAATATTTTCGTTTTGGTAAATCAGAAAAATAAAGAGGCCAATCACTCATAATATATCTACTGAAAAAAGTAGAAATGTCATCCCCCTCCCCTCCCCTTCCCCCGGACTTTAGCCCCCGTTAAAAGCCGAAAAAATCAATTGATTACACACAGACAATTTTAAATTCTTAATAGCTAAATACTCGTGTGGGCATAATACACACACCAATGAGGTTTCTCCTTGGGTTCTTTGATGTAGTGAATATAATTCACTAGATCAGTACGTTCTGGCCAGATACTTAATGAAAATGGCGAGAATTATATTTTTATAGTTTGATCGTAGCTACCTGATGAGTAGTCCAACTTTTCAGTACGAAACCAAACTAGCAACATAGGAACTCATGGAGAGTTCTCATTTTTGAAGAGTAATACATTGGTGTAACTTTTGAGTAAATTATGACGTTTTGCTACCATCTTTGCGCATAGGGTTCAATAGTAAGCAGTATTGGGAAGTTCTCTGCTTTAGTAAGTAAACAATTATTAAAAAACTAAATTTTTGAAAAATGTCCAAATTTCTATGATTCTTGGAATTTCGATAAAACAGTTCGTAGTTCTCGAACGAAAATCTCGATAATTATGGAAAAAATCACTGATAAGAATGGCGTGGCACAGAAATGTTGAGCTCAATTCCACCAAAATTGGGGCGACGTGACCAATTTACACCTTTATTTCCATAACGTATATTAATATAATATTAAATCAAATCATTATTTGGCAAAGATTCAGTATTGCAATGTATAGAAAAAATCACATTTCGAATTTTGCCAAGATTTAGTGAAGCATTAGCGCCATTTGGTCAAATGATTTGATGCAAACAGTTTAAAATTAGGTTAAGCTAATAATTTTGAAGTGATGTACAATACGTAGATTATCTTAAAAAAATAGACAATGACGAAACAGTAGACAATTGTTACTTAAGGCCGCACAGAAAACTCAAACTGAGAATGTTTGAAAAATATAATTTAAAATCAATTAATTCTCTCCGCTCGTTTCGTGTATTGTATCATTCAGGCCAAATTTCCGATTTTGTTATTTTGTAAATCGAAATATCACACGATGACTGCGGCCTCTCGATTATAGTTATTCAGTCACCTTTCGTAATCAGAGTTCAACTGTCACACCCAAATAATATGGTAATGCGCTTGATCAATACTTTGTACAACTTTAGTATGACGGTATTGGCAAGGAACCACTCCTTCCCATCTGTGTATAATATTGCTAAAATTCATCACTTATCCTTTAAAAAAAAACATGGATCAGACATTTTCCGCCCCGGTCTCCAATAGTAATTGAATTTATATAAATTACCGACATTTTGTATCGAGATTATTCCACACCTCTAAGCAACGTGCTGTTTGGTTGGTTGCAAGCAAAGTCAGAACATTAAACGAAAAAAACATAATCGCAACATAATAAATTGTTTGCAGTATGTGCTACGTTACTTTATTTAAATGGTAATTACTTAATATAAAGTAATTATTATTAAATAATAATTATTAAATTATAATTATTATTAAATTATTATTAAATATTATTTAATTATTATTAAATAATATATTTAATATATTATTATTTAATAATATTATTTATTATTATTATTATTATTTAATATATTATTATTTAATATAATTATTATTATTTAATATATTATTAATTATTAGTATGTAATTATTATTAAAGGTGGACCCGATTTATGTACGAGACAGCATAAACCGATTTTTTTTTTTCAAATTTTCCACCAATTAAAATAAATTTCAAATTAAATGTTCGAAGAAATTATAAAAATTAATTGAGAGCTTTAAAATTTCTTATTGTTTTTAATTTTACTGTCAACATTGACTTATCGCGTTGGTTTTATCACCGACTCCTACGGCGTAAAAAAGGCATATTATAATTTAGGTACCACAAGAATTGAACGGTGAACGCACAATAAACGAAAATTTGCTTGTAGAGCTGCGTAGTTTGTGGTTTGGATTAAAACGAATAACGATGAACGTCACCGAAGTATGTGGTAAGGCCCCAGGATGTTGTCATCAACTGGACGGAGGAGGGAAAACTTTGATTGTCTTTGCTACCCAGTGGACTCTGTAATGGAAAACATTTGAAACACCGAAATTCTAAGAGTATTCTCGTATTATCAGTAATATACGCAATTCGTATGTCAAATGTTTCTTTAAAGAACTTACCATATTGCACCGTTCACTATAAGACCTATGTAAATTCTCATTTCGGCAAGGGTTAGAATACTTAGACTACAAGAAAAATGCATGCACAGTCGGTGATCAAATTATTAGAACCGCTTTGTAGAAAATTAGTACCAGTAAAAATATTTAGTACACAAGTAAAAATTATTTTTTAAGTAACGCAATTTATTATAGGTTACTTAAAATATAATTTAACTTGTGTACTAAATATTATAAGTGCTAAATATAATATGTACTAATTTGTACTAAATTTATTATATGTTTTTAAATTTGTTTCACCCTCAAAAGTACTTTTAGCCTAGGTCAAAACACCAAATGAAAGAAATGTAGAACTAGTCCTACAGAACAATTCATCTTTACATTATTTTGAGCAAGCCCTGCTAGAAATAGTTTTTTTTAAAATATAAGTAATTTAAATTGTTTGTACTTACATAAATAATTTAGTACATAATAATTTATTTTAAAACACGTAATATTTATAACAACAACTGTAAACATATTATTTTAAAGTGGCCACGCGCTTAAATTGTTTAGTAAATTAAATAAATTATCAGTTTTCTTGATCACCCACTGAATTTGTAAAAACAAAGTGATGCAGTTCACAATGGAGTGTTTCAAAATTAATGAGCCCAACCCGGGCCATTCCCACATTTTGTTTTACCCGCGTCATATAACATTTGGTACTAAATGGTTCTCAATATTTAAAGGAAAGTTTTTCTTACGGGAATATTAATTACTTCTGCTTTACTAGATTTAACGACAGCTGTCTGAAAATGGGGATCCAGCTGCTAAAGGTGATGCAATTAAGGTCTTGGTTTAAAAATGAACACCAAATTCAACAAATTCTTGCAATTAAGCTTTATCACTTAGTGGTTTACGATTAGTGGTAAATGTTCCTGATTATTCATGGAATAAGTAAATTTTCAAGCCTTAGATTAATTTTAAGCCCTCCTTGGTATATCCAAAGAATAATCCAAAGTATACTGGAATTTCAAATGTTCAATATTTTTGACAACAGTGAGCACTGCCTTTCAGTGATCAGAACTTCGTTTTATTTAACCTAAGTACCTAAGGTTGTAACCTAAGTAGTAGTACTTTACTTTAGTATGAAACAAATTTAATGGATGGCTACACGATTTTTTGAAATTCTAACATTAATAGAGATTGAAGCATTTTTGATAAATTTATGTTTTTTAATAATTATTCACATACTAAAATAGAGAACTCTTTACGCAAGGATGACAAGGAAACGTTAGAAAAATTTTCAAACTTTGTAACATTATTCCGGTACAGGTACAAAATCCCGAGGTTTTGAAAAAATATCGAAAGTACAAAATCCCAAAAATACATAATCCCAATTATACAAAATGTCTAGTGTACAAAATGCCGAGAACACAAAATCCCGAGGATACTAAATCCCGAAGATGCCATATACTTAGGGTACAAGATCCCAAATGCCTATGAAAATGCCTAAATTTAGTTGTTAAATAATTGGTGCCATTTACCGTTGATTTTAAGATGTATGCACACACGAAAAATCGAACATCGAAAATAGTGATGGTTATAACATTTCACCACTCGGGATTTCTTCGGGATTACGGGATTTTGTACCCTCGCGATTTTGTCCCCTCGGGATTTTATACCCTCGCGGCATTATGTATCCTCGGAATTTTGTACTCTCGCGATTTTATACCTAAGGGATTTTTATTTGCGGCATTTTGTCCCTCGGGAATACGTCACCAACCCCTTCTAATATTTTGTGTATCACGGTGTGACGTTTTCCGATTATTAATTTTTTTTTTTTTGACGGTAATGCCACGCTTCAACACTATTTTGCGTTCGTATGTTTGTACCTCGGGTCTTCACCTACATAATTTTTTTAACAATACCCAATTTTTTAGCGTCTCCGTCATTAAATTTATATGCACGGACTCTGATAATAATTGGTGACTTCATTAAGTGGAATAAAGGCTATACGTATAAACATCCTGACTTTAAGCGAAAAATTTTCCACAATACTATATTTAGCTACAAGTCAAAAGGGGGTAAAAAACTGAGCCGCTGAAGTCACAAAGTATACGTTCCGGATTGATTAGCATACAAGCAAATTTTTCATAAATTATAAAATAACAGGTCGTATACTTTTCTTGAAATTTTGCTCATCAAACAAAAAACCAATGAAACTATTTCGTTCTCAATTCGTACATGTATTTAAAAAAGTTGTCGCATTAAACCTAGATGGAACTACATCGAAAGCTCCATCCATAATCAGTTATAATGAAGTAATAGTTCCCATAAAATAGTTTTCTCGCCATCAAAATAATCTTCATTCAAAATAAATAATTCTGCCTCAACCTAACGGAACTTCTCCGGAATTTTAAAATTTTTGAGATTTTCAGGCTCCTTAATTTTATTGACACGGATTCGTTGAATTTTTATTTAATTTTTATGTAGTCTAAAATGTTTGAGGAGTACAGAAAAGATGGAGGATGTGCTATTTACAAATAATGTTAGAAAGAAATAAGATATGGTGGAAGATAAACCAGTGCTCTTCATTCAATTTACGATTCATAGAATAAGTATTTTAAAGCGTAAGGGAAGTGATGATATATCTACTTCAAAATCGTCGAATTTAAGCGGTTCAGGACAAAAATTGCAGAATAATTAAGTGGCACTTCCTGCAATTTTATTCGTAATGAGCGCCATCAAGTGATCCAAGAACGTTGTTCTTGGTGAAAAGATTTACATCCTATTAAAGGTATAGGCAAGCTAATTGAACCAGAACATCAGCTTTGCCTTGTGCATATCATTCAACTGACCGTCCTTAATAAACTTTATAAATATTCAAGTTTCCAAATGGAAAATATTAAAGCGTTTCCAGAAACTTTTCAAATATCAGTGTCACATAATGAGCAATCAGAAGCAAGCATACTCACTGAGAAGGATAAAATGATTTGAAAATAAGAAATAAAATTTTTTAAAGCTTCTCCAACAAGAATTCTTCTCTTCTCTACAAAAATATGTTAAATTGCATCATGGAAAAGAGTTAGAATTAATGTTACAGTTTACCCTTAGCAGTCTCGTAGAACGTTTTTTCAAATTAAAATTTAGTTTTCAAAAAGCAATAGTCGAACTTAATCTCGATTATTCATTTATGTCAAATGAGTGGAAATTATTGGAAGAAACAATAAACGTGCTTTTGCTCATAAAACTCACTGTAGAGGCTTTATACCGCGGAACTGCAAATCTCCTTACGGTGAATGCAGCCAGTAGCTTTATGACAGCAAATCTACAGAAAATAAACAACAATCTTTCAAAAGAGAGAGCAACAGAAAGGGCAACAGCTTCCACTGTCTTATATTACTCGTATTTACACAATGATTCGTTTGATATAATTGAACTTGTTAACGATAATTGAACTTGTTAACTGTTGAATTGAATGGTTGAATTTTTACTTATAGTGAGTTTAATAACATACTATATGTGTATAATTATTTTTTCAAGTTTAATAAAATAAGTCTTTCAGATGACTTGCCGAAAAAATGGAACAATTTAAAATTTTACTTTACCAAGGAGTATTAAAAATATTTTAAATTGAAAAAAGCGAAACAGCCACAGATGATGGAGAAGAATCCACATGGAAATTTTAGGACGTCTTCTTATTTTTAAAAGAAACCTGCCTTCGGTGAACAATTATAATAAACGTTCATTAAATGTAAATAATTATAAAATATGTGCTCGTATCTGCATGCACATTTAGTTTTTAAAGATTTTTTAGTTTTTAAAGAGATTCATTAAATTCGCAACGTTCCATCAGTCGGACAGACGAATCTCATCAATTTTAGTTAGCGATAATGGAAACTTGTATGAAGAATATTTGGATAATGACGTGTCTTTCATTCAAACAGATTTAACGAAATCCCCACTTTGGCTACAATCTTGTTCAACAACTAGCACGTTATCGCAAAATAGCCAAAGTCAACTCGCCCAGTTAAAACCAGTTCCAATCCACCATAGAAAAAAAGCCAGAACTGCATCAAAAAGCAAAGAAGAAGTCCTTTTTCGATCCTGGGGTGCTATTCTTGAAACATTACGAAAATTTTCGTAACCGAAAATTTTCGTAATGCTATTTTCGTAATAGTAATGGTGAAATCATAATTTAGTATTCTTGAAACCATTACGAATATAACGAAGAGAGGCAAAAAGAAATAATCAAATTTCGAGAGAGAAGATGAAAATGTAAGTTCCTAAAATGGTATTCTTGAAATACGGATTACGAAAATTTTCGCAACGGAACGTTACTAAAATTTTCGGATGGTGTTTCTGTTTCTTATTGCATTTCGTAATGAAATCATTTAGATTTTTGTTTTGATTATATTTATATAAGGACGTTCATAAAACTCAATAATTTCTGTTGATGGTTAAAAATAATATGTATTTACATTTCGCTAAATATTTATTATTTTATTACCACAAAAACCGGGTACCTATTTGCTTGTGGTATGTTTATTATTTTCTTAAAAATAAGGGTAATAGCTACAATACTAATTGACAATTTGGGATGTATTTTTAAATGTCGCGTGTTGTAATTGGAATTGGATTCATATACGGTCATAGGCGGCTAATACTAATGGTACGTAAAGTCATACAATCACACCATCATAACATAATAGTGTCGTACGACAATACGATCTAAAATCATATCGTCATAGAATCATAGGACAATGGACTACATAAATAGCCGTGACATCAGTCTACAAAGCTCAAATCCCCAATATAAAGAGGGGAATAAAGAATTTTATTTTCCTATGAAACGTAAACAAAAGCATATGGGAATTATTTTGTGTTGTCTTTATTTTAAATTTAAATGAACATTTTTATTGATAAATATAAATAATTTTAAATTAAATATATCGAATTGCAGCTTGTCCACAATTTTAATTAAAATTAATAAAATTTTAATTCACAATTTTGCGTTTTAGTAAACTGATTTTTATTCTCAAACATCGTCAGGCTTCGTGCTTTTTAAAAAAATTTCATTTCGTAGATTACTAGATTAGTTTTATTACTTTACCAATGCTACTACATAAACAGCCATGATTTATAATAAAACTAATCTAGTAATCTACGAAAAGAAATTTAGAAAAAAACACGAATCCTAACGATTTCCCTAAAAATCTAATTTACTAAAATGCAAAATTTGTTAATTAAAATTTTATTAATTTCAATTAAAATTCTGTACAAGCTGCAAGATATACAATGTGTTTCGTCGTCAAGTGCCCGGCCGGAAAATTCGGAATATTTAAGTAAAATTATCGCAAAAAACCCTTTAAAGTAGGTGTCTCATTTTCAAGTTATGGGCTCGATTATAATTCTGTTTGCGGTTTTTGAAAAGATGAAGTTTATGAGTCACTTTAATTGATAGTTTGTGCACTTAGCCAGGTTTTTTAAAGAATGTAAAAAATTACGGGAAAATAACATTTTTTTTACTAAAGAAAACCTCTACTTTTAAACAAAACTAAACTGTAAACCGTGAAAATGTCCCATTAAGTTAAATATTTTAATTATTATTATTAACCTACAGCATAATATCTACAAATTGTCAAAACTTTGTTACTAGCTAACTCTTAAAAATACCGCGCAAAAATCACCTAGAGAAAGTAGGGAAATTAAACAAAAAAGATGTTTAAATTAAAGTCAAAAAAATAAAATAATACTGTTTTATTAATAATCAATAAAAACAATTTTTATTACAAATTATTAAATATTTTTAATTAAATAACATGTTCAAAATGCTCTCCACTCTTTTGTAAACAAACAAGGGCTCTCCTGGTCACACTAGTTGTTGTCTAACGCAATTGTTAAGGGTTGCCTCTTGTTTCTGCTGCAGCAGCGAAAATTATTGTTGTCAGAAATAAAAATCTAGGGGCGTAAGATCAGAGGACCTTGGCGGCCAGGCTACAGGACTTCCTCTATCGATCCACCGTGGATAATTTTTATTCAAATGATCACGTATTATCCTTGCCAAATGTGCTGGAGCTCCATCTAATTGCAGCTGCATTCGTTTTCTCAACAATGGCACTTTTTCCGTGAGCAAAGACAACGTGATTCCTGAAAATTCTAATAATACGTGTTGATCAAGCCGGTTTGGTTGCACGTAAAGTCCAATAAGTTAATCGTGGATCATTCCCGCCCATACTTATAGAAAATTGGCTCTGGAAAGCTGTCTCCTTTACGACGTGTGGGTTTTCGACGGCGCAAACATGGAGGTTTCTATAAATTGTTATACCCGCCCTGGTGAAAGTAGCTACATCTCTCCACAATATTCTCCTTATAAAATTGACATCATTTCTTTGCTGTGAAATTATCCAGTTACAAAAAACTGATCTGGCACAATAGTCCATATCTCCTAGATGTTGAGCACGACGGAAGTGATAAGGATTAAGGCCTTCTTGACCTCGATATGTCTTATCTTATCGACAGGCGACTGATACTTGTCGTAGGGTTAGCGTGTATTAATCGTAATACATCCTGTTCCAACGTGTACGTTAATATTCACGCTGGACTCGTGTTGTTGTTAGAATAATCCCTGTTCGGAAAAACGTCGATGTATTGTAATGAACGTCCTATACCCAAGTACTGGCCTGCTGTATATTGACGCCTGTATTTTTCGACAGCAGCGCGTGCATTTTCTTTACAGAACAGGTTTACAAAATGCATATCGGCTACATGAGAAGGTGGTAAATCACACAAATGTGTCATTGTAATGATTAATCGTTTACTTAACACAAACTATCCTTTTAATTATCACACAAACTTAAAATTGTTAAAACACAGAACACTGAGAGTACATAGTGTTACACGATCGGTTAGCGAACAACTCAACTATTTATTATTACTTACCAATTTGAGTTTTCGATCATTTACAAGATTCGGTTAGATAACATCACTATCGCCAAACGGCTACAAACGCTATTTTGCCGACAAATTGCTGTTCGAATATTTTTTGAGTTAGGTAGTAACAATGTTTGGTGAATTTTTAGTAGATATTATGCTGTAGATTAATAATTATAAATAAAATAACCATGTCATGGGACATTTTTTCGACGTACAGTTCATTTTTTTAAAAAGTAGAGGTTTTTCTAATTAGAAAACTCGTTTAAGTAAAAAAATGTGATTTTCCCATAATTTGTTACATTCTTTACAAAAACCTGGCTTAGTGTGCAAAATAACCAATACAGTGACTCATAAGCTTTCAAAAACCGCAAACAGAATTAAAATCGAGCCCATAACTTGGGAGATATGATGAAAAATGTGAAAAGGTATCACCAACACACAAGGGGTCACTTGCCGACGAAACAGATTGTATTTAATTTAAAATTATTTCTAGTTATCAATAAAAATTTTCATTTAAATTGAAAATAAAGGCAACGCAAAATCCCATATGATTTTGTTTACGTGCCATAGGAAAATAAAAATCTTTATTCCCTTAACACCACTACAAGTTTTTTTTTCATGGCTTTTTATGTAGTGGCATTGCATAAGATCATCTCAACGTACTATCATACCATCAAACGATCATGCCATCATACACGACATAACATTATATCATCGTGCAATCGTACCATCATGCAATCATATGTACCGTCGTACCATAAAAACAGATTTTTGGAAAAAAAAAATTCGAAATCGGATAAGCGATTCTCGAGATATCATGGGTACAAACATCCAGACGTCCAGAAAGACGGACAGACATATTACTTTTTTTTTTTGCTTTTTCGGACTCAAGGACTTTCAAAACGTCGAGAAAAGTGGTTTTGGATCAAACAAATTTTTGGCCATTTTGCCAAGATTTCATTACATTGATCTTTTTAGATCGAAGTAATTTTCCCTTTAAAAGAAAAAGTATCATACACAATCATTTTTAATATATTTAATTTATTATTAAATAAATAAGCTATTATTTACAAAAATTCACAACAATTATTAATTTTAAGTAAAGAAAGCGTCCGCTTCGCTTAATATTCTCAGGCATACTAAATTACTAACATTTTTAATCATCTCTTTCGAAATCTTCTTAGTTTTTTATTCCTCTCTTCGTAATTTTCGTAATGGTTTCAAGAATCCAAATTTATGATTTCACCATTATTATTACGAAAATATTGTGCATTACGAAAATTTTCGTAATGTTTGAAGACAGGGAATTTAAAATGAAAAAACAAAATTGTTCCAAATGAACTTAATGAATGATAATAATCGCCCTTTAAATTGCACATTGCATTAATTAATTTTCAATCATTACAATTTTAACAAATAAATATAAAAGTTAAATAGGCAATACAGATTTAAATAACATATTTTGGTTGTATGGAATCACATATTCCATTTTTGTCCGCTATAGCCAATTGTCAATTGCGACAAATCTCATATGTACGAGAAGTAAGGTAAGAAGAAGTAAGAAAATGATCAAGCATTAAAAAAAATATCCCAAGATTTAGGTATACGACATGTAAATACAAAAATTTAAAAGAAAATATCCTTTTGTTCTAGTTAGGTAGTAAACAAAACCGAATGCATATAATTATGTACATCGTTATCTCGAAATAAATAATACATATTTTTAAGAACACGTGAGACGTGAAACAAAGAAACAAAGGTATGCTTTTGTTTTCACTTTTTTATAACATATTGAGAATAGAAAATATTGAGTTTTATGAATATCCTTATCAATATAATTAACACAAAATCCAAATGATTTCATTATGAAATGCAATGGGAAACGAAAAAACCATTACGAAAATTTTAGTAACGTTCCGTTGCGAAAATTTTCGTAATCCGATTTCAAGAATACGATTTTAGGGTTTTCGTAATACTTTGACACTAACTCGCAATACGAAAGTTTTCGTAATGGTTCAAGAATAGCACCCCTGCTTACAAATATTCCAGGATTTATCAAAATTTTTAAACAAGAGGAATATGGAAGGACCTTTTGGGGAATTAGTTTCCCGAGATTTACTAAAATTAGATGCTGATCTGGGAAATGAAGCAAGGCACAAAATTTCTAATATATTATAAGAGTATAATAAAATAAAAATTCAAAAGAAATCAAAATAAAATATCAAAGTATTGTAACAAGAATGAATTTAATAAAAGACTGATTTGAAAATTTCTATTCTTTTCTTCTTTTTCGATAAGTCTATTTCAATATCATTATAAAATTTTTCAAAAAATTCTTCTACTTGCTTCTGGATTTTTTATGTAGGCTTTAGATAATTATGAAGGCAAATACAAGGCAAGGCCACCTTGATTACCTCATTTGGTTCTCGGAATATAGGTGCAAATAGGACCTGAAACCTATTTACGAGAATGCCAAAAGCATTCTCCACACTCTATGATTTCATAATAACATATAATTAAACCTTCGTTTACTTAAACTAAGGTTAGTGTGAGCAAAAAGGTTTCATCATGTAGTCGGTTAGAGGAAAGGCGTCATCGGATAAAAATATGAAAGGAGATGGTACACACATTGATGGCAAATTTCGAGGCCGTGGAATAGGTACCCTTTTTGCTTCTATGTCGTACTTCAGGTTGGATCTCATCCAGATCCCGGCATCCCCAATACGTCCATTGATTCCAACATCGGTATATATAAAACGATAATGGGCGTCTGCGATTGCCATATCAGCACAAATGTTTGTGTAATCTTATAGCATCAATAATTGCATTCAAATCCTTTGAAAGGCCTAATTTTGCAGTGTTTCGCTTAAAATAAAATTATTTATATCACATAGTACATACATTTATATATGGAATTCACAATAGATTTCCTTTCTTATTTACCATCGATTGCACCTAGAAATTTGGGAAACTCCACATTCTGTGGAAATCGTTGGATTTTGTAACCAATCTCTTTCAGTTTCTGTAAATGGTGAATTGATGTATGAGGAATGGAAGTTGCAGTGAAGTAAATGTACAAGCCGTCAGGTTCAGACCAATTTTAAAAGAAGCTTAATTTAAGGGGGATACGTTTTACGATTTCCCATAAGAACCTATGTAAAATTGAACATTTTTGATTAAAATTTTATGAATGAAAAATACTCGTTTTTAGGTTTATATTTAAAACAAGCCTTTGAGTATAACATATTTTAAAACCAATAACTTAAATTTAGTAATTTGATTAATATAATTAAAATAAAATTGTACAAATTTACTTTTTCTTTGTATGCCTATGTGAAAAATACAGTATAAAGTGATAAAAACGAAATAAATGACGTAAGATCTTATATACTAGCTGTGTTTTCCATGAGAACTGCACTAGAACTCGATAAACTTTAAATTACTTTTATTCTATGTAAAGCGAGAAAAATAAATTCATAAAATGCGAATATGTAGTTTATTTGACAAAAATACACATTTTAAGTTTAAAAATTTCCCCTTCAGTTATTTCATCAATATTTTCTTATTTCTTGCTGACGTCATTACACGCAACTACACTCGATAAATTCATGGGTTTATCAAGTGTAAATAAGCTATAATTGTAATTATTTATTGCTGTAACAACTTAAAATGTGTATTTATGTTAAATGCACTACACAATAGCAATTTATGTTTTTTTTTTCTGTTTAAGAATGTGTTACATAGAATAAAAGGAATTTAAAATTTATCGAGTTCTAGTGCAGTTCTCATGGAAAACACGACTACTATTTATCAAAGACTTTAAAATACAATATACTAGAAATAAACAAACTACGCACAACCACTTTTTAACAACAATAAAAACTAAATGGTTTGTTTCGTTAGGTAAACTTTTAGGTAAACTTTTACTTTTACTTTAAGTAAAAATTAGCGTACACAGAAATAGAGCTGTGTGAATATTTTGAAGAAGAAAAAATTGTAAGAGAGTTAATTTGTATTAGTATGATTCGCTAGTACTTAACGCACAGCACATTCTGTATATATAGAATGTAAATTGTGGTATAATCAGTCCAGTTGCCGCGGCCTGATGAGAAGATTGATTTTTTCATAATCATAAGCTCATCAGTTCAAAACTGGATTGAATTCTCTTACAATCTTCAGAACATATTAAAATCATATAATTAAATAAATAGAATTATGTCTATTAGTCGGTTTCGTTGAATTAGTGTTCGTAAATACTAATATACTTCTCGTGTTAATCGAAACACACTTAAAATGGTCTAATCACCGGTAGCATATTAGATATTACATGAATTAATTAATATTCAACAAAAAATTAATAAAAGTAAAAACTTGGTTTAATTTTTTAATTCCGTTATAGCGAATTTCCGTATAAAGAGTTTCCGTTAAGCGAGAGATGAGTAAGGTAAAGGAGTTTTTAGTAAAACAAATATCCCCCTTAAATTAAGTTCGAATTTGATGCTGACGGCTTTTATAACCAGGAATGCTTTGTCTTTTCTAACATACAAGTGAAACGAAAAATTTAACAAAATTAGTACCTGTGGCTAAATATCTTAATGTCACCTGTAGTCTTTTAGCTGATGAAATACTGTTCCTTAAATTTGTATTTTCTTTGTATTTTTCATATACAAATATGTCGAAACATTCAATAAATAATATTTGCTGCGACAATCACTTCTAAAGAAGACATACGACAAATAAAATACCGTCATTGCTTAAAAAAAGTAAAACGTCAAAAAAAAAAAAAATAAGAAAAATTAATTATTTTCTGCTAGAAAAAATAATTTAGATTTTTAATAATTTAATTTATTTTATGTCAATTTTTGACATATAAATTTCTATAATGTCGTATACACTCACTCTAATGAATATTTTATATACATATTATTTCTCTCACTTCATTTGCATTTTTCAGCAGCTGAAAAAGTCGGAAAAAAGCCAGTGTCATATTACCATTAGACAGGCAGATAATTACAATTTTATTTTTTTAATAATTACTCGTTTAATTTTCTTAAGTCGTTCGAATAGAAAACAAATGATTGATTTACCGCATTAGCGGTTTGAATAACATGAAGTTAGTTAAACTGAAATCAATCTGAAACAAAAACAAACAACAATAAAATTGATCAGATCGATCTGAACGGAAAATAGAAATTATTTTTTAGTATTGAGATCAATCAAAAAAATCGATTATATTGGAAACCAGCCGTGTTGAATAATTTCCTCCTCTATGCGCGGTATAAGAAACAGGAAAATATTATACAATGTAAAAATTGAAGCCGCATTAAGAAAATTAGCATAAAAATTAAGATTATTATTAAAAAAAAATCTCAATTGTTTATACACATATTGTGTTTTATTGACCATATTCTGATTTTTTGAGATTATTATTTATTGGATTGCTATTAATATTGCAATGTACAATTTAGTTTTTTAACTTTTTCAGCAACAGCGAACCAAATAATTTTGCTTTGGTTGAAATGTATCAATTGGCAATATGTTAAATGAATCCCCTGAAAGTGTTATGATTTAAAATAATGTTTCAAACGGAATTGGAAAGTGAAATGGTAAATAGTTTATAAATTTTAATTTATTTCGTTTATAAAGTTTTTAAATGTTTTTTAATAAATTTAATAAAATATGTATTACGGATGTTTTGTGTTTATATAAATGTTTGTAATAAATAAATGAAAAATTGCGGAAATATTTTTATTATCGCTTACATTTTTTGTTAGAATCTCAAACAAAACGATTTATAGCTACTCATATATATTTAGTTTTACTTGTTCCACCGAAAGTGATGTATCAATTAATTAAATTATTCATAATAAATTATTAAGTTCTATGTACATAAAAATTTCTTTGAACTAGAAAAAAAAAAATTTCCGCCCATTGAATTTTATCTAAATCGTATTGCATAAGGTGATTATAACGCTTCGGTAACGTTTGTTGCTTACATAATGTGTAATGTATATGCGACGACATATGATTCTTTGTTTAAAAATTACAATACAATATTATGATTTTCATCACAGAAGACATACATTATACGATTATTACCTGTTTTAAAAATGTCTTGACTACACAATACAGTAGTATAATTGTTAAACTTGAAACTACTAATTCGAGCTTACTTACGTTACGTATGAATGTGTACACCAATTTTTGGGAATTATAACTTGTATTAAAAATGATATTTTTGTGGAAACCTTGAAAATTTCAGTTAAACAATAAATTTCCTTATTTATCAAGTTTTTTCAACTTTTGCTTTTGATTTGGTCAAACAACTAAATTAGTCTTAAATTATGAATGGATTTAATATGTGTGTAATATGATCCAATGATGATTAATCGTTTTTAAACAGTGTGATTTGTTGGAATATCAATAAATACGAGTTTACTGTACGGTTTGATGCGAGAAATACCGGATACGGTCGAGAATTGGATATTCTAATTGTTATAAGTTGTATCGAGGTTATCCATAAAGATTTTATGTGCTTGAGAAAAAAATGTTTAGATTACCTGCGTTTAAATATTAAGTAACATATTTCGACTGAAACCGCTAAATCCAACCTTTAACCAATAATATTTCAATAAGCGATCAAATTTAAATTACAATAAGCATGATACATTGATACTTAAACATTTTTGACACGCACTACATAATTTTGCAAAAATTTAACTTTTACTAAATCGTTATTTTTTACAACAACATAATACATGTACATCCATGATTAATGAGATAACTAAGCAATGTTGCAATATTTCATTTATATTGGGTGTTTCTTATATAAAAGTAGAACTTTACCCATATTACACAAAATAAAAAATATATTATGCAAATATCGCATTAGCGATAAAGATCGCGAAGAACTGTAAATCAAAAATATTTAACCTTCTTTCAGCGAATTTATGCTTGTACATATATGTACATATGTATGTTCACAGAATGAAAATAAACAGCCTTGCACTACAAAACACGCAATAAAATATTTTAAATTTCTAAAACAAAAACAAAAAATTTGTAAATATACTTTGAGCAGAATATCGTTATCTCGAGACGTTGAATGAATTTTATATTATTTCATCAAACACTTATGTTCGTATAGTTGAATGCCCCAAAGGTGGATTTTAATTTTTTATTTTTTCATCTATTATTAAGCTGTGTATTTGATTTTGTCAAAATGTGCACATATGTAGTTACACAAACTATGTATGTGGATAAATAATAAATAAGATTAGGTATAATAATAAAATAGCGAAAAGAAATGAAGAACTTGTTTCAATGAAAAGTAAAATTGAAAATTTTATTTTTATTTCCTTGTTATTAATAAGTCCATGATTTTTAATCGTTGCGTTTGATTTACTTATTTGCCTAGAGAGTTGCTTTTAAATAGGAAATGATTTTAAGTTTTGGTTTACTTTTATTTATAGTAGAACATACCAATCATTTATCAACATATCTACAGTAAAATCCAAAAACACAAAAATTCTAAATATCTGTTATGTGAATTAATGAATAATTAATGGTTAATTAAAAAAGAAATAAATAATAAATAAAGCCTAATTGTAATTCTAATTTGCGGTTTTAAAAAAAAAGTTGATGGTTACCTCAAGCTTTACTATAACACTTACACGCATAATTGAGTTTTTGATTAGTTTTGTCGATTAAAATATAATTGCGATTTCAATTTTTAATGGTTCAATTTACCTGTATCCTTCATTAAAAAAAAGCCTATTAAACATAAGCCAAAAATATTAATTAAACATCTTAACGATGTGGATATTCTTTGTATGGTAAAAAATGTATACAATGTGTAATAAATTGCCTTTTATAGTTACTCGTATATGTAAGTCCTTGATCATGGCTATGAGATCAATGAAAGTGAATCGAGTGGTAAATAATTAATGTAGGTAATTGAGTTAATGGGTGTTTTAATGAGCGTATATTGGTTTAATATTTAATTCAAATACTCGATTGCATTATTTGTATAACATGCAATATTATTTGTATAATTTTAATGATTGTTTAACGTAAAACTATAACATCTCTTCATTTTAACTATAAAATTTGTAGAGTTTACTAAACTTTATTTTTAACTTTGATAAATATTCTCCAATTGACGAATTTATGAATTTCATTAATATTTAAAAACGGGACCTTCCCCCCCCCCTCCCCCCCCAAAGGGTGAGTGTTTGTAGCCCAGAGCACTGCGACTTTGAGGTCTATTGCGCATCCCTACTGATTCTCACGTCTATTGTGGATCCCTACTGATTGAGGAACTTCAATCTTTTTAAAATGATAGCATCGCATGTGAAGACTAGGTGTTCCGATGTCTCCTTACCGCAGCCACAGAATCTGCACTGGTCTGTAAGGGACCTTACCATTTTATGTAGATGGCCGTTAAAAGGGCCGTGCGCTGTTAAAAACCAGGTAAGGGATCTTATCGGCGGTCCATCCTCAATGCCTCTCCCAGACGTATAATATTATAACTGAATAATTTCTTGGCCTGTCTCATCCCAATGGAGGACTCCCAGAGTAAGACCCTTATACCATCTGCCAAGTGGGTTTTGGAAAAATCAATACTAGGACTGGGACCCAGGAGATCTCGGCTTGCTCCCATTTTTGCACATCGGTCTGCTGCCTCATTTCCTTTGTTGGTGGAGTGGCAAGGAAACCACAAAAGGGTGACTTTGTTTGCTTTACCCAGTTCTAATAAATTACAGTAGCAACTCCAGATCAATTTCGAGTTGAACACTGAAGCTCCTAACGCTAGTAGAGCTGCCTGGCTGTTATATTTCTTTTTGAGACATTGAAGCACACATACCTCAATAGTAATAGTCTCTGCCTGAAAAACTGTTACCCAATGGTATGCAAAAGTTCTAGGTCGGGCTCGACTATCCCTGCACCGGTACCCCCGTCGGTTTTTGACCCATCTGTATACCATACAGAAGCAAGGCGGGGGAAGGAGGAAATAATATTCTCTACCAGTGCTCTATCCGGCAAACTAATGGTAAAATTCTTCCGACAGTCGATTGTCGTTACTATTAAATCCGATAGTTGGATCAATTCCTCCTTAAAATTTAATTTATGTAGGACACTGTTGTGTCCTAGCCTTATGGTTTTAATTTTGGCTTTCATTGTTAGGTTCAGACCTCTTGCCGCCAAATGAAATTGGCTATTTCTTAACGGATTTTAGTGAAATTTGACAGCTTGAACAGACAATAGCTTATATAAAAATAAGAAGAAGTTCTTGAAACAGTGCATGTGAACAATCCTAATAGATCGTATTTCAGAACTAGAAGAGGGAATGGGCTAGAAGCCCATTTCTATCGCACTAGAATCGGATAAGGAATAGTCAAGTGTTCCATCCTTCTTGGCCATATTCCACAACTTTCGATAGAAATGGAATTCTAAACTGATTTTTGGATAAATTTCTGGAATATGGCTTAGTAGTATGGAACTTGACTATCCCTTAACCGATTTTAGTGAAATTTGGCATGTGCGATGGAAATGGGATTAAAAATGATATTTGGATGCAGTTCTGGAATAGGGCCAAGTAGCATGGAACTTGAGTATTCTTTAACCGTTTATGATGAAATTCAACGTATTCGTTGGAAATGGAATTCTAAAATAATTTTTAGATAAAGCTCTGTAACATGGCCAATTAAGATGGAAATTGGCTATTTCTATACCGATTTTCGACCTGCCTCACAGTTGATAAGCCTCAATAGCAGCCTGGTTCACAGAAACTTGAACGGACAATAGATTTTATGATATTGCCTGTTGATGTTTTTGTGAATGTTGCAGCTGTTGAAGTTTCTCAAATTTACATATTCACAATATGTAAATACACATTTTAATCACAATCAAAGGCAAATAAGAAAAAGTGGGCGAGACATGTTCAATTCAGGTGAACATATGTATGTTCAATCCTAATAGATCGTATTTCAGAACTCCATCTAAAAATCATTTTAAAAGCCCATTTCTAACGCACATGTCAAATCTCACTAGAATCTTATAAGAAGGAATAGTCAAGATCCATCCTTCTTGGCCATCCACAACTCTGTCCAAAAATCGTTTAATATTCCCATTTCCATGGCACATTTGAAATTTCACTAAAATCGGTTAAGGAATAGCCAAGTTCCATGCTACTTTCCAATGGACATGTCGAATAGCATCACATTCGGTTAAGGATTAGCCAAGTTCAATCCTAATTGGTCATATTCCAGAACTTCATCAAAAAATTATTTTAGAACCCCATTTCCAACTCACTCGTCGAATTGCATCACAATGGGTTAATGAATAGCAAAATTTCATTTTTCTTGCCATATTCCAAAAAAATCAAAATCATTTTAGAATCCTATTTCCAACGAACACATTCAATTGCATTTTCAAGTGGGAATATCCAACTTCCAAGATTTGTAGGGATGTAAAGTTTACAGATAACTTTCACGTTTCTAAAGACACTGGAACAGTGAACAAGATTATTCAACCCCGCGTGAATATATACGATAGTCGTGAAAACCCAAATAGTCTTGAAGAACCGAGGTTCAACGAACATAAAAATAACGCGGACAATGTTGTGGCTCAAGACGAAAATAATAAAACTGTGAATTTATCAGATCAACCTGAAGTTCAAAATATTATTAAAGAAACAATCTCCAATCAAGAGCAAGGTTTGCTGATTTAGCTGAATACTCAGCATTCTTAATGAAACATTATAAACCAAGAAGCCCTCATTTGTGAAAATTCAAACGAATGGATGAGGAAATTCAATGACGCAGTGTTCTATTAGTAGTCAAAACAATAAGTATCCTCAAACTCAATAAATTAGAAAATCAATAGCACTTTATCTCTTAGAATTAATGAATGAAGGTTGAAGCCAAACAAGAGAAACCTGCAATATTGTAGATTATTGAATTCCTTGAAAGATAAACTTGTATTACAACACTTTGAAAAATAGTGATTGTCTAAGGCCAGTGGCTAGAAATTTATTTGAAGAAAACCGTTCAAAACACATGACTTTAAAATTAATTTTCCTTAGACCTTAGTTTTACTTTATTCGTAATTTTAATCCCAGAACCAAAATTTTAATATTAAAATAATTTCAGAATTTCCGCGAAAGTTTTAAAATTTCAAATTTCCGAAAAAATTGAAATTTATTTATTTCAACTAATAACTTAACAATGTACAAACAAACTATGAACTAATTTACATATTTTAGTTCAACAAAGTAAAGCTCAGTTTAGATTAAAATCTGTGTTGGAGCAAATAAACAATTTAGGTATGCTATTTACACAATCTTTGGTCACTATGTAGTGAGTTAGTTGCATCAGAAACTTATATTTAGATAACCTCGATTCCAAAGATTAAGATTTTATTAAATTTTCAAAATTCTAAATACAACACTACAAAACAGCCCTAGGCTGTTTTCGAAACCGATACTTATTTCATACTTATTCGACGCCATCTTAATTAAGTGAGCAATATCATTCGAAATGATTTCACTTACTTATTTTGAAAGCAACAACAAAAATTCATTTGTTGTCCATTTTTTTGAGTTAAGGACACTGCTATTCACAACATAACACGCTTATAATACGCTTGATACGCTTGATAAAACAATGAGAGTAATGAATTTCGATGATCTATAAATAATTAATTATCTGAAAGAATTCATTTTTTACTTCAGTGTTCATCAAAAGTAAATCTTACATTTTTCGATATCGCGCTACCTTAGAAAAATATTCATAGGCAAAATGACAAGCAATTTAGATTTTTTTGTATACAAGGGATAGAAAATAAGTGACCTCGATAGGATACTAATTTGAATAAGTTAGGGTCCACAAATAAGTATTCGTTTCGAAAACAGCCTTAGTACTCGTATCTAAGGAATGTCTGATTGATTTTCAAATTAACAAATAATTTTTCATCTTGCCACATTGCACTTATTTTTACGAAATTCTCTCATAAGTTTCGGTTTTTTAAGACGAATAAAGCTAGCAAACGACGTTATTTTCTATAGAAAGAACAAGATTGGTTAAAAAAATATCAGAATGAATGAAAGAATGAAGGCAACCATAAAAGTGGTTTTAAACAGTTTTCATTTGGTCTACAAAAAATGGTATTTTTTAAATTTAACTAAATGCAAAGCTTAAATTTTATCCAAACCTATAATAACAAAACCAACTAACGTTTGCATTGACCATAACCAAATAGCTTATTCAGATAGTGTTAATAATATATTAGGGGTACAAATTGAAAATGCGGGATTGATAACAGATGGCGTTACTAACGCTATACGCATCAGGCAGTACTGTTACTATGTTCATGTCAAAGCTACGTCTTATAGCTTTAATTTTCAGTATGTGTCAATTTGTCGCAGTGTCAAATTCATAGTTTTTTTGAGCTCTCAATATGTCGAGTTTCGTGCCAACAAAACAGCATTTGCGGGAAGTTTTAATACATACCTACAAACGCTGAAATGGGAAGTCTTACCCCACCCGCCGTATAGCCCAGATATTGCTCCTTCCGATTACCACCTTTTCCGATCGATGACACATGGCCTAGCTGACCAGCGCTTCCATTCTTACGAAGAAGCCCAAAAATGGGTCGATGACTGGATAGCAGCCAAGCCGGCCGAATTTTTTCGCGACGGTATCCGTAAATTGCCAGAAAGATGGGAAAAAGTTGTGGCTAGCGATGGATAATTCATTTGTTACCATTTTTTCAGAATAAACGTTCAAAAATAGAAAAAAATCCCGCATTTTCAATTTGTACTCCTAATAGAATTAACGTTTAATTGGATCCTGACGTCGAATGATCATGTGTCTAAACTAAGCGGAATAATTAATTCAATACTGTATGGTTTAAAACTCCATAAGCGTATTTGTTTCACAGAATTGAGAATTAATTTACTCTCTATACTAAATCTCTTATACTTTCCCATATCGATTATTGTGAAATAATTTCCTCAAACTGTGATGGCGGAACCAAGCATATCCTGCAAGTTTTATTCTATAACGCCATCAGATATGTTTACCATCTCAATCGTTATGATCACGTTTGTTTTACTAATTAAGTAATTGGTTCTAGCCGGTGCTTGACACATAATTTTATATTTAGAATGATTTTGTTCATTTATAAATTAATTAAGTTCGGGGAACGTAAATATCTATTTGACAAGATTGAGTTTGTTTCATCAACAAAAACTGTTCATATTGTAATACCACGTAGTATTTCAAATAGATATAATAAGTACGTGCTGGAGTAGTATTCACAAAACATAAAGTTAATGAAATCCTTTCGTTATATTTATTGAACGTTAAATTAGGAATGTTGCAATTAATAATGGAGCAGATTATCTCATAAGTGACGACTCTATTACGAAAGTTACGAATGACATTTTTACGTAATTGAGGCTGAATTTTGTTGTCTTTAAAGTACTGAATTATTTCAGGATCGTGAGCATAAACTCTGCTTACTCTTCAAGAAACCCTTGGGAAAAAGTCCAATGGTGTCAAATCACAAGATCTAGGGGGCCAATTAAGATCAGTGTTGGGTGAAATTATTCGAATGGCTTTTTCCTACGGAGTTCGGCGTAACAAAGCAATAAAAGCAATCAAAATATCGACAAGCTTATCTCATAATGTACTACCAACAGAAGTTTTAAATTCTGGAATATACAGGAATTACTAACGAATATTAGACAATATTTTGGCAAACTCGTGAATATAATGACACATTGTATATCAAGCTTATTGTCATGAGAATCAATTTTAAGTAATTTATGTTCTTTATCTGCTGCTTCCAATAATGATCCAATAGTGCGGTACATTGCAGCTTGCGGACATTAAAACTCATCATAAACTTTCTAAAGTGACTCAGGGGAGTCTGAAATGGTGATGTTTTTTTTTCGGCAGTGCAATAACTGATTTTAAGAATCAAACACTTCCGATTCTCGAACTCATTCGGCTCGAAGGACCAGGGCCTGAATTCCGGTTCGGTGATAAATGATAATGAGAAATGACTTGATTTTTTTATTTCAACTAGTCGGTTGCATTTTTATTTAGAGTAGGCGAAATAAAACATAAAGTCATTTCTCATTCTCATTTGTCATTGATCCAGAATTCGGGCCCAGGTGCCGGACTGGTTACGCGAACCTCGAGAAAAATGGCCAAATCAAAGTTTGACTGTTGATAAAACGGAGCTTTCGAAAGAAGAGCGAAAAAGCAAAATGTCGGTGTTAGCGGCAATATCAAAGCCTGACAATGACACATTAAGTCATCTGGTCAACCGAATCTCTTCCTGTCAAAAAATTATTTGAGTGCTTGTCTGGATCTACCGGTATATCAAAATACTATATGACAGAGTGAAATCTAGTGCTAACATTCTCAGAGAATCCGAGCTGACAGTAGATGAACTAGCGAGGAGCCAAAGGAAACTTTTTATCTGGGTGCAGAACGAGTACTTCGCTATCGAAATTAGTGCCATTAAATCGAAACACGAGCTATCGAAGAAGAATAAAATAAAATACTTGTTGGAATACGGATCTAAAAATAAATAATAAAATTATACTTACCTATTATTATTATTATTATTATTGGGAGGGCCATGCGGGCGATCAGCCACTTCGCACTGCGACCTAAAAGATCTATTGTGCTGGCCCCTGCTTAATTATCCGTCCAGTCAATATTCAGGTTCTTAAGGAACCTGACGATACTGCCTCCCGGTACGTGATACATACTATCTGGGCTTATTGCTCTCCCTCCTAGATGTTTACTACAGCATGTAGTTCCGCTAGAAAGACGGTAGCATTGGAGCTCAAGGACCTCGAGAGGGTTGTCCCACTCTCGTATATTCCTACTCCTGCCCCGTATTCCGTTTGATTTTACTCTTACGAGTTGCTCGGAATTGCAAATCACCTGTAGGTCACCCAGCTTTACTACAGGAAGGCTAAATAAAACTGGAGGGAGCCTGGTATCCAGAGTCCGCATATTTTGGGCTGATTAACCTATCAGCCATTCATCTTTCGGCATATGCTGTTCCACCTTAGATTAGGGTTTTTTGTCAAGTTTTTCTCCTTTAGCGCCGTACTTTAGCCTGTGCCAAATGGCCTAAAATGTGCCAAATGGCCTTAGTTACCAGTGGTTGCCATGAGGAGGCAATACGTACACTTGCGAATTGTGAACAGGTTACCCCTTCCACAATTGTACCCATCACGCAGCTGCCTAATGACAAGACCAGAACAGCTCACGTGATGCGCACCCTACTGGAAGGTTACGGAGCTGGTAGATTAATCTACTCAACTTTAATCCCCCCCTCCAATAGACGCCAAACCACCTATACTTACCTAAAAATGCCTAAATACCTTACATAATAATAGTGTAAATTTTACAACAAATAAATTAAAACCATTGTTGTGGAAATAAGGCATTTTATTTGTTCCATCATCACCAAGCAAATACAGTCCACCATTATCGCGTAAACCAACAATTCTTCAATTGTTTCACAAATTTTCAAAAAGAACCTGGTCCCTAGTCTGTCCTGTAGAAACTCTAATTTCTAGTTGCATTAGCCTAAGTCTCGGAAATTGTATTAGTCTAAGCAGTTTCATAGCAATTGGCTGGGATAGCTAAATATATAAATTACCACAGGGAATTGATATTCAAATTTAAGGTTAATTTTTAAATTTACCGCCTTTCATATGTTTTGTACTAGAGTTTGACAGATGGCAAGTACAAACATTCCGCGCACAACGCGTATTTATTGTTAAAAACTATTTTAAAAATTTGGTGAAAGTTATACAGGAGTTGTAAGAAAATTTCGTAAAAAATATGGAAAAGAAAATTCTCTAACAAATGTGACCATTCGAACAATTTTTGCAAAATTTGTGGAAACTGGTTCGGTAAAGGATGAAAAAACCAAAATATACCATCGTAGTGGCCATTCAGAAGAAAGTATTGCTGCTGTATTAGTGTTGATGAGAATCCAAAAACATCAATTCGTCATCGTTCAGAGCAATTACAAAGCCATCAGACTTTAGATTACGTAGTCAATTTGCTAATTGGGCCATACAAAAAAAAAAAAAAAAAATTAAAAATGCCAAGTTTTTCAACAAAGTCATCTTGAGCGACGAAGCAAATTTTCAATTGGGTGGATTTGTAAAAAATAAAAATCTCGAATCTGGGATGAAGACAGAAAGTGATTTGCTTAGATCCAGATGATCTCCTGAAAGAAAATAATTAAATTAGTTTTAAAATTGTTAACCCTTGAATTCTATATACTTAATTTAGTCACTACCACCAATGTAAATAATCCAACCTAACACAAAATTCAATAATTTAAAATACACCAAATGTGAAAGAAACAGCGAACTCCGAATAATGATCAAGTAGCTAAGTCCGAATACTATATTTTAAATATTTAAGCCGGCTGCTTTAATATATTTTAATACCCTGTAAGTCGAAATGGCTAAACATTTTCTTGTATAAATTAAAGTATTTCTTTCACTTACACGTAGCGCATTTCTTTCACTTACGTATAGCGACAAAATAAGTGAATTAGAGGTTTTAAAACAGCAACGCGCCTCATACAGGGCTACTTGGAACATTCTATTGAAATTTGCGAGCAGCTTAAACGAATATTTCGAAGAAACCATTGAAGAAACGCGCATAAAGTAGAGTCGTGCCAAGGGGATCTTTGAACAGATAGCTCCCGTAGAAGCAGCCGTGTTCGCAATTAGTAGTGAAGAGAAATCTAAAATAACCGACATTATTTCGCAACAAATGACGCTAGCTTGAACATGACCACTGTGAACTCAGCCCTAGAGTTACGTTTAGCTAAACTACAAATCCAAACTTTTTCTGTTTTTTTTTATTTGTTCCACTCGAGCATACATAGAGAGAAACTATAACGCCAGTGCAAAAATTTCAATATCTGAAAGGCTTGTTTAAAGGAGATGCGTTCTTGCTAGTTAAGCACTTTAAGGTTACTGAATCAAATTATAGAGAAACATTAAAAATCTCTGGTAAAAATACGATCGTAAACGGCATACGATTAACGCAATTATTAGAAATTTTATTGAACAGCCTGACGTACTCTTAGCAAGTGCTTCAAATTTAAGGAAATTATTAGACACCTCCGACGAAGTAGTATGCGGTTTGAAAGCTTTAGAGATCCTTATCAAGCCGAATTTAGAGATCCTGAGCTCATATATGTACTTGTTACAGGAAAAATTAGATAACGAAACCCGCAGTTTATGGGCACATGAGAATACCAATAATGAGTTTCCGTACAAGAGTTCTTCGATTTTTTAATGAAAAGGATTGATACACTTGAGTCAGTAAAGGGACATTCCATCCGACCAACCAGAGCAACCACACTAGTTAAACCGAAGAATAGTTTTGCCACCAACATTGATCGATTGCGATCGATTTAAAACATTGTCAGTCAAAGTATGAAGATTTCCTAAAATAATGCCAGGATGTAAGCCACATGGAACCGTTCAAAGTAAACCACGCAGAACTTCAGAAATCATAGCAAGACAATAAAATCGTATCGGTTAGAACATGTATGTTTGCATAGATGAGGAACATCGTAAACATAAGAAGCAAATAACCCGCCCATAAAACCATCACATATAGCATCCGCCTCATTCACGGCCACCAGATGTTTGAAAAAACTAGCCGAGTTACATGAACAAGAGTATCAAGAAGCAAGCCGAGCCATCGAACAAGACATTTATGTCGATGATTTGATCACTGGGGTATCAATTTTACCTGATTTGATTAAGCTGAAAAACGATGTACTGTTAATTAAGTTTGTATAGCGGTGGTTTTAATTTAAAAAAGTTGTATTCAAATGATCAACACAGGTGAAACTTGTTAAATCAGCCGGGCTGTCAAAATAATTTTAGAATATCCAGAACCGGTAAAATTATTGGGAATAGCTTAAAGAAAATCTGAGTGATCCTCAATCCACATCAAACGTAAGTTTCTTATCGGAAGAAGCAATCACGATAAGCATTAAAATATTATTCCAGAGCTTATGGCTAAGAAAGATTGGATGGGATGAACAATTGCGTACAGAAATGAGAGCACTCTGGATTGAACTGCGAAATAACCTAAGCCAAGCACTTGAACTAAATATTACCCGTTGTATTGCTGCATCAACCAGTATCCCAATCCATAAAGCATATTTCTGGTCCCCATTTACTATTTTTGATGCACTTTTGCGTTTTCATTTAAATTGGCACTATAAAAACCTTGGCAACTATGCAAAACCCCGCCAACCCTATCATCTAGCCAAAAAATGTGCTGCAGCTAAAGCTGCTACAGGTGGAGTGGTGGTTCAGCGTCACAGCCATACACTTAGTTGTTCGCAGTGGCGCAACTACTAATGTAACCCCTACCTCCATGGCCCCCAAAAAATGCTTCTTGTACTTAAGAACAAGCGAACACTAAAATCGTCATCGTTTGATGTCGAAAGTTTTGATTTCAAACGGGTTTAACAAATTTTCTTCAAAACATAAACGTCTTTGCGAAATGAATATGATCCTACTTATACCTAACTCACCCTGTCAACATTTAATCCATTTTTTTGGTTTTTTTTTGGAGAAGCAGCTCACTAATCACCCGAAAAATCCACTCCGAATTCTCCTGCAGCTTAAGAACATGCTGCCGCTCGATGGAATATATCATTTGATGGCTCAGAGACCTCCATTAAATACTTCCTTTTTAAGATGGAACATTTGGCTGAAGCCCGAGGGACACTCATCTAATCAAATTTCATCATTTTCTAAATCAAATTTTATCTAGCCAGCTCGTTACGGAAAGAAATAGAAATTCAGACGGAATTATTTTAAAACGGATTTTATGCAGCGATTTCAAGATCGAAGATCTATGTACGAAATCCTATAAATTTTAGAATCTAGAAAACAGAAAATTAAAGAGTCCCTGCAACTTGAAAATCCGTTGAGTGAGAATTGATGTACATTACTTGGAATAATATGAGGGCAGGATTGCAAGATAAACTGTTCGATCAACATTTTGGAACGATTAGTCAGATGGTATATATGGACTAGAACATTCTTTGTACCGGAAATGCTATGCTTGAAGCGTTCTGTTTATGATTAGAATGGAGTCAGCATCCGACATTTCATTCTACTCAACTTAAACAAAATGAACAACTATATCCAATGCAGCTAACTAAATCCACTATGTGGAGCTTCTGAATATATACTGTACCCTCAATGTATGCCATACTTGCTAACGAAGAAATCCCGCAATGATTCGGTAATCTTTTCGAGGAGGACGGGATTTTTCAACGGCAAAATTGTACACGCTTCGAGCAACATGGATTCACAATTGCTAAAATTACAAACCAAACATGTGTAGATATAGCTCCGCAAACCTTCAAACAATCGACTCAAACCAATTACTACAAAAAATCGGAACCAAAACGAAATAAACGAGACTAGCAATGGCGCAGACGTATATGAAATCACTTATTGCTGAATCTTTGTTGATAGATGGTAACGATCATGGTCCTTTAAGGCGAGGTTGAACTGCTAGGTGAAAAGTTTAAAGGATTACCCGATAGTGGTGCTAGCATTTGTGTACTAGGAAAAGGTTCTGAAGTCACATTTCATCTGGCTCTAAATTTAAAACAAGCTTTATATTTGAGAATTGACTTCTGGGATTTATTTAAAATTGAAATAGTGATTCCCTCGAAGTCGCTTGTAAAATTTCTCCTGAAAACCATATTTCGGAGGTTGATGCTATACTGGACTCGTCACTCTACGAACGAACAGAAATCAAGATTAGCTCTACTAATCAAAAAAAAAAATCATCGTCAGCAGTATTAGGTCTGGGTCAGACACATCTACTCGTAAACGTGAAATCGACATATGTTTGTCAAAACCCATTAAACAGAAGTATTATATCGTCTCACCGGCTATCGAAGCAGAAATGTGCAAAGAAATCGATCGAATGCTGTCACTAGGTGTAATCGAAGAGAGCTGTAGTGCATTAAGCTTTGATGCGTAAGCCAAATGGCTAAATCATGGACGGAAATTGAATAAGGTAACTGTAAAACATGCTTATTATCCTTTGCTAATCATTTTTTTTGGCAATACTCGCGTAATAACAACGCTAGATTTAAAAGACGCGTTGTACACTCTCAAGTATTTGTATACCTAGATGACCTATTAATAACTAGTGAGACATTTGAATAACACATGGTTTTATTGGAAAAGGTCGCAGAACTTTTGAAAAATGTCAAACTAACCATTAACATTGAAAAGAGCAAGTTTCTTTTTAAGGAAGTTCGTTATCTGGGATACATAGTTAGAGATGGTGTATTAAAAGTGAATCCGGAAAAAGTTGCTGCTATTACTTCATATCCTGAACCGAAAACAGTCCGCCAGATAAGAAGATTTTTAGGTATGTCCGGGTGGTACCGGCGGTTTATACATCGGTATTCCGAAATTTCAGCACCTCTCACAAGTCTTCTAAAGAAGAACAAAAAGTTCATGTAGGTAGGATAAACAAGCACCATCTACATTTGAAAGCTTCCAGTTATCTTTGTCAACCTCTCCTGTCTTATGTAAACCTGACTACAACAACCTCCACTTCGTGCTTTGGCAGTGTATTGTTTCAGAAGTCCCTCAGCGGTGAGGACCAACCGATTGCTTTTTTTTCACAAATATTTAATTCGGCCCAATGAAAGTACAGCACCACCGAGCTTGAGTGCATTGCGGCCGTGTTAAGTGTGACGAAATTCCGTCAATACATCGAGGGTTTCTCCTTTACAATCATAACAGACCACGTAACTTTAAAGTGGTATAGGGGGCTTTCGGATGATTGCATTTCCAAATGTTAAACTTGCAATATGTGTAAACCAACTAATAACATTAGCCATCCACCATAGGGAACTATGTTCCAGTAACTCGTCCATGGAAAACATTCGTCATCGACTTTCGTGGCCCTTACCCTAGGTCTAAACAAGATAATATATACTTATTTGCCGGACTGGATCAATACTCTTGGTTTGCTCTCCTTGAACCGATGCTAGAGGCAACCTCAAAAAACGTGGCGCAATTTCTTGAAAATAGAGTCTTCCATGTGTTCTCTGATCGTGAGGCCATTCTCAGTTATACTGATAAACAGTTTTCTTCAAACTATTTTTCAAACTTTTTACGCAATTACGGAGTTAAGCAAATTTTCACATCAAATATTCACCGCAATCCAACATGTCGGAGCGATTAAACAAATCTATTTTATATAGTGTAAGGTCCTATATACGCCAAGATCACACCGAATGGGCGGAACACAATCACTCCATTAGATCTGCACTTCGAAATGTCACCCATCAGAGTACATCGCGAGGAAGAACTTTCAAACTCTGTTCCTTTAACCATGGCCCAGAAAAGCGTCTTAGAAAATGTAAGGAAGGCATATGACCAAAATGCCCATTATTATACTTAGATAGCCGCCCATGAAAATTTCAAGTTGATCAGGAAGTATTTGCAAGAAACTTTATGCAAGTAACGCCCCAAATAAGTTTTCTTCTTTCTGTTGGTAATGTAGCCCACGAATTAATTTACACTAGTGGAAAACTGTTAGGAGTATATCACATGAAGGACATTATCTGAAGATCCCCGATGGATTTTACCGAAAACGAGGAGCCTATGCCCGGCTTTGTGAGACTTTTCTCCTGTGTATGCGGGTCGTCCCCACGAGTTGAAAGGGATGAGATATCCCTGTCAACATATAATCGATTTATTGGTTTTTTTTTTTGGAAAAGCAGATCACGTAAATTCACTAATCACCCGAAAAGTCCATTCCCAATTGTCCTGCAGCTTCAGCCGGCAAACTACCTGCTTCGGGAATTATGGTTAGTGAATCTGTTAATGCTCACCTTAAAATATTTATTACAAAATTTTAAGCCAGCGTTACAATTAAAACAAGATAATTCACGTTAAGTTTATTGAATTTTATTATTTAGTTTAGAATAGTTTTGAATGGCATTTTGATATTTTCCGTCCCTGTTAGCCGATGTGGTAGATGTGGTTACTAATTTATTTTTAGTGCTCTCCGTGAGATGTTACGATCGTCGGTTGGAAGAGTAATTGTGGTTGTGTTCGGATCTGTTACGGTACTCCCCGCCTAGAAGAATAATTCGGTATTCATCGATACTTATCCGAAATTCTCACGTGTCAGAAAACAGATTCGGCCAGTGATGTATTCAAATCTTCTTTGTAGGTTACTAAAGGTCATGAAAAATTCTTGATAAATGAATCGTTTGGTGGTCAATTTGGTCGTGAGGCGAACACCAGGGTGCAAGATGTCATGAATTGCTGAGTAGTCGCAAATAAGTCGCTTCGAACTTCCTGGAATGATAAAAAGTTTTAATTTAATCAAAACATGTGTACATATTAGCTTTTTGTAGCAATGATTTTAATTCACCATGGATGCTTTCGACACGTGACAAGAGATTTGCAGTCACATTTTTAGCTTCTTTTAAGTGTCTGATAACGGTGGTTATTGAGCGACTATAGGTACTGTAGCGATGTTGCGCCTTATGGAGTTTTTTTAGAGAAAGACCCGAGCGGTTGGGCATGTCAGAAGCGTCGACCTCAAGCGAAAATTCTGCCATTTTTGATGGATGGGCGAGTAAAGCAGCACTCGTCCATGTGAGCAGAGTTCGATCTTTCTTCTAGGTTTTCGATGGGCTTTGGTATGAAGCTGCGGTAAAAATTTAGTGTAGCCAAAAAACTTTTTACTTGCTCCTAAGTAAACTCCTAAGTAAATAAAGTAAGTAAACTCCTCTAGGTGATACACAGTGTGCAAGGAATTGGATCTTTTGCATGCCACATTCCCACTTCGCAATATTTATTACCGCAAATTCTATCGTTTAAGTGATGCCCGTGATACTCCTCGGGCTCGTTGAGGCGATACATACAAATCATCTACGCAAGCGGTATTTCAAAGTCCAAACGTCATGAATTTGAACTCAAAAAAATCGAATGAAGTCGTAAAAGGCGTTTTTTAATATCTTCTTCTGCGATTAGAACTTGGTGGGATGCCTGGAGTCGATCTCACCTCACCGGCAGAGAAAACGGGCCACCCTAAAAACAAACAGAACCGCATTCAAAACAATCTTAGAAAATGTGGGAAAAACCTGTTCTCTCTAAACATGCGGATGAGGTTTTTCGAATTTTCAAATAAAAACCAAACAATAAAAAATCGTGTATTATCGTGTTTTTGGCACCTCACGTAATACAATTCATCCGGATGATTGGCGTTGTTACGTCGGCGTTTAAAAACGTCCATAAAAAGACATATCGTAATCCGAGGATTATCTTCAGTGTCGTTTGCAGCGAATAATTTAATTTTCGAAGGTTTGCAGTTGCCTGCGGATTGAAACAAACTGAGTGGCATGATCGATACGTCGGCAATGATATTTGTAGATTTGTCGTGTATGTTTAGTCGGTTGATGGCGATATTTGTGGCGCCAAATTTGCACCAGCAATTCGGACGCTCTGTAAGAGTTTTTGGTCGCTTTCGCAAAATCTGCTGACGTTCAATGAATTACTATTGCGCTGTGGTCAATGTTGAGTCTTCGCCCAAATCCTCCAATTTGGTTGCTTACCTTCCCTTTTGGTTGCAAACTGATTTCGGCTGGCGCCGCCTGATAATTTTTTTTTTTTGATGTATTCCTTATTTGGATAAATAAAGCGTGCACCATTTCCGTTAGTCGTGCGGCCTATAGAAAGATAATTGCGGTGTCACTCAAAATTCGGAGACTAAATTCTTTAACTTCTGCTTCATGGAATGGTTTTTGCTGTGAATCGTAGCAAAAAACAATTATAATTGGCTTGATGTGATGGTAGTTACCATATCCTTTGGAACTGTGCCAATTTCTGTATCAACTCGGGGGCACATTTGCAGAGCGTTTATAAAAATTTACTTGCAATTATTCTAATAGGCGTAGAATCTCAAAGAAAGCATTCTCGGTGGCAGGAATTGTAATCCTACTTCAAAAATAATTTAGTTAGTCCGCTTTATTCCCGGAACCCACGCTTTTAAATTTCTCAAACCTGTACTCCCGGAATCGAAAAAACGGTCCGAGATTGCAATCACTAAGGCCAGCAGCAATAGAGCCATTTTATTTTTTCACCAATATCATTTTGGTAATTTCCATCCATGTTACCCGAAGTGGTATGTCCTTTTAACTGTCGTGGACGAAGAATTCTCTTAGGAACGTAAAATGAATATAAGTCAAGCAATACCGGGCAATAAATCTTAGCATAAATTACATCCCGATAAAATACTGCACGAATCATCTCCCTTCTGCATTCAAAACTGCGAACGTTTAAAAGTGTACAACGACCGGCATAAGAAGGTAAACTGAATCCTGAAATTGACCTCGGAAGTCTTTGGAGGGCAAATATTAAGAAATTTTTTCAATCCGCTCAATACGATCACTAACGATTTTATAACCAAAACTCCCGATAACTAAAGCGTATTCCAAAATAGGCTTAACAAAAGCAGTATATATTATCTTGAGAGTATATGGGTCAGAAAATTGACGAGCATGTCTCTTTACGAAACCAAGCATCGAGCCGACTCTAGCTCAATAATTTCTATATGTTTAATAAAACTTAGGTTACCTGTAAACAAAACACCTAAATCAATAAACTTAGTAACTCTATCTATTTTCACGTCTTATAAACTGTATGAAGATGACATAGTTTTACATTTGGAGATACTGAGAGCTAAACGATTTTCGTCCTGTTGTACCAATAAAATGTCGGCACCATTTCGGATATTAGCGTAAATTTTAAGCTCATCTGCGTATAATAGACACTTACAAAACTTGAAACATGTAACAATATCATTAACAAACAGAATAAATAATTATGAACCTAAATGACTGCCCTGAGGAAAACCAGATGAGACAGTAAACTTCTCAGAATAATTTTGACCAATATGTACTAGTTGAGACCTTTGCGACAAATAATATGATATCCATTCTATAGGAATAAAATTAGAATTCACTATAATCAATTTATCAATTAATAATTTGTGATTAATTTTATCAAAGGCCTTGCTGAAATCTGTATAGATAGTGTCAACTTGGGCACCTTCTTCTAAACAGAATATCGCATCATTAACAAATACCGCAAGATTGGTTGTCCCCTGTTGGGGAACAATTAAGTTTTTAATATTAAGATAAAATACAATCCGTTACCAGTTTTTCAACCAGTTTAGGGATAACAGATAAAATAGCTATTCCTCTATAATTCTCCACTGAATTTTTAGGTCCCGATTTAAATACTGGGATTACATACGAGGGTTTCCAGCACTGGGGAAAAATACCTTACCTAAAGATGTAATTAAATAAATGTGCTAAACGGCCACTTAAAACTTCAGCACAATTATTTAAGAATAATGAGGGAATACCATCAGGGCCCATAGACATTTTAGTAAATCAGAATTCCAAAACTGACCGACTGGGACTCTTATAGAGTCTCACTCGAATCAGAAATGCCCTCGGTTGTGGGGAACATAGAGTCTCCAGAGGGTGTGGAGATCTGTTCAAACTAGCTGCATAATTCTATACACTTGGCTTACGAGAACAGCTGCCCAGTTAAGCGAAGAGAGTCCACAAAGATGGTCCCTTGGTGGAACGGGACGCTGGGTAAACTGAGGAAAAAATCGAGAAGATTATTTAACAAGGCTAAACGCACCGGTGAATGGGGCGAGTATAAGATGGCCTTGACGGAATATAATCTCGAACTAAGGAGATCCAAAAGGGCTACCTAGAGGAATTTCTGTGAGGGAATCAATGAATTGCCCTCTGCAGCTCGTCTCCAGAAAGTCCTTTCCAGGGATCATTCAAATGGTTTAGGACTTCTCCAGAAGCAAGATGGGGGGTTCACTGAAAACCGGAAGGAAACCTGAGAGGTACTGTTAGAGACCCACTTTCCGGATTCAGTAGTGGTAGGAGCCCAAGAGGACTCATATGATCCTTCGAGTGAGGTGGCCTATTCGCCTCACAGTAGGATCTGGAGTCTCTCTGGGAAAATTTTCACACCCAGCAAGGTTCGATGGGCTATTAGGTCTTTCAAACCTTTCAAATCCGCTGGAGGGGATGGTATCTTTCCAGCTTTACTTCAAAAAGGTATTGAGGAAATACTCCCCAGCTTGATCCAGATGTTTCGGGCAAGTTATGCTTTTAATTATATTCCGAAACTGTGGAGGAAAGTAAATGTGGTCTTTATACCAAAGGAGACGGGGGGTCGTCCAGACACCCAGGCCAGGGCATATCGGCCAATTAGCCTCACATCGTTTCTTTTGAAGACGATGGAAAAAATCCTGGACTATCAAATAAGAAGTGAGGTCCTTGAAAAGAATCCGCTGCATCGGGACCAGTTTGCGTATCAAACTGGTAAATCCACGGTTATGGCCCTTAGCGGGCTAGTCACGAGGATTGAAAAAGCAGTGACATATAAAGAAATTGCCCTTTGTGCCTTTGTGGAGATTGAGGGGGCGTTTGATAATACCTCCTATGGATCTATAGAGAGGGCAGCAATGGGAAAAAGGGTTTCAATTTCCACAATTAGGTGGATCCGTTCCATGCTGGAACATCGTGAGATTACTGCCAGACTAGGTGGCGAATCAGTAACCATCAATGCGGTAAAGGGCTGTCCCCAAGGAGGCGTACTATCTTCTTTTTTGTGGTCATTGGTTATTGACAAACTACTGGTCCTTCTGAGTAGCCATGGGTTTGATGTCCAGGGCTATGCGGATGATGTGGCTATCATAATCAGAGGCAAGTTTGATGAGGTCATTTCTGATCGCATGCAAAATGCACTCAATATAATATGGCAGTGGTGTTACCAGGAAGGGCTCAGTGTCAATCCAAGCAAAACTGTCATTGTTCCTTTTACGAGGAGAACAAAGCTTGCGCTTACAGCTCCCTCGTTAAACGGTACTACTGTTCCTTTTTCCAGCGAGGTTAAATATCTAGGGGTTATCCTAGATCAAAGACTGAACTGGAACCAACATTTGTTGAAAGTTCAAAATAGAGCCATCAAGGCTCTCTGGGCCTGTCAAAGACTCTATGGGCGTACTTGGGGACTACAACCAAAAATGATCTACTGGTCATTTCTTACAATCATTAGGCCTATGGTCACCTACGCATCGGTTGTATGGTGGCCTAAAACTGAGCAGAAGACAACGCAAACCTTATTGAATAGGTTCAGCGTGTAGCCTGCATCGGTGTTACGGGCTCAATGAAGTCATGTCCAACCGCGGGGGTGGAGACACTTCTAGGACTGACACCGTTACACCTGCATATTAAAAAGGACGCTGCAAGTATGGCCCTGAAAATGCAGGCGGAAGGAAATATCAAGCCAGGCAATATGGTGGGTCATATGGAAATCCTTAAGGAATTTCAGACAGACCCTACCATAGGAATGCCTTCCGACTGTATGCCAGCTAAACTGGACTTCCACAAATCATTCTGTGTTAGGTTACCTGGCCGGGATGTGTGCAGGGCAGGTGGACCATCATTTGAGCTAGGGTCCATGGTATGGTTTACAGATGGATCAAAAACGGAAGATGGGGCGGGGGTAGGAATACACGGGAGTGGCACTACCCTCTCGAAGTCCTTGGGTACCAATGCCACCGTTTTTCAAGCAGAAGTACATGCTATAGAACTTTGCGCTAGGATAGGCATAGCAAAAGGCCTAAACGATGCAAAGATTTATATTGTATCAGACAGCCAATCAGCCTTAAAAGCTCTTACGTCTTGTACCGTTGAGTCAAGGCTGGTATGGGATTGTCTGAAGGTTATTAAACATCTGGTAGGCTCAAATAAGGTAACACTTATGTGGGTGCCAGGTCATACTGGAATCGAAGGAAACGAGGCAGCTGATGGCCTCGCCCGTGAGGGTTCTGCCTCTCCATTTTTTGGACCAGAACCCTTCTGCGGTGTCACTAAGGGACACCTTAGAGCAGCGGTAAAACGCTGGGAGGATGTTCAAAAGTCCTCCTACTGGCGCAGACTTCCAGGTTTACGGCAGGCGAAGAAATTTATATCACCTTCGTCTGTCAGGGTTAAGGAGTGTCTTGAACTTAGAAAACCTGAGTTGAGGCTGCTTACTGGCTTCCTCACAGGTCATGTCCCCTTAAGGTATCACCTTAAGAAGATGGGCCTAAGTACGACAGATGGATGCCGCTTCTGCGGTCTGGAAGCGGAATCAGCGGAACATGTTCTGTGCCATTGCCAAGCCATTTTCCAGCAAAGACTGCAACATCTAGAAGGGAGAACAATGAGCCCGGATAGTATGTGTCTTGTACCGGCCAGTAGTATTGTCAGATTCATTAAGAGCCTGAATATTGACTGGACGGATAATTAAGTAGGGTCCAGCACAATAGATCTTTTAGGTCACGGTGCGAGGTGGCTTATCGTCCACATGGCCCTCCAGTAAATAATAATAATGATTATTGACCAAGACTTGGTCACAGGGAGATGTTAAAATATTTTCGACTGAATAAACGGATTTGAAAAATCGCACTTGAGATTCTTCACCACAGCTTTCCAAATTCCACCAAAATGTGGAACGCTATAGGTGGATTAAAGTGCCAATTGACCTTTTCTCTTAAAAGACAGTCAGAGATTAAATTGTTATTACGTTTTAACATTTTATACCAATCAATCAGCATTTTATTAGCATCGATAAAATTGGAGCCGCAATCACTGAAAATGTCACTACATAATCCTCGGCTCGCCGTCAATCTTTACCACGCTGCAATAAACTCATCTGTTGTAAGGTTCTTCGCCACTTCAATATGTACCGCTTTCGAAGCAAGGCACACAAATATACACACATAAATCTTAGTGGGCCGGTGTCCCCTTCCTATCTTATGATATGCCATAAATAGTCCCGCATAATCAACACCTATTTTCAAAAAAGGCCTCGTCAGTTGCACATGGTGTTCGGGTAAATCAGACATTAATTGCTTCTGTATTACTGGCTTAGACATTCTACATTGGATACAACGTTGACATATTGACCGAATTAGTATCCTGCCGCCGATAATAAAAACCTTTGCTTTAAAATGCCGTTGAGTAATGCGTCCCCGCATGCCGATATTGAACGTGACACTCTTCAACCAGTTTTCTTACAAGCTGATATTTTTTCGGTAAGATTATTGGGTGTTGAACGTTGTAGTCGATGATTGCATGAGTCAACCTTCCGCCAACCCTAAGGAGCCCTTGTACATCAAAAATTGAATTTACATTTCGTAAACAAGATTATTATTATTATTATTGGGGGGGGCCATGCGGGCGATCAGCCACTTCGCACTGCGACCTAAAAGATCTATTGTGCTGGCCCCTGCTTAATTATCCGTCCAGTCAATATTCAGGTTCTTAATGAACCTGACAATACTGCCTCCCGGTAAGTGATACATACTATCTGGGCATATTGCTCTCCCTCCTAGATGTTTACTACAGCATGTAGTTCCGCTAGAAAGACGGTAGCATTGGAGCTCAAGGACCTCGAGAGGGTTGTGCCACTCCCGTATATTCCTACTCCTGCCCCGTATTCCGTTTGATTTTACTCTTACGAGTTGCTGGGAATTGCAAGTCACCTGTAGGTCACCCAGCTTTACTACAGGAAGGCTAAAAATAAAACTGGAGGGTGCCTGGTATCCAGAGTCCGCATATTTTTGGCTGATTAACCTATCAACCATTCATCTTTCGGCATATGCTGTTCCACCTTAGATTAGGGTTTTTTGTCAAGGTTTTCTCCTTTAGCGCCGTACTTTGGCCTGTGCCAAATGGCCTAAAATGTGCCAAGTGGCCTTAGTTACCAGTGGTTGCCACGAGGAGGCAGTACGTACACTTGCGAATTGTGCACAGGTTACCCCTTACACAATTGTACCCATCACGCAGCTGCCTAATGACAAGACCAGAACAGCTCACGTGATGCGCACCCTACTGGAAGGTTACGGAGCTGGTAGATTAATCTACTCAACTTTGATCCCCCCTCCAATAGACGCCAAACCACCTTCGTAAACAAGATTGTCGCTTAACTTCTTGGTTTTTCTTCAATCTTCCTATCTCTTCATGAAAATACTCATTTTGAATGTACTTAAATACGACGTACACAGCATGATAAATATCGTTTCTCCTAATTTGATGACTTCAAATCGATTGTGGTATGGTTGCGTTTATCGCCAATAATTTGATTCGAGCGGCAATCTTGACTATTGTTTGAAATCGTGATAACCGCTGCGACAGTTGGGTCAACCAATTAGTGAGAGGGGCTGGTTGTTATATACTTGTTTCGGCAATAACGTATGATGTTCTGACAGCCAAGAAGACCCATTCCACCATAACTGTGATCGATTCAAAACTTCTGGTGTTGTACCTCTGGAAACCAAATTTACAGGATTGTCGCCCGATGGCACATGATTCCAACAATTTCGACTGATGAAATCCAAGATCAACGCCGTATGTTTTTCCCCAAAAATTTCCTTTCTACTGGGGTATGCGGACAGCCAATCTAGCACGATCGTTGAATCTGACCCAACTGTTATCGTTGTTATTTAGTTCAGATCTTCATTCACAATCTTCAACAATTTGAGGCTTTACGGGTAAACCCAATACTTTTATCATATTAGTTTGTTCAGTGTATATCTTTAAGTGATGTTCCCCAATTAATAACATAGGTATATCCTCCAGTAACTGCTTGCTATTGGACAGCCATTTGCCCATAGTCATTCTGTACCTTGCTAATATTGTTTGAACATCTCGTTTCAAATTATTGACTTCACTAATCGAAATTTCACCACTCATTAAGTCATCTACATACATATTCCGCTCGATTTCTCGTGCAGCTAATGTATACTTAACTCGACTCTTGTTTGCGATTTCCTTTATAGTTCTTGTTGCTAAGAATGGGGCTGGTTTCATACCATATGTAACCGTGATCAGCTCAAAATGTTTTAATGGGTCACTGATGTTTCTCCGTCAAACGATTCTTTGCCACCTGCGGTCGTCTTCTGCTACCAGAATTTGGCGGTACATCTTTAGAATGTCGCTGGTAAATACATATTTATGCATTCTGAATCTGAGTAAGATTGAATACAAACGATTGCCTCTGGAATCCTTCGTTGACGCATCAAATACCACTCTAATTTTCTTATAATTGTTTATTTCCTTTACGATACCATGTTGTGGAATATAATACCCGTGTTCTACAGTTTCTTCATGTCAGAAGACGCATCTGATTTAATTCTAAGTACTGGTCCATGAATTGTTGATATAAAGCCTTAAATTTGGATCCTTCACAAAACGTTTCTCTAAAGCAGAGAACCTTGAGATCGCATGATTGGATGAGTTTCCTAAGACGCTTGGAGATTCCCTAAAGGGTAGTCGCACTACAAATCTACCGTCTGAATTTTTCGTCGTCGTTTCCTTATACAACGATTCGCACGCTTCTTCTTCTTATGTTAAATGTGATCCCTTAGTTACTGCATCGATGATTCAATTTCCGCTAGAGATGTCAGACTAGTTACGTTATAGTTATTTGAGTTCACATATAAGTTTTTAGTAACCACCGATCCGAATTTGTTGTTTTGGGCCAATACCCCTCTATATATAATAATGAATGATTCCTTTCTCCACACAGGGTGCATCTACTCCTCATTAAGCATCTGAACACAGGATGATTGATGTTTAAGCAATTAAAACATCTCTGTTCAGATTGGATAAATTTCCTTCTTGAATTGACATCTAATTGTTTAAATGTGTTAGACTCAAAAAATGTCATTTTTTCAAAATTTCATCCGATGTGTCTAATATTTGACGGATACCAATTACATTTGACGTGTGTACCGGTTCTTGCTCAAAAAATGCTGTGACAAATATCCGCTTAGAAATTGGAATTTTTGACTTGGCGATAAATTCGGGCGATCGTGTATATTTGAGCAAAACAGATCATAGAAATTATGCCACTCGATGTAGTTTCTTTCAAAATTTGGTACCACTTGTTACGACTGGCATACGTCTCCACTTCATACAGAGGAAAAAGAAATTTTTTTTGCGAAAATTCCAAACGCTCAAATAATTTGAAATTTTTCTATCGTTATAAAATACCATGACCACCATGGTGTTTATACCTATGCTCGCTTTTATGATTTCCGAATTTAAATCCAATGTTCCCTTCGATTGTTATGTAAACATATTTTAAATATTTTTTTCATTTACTTGTTTTCTATATTGTCATGTACAAACATATATATCTCTTGCGAGTTGGTGTGTGTACATGTATTATGTAGTATGAGATGGAATATTTGCGTTATTACAAAACCAACAAAAATGTTTATACATTTGTATGTAATGTATAAACATTTTTAAATAAATGTATAAACATTTTTGTTGGGTTTGGTTATTAAAATATTCAATCTGGAATATTCTATTTTTCTTTCTGGTATCATTGGCTTAAATTAACGCGTGATATTTGATCTGAATGGGGGTAGAACCGATCGGTGTATTACACATGAATCCGATGCGGCTGTACAGATAAGTATGTACATGTGTTCGTCGTCGTTGTTCGTCTTATTCGTTGGATTTGTGTACATAAAAAAAAAAACAATATACATGTCAATAAAGATTTTACAATAATAAAAAAAATAAAATAAATAAATGATGAACGATGGGCACAAATGCAACGAGTGAGACGAACAGCGATGCGAAGTAGAAAATAGAAGGGGGAAATTTTCTGATTTTTTTTTGGATGTAAAAATTTTTTTTTGGATTGAATAGTCTAGTTTTGATTTTTGCTAAGTTGAGTCTCGTTTAAAAAAAAATAAAAAAAAAAAAAAAACAAAAAGTTAGTTCTGATATTTGATCAAGAACAAGAAAAATTGATCAAAAAAAATTCTTATTCGATACGGTCTGAATTGGACCAATTTTTTTTTTTTTTTTGTAATATAATACTAAATTTTGATTACCAATTTATTGTAATAAATTAATATAAACAAAAAATTTTTTTTATGAAGTTGTAATGATACAATATAAAATTCAATTTTCAAGTTGTTGGTACACTATTTAAAATATGTAACGGAGTTGAATAAAGCACGCACACTAATAAGACAATTAGTGGCGATATTCAACAGTTTGAATGTATAAATTTAAATTTGAATAAAGACTGAAGTTAATATTATCAATTTTATAAAAATAATGAGAATTTTAATTCTGTACCATATATGCAAAAAAACAAATAATAAAAATAAAAAAATATATATATAAAAATCTGTTTTGAGTTGGTGGTTTTTTTTTTTGTGTGACGAACATTGCGAGTGACCTTAATATTGGGTGATTTAAGCAACAACAAAAAATTTTTTCCTGTTATGAAAATGTTTCCTTCACCATATAAAGTTGTTTTAAATCATATCAAAGTGCTAATTAAAAGAACATAATATTCTATTGTGGTATAAATAAAATGAAAATAAATAAACAAACAAAAAAAAAAAAAAAAAATAAAATAAAAAATATTTATAAACCCGAAAAAGTGATAAAAAGGAAACTGGAAAAACAAAAACAAAAAAAAAAAACAAACAGAAACCACAAAATTATTTTGAAGCTGTATTCTCGTCCGTGGGGGCAGGCCATTTTTTAAGAGGGGGATCCTGCGTCGGCGCTGGTTGCGGTTGGTCGGACGGGCCTTTAAAACAACAAGGTAAAACAATTAAGGGATAAACAATCTGGCTAAGTAAATTTTAGTTGCTTAAGTTTGTAACAGGTTGTTTCTCCTTTCTATTTTCATTATATTGTACATATATTACTATTTTTACCGTTTGTTTTCGGCGTTTCGTGGTAGTGCACCGATTTGGTGAAAACCCCACTCAGAGCAATTATTGTCAGGTTATATTTTTTTTCCGTCATTTTGATTGATTGCGTTTGGAATTTCCGTTTTTTCTCTTCGCTTCTGCTCGGCTGTCCGTTTTTGGGTGTGGTTCAACCCCATAACGGTTCATTTTTTTTCAGGTATTTTTGTGTTTTCCTTAATTTTCTTAAAACAGTGATAGTGAAAGTGAAACTTAACATTAACGTAGAATTAGTTTTAACGTAATTTATCTTGTTTAATTTTAAATTTTTTCTCTTTTACCATAACCTAAAATTTTTTCTTTGAATTTCTTACTGTAGTGTGCTACGCCGCACCATGTGCGTGTAAACAAATAATTGATCGGATGATGTGGGGTGTGGTCATGTGATGGGTCGGCCCTTTTCCACCCTTTTCCGTGCGTGCCGTTCGTTCCTCCAGGACAGGCTGTGCTGGAGGGCGGCACGCCATATGAGTTGATCGCGTCGGGGTGACAGTCTCCGTTCCGGGGGATTGTCGCTGGGATTGTCATGCGGGCGTCCTTCCCTCATAAATGGCATCGGTAGCCGTCGCGACTGGGAAACAGCATCCCAGTAGGCGGGCCGATGAGGGGAGGCCCGTGTGGCAGTCACGGCGGTGATCGCCTGGGATTGAGACGGTCACTCCGGATCGATCACTCCCAGCTTATCATTTTCTTTTGCCGCTGAGGCCGTGGCAACTTAATTTTAATTTCCTTTGTCCCTCCAATTTTATTGTTATGCGGTTATTCAAGCATGAGTGTATGTCTGAAAACCCCACGCCGCACTGTGAGCTCTAGCCAGCTACTACATCGCATCAGACCGCTATATTCATGTCTGCTAACGTAATCCCTTGGGGATTGCGTTACACACTGCCTTGGGTAATCGAAGCTCTTGGCATTGTGTAAGTTGTGTTGCATTTAAAGTTTCGGTCATGTTGACAACTGTTTGTACCTCCGAATGATTTCTAAGCCATGACCTTAATTTTGCTTCTGCGTTGTAATATATTGTTTCGCATTTCAGTACATCCGATAATTCTCTCTCAGGATTTGTACTGATAATTTCCATATCAAGTGACCTCAATTGCTGTGATATTTCACAAAGATCCGTTAGTCGAACCCTAACAGCATCGATGAGTTCATCATTTGTTAAATTTTCGACGAAATCATGTATTCGCGCAATTTTTTCGTCGAAAGCGTTTCTTTATATTAAACGGGCTTTTAATTTTTTGTCTGCCATTTTCCCATATGTATGACACTCGATCTCTATTGCACGATACGATCAATTATTTTTGTATGTATTGCACACTTAACTTATATCACAATCGCGGTTCGTTAATTATTATTGTTTTATTATGAGTATGTATTATATAATTCTAGGTTGTTTATTACACTCTCCGACCAATCACACTACCCTTTAGTAAACTTTTGCTCTGATTGAATATTAATTCGACCACGTTTTTAATTTTAATTTTATTATGACCCATAGTTTACGTATCTTTAACTGAACGGGTCAATCCAAGTTGTAATAAATCGAAACTGTAAAATAACCACGCTCTGCTATCATGAATATGGGAATTACAAAACGGACATAAAACACCGTTTGCAATTTTCTACAACAAATTTTGTTTGATTTTAATTTATTAACAAATATTTATTATTTTGATGCTGCTGATTTCCACACGATTTTAGCTTGCCTTACACATACTGACCCGCTTCTTTATTTGTTACCTGCATTATATTTAGTTTGACGTACAAAATGAAATCATCGTAGCGCACCAAGATGCTCTCTGTCACCTGCTCCGTGAATTAATTAAGGTTCAGTGGTTAAAGTTGTTATTGTTTACAAATTTGACAAATAATTACTTAATGACCACTCTAAACAATACAAGATAAATTATACAATTAAAAATATAATTAATTAAATTTAAACTACAATTGACATTTCTTATTCTCAGGTACTGATCACGAATCAGCTACATATTAGAATAACATCAGCTCAACTCAAAAACCTAAAAATCTCGCCAATGTCTGTGTTAAGTAATGACTCAGAGTACTGTACCAATAAATGAATGTGTAGTGAGAATGTGTGTTTTATTTGTTCATGCGGGGCTGATCGATTCTTAAACTACCAAATGCGTTAACACCTATCAATTTAACTGGGAGGAAAATTTCCATTTAGAAAAATTAATCCGGCCCTAGTCACCTTCACCTGGAACAAAAATATATATGGGAATATCGAAAAATATGAAAAATAATGAAGGCATAATATGTATAGGACCAAAATTCAGAATGTGGTTTTAAGCAAGAAGGCGTTCTGTTAATATTTGAGCTACATTAAATCTCAATTTGTCTTAATGAGTCGGCATTTTACAAATCCGGAGTTAATTAAATTGTTTGAAATGCTACAATCTGTAAATAAATTAGCTAAATATCTCCATCCTTCAAAACATTTATTATTTGTAAATAATTTATATTTTTAGAGTTAATTATGTAGATATCAATCAAACAAAACAAAAACTTGTTTTGTATTAGTAGGCAAAATTGAAAATTAATTAAGTGTAAATAACGTTAATAATGAACTATATTTGAGGCTGAAACGCCATCATTGGCAAAAGTATTCAAGTTTTATGTTATGTGAATGCAGATTAATAAATAATTTCACCAGATTTACCTCCCAGTTGGAAAAATAAAATAATTCATTTCCGGATGGTTGAGAATTTAGTTTGCTGTAAAATGTTGAGACCAGTTTTTCCGACAGCATAATATTAGGTAATCTTGTAATCAAAATATGCTTTTTAAATATATACTTCTCGTACATAGATAAATAATTGCATAACAATGGATAATTTCTTTTTAATAATAAATTAATAATTATAGATTATGTCTATCTTAGAGGTTTTCATTTAAATACAAAATTTTCTTTTCTATTGCGCTTTTAGGGTTTATAAATTTCGTTTTCAATCAAACTGACCATAGTACACCAGCAAAAAACAATTCCTTTCACTTAATATAGAATATTCATGTGCAAACGCAATTCACACCAAAAATTCGACCTAAATCTAAATTTTATATTTATTTAAATTTAATGGTTTTATATTTTTATGTGTAGACGCAAAAAAGAATTGACAATTTCCGGTAAAATCTTATAAATAAATTACACAACAAACTATTTTAATTATACCTACATATATATAAATAATCCATGTCGTAATTTAGTATTTTAAATTATAAATTTTCGGGTAAAAGTAAAATCCTAGAATTACATTTAAATCATTGCAGATCTGCAGAAGGACGGGGTCACATTAATCATTGTATTTAGGTTGTGGCAGATAATGGTGAGAAAATATTCATAAATTATTGTAAAATTATGTACTGTAAATTATAAATAGAATTCAAATGTTGAAGACAATAAAGATTTTTTTTTTTTTTTAATTCTTCTGCACATGTTTACCCGTACAATTAAAAACTAAAACTAATTTATGTAACATTAATAACACTGCAATAAAAATATGGTATAACTTGATGTGGAATAACACATGACTTTGCCATTACTCTTACCTTAAATAATTAACTTAATCCAAACGAAGATATCAGATTAGCAAACCGTTCTCGGGTATGGATTATAAATACTTTCCGTACTATTTTGTGGGAAAGTAATAAAAAAAAACTGTAAAATATGTTGATTAACTATGCTTGTTAATTTAATTTATTTATGATTTATACGTTCAATGTTAGTTTTAAAGTAACGGTGTTGCAAAATAAAATTAATATGACAAATTACGAATATTTCAATTAATAAGTATTGGTGGTTAAAACATATTCTGCTTAGGATGAAATAATACGCGATACGCTTCCGTATTATTAATGAATCCATCGCATGTTCAAATAATTGTAATGTTCGCGCAAATTTTAGGAAACTTTTAGATTGGCTGCTAATTAAAATATAATTTATTAACTAATCGTATATTAAATCCAGTTTCACGACTAATATACAGAATATATTTAATTGACAACATCCGTATACAATAAATTCGATTCAATAAATAATTATTTTATAATGTACAATCGACTTTATTATTTACCTTCAACTTATATAAAGAGTGAAACTTATGTATTTAGTTCTAAATGATTTTTTTTTTTTTAGAATAATAATTAATGTCTTTTTGCGCGAATTGTTTTGTCTGTATCGAGATACAATTAAGAAGACCAAGGTACTTAGATAGACCAATCAATTATGTGGTGTGCAATTTTTTTTAATACTGATCTAAATAAATAATTGTAAAAGACATTAATCATTGTGTCCTTCTAATTCTTATTAGTAACAGTATAAGATTTTAAATAAATACATTCATGTTCTAATTTAAATAATTTTATAAACAAAAAAAGCAGTCCTGCTTAATTTAAAGCCCGCGATCCACTAGTCTTTTTTAGAAATACTATTCAGAATACCTTTGCAATAGAAGTTAGTTTAAAATTTGAAATCTTTGTCGGTCTACTATTTTGTCTGTATTCTATTTCATCATCTCGAGAAGTAAAGGGTTTAAATTTCCAATAAATTTGATCATTCACAAAATATCAACCGAGAAGACTATTTATTGATTTTTCTACTCTTAAACAAAAAATCAAAATTAGTAATGACTAAAGAGAGGAATAATTTTAAGTTAAAAATGTAATTGTTTTTTATATGTTTTGAAACATTCGACTTGAGCGGAAAGAACAAATGATTGGGTGTACAAATAAATTTCCGAACTTTTTAGATAGGTGTCGTTAGTATCACTGCTTGCAAATTATTCAATCGGGCAATACATGTTTTTTGGAGGTTAGATGTCAATCTTGAAAAATTACTAGTGACATTTGTTCAAAGCGTAAACAACAATTATTTTCATGTAATTGAAAATGTCGAATTTTGTGCTAAAAAAACAACATTTGCGGGAAGTTTTACTTCATTATTTTTTGATGAAGAAAAGTGCAGCGGAAACAAATCGTTTGCTTGTGAAAGTTTACGGTGTTACGGTGAACATGCTCCATCGAAAACAACATGCAAAGAGTGATTTCAACGATTCAAAGTTGGTGATTTTGACGTAAGAGACAAAGAACGTGAAGGCAGACCAATAAAATTTGAAAATACAGAATTGGAAGAATTGCTTCATGTGGACCCTTGTCAGACTGAAAAACAATTGGCAGAAGAATTGAATATTACCCAACAATGTGTTTCGCAACGTATACATGCAATGGGATTGGTTCAGAAGCTGGGAAATTGGCTGCCACACAAATTGAAAGAAAGCGACATGGAACGTCGGAAAACCATGTGCAAATTGTTGCTTCAACGACAACAAAGGAAGGGGTTTTTGCATCGGATCATAACTGGGATGAAAAATGGATCTATTATGACAATCCAAAGCGCAAACCAGCGTGGGTCAAGCCAAGTGAACCAGGGCCGTCGACGCCAAAACCAAATATCCATGGTTCGAAGGTGATGCTTTGTATTTGGTGGGATATGAAGGGTGTCGTCTATTATGAGCTGCTGAAAGAGCGTGAAACCATTACGGGACAAGTTTATCGACGAAAACTGATGGCTTTAAAGCAAGCTCTAGCTGCAAAACGTTCGGAATGGGACAAAAGGCACAATAAGATTATTTTGCAACATGACAACGCTAGGCCACATGTTGCTATATCTGTCAAAAATTACTTGGACAGGCAGAACTGGGAAATTCTACCCCCCCCCTGCCCCCGCCGTATTCACCGGACATTGCTCCTTCTGATTACCACTTGTTCCGGTCGATGCAATCAGCCCTGGCACAGCAGCATTTCACTTCATATTAAACGTCAAAAAATGGGTCGATGACCGGATCGCCTCGAAACCACCAGACTTCTTCCTTCGGGGAATCCGTTTATTGCCTGAACGATGGGCGAAGGTTATAGTTTCCGGAGGAGCATACTTTGAATAAAACCTTCTTTCATTTTCTACACAAACTAATGTCTTTTATTTCAGTAAAAAAGGTCGGAAATTTATTTGTACACCCAATATAATAATTACTCGATAATTTAAACTCATTCCTAAATGTATAACAAAAATATTTCAAGAACAAAACATGGGAAAAATATCTATATTGCGCTAATTTTAAATCCCGCCTTCTTACTAAACATTGAATAAAATGTATCGATCAATATGTCATCTGCATAATACTTACTACCGAATAACCTTTCAACGACGTTCAACAAGTTTTCCATCCCAATTATGATTCATATATTTTTGGGGCTCAATTTATTTTCACTTTTAGTCTTCTTAAAACCGCCGCCGCCTCTTTTTGCTCTCTAGACCGTGTCTAAATTATCTGAGCTGATTGCAAATAATCATGAGATCCCGGGAAGTGAAGTTTGTCCTATATTTATCCTAAAAACACAAAAACAACAATTCGTGTGCTGGTATGTGTGAAAATGTAACATTTAGGCGTTTATTGGGTGATAAGATGTAGGCCTAATTTAAGTACTGACCAACTTAAAGATTTTTGCATTAGATTTTAGACACCCAAATAGAGATTAATATATACGGACCGGGAGCACACAACATACCTCAAGTTGGCAAGCTCTTTGGCGTAATTCTAAACGCATTTAAAGGCATTGCTCATCGGATTCCTTTATTGGACGAAAAGATTTAGGCCCAATTTAACTACTAACCAACTATTAGAATTTTGGCTTGGATTTCAGATACCCAAATAGAGATCAATATATACTGACTGGGACCACACACCATATTTCCCGTTGACGAACTTTGACTTAATATTAAACGCATTTATAGGCATTGCTCGTCGGACTCTTTTATTGAGTGATTAGATATAGGCCTAATTTAGCTACTTACCAACTTTTAGAATTTTGGCTTGTATTGTAGATTCCCAAATAGAAATCAATATATACGGACCACACAACGTACCTCAAGTTGGCGAACTTTTTGGCGTAGTACTAAACGCATATTTATAGGTATTGCTCATCGGATTCCTTTATTGGTTGATGAGATGTAGGCCTAATGAAATGACTGATCAACTTTTAAAGTTTTGTCATGGATTTTAGATGTAGGCAGGGGTGTGTCCTGTTCAAGATGTAGGCCTAATTTAAATACTGACCAACTTTTAGAATTTTGTTGTGCATTTCAAATACGCAAATAGAGATCAATATAACTCACTCCATACACCATATTTCTAGTTTACGAACTTTGACGTAATACTAAGCGCATACTAAGCGTAATTATGGGTATTGCTCATCGGATTCCTTTATTAGGTGAAGAGATGTAGGCCTAATAAAATAACTGACCAACTTTTAGAATTTTGTCATGGATTTCAGATACTAAAATAAAGATAAATATACAGGGTGAGTTTTTAAAAAATGCCAGGCTTTTATCTCGAGAACGGTGCTAGATAGGAGAAAATTACTTATAATGAAAATGATTAAGTGTCGAGGGGGACATCGGATGGTGACCTCCAATTCGATCTTGACTTTGAAGGTCAAATTGAATTTTTCAAAAATTGCTATTTTTGACCCTGGATTCGGAAGATCGCAAAATTATATGTTGAGATGGGAACTTTAGGCTCTTCTTTTGAATGACTTTCAGATGTTAATTCAAGGCCAAATTACTGAATAATAAGAAATAATCAGCAAATAATGAATTTTAATGCGGAATACACCAAGACAATACTAACTTGGTACTTTAGGTCGTGGTTCTAACAACTTTAAATTAAGTCATTCCGCATTAAAATTCATTATTTGCTGATTATTTCTTATTATTTAGTAATTTGGCCTTATCTGAAAGTCATTCAAAAGAAGAGCCTAAAGTTCCCATCTGAACATATAATTTTACGATCTTTCCGAATCCGGGGTCAAAAATAGCTATTTAGATTTAAAAAATTTAATTTGACCTTCAAATGACCTTGAAGGTCGAAGTCAAGATCGAATTGAAGGTCACCGTCCGATATCCTCCTCGACACTTAACAACTTTCATTGTAAGTAATTTTCTCCTATCTAGCACCGTTCTCGAGATAAAAGCCTGGCATTTTTTAAAAACTCACCCTGTATATAAACGGACTACCCACCGAGTATTAATGAACAGTAATAAAGTGTCCTGTATGGAGATATTTTCATGAAAATGTCGACCGGAAAGTGGAAAATACCTTGTATTTCGTGCTAATTGTGTTGTTATTAGCATCCCACTAATGTGCATACAGCCCTTTCTTTGCATTTTCTCCATCATTTTCTTTCTTGTATTTGACTTATCAAGAGATGGCCAACACACTTACTCTTTATATAATAAAACAAGATTTACCTGTGCCTAGATTATTGTCACAGGTTTCGTTTTCCCAGACGTTTACCTAACTATAGGATATTGGACTTATTCAGATATAGCTAAGCCCTTTGTTACCCTTTAATTACCTAACAGTAGGATTTGAATTTGTCCAAAATTTCATCATTTCTATGTCCTAATTTAGGGGTGGCATGTACTAGAACGAGTAATTCGGACAGATAATAAATATATGAGAAAACCTTATAAGTGTTTTTAATACTACTCCAAAGTTGAGTGATTAATGAAATGTGGGACTGGTGCAGTCCAGGCTAAATTTGAGCGGGTAGAATTCATTAAAACTTCATAAATCAGCGTGGTTGAACAGATATTACCGTTATCTAATTCCACTATCAAGGAAACCGATGAGAAGGTGGTACCGTTATTTGGTCCTAGTATCAAGGAAACCAATAAAAAAATCTGAAACTGTGTTTAGAATTGCTCTAAAATTTTGCGCCTATAATAGAATCTTGGACTTAAAATAAGACGAACTCAATACAGCCACATTTTTTTTGTATTTTGAAACATTTAGTTTAAACTTCACATCTCTATATAGACGTGTGAAGTTTTTCCTAAAATAATATTTAGGAGAAATTTAGGATAAACTTCACTTGGATTGAAATATGTGGAAAGTAAGAAACAGGAGTGGTAAATTTCTACCAAACTTGTGTCGAACAAATTTCCAAAAATTGTAAATTTCTTCAAAATTTACTTGTCTTACTTGGCAAAATTAAATGTTGTCCTCTGTTTCTAATGACGGTATGACCTTTTCTTCTAAAACTTCATCCAATGGCGTAACTAGTTACCAGCAGCCGTGGTGGGACCACAGTTATAGGGGCCGATGAGATTTATCAAGCGTTCGAATATTAATCCAAAGTCTAGATTAGATAAATAGAAGCACAGATTAAGCTTAAAGTAGACCACCTTCTCAAATTGGCAAAACTGGACATTTTTATAAAATTTTTAAGAAATTGCTAAACTTCTATGAAATGAAAGCTTCCAAAATCAAAGGATAACGATTTTAGTGTTTTCTGGATTGATTTATTTGTAATATACATTTTGCACTCCAAGTTTACTACTTTTGCGCTTTAAATTTAACCTTTTACAATTCAAATTAAGCATTTACTCAAACAAATTCAACCATTTACAAAACAGTTTTTGATTAGAAAAGGTTAAGTTTGATTTGCGAAAGACTGAAATTTCTTTTGCAATAGGTTAAATTTGATTTGAAAAAGGAGGCTATTACCAGCCTGTTTTGATGCTAAGCAGCTTGCAAAATATTATTTTGATGTTCATAAAAATCAAAAAGAAATTGTTGAAACCTTCTTCTTACAAAAAAATATATTTCCTTCATTAGGAGCGCCTTTGTCTTTAGAAAGGGGATCAACGGATACGTGATCCAAACCAGTCTGCAGTCAATTAGCGCTCGTTCGACTTATAGTTTCTTATTTACCGGATCTTTTTATTACCGGTAAACGGTAAATAAGAATAAACCCGGTAAAACCGCTTGAAAAAATGCAAATGCCAAATAAATTTCGCAATTAATGGTGTTTTTTCGGTTGTTTTGGTGGGGTTCTTCCGATTTTAGAAATTCCCATCACTTCCCAATTTCATATCCACTTGTCTCGGCGGTGTTTCGAAACTGCCAGGTAATTCGAGATTTTCGAGATTATTCGATTATAGTTCGATGTTAGATGTTACTCAAGAATCTTAGAGCCTATATTCTAAGAAAATGATTGTTCGATATTTACCAAATTATCCAATACTAAAATATTGCAAAATTTTTATAGGCTTTTCGAAATTTTTCAGTAATATCCAGATTTTTCGGGATTATTGATTTTGTTCGAGACCACATAATTTAGAGATTATTCAAATTTTTCTGAGATTGTTCCGTGTTATATTCTAGATTTCTTAAGTTTTTCGACATTTCTAGGATTATTCGAGATTGCTAAAGATTTTCAAATCTATTCGAATTTGCAGAATTATACATATAAATCTAAATCGTAATATTAGTAATTTTTCGAGAATATGCCAAAATTTCGATATCTTTTCAATTTTCTAGGCTATTTGAAATTACTCAAGAATGTCCAGGTTATTTACGTTTTACATGGCGTTGATTAGCCTGTATAAGATTTCCTTTGGTTTTACATACTTACGGATGATTCGATATTTGAGAACTTTCAAGAATATTCAAGACGTATACTTTGAAAATTCGACATTTTTGAGTCGCCTTAGCACTGAGTTGCAAGATGCTACGTTTTATTTGAGAATAATTGCGTTCTGTTTCGTCTGGTGTCGAAATCGGATACTTTTATATAGTGCAAAGCTTAACAATAGGAAGAAATAAGTTTTAACTAAGAGCTTTACTTATTCATAGGTACAAGAACTATTTTAAGGAGTCCAAGAAAAATTTTGCGGTGGCCCGGAATTTCTAGTTACGCCACTGACAACGTCAGGCCAATATTTTCCAGCAAACATTAATTCTTCAGTTGCTCACGAGAAATAATTTCAACCAATTTAAAATCGTGAAATTTTTCCACAATTGAGGCACTATCATCTGTTATGCCATTTAAAATATAATGCGTTTTGAAATGTGCCATAGTATACCATATGCTGTAGTGTACCTACCATAAGCCATTTGGAAATATGCCGTTTTGAAATATGCTATAGTGTACCATATGCCGTAGTGCACATACATATGCCGTGTTGAAATATGCCACAATGTACCTTATATCGTAGTGTACCACATGCGGTTTTGAAATATACCGTTTTGTCACATTCCGTAATGAAATATGCCATATCGACCTTGACCCCCAATTTTATATTTATGGATTTTACGCGATTGCGCGAATACTAAATGTAAATAAAAACATCAGAAACAAAATTATTTGATCGTAATGAGGTTAATGAATTTATATTGTACGTTGAATTCACCATACCTCGGTAATAATGAGAGGGGATGAATGGTACTTACAATACAGTAAAATAGTGAAAACATTTAAAAACAGCGATTTTTGTACCTTTAGGTCAGGATATCCCAAAATTCTTACGTGAAAGGGCAATTCTGCGGACAAATTCTGATTCAGCATCGAAAAATACGCCTGAGATGACTATCCTTGTTTCTGCTCCTTTTACTGTCGACCAGTGTTATTATTTGGCCGTTTATCTCTATAAAATATGTCTCTAAAATCTGCCTTAGTATTTCGTGTTTAGACATTTTTTGATTTCCATCTCTTTATTCATTTTTATTATTTAATGGGTGTAGCTTTTTCATTTCCAGATACGTGTTATTGGAGGGCCATGCGGGCGATCAGCCACCTCGCACTGCGACCTAAATGATCTATTGTGCTGAACCCTACTTAATTATCCGTCCAGTCAATATTCAGGTTCTTAATGAACCTGATAATACTGCCTCCCGGTACGTGATACATACTGTCTGGGCTTATTGCTCTTCCTCCTAGATGTTTACTACAGCATGTACTTTCGCATTGGAGTCCAAGGACTTCGAGATGGTTGTCCCACTCCCGTATATTCCTACTCCTGCCCCGTCTTCCGTTTGATTTTACTCTTACGAGTTACTGAGAATTCCAAATCGCCTGTAGGTCACCCACGTTTATTACAGGAAAGCTATATAAAACTGGAGGGTGCCTGGTATCTAGAGTCCGCATATTTGGACTGATTAACCTATCAGCCATTCATCCATCGGCATATGCTGTTCCACCTTAGATTAGGGTTTTTTGTCAAGGTTTTCCCCTTTAGCGCCGTACTTTAGCCTGTGCCAAATGGCCAAAAATGTGGCAAATGGCCTTAGTTACCAGTGGTTGCCACGAGGAGGCAATACGTACACTTGTTAATTGTGAACAGGTTACCTCTTACACAATTGTACCCATCACGCAGCTGTCTAATGACAGGACCAGAACAGCTCACGTAATGCGCACCCTACTAGAAGGTTACGGAGCTGGTAGATAATTCTATTCAACTTTGGTCCCCCCCCCCCCCTCCAATAGACGCCAAACCACCAAAAACTATCTCAGATACTTCTTCATATAGTTTATTAACAAGCATACACTGAATCAATTTGAATGATGATAGGTGCGCTAGAGTTTGTGATCTGTTGAAACATTTTTTTTGATCGAGCGTTGTATTAGTTGGTTTAGTTTTTCCTCGACTCGATATAATCCATTTTGCAGCTCTGGAATCGGTGTCGATAATGTTTCGAAATTTTATTTTATTATTTTATTCCCGCTCGATTTTAAGGAGTTTTACCTGGTCATTCCCTAAGTTTTGCATTTGATCGTCTATATTTCCTGCATCGTCCGAATCCATAGTTCCGAACATAAACTTTGCTAGTTTTCATCACACGTCTACTATCCCTCTATTTTGTCTTTGAATTTGTAATATGTGCCATTTCAGTTCCTTCCGGAAGGCTTATATAGGTCGTTAGGGTGTTTTTTTGTTAGTTCGTCACATATTTCTTTCAGGTGTCCGTAACATCCTAGTAGTGATCTGAATATTTCATTTGGCTCCGGGATGTTTATTTGTGTTAATACTCGTACGTTTTTTGGCATAGATTTAGATCGTCAATTTTTTCACACTCCTTTGTTTTCCAGTTTTTGATGATGGAATGAATCTTCTGCGCTCACGATTATTAGTAGCTCTAGTACGGTGATTCTTCATTTTTGGTGGTGCCCCTTGTTTGATTCTGTTGTCTTTTTGTTACTTTAAGTGATATCGTGATCTATTAATCTATTATTGTCCTCTTTTATCTTTCTGTGGTTCGTTTGTATCGTGGTGTCTATCGGTGAGTCACACTAAGTCGTTTGCTCTTATATATACTCGTACATATGTCGTTTGTTTTCTTCTCTTAACGATCTTTTGTTGTGTACTATCTTCGGATTAATTTTTGTCTGGCAATTGCGTATGATAGTAATAGTCTTGCTTTCACTTCGGAAACATAGTCGTCATAGTTGTATACTGGTTCTGGTTCGTTTCTTGCAGTAGTAGGTGTCACTGAGCGCAATTTGAGGTACTGTTGTAAGATCTGAGGTATTTTTTTGGAGTATTGTGGTACTTCTCGAGTGCCCCGTTGGTTTCTGTGGGGTATGCTGTTGTATTTAAATGCTTCAGTTTAAGTAGTTTGCATATTTCCTTGAAATTTTTGCTCATGAAATGACTCCCTTTATCAGTGAAAATGTTTTCTGGGATCCCATGTTTTGTGATAAAGCTTTCACAAAACAGCTTTCGCTTCCGTATTTGCGTCTTGGTCTGGTATGGGAATTGCACAGGAGAATTTGGATAGATCGTCTTGAAATGTGAGGATGTAGTTGTTCCCTGCTTCTGTGGTCGTTAATGGGCCCACGATGTCAAATGATACTCTTTGGAATGGTTATTCTGAGGTGGTTGTAATTTGAAGTGGTACTTTAGTTTTTCTTTGGTTTTTGTTTTTCTTACATAGGTGACATTTCCTAATAAAACGGTTGATGTCTGTCAGCATGTTGGGCCAATGGTACAACATTTTAATACGTTTATACGTCCGCCATGTACTAGCGTGTCCACCTAATGTAAATTGTGCTACTCGTCCAGTATATGTTGTCGTTTTCTTTAATCTAATATACTACTGTGATTTTAGAGATAACCTGTTAGTCTACTATGTCTGTCCGTTCCTCCTTTGTTTCTTGGTTTATCTGTAATATTTCGAAATTATACTCGGAGAGCTTTAGATTCCATTTTAGTATTTTGTTTGGAATGTTGGTTAGGTTTGCCGTAAGAGGATTATGATCTGTGTTAATTGTGAATTGTGGGTAAACTTGTCATTATACAGCGCCTAGACTATATTTGCTAGCTCCGTTGTGATTATGAATGGTCGTACCATATCGGGGAATTTTAGTAATGGTAGGCTTGTTAAGCTAATTTTGGGCATGTTCGTTGCTTTGTGACAGTCTTCCGAGGATTGAAATTGGTACCTTTTCGGGTAAGTTTTGTTAATGGCTCAGCTATTAACGAGAAATTAAAAACGATTGTGGTTTCTCACGTATATTTCTTGGTTGAGGAAAGTTTTGCACCGCTTGTACAGTATTTGTGTTAGAATTTTTCCATCGAGTGTGATTAGGTAGCCTAAGAACTTAATTTCTTTTTTCAGGAACTGGCATTTAGCAGCCTTTAGTTTTATGTTGCTGTTCCTACACATATCGAAAACTTTTTTTAACTTATCATTGTGGTCACTTAAATTCCTAATATATATAATCACATCGTAAATGTATATGAAGCCTTTCACGCCTTGGAATCCACGCAAAATATTGTTTATGTCTCTTTGGAAAGTTGCTTGTGAATTCTTCAAACCGAATATGGGTGAATTCGAAATAAGGCCGAGAAAAACTGGGCGTGACTAAGTTGGTCGAGAATGTCATTAATATTCGGCAGCGGGTAAGCGGGTCTGAGCTAAACGATACAAATTTTTAAAAATTTGACCTAGATTGTCTGCAAGGTTGGCGAAGCAGTTTTAAAAATAAATTTTCATTTTCCATTAAATTGTGCTCTTTTATTAAAACTTTGTATCTTAAATATTAATTATATGTGTGCCAATAAAAACATTAACAGTCGTTACTTGATCATAAATAAAAATTAGAAGTAAAACACCGAAAAGCAGCAAAAAAAAGGGTACGAGAACTGAAAAAGGTTAAACATGCCTGAACTATATCAGTTCTATGTTGATCTAATAAAAACGATGTGAAAAATTTAGTTCAAGAACTGTTAGGGCGCGAAGCGCATTAAAAAAATTTTGCAACACGACACAAAATAAAAATGTCGCAACCAAAAAAAAAATAAAAAATAAAAAATGTTCTCATTACAACAAGCGCAATATATTGGCAAAACCAACAACATTAATCTTATATTTATATATGTAAGTCTTAATCAACGTAATATATAAACATACAATTAAATATTGAATAAAATTATTAATTTTTAATATAAGAGTATGCAGCAATTTCCTTCTTTTATGAATGTGATCGAATTTAAGACATTTTTACTATTTCTTATTACCATTATTATTATGTTTGTCTTATATATGGTATTACAAAACAGTTAATAATCGTGACTATATTAATATCATGCAGGTGATCATGATTTGTCAATAGGAATTAAAATGCAAATTTTCTCCTTAAGACTTTAGGTTAGATACATATATATTGTTAGGCAATTTATGTCCAAACGATTATGTAAGCGCACATTAAATTGCATGCGTCGTGTTTTATATTTATGTTTTGTAAATAGCTCCGAACAAAATATTTCGCGCTAATTAGCGACATACTTCATAATATATTCATTGATTTATTATTTAAATTACAATATATGTATGTATTACAAAATACAATGCTCCATCTTCCGCATTACACGATAGAAATAAAATCTTATCTATTATCTTATCATTCAAAAATTCAAGGCTTTGCGCAAAAAATCATCGTAATTTCAAATTCACGGCTTTTTTGCAATCGATATTATTCCGAGAATTGCCTTTAGGTGGGAAAAAAAAACTACAAACATACACAACATGCAATATTCCAATATCTTCTTCAATGAATTTTATATTTTGTTGTAATTTTAAATTTATGTGTGAATTAAATATTGTATGCACACAGCATAAAGCATATTCAAGGTGAAAAATGAATATTAAATTTGTGCTCAGCCGTAAGCATCGATGCCCTTTAATAAAATATTAAAACTGACCTTTAAAAAAATGTTTTTCATGTTATTTTAAGGTAATTTAATTTTAATCGACGTATTGGTGTTCTTCATTTGTACATAAAAAATTTTAATAATTAAATTAACGTGTTAAATAAGTTCATTAAAATAATGATTGCGATGATTGATTTTAATCGAGCAAAAAGGTGTGATACCGTCTTTTTCTTCTTCTACCGGTTTGCTCATAATTTATTCCAATTAAATCTGGGTTTAAAGATTATGGTAATTCTTATATTACACTAAACGGGGTATAATTAAAAATAAATAACTTAACTGGTTAGTTTATGTCATTCTTAGCCTATATATTTAAATAGCACGTAAGTTATTTAGAATTAATTAATAGTTTGTTGTAATTGTCAATCATTTTAACCATTTAGAATATAAAAAGCAAACTATTACATAAAAAAACATAAATATTATATTATTCAATTCATACATATAAAGCATAAAAAATATACGGAAATAGTTCAACATCGTAATCGCAACAACTCAGATAGAAAAATGACCAAAATCGGTAAATCTTATTTTTTTATTACGTATACGTACTTCCCGTGGGTGTTTTCTTTTTAGTCTACTATGTACAATATACAAATACAGATTCGATAATAGACTTATTTATAACAGTGAAAGTAATTGCAAATACAAAACAAAATATTTTCTTTTTTGAAATATGCAAAGTTTGAACACCCACTAATAAATCATTAGAAATCCATCACAGTATTAAATCCCATTAAATAGTTTAATCGGTTAATCGCTATCACGTTTGATTTTGTTTATAGGAAAAACCGAGCCGTACTTAAGTATTCCGATCACGCTATTTATAATTGTAAAAAAAACACCACTTTGGAAATTTAATCAGAATGAATATAGGTACTAACGATAATGAAATCATTCAATGACGGGTGCTGTACAATCGTTATTTGTGCATCTAATTTGTAAGATTTTTATAATCGTATATGTATAATGCGCCTTCATGGTAGAATGAAAATTTAAACTGGACTATGTATAGAGTAATTAATACTTTTACGAACGAAGTATTTTTGAAACGTCAATGTAAATTTATTTTCAAAGGTAATTAATACTGGGAAATGTATTTTTGATAATTTTTAATTATTTAAGCAAATTACGAGCAAACGAAATAGGGAATGTTTAAAACAGCTTTAAAGAATTTTCACAAATCAAGATTTTTCGTTTAGTTGTAAACGTTTTGGGTTTTCTATTCGACTCTAATGTAAAACATTTTTCGAACCGAATATATTTTGAATCAGAACTCAGATACACGTTTATTCAAGTTCCTTTCAAAAAATATAGGCGAGGGGCGAGACCTATTTTATCCAATCAAGAGGTTCATTTTTTAAACTTTACAAAATCGTATATTGAAATATTCAAACATTAAAATGGTTGAGAACCACACTGCCTAGATACTTGATACACAAACCAGAATCAAGCCCATTCATCTCCCTTTTATAAAACATATACACTCAGCAATACCCGACTCAGTCGAACCGTTCGTTGCTTTAAATTTGCCTTTTATAATATAGCAGCGATGGCGAGTTAGTTTTTGGAGTTGTGGACGCTATGTTAAGAAATAAAACAAGAATTTTACACAAAATTTTATTTTAATTAAAAGATATTAATAGCGAGTGTTTCCCGATCTCGCTCGAATCACATCTCGCTACCGTTCATTCATGCACACTCAAAATGGCAATTTTAACATCACTTTGAAATATGTGGCCTCACTCATCAACAAGAGCCTATCTGAGATGGTTTAGGAACTAAGGAACAAGGTATTTGGACCTAATATGCCTCCCCAACACATCGGAAACATGTATAATGTGATTGAGATGTGGGATCTAGTTGGTCATCCAGGTGTATATTATCTGAAAGGAGTTTTAACGAGCTTGAACCGGTTTTTAGCTATGTAGTGCTATATACGCCTTGTTTTTGCAGAAATTAAAAAATTCAATCTAAGGTTAGTATATGATAAACCTCGTCATTTTCTGAAAGGGCATTAAATAAAATTGATCGAATCTAGTTTTTGTTTCTTTTTGTGATTTTCGGTTTTTCGTGCACCCAAGTATATTCTATTCTATGGTTGTGTCTTAATTCCGAAAGAGAACAAATTAACCGGCCTAATACGATAGAAAACATAAATATCTCACTTAATTAACCGTTTTATTCTTATATAAATCTATGGCCTTCAGTCCCAAATTGAAGTTACCGCATCTCTACTGAGATCTTTCGTTGTAAGCATGTTTTAATTATTGAAATTATTAGTCACTGCCGAGAATGCAAGTGGAAAACGGTATGAGAAATAAAACAAAGATTTATATAAATTTACACATGTGCAATTAATGATCAATTGGTCGGTGTCATATCGGTTTAGTTAGGTATAGTTAGAAAATCGAAATATACTAAAGTCACAGAACCAGAAAATTTAAAATTGTTGGAGATGTCTTAATTTGAATAAATTTTCCTTGTTTGTATTTTAATATGTATTTGAATTAAAATTCCAGTTCACTAAAAAAAGACATCGTTTTACTCTTTAAAATAAAAGCATGTTTAAAACATTTGAATAAAACATTTTGTTTAAGATATTACAACGCGGGTGTAGGGAGGTATTGTGGAAACTCATTAATTGAGTGGCGCAATACTGCCAATTTTTAAAACGTATTATTATAGTTTGTCAGCTTAAACTAATGATTGTTAATGTTTCTAATTTTAAAATTAAATCTCCATTTTCCAGAATACTTAGTAAGGGTGTCCATGATATTTCGAAAAGTACGCCGCATTTACTATTTTTGGGTATAACAGAATTAATCACGGAGAAAATTATAAATTACTCAGGAAATTTGTCGGAATGAGAAATATTGTTGCATTATCGGAAAAGCTTGCATTAATCCAAAATGAAACTGGAATCAACATTGAAAAGACTTTTGGAAGTCTTAGTTATAAATTACTCAGGAAATTTGTCAGAATGAGAAATATTGTTGCATTATCAGAAATGCTTGCATTAATCAAAAATGAAACTAAAATCAACATTGAAAAGGCTTTTGGGGCCCTTAATTATAAATTACTCAGGAAATTTGTCTGAATGTGAAAGGTTGTTGCATTATCAGAAAAGCTTGCATTAATCCAAAATGAAACTAAAATCAACATTGAAAAGGCCTTTGGGAGTCTTAATTATAAATTACTCAGGAAATTTGTCGAAATGATAAATATTGTTGCATTATCAGAAAGGCTTGCATTAATCCAAAGTGAAACTAAAATCAACATTAAAAAGGCTTTTGGGGTCTTTATTATAAATTACTCAGGAAGAATGTCGGAATGTGAAATGTTGTTGCATTATCAGAAAACCCTGCATAATTCCAAAATGAAACTCAAATCAACTTTGAAAAGGCTTTCGGGAGTCTTAATTATAAATTACTCAGGAAATTTGTCGGAATGAGAACTATTGTAGCATTATCAGATAGGCTTGCATTAATCCAAAATGAAACGAAAATCAACATTGAATAGGCTTTGACGTTATTAGAAAAGTCACAGAGAAAATTATAAATTACTCAGAAAATTTGTCGGAATGAGAAATATTGCTGCATTATCAGAAAGGCTTGAATTAATCCAAAATGAAACTAAAATCAACATTGAAAAGGCTTTTGGGGTCTTTATTATAAATTACTCAAGAAATTTATTGGAATGTGTAATGTTGTTGTACTATCAGGAAAGCTTGCATTATTCCAAAATGAAACTAAAATAAACATTGAAAAGGCTTTTGGAAGTCTTAATTATAAATTAATCAGAAAATTTGTCGGAATGGGAAACATTGTTGCATTATCAGATAGGCTTGCAATAATCCAAAATGAAACAAAAATCAACATTGAATAGGCGTTATTAGAAAAGTCACGGAGAAAATTATAAATTACTCAGCAAATTTGTCGGAATGAGAAATATTGTTGCATTATCAGAAAAGCTTGCATTAATCCAAAGTGAAACTAAAATCAACATTGAAAAGGCTTTTGGGGTCTTTATTATAAATTACTCAAGAAATTTATTGGAATGTGTAATGTTGTTGCACTATCAGGAAAGCTTGCATTATTCCAAAATGAAACTAAAATCAACATTGAATAGGCTTTTGGAAGTCTTAATTAATAATTAATCAGAAAATTTGTCGGAATGGGAAACATTGTTGCATTATCAGATAGGCTTGCAATAATCCAAAATGTAACGAAAATCAACATTGAAAAGGCCTTTGGGAGTCTTAATTATAAATTACTCAGGAAATTTGTCGAAATGATAAATATTGTTGCATTATCAGAAAGGCTTGCATTAATCCAAAGTGAAACTAAAATCAACATTAAAAAGGCTTTTGGGGTCTTTATTATAAATTACTCAGGAAGAATGTCGGAATGTGAAATGTTGTTGCATTATCAGAAAACCCTGCATAATTCCAAAATGAAACTCAAATCAACTTTGAAAAGGCTTTCGGGAGTCTTAATTATAAATTACTCAGGAAATTTGTCGGAATGAGAACTATTGTCGCATTATCAGATAGGCTTGCATTAATCCAAAATGAAACGAAAATCAACATTGAATAGGCTTTGACGTTATTAGAAAAGTCACAGAGAAAATTATAAATTACTCAGAAAATTTGTCGGAATGAGAAATATTGCTGCATTATCAGAAAAGCTTGCATTAATTCAAAATGAAACTAAAATCAACATTGAAAAGGCTTTTGGGGTCTTTATTATAAATTACTCAAGAAATTTATTGGAATGTGTAATGTTGTTGCACTATCAGGAAAGCTTGCATTATTCCAAAATGAAACTAAAATCAACATTGAAAAGGCTTTTGGAAGTCTTAATTATAAATTAATCAGAAAATTTGTCGGAATGGGAAACATTGTTGCATTATCAGATAGGCTTGCAATAATCCAAAATGAAACTAAAATCAACATTGAATAGGCGTTATTAGAAAAGTCACGGAGAAAATTATAAATTACTCAGGAAGAATGTCGGAATGAGAAATATTGTTGCATTATCAGAAAAGCTTGCATTAATCCAAAATGAAACTAAAATCAACATTGAAAAGGCTTTTTGGAGTTTTAATTATAAATTACTCAGGAAATTTGTCGGAATGTGAAATGTTGTTGCATTATCAGAAAACCCTGCATTAATCCAAAATGAATCTAAAATCATTATTGAAAAGGCTTTTGGGGGTCTTAATTATAAATCACTCAGGAAATTTGTCGGAATGTGAAATGTTTAATTTAATTTTTTACATATTTTTATCAATTTATATAATATACATATTACTCAAATCAATATACAAATTACTATTACAATGAATATATTGTCACTAATCAGTTATCTTTTAGAAAAATTAGTAGTAATGATTACTTTATGTATTCTGACATCATAAATTCTGATAGTTTGATTGTTCATCAGAATATTCGTAGCCTTCGAAGGAAGTTTGATGTTTTGGTAGCTAATGTTAATGAGTATAAGAATAAACCATCATTTATATTTTTGAGTGGAATTTGAGTCTATAGTAATGAATTATCTTCTTATAATCCAAAAGGTTACACGTTATTTGGTGCTTGTAATGATGCCTATAGGTCAGGTGGGGTCTGTGTTTATTTTGATACTCATTTGTGTTGCTCACTATTTGCCTCTAATTTAATTTCGTGTGATATCGTTAGGGTTGATTGGAGTTTGGCGAATAATACTTATGTGATTTTGTGTATTTATAGGTTACGTGATACTCCAGTAAACGTATTTTTGCACGAAATTTCCAGTTTTATTAGCAATATTAAGTCTAAAAATCCCTTCATTGTCGGTGACATTAATATAGATATCCTGGATTTTTCTTCGCACTGCGATGATTATATGTTTCTTATGTCGTATTTTGGTCTGGAATCATTAATTAATGTTCCTACTAGAGTGACAACATCATCATAAACTTGCATCGATCATTTCTTTGCTCGTTTTCGATCAAATGATCTTTCATATCTCAAGCCATCTGCAATTGATCTTAAGATTTCAGATCATCATTTCATCGAGATATTATTTAAATTTGATACAGTTTTGATATCCCGTACTAATTTTTATTGTAGTCAAAAAAAAACTTAATATGGTTTTGTTAAATGAAGTCCTTGAGCAGACAGACTGGAAGATTGTTCTGGACCTAGATGATCCGTCTCTAGCTCTTGATACATTTTTTAGCATTATTATGAAAATTTTGAAGCCATGTTATACTTATACTCGGGTGAAAAATGGCAGGCTCTTACAGCCATGGATCTCATATAAACTTGCCAGTCGAATTAAAAAAAGAAACAAATTTCGCAAAAAATTAAAAAAACATCCAAATGATATGAATCTACGTGAAATATATGATTGTACTTGCAGACAATTAAATGTAGATGTTAAGAGAGAAAGAAATGTATTATATGAATCGCTTCTCAATTAATGGAAGTGACGTTAAAAAAAATTGGAGCCTTGTTAATGAAATTTTAACAAAAAATGCTAAAACATATTCGATTAGCAATATTTTATCTGATAGCGGTACTCTGCTTACAAATGAATTAGACATTTCTAGTGAGTTTAATTTAAACCACATTTTACTAGCGTTGCAGACAATTTAAGGACAAAATTTTTCGCGAACACCGTATTAACAAATCACAACCTTCCGTATGATTACTGTTCGAAAACATTCTTTATGACACCTGTTTCTAATAGTGAAATATTAGCTATTATTGGATCGTTGGAACTGAAAGAGTCTATAGATAATGAAGGAATTAGTAGTAATATTTTTTTTCTAAATTTATCAGCCCTGTTCTTGCCCATATATTTAATCTCTCCTTTGAAAAGGGAGTAGTACCTAAGAGACTTAAATATGCTACTATTATTCCCATTTTTAAAAGTGGAGACCATAGTGGTAAGGGAAACTATAGACCCATTGCGCTGCAGCCAGTTATTCACAAAGTTCTGGAAAAAGCAGTTAAAAACAGAGTTACCATATTCCTGGATCTCTGGAAAATACGAAGCGTTCATCAACTTGGATTCCGGCAACCTATGAGTACTGAATCGGCTATGTTGAAATTTTTAGATATTATTCATAATGGTCTAAACAAGGGTAGGATCTGTCCCGGTTTGTTTATTGATGCTACTAAGGCGTTTGATATGGTCGATCATAAGCTTCTATTATCTATTCTTTTTGATGTTGGGTTTAGAGGTGTGTCAAACAAGTGGTTTGCTTCCTACCTAGATGATAGAGCAGTGAGAGTCAGAATTAATGATACTTTTAGTGAGCTAAAAACTGTGAATGTTGGGGTGCCGCAAGGATCAGTGCTAGGTCCTTTGCTGTTTCTAATTTATACGAATTCTATTTTCAAACTTAATTTGAATGGTCACAGTACTGGGTTTGCGGGTGATTTAGTTTTGCAGTAAAATTTTATAGGCTTTTGTTAATAATATTTCAAATATTTTAAATCACACAATAATTCGTTTCAAACTACGAATAGAATGTTCAAGAATGTTCTAGAATGTTCCAGGGTGTTCTAGAATATCCCAGGAGATCGCGCACCTTTCAAGGGACTTCCGATTACGGAATGTTCTAGAATATTCCAGACGGTGCTGGACCATCGAAAGGAATTCCTGTTCGTTAGAATGTTCTTGAATGTTCTAGAAGGTTCCAGAAAGTTCCCAGAATGTTCTGGAATGTTCAAGACAGAATGTTCTAAAATGTTCCAGATATTCAGAAGGTGCGAGAATGTTCCAGAATCTTCAAGAAGGTTCGAGAAAACTCTAGAATGTTCTAGAATGTTCCAGACGGTTTTAGAAATTTTCAGTAGTTTGTTCGAGAATGTTCTAGAATGTTCCAGGATTTTCGAGAATGTTCTAGAATGTCCCAGAAGGTTCTGAATCTTCGAAGGGCTTCCGGTTCCGAAATGTTTGAGAATGTTCTAGAATGTTCCAGACCGTTCTGGACTACCGAAGAAACTTTCTGTTTGCCATAAGGTTCTTGAATGCTCTAGAAGGTTCGCAGAATATTACAAAATATTCCAGAATGTTCTAGAATGTTCGAGAATGTTGGAGAATGTTGTGTAATGGTCCAGAATATTAAAGAATCTTCCAGAAGGCTCGGTAATGTTGTTCGTAGGATGTCCCAGAAGATTCTGGATCTTCGAAGGGACTGCCGGTTTCGGAATGTTCAAGAATGTTCTAGTATATTCCAGACTATATCGCTCATTAAATTATAAAAATCAATGTATGCCTGGTTTTTCTAATAGTTAAAATATAGTAACTATGGTTACATCGATTATATAAGCCTTTGTATAATCGATTATATAAACATTTGTAAAATGTAGTAGCATAATTAAAATCGTGTAGGCTTAGCAAATTTGAAATTTGACAAAAGAAAAAACAACAATTCTGTTTATATATGTCAGTTTCCAGTTATCGACTTCAATAAATCCAAAATGGATCGTTTCGGGAATAATTCTTTACAAATAATTGATCGATTAAAATTGTAACTTTTCTATTTCAATTTATTGTTTTCTTTATTCAAGATATAGTCTCCTGTATACCACACGACAATGGATAATTTTCTCTTATTTTGACGTATTGCCTTTGCAAAACACCACTCGACCTTCGGTCTCGTGGTGTTTCAGGCAATACGTCTCGTATAATCGAAAATTTTCGATCGTCTTGTGGTATAACATACGAATATTCTAGAATTTTCCACAATGTTCGAGAATACTCTAGAATGTTCTAAAATGTTCCAGACGGTTTTTGAAATTTCCAGTAGTTTGTTCGAGAATATTCTAGAATGTTCCAGGATATTCGAGAATGATCTAGAATGTCCCAGAGACTCTGGATCATCGAAGGGACTCCCCCTTCCGGTTCCCCCCTTCCGGTTTCCTAATGTTCGAAAATGTTCTAGAATGTTTCAGACGGAGGGAGGATTGGAAGGACTTTCTGTTCGCCAAAATACCCCTGAATATTCTAAAAGGTTCCAGAATGTTAACTGAATGTTCTAGAGTGTCCCAGACCGAATGTTTTAGAATGTTCTAGAATGTGCGAAAATGTTGTAGAACGTTCCAGAATGTTATCGAATTTTCCAGAATTAACGTAGTTTGACACGAACCAATGCCATCTATCTGAGATGTATCTTAGGATCATCGAAGAGGTTTGAAATGACTCAATACATATTATTTACATAAAGGTGTTTTTTTTTTTTTTTTTTTCAATAAATCCATTTTAGCTTTGGTGTATGGCTTGATTTAGCTAAAATTTAAAAGAGCCCTCTCATAATGAAGGGATAGCATCAAAAATTCTAATGAAAAATTTTAATCAAAGCTTACTAGCGAGCAGGCCTCCCGTAATTAAATTGACAATTAGCGTATTTACTGGAGTTAATTACAACAATAAATGTACTAAAAAATCCCTGAGAGGTATTAAACAATTCCAAATTTTGTTTGGGTTTATTTTAATCGTATTTTAATTTTTAGTTTTCGTACTTAGCGATAGACGCCGCCGTAATATATTTTTATTTTCAAATGTTGTCGCCCTGATGAAGACGTGACATTTCCGATTTAATTTAAAGCACATTTTCAAGTTAAATGAGTTTTTCAGAAATGTTTTGTTTTAATTTTGTATTTTAAGTATTTTGTTTCTTTTTTTGTCCCGTTTTGTATAAACCACCTGCACATTGCATTGCTTCATGCCAGCCTAAAGTGCTGACATGAAAAGTGGGTCGGCACATAGATTCTGCACTCTCAACAGGGAGGTCTACGTAACAATTGTTTCATAGTTTTTTGTGTTGTTCATGTACACATTTAAAACAATTTTCTTTAATTATGATGAATTCTTTAAATTCTTAGCAAAAGAACGTATATAACTCATGTGAAAACGTGCAATTGTAATACTCATGTGATTGCAGCCTTCCTTAATACTAGGGCTGCTAAATAGAAGAGAAACTTGCAAGTTATTTTTTCGGCAATCAAAATAACTGACGTCATCGGCCGAATTATACTAAACTGGTTAGTGACATGAAGGACATGCTGGTGAAGCACTAATTTCGAACCGAAAAATCGTGCATGAAAATACATAAACTATGATCATCTAAAAATAGAATTCGTTAATAATTTTAATTTTTTCACCGGTGATATTTCAAAACCGTGTGAAAAACAATAAATCAGGAATACAATTAAACTAGGCTAATTCATAATTTATTGAAATTTGTTTTTGCGGAAATGTTTGACACACAAGATATTAACCAACCTAAAGCTGAATTTCAACCATCAAATGATGCGAAATGACAATAAATTTCTAAAAACTGCAAATAGAGAAACAGATGTTCTAGTAAGTGAAACAATGTGTCAGTGGTTTTGAAACAGTACCACGCACGATTGAATAGATAACTGGAGGATGGCAGAGCTGTCGTCTTACCCTATAAACCCACATAACAAATAAGACTGCAAAATTCATTATCAAACCGTCAGTATCAAACCCTACATATTTACATAAGGGTAGAAGCAAGCTCGGGTTTTGTGTAAGGAGCAAGATGGCGCATAGGGAATGGAGAACATTGCCATCTATCATAAAACAAGACTAGGGGAGAGCAAAAAAAAAGGACGGAGTCGTTAAACAAGTAAGAGCCACCTTGAAGAGCAGAAGCTGAAATGTTTGTAATAGAAGCGGTAACAGCTTAACAATGAAAAGCGATTTTAGTGATTGGGCACGAGAGCAATTCACAGATTACCCGTAAAGACTAATAAAGGGTGGGCCAATAAAAGTTTCACCATGTGAATAGTTAAACAAAATTTGAATAAGCATCATTGATCGATAATAATAATGTGTGGAAGATAATATCGGCCAAATATTCACCACGGCTTCAACTGCACAAATTAATCCGTTTGTCCAAATTAATGATGACATCGTGGTGGTGTCAAAGGTTCCATCCAAGGATGTCAATTCGCATATATCATCCAATTCGGACATAAAAAAGAAGTTATCCCAGAATGCTCCAGAGTAGCAATTATGTCAGGGTGCTGCCGAAGCCGTGGTGAACATTTGGCCGATATTATTTTTCAAACGAAGTGGTAATCGATCAATAAGCATCTTTCAATAAAGAAATCAAAATCATTCCAACACAATATTTTTTTTTATTTACCATTCACATGGTGAAACTCTTATTGGTCCACCTTTTAGAAGAAGTTTTAGAAAAAAGTGATGGGTTGATGTTACAAATCATCATAAGGATAAGGATTGGTAATACTTACATTCAACATAAAGTACTGGTAGCAGGTATCATATTGGGCATGAACGGAGACTAGCTTAAATAGAAACTAGGAGGAATACAAGTGTCAAATAAGGATCAGAATTCGCAACCCATTTAGAAGAGATCGTCCATTATACAACGATTAAAGACCTGGTTTATTAGATTAAGGTTATCTTTTACAAACGTAAGTGATTTCGGAACAAATAGAGTTAGCTGGGATACTGTCACGGTGGCAGATTAGATTTACAGTGAATTATAAACATACAGTATCACAATGGACCGTCACCGGTCTAAGTGTGCGTAAGCAGCCACTCCAACCTATAAACATACAGTGATTATTATGGAATATTTGTAAAATTTTTGTTATGTAAATAAATTAGTTTTGTATGTACATAAATTTTATCTCAATCCAGAGATCGAACCTTACATTGACAAGCTAACACCATCTCAATTACAAAATAAATTAAAATTGTATGAAAATAGGAGTTATAGCCGATTTAGACCATTTTGAATAGATAGATTAATGAGATAATCATAATATAATACAGAAGGAAACTGTGGAATTCGTATAATGTTGTAAAATACGTTTAATCTGTTGATTAAAAATCCGTATCGAAGTGTTGGTTTTATAATAACATAAGCACAGAAAATTTACAATTAAAACCGCTTTAAACTTTAAATAATTAACAACTCACACTTTGACCGCATACATTAAAAACTGCATTTATCTTAAGCGATAATGGATATCAGCTAAATAATTATTTATTAATGTAAATTTTACTAGTTTACGATGTACTCTTAAACCTCCAAGCATGAATGAATACATAATTAACCGGTAACCATATACGATAAAAAATATAAAAAATCATTGCTTCATTCATATCGTGCCATTATTAAAGTGTCATAATCATGCGCAATTATCATTATGTGCAGACTCAAATTTTTGCAACAAAATAAAAAATTTTGAATTACACGAGCAAAATAACACAAACAAATACTTCACTTAATTGTTACTACGTAATACTCGTATAATGTGTGTTATTTGATAATTTAGTAAATCTCAAATGATCGATTTTACATACTCGTGTACTACATACCTACATACATAAATATAAATCAATCAAATATATTTCCACGGGTGATGATGAAATATAAATTTACGAGAAATAATCAAAAAAAAAAAGAAAAAATTACAAATTATTTTATTTTAATTTTAACACGATTGGAATTTATACCTTTCATCTTCTTTCACATAAATATTTTTTTAGATTATAATACAATCGAAAATCCATATTTTGTTTATATAATCAACAAATAAAATTGTATCTTTAAGTCATCGGTGCATGTGATTTAATTTTTGGAGCAGACTGGCTGGTTACATCAGTATAGAATGTTCAAATTTGAAAGTTTACTCATCGAATAACATCAGTTGCCCCTTTAATTTACTCTACCTAAAAAAATGATTTTATTATTTAAACCTGTCAAAACACCATCATTTTAAAACAATTAAACCACATGTGTACACTTTCGTTATCTGTACAAATAATTTTTATAATTGAAAAACAATACCAAGTGAAAGACTTTGACATTTGTTTAGCCAGTTGATCGCAGTTCGACTAAAAGTAACTTTATTAGATAATAAAACGTTTTATATAACTTCTAGATTTTTTCTGTTTTAAATTAACCCGCGATTACGTCTTAAATGGAGTAAATTGAAATGTCATACTTCACAGGTCATCTCGAAGTTAATAACCACAACAACTTATTACGTCAAGACCAATCCAATTAAAGTACCTTGAAATATTATTACATCAACTACTTTTAATACAACTTTGTTTTTATTAATCTTTCTTCTTTTACTAAAACATATCATTTTGTTAAATAATTTTTTAAAGTTACAGTTAAATTTTATTACTGCGCATTAAATAATAATGATAATATGTAAGTATACTATATAGCAACAAAAGTAGTTTGTTTACAAACAAATGAAAGTATAAGAAAATCTTATATGCCGGTTTTTAATCGTGCGATTTAAAAATTTGATCTGTTTATTTGGTGCGAGAAGGCTGCGCTTATGCATGGTATGTAGACTACATTAAGTCTGAGTTATTAAAAATTCGGTAGCATTCGTTCAATGCAACTGGCAATAAATTATTTTAATTTTATACCATTTTCTTTTCTATACATAATAAGAGATTGTATGCGGTTCACCGCACATTAGCCGTTGCAACTTCATTATACCATGCGGCGTCACATACAAATATTTTGGTCCACCACAAAAAAAAATTGTGATCCATTAAATCTTAAAATGGGAAGAACTTTCGATTATATGACGGTAGTCACCAAAATATATTGTTAATTAAAGAATATGTTTATGTGATTAAATTTGAAAGTAATCAAAATCACATTAAAATTACGCGTTCTGAAATGTAAATTTATCTTAATTACAAAAAATCCTACTGCTGTGGTTTTATATTTACAGAACCATCTCTTGGCTATTATAATTTGTAGTTGTGTAATTTATAACCTTAACATTCTAACATTAAATTTCATAACATTAACAGTTTGCTAAGGTACGTATAGTTTCATGTAATGCCAAGGCTAGTGTAATAGTTTTAACTTTGCTTACTATTAAAAATCAAATTTCAATGATAATTGATTAATTTCATACACAATCAAATTTAAATTAATTTAGAGCTTTATTCCTGTAATAAGTTGTCACTGGATATGATTTTCTAAAAAAAAATGTGTGTTATACAAATACAGGGTTGTGCAATTTATGTAACCACTTTATTTGTATCCTTCAAAGAAAGAATTAGTTTAAGGCAGCAATAATTAATTTACAATTAATAATGCTTAATTACCATTCATAATTAAAATTTTATTGTAATTTATGCACCGGTTGTTTTCCCGATCAGAATGAACAAAATATTACGCTCTCGACTTTTCAAACGAAGGATTAAGAAATTTTATATATACTACTAGCTATACCCGGCCATGCGTTGCTGTGGCTCAGTCTAGGTTCTGGTTAAATGGAAAAGAAAGAAACGAGAAAGCACACGTGTCTAACATGTTTAATTTCACAATACTTGTGGGTATATAGAGGTTGTCTGGTTTGCCGACTCTAGAACACGCAACGTATAATCGTTCATGTGAGAAGCAATCCGTGTCTAGATCTAAACCGCACGATTCTAGAGATTGGCCCTGAGCTTTGCTGATGGTGATTGCAAACGCCAATCGAATTGGGAATTGCAATCTCTTAAATTGAAATGGTATATCCGTTGGAATCATAGGAATGCGAGAAATGAGGACATCTTCACCTTTGAATGGTCCTGTCAAGATTGTTGCTTCTCTACGACCTTGCTCATTAATTTTTTTAATACAAGCCGCGTGCTGTTGCAAAGCTTTGGCTGGTAGATATTTCTCAACATGATAATTGGCATGTCGATTTTCAATTGCAGTACGTGCGGTGGCATCCGTGGCAGATCGAGTGAATTCAACAATTCTAATGGATAATTAACCGCTTTATCTGCTTCCACAACAGTGTCGACCAACTTATATGTGACTGCCTCACTTTGAATTTTAGACTGAATAATATTGTTAAGTTCGTAGACGTCTTTGTTCTTGGCGGCACGAATAGTTCGTTCACTCAGCCAATCGTGATTCTTATAATTGGTTTGAATATTGAGAAATACTTTTTCAGCCAACTCTTCTTTTGACGTCACTAAATTGCAAAAGTTGTGAGGCAATGAAATTCTTCCTGAGGTCAGATCAACCAGCACCTTTCCGTTCCCAATTTCCAGCAATTGATGTGAGAATATTTCAGCTTACCGTTTTGCAGCTGGACACACATATTTGTACTTAATTTCAGTGTGTTTACGTGTCGCGACAAAGTAGGATTTTTCAGTCAAGCATTTATTTCGTCCGCTGGTGTTGATAGAGGAATTAGAAGATATATTTGCCTAAAATCCCGTGCAAGCAATATGAATGCGTTCCCGTGGAGTGATTTTTTGTGTGACATTGTGCATTCATCCCAAATAATAACTTTGCATTTCTGCAACAGTTTTCCCATGCTGCATGATTTGGAAATGTTGCACGTAGGAGTTTCAATGAATTGCATGTTCAATGGCAATTTCAAAGCGGAATGAGCAGTTCTTCCACCTAGTAGTAATGTCGCAACTATTCCAGACGACGCAAGAGCTACGGCTATGCCATTTTGGGATCGAATTGCTGCCAAAATTAATGTAATTAGGAACGTTTTACGAGTTCCTCCTGGCGCATCTAAGAAAAAGATTTCTCCAACCCCATTATTGACAGTTTGCATTATTTGATCGTAAATGGCTTTTTGCTCAAGTGTTCACGACGCAATTCTACCTCGAACGAAGCAGCAGCAGATTGATTCGGTGATGGCATTCCCAATTGATTGAGAACTTTGTTCGCGATTTTTAAGCAAAAATCTTCAACGCTTCGTTGTAGATTCTTGCTGTGAAATTGATGTTCATATTTCAATTTTCCCCGCATATTCGACGGAAAATCGCCATGTGCGATTTATATTTCTCCCATAACTCTGTTGGAGATGAAGGAGAGGAGGCGGTCAATATGATTGCAAACAACGTCATTAATGCATACATTCCAGTGTCGGTCGTTCTCCAATAAATTCAGAGCTTGAAATGCACTGCGGAAAGTAGCATGTGTGACGCCTTTGACAATTCTCAATTGCTGGAAAGATGTTCGACCGGGCACATTTACCAACGGCATGCGAAGAAAGAAGCAGTCATCTTGATTGGGATGCACGGTGTAGCTGTGAACATATTTTCAGCTGTGAAATAAACGCGTTGTCCATTTTCTAGATGTAATGCTAGGTGACCAAACATGGAAGTTTTTCTTCACGCGTTTATTCACGTCACGAGTTACAATATTCGAACGAACTAAATTGTTTTAAATAATTTTAAATTCCGCAGCATGCATTCAATTCATCATTGTCATCACCGATGAAATAGGAATTTATGTTGACCATCTGGGAATGGAAGCAGGGAACCGGCTTCATAATAAATTTGTCCTTTCACTTTGAAAGTTAGCATGAATTGAGCTATTATGATTTCTGCGCCGAACGTCATCATTTGGAAGCATGACTTCTTTTTCCTGATGTTAGACAGAAAATGCTTTGATTCGGCGGTACATCCGGCAAGCAAAGTTTTTAATGGCTCTGGCGATTCTACAATTTGAGGCAGCTTAATTTTTCCGGCGGCGCAACACATTCCTTTCGTTTCTCCATTAAATTTCAGAGTCTTGCAATGAGCACACATTTTAGTCAGAGAACATGCCGGCTCAAACTGTAATAATCAGCTGGGTTGTACCGGAATGCAAGACGATTGTAATCGCTTGATCTGCTGTTTCTCGTTGACGTCTTTCAGCCATCCTCAGCCTGTCGCGTTTATTCTGTTGAGAACCAAGCAGACCTGAAGCTACAGAACGCGATCACAGTGTCCGCAACGGCGCATACACAAGTCTGGCTGCACGTCACGTTACTGCTTCCTAGACATGTATTTGAGCCATTCTTTGTCTGTTTCGCTCATTCGCTGATGCCCGTTCTTCCTCAGTTTAATCTGCAATTACTCGTCGCAATGCTTTCGCTCCGCAAGTACGACGACCTAAGCTTGATTTTCTGCGAGACATTATTTGACAGCAGTTGTCAAGAAGCATGCTGTGTGGCAAGAGCAATGTTTAGTATTGCGAGTGTTTCTCCTACGTTCAACAGATGATGCTGTTTTTCAAACAAAGCATGTTTTACCTATATCGCAGGCATCTTAACGCGTATTCGAATGCAACGTTGTGTCAAAATTTCAAAGCAATCGGTGAAAAACTTTCGTACATTTAAGAGTTTCAACAAACGAACATATTTTTATTTATATATATATATATATATATATATATATATATATATATATATATATATATATCGCTCACTTGCTGCAATAGTGACATAACTCAAAAATTACTTTTATTCAAGACACAATTATTTTAAAATTTTAAATTATAGAAATGTTCAAGAATAATTTAAATTTGTATAGAGATACAATTTAGAGATATAATAGAATATAACAGTAGAAACAAAAATACTACATCACCTTTAATAACGACTGCGTAGTCCCTCATAGTCCAATAATTTAAAAATACCAATTTTGAGTTATGTCACTATTGCAGCAAGTGAGATATATATATATATATATATATATATATATATATATATATATATATATATATATATATATATATATATATATATATATATATATATATATATATATATATATATATATATATATATATATATATATATATATATATATATATATATATATATATATATATATATATATATATATATATATATATATATATATATATATATATATATATATATATATATATATATATATATATATATATATATATATATATATATATATATATATATATATATATATATATATATATATATATATATATATATATATATATATATATATATATATATATATATATATATATATATATATATATATATATAATGTACTGTACAAAAAGTATTATTTTTGAAAAGTATTAGATTCGTGATAAGCGACCCCGAAAACCCCCTTAGATTTTGTTTTTATCGATTTTCATGTACGCTGAAAAATTGACCCTTTATGGTGGCCATCTTGGGTCCGCCATCTATAAGTTTCCAATTCCGACCCTAGATTCATGATCAACGACCCCGAAAATCTTTTTATGACCGTCAAAAAATAAGTCCTTTTTTCGGCCATATTCGATCCAGCATCTTGGGTCCGCTATCTTTAATATTAAAATTCTGACTTTAAATTCGTTATCACCGACTCCGAAAACCTCCTAGGGCATCTTTTTGCCGATATTCATAAACGTCGAAAAAACGGCCATTTTCGATCCGCCATCTTGGATTTTCAAAAAACTAATAAAAAATGTGTAATCAGTAACTCCAAAAACACTTTCGAGTAAAATAACGGAGTTAAAATTACGTTTTTATAACAATTGAATTAAAAATAAGTGATTTGTTTAGCAGATATGGTCCAACGTTTTGAAAATCCAACGACGCCATTAAAACGGCATACGACATTAAAAGGTAGACATGTTAACGAAAATTGTAAACCCAGAAAAAACTGTATTTACCTCAAAAATTGAAATGCACAGGGGGGATGGCCAATTTGACAGAGAATGTCACTTATAAAGGGTGTTCCATCTGTTAGTTGTTTTAATAACATTAAAAATCACACATAATGTATGTTGGAGATTCGAAAAATTTTATTGAAAATGAAAGTTGGTTCTATGCCATAACATCGTTCATGTGACCACGACGACTCCTGTTACAGGGCTGCATTCGAAAATCAGTTCAATAGCCTGCATGGAAATCAGCTGGAACGCTGTTCTCACGAACTTCAATTGTTTGTAGATCGTTGCTTTATACGAGTACTTTACATTTCAAAAAGCCCCAAAGAAACTAATTCAACGATGTCAAACCGCATGATCTTCCTGACATCAGAATTTCTTGAAAATATGCGATTTGTTGCCAATAAGTCGAGTGCTTCACGATTTGTGACATTTGGCACCGTCTTGTTGAAACTAACAATCGAGAATGTTCCAGAAGTTTCTGGACTTCTGCTCCCGGTTTCTAGAACATTCTAGCACTTTCTAGAACATTCGCGAACGTTCCAGAATAGAAAGTCTCTTCGATGGTTCAGAACCGGCTAAAACTTTCTAAAACACTCTTAAACATTTCGGAACCGGAAGTCCCTTCGAAAGGTCCAGAACCTTCTGAGACATTCCAGAACATTCTCGAACGTCCCGGAACATTCTAGAAGATTCTCGCACATTCTGCAATATTCTAGAATATTCTAGAATACTCTAGAAAATTTTAGAGCAATCTCGAATATTCTAGAACATTCTCGAACCTTCTGGAAGATTCTGTAACATTCTATAAATTTCTATTCTATTCTATATATAACCCCCATGAGGCTGCAATGGTGGGTTGCGTAGTTATAGCGGCACTCGCGGCAAACCACGCTTATGTAAGTGGTTTTCGTTTACTAAATTCCTAATAAGTACATTTTAACTTGAATTTGTAAATGTTTTATATAAAATAAATTTAGATTAATATTTTCAAACAGAGGGACATCCAGCCAATCGTCCAGACATCCATACAGACAGACGGAAAATTTTTAGTTGTTACTTTTTCGGACTCATGGACCTTCAAAACGTCGAGAAAAGTGATTTTGAATCAACAAAATTTTTGGTCATTTTTGGCAGGATTTTAGTCACTTATTCTTCTCAGTAGACATTATGTTACGCGATTCTCTAGCTGGTAAGAATGATTCCTTCTAAAAGAAACTGTTACTTTGCTAAATAAAGTATACCTTCCTGTAAATAAATGAGTCCAATTATCGTAAAAACCGAAGCGAATCTCAATGTCGACGAGACAAGTCACGTCCGATGAGATAAATTCGTTACTCTGAAAAAGGGCGTTCTCGGCCGGCGGGACACCGGCAAATATCAAGATAGGCTGACGGATATTGAGACCACGAAGTCGATTTTAAAATTTTAAAATAATATGAAAAATATTTATGAATTGGTAACTTACGTAAAGATTTCGAGATGGTTATTTCCTCGTTAAATTCATTAATTGAATAGCCGTGTTAGTTTAATAGTAGGTCAGAAAAATAAAATTATTTAAGAATTAATTTTGGTTTAGTTAGTTGTTGGATAGAATTTTCCTTAAAAAAAAGAAATTGGCCTTAAAAGGTGAAAATGAATGATCTTATTGTAAAGTGAGAACTTCTAGAACATCATCTCATGTATTTCAGTAAATTCATTGTACATACATATATTCAATATACCTACCTAGAGGATTCCCAAAAATCAGCATTCAGTGATATCTACCTGTGAAATTTGTAAACACATTAAAAAACCAGAAAAGTACTTTAAAGCCAGATTTAGTACTTTGTTGCTGCAAATTTTAGTACTTTGGGATTTGTGCCAATTTCATCCCTGTATCAGAAATGAGACTGGTTTGATTTTTAATTTTATTTTGTTTCATTTGCCCAATGCATATTGTGTTTGAATATATTGTAGTGATTAATGAATGGGTAAGGCCCGGTCATTTGACATATTAAACCTTTTCAAATGTTGAGAGAAAAACTTCCAAGTTATTAACGAATTAATTATTAATACAATTTTTGATTAACATCGTTGCAAGTATTCGAACGTGTAGCACAAGCGATTTTCATACAGCAGGAGCAGATTATTTGCGTACGAAACAAAATTTGGGAATAAATGAAAACTGTAGTTATAATTTCCTTGGTAAAATTGATCAATTATTCACATTTTTCGACTTGTGAATTGTCATTTGATAGATAGTCGAGTATTTGCTATTTATTCGAAAATGCAGACAATTTTAACGGAATTCTTTACATAGTTATCAACCTGAGGAAGTTATTTCAAATTAATTCTACAAATCTAACTTTTGTTGGATCATATGTGGTGAAACTTTATCTAAGTATTCGAGGCGAATTTGGAAAATGAGTTTTCAAATCAGAGTAAGTAACTGTGGCTCACAGTTTGCGCTTGGAAAGCAGAATATAAAATTGTCTCCAAAATTATATTTATCAAAATCTAATGACGTTAAGCAAATTATTAGCTGTTTAACCCTCGTTCGGTTTTATCAAGAACGCACATAAATCATAGAAATTCGCAATAAAATGATAAATTATTATTTGGCATGAAACATTTAACCACCGGATAATTTTTCATAGAGATAACTTTTCATCATTTACCAAATTAATGTTTATTTATCTAAGCCCCATTGTTGTATTTTTATAAAATTAATTATTATTTGACGTAATTAAAATTAATATCAAAATTATAATGTTGATTTTGATTATATAGAGATATTATTTAATAGAGCTCAAGAGATCAACGTGCGGATATTGTAAGATAAATAATAAATCAAATAATTTGTATAGTTGTTGCTTTTAGTTTGATGATAAATTTATATAGCGCTTATTAGATAATACAAGTACATTAAGTTGACAATATTTGGTACATGTACAGCAATTCTGTAATGCTGAAAATTTAGCCTTGAGGTTCGGAAAATCTTTCATATATTACCGTATCCAGTTGTAATTACACAATGAGGTATTGCTTAACGCACGTCATTAAATAATTATTTTCTTTACGTTATCAAGGAAACAATAAACGTTGATAAAAAATCAATCAATATTGCAATATGATTTTCCTGCCAGACAGACAACCGACAAAAAACGAGACACAAAAAAAACATTTATCTTAATTAGGTTAATTTTAATAAGATTTTGATAAACGCGACACTTAATTGCGTAACAAAATAATAAAAATCAATTTTGTAAATAAAAATTCGATGAGCCGGTTATTGTTACTTTATCGTTATACGGATACGAAATTTAGAACTAAATATGTGGACACAATTTTAATAGTTAAAACTAGGAAATTCCACAGAATATATCGTGAGATTATAATTTAATTCCATTTAATTAGTGTAATTAAAGATTATACACATATATTAATTAAATTAAGAGCTTTTTCTAATATCGCGTGTACTTACTCGTATATGACTAAATTCATTGGTATAGGTAAAAGTGGGTTTTCTGGTAGTCTGGCTGATCCCAGCATTAAGATTAAAGGCTAATTAAAATAATGTGAAATTAAGCAAACTTAAACGAGAAGAGATACGCTTGTTTATTTTATGATACTAACAACAATGACAAATTGTAATTTATACTAATCAATAAATGCAGTCGATGTTTCGAATTAGGCGCATATTTCACAGCCGGTCAAATTATAATTAAATTAGCGATTGATTTATACATCATCTATGTTTTGTAATATCTAATTAGCATCATAACATCAAAAGCAAATTAAACAAACTCTAATTTGTAGGTATACACAAAGCAAATATTTTATTTAAATGCATAATATGTAAACAATTTTTCCGAGATCAATGCGCTATGCTATATGCAGAGTATTTTGAAATAATGAAAAACGTAATCGTATAGTTATGAATTGAGTTGAGAAAATGGGTTTAATATTTCTATTGTCTTATCAATGAGAGTATCACGTAATTTCTGAACGATTTATCGGCACACAGCGTATTGTTTGAATCTGTATGGCGTAATTTCAAATTTTGGAGAGAAAATTTGGAATGTGGAAAATCATATCCGTAAGACGGTTACGCGGCGGATCTTCAACATTATGAAACCCGAATATTTTAATATTTCCCATAGATTTTCGGGATGTTTGCCCCTCTGTAGTTATGTCACTGGTTTAAATACACCATAGACTATATAGTATTGATTGCGTCGTAGCTTATTTAGGCTTGTGTCTAAATATAATTCATAATTGCTAATTTACTACAGATCGATAAAAAAAGTTGCCGGAAAAAAACAGGATTTCTATGTACAAATGTATTCTATGTGGTGTATGTGGTACATAACAAAATAGTGTGCGATCACACCAGAAATCGCATATTAGAAAACATAAGTTTTCTATATTATATTTCGCACTATTGGGATTGAGCAATTCTGTGCATGAAATTAGAAAATTTGTGCATAATGTACTTTAGGAAACAGGATGGGATTTCTCATGGAATTATCACACCAGAAATCTCATATATTCCGATTACTTAAGAAAACATATTTTTCGGTGTATGATGATTGTGCAAAATTGTGCGTTACTAAACGTACCTTGAAAATAGTTTATGTTAGCCAGAATCGGCCATAGAACTTCCACAATTTTATCAAAATCTCTGTGTATCGAAGAGGTTATATTGTCGATTTCTAGAAATCCCACCTTTTATTAACATTCGAATTAAAAAAAACGTAGTTAATATTCTCGCCAAGATTAACATTTGTGCATATTACACTTCAGCCAAAATTAGCCACCGAACATCCACAATTGATCAAAATCGCGGTTTGTGGGTGATTTCCATAAATCCCACCTTTTATTACCATTCGAATTAAAACAAAGTGTAGTTAATATTCTGGCCAAGATTCACGTTTGTGCATATTACACTTTAGCCAGAATCGGCCATAGAACATCCACAATTGATCAAAATCGCGGTTTTTCTAGAAAGTAATATGGGCGATTTCCAGAAATTCCACCTTTTCATTAACATTAGAATTAAAACAACAAAGTGTAGTTAAGATTCTGGCCAAGATTCACGTTTGTGCATATTACAATTTAGCCAGAATCGGCATTAGAAAATCCACATGCATTTATCAAATACGCGGATTTTCGAAGTGGTTATATGGGCGATTTCCAAAAATCCCACCCCCATGTTCTATGGCCGATTCTCTCTAAAGTGTAATATTCATAAATGTGAATCTTTGCCAGAATATTAACTACACTTTGATTTAATTCGAATGTTAATAAAAGGTGGGATTTCTGGAAATCGATCATATAACCTCTTCGATACATCGAGATTTTTATAAAATTTTGAAAATTCTACGGCCGATTCTGGCCAACATAAACTATTTTCAAGGTAAGTTACCCATATAACATCTTCAAAAATCCGCTATTTTGATCAATTGTGGATGTTCTATGGTCGATTTTGGCTAAAGTGTAATATTCACAAACGTGAATCTTGGCCAAAATAATAGCTACACTTTGTTTTAATTCGAATATTAATAAAAGGTGGGATTTCTGGAAATCGATCATATAACCGCTTCGGTTCACCGAGATTTTTATAAAATTGTGGAAATTCTATGGCAGATTCTGGCCAACATAAACTATTTTCAAGGTAAGTTACCCATATAACATCTTCAAAAATCCGCGATTTTGATCAATTGTGGATATTCTATGGCCGATTCTGGCTAAAGTGTAATATGCACAAACATGAATCTTAGCCAGAATATTAGCTACACTTTGTTTTAATTTGAACTTTAATAAAAGGTGGGATTTCTGGAAATCGACCATATAATCTCTTCGATACACTGAGATTTTTATAAAATTGTGGAAGTTCTATGGCCGATTCTGGCTAACATAAACTATTTTCAAGATAAGTTAAGTAATGCACATTTTTGCACAATCATTAAGCATCGAAAAATTTGTTTTATTATGTAACCGGTATATATAATTATGCAAGAAAGATTGTCATCCTTTAGTCAAATGCCAAAAATTCAAATAGTGGAACGTTGAGAAGCGAGAAGTGCTACCATATACCAGTGCAGATTCAAAGGCAGATGTCATTATTGACAAAGAAGACATAATTCGTTGTTACCTATTAGGTAAACAAACACTAGCAGCAATGTTAATATTATCAATCCAGCTTTTTTATCGACCGCAACTGTGAGAGTTGCAAGATATAAGTGGCCAGTCACAACCATGTCGAGTCTTACTCGATTCAGGGTCCCAGAATTCATTCATAATGGAAGATTCGATACAGAAACTACGACTGAAACGGATATATGAAAGAATTAGTATCCAAGGTATAGTCATTCCAACAACAAAATTTATGCTCACATCACAACCCATAAAATGGTCAAGTTATTTATAAGACTTCAAAGTTTCCATGTGACCAGAAATTAATTTGATTTATTTTGGTTTTATACAGTAACATAATAATAACGAAAGTCGCATCAAAACAATTTTTTTTTTTTGTTTTTTCATGATTTTTCATGAATATTAAAGGATGTGGTAACTTTAAATTTACAGTATGTATTGTTTTCGCCCTGCGTTTCGATATTGAAAAGAAACGTAAACGCAAATATTTCGGGAGAAATTTAATTGTAACAAATTTTAATATTAAATCGTGTGTAATTGTAGAATGGTATCTTCTACAAAGGTGTGTAAAATGGTGTCTTCTACAAAGCCAGCATCGTCCAATTACAGTTGATGTGCGTAATAATATGTCCACAAAAATAAAATAGATTCGTATATAGTGGGTGCGTCCAATTTTGACCGAGGATAACCTATATGAGCATGTAGCCGATGCTTTACTAAATGAGGTGCGGTTAAATGATATCGAGTAATTTTTTTAATTTTACTCGAATGCGTCCAGCCACTTTTGTTATATTACGTCGGGTCTGGCCGCATTTAACAAAGCCAATTATATTAAGAAGATCGATTCCTCCTTCAACCAAAGTAGCTTTAACGTTAAGAAAAAGATAAATGGTTTTATTTATAATTCAATATAAATTTATATTTTATTTCATTTATTACTAGCGGACACAGCCATGCTTCCATCAGCTTTACGTTTAGATTAGGCAAATCAACAACATGTATCGCGTTCCATAATACGTTGAACGCAATTTGGCTCGTTTTAAAAAGCAAATCACTGCCCGTGCCAACTAAAATCACATGGCTGGAAACAGCTGAAGGATTCAACGGAACACATATCCAAATAGTTGTTATTACTAATTAAAAAAATTTAATTTAACAAATATTTATAAAATTGAAAACATTTTAAAACATTTTCAAGGCAAAACCTTTCCCTAAATTGCTCGTGACAACAAAAGTTTTCGTTATATCAATAACAAACACTTTTGTTGTGGCAAGAAATTTAGAAAAATTAGTGAAAACAAAAATAAGAAAGACGATTAAATGTCATTGATTAATTTACAGAATTGTAATATATGTATTTTATTATTTGTAGGTTCTTGGCAATTGATGTAGGGGCATAGGGACGGCAAATTGATGGAGGAGTGTTTCAAAATTAAAAAGTGGGTCAACAATTGTATAATATTGCAATGCATTTACCCGAATCACAAGAAATTGTTGAGAGCGCCTGTGTTACCCTTCTATTTATTAGGAGATGAAGCGTTTATTTTGTTTTTTTTTTATATTTTAAAGGTAAATATAAAAAAAATGCAATTTATTAGCTTCGCTTACAATACGCTTTCTAAAATTGGGTTGCGTTTATTTATACGTCTTAAAATAGCCGAGTGATTGAAAATACCTTGGGCTTACTGGTCAGTAGCTTTGGCTTGCTGGTCAGTAGTGAAAATTCAGCTGCGACAAAAGTATTTAGTTTCAAAAATAGTAAACCGCGAGAATAATACTGACGAGCAAATTTGGATAGCTTACCACAAATTGCAAGACAAGGTAATACATTAATTTAATCATCTAAACTTTTTTCTAATTTACATTATAAATACATAAATATTAAACCTATTATTTTTGGAGTTTAGGAGGATATAATGGAACTGCTTCAGCTACTGAAACTAGGGATACCTTAGCTGAATATTCCATGACGGATTGGTAACGGTCGATACTGGAGTAAGTCTAATTATATTCAGTACATACTAAATGTCCACAAAATATAAGTTTATTTTAGATAAGTTTTAGAAACAGTAAATTATTTAAATATTAGATGTAATTCTTTTCAGAGTAACATCTCCAATTTGGTTTATTTTCGGGGGACGTCACCAACAACATTATTTTTAATATCAAGCCTACTTTTAAATGTTTATTTAGATTAAGTAATAATTTTACCAGCCTTTGAAATTGTAATTCTCTCATAGTAAGATCCCTGGCCATAATCCATTGACGCGAAGTATTTTAAGCTGCGTATTCACTTTATTTATTATAATCTTAAATTCGTCTATAGTAAAAAACTTCGACTGACATTGGATTGTAGGAATCTGTTAGAGTAATCCAAAGTCAGCTGTTGTTGTCTAGATTACAGCTTGGTATTTTAGATAAACTGCTTTTGTAGCTATATTTCGGACACATTGTAATGCTTGGACTTCTTTACTTTACTGCACTGGCAGAGAGTTCCTTTTGGTTGGCGCTTAATGGCTAATTAAGGACAGTTTTTTTTAAATTTATTTTTAGGTTTCCCTATAATATTTAAATATTTAAATACCGCCGCATATTTAAATATTTGAAAACCATATAAATTTCTCCTAATTTATTAAAAAAAAAATTATCATGGGCAAAGAGCCCCGCCCAACGCTCGCCAATCGGTGACGAATGCAAGTGTAATAAAAAAAATGAAGTGGTGCAGCAGAAGTGCAGGCTTTCGGTGTCTTTGAAAATTGGTTAAATTGAAAAAATCTCAAATACCGCCAAATTATTTAAATATTTGGACATTAGAAATGATTGATTTTGAAAATTGCTTTTTAAAGATGTATGTGTAATTTTTAATGTCAAATAGCATTGTTCTTTAAGTTTCAAAAATGTTGCCGTGTAGCTCCAATTGTCAATTGGAGCAAACAACATTTTGCTTATCTTATAATATTTCACTAAGTCAGTGTGTGTCTGTGTGTACGTGTGTGTAGTTTTTACTTTCATAAACGAATAAATAACGGCTCATTGAATTAAGTTCGCGATGTTTGCATATACATTCTCAAATTTTGACAAATTTTGACAAATTCCCCAACGGGAAAAATATAATACAGTGCACAACTTTATCACCGCATTTTTCCTAAGAAGAATTCAAACCACAGTTTGGTGCAAACAAAATTATTTCCATAATTGCGTTCGGAATTTTTCGTTATAATTGGTGTACTGAATTGAATTGAGTAATCTGCGGCTTCAAACAAATTATTTAACCTGATATTTGTTTGCTTGAATAACTTATAACAAGCTCACCTTCTTAACAACATTGACATTAGACTAAAACGATATGCGTGAGGCACATTCACTGATTTTGTTACCGATAGTAATACATTTTAAATAAAAAAAAAACAAAAAGACTTAAATCATTGTTAAATTTCAACATATATAAACGACAAATTGTTCAAATTAAAAATAAAAATATTTTCTTAATCAACTTTCGATTAAAAACGAAGTTTTTGTGAAATTGATTGTTAACTGGTTGATTTAATATCAATTCATAAAAACAAATATTAGTCAGTTGGACGTGACTATTGAGCTGTTTAGTATATTTTGTACCTGTCGTTCAATGAGTGAAATATTTTCACTTAAAAATGACGCGATATACATAGGCACTCATAACATCAACACATTGTATATACCTAATAACGGTAGCCGTATATACTTGCAATAATCAAAACAGCTTTTTGTGATTTAAATCTTTTAATGGAAAGAGCATCATTCACATCAATTTATTGAAAGTGAAAATCGGTCTAAAACTAGATTTTCCCATTAAATTTATTACGCGTTGTTATTCAACGGTATACATATTATGCATCCGTCAAATAACATGCATTTTCAATATAAACATATAATACAAGTATTTATATGTAGTAATAATACTCGTATTAATTTTATCCGATCAATTTTGTTTATTTGATTTATTATGGCTACGGTTTTTACGAGTATTTTATTAAGAGATTGGCACGACATTGATCTAATTCGATTTATATGTCTTTAAATAATAAACAGGTGCGTGCACATTAGCATTTAAATTACCAGCTACGCAATTAAATAGAAACAAATTTCTTTTTGAAATTGACAAACAATTTATATGCCATTCAACAACTACACTGTCGCACGTTATTTTATATCCAAATAATACGAGTGTTTCTCATCTAAACACGTCATTACATTTACACATCACATAACATATCGGTATTTGTTAACAAGAGATTTGAATGATAAATTAAAACACAAATCTTGTCGCTTCAACATAATGATTATTTTATGCAAATTGCCATTTGTATATATGTATGTATTTTTATATATAAGATACAAAAATATGTAACTGTATAGACATAATTGATTAAAATATGGTTAGCACCAAAACTATATAAATTTAATTTACTAATTAAGTAATTAACTAATTTATTTGACGCCAATTTCAATAAAAAAATTTCTTGTGTGCTCTGATCTAAAAAAAAAAAAAATGATAATTCGAGAAAAATCATTAAAACTTGTTTGAGCGCCTTTGTCCAAAACTACTTGCAATTTATAAACTATTTTTTGCGGAAGTTTATTTTTAAAAGGTAAGCACTTTGTAATTCCATGTACCGTATGTTACATAAAAAACCTATTAAATACTTCACTACATTTAAGTACGTGGTCAATTTTGCTTTAATTCAAATCCATAAAATATCATGTTGTTTATAACATAGTAAAATCTAAGTATGTACAAATGTAGTAAAATAACATAATCAACACATAAAATGCATTCTGATTTTCTTAATGTTAAATATCTTATACCTGATTACCCGAAAAGGTTAAAGGGTTAAAAGTTTCTATAGGTATAAAATGTACATAATTATATAATGATTGAATTATAGCAAGACAGACAATTATTGAGTCATGAATAAGCCATTAGACGTGATCAGTTTCCTCACATACTCGTATAACGAACGATGAAAGGTAAAACAATTTATTTTTATTTTATATTTAATTTGATCGCAAAGTCAGTCAGTGAGTAGTATTTGCATATACTTAGTTATATATGAAATGCAAATGCAATTTATAGCTTCCTTTCTTGAATTTTATCTTGGTATAAACATCAGTGATTAATGGATCTCGCTTAGTCTAAATTCCGTTATAGAAACATTGGGCGCTTTTAATTCCACGCGGTTAGCAAATTTTGAGTAAAATTAACGCGTTGAGATCTAAACCACAAAATACAACCAGAAGAGACATAACGCTGCTTTTGTATGGAAAAATTTGGACTCATTTTTTTGACCTTGATTTGCCGAAGGTAAGAGAAAGTTGGGTTATGTATTCTTTGGTTTACTGGTTTTGATTTGAAATAATAAAAATTGAGAATCCTTAACAGTGTAGTTAGTGAAATTATTTGACAAGTTTTGTTTTGACAGCATAATTTGTACTAAACTACTATAATATTCAAAAATAGTTATACTTCAATGCCCAAAAAAAAAGGTAAGATGAAAAAAAAAATTGGTCCACGCAATGTCTATTCTGCTTAATCTTTCTTCTGTGTCTTCTAAATGCACATGATACATTAAAATTTTGATTGAATTGTGATTTTAAATCTCATTTTTTCCAGCGACAGATTTCCGACGCCAAGATGATCGAGACCTAAATTCGCCTATTAATTTTAAGTTTAGGCTTTAACATATTTTCATGTGAATAACGAACTAATTTTAGCAGTTTGTATAAAAATAGAGATATAGAGATGAATCGTTTTTATAAATATTTACAACTTGTAGTGAACTAGCCTCGGTTTTCGAAAAGAATGAAATTTATTAACGAACAAAACGTAAATTGTTTAAAATGAATATCTTTCTTGTAGAAGATATGTATAATCAATACCGATTGATTTTCTAAGTTGCAGAATTTTATTTGAAGGGAAAAGGAGTTTTCGGTCATTTTAATTCGATTTTTACTTTTTCTAAATAATATTTTCTAATTTTTGAGAAACTGTACTATCATGGTGTTCTGTTTTACTAAAAACGCATTCGAATCATTTTACATTTGTAATGAATTACTTTTTCTTGTGCACACTTTAAGTTAAAGCAGCGCCATATTTACGTTATTTTGGACTACTCGTATATACTCTACAATATGATAGCAGGGGCGAATTAACGGCTACGCACACTAGGCACGTGCCTAGGACCCATAAATTCTGGAGGGCCGTAAATTTTGTGCTCCATTATTGGAATAGACATTGTTTTTTCAGAACCACCGTACTACGTTTCGGAATACAGCTACTGTCGACAATATGACATTGGAATACCAGATTTTAACTAAATTAAATACCACTGAACCATCGAAATCAATATTTAATTTTAAAGATTGTCTTTCCATTAAATTTAAAAAATAAAGTTTTATTTATTGTGCTGTTTCTAATTACATAAATGGCCACACTTTTTTCTTAGAACTGCAATTTGGCTTTGACTTTCGAGTCAGTTAGTTACTTTTATTTTTATACTTTTCCATAAAAATTATTTTGAATTGATTCAAATGATGCTCAAAACAAATTTAAAACTTGCTAATTGTACATAATGGCAGGTTGCTGCCACTACAGATTCCATGGTGATGCCGCTACGATATAATATGAACCGTCATCATTACATACATATACCCACTTACTATCATCATCTAAAAATATCAGCACAATTTCCATAGTCGTGTCATTTCAGACGACGTGACTTAAGTAACGTCACGTCGCATCAAGGTTGATATTCTTGATGTCGGTTCAAGTGACACGACTGTAACTATAAAGGTGTCGGTCAAATTACAAATAAAATCGTTTTAGAACAAAAAAGTATTAAGCCCCAATAACCTTTATTTCCAACTCGGATTTAGTATTGTGGTTTTAGTAAGGAAATCCGAGTTGAATGTCGTACTGTTCACCAACCACTATTCAACAAATAATGTAAATGTTTATTATACACACATTTTCACCATTACTACTAGAAATTATTTTTCAAATCAAAAAATTGCCAACTGATAAATGTAAGTTTCTTTCGTGCGTTTACAGCATATTCAGTGCTAGATGCCATTTGTTGTACAATTTAAGGCAATTTTTTTAATTTTTGCCTTATTATAACTTATTACGTTGTTTAAGTTAAATTTTTTGTATCCTCATCATGTCTTATAAATTTTTTATAGAAAACTGTATTTGATTTCAATATAAATAATCTGATATGAGAAAGAAATCCTTTCTATAATTCATAGGAAAATCCGTTTTATATTAACATGGAAACCTGTGTGAAATGTGTTAGGAATTACATGTGATTTTTACACGGAAATTAGTACAATTTATATTCGGAAATCCAAATGCTATTCGAAAATTTTCATTTACTAACACAATCACATACTTGGAATTTTTGTGCCACTTTTCTTGGCCTAACAACACAGAAATCCGTATAAGCATATTACTGGAATCCACGTTCCGAGTGAATCTTTCGTACAGATTTTCTTACAGAATTTCGCGAGAAACCTTTTTGGGGTTTAAACAACAACTTATTTAAACAAGTGAACAAAATCAATTAAAAACATTTAAAAAAATATTAGGACTAAAATTTCGCCCTTCCATTTTTTTTGTAGTTGCGCCTGTCACTTAGAAAATTCAAGTGACATCTGTCGTATAACGTGACTTACGACTAAGTAACAAACGACTAAGAGCATATAGGAAAATTGATGTGACGTGACAACAATCATGAAAAATGACGTGACACGACTATGGGAATTAGGATTGATGCACTCTCGTACAGTTGATCGAAGACGACACACCGCGAATACTGAACATAATTTTGTGTACTTTTTAATTTATTTGGCGAAATATCCAACAATACCACAACTGGTAAAAACGGACACACTTTGAACCCCATAAATTCTTTAAGTTTTGATTAGAACTCTAAGATTATTGGAACTTTACCAAATTATTGGTGTCTATTGGAGTTTCTCGCTTATACTCGAAATTTGCTAGACATGAATTGCGTGAAGTTACAGAATAGTGATCTATCGATATTTTCGATCTTTTATTGACATTCCGAGCATTTTATTTTTATTATTCGAAATTTTATATTCGATATTATTCGAGTTAGGGTTGTTGACAGAAAAGATCATTAATCTTACAGAAAAGATATTCTCGAATTTCAACATTTGTGGATTTATCTAGATTTCCAGATTAAAATAGCGTTGGGTAGCTGTAGGTTTTACAAAAACTGCATTAGGTGTTACATAGACTAATTTTATGTTTATCCGAGTTTTTCCAGAATATTCGAAATTTTATGTAATAAAATTTCAAACAGGTCGCAATAGGTTGCAGGTCGCAGTGCGAGGTGGCTTGAACGCCCACATGGCCCTTGAGTAATATGAAAGAATAACACAAATTAGTATTAAACAAACATGATGCGCTTTTATTTTGTATTGAAAAAACTGAACGCCTCTGGTCCTACTTCTTTTTTTAGTAAGGCCTCACTTCGCTGGATGCGCCCATTGTTTCTTATTTTGTGGCTACACTTAATAAGATTTTTGTTTAAAAATTTGGTTTTTGTGCGTAAACCAATTTCAAGCGTGACAAAGTACTTTACACATGTTACACAGTTTGCTTTTCCTACAGGTAACAGCTTAATAAACTTATTACAAAGGGTCTTTTTTGGGGAATAGAAGAAACTTTTGGGCATGTGAAACGGAGACCCTCAAAATCAGCTTTTCACGCATATTATAGGAAAGAAATGAAAGCACTCTCAAAGAACACTCTCCTTCACCAAAACCAAAAAATCAAAATAATTGCTTTATGGAACACTTTAGCGATTATTCACCATCGGATGTATATCTGGAAACGGTGAAATTTAGGAGCTGCTCGAATATTACGGTAATAATTTTCTCGTTGTAGTTTTTGACGTAAAATACGGCATAAAACGGTTTCATCTGAATTACCACAGTCTACACCGTAGTAGAATTTGATAGAAAGGAAGGAATTCGCTTGGATATGTATGCAAAAAAATTATACAGAGTTTGGAATTTATAAAATTTAATTTAAATTAATTAATATTACCTGTATCCACCATAAAATCGAGTTTATGTACTATTTCTGTTATTCTGACATTTCGCTAATTTTCGCAGTGCTACGACTTTCTATGCCCATAAGCATCACAGGCTGATCAACATATGTATTAACTCAACGTCATGTCAGAATAAGTAATGAATCAGGCATGATGAACACTCATTCTATAAATGAAAGAAAAAACTTTGCTTTGGTGTACTTCACTCACTTCAATTTTTCCTAGGTCCTTTTCATCACCGGTTCAGTTATTATTCAGTAAGTTTGTCTCATTTTATTTTTTTTTCATACTACTGTTTCGGACCGATTCAGTTCAAAATTCTATTGAAACAAAATAAAAAGTTAAATAAAAATCGCTTATTATTTCAATATGGATGGCCTTCGTTACCATGCATATAAACAGAGCAATGTATGCCTTGTATGTCTTGTGACCCATGCCTTTGGCTGATCTTAATTGGATAGTCCCCGCATAGTCGATTCCCGTTTTGATAAACTGTCTTCCCAGCCTCACTCTTGCTGATTTTTCCCATTAGTTGTTGATGAACAGTTTTTGATGAACCTTTTGTAATATGCGACTGTACGCTTTAATTTGTTGTAGTTGGAGCATCGGTCGAATAATGGAAAAGCGTGATCTTCCGTAGTTATTGTCCTAATTTTTATCGCTTTTTCTTCTAACTCCTCTGGTTTATGCGTGCTACCTCGCATAATAGGATTGACTGCCTTCCATCTAGTGAGCTTTTGTCGAAGAAAATATGGACCTTGAATGCTCGAATCTGACCATGCATATATTTTGAGATTTTTGATTTTCAAGCTTCTTTGTGTGTGTTTAAGTAATTTTGCCAATAGTAGAGTTGCATTTAGCTCCAATCGATGAATGGATAGCTTTATTTTGGTTGGCGCGACTCTTGTCTTCGAGGTTAGTAATTGTGTTGTTATAATCCCTTCTTTATTTGTTGTTCGACAATATATTGTGGCTGCGTATGCGTATTCTAAGGCATCAGCCAACCCGTTAAGCTCCGTTTCAACCTCGTCTGTTGTATTTACCCATCTCTGGATTGTTATGCTTTTGATTCTTCTTGCTTCATGATTTTTGCTGTGATTGTTATTGGGAAAGCCATCCAACGGGATCAAGGAGCTTGGATGAGTCGGATAACAGTTAGCGTTTGGTTGGCTGTTTGTGTGATAGTTGTAATGTTTCTACGTTGAATTTGAAAAGGTCCTTTTGTGGATCGCATAGAATTCCCAATGTTTTAGTGCAGTCATTTAACTTGATTTGAACGTCACCCGTGCCGTCTAGTTCTCTGGAAATATGATTCAATACTTCCCTTGAGTTAGAGAACCATTTCCTTAAAGTCAGTCCACCACGTTCTGTAAGCATTTTTAATTCTTGTACAGCTCGAGTTGCTTCCAATTCATATATTCTTGCATGAATTGATGTTATAATTGTTTGAATCGTTTTTCTAATTGTATCAGTCTGGCAGCGGCCCTCTTCCTGGATTCCCCTAGTTCGGCTTGGTTATCTTTAAAAGGAATTCTTACTGTGTATCTGCCATCTGGGCCTTGTTCTACATTCGACTCAAAATGTTTCTCTATCATGATTTCTTACCTAGTTGACCTCCCTTGATGATGTTGTTGATCAGTATTGATGGATAATAATCCGCGCCAAGTATAAGATCAAATGGCTGTGACTGATTGTAGTGTGGATCAGCCAGTTGTATTTGGTTGAGGTGCGACCAGCTGGTTGTGGCAAAGTCCACCTCGGGTAATTGTTGGTCGAGTTTGTGGAATATTAAGGGTTTGATATTCATTTGGAAATTTGCGGCCTTGGAGGATATTAATGTGGCGTGTGATCCTGGATCAATTAGAGCTCTTAGTGTGAAAAAATCGCTTGTGCTAGTTGCAGCTCTGACTAATGCAGTTGGTAGTAAAACTTGTCCTTGCTTGCTGATGACGAATGTTTTGGCAGTTTTAAAACTACTTCCGGTAGTTGATGCTGCATTATTGCAGTGTAGAAGTGTGTGGTGTCCTCCTTTACACACAACATATGTTTCTGCCTGGCAGTTTCTTCCTTGATGCTGGTATCGATTTTATCTAAAGTTTTCGAGATTATACTCCGGGATCAGATCAGCCAGCATTTAGTAAGGCATAATTAGTTAAACCAATTTCAATCTGGATTTCGTAATAATCACAGTACTAGCACCACTCTGCTTCATGTTGTTGATGATCTTGCACGCCATCTTGACAAAAAAAACTCGTTTATCGTGTTAATACTATTGGATTTCTCTAAAGCATTTGACCCTCTAAATCACATACTGTTATTACAAAAGCTGTTGCTTTTCTTTAACTTTGATAAAACAGCTATTTATCCGAAAGATATCAAAAAGTAGTCATAAATGGTAAAGAATCGGGTTCTGAACGAATACCGACAGGTGTATTTCAAGGAACCATTCTTGGCCCAACGTTATTTTCCCTGTTCATAGACGATCTGCCGCTTGCAATAAAATATTCCAAATATCACATGTATGCTGATGATTGTCAATTATATCTTGGTGGTACTAGTGATAATATTCTGGAAATTTTCAATAATGTTAACCTAGATCTATCTAATATATTGGTATGGTCAAAATCGAATGGAATCTCATTGAACATCGCGAAAACACAGGCAATTTTCATTTCTAGGAATAAAAATTCCATTTCTAAATCATGTAAATAACCTTGGAATCTGTATTAACAGTAGATTTACCTGGGATTCTCAAGTCATTAATGTTTGTAATAAAATTAATTCTATTTTATATGGACTGAAGCTTCATAAACACATATGTCCCAAAAATATTCGGATTTTGCTTTCGAAATCATTAGTAATACCCCATGTATTATATTGTGAATTCCTGTATTTAAGTTGTGACTCGATTTCTTGCAATATTCTACAAGTTACTCTGAATAATATTGTGAGGTATGTCAACGGATTAAGGAAATATGATCATATTTCTGCAATGTTTAAGGAATTGCTCGGCTGCACAATGATTCAGTTCTTTTATTATAGAGCGATGCTACTACTATATAAAATTATTAATAATCGGGTTCCTTTGTACTTATACAATAAAATAAAAATTGGATCTATTCGCAATGGCAGCATAATTCTGCCAGCCAACCGATCCAATGTCTACAATAACTCACCCTTGTTTACAACTTTTACAATTTGGAATAGGGTTCCGGTTGAGATTAGAAGTGCAAGACATTTATCAAAATTTAAATCTTTGGTTTTTGATTTTATTAAAAATAATTTCTAATTAGTGTTTGTTTATATGTTATATTTTATAAGTTTATATGTAACTAGATAATAGTTGGAATAGAAAAGCTATATGCTTTATTCCATGTTGTTGATAAATAAATAAATAAGCATCGTATGCACAAGTTGGCTGAGTTGACGAGCCTTGCTCGTTCATTGATTTAAACCATGGTACTCCTTACACCCTTCCACCCAACATGTTTGGTTAACATGGCTGTATTCACTCGTTTCAATGGTGATATATACTGCATGTGTGGTAGTAGTGCCGTTGCTCTATGATTGCCCATGGCTTCCAAAGATTGAAACCTTCTCTCCAGGAATCCAAAGAAATCTTTCAGTTGTGAAATTTCTCTGGGCTTCTCTATAGTTGTCTCGTATATCCTAATGGATTCTGCGTCTAATTTTTTGTTTAAAATGAAACTTACGAATGCCTCGAAGGGTGAATTCATATTTAGCCGCTTTATGTTGTGTAATATTTCCCGTGTCGTATCGTGCAAATTTCTCACTGTTTGGGCGGATGGTATCTGAATTGTCGCCAATGACAATAGTGCATTAAATTGACGGTTTGCCATTAGCCTCACGTTGTTGTACCTTGCTTGGATTATGTTCCAAGCGGTTTGGTAATTGTCACCTGTTGTTGTTAAGTGACTGATAATTTGGGCTACTCCCTTCTGCAGGTCTGATTTCAGATACGTCATCTTTACCGTATCTGATAGTTTGAGGTTTTGGTGGATCAGCTCAGTGAATATATCCTTGAACGTTTCCCACCGCTCATAATCACCATAAAAACTGAGTGCTGCTGATTCTGCTGCGGTTGTTGTCTAGGGCCGAAACTGTTGTAGTTTGATCATTGCATCTTTCACCCTCTCTTGAAGCTTGTCATAATAATCTTCTCTAAAGTAGTTGGATGTTTGTTCGTCTTCTTCCCATGTCCTTTTCTAATTGTCTCGTTTTAATATTCACATATTCCTTAGATATGTTGTTGGTTTCCTAGGAATAATTTATTGACGCATATATCTGGCGCATGAGCACGTCTTGTCTCTTGACCAATTTGGTGTTATTCCACTGTTAATTTCAACATATCCCTAAGAAAGGATTTATGATTATGAAGCTGATAATTATCACATGGAAAATTATTTCTTCCATAAAAAATATAATAATAACTATAGATCCGGGGGAGGGGGGGAAGGAGGGTTTTATTCGTAAACGACAGTATCGAACAGATTTCTATCTTGACTCATTGCTTTGATTCAGATGATTTCTTGCAAATATGCAGACATTATCATATTTTGTATTGTCAAATACAATTTTTTTCGCGAATGAAATGTTGGCATGAGGGTTCCTTTACTCTTAGCTTATATAATAAATGTGTTTTGTTATTTATAAATGCCAAAAATATAGTCAAAATCATAGTAAGTTTCCCAAAGCCAACCCATAAAACTAAAAAATGAAATGTAGCACACTCAGCGTCAAGCAGGCAAATTGTTGAGTTGTTTATTGGGATTCGTTCAGTTATACTATAGGAATGCCATCTCTACCTAAGATTTATGTTATTCGATAATAATGCCGAATATTTTGTTATACTTCGTCATTAAATGTAAACTTGAATCTATAACACCTATTAAAGCGGCGCTCAGTAAATCATTAATTAGCTATACATCAGACGGTTCAAACCACAAGCTACCACTATTTACCTATGTTTTTCAAACTAATTTTATAAAATATTATGAACAAGAGTATATCAGTCTTAGTTAAGTAATTAGTGAATTTGGTGGAATCACAATTGTTTTTTTATGCAAATCGAACAAATGTTTGGGTGCTTTGCAACAATTAAAATCTAACAGTGGTTTTATGAAATTGTATAACCTTCATTGTAGTTTGAGTGAATGAATATCAAGTCATACAAAGCAATTTACATTTCCTCAGCCATCTACAAGTAAATAGAATATAAATCCAATTAAAACATGCCAATTAAAAACCAAAACCTACAAACATTCTTGTATAATAAATACTCAAGTAACACAATTTCATAATTTATGCATTTCAAATTAATGTCGTATCTATATGTAATTAAAATCAACTATACCATGTTTATGTTATGTATTACTGAGTATATAGGCTAATCTGTCTCCGCAGGTTATATGCGCTTTGATTTCATTATAAAACTATTTTTTAATTGTTATTTATTTAAAAAGATTATTATATTTTTTTATAACTATAGCATAATAGCTAGGTAATACTTATAAAATCGAATTTTTTTATTTTTTTTTAATTTGTTTGGAGAAATGTCACTCACATGCAAAATTTTAATGTCGCACTATGTTAAGTTATATAGTACGTAACTGGAGAAAATGTAAGATCTAATGTACATACATGCTTCTTGTTACATAAAATTGTAACATCTCGATAGTCGAAGGTCGGCAACATAACGATTATATTTTTACATAATATAATTTATGTAGTGCCATGATGATTTTAATTTTTAATTGAAATTTTCCCATGCGCCACTTAACATTCATGTATATGCTGACGAGAGATATATACGTGCAGAAAATCATACAATTAGCTTTCGATTTCTTCCGTAACACCGCATAGGTAATTTAAATAATAGAATTCACACCGCTTTATGGATAGTGTTACAAATTTTCATTTCATTGTAGTTTATACAAATTTTCATTTTATTCACCTAATAAATATTGTTATGAATGAGAAATATTTTTACGATTCAATTGTAAATGTAGAGCAATACACCATTCGCGTTGCATATTTTTATTTTATATAGGTGAGACAGTTTTGAAAGTTTTTTTTGACTTAATATTTAGTACCTACCTCAACATATGTATATGGGTATATAAATATTTGAAAGTACTTTCACTTGATTTTTGGTTTTTTTTTTTGTGATCCTCATGACCTTCCAAAATTGTTTATAAAAGAGACTGATAAAATTTAATTCTAAACAATGACTGAGCATTTTGTTTTGATTAGTATTCTTACAAATATCTACCTAATTAAAAGCGGCCCGAAGTAACAAAAAATTGGCAATATCTCAATGTCAAATTAAGATTCTTTTTCAAATATATAATTATTTATGAACTCGAATATTTAGTTAAGACACAATCCATATAATTTTAAAATCAAGAATTACTTCATCAACAAGGAGCAACTTATTTTTTTTTGCTTTATACTCGTACTTTCGATTTTAGTGTACCTCTACCTACATGTTATGTGTAGTTACGAGGAGTTATGACTTATACAACAAAGTAGTATATCTCTTGCAAATTGTGATTACTTCTTGTTATTAATAATATTGTTTGTTTGTAAACAAATAACATGATGGAAGATGGTTGTAAATAAAACAAGTTTTATGTGGACCATAAGAAGATTATTTAATTTTCAATTTCTTATTTAAAAACAATATTATGTCATATTGCGGTTTGCGAGATCATAATACTATGTCGGCTTCTTGTATATGGGTAATTACATATTGGCCAGACGTAAATTTGACATAAATATTATTTTTGAAATATGTTATAAAAGAATTATATAATATTATTTCCTGTTTTTGTTTTCTTGTAATTTGGTGAAATTTTCGTGATGTCAACTAGCAAATTAGTAATTTTTCCGCGGAAAGTTACAATACAATTTCATCATGTTTGTAAAACTGCTTAGTTGTATAATCGCTATCATTTACGTTTACACACATAATCGGTCAATTTGTTTACTTCAGACGTGCCCAAGCCAAATGAGTATTTTTGACAAATGTTCAAAATAAATATTCACCCATTTCAAGGAGACATCTCTGAGATCGGCTCAAGAAATTTCGAAATTGGTCCTCGGTAATTTTAGGTATTATGTAAGACCTTGGGATTAATATTCATCCTCCAAGAAGTCGGGTATCATACGCCATTTCCAGAAGACATTCAAGTTATCGTGGCAAACTACAAATTAGTACTTGTTAGTAGATGATAAATGGAACACAAAATTTATTTCAAGAAATTTATTTAATAATTTGAAAGTCAATCAGTGGTTTAATTGTAGTAAATATCCTAAAAACAATGCCGCCATAAATTAAAAAATCAAACTACTTATAGAATTTAGCAAGAGTGGCTGTAGTCAGAAGTATTCGTGAGAACTTTGCAATTCGTTGTGGTTAATTTCATCTCTAAGATCGACTCAGTGTTCGGTGTTTAGTTTTAACTATTATGTAAGACAGTTGTGGTTAATTTTCACCCTTAAGTAAAGTGATTTCTTAGTGAGGCCTTGTTTTAACTTGCTAAAAAGTATTAAGTATTAAGAAGTCAGGTACCCGCCATTTCACATAGAGATCTCTAAGATCGGCTCAAGAAATTTAGAAATTGGCCATGGTTTAAGGGCCATGGTAGGCCGGGTTTTCATGGCCCTTATTGCTTAAAGGTTAAGAAGTCGGGTACCGTACGTCATTTTAGAGAAACATCTTTGAGACCGGCTCACGAAATTTCAAAAACGGCCGGGTTTAGTACACCATTTGGTTGAGAGGAGTTGGAATAAAAATTTTATTAAACTTTAGCAGAGACACGGATTTTGGAGAAAACCAAAAAAAGGCCTTTTCGGGATGAAAATTCCATGTTAACTTCTCATACGTTTTGTGCCCAAGGAATCAGTACTATAACAAAATTTCTTGGGTAGCGGTAATGAGTGTTTACTAGGTGCCTCCTGCGCCATCTCAGATTGCCCAGTTCTACAGTAATTGTTGTAATTTTTTATTCGAAGTTAAACCTGATCTCGAACTAAGAACTAATACTCAGTTGGTTGTTCGTTGGATGCGGGGAAAACTTTATTATTTTCAACATATAATTATGAAATATAAATTTATTTAAATTGAATCCTAACCGAAGTGAAGTTATTAGCAAATAAGAAAAAATGTAGAAATGTGAGTAATCCAAATAGTATAAATTTAGCCGATTTTTGTGCCATCGAACAAACTTTTGAAGTGACTAAATTTATTCAACAAAAAAAATAAATTTATTCCTTTGTTTCTGAGAGCCATCAGTTGGTACGGTAAGTTTATCAAAGGAATGAAGGACCTACGAAACACATTGAATGAATTGTTGCAGGATGACGTTACGCACAAATGGACATGTTATCAGAAAAACGATTTTTAACTTTATTATTTCAACGAAAATCATGTAACGTTGTTTTGTAAATAATATATAGGCTATTAGCATGAAAATTACATAGGACTGCAACGAAAGGGTAAATATTTTTATTTATTGAATAGTCGTATCCGAAGTAATTTTTTGCGCTGAATCCGAATCGTACCACAGAATTACCCTATCACGACAGAATTTTGAGATATTCTAACCTAAAAGTGTCAAAAAGCGTGTTTTTGGCACTTTTTTACTTGAAATAACTCAAGACTAAAAATTTTTTAGAATTTTTTCATATTAAGTGTTCCAAAATCCAGGAAAACCCTTTATTAAGCATAAAAAAGTTAAAAGAAATCTTTATGTATTATCAAGTTCTCTTTAGAATTAATGCCTTCTCTTCAAGGAGATTATGACTAATTATGTTAATCGAATTCGATGCTTGAATCGTATAATTACCAGTACTGTGAATGTTGTTTCACAAAAGTCGTTGAACAATTGGCAAACCCTTTAGAGGTGGAATATATTTGTGGTCTCAAATAAATAGTTTTAACCGTAAGTCTGAGTTTATTTCAATCAGGTTGTCACGTTCTTCCTCCATCAATTCAATAATTCATAATGTCCAATTTGGCAGAAATTCCCAAGAATTTTTAATTTTAGTTTTCGAAAAAAAAAAATCATTTGACCTTGGGAATTTTGATTTTTGTTGAACAAATTTCGTCGTCGAAATGTTGGACAACATTTGATGCAAATATTGCTTGTTATTTATATGGCCGACCCCAGGGACCGACCATTTGATAATTTGTACATCAAGTGCATACTAAGGACAAGTCTTGTTTGGTTTCTTTATTGAACAAAATTCGTCACTGAATTGGATTATAATGTTAAGTTATTTCTGTCTTAATCCACATTCAGGTGTATAATTTGTATTACCACTACATATAAATACGTCTACGTATACGAGAAATTTGTTTTTTTTTTTGCTAAGTTCTTCACAGGCATGAATCCTAAGTGATTTGTTTTTATAGAAAATTTTTAAAATTTTTTATAATTTTTCATGAACACATTGAACACCTCATGAAAAGTTAAAGTGTTAAATTTTTGATTTTTGATTCCATTGTCGTAATTACTCCAGCCTCCTTTCCAAAGCATCTCGGATTCGACTCCATCTAGCTATAAGAGTTCCACCTTTATTCGAATTTAGTCCTTCAGTTCAGACTGGCTAATATCAAATATTTGTTTCAACGAAATTTGCGGTAAAGTATTTAATACTCCTTTTACACAATAAGAGCTCGCAATGCTTTGAAGTTGTGAGATTTATCCTAAAAACACAAAAATAAAATTTATGATAAATTTACGAGGAACTTCACGCATCTATTCAACAGTGTAAAGTTTATCCTAATCCCTAGTAAATATCGATATTGTGCCATCTAAATATCTCGTATATACCGTTCTATAATGTACCGTAGGAAAGGTTTCAGGAAAATATGCTTCGGTTCAAGCGAAGCATATTTAAATTATTTTTAATGACCTTGAATTACGTTCAAGGTCAACTTCGTATTTTGAATACAACTTTTATGTTTTAAAGGCTTCTTATTTTTACGTAAAAAAAAACAAACAACTTTTACTTGAATCATTTTTTTAATCACCATCTTTTTCCGATTTTCCAGTGCTTTTATCTCTTAATCATTTTATTTAAACAATTTTTTCCTCAAACATTTTGTCCTACAAGGCATAATTTTAAAGAAAAGCAAGGAACTCCTCCACGCGTTGCGCATAACGCTTTCAAAAGAAACTTAAATATTAGCCTACAAAATTACGAAACGTTTAATCCTACATCCAAAAAAATAAATCGCTTTGGCATGTAAATAATTTACTTTCTGTGTAAAAGACACAGCGCGAAAAGTGGCCGGCTACGAAAATATTGTTTCTGTTCTTAGTGGTGTTTTTCACTATACAACAAGCATATTAATCAACAAGCGTGTATGGTATAAATGAGTGTCAAATGTATCCAAATGAGTAATAACCATTACCCTCGAGTTGAATACGATACTTTTTTTAATGCGTGTATTAAGCAACATGCTTAATAGATTAATAATTACACCGTTAATATATGATGCAGGAGAGAACAAAATCGTCATACTAAGCACATACTAAACCCAATTTTTCAACATTTCCTTCATTATATTATCATCTAAATTATCATTAAGACAAATAAATTACAGGATAATCTGCTACAAGTGGCCCGCGCATAAGACTCAGCAATGCACAACGTATGATTACATCAAGAGCGGAAATGATTCAATAAATGATTACTTAAAATTCTTTTAAAACTAGAAATATTATTAGTAAATACTAAAAATACTATTCTGGGTGAAAGAGAGTCTGGCAAAGACTGACCTATATAAGAGTTTCGCGCTGGTGCTATGATCATGATAATGGTAGTTATTCGTAAAATTGAAATTTGTCTTAATCATTTTTTTATAATTTTATGCAACGTGATCATCAAATCATAATCAACCAACACAGCTACAGGTAATATGTTATCTTTATACAAATCCACAGTGTGCGTTCGAAAAGATAGATCAAATATATGCCTAATTGCTCTATTCTGTATAACTTGAATTTCCTGTAATTTATATTTAGGTACAGAGCCCCATATAGGACTAAGATAAGACAAGCTAAAGTGAACCTGCTTCGGTAGAGCAAAAGATATTCTTTTAAGCACACCAGCAAGAGCCGAAAGCCTTTTATTCATTATATCAATATGGGATCTCCAATTTAGACTACTATTTAATATCAGTCCAAGGTATTTAGCTTCCATAACACGATTAATAGGAGCACCATCACTATGGAGACAATCAAAAATACCATCCAAAGAACTATTCCTTACAGAGAAGATCAGGAATACAGTCTTTTTGACATTGACCATGAGTTTATTTTTATTCATCCATCTTTGAATTACTGCAAGATCTTCTTCCATCGCAGTTCTTAATACAGAATAATTAATTTCACCATAAACCAGAGCTGCATCATCAGCAAATAATTGAAGAACACCATGCAATTCCAATTCAAAGATATCATTTATAAATATAAGGAAAAGTAATGGTCCCAGGATTGAACCTTGAGGAACACCAGTTCCTATCGCAATAATGTCACTGCTTTCAGATCCAACACAGGTAAATTGCTTTCTATTTCCCAAGTAACTTTCAAAAATCTTAAGCGCCCGACCCTTAACCCCAGTTTTATTTAATTTACAAAGGAGTATTCCATGGTTAACACTATAGAACACTTTTTTGATGTCTATCACAAGAACCGAGGTTTTCTTCTTTAATCCAATATTACTATACAGTTGTTCGACTAAATTTAAACAAGCCGACAGCGTAGAAGAACATCTTTAAACCCCAAACTGATTACTACTAATAAAATTCAACCTATTAAGATGCATTTCTAATCTGGATTTTAAAACCAGCTCAAAGATCTTCGACAGCACCGGGAGGACTGAGATAGGTCTATAGTTATCGGGTTTATTTTTTGCATCTTCCTTTTTGTAAATAGGTGTTACTCTAGCTATCTTAAGCTCATCGGGGAATTTACCTGATTTAAGAGATTGGTTAATTAGGGACTTAATGATTGGAGCTAGTTCCACTGCCATTGATTTAATTAATTTTGTGGTAATCTTGTCATATCCTGGTGCAGCGGAGTTCTCAAGATTTGAAATCAGGAAAACAATTTCCTCTTCAGTACAAGGTTCAAAATCAAAAATTTCTATCAGGTTAAGTGGTGTATATGACAATTGTTATCACTGAAAAAATCTGAGTTACATTGATCATTCAAAACTTCACCACTATTGACAAAAAAATCGTTCAAGGCGTCAGCTTTATCTTTATCAGATGAGTAAGTTATGCCTTTATGAGTGATAGATTGAATCGTAACATCATTTTTAGGAGGCTTATTGTAGAGAAGAGTATTTCTAAGGTTCCATGTACTTCGTGGATTATCTAGATTTTGTGAAAATTTATCTCCGTAAAATTTCTGTTTTGCCGCTCTACATTTACCTTTAATAAGTTGCTTGACAGCTTTATATCGTTCAATCATGAAGTCATTGGCCTCCTTTGCTATGATAAGTTTATATAGTCTCTTCTTCCCTTTACAAAGCGTAACAATTTCAGATGAACATCATTTATTCTTATATGAAGCCCCGGTTTGCACCATTGGAATTGTGTGAGATTTAATTGAACTACTCATATTATTAATTAAATGAACCCACTTTAAATCGCCTATAGTCAAGTTGTTTAGATAATTCAAAACATCAATTTTAACTAGGTCATTACAAGTAAAATACTTAATTTTTTCGTTCGTAGAACAGATATTAACCTCCTTATCAATATTCAATAACATAGCCTTATGATCGCTAAAATCAGTATCGTCAATTGCCAAATAGTATTTATAGCACAATATATTAGTGACAAAAACATCAATAATAGTAGACGAATGCTAAGTGACTCTAGTCGCCATATCTAAAGATAACTTATTCAGAAAGCCCTTGATTTCGTATCATTATCATCAAAGATGTTGATGTTAAAATCACCGATTAGTATTAGGTTTTTGAATCTACTAAGTACTTCTTGATAATACTCATGGAACATTTTAAAATTTGTATCACTAGGTTTATAGACTGCCGCTAAATCAAAACTAAAACCTTCTATAATCTGACTATAAGAAAACTGGCTTTTTCATCTATTACTACATTACTCATTAACTCAGACGACACATCAGAGCGAACAAAAACAGACACTCCACCACCCATCTTAGATCTCGTTGAATGATAACTAACATAATTAAGAAAATTAATATAAACCGACGAATAATCTTGTAACCAAGTTTCAGTAATGACAATAATATGCACCTCGGACTTTATAGCACCAAGTAGCAGCTCGATATCATCAAGTTTATGATTAATGCTGCTTCCATTTAAATATAGAACATTCAACCCTTGATAGCAATTTTCACTATACAAAAATTTATCATCATCCGAGACATTCAAACACCGATCTAGATTGAGATTTTCATCCATTAAAAATTACTTAAGAAAAGTGATCATAAAAGTAAAATATATATGGAAAAATATGAATCTAAGTATAAATTGGTAATCTTAGCTAAAAATGTAACCAACAATTTAAATATAGGGAAACACAAAAATGACCCTATTCTGCGGTGACATCAACAATCCTGTCCAAATCAGTTTCAGTTTTGATCCATGTGATTCGGGATTTATCTGCTTTACGCACCAGCACTTTGTTATTTTGCGTCCACGCATACTTCAGTTTCCCATCCTTCATTATTGCCTTGCTCTCTTTAGAATTTTAAAGTAAAATGATGAAAGTTTCTCGCCAACATATCTTAGTCGTAGATGAACCACCTTCAACTTGCAATTCATTTAAATAGATAATTGTTTTTTTTACTTTTTTTCAAATCAATTATGGCTTGTTTAGTAGGACCATCCTTCAAGATAACATCAACTGGTATTCCGTACTTGTCTGTTGCTTCTGGTTTCGGTTCAAAGACTTTTACGACACTTTTAACATCATTCTCATTAAAATCTTCATTTATCATTTTAAACAACGGTACAATTTTCAATTTCAGATCATGACTGGATAGAGTGACAGGCAAACCCGTGACAATAAGATTATTTTGGATTTTGCTTTGTTCAGATTTAAACAACTTAAATTTGAGAAGTTCAACATCACTCTTCAGCATTTTGTTTTCCTCTTTGAGGTGTTTCACCGTTGTAACTAAATCCGTTATTATATTCTGCAATCCCGCTTCAAGGATATATAGATCTCTTATAGTAGGATTTTCAGGAATGTTTACACTTTTCTTCTCAATAACTATAGTTGCACTAGTACTATCCTGTAATTGTGTATTTGTATTTGTATTACTGTTGAATGTGAACCACCCTCTTGAATTGAGGTTATGTTTGAAGATTGCATATTATTACAGGAGCCACATTTCCAATCACTTAGCTGAATTTCTTTATATAATGCATTTGTTACTTTTAAGCATCCAATATGAAACACTTTGCCACAATTTATACATTTGAGCAGCTTATCATTGAGATAAATTTGACGATAAATGTCAAACAAAAGTATAAAATTTTCAGTTCAATATAATTAACTTATTCTCCATATAAATTTCACTTTCAGAATCACTACAATCTATTTTTCCCTGAAGAAAGATACTTTAAAAACTTAATAAAAGTATATAATTATAATAAAGTTATTTTATTTAATTTAAAATTAGTTTAATAGACGGAGTGAAAAAAATGGGATATTGATTGTTTCTCCCATCACAATTTTTTCACTTATATCATCCAATTTCACGTTGATAACGTGTTTCAATCACTCTTGTGGCTTTCATCTTCTTCGGTTTTGCAGTAACTTGCCCAATCAATATATCTTTTTTCGGTGGTATTTTTAGGCAAACCCGAAAGTTGCCTACAAACAGACGGTAAACATGCAAATTGACACATTTGTAGACTGAAAACACAAATCTAATAAGAATTTATAGACACACAAATCTAATAAGAATCAATATTTCAACTGAAAGATATTCGCTTAACTAAATTGTTTTAATGTGCGTAAACAATCGGATGTAACGGGCATTCGGTTCAGTATTTACACAAAATAATTACAAAACATATCTAATTCGAAACATTTCACTGTAAACTGTGTTTGAACGTGATAAAACGAAAAACAAAAAAAAAATTTTATAATAAGGCGGTTTCATGCATAAAACATTTTATAGCAAAGGATATTTCTTATGGCAGATGTAAATTTTAAATATAAAAGTTAGTACTTTTTCTTCAACTACATAATATGTGCAGAAAATACGTCAACAATCGCTTCGAAGCGGATTTGCAATGTATACAGGTACTCTACAATGAACTAACAAAATTTAATATTTGTTCACGTTTGAACGATTTTTGGTCATCAATTTAATTTAAAAAACGAGCAAACACTGATTTTCGTATCGATAACCCAATAAAACGATTTTGAGGAATTTTGCAAATACACGATAATACATTTTGCGATACATATAGATTACAATTTTGTCTCTCTTTTTTGAAAATTGGTACAGAAGAAATTCTGATTTCCATATGAGAACAATTAAATCAGGTTTGAGCAGCCAATTTGAAAACAATCGACAAGAAGTTAGCAGTTTAGTTTAACCGGAAAATAAAATATGTATTGTTTGTTTGGGGGCTCAAGGCATTCGCACCTCTTTTGCAATTCGCTTTTAAGGTCATATACCTTACTTGATGTAGCTAAATCGAGCACGTACTGCTATAGGTACATTTTACATAGACCATCTGGATCTTAGTTCCGTAGTTCATCTCCATCAGCGATCGTGACCAGTGTTTCCCGCGATGGAATTTGAATCAAATACTTCTCCAAGCTACTGCCACTGTGTGAAATAACCCATTAAATAAAAACGGTAAATAATGGTTTATCTTAAATAACTATAGAGTTTTTTTAATTTGTCGTGTCCAGAAAACTAAGCTACACCATTTTTTTGGTATTCAACCATTAATCAATCTTGGAGCTAAATTATTCAACAATAATTAGAGTAGGTTTTATTAATACATATTTTGTTAAATGTTTATTTGCATTTAGCATAAGTAAAAGTTGTAAAAATGTTCGCTCTTTTGTGATTAATGATTGTGACATTTGCTTTTGTACGAGTTAATGACATGAACTAATATGGTATAAAATATAAATAGTTATAGATTCATAACCAATTATTTATTATTGACCATTTTGGCATTTCTTTCAATACGAATTTAATTAGGTGTAAAATTGAATGAACATTCAAGTTATAATTTTGCAATACATATTTTGCAAAAATGAATGATTTAATGAGGACGTATACCTTTTATATAACAAGCACAAAACAAATATTAAATTTCATAAGCCACCACGACCTTCTTGGAATTATAATATTGTACGATGATATGCATACAACCATTTCTTTTCTGATCAATTCAAAATTAATATATTCTAATCATAATTTTAAATGTTGTCTTAATTTGACCTGAATAACTAGTATTTTGAACATATTTTAAATTTCGATTTATGATTCATGCGCTTATTTAACTAATTAGTGCTGAATATTAGATTAATCCATTCGATAAGCTGAAAGAAACAGATTAATAGTTTCTTACTACTGTTTGGTATACACACTTACTTTGATGATTTTATTAACGGTTATGCATTTTGTTTTTATTTGTTATGCGAGTCTTTGTAAAATGAGAATTAAATAATAATTAAAAGTTGCTTATAGATATGCAATAAAATAAGATATGAACAATGTAAGAACATAACATGAATGAAAATGATAGTTTATGCTTTGTTATTCATTTGCCGGTTTTTAAGTATTTATGTGTAATGAAAATGAAAATATTACGAATTGAAAGCGAAGTGCATCAATGAATATTAATTAATATTATCCGTTAAAATTATAAAATTAAAAAATTTTATTTTGTCCATCAATTTAATCAGAAAAGTAGGTGAATTATTTGGAAATACGTATCATGACAACGGAAGGAAAGAACAGATTTTAAAAATTAAAGTTTTCAGAATCAATTCTCTAAAACAAACCATCGAAAAACATAAAAGGAACATTATATTAGGGCCCCACACATATTTTTACTGGATCAAAATATGAAATTTACATAACTTGGGTGCAATTTTTGAGATTTACAAAAAATTTATTAAATCATTTTTACTTGTATTACATACTAACCGTGAAACTGGATTAATCAAAACACTTAGACTTAACATCACAAGCCGATTTGGAGTAAAATTCACTGGGACCTCCCAATTTATCAAAAAAGCTTAAATCTGAAGTTTCAGTGAGATTGGTTAAACCATCTGGGCTGTAGAGAGGACACAGACAGACTGACAGACTGACAGACTGACAGACTGACAGTCTGACAGACTGACAGACTGACAGACTGACAGACTGACAGACTGACAGACTGACAGACTGACAGACTGACAGACTGACAGACTGACAGACTGACAGACTGACAGACTGACAGACTGACAGACTGACAGACTGACAGACTGACAGACTGACAGACTGACAGACTGACAGACTGACAGACTGACAGACTGACAGACTGACAGACTGACAGACTGACAGACTGACAGACTGACAGACTGACAGACAGACACCATTTCGAAACTCACTTTTTCGGACTCAGAGGACCTCAAAACAAATAAATCTCTAAAAATCTCAAGGTCCAAAATTTTCATGATTATTATACTTTATTTTACTAGAGTAAAAGAAAGTAAAAGAAATATCAATCACAACTGTGACAATCCAAAACGTCAAAAAATTCGACGTTTTTAATCACTCCGGAATTTTTACGTGTTCGTTATTTATTAGTAATTGAGTTGTGTTATTAAAATAATTTTTGTGACAAAATCTGTTTAATTTTGTGCATAATCAAACAAAAGATTTACTGACGGTTAACATAACCTCAAAAACAAATGACATACATGCTGCTTGTGCTTACGATTGGGCATCAAAAACTTGATTTTTTTTACAATCCCAATCGAACTCGGCATTAGAATGCTTATTAACCGTAAATCCTTTTTGGGGGATTGTTTGAAGAGATTGTTTGAAGAGATTTGTTTAAAGTTATTACTAATTTATTCTGTTTTTTGTTGCTTTTTATTTTAGATTGCTTTTGTACGATATGATGACTGTATTAATATTATTTTAAACAACAAGTTGCAATCGAGAGAGTTATTATTTGATCCAATCCGGTCGGTTTTTTACAGAATTTATTTCAGATTTTTCAAACATAGTGATATTATCATGATTTCATCATTTGTATATTGTTTTTTGCTGTGAATATAGTGTTGTTATATTAGATGCATTTCTTGACGCATCGTGATCCGGATCAAATCAAAATTTACATGTGAAGCAACAACTACTTTTGATCCAACACTCATTTTGGATCACAAATGCTGATCTAAAGCTGTGTTTCTTATTTCTGATCTAATCAATCTGATTGATCTGAGTACTAAAAAGTTATTTCTTATTTCAGCTCAGATCGATCTGATCAATTTTTTTGCTGTGTTTTATTTTTTTTCAGATTGATTAGATTGATTTTTTTGATTTGTAAAAATATTCCGATTTCTCAGATTAGTTTTAGATTAGCTAACTTCGCGTACCTAATTCAAATAAATACATTACCGCATAGAGAACTGTCATTCTCATCAATTATTTTGTTTGCAAACGTTATTAAAATGGAAATTGAAGGAACGACGAAGGTAAATAATTTTATAGAGTATTTGCAAGAAGTTGAGGACGAAATCCAAAATAGTATTTTGAAGGATTATTTAGAAGTTGAAAAAAAGGGCGTTCTCAAATGGACGAAGCCCCTTATACTTTCATTACTTGCATCTACAAAACGGCTATATAATGATTTTGATTTTAAATTAAAATGAATGTTTGGAATTCCATTTCAAAGGAAATTGAAAAACTGGAGGGTTAATTGTTGGGGACAAGCTCGCTAAATATGTTGGAATGTCTCGCCGTTCATTCGGCAATGCTGTTTGAACTTTCCATCCAAAATCCGTGGTACAATTTCCTCAGCGTAATTTAACACGTTAGTATTCCCTTCTTATTCTTCTTCTTTTTCAGAGTCGTTGAACATAATCATCTCAGCTCCTTGAAAGAAAGCAAAAACTTGTTGCTTTTTTAAGTTCTTCATTTGATCAATCGTGTAGCGATTTCCCGTGTCCAATTTTTATGCATGAGTCAATAATTTGTTGATGATTTCTTGTATCCAATGTTGACCCAAGTGTAAGTCAAAAATTCGGGTAGCGGTTTCTCGTGTCCAATATAAGCGTGTACTGTTTAAATCACTAAATCACGTTGGCGTTGTTCACTAGCTAATGAAAATAATTTTTTTTTTGACAGTTCGATGACAGTTGAACAATTTTTTTGATCTAAAAAATCTGAAACCTGTTTGTTATTTCAGATTTCAAAATCTGCTCGTTCTACGGATTTAAATAAGAAACACAGCATAAAAGTAGATGAACAATATTTTGCAAAGCGAGAAATAATTTGATGAATGCAGTACGAGTATGAAGAGGCAGATTCAAAACGAAATGAGACAGAAGATTGAAATATGGTGTTTGTTTGTTTTACGCACTTTAGTGTCGTTTCATGAGACATGATCAGATCAAACGTCAAGGGTTCTGAAGATAAAAAACAGGATTTTTTTTTTTGAAACCCAAAAGAATTCATCTAATTGACGATTTTACGAGGGTCTCTATTTTTATGTATTTGCCTCATTTTTCTTATTTCAGCAGGAGCGCTGAAGACACGTTTTCTATGGTTGCGTCGCAATTTATATGGATTTGGTCCGTTTTTTTCCTGCTGTTACAACCGGCAATTACGTCTAAAAAACAACAAGCAATTATATACATGCAGGCATTATTGCAAACAACAATCGTAAAATTGAGGAAAATTTCATTTCCCATGACATATAAACCTACAAATGTTAATGATGGATAGTTTTATCCATCATTTGAACGTTATTAAGACAATTTTTCCATATAATGGTCGTGTCTCCTCGGGCAAATTTGATGAAAAATATCATGATGTTTGCACTAAAACAAACTCATTTATCAGAATAAAAACAAGAATTTTTTTTTAAGCAAAAGAAACTAATGTCATGTTCTATTGTCTCAAAAAAACGGAACCTAGATCAAGAAATGGTAAACTCTTCGTAATAGAAATTGATCTCAGTTCAGTTTTTTTTATCTAGATCAATTTTCGTCAATACGATAAATTAAATTGTTTGATTTTTAAGAAAATTAAACTAATGAATTTATGAAATTAATGAATTTTTTTATGAAATTAACATAATTAAATTAATTAAACTAAAATAAATTAAAAAAACTAAATCAAAATTTATAATAAATTAGAGAGAAAAACAAAAACACGACTTTCTCCATTCATCGTCCACTGCCCACCGATCGAGTTCCGTTAACGTAAAGGAAATTTTGAGAAACTAATGTTAAATTCTATTGAAGCTTATAAAAAAAACTGAACTGAGAATAATTTTTACTATGAAGAGTTCAGCATTTTTTGATCTTTTGTGATTTCCGTTTCTTTGAGTCAATAGAATACAAAATATAATAGGATGCAAATATAATACGTATGTCAAATTCTGTTGAATCACCAAATCTGATTTGGATCAAAAAAACCGAACTGGGATCAATTTCTGTTATGAAGAGTTCAAAATTTTTTGAAGTAGGTTCCGTTTTTGTGAAACCTGGAACCTTTCAATTTATGAAAAAGCTTAAATATCAAATTTCAGATTGATTGATTAAACTATCTGGGCTGTAGAAATGATAGAGAGTAGGGCATCCAATACCGGTATACCGGAAACCGAAATCATTACCGATATTGAGAGATCAATACCGGTATTTCGGTATTTAAATTTTTATTGATTATTCGCCCTATATCATTGAATTAATACATTCCAATGTCCTGTTGATAATGACAAAAAGAATTCTTATAGAAATCGTATAAAGTCAAATTTTTTATAAACTTTATAAAATTTATAAACAAAGTTCAGCAAGAGTAACGCAATATATCAGTTTTTATTTTGTAAGCATTGGAACAATCTAACCGTATGATTCGTATGTTTGATGTTTCACTCGACAAAAAAACGAAACTGAATAAAAAATAACACAAACGACGGTCCAATAATTTGGCTCCATTAATAAACAAAATTAGAAAGATTGTATAGCTGTTTCGACGATTCCACTATCTGTAATCTTAGATACAAAATTCGAAGGAATAGCTTACTTTTTATGCTGGAGCGCTTTTATAAATTAAGAAATTGCATCTTAAAAGCTCTGATCAAAGCACAGAAAGAAATGAACTTACTTAGAATAGAAAATTCCATTTTTTAATTCAAGAAATTTATAAAATTTAAAAATAAATTAGTTTTTACTCAATATAAACTAAAAATATTTGATTTAACTAAATTTATCTTAAAGTAAGAATCTAAAATAATTGTAGAATCAAGAATTTAATATTTAAATTAAGAAATGTAATAATTGATTATCATTAAAAAAACCTGACTTAATACAAGAAAGCGATTTAATCAAGTTTACAATATAAATTAAGAAATGTAATAATTGATTATCATTAAATTAACCTTACTTAATATAATAAAGCGACTTAATTGGCAGTACAATATTAAACAAAATAGTTGTTAAAATTAGCATACGTTTTATATTTTTATTCAGAAAGATTTTGCTTAAATCACTATTTTTAATATGGTTTTAAAAATATAACTTGTATTATTTTAGACTTTTTTTTGAAATAATGAAGCAAAACTTAAATTCAACATAATTATTCAATTACATGCATCATTTGTGCATATTCATGCATACAGAAAAAAATAGATTTCGTTATCTATTCTATGAAACAAATTCCATATTTCCTAGTTTTTACCGTTTGATTTTCAGCTAATCAAGCCCCTTTATTAAATGGAGTGTTGGGTCGAATAGGGTAATACATTTTGGTGTTTCATTCAATAGAAAATATCAATTGTTAAATCTACAATTATTTTCCTAAATGTATTATTTATTTTTAAATCCTTATATTTATGCTCAAACTATCGTTTATATTCAAGGCACGCCGCAGCCGCTTGCTGTGATATGTATGTCCTTAAGTTGCTTCAAATAAGCATTGCTTATTTAAATTAAAAGAAATATAATAAAATATAAAAACATATTTTAATAAACGAGAAGGGCCTAGTAAATTCTAGCAAATTTCTTAACTAATAACATATTTTACATACATTTGCTAATATTTAGCAAGCTCTATTTAAAATTATTTATTAATTTAGCAATATTTCTGAATTACAGCGACCATTTTTTGCAATAAACTTACCCGCGCTAAATACTATAACGTAATGCTTTTAATAAGCAAGCCTTGCTAAACTTACGCATGCGCATCAATATTTTAAAACGGTTTTAAAACCGAAAATATTTATGATTTCAGTCCTTCTTGTTCTGTTGAGTTGAGAACGTCCTAAGTGCTAATTTGATTTTTGTGTTTTAATATATTTTTTAAAGTTTCTTATTTTGGAAAAAGTGAGAATACATTTATGTAAGTATTAATTGTGTAATAAATTGTGTGTCTAAAATCTCTTTAGAATTCTCGGCGTTTCTGTTTTTTTATGTAACCGGATTATTTTTAATGTAAATTTACAACATCAATTATGTTGTAGAAAAACGCCGTATGCATCACCATCTTTGTGTCCTTCTTTTTGTTGAGTAGTGCGTTATTTTTTTGTGTGTATAAGTTGAAATAGTGGGTGTTTCCGAAATGCGATTTTAAGTGCATATTTTGTAAAATACGCATTTTTGTGATAAATTACGTTTCATTAAAATCATAAAAATATTTTAATTCGGACCACTCAAACAATGCGTATTAAAAATGCACGCAAGAACTACATCGCATGCAGCTTGTCAAATGTCACTTCGCTAAATGTGCATTTTGCATTTCGGACGCATCCAGTGTGTCTATTTAATTTGAAGTTTTATTTGTTAAAATTGTAATGATTCAAATATAAATATTTAATTATTTCAATACGTACTTTAAAGTGTGATGTTTTATATTTGATTAATTTGGAACCAGCTTTGTCATTTTGAATAACAGAAATTTGTACTTAAAATTACAAAAATTTGGTAATAAACTAGTGACACTAAAAGCATAACTATTTTTAATATATTAACATTTAGCCTGTATTAAAACACTGAAAAACACTGAAAAAGGGCGCCTCAAAGAATTCAAAGATTCATCAAATCCGTTAAAGGCAAAGGAGATAATTAATAGCTGACCTCTTTTGAAATCAGCAAATGGCAGTAGATTAGTAAGTCATTTAAAACTAAAACGAAATTTATTTATTACGATTATTACAATTATTATATATTTTCAGATCGATATTGATTTCCAAATATTGTATCCGGGTTCAAATTTTTTGCTATTTAAAAAATGGGAAAATTTTAGTAAAAAAGCTTCCCTTACTCTACCTAAGAAAATTAAAAATAAGGGAGTGTTTGAAGAGCTGAAGTCTCTTCCTTTCAGTCTCCGTGGGACACCGTTGAAATCAAATGGAACAACACTGCAAAAGGGCGCCTTAAATAATTTAAAGATTCATCAAAAAATACATTAAAAGCAAACGAGATGATTAACAGCTGACATCTTTTGAAATTTATTTATTACTTAAACAAAATTATTATAGATTTTCAGATCGATATTGGTTTTCAAATTTTGTAACCGGACTCAAAATTTTTGCTATTACCAAAATGGGAAAATTTAAGTGAAAATTTTTCCTAATCTTATTTAAAAAACTAAAATAAGGGAAGGTTTGAAGTAGTTTACTTAAATAACTTAATATTTTATATTATATTTCTCTATACTTCCTAAGTCAAACCATATTTTGAGCTCCTATTAATTAACATTAATTCTCTCCCTATTTCCAGACTACAAAAATATCAAACTTCTTACTACATTTAACCACTACATTTGAAAGCCTGGTAGAAGAATAACCAGCAAGAAAACATCATTTTTTAACTTTTTTAACTTAATGCGCCACCTTACAGCTTTTATTCGGGATTATTGCTAACGGTAATCAAATTTCTGTATTAGTTTTAATAAGTTCATTTAGTATTTTGAATTTGTCGAATGTTCCTATTATCTAATTAACATATTTTCTTTCTCTATTTTTAGACTACTTCAAAATTAAAGCATGTTATAAAAATAACTAACAAATTCAATATTTGAAAACCGCAATACACCATTCAGCAACATTGTAATCATGTTGAATTGTTTCATGTTTTGAATCATTTCAAACAACTAATATTTATGTATCACATTTAAAATATACGCATTTTTTAAAGACTTCTGATGAATATAAATGTCAATCTAGTTGTCCATCAGTGTTTAAAAATATATCATCATTCACGCGACATTCAATGGCAATCAAGAACCACCAGAATGAAAATAATACCTTTCCGACAAATTCGACAATACCATTGATGTCTGAATCCAAAAATAATTGTGAGCTTACTGAGTTGCACAACCATAATAATTCCAAAAGGGTTTTACAAGAAAATAATATTAACATAGAGCAATTTAAAAAAAAAAGTAAAAGACTCAGTGTTGGCTTTCGTTACAAAAATGTCTAGTAATAGTAATTTTACAAATACGCTACTTGAAACTATGCTAAACTATCTGACAAAAGACGTCATTAAAGTGATATTTACTGGTATAAAACCAGCGCTCATTTTAAAAAAAGCTTTATTATAATTGAGGCTTTATTACTATAATATAATATTACTACAACTATTATTATAATTAGATTAATTTTATATTTATATTATTATAACATTATATTACCAAATATTTTATTATTATTAATATTATAGTTATGTCTTTTGATTTTAAATTAATTATTATTTTATATAAATTGAATTTGAAATAAAAATGAAATATACTGTTTTAAAAATTATATTATGTATTTTTATTACTACATAATTCTCATATTACAAAATACTCATTTCCCAAAAATAAATATTTTCTTAGTACATATTTGACATATCAAGCTGCAGTTAAAATTAATGTTGGTAAAATTTAAAGCGTCTTAGTTCACATCCCAATTTCTATGCAATAATCGAATATTTTTATCAAAAGCTAATTATGATATTTCTTAATTCAATTATAATTGAATTAAGAAAAAGTTTGCTTTTGATAATAATTTGCTATTAAATTTAAATCGGAATATTTGCTTTATTTGAGAAAGTGTAAGATTAATTTAATACGTCTTGATCTAAAATCAAATTTTAAGTTAATTTGAGTTAAGAAATTATTTGCTATTGTTAAGAATTTTTTACTAAATTTAAATCAGAAAACTTGATCTATTTGAGAAACTGTAAGATTAAATTAATATACCTTCATCTAAAATCTAATTTTAACTTTACTTGAATTAAGAAATAATTTGCTTCTGATAAGAATACATATTCAATTTAAATCAGAATACTAGTTTTATTTGAGAAAGGGCAAGATTTATTAATTATCATTTTTGCTTGAATATAGATAACCCATATTCTATATTCAAGCAAGAATGATATCGAATTAATCTTACCCTTTTTTAAATAAAGCAAGTATTCCAATGTAAATTTAATAGAAAATTCTTATAAAAAGCAAATTATTTCTTAATTCAAGTAAAATTAAAATTTTATTTTAGATGAGGACGTATTAAATTTAATCGAAATTGTACTTCGCTTAAGCAAGAGCCACATTCTTGGCATAAACAATAACCATTTAAAAATAAATAATAAATTTAGCAAAATAATTCTAGATTTAAGAAATGATATTTTCCATTGAATTTAAAATGAGTTTCTTAAAAGAAGAAAAACGACAATGTATTATATTATTCGACCCATTTTTCCATTTAATCAAGTGGCTTGATTAGCTGAAAATCAAGGGGTAAAAATTATTAAATATAGCAAGTTTTGTTAATAATAGCAATCTTTTTTTTCTGTGAGTCAAATCAACTATCTATCAGCTTTACCGAAATGGAGTTCCAGAGTATAAAACCAATGGTTGCTATGATTTAACTAGTCAAACCGGCTGTACAAGCGTTGTGTCGAAGGGAGCCACTCTTCTGTCAGCTGAGGCTACTCTGGCATTCATGCTTCAACATTTGAGAGAAGGACCATTAGTTGACCGAATGAAAACCTCTTTGGTCCCGAGAATCATAGAAAGGCGAACTTATCTTATTTTTGCCATATTTGTGCAAAGGTAAGGAAGTCCAAAACATTTTTAACTCGGGCGTCAACTTTAATCGACTAACTAAAAACGAAATAGTTAATATAACTGTCCATCTTATACAAGAGCTTTCTTCAAACCCAGCTCCAGTTGAAGCTTCATATTCAACATCAAAAAGTGATGTTGATAGTGCAGCCCAGTTAAAATTGCAAGAACGGCGTGATGTTGCAATCAACAATGAGGTCAATAAGAAAATTGCACAAAAATTAAATCGACGTTTGATGATGTTATTATGTATATTATTTAAACGTGCCCATAATATATTAAACCCTCAGTTAAGTACATGTTCGGATAGTCACATTCGTACCTCATGAGTCACATTCGTACCTCCTTTTTGTTGGTCGTTTTGATGTGAAACTAGTGACCATTTGATCCATGCAATCGACGCCTACAAGATGAAAGAATAGGACGAGAGGGATGCTTTCTAATTTCATCAGGGATACATCTTTTATTGGATCGAATGGTGCCAACGAATGCCAGACCAAGTGGTGAAGAAATTGTCAGCGATAATTACACTGCCGCTGTTTTTGTACGTTTTTGCGAGTTGTAACATAACATTTTCGCCTTGATTCACTTCACGTCAGCTCCTTTTTCTCGACCACCAAATTTTCATTCCATATTTCGCTGGTTTTGATGGCATATATTGAGTGAATCTAGTTTTGCCAGGGTATGGAAACAGCTGTTCATCAATTGTTATATTCGTATGCCTGCTATAGTTCTTGTCGAGGTTTTCATTCAAATAATTCCATATGTCATGAATTGGTGCGGCTTTGTCACTTAGCAAACGATAAGGACTTGTTCGCCCATCATCAAACCGAATAAATCGTGTTAATGCTCGTAATCGTTGATGATACATTGCTGCTCTAAATATGGGGAGGCCATCTGTACGTCACAAAACATCTGATTTTTGCATATTATTATGTGAACACCACAAGCCAAAACTATTGCAATAAATGCATCCAATTCACTTTCGGTCACATCCTTCCAAACTTTTTGTTTTTTATCAGGATTAGCCATATTCCATTTTTAAACTGATCCATTTTCATAACGGTTCGTTTCGGTATGATAATGAGAACAATATTTTATGTGAAAAATTTCTTCAATACTTCAATTGGAATAGAATTTTGTGCCTTAGGTCCAGCACGAAAACGTATAATATTGTATTGACGCAGACGAATAGCAGCATTTGGTTCCTTTTTATTCCATTTTGTGCCATCTTTACCATACAAACAATCTTCAGCAGTACTCTGCTGTTGAGTTTCGGACTGCATTTCCTCTTCGTCATCATCACTGGTAAATATTTCATTTGGTTCGATGACCATTTCGTTCCCAATATCAGAAGCATCGTCTTCGTTTGGCACATAATCTGTATCTGATTTCTTCGCACTCTTCAGCAGCTCTTTCGCGCTCTATATTACTGGCTAAAGCCGCTGACAATCGTTCAAACAATGCGGAATCTAAATTACCACTTATCCGTTATTACGTATTATAAATAAATTCTACTTCATCAATCATTTTGAAAAAAAGTGAACAATCATAAGAATTTTGCACGTAAAATATTTTTTATTAGCACTAACGTGTTATGAGTTCAACATTCAACGTTCACTAGTCAACTGATCTAATGCGAATGAGTATAAAAGGAATAACGCAAACGTGAATCTACACATCTGAACATGCGCACACCCACTCAGTGTTACCAGGATAGAAAGAGAAGTTTGTACAGAAAACAACAAAGAAAACCGTCGAAAAAGTATTGCACAATATTATGAGCACACACATTTATGTGTGTAAATGCGCATGTGTGCGTCTGGATACTTACGTTTATGTGTACAGAGAATGCTGACAGAATACTAATGGCAGTTTGAATGGAAAATTACCAATAAAAAGTAAAAAAAACGTGAAAAATTCCATCAACTTATAAATAAAATGTATAGGGGGTCTGGCCAGACTCATGAGGTACGAAAACAATGTGTAGTATGTTGTATAGGTTTTTGGTCCTGATTGTTTCCATATATCAGTAGCTAATAAAATTTTAGGAAGGTACATGAAATTTCAAGTCGCTTACTCAATTAGAAATATATTTAAATTACAATTAAATTTGAAAAAGTCTGGCCATACTCATGGTTGGGTACATGGTTGGGAGAGTTAAAATTGTATAGTAAAGTTGAACAAAACTACTTTTTTAAATGTCCAATGTTTTTTATAAGTGTTAACTAAACAATACCGGTATTAATACCAGTATCCCGGTTTTGTCGTCAAGTAATACCGAAATACCGGTATTCATATTTTGGACAGAAATTGGATGCCCTAATAGAAAGAGGCAGACAGACATACCGACAGACACCAATTCGAAACTATAATTTTTGGGATTTAGGGGACCTAAAACTAGTAAATCCACAAAAATTTCATGGTGGAAAGTTTTCATGATTACTAAACTTTATTTTACTAATGTAAAAGAAATGAATAAAGTTTCGTAACCTAATCATGAAAATGTTCGACCTTGAGATTTTTGAGGATTTACCAGCTTTGCAGTCTTCTGAGTCTGAAAATTTGGCTTTCGAAGTAGTGTCTGTGGGTCGGCCTGTGGCCTCTCTACAGTTCAGATGGTTTAACCAATCAAAGTAAAGTATATATGTGGAAATTGTAGTATAAACTGGACAAGCGGAGGTGGGAGTTTCCGTGGACGAGAAAATTTATTTTGCAAATATCTCAATAATATCTGTCCATTCGTAAAAAAAGTTGCGTGTTGACAACTTCCCAATTTTAGCCATGTCTTGGAAAATGTAGCGCTCCATATTCCTTTATATGTACATGTAATGGTCTTCTACATGACTTGGATTTGTTGTCAAGAGAAGTTACTACCTAATCCTTATGATAAGTGTCTTATACTGGACACGTTTGCAAGCCTCTTGGCTCCACCTAAAATTATTATTGGCCATTTCTTTTAAGTAATATTCAATTGTAGTGCATTAGTTAATGTTTGGTTAATAGAATACTTTTGTTAATGCGCAATTTAAGCCGTCAAATTATTCCTAAAATATCGAAATAAATCGCTATTAAAGCCTTATTGGGTTATGCATATACGAGTATCATCAAACAACATAGTTGATAAAGTCAGAACGTCTCTGCTTATTACGTTTATTTATAATAGTATCCTTACTTCCTTTTAAGAAGATCTTGTTTTTTGTTCAAAGTTTAAAAGGAGCCATAAATCTTTCGTCACAAAGTTATTCTAGCTGATCTTAATAGTCTTTCACTGAATTTAACTTTGAAAAGACAGTGAAATATTTTGTCTGTTTTCGTCCAACAACTGTACTTTCTTTTATTTCACTTATTCAAATTAAGAAGTGGCTCTTCCTAATTTCAGCTAAAGGATTGAAACGAGTTATTGGTAGAAATTTTATTTAATTAACCATCCGAAAACTGCCACAGACGAGTTAAGTCTGAATTAAACAGAGTTTCTATTGTAGGGCTATAGTGAAAATTGAAATAAACTTTTTGCCAAACATTAGTCAATCAATCAATTTATCATCTAAGCAAATTATTAATAAATTATATTAGAATTGCTTTTAGACCTCTCGAAACTTAATAGTTTTGATATTTTAATTAAATTTTACTTCTTCAACCCTCCTTTAAAATGGTTTAAATATTGTTTACTAAATGTTTAGCGCTTAAAAGAAAGCTCACTGATCGGAAAGGCTTAACCGGTTTCTCTCAAATATGGTAAACATTTATAATTTGCTATAATTTACTTGCGAAACCATCTTCCGTTTCAGTACTAGTCTGGCAGGCAGCTATTCAATTTGCAGAAGGTATGTAGAAAAGAGTTGGTAGATATGGTAGTGCTTCGAACCTCATAATAAATTGCAAGGCAAAATTACTTACATCGAACAAAACAAACAAAATTTTTTCTAATTCACTTAAAATGGGAATATAATCAATTTTTCTATTTCATGATTGAAAATTAAATTTTATTTGCTGTAAGTTGTATTACGTGCTCAATTCGATCCACAATGTTATAAAAAAAAAAAAAAAAAAAATTCAACATAAAATAAATTTTAATTTTATTTATATGGAAACTAAATAAAACTATTCCGATTATTAATTTATCTAAGAAGTTTTCGTGAATGGGATTTGTGTAGCGTTTTTCAATCAAGGTTCACTTTATATTCTTCAACCGAAAAGTAGTTGTGAAAGTTCATCATAAATATGTGTACATGATGAAACTATTTATGCGATAAGCAAAAATATTTCCGATGATATCACATACATACGCATACTTTACACAAAATAATAGTCAAACAATCTTTTGATGAGTTGGCGCGGCGGTTAATTAGCATTTATATCATCTATAAAATTATGATAAATGTGTGATGTGATAAATAGTTATCCTAATATTTATGTAGTTTATTTAATTAAATGCTTACAATAATTTAAATTATAATTTACCAACCGTTCACGATTATTGTGTTAACGTAAAATACCACATAACCAATTACTCAAATCGTTTGAAATTATATGTAAATAACAATAATGTCAGACAAAATGTTTACTTAACCTTAAACTGTCAATATCATTTATAAAATACCGCACACTTTAAAAACAAATAAGAAATATTCTAAAAGCAAAAGTAATAATGATCTTATTCTTAAGCAATATAAGATTAGACCGATAATTTTTTTCTATTAAATATTACTCATATATTTACTGAATGACTTAGCACAATTTTTTATATCCTGTAATATATCCTAAAACAATTTTAAATGTTAAAAAATAATTTCTTCGCTCATAAGCCATAAAATCTCCCTTTAAATACAAAATCAGTGATAGGTAAAAATATTCGGTGTGATGAAATGAAAAGTGAATGTCTCATAAAAATTAAAAATCTCATAAAACATGAAATAAACGTAATTTGAACACATAATTAATAATATGTATGTAGGTAGAGCACACCAATTTGACCAGAAGTAATTGTTCCAATTCAATAATATGTATTTATGTAACACACGTTATAAGAGATGACTGATTGTAAATAAGATTAAAATAAAAAATTGTTATTTACTAAACATTCACTGCGCTTATTTAATTTCATGTGGAATGTGCCAAGCTTTCATTGCAAAAATTAAACAAATCGAGCAGGTAATTAAATTTGTAATGAAATCTATAATTGTTTTTCTTTTATTTATACAACAGATACGTTTACAATTTTAGATGCTTATCTATAACCACCTTGATCCAATTCTATAAAAGATACGAATTTTCGACACGAATTGACAGGGTTGCCAAGTTAGCACTTTCGATGCCATATCCATTTTATTTTTGCACCCTACAAACCAGTTTTGCACCTAAGTGCAATTTGGCACTATTTCGGTAAATTTAGCACTAATTCTAGCACTTTCAAAAAAGTACTAATTCTATAAATGATGGGTTTCTTTGAAATTCAACCTCTCGTAGGTTGAATTTAGATTACCTTTTAATGAAGTCAGGTCAGAGACGGATAGTATCAAAAACCAAGTTCTTATCTATCTCTTAAAATCTGTGTTTTCTACGCGTTTTGACAGCGAAAAAAAATTAAAAATGAATAATTTTAGCATCATTTACGTTCAGAACTGCTTCTACAATTATTATTATTATTATTATTATTATTGATTTAAGGGTCATGTGGGCAATAAGCCACCTCGCACCGCAACCTAAAATATCTATTGTGCTGGACCCTACTTAATTAATCAAGGTCTTAATGAATCTGATAATACTGCTGGCCGGTACAAGATACATACTATCCTCATTGTTCTCCCTCCTAGATGTTGCAATCTTTGCTGGAAAATGGCTGGGCAATGGCACAGAACATGTTCCGCTGATTCCGCTTTCAGATCGCAGAAGCGGCATCCATCTGTCGTACTTAGGCCCATCTTCTTAAGGTGATACCTTAAGAGGACATGCTCTGTGAGGAAGCCAGTAAGCAGCCTCAACTCAGGTTTCTTAAGTTCAAGACACTCCTTATCCCTGACAGACGAAGGTGATATAAATTTTTTCGCCTGTCTTAAACTGGAATTCTGCGCCAGTAGGATGACTTTTGAACATCCTCCCAGCGTTTTACCGCTGCTCTAAGGTGTCCCTTAGTGACACCGCAGAAGGGTTCTGGTCCAATAAATGGAGAGGCAGAACCCTCACGGGCGAGGCCATCAGCTGCCCCGTTTCCTTCGATTCCAGTATGACCTGGCACCCACATAATTGTTACCTTATTTGAGCCTGCCAGATGTTTAATAACCTTCAGACAGTCCCATACCAGCCTTGACTCAACGATACAAGACCTAAGAGCCTTTAAAGCCGATTGGCTGTCTTATACATTATAAATCTTTGCATCGTTTAGGTCTTTTGCTATGCCTATCCTAGCGCAAAGTTCGATAGCATGTACTTCTGCTTGAAAAACGGTAGCATTGGTACCCAAGAACTTCGAGAGGGTAGTGCCACTCCCGTGTATTCCTACCCTCGCTCAAAGGATGGTTCACCTGCACTCCACACATCCCGGTCAGGTAATCTAACACAGAATGGTTTGTGGAAGTCCAATTTAGCTGGCCTACAGCCGGAAGGCATTCCTATGGTATTGTCTGTCTGAAATTTCTTAAGGATTTCCATATGACCCACCATATTGCCTGGTTTGATATTTCCTTCCGCCTGCATTTTCAGGGCAATAATTACAGCATCCTTTTTAACATGCAGGTGTAACGGTGTGAGTCCTAGAAGTGACTCCATCGCCGCGGTTGGACATGATTTCATTTAGCCCGTAACACCGATGTAGGTTATACGCTGAACCTTATTCAATAAGGTCTGCGTTGCGTTCTGCTCAGTTTTAGGCCACCATACAACCGATGCGTAGGTGACCATAGGTCTAATGATTGTAAGAAATGACCAGTAGATCATTTTTGGTTGTAGTCCCCAAGTACGCCCATAGAGTCTTTGACAGGCCCAGAAAGCCTTGGTGGCTCTATTTTGAACGTTCAACAAATGTTAGTTCCAGTTCAGTTTTTGATCTAGGATAACCCCTAGATATTTAACCTCGCTGGAAAAAGGAACAGTAGTACCGTTTAACGAGGGAGCTGTAAGCGCAAGCTTTTTCCTCCTCGTATAAGGAACAGTGACAGTTTTGTTTGGATTGACACTGAGTCCTTCCTGGTAACACCACTGCCATATTATATTGAGTGCATTTTGCATACGATCAGAAATGACCTCATCAAACTTGCCTCTGATTATGATAGCCACATCATCCGCATAGCCCTGGACATCAAACCCATGGCTACTCAGAAGGACCAGTAGTCCGTCAATAACAAATGACCACAAAAGAGGAGATAGTACGCCTCCTTGGGGACAGCCCTTTACGGCCTTGATGGTTACTGACTCGCCATCTCGTCTGGCAGTAATCTCACGATGTTCCAGCATGGAACGGATCCACCTAATTGTAGAAATCGGAACCCTTTTTCCTATTGCTGCCCTCTCTATAGATCCATAGGAGGTATTATCAAACGCCCCGCTAAGGGCCATCACAGTGGATTTACCAGTTTGATACGCAAACTGGTCCCGATGCAGTGGATTCTTTCCAAGGACCTCACTTCTTATTTGATAGTCCAGAATTTTTTCCATGGTCTTCAATAGAAACGATGTAAGGCTAATTGGCCGATATGCCCTGGCCTGGGTGTCTCGACGACCCCATCCCCCCCTTTAGTATAAAGACCACATTTACTTTCCTCCACAGTTTCGGAATATAGTTAAAAGCATAACTTGCCCGAAACATCTGGATCAAGCTGGGAAGTATTTCCTGAATACCTTTTTGAAGTAAAGCTGGAAAGATACCATCCCCTCCAGCGGATTTGAAAGGTTTGAAAGACCCAATAGCCCATCGCACCTTGCTGGGTGTGAAAATTTTCCCAGAGAGACTTCAGATCCTACTACGAGGGGCATAGGCCACCTCACTTGAGGGATCATGGGGTCCTCTTGGGCTCCCACCGCTACTGAATCAGGAAGGTGGGTCTCTAGCAGTACCTCTAAGATTCCCTCACAGAAATTCCTCCAGGTAGCCCTTTTGGATCTTCTTAATTCGAGATTATATTCCGTCAAAGCCATCTTATACTCGCCCCATTCACCGGTGCGTTTAGCCTTGTTGAATAATCTTCTCGTCTTTTTCCTCAGTTTACCCAGGGTCCCGTTCCACCAAGGGATCATCTTTGTGGACTCTCTTCGCTTAACCGGGCAGCTGTTCTCCTAAGCCAAGTGTATAGAATTATGCAGCTAGTTTGAACAGATCTCCAAACCCTCTGGAGACTCTATGTTCCCCACAACCAAGGGCATTTCTGATCCGAGTGAGACTCTTTACAATTAGAACAGTTTCTACAAGTAGAACAGTTTCAGAATTTACCGGTATATTTTAAAAACTTACTCATAAAACAATAAGAATATTTTGTTTCCTCTTTTTCGCCATAACATACCCACCAAGCCCCTCCCCTCCTCCCCCTTGGACACTTTTCGACAGTTTGTTACGTAACGGAAAAAGGCGATGAGCAACACGACTAAAGAGCCCGCGTGGGGAACCAAAGCTATTGGACTCGAACTCTAACACACCGATACAATTCAGTAACCAAGTTGCCTTAGCTACTCCTCGAACTGCATCGGGATCAAAGACGAGTCCGCACCTGGTCATCGCTGTACCCCGTTCCGATCATCCCCTGTGTGCCACACGTTACCGTGAATGACAACCTGACAAGGGATGATGGATAACCGGCCCATCAGCCGCGCGCCTCGCCCCCATCACGCAAACAGAATGTTTTGTCCCCGGAGTCCTTCACCTGCAGCGTCAAGTCCGGCCACACTCAGTCCAGAGGGGTGGGTGAAGTGATGAAGGCCCATCCGAGGATTAAATTGCTGCTACTCGATGACTACCACAACACTCTACTTACCCCATCACACACACATTACGCCACGATGATTCTCACCTAATTTTTAAATTAACAACACATAATTTCTTGTAATTTGTACACGTTATAATCTTCCCAATTGGGAACAAATTTTTATTTATAAAAAAAAATCAAAACGACTGATTTACAAGATGTTGATCGGAGATCCACTTCGGGACTGGACTGTGCGCTGGAGCTGAGATATATTCCCCCCACGTACTCGTCTGGAGATCAGCGGACGATGAGCTCACCTGCCGAAGATCCCTGTAATAAAAAAAAAAACCCAAAAACAAAGCCTTGCCCGGTTCAAACACGCGATATACCCCCCCGCGGAGCTCGCCGCTCAGTCACTACCTTCCCGTGGTCCACGCGATATACTTACGCACAAAAAAAACTTGCTTGTAGTTGCCGCAATTTGTGCCGGTGCCGTCCGAGTGGTCTGGCTGCTGTCTTCCTCTTGCTCTCGTCGTGTAATTGTCAGCGCTTTTGTTTCGTGTTACTTATTATTATTATTAATTTATTATTATTATTATTTTACTATTATTATTAATTTATGGTTATTATTAATTTATGGTTATCATTAATTTACTAGTATTCGTAATTCATTATTATCATTGATTCACTATTATTAGTAATTTATTATTATCATTAGTTTATTATTATTAAGAATTTATTATTATCATTAGTTTATTATTATTAGTAATTTATTATTATTATTAGTTTATTATTATTAATAATTTATTATTATTATTAATTTATTATTATTAATAATTTATTATTATTATTAATTTATTATTATTACTAATTTATTATTATCATTAGTTTATTATTATTAATAATTTATTATTATTATTAATTTACTATTATTATTAATGGATTCTTATTATTATTAATTTAGTATTACTATTAATTTACTATTATCATTAATGTATTATTATCATTATTAATTTATCATCACTATTAATTTACTTTTATCATTAATGTATTCTCAGTATTATTAATTTATTATCACCATTAATTTATTTAATTTCATATTACCATGTGGTTTCCGATTTCTTGTCCGTGTCGTATCCAAAATGGTGCAAAATATAAGAGAGCGCGAATGACAATTGTCATCCTTTATATACACATTTTTTTTTGTTTTGGATTTCTACAACAACAAGTTGTCTATGATTTCGCGACCAACATGCCCCTACATGCAACCACCCCACACTAAAATAAGGGCCGTGACCAAAAGTAGGATAATGGACGTAATGCCATCTACCAAAAATGGCAACAAAACATACACAGAAAAAAAAAACCACCGCCGGTTAGGGTTCGTAGCCCTATCTACGGTAGACGAATATGTAATTGAGTGTGAATGAAAAGAAAAAAAAAAAAAAAGGGGAAACAAAAAAAATGAATAAAAAAAGTTTCGTTTTGGTTTTGTATTTTTTTCTTTAATGAATCTTACGGTGCGCGAAATTAAATTATAGGAGGCGAAAGATAAGAGAACGAAAAAAAAACTGTAACTAAAAATGGAAAGAAAATATATTGAATTTTAAGGTTTGTTTTTCAGACATGTTATTCAGACGGAAGGTGCCTCGCACCGTAACACCGTGGGGAAAATCCACACCCTGAGATGCACAGAGCCGGGCATTAGATTAAGTGATGAACCCAATTCTACCCTATTGAGATGCCTAAACCAATGTGGGGACGCCCCAACACCCTGACAAGTCTCATAGGCCGGGCAAAAGAAAGAAGAAAACAACAACAAAAGTCGACGTCGTAAAGTACCCCTTCGCATTCAAAGTATATTCAACATAGACTAGGACACAATAAGAATTCGTTCGAGCATCCTACATTCGAATATCGTGGAGGTGATACACCCCTAGGGGCTTGCCGGTCGGATCCGACAAACGAAAAGCAACCTGTCCTACTTGCTCAACCACGATGGCGGGTACAAACCTTGGTGCTAACTTGGATGAAAATTTTCGTACCGCATTACTTAACACATACGTTCGAACAAATACCGCTTGGCCCACTGTTAAAACGCGTTTTTGACTAGATGGATTATATGCGCGTTCCCCCTTTAAATGAGCCGCACGTAGATGCTGTAGAATCTGTTCTCTTAATCCATCCAATCGATCCGCAGTGGTAAAAGCGTGGCTATCGCTATTATCGCTACATTGAAGTAACCGCCGGAGTCTGTATTCGGATCCATGTCCGATCCGATGCTGACCGAATACCACATAATGCGGCGAAAAGGAGGTAGAAGTATGGATCACATTCCGTAAGGTTGCTCCCACAGTAGACAAATGCTGATCCCAGGCCGTGTGTCTAGATCCAATGTAAGCACGAAGTGCCGACACCACAGTCCGATTAACGCGCTCCGCAGCGTTGCTTTGAGGAGAATGAAACGGGGTCCGAATTTGCTGTACTCCATATTTAGCTAACAACTGGTTAAACTGCACCGACTTAAACTGCATCCCATTATCGGTATGCACCGACTCAGGAACAGGAAACATTTGGAACACCTCTTTCTCCAGGAATTCGCACATTGACCCAGATGAAGCTTCCTGCATTGCTTTTAAAAATAGAAATTTTGAAAATTTATCCAAGATTACCAAAACCACCGTATTCCGATTAGACGACCGAGGGAATGGACCCAAGAAGTCCAAATACAAGTACTGGAACGGTCGGGTAACCTCAGTGTTTAATCCCATCGGCGGCCTTAAAGGGGCATTTGGAGCCTTAGTCATTTTACATATGGAACAGGAGTTAATGAAGGACCGAACATCCCGATGCATCGTAGACCAATAGAAGTGTCGTCGTAAGAGTTCCACAGTTTTAGCGATTCCCATATGGCTTGCCGACGGAGGAGAATGAGCGGAATTTATCAAAGCCGGGATAAGAGGAGCCGGAACGACCAATTTCCAAGGTGACAGGTCCGTAGGGAGATAATGGAGACCAACAGAAGGACGAAATAGTAATTTTCCATCCTCGACCTTACAATTAGCAGGTGAGGCCTCGGTCATTCTACGGATTTGCTCCACATAATCATCGTGATGAAAAGCCGGATCTTCCAGATCGATGCACAAGCAATCATCGTTACAGGCACTAGACGGACCAGGCTCAATCGCGTCGCAGTAAACGCGCGACAAAGTGTCTGGTACAGTATTTTGACTCCCCTTGCGATGGACGATGTTAAATTTATAGCCCTGCAGTTTCAAGCTCCATCTGGCTAATCGGCCCGACAAGTCAGACAAATTCATTAGCCAGCGGAGACTTGCGTGATCAGTGATGATGGTAAACTCAAACCCTTCCACGAACGAACGGAATTTCTTAACGCAAAGCACAGCAGCGTAGCATTCCAGTTCAGTAATGCTGTACTTGCGCTGGGCAGGATTAAGCTTGTGCGAGTAGAAGGCTATGGGGTGCTCGGATCCCTCATGAATCTGGTAGAGCACCCCTCCGACACCCATTGTTGATGCATCGACTTGGATATAGAACGCCAAATCGTAGTCGGCGTGTCGAAGAACCGGAGCGGTAGTTAAAGCCTTTTTCAGCTCGCTGAACGCGATCTCCGCCTCGGGGTTCCACCGAATTTTTTGTTTTGCCTTTAATAGGTCAGTAAGGGGAGCGGCAATAGTTGAATAATTTGCGATAAACCGCCTATACCACCCACTCATCCCGAGAAAGCGACGAAGTTGACGAGTAGTAGTTGGCGTAGGAAATTTCGTAATCGCCTCTACTTTATCGGGATCGACCCTAATACAACCTTCTCCTATCACGTGTCCCAAATACTTGAGTTGTTTCAATACGAAGTGACTTTTATCCACATTTATTGTCAGGTTGGCCCACCGCAACCGCTCGGCAACCAAGCGCAGCAAGACCAGGTGTTCCTCAAAAGTACTTGACGTTACAAGGAGATCGTCTAAGTAGACGAACACCTTGTCGTGATACTCGTGAGGGATCACCCTGTCCATTAACCGGCACATGCTCTGCGGCGCGTTGCATAACCCGAAGGGCATAACTGTGAATTGGTAAAGGGGCCTACCAGGTACCGCAAATGCAGTCTTATTTTTAGCATCATCGTCGAGTGGAATTTGCCAGAAGGCATCCTTCAAATCTAAACTAGATATGAAGGTCGTGTTTTCCAAACGACTCAGAAGGCCGTCGATTAGTGGTAACGGGTAGGCGTCCTTAGTCGTTACTTCGTTGACCCTTCGAGCGTCAAGACACAACCGTGACTTCCCATTGGACTTTTTCACCAGGGTAACTGGTGAACACCAGGGACTCTCACTCTCCTCCAACACTCCCAACCCGATCATTCGATCAAGTTCAGCATAGAGCTGCGACCGGACGGCCGGGGAAACTGCATAATGTCGTTGCTTTAGGGGAGTAGCGGTCCCTGTGTCTATCTTATGGGATAATAAATGCGTACGACCCAATCCCAGGATAGTGGACGAGGGGAAAAGGTGGATAACGTCGGATAATGATTTGGACTGAGCAACCGTAAGCGAATGGGTAGGAGGAACGTCCACCGTATCAGGAGGAACAGAAGAATCAGGACTACCGTCAATCAGCTCGGAGATGTGGAATTCCACTCCAAAGGCGCGGAAGAAGTCCATACCTAGGTATAGTGGTTGAGATAAATTTGGAACTACATGTAGTTTGATTCGTCGAACTTTATTATTAAAGGTAATGTCAGCGAAGATATGACCATGAATGCGTTCTCGAGCCCCATTTGCGGTAGACAGGTAAGACGGCATGTGATGGAAGAACAATCCAGAGGACTGAAGAAATTTTTCGCCACCCTGACCCAACGCACTAATACTGGCCCCAGAGTCTAATAACCCTCGCATTTTGCAATCCCCAACCAGGATATCAACAAACGGACGATCATCTCCGGAGGTATTTAACACAGACGCGCAAATTTCCTTCCGAACTCGTCGCCGGTATCGGAAATATAAATATGATCGCTGGAAGCGAGAGTGGGTATTATGAGTAGAAGCGGGGGAAGTTAGTCGTGTTTTGAACGCTGACGTAGGTATAACTCGGGGTCCGTGTTTGAAGCGGCCTCCGAAGTTAGAATTTTTGACGGGCCGTAATGAGATGGAGGGATCGAGTTCCGTATGTATCGGTCCCTCGGCAGCGAGTTTCCCGAAGATGAATTTTGGCATTTTGGGCAATCCGGAAGATAAGTATCGCTACGCCCACAACCGTAACAAAATATTGTCCGGGTTTGTCGACATAACGGGAACGTGTGACCTGGGGATTTACAATTCCAACATTGAGACATAATGCTGTCACGTTTTAGAATTGGTTTACGGCTTGTCTGTTCATTGGTTCTATTAAAGGCGCACACTGTTTCGATATCTGCTGGATTGGCACCGAACGCATTATCCGAGGTGTTAATCTCGTGCACCAAATTACACGATACACTGATATTAGCTTCGGGGTTGAACTTAACCTGCTTCCATAGTGTCTCCAAGCCGCGGGCCTCCTGAGCTAATTGACCAATATTATAAATATATTTACCGGCCAAGGCCAACTGGAGTCCCGGTCGCATGTTATTCAGGAGTACGTCGAGAAGCTCGTTATCGGGAATGGGAGGAACTCCTTGTAACCCAATTTGGAGGATGGCATCCTGAAAGTCGCCATAGCACTCCTGTGGATATTTCTGTTTCCTATCGTCTAACTTTCGACGGAGCTCACGATTTGTAAGTCCCCGACTGAAACGCAATACCAGAATCGGTTTCAGGCGATCCCAATTTATCTCGGGGTCTCGTTCTACCGTCACCCAAAACCACTCAAGGGCCACCCCCGACAACACACTGGTTAGGTTTTGTATACCATCGTTTAGGTTTATACCCGAGCATCTGGACATTTGATCCATTCGGGCTACAAAGCGCTCCACGGGCATATCATCTTTTGAACCACTAAACGTTAGGTTCCATCCCAATAGAATCCTAGCTATGTTGGAGGAATTTGGTGACGACATTCGGTGAGAATTAGGACGTTCTGGTATGGTAGATGCCATTTGCGTCGGTCTGCTAGAATCAGCTAAGGAACGACGAAAATCAATTAGCATGGTTCCCAAGGTGTTTACTACCGTCTGTAGATCCGTATGAGTCACTGGATTTGCTACCGGATCGGGCGGAACTTCCTTAGGCTTGATTGCCGAAATATTAACCGGGTCTATGGTAGGTTTGAGGAAATCTAAATAAGCTATACCTGGATCAGCCGAGGCGGAGATTGATGATAGCAATGGTGCCGTGTGTATGTTTTCCGAGGAAGTTTCCGCGGAGGAACCAAAATCCAGTAGATTGCCGTGGCGTGAAGCAAAACGCCCAACCTGGGGTGCTACTGTAGGTTCTAACCGAGGGGTTTTATCTATAGTAGGAACCGGAGTATCGAGATTGGAATTCGATGGAAATGGTACTTCCGACATAAGAATGCGTCTTGGCGAACATAGAGGAGTCAAGACATTTTGTTTAGTACCAGAATATCCACTCTCACCATGGCCTGGGTTGGGTATCCGTTCCACAAATTGAATTAATTGATCACAGCGAATAGCTATGGGTTCTACCTTTTCTGGGACTAAATGTTGATAATGAAGCCTTAATAATCTACCACGAATGTGGCATAGACGTGACCGCAATTGCCGTATAAGTAGCTCTGTAAAGGTGGGTTCACTATCCAAAAAAGCTGACGTTCGGGCCAATTTTAAGGAACACAAACGTATTTCTGTGTCGGGATGTCGTATACCGGATGCGTGCGGGGTCTTCGGAATCAAAATTGGAAACGATTCCTCAGCCTGAACCTTGGCATGTAATAAGTCCAAATTAGTGGGACCTGCCGTGATTTGCCGAATTTCGAATTCTACATTCAGTTCGTCGGGTTCTAGACAGTGAACGTCCATGATGGACATAAGGTGCTAACACACCACCAATTGGGAAATACTAGAATCAGGGAACACACAATAAAACGTATTCACAGGGTAACGACTTAAATAAGTATATGTAGGTATATATAAAGAAAAATCAAACAACAAAAAAAAATATATAATAGAATAAAAAAATTAAATAAACACAAAATGCACGGATAATTGTCTTGAATGAATTATATTTAATAATAATATTTGAAATTTTCCAACCAAAAATGTTCAATACCAAAAACTCACCCACAACAACGAAACACCATCAATTGAATCAAGCCAATTCCATACACACAGGAGCTGAGCCAAATTCACACAAAAAAATTATTCGAATCGAATGAAGTGAGAATCATCGAGGCAAATGCGCGTGCTAAAATAAAAGGAAAACGTTAAATGAAGTTTGAAAAAAAAGAAAATTTGTTCAATCAGCTAGTCCATGATGATCAACGATCTACGGACAACATGGACTGCTGAGACAAAAGTTAGCCGACGAAGACACACTCGTCAATATATCATCTAGCGGTCAAACACCAGAGTGGACAAACCAGAAGATAATCGGAGTACATCGTTGAAGGGAAAACTATGCGAATCCATCACCAACTGAATCACGCTCTCATTTCCAGACATAAGTCGACCAGAAAGCTCCATCAGATGCCGATGCACTCGCATACCAAAAAAAAATCGAAGCTGTAACTAATAAAAAAAATTAAACTGAAAATAAACATAAATGAAAATTATAATGAACACATGGCTACACACAACGAGACATACAACGGTTACACCATCGAATCCCGTATAGAGCCACGTACTTACAACCAGAAAAAAAACAAACATTTATACATACAGGTAGAGTGTTGTGCAGCTAAAATACAAATAGATGGAATTGCATGATCGTGCTATAATATTTGGGCGCCACTGTTACGTAACGGAAAAAGGCGATGAGCAACACGACTAAAGAGCCCGCGTGGGGAACCAAAGCTATTGGACTCGAACTCTAACACACCGATACAATTCAGTAACCAAGTTGCCTTAGCTACTCCTCGAACTGCATCGGGATCAAAGACGAGTCCGCACCTGGTCATCGCTGTACCCCGTTCCGATCATCCCCTGTGTGCCACACGTTACCGTGAATGACAACCTGACAAGGGATGATGGATAACCGGCCCATCAGCCGCGCGCCTCGCCCCCATCACGCAAACAGAATGTTTTGTCCCCGGAGTCCTTCACCTGCAGCGTCAAGTCCGGCCACACTCAGTCCAGAGGGGTGGGTGAAGTGATGAAGGCCCATCCGAGGATTAAATTGCTGCTACTCGATGACTACCACAACACTCTACTTACCCCATCACACACACATTACGCCACGATGATTCTCACCTAATTTTTAAATTAACAACACATAATTTCTTGTAATTTGTACACGTTATAATCTTCCCAATTGGGAACAAATTTTTATTTATAAAAAAAAATCAAAACGACTGATTTACAAGATGTTGATCGGAGATCCACTTCGGGACTGGACTGTGCGCTGGAGCTGAGATATATTCCCCCCACGTACTCGTCTGGAGATCAGCGGACGATGAGCTCACCTGCCGAAGATCCCTGTAATAAAAAAAAAAAACCCAAAAACAAAGCCTTGCCCGGTTCAAACACGCGATATACCCCCCCGCGGAGCTCGCCGCTCAGTCACTACCTTCCCGTGGTCCACGCGATATACTTACGCACAAAAAAAACTTGCTTGTAGTTGCCGCAATTTGTGCCGGTGCCGTCCGAGTGGTCTGGCTGCTGTCTTCCTCTTGCTCTCGTCGTGTAATTGTCAGCGCTTTTGTTTCGTGTTACTTATTATTATTATTAATTTATTATTATTATTATTTTACTATTATTATTAATTTATGGTTATTATTAATTTATGGTTATCATTAATTTACTAGTATTCGTAATTCATTATTATCATTGATTCACTATTATTAGTAATTTATTATTATCATTAGTTTATTATTATTAAGAATTTATTATTATCATTAGTTTATTATTAGTAAGAATTTATTATTATCATTAGTTTATTATTATTAGTAATTTATTATTATTATTAGTTTATTATTATTAATAATTTATTATTATTATTAATTTATTATTATTAATAATTTATTATTATTATTAATTTATTATTATTGCTAATTTATTATTATCATTAGTTTATTATTATTAATAATTTATTATTATTATTAATTTACTAGTATTATTAATGGATTCTTAGTATTATTAATTTATGGTTACTATTAATTTACTATTATTATTAAGGTATTCTTATTATTATTAATTTAGTATTACTATTAATTTACTATTATCATTAATGTATTATTATCATTATTAATTTATCATCACTATTAATTTACTTTTATCATTAATGTATTCTCAGTATTATTAATTTATTATCACCATTAATTTATTTAATTTCATATTACCATGTGGTTTCCGATTTCTTGTCCGTGTCGTATCCAAAATGGTGCAAAATATAAGAGAGCGCGAATGACAATTGTCATCCTTTATATACACATTTTTTTTTGTTTTGGATTTCTACAACAACAAGTTGTCTATGATTTCGCGACCAACATGCCCCTACATGCAACCACCCCACACTAAAATAAGGGCCGTGACCAAAAGTAGGATAATGGACGTAATGCCATCTACCAAAAATGGCAACAAAACATACACAGAAAAAAAAAACCACCGCCGGTTAGGGTTCGTAGCCCTATCTACGGTAGACGAATATGTAATTGAGTGTGAATGAAAAGAAAAAAAAAAAAAAAGGGGAAACAAAAAAAATGAATAAAAAAAGTTTCGTTTTGGTTTTGTATTTTTTTCTTTAATGAATCTTACGGTGCGCGAAATTAAATTATAGGAGGCGAAAGATAAGAGAACGAAAAAAAAACTGTAACTAAAAATGGAAAGAAAATATATTGAATTTTAAGGTTTGTTTTTCAGACATGTTATTCAGACGGAAGGTGCCTCGCACCGTAACAAGTTTTTGACCATCATTTAAGGTTTTCGATCTATTTTTGACACAATCGTAAAAGCCAGATGCTTAGCGTTTTCCCAATTTCTGAGCCAGATTCGAGTCAATTTTTTTTTTTTAATTTGTAGGGTCGGGTAAACTCTTTTCTATAAAACATAAATAGCTATATCGTGCCTAGATTATGTACAAATAATGCATTTAAATATTTGTAGTTAAATTTGTGCTTTGTTCAGACTAAGGATGTGTTGGCACCGCCAAGTTTTTGCAATAACTTTTTATTTAACATATTTTTCCCGTCAGCTTCAATGTTTGCGAGGTATACAGGAGCAGTACAACAACAATACACATTTGGATAATGCTCTGGTAAATTCCTGACATAATTTTCTAGACGTTTCTAAGTACCACGATTAAAACTTTCTCCTACTTGCGGTGCCATATTAGTCGATAAAAATGTTTGGTCCATGTCGTTTTGGCCACGACCGAAAATCCGAATTTATGAAATCTGTCTTTGCGAGACGAAAGTATGAATGAATACTTTCGTCACTTGTAAACCGACATTTAGCACGAGTTACATTAAGTTTCAAATTTTTTGTAGTGAAGTATTCACACACCCAGTGTGCCACTCTATTTCGTAGATCATGCAAAAGTATATAATTGTCAGCATATCGCACAGTATCATATAGCTGGGAAACCCATATTTCATAATTTGAAATACTCGGCTTAGGATGCTTGGTTTAGCAGATCATTTTGCAGGCGATGATTTTTCTATGATAGAACAATGCCATTTATGAATTAATATTTCATGTTTTAGTGAAATCTGGGAATTGATTTTCTCGAAACCAAAAATAATTAATAATAAATAATAAGCAGGTACGAGTACACTCACTTTTCTGCTCTCGATTTTCGTAGAAACCTCCTCAGCAGCCCTTTTTCTTTTAGATCCCGATTGGTATTTCATTTTAATAGACTTTGATTATTTTTGCAAGGCAAACGTGACGACGAAAACATAGTTTCATTAAATTTACAAAACTACCCGAGATTCACGTTTTGTGCTTTTCAGGAGTCATTGAATTCGCTAATTTCTTAACCGATTATGATGAAATTCAACAAGTATGATGGAAATGGGATTCTAAAATGATATTTGGATGAAGTTCTGTATTATTTTATTTATTAAATGATTATAATGAAATTCGACAAGTACGATGGAAATGGAAATCTCGATTAACTAGCAAACCTAGATTTTCTTATAATGTAAACGATGGAGATTAAGTTAATCCAGCTTAAATTATAGATTAGACTAATCGTCAAAAATTGATGAATTTTGCCTATAATCTCGATTAAATTATTACAGCGGGAGAGCTTAAAATAATGCGGTGTTAGAGCGAACTAAATTTGTTTATTCAAGACGTCAATAATTTCCATTAAATTTAGTTTGTCATTTGGTTAGATGTACCTACTCTGGTGTTTAGTTAGCGCGTTTCACGCTTCAGTCTTTTGGATTTTACTATTTTTTTATTTCAAAATTTTGTCCCGACTATATTGCTTGTTGCTTTGGTAAAAAATATAATTTTGCAAAATGTATATATGTTATTCTAATTTTCCCAAAACAGCACAGCAATAAGCTATAAAACCAGTTTTGCCAGTCTGCCTTTGTTCTATGAGGGATTTGATCATTTTCCAACATTATTTGCTAAATGTTTCATTTTATTTTATTAGAAATTAATTTACTTATATGAAAACATTTTGCTTACAAAATTTTTGCTTACTCCTAAATTCTTCGATTCTAGTATTGATGAGAAGATGATTGACCAGAAGATAAAAACAAATATCCGGATATTTTTCAGGTAAAAAACGAGTGATCCGGTCCATAAGATCGGTATATTTTAGGTCCATTTTTTTTTTTTTGGATTTCTTGGAAGTTTTTTGATAACTGAAAATTATTTCTTTTATCGTTTTAAAAGAAAGAAACATTTCATACAAAGTGTCAAAAACTGTGTGTGTGTGGTTTACAAAACTGGGTAGTGTCGAAAAGTAGTATTTATGATACAGTTTTCTACACTTTTTGACACGAATTCATGACAAACTTTCAAAACCTGTGTTTTCGACACGTTTTGATAGAACATTTTGACAACTAAAAAAATTTAAAAATGTAAAATTTTAGCTTGATTTACGTTAGGGACTGTTTTAATAGTTTGAACAGTTTCACTATTTACCAGTATATTTCAAAAACTTAGTCAGGAAACAATAAGAATATTTTGTTTCCTCTTTTTCGTAATATCGCACGCACAGCTTTTAACACTTGCCGGCAGTTTTTGATAGTTTTCGACACTTTTGGCCATAATTTAAAATTGTTGACCTTTTTTTGAGAAAATTGCCGAAAAATCAGATTTTTTAACGGTTTACCCATCTCTGGCCCCGTATTACAAACCAGAGCAAACAAAATATTCTTATTGTTTCATGAGTAAGTTCTAACCGTTGAAAATGTTCTGAACGTAAATGAAGTTAACATTGTGCATTTTGAAATTTTTTAGCTGTCAAAAAACGATGTCAAAATATGTCGAAAACACAGTTTTTGAAAGACTGCGAAGAACGTGTGTCAAAAAGTGTTGCAAACTGGTTTTGATCTTGTTCAAACTAAAAAAAAAAAATTACCACTGTTTACTGTCAATGCTGTCTGCACTATTCTATTTTGACTTCAATCTGGCACCCAGTAAAAATAATTGTTGGCAACACTACGAATTAATAATATAGACATCTAACTCTAAATTCCTTCGCTTATTTAATCCACTTTTTCTAATTTATTACTAAAATTAAAACGAACGTTTTTCGCAATTTCCACTCAAAAAACTGGTTTAATCTATATGACAATAATTTTTTTAATTATGATTCATAATTTGCAACTAATAGATAACACGTTGTGTACATACTACACACAAACAATCATTACAAGTTGCTCGTTACCTACCTGGGTATATGCTGCAAAAAGTAGAAATATTATAGCAGGAAAAGAAAATTTATAAGATTTTGCAGTTTTGCTTTTATACGTGCATAGTTTTCAATTTCAATCATGACAGAAAGTCATCGATGTAATTATAATGTTATGGTAACTACATATAAAAGGTATATAATAAATAAATTGATTGACCAACACCGAACTGGGGTTGGACTTTCCACGATGTATGTTGGATCAGGTGTTTTATTTTTCTGTATGTGTGATCAAATTGATTAGCTATGGTTGTGTTATGCATGATATCTAATATTTGTTGAGGTGATTGAATCGTTTTGAGATCAATAGCATCATAAATCTTAGTTTTCAGACGCTATACACGGTTGTGGAACTCTTATCATTTAGCATCATAAATTAGAAAAGAATTCATTGTCTTATAGGAAATGTTGATATTGTTTGAAAACATCTAAATTATCTATCTTCCAAACGATTCATTCATCGACATCCAGAAACCAATCAGTTTGATAAAAAAAAAATTTTCATTTACACTTATAACCAGAGGCGGTTGATCCATCAATGCAACGTATGCATTGCACGCGTAAATTAATTCAGATTTATTAATACAAAATAAATAGGGGAAGCAAGAATGTTTGCGGAAATCATCCTCATTCGTAATCAACTTTCAATTATAATAATTCCAACAGCAATACACATTTTTAGGTTGCATTTTCATACAACACAATACCACATGGAAAAACTTATATTCGTTGTTTAAATGGCGAAAAAAGCAATATTAGAGGAGAGGAAATGATGATATTTGGAGCACTAACCGATTTTTACCAAGTAGAAAATTTGTGTACTGAATTAATCATAAAATTTTGTAAAAAAAAATGTCACGAATAAATTGGAAGCTCCGATTTTTGAATTAAGGAGGTTTCTATTTTTTTTATTTTTGTAAAATTTAATTTTATACATTACTGCTTGCTTTACTAATAGGGATTATTTGAGGTTAATAACATGTACATCGAGGTTTTCGATATCTCAAGCGATTCTTCGAGGTAAACATCGAAAACGTAGCAAATTCCACCGATACAAGAATATCAACTCGCAGGGAGGAATTCCGCCAATGGAGTGAAAATATTTTAACCCTCTATAAACAAGATTATTGATCGATTTTCGAGGGCCTGGAAATTCTGGGTTACACTCTCGAAGATGCAATATGTGAGATAATTTTCTTAATGCCACAGTAATGGATGACTGATTTTGCGTAAACTCTTTAAGAACAACTAAACATTGTTGATTGTACGCTTGAAAACATGAGCTGACAAAAAGCAATATAATCAAAATGGCTTCCTCTCAAAGTATAGTTGGTTTTAAGGCGTCCTGTAAATTCATATTATACGAAAATTTATGCATATTGTGACGATTATGGCCATCATACAGCAGGTCTACGTTGTGAATAGCGATAGCTCGGACGATTGGCGCATGGTATAAATAGGAAGGTCGATGGTTCGATGCTCGACTGGTATGATGGACGAGGATTTTGATCTGCTGGTTTCCCTCTTGGAGCTTGACATGCTCTGGTAAAGTGTACTAGTTTATTGAATCTGTAACACCCTGGTCCCCGGATACTGCTGCCGTGGTCCTCGAACTTTCTTCCTTAAATGCTTTAAAGGATTCCCTCATTATAGCCTGAAATTCACTCACGTCTGCAAATTCTACTTTCTTTAATTTAGCTGTTTCCGGATAGAGCGTCTGCTTTGCGGCCTCTTATTCCAATGCGGCTATAAGAGCTTCACTTGGCGTAGCCCGCTTATGTAATTTCAGCGTATCATCTCGCACCGCGTTGATGAATATATGCACAGCCAAACTGTTTACAATATATTCGTGGGAGCTGTGCCATATGCTAGCCTGGAGAGCCGTGTGATTACTGCTTCGATTTGTTGTATACTGTCACTTCTGGCTTGCCTGCGGTTTTATAGTTGCATCTTGTGTAGCTTCTGCATAAGGGAGTCTCCGTATCGTAATTCCAACGCGTTCATCAGCTGCTCATAATTCCTTTGCGATTCTGGTACACTATGTGAATTGCTCTATGTGACTCACCATCGAATACTGGTGGTTTCGTGTGGCTGCAGTTTCGGTGGTGATCTGATGAGTTCGACTGTACGCTACCTTCAACGAGAGCTCTCTTCATTTTGAAGTTTTTCAAGTTTTTCTTCCACGTTCCTCATAACTGTATCTTAAAGCTGTTCCAATTTCTTGTCGACTTTAAATTGGGACGATGAGATCCCAGATGACTACCAAAAACAGTTTTAAGCCTGGTACGATCAGATTTCTGAACTTCGAGATCTAAGTGTCCCACGGTGGATTTTCGGAGACACACATGAAAAAATAACGTTCCACAGCCGCATATGCGGCTGCACTTTTTGTTCGAGTGGAAGGAGAAAATGGTACGTCCGTTCAGCTGGTACAAGCGAAATCACGAGTGAAGCCACGAGAAGATATTTCGATTCCACGCATGGAACTCTTGGCAGCAATGCTTGGAGCACGCTTGATGAAAACCACAATCGATTCGTTAAAATTAAAGGAGGTAGAGGTAATTTTTTGGACGGATTCGTCAACTGTTTTGTCCTGGATTCGTCGTAATGGTCAATGGGCAGTTTTTGGGTGGAATAGAATAACAGAAATACGAGCGACCACTGATATCAAAAGTTGGCGTCACGTACCAGGCAATAAAAATCCGGCCGATCTGCCGTCACGAGGGTGTAAAACCAGACAGCTCATAAATTCCAGATGGTGGGAGGGACCAGACTGGCTAAAAGATTCTCCTGTTCACTGGCCAGCTGGTCGTTTTGAGATTAATGAGGATGAAGTTAACGCAGAGTTGAAGAAAAACGCAGAGAAAACTACGCCCGAAAGTTTCATTCGTGAGGCTACGGTACTCAGTTGTGCTAAGATAATTATCAGAGAATCTGATGCACCGTGGTATTTGCTCAGAATGTCAAGTTATTTAAAAACCGTCCGAATGATTGCTTGGATTTTTCGATTTGCGCGAAATTGCAAAGTAAATCCAGAATGCCGCCAAAAGGGTGAAATCAGCGCGAGAGAATTTATTGATGCAGAAACGCGAATTTTGAAAATCAGCCAAGACGAGGCCTTTGAAGGAATAAACGATTCAAGATTAAAGACCCTCGAAGTCTATAAAGAAGAAAGCACCGGATTAATCAGAACGAAATCACTGGTTTCAAATCGCGATGACAGTTTTGGCTTCAGATTTCCGATAGTTTTAAGCCATAATCATGAATTGGTCAAACTGCTTATTACGCATACACATCTGAAAAATAATCACACGGGCATCAATACAATGTTCAAAATTTTGAGAGAAAATTTTTGGATTACTTCAAGTCGGCGTGCTGTAAAAAATGTCATACAAAAGTGTATTACCTGTCGCCGTTTTGCAGGAAAAACATTAAAAGCACCACCTACGAGTTTGCCCGCAAGGAGAGTCAGAGATGCAAAAGTTTTTGAAATCACGGGAGTAGACTACGCCGGGCTTCTCTTTCTACGAGAAGGTCAAAAGTGATACATCTGTTTATTTCCCTGCGCAGTATACCGTGCCATTCGTCTTGAGCTAGTTACAACAATGTCAGCTGACGGATTTCTCGAAGCTTTGCGCAGATTTACACATCGTAGAGGAAGACCGAGCTACATTTACAGCGATAACGGTACCAATTTTGTCAAAGCTAACCGTTTACTGCAACACGTCAATTGGGAGAAAATTTCGAGCTGTTGTGCGACCGAAAAAATTGAGTGGGTTTTTAATCCTCCATCCACCCCATGGTGGGGTGGGTGTTTGGAGAGAATGAAGCTGATGAAAAGAACCCTGGGCATTACAAGTCTCAGTTACGAGGAATTGAACACCACACTCTGCGAATACGAATCGGTCATTAATGCTCGTCCCATCACCTATTCACCGGAAGATAAAAACAACATTTGTATCATAAGCCCAGACATGTTTTTGAAAGAAATTCACGTAGACGGCGTACCAGATATAGACGAAATTGAAAAAACTTCGCTATTCCGCAAGTTACGTTATCGGCAGCGACTACGCGAGGAAATCAAAGATCGTTTTCGCACAGAGTACCTCGGTCAACTTTCCAGAAGTACAAAAGTCAATAAAGATCTCTGTAAAACTTTGAAGGTCGGTGACTTATTCTTCATTTCAACTGATAACCAAAAGGCTTGCAAGTGGCCTTTAGCCAGAATACAAGAATTAATTCCCGGCAACGACGGAGAAATTAGGACAGTAAAACTCAAAACCTCCTCAAATGTATTGGTTAGACCAGTTCAGCGATTGATTTCACTGGAAGCGGATTCGGATGAATATCTCCCTAAATCCGTGGAAAAGTCGACGGAAAAGTCAACACCAGAGGAATGTTCTGAAGAACCAATCGACGAAGATCGACAAGACAGGGGCGGATCAAGTTCGGGTGACATGACATGTTAAAATAAATCATTATCTATATGCACGTTTGTTAAATTACCGAAATCGTCAATTAAAGCAATTTAAAAATTGAGGTGTGGCCAACACACGACTTTCTTTCACGAACAGAGAATTTTGAGAAATTTTATTTTTTTCTTAATTTTTTTTTTTAATTTTTTGTTTTTTTTTTTATTTGTTTTCCATTTTTGGAAACAATTTGTATTAAGTAGTTTTTTGTAAACCTTATACTTTTTAAGATATTTGCAAAACAAATTTTCTGGACCAAGGGAGTGGCCACTTCCGGTTAGCCGATTTGGAGTAAAATTCACTAAGACCTCCCAATTTATCAAAAAAGCTTAAATCTGAATTTTCAGTTCGATTGATTAAACCATTTGGGCTGTAGAGAGGACACATACAGGCTGACAGACTGACAGACTGACAGACTAACAGACTAACAGACTGTCCGACTGACAGACAGACAGACAGACACCATTTCGAAACCCACTTTTTCGAACTCAGGGGACCTAAAAACAAATAAATTTCTAAAAATCTCAAGGATCAAAATTTTCATGATTACTATACTTTATTTAACTAGAGTAAAAGATAGTAAAAAACCCTAATTCATACGAATCGTTCGTTTAGTAAAAGTTCTGCAAAATTATTTTTTGGAAATCGCACTCAACTCCCAAGGGCCAATATCGGCCATTGCCAACGATGATGACAAAGGTTTGGCTAGCACATAGAATAGGTCCCTCTAATACCTAGTTAGAAAACCCTAATCCATACGAATCGTTCGTTTAATAAAAGTTCTGCAAAATTATTTTTTGGTAATCGCACTCAACTCCCAAGGGCCAATATCGGCCATTGCCAACAATGATGACAAAGGTTTGGCTAGCACATGGAATAGGTTCTCAATTACCTAGTTAGAAAACCCTAATCCATACGGATCGTTCGTTTAATAAAAGTTCTACGAAATTATTTTTTGGAAATCGCACTCAACAATGATGACAAAAGTTCCGCTAGCACATGGAATAGGACCCTTAATTACTTAGCTAGAAAACTGTAATCCATACTGATCGTTCGTTTAGTAAAAGATATGCAAAATTATTTTTTGGAAATCGCAATCAACTCCCAAGGGCCAATATCGGCCATTGCCAACAATGATGACAAAGGTTTGGCTAGCACATGGAATAGGTCCCTCAAATACCTAGTTAGAAAACCCTAATTCATACGAATCGTTAGTTTAATAAAAGTTCTGCAAAATTATTTTTTGGAAATCGCACTCAACTCCCAAGGGCCAATATCGGCCATTGCCAACAATGATGACAAAGGTTTGGCTAGCACATAGAATAGGTTCTCAATTACCTAGTTAGAAAACCCTAATCCATACGAATCGTTAGTTTAATAAAAGTTCTGCAAAATTATTTTTTGGAAATCGCACTCAACTCCCAAGGGCCAATATCGGCCATTACCAACAATGATGACAAAGGTTTCGCTAGCACATGGAATAGGTCCCTTAATTACCTAGTTAGAAAACCCTAATCCATACGGATCGTTCGTTTAGTAAAACTTCTGCAAAATTATTTTTTGGAAATCGCACTCAACCCCCAAGGGACATTATCAGCCATTGCTAACAATGATGACAAAGGTTTCGCTAGCACATGGAATAGGTCCTAGGTACCTAGGAATAGGAACTAGGTAATTAAGGGACCTATTCCATGTGCTAGCGAAATTTTTGTCATCATTGTTGGCAATGGCCGATATTGGCCCTTGGGAGTTGAGTGCGATTTCCAAAAAATAATTTTGCAGAATTTTTACTAAACGAACGATTCGTATGGATTAGGGTTTTCTAACTAGGTAATTAAGGGACCTATTCCATGTGCTAGCCAAACCTTTGTCATCATTGTTGAGTGCGATTTCCAAAAAATAATTTCGTAGAACTTTTACTAAACGAACGTTCCGTATGGATTAGGGTTTTCTAACTAGGTAATTGAGAACCTATTCCATGTGATAGCGAAACCTTTGTCATCATTGTTGAGTGCGATTTCCAAAAAATAATTTCGTAGAACTTTTACTAAACGAACGATTCGTATGGATTATGGTTTTCTAACTAGGTAATTGAGAACCTATTCCATGTGCTAGCCAAACATTTGTCATCATTGTTGGCAATGGCCGATATTGGCCCTTGGGAGTTGAGTGCGATTTCCAAAATATAATTTTGCAGAACTTTTATTAAACGAACGATTCGTATGGATTAGGGTTTTCTAACTAGGTATTAGAGGGACCTATTCTATGTGCTAGCCAAACCTTTGTCATCATTGTTGGCAATGGCCGATATTGGCCCTTGGGTGTTGAGTGCGATTTCCAAAAAATAATTTTGCAGAACTTTTACTAAACGAACGATTCGTATGGATTAGGGTTTTCTAACTAGGTAATTTAGGGGCCTATTCCATGTGCTAGCGAAACCATTGTCATCATTGTTGGCAATGGCCGATATTGGCCCTTGGGAGTTGAGTGCGATTTCCAAAAAATAATTTTGCAGAACTTTTACTAAACTAACGATTCGTATGGATTAGGGTTTTCTAACTAGGTAATTTAGTGGCCTATTCCATGTGCTAGCGAAACGATTGTCATCATTGTTGGCAATGGCCGATATTGGCCCTTGGGAGTTAATTGCGATTTCCAAAAAATTATTTTGCAGAAATTTTACTAAACGAACGATCCGTATGGATTAGAGTTTTCTAACTAGGTAATTTAGTGGCCTATTCCATGTGCTAGCCAAACCTTTGTCATCATTGTTGAGTGCGATTTCCAAAAAATAATTTCGTAGAACTTTTACTAAACGAACGATTCGTATGGATTATGGTTTTCTAACTAGGTAATTGAGAACCTATTCCATGTGCTAGCCAAACATTTGTCATCATTGTTGGCAATGGCCGATATTGGCCCTTGGGAGTTGAGTGCGATTTCCAAAATATAATTTTGCAGAACTTTTATTAAACGAACGATTCGTATGGATTAGGGTTTTCTAACTAGGTATTAGAGGGACCTATTCTATGTGCTAGCCAAACCTTTGTCATCATTGTTGGCAATGGCCGATATTGGCCCTTGGGTGTTGAGTGTGATTTCCAAAAAATAATTTTGCAGAACTTTTACTAAACTAACGATTCGTATGGATTAGGGTTTTCTAACTAGGTAATTTAGTGGCCTATTCCATGTGCTAGCGAAACCATTGTCATCATTGTTGGCAATGGCCGATATTGGCCCTTGGGAGTTAATTGCGATTTCCAAAAAATTATTTTGCAGAAATTTTACTAAACGAACGATCCGTATGGATTAGAGTTTTCTAACTAGGTAATTAAGGGACCTATTCCATGTGCTAGCGGAACTTTTGTCATCATTGTTGAGTGCGATTTCCAAAAAATAATTTCGTAGAACTTTTATTAAACGAACGATCCGTATGGATTAGGGTTTTCTAACTAGGTAATTGAGAACCTATTCCATGTGCTAGCCAAACCTTTGTCATCATTGTTGGCAATGGCCGATATTGGCCCTTGGGAGTTGAGTGCGATTTCCAAAAAATAATTTTACAGAACTTTTACTAAACGAACGATTCGTATGAATTAGGGTTTTTTACTATCTTTTACTCTATTAAAATAAAGTATGTATAGTAATCATGAAAATTTTGAACCTTGAGATTTTTAGAAATTTATTTGTTTTTAGGTCCCCTGAGTCCGAAAAAGTGGGTTTCGAAATGGTGTCTGTCTGTCTGTCTGTCTGTCTGTCAGTCGGACAGTCTGTTAGTCTGTTAGTCTGTCAGTCTGTCAGTCTGCCAGTCTGTCAGTCTGTCAGTCTGTCAGTATGTCAGTCTGTCAGTCTGTTAGTTTGTCAGTCTGTCAGTCTGTCAGTCTGTCAGTCTGTCAGTCTGTCAGCCTGTCTGTGTCCTCTCTACAGCCCAAATGGTTTAATCAATCGAACTGAAAATTCAGATTTAAGCTTTTTTGATAAATTGGGAGGTCTTAGTGAATTTTACTCCAAATCGGCTAACCGGAAGTGGCCACTCCCTTGGTCCAGAAAATTTGTTTTGCAAATATCTTAAAAAGTATAAGGTTTACAAAAAACTACTTAATACAAATTGTTTCCAAAAATGGAAAACAAATAAAAAAAAAAACAAAAAATTAAAAAAAAAAATTAAGAAAAAAATAAAATTTCTCAAAATTCTCTGTTCGTAAAAGAAAGTCGTGTGTTGGCCACACCTCAATTTTTTTTTTTTAATTTTTAATTTTTTATTTTTATTTGTTTTTAATTTTTGGAAACAATTTGTATTAAGTACTTTTTTGTAAACCTTATACTTTTTAAGATATTTGCAAAACAAATTTTCTAGACCAAGGGAGTGGCCACTTTCGGTTAGCCGATTTGGAGTAAAATTCACTGGGATCTTCGACGAGCTGCTTTCAGCTTTGCTGAGAACGGGAGACCCACGACCGTACCATTTTTATCTTCTGATTGAATAAAAAGCGCGGGATTCCACTTTAATAAATGCAGATTACACTTAACAATCTCTGGAAAACTACTCGCAAGTACTTGTAGTGACTCACAACTACACATACTCGTACAATGGTGTGAAAACAGAAGTAGTTACGAATAAAATTGGCGCTAGTTGGATTTTAGTTGCGAAAATTCCAATAGGTGGCTTTTAGGACTTTTTTGATTTTTTTCGAGAGTTTTTTATTATGTTCGAGTTTTTTTGATTTTTGCGGTAAATATTAATGATTTCCCTTCATAAAATGTCTAAATTTTTGTCATATTTTCAATTTAACTTTATTTATTGACCTTACTGTAATTATACAAGCATAAAAGGCAAAAAAAACAACTAAACAGATGGCTATGTTTTACTTGTGTCACTTAATTTCTCATTCCATTGGGTATCTACTCACAAGTACTTCCAAGTAGCAAATTTTTACCATTGGAAGACGGATTGTAAAAAAGCACTACCTAGGCCTACTCCATATTCCGATCAATCACAATTCAGTTTATGACAGATTTCGGAATCTGCTGCCTCTCATCATCAGCAGTCTCCTCACCAGTACCTATGTATGGTTCAAACGAAATACAAGGACTAATGCCCTAATGGTGAGAGTATCGGTAGCTCAAATACGGGAGTGGGACAACCCTCTCGAGGTCCTTGAGCTCCAATGCTACCGTCTTTCTAGCGGAACTACATGCTGTAGTAAACATCTAGGAGGGAGAGCAATAAGCCCAGATAGTATGTATCACGTACCGGGAGGCAGTATTGTCAGGTTCATTAAGAACCTGAATATTGACTGGACGGATAATTAAGCAGGGGCCAGCACAATAGATCTTTTAGGTCGCAGTGCGAAGTGGCTGATCGCCCGCATGGCCCCCCATAATAATAATAATAATAATAATCGGTAGCTCAATACTGTCACGAAACAGTTTCTCCCTGAAACTCGCCGGTGACATTATTTTCTCGAAAATATATTCCCATGGGCACAGACAGGATATTCATATAACAGCGATAATAATCCTTTTGGGATTTGCCAGTTCACCGTTATACTATACAGTCTTTGCAACTCGGCTCAGACATTGCAGCGATTCCTTAATGAAATTCTTAAAGAGCTGGGTTTCGTCTTTGCTTATATCGATGATAGCCTCATTACGAATCACTCCGAGATTGGACATAGAGAGTATCTGCAGTCAGTATCTAAACGTCTCTTTACACTTGGAATAAACATTAAGTTTATATAGGTATGGTGAATTACTAGCACTGCTTGAAACCACGTTTAGTTCAAATGTTATCGCCTATTCACCGGTGGTTGGCCATTTTATTCAGAAAATTTCTAAACCAGAAAAAAATTCTATAGTACGAAGAATGTACTGCTTGTTTCAACGAGGTGAAGCATTCTCTAGCCGCTGCCATTCGAAACGATATGACAGGTAAAAATCGGTCCTTCGTTTTTATGCGACTGAAATACTTCTGGGCAAGAATGAATACAGATACAAGCAACCGAGCAAAATCTTTCATCCCATCACAAAAGTTCAAAATTCTAGCGAGCTACCTAGTGATATGTTGAATACCTGTTATTATTAGACTCTATACAATCTAATGCCTGCCAGCAGAGCTCGTCTATAGTTAAAATATCAAGATTTCCCGCAGCGAATTCTTCATCAATAATTAGAATTCGAGCTGTAGCACAGATACTTCGGGTTTCCTAGAGAGGCTTCGCACAACAACGAGAACTTTAGTTCCTAATTTTGGCGTATTTTTGCACACATCTTCATATTATTTAATGGCAGAAATCTACTTAGCTTTTATATTTAAAATTCACATCTTCTACAAGAAATATCCTTTGCCACAAAATAGTGTACGCGTAAAACCGGCTTAGTTTTAAAAGATTCTCTTGTTTTTCGTAATGTCATGTTCAAACACAGTTCGCGGTGAAACGTTTCGAAGTTAATTGTTTTGTCTTAATACTCAATTTGATCTCGACAAAGTTGATATCATTGGATTGATAAAATCTTTAAGGTTAAGATGGCTTAGACACGCTGTGGAATGCACACCTACAAATAAGACAAGGAAAAGTAAGAAAATCTGATAAGTTTATCACTATGGGTTGTGTTTCCGAACATAAAAATGGAGCAATGGGTTGAAACACTAAAAAGCAGTTCATTAAAACAATTAATTAACTCAAAGCAACCACATATACGTTATTAAATTCGTTTTTGAAGCTGTTGTTCAAGCGAAAACCTTTTGCTACCTCAAATTATGACCGAATACAGAAATGAAGTGGAACTGAGAGTTAAGAAAAATTGAACTAAATTGTTGCTTTGGATCATAATTTTGATCCGAGTAGTTGTTTGCATTGCTTGTCGTTCCAGATCAGATCAAATGTCAGGAAATGTATAGCTAATTTAGCACTATAAGCGATTTACAATGGTCAAAGGGTACATTATACGATAAAATTGTAATTTTTATTTTCTAAATTCCCACCAGAAACACACCCAACCAACTTTAAACTGCACAATCTTAACATTTATGAAAAATTTAATTAACAATAGCTGCTGCTAACTGTGTATACTCTTGTGTCTCAAATGATAAAAACAAACAATAACTTTATAAAATTCCTTTCTAAATTAGCATAACATTTATATTATATCATTATCCAACTTTAGCGCGAATAAAGAAAATTAACAGATTTTCACCTTTAAAATTTATGGTTCTTAAGCGCAACAACAAAAAGCAAACAACATAAATCTTATTTGTAACTATCTATATATAGCCGGTATAATGTTTTTGTAAAGTAATAGACAACCAAATCAACACAATAATCTTGATTGTTTTATTAATTTTAATTCAATTTTGTAATTTGTTCAGTAGACCTGTGAATATAAACGTAACATTCGGTTTATCGCAAAGCCATCACCAACTTAATTTAATTTTCACAAAAAATGTGTGTTACCCAGGGTTCCAGAAGATCAATTTACAGAATTTTGATGTAACCGATATGGATTCTTCTCTTCCCCAATATTCAAAAAAAATAAAAATATATGTTTGTGAGACTGAGACATATCTTAAATAATACGTCTTAAGTAATAACTATTACAATTTAATCTTTAACAGCGTGAGTAACAATTTCATTTCGGGGGGAAAGTTTAAATGAATACATATTACAATTTTCATGTCTGCTTTAGTTTAGGTTAAACTATGAGTAAATATTTTCTAATGTTTTTTTTTTTTTTTAGATTAATCGGTTAATTGCATTTCTTCCGTAACACGAGAAATAATATAATTTCTTTGTATGTCGTTGGCGGCGATTGAACTTTGTGGTTAATGTTAAATAATCGATATACTTTATTGGATACATTACATATTGTATAATTCAATTGTGAAATGAGGAAAATGTGTAATTAAAAGAAAATTAATTATTGGAACAAACAGCAAGCATATTTTGTAAAGTGTGTGTACAAAATAAATATAACAAATAGCGGTAAGTAATTAAAATGAATTCTGACTTGTCATGATGTGACAAAAATATGCAGGCTATCCATACATTGTGATTAGTGCTAAGGTCATTAAATATGGGGCTAAATATGTAAATGACCCATTTTAGTATGTAACAAGGAGAATATTAAGATATGGATTAACTAATATGTACCATACACTTAAGCACCTTCACAATACACCCTTCACAACATATGGATTGACTTAAAATGTGTAGCAGAGAGTGCGGACGTCATGGCAATATTTCATGGACATATTTTATTAGTACAAAAGAAAGTCCCAGGAAAGTTCCAATTTTTAGTGTTAATGGTTCTCATTAATAAAAATAGTTAAAAACAAATGACGATTTCTTGTGACATCATACTAAAATTTTCTAGGCATGAATACTAAAAAACAATTTAAGAATAGATTTTGATAAATTAACCATTTTTCCACCGGAATTTTCCAGAAATGTCACAAAAAATTCTCAGTTCTCATTTTTTTTATTCACACCGGTCAGTGTAGTGTAAAATGTTTCTTTATTTCTCTAACAGAAAACAATCAAAGCAGACTTGAAAAATAATGAACTGCATAAAAAATATCCTCAGTAATATACCATATAGGTTACTTAGCACTCTTTTTTGTGCACTTTGTTGATTTAAATGGGCAACTATTGCAAACAATTTTTTTTATGCAACCCAACATAGGCAGCAACTCAACTGTAATATTATCGAAAAATCTCGATTCATCTGGAAAATTTGCAATAATCTCGAAGAATTACTGAATATCTTCAACAATTTTGAATAATCTGACAGATCATGCGAGTAACGTGAACGAGTACCTTATCTCAAAATCTCGAATAATCTCGATACCAACTCATTGTCGTTAAAATTCGCAACATCTGGAATTATTTCGAGGATCTTGGAAAATCTCAAAGATTATCATAACTCAACATCCTTGAAACTTATAACTTGTGTGTAACTCAATGCTTTCCAAATCTCCGAAAGCTCAATAGCAAAAGCCTCGTAAATCACTAATCCTGTGACAAGACGCAAATTTACCCCTTGCAAATTTCGAGAAAAATCGAGAAACAGGAATAATCTTGAAAAGTTCGAATAATCTCGAATTCTATAATATTTTGGAAAAATCTAATAAACTTTTACAATCTTCGTTCAGGTTTGGTGTTTTAAGACCTGGGGCCTATTCGACCAAAAAATTATCACTTTGCAGAAGTTTGATTAGTGCTAAACTTTTCGTTTGATTTGCTTTTGTTTTATGTTAAGGTCCCTTTCAACGTCATGGTCTCCTCCGAAATCCTACATTCTTTGGTCCGACTCCAAGGCCGGTTTGGTGGTACGATTTTGCGAACGAAGAACTTGCCCAAGCCATCTTAGCCTAATGATTTTATGAATCCGATGATGTCAACTTTATCCAGATCGTCCAGATCAATAATATTACGTTCAGTTGCAGCTAATTTCTGGATATTTTATGCTGTCAGTGTCCAAGACTCGTAACCAAAGATGATAACTGGTCTTATAATGCCAATTTTACTTTGCGCGATATGTGGCGAGACTAGAATATTTTGATGTTAACAAAGAATGCACGGTAGCATGCTGCGATCCTCGATGCCCACAAAAACGAAGTTTTGCTAAGTGATCAGTGATCCTAGATATTTCGTTCACCCGCGTCCATATGTACATTGGTCTTCTATTCGTTGATCTAAAGGCCAATTTGTTAGGCTGTTAATTTCAACGGAAGCAAGGCGTCTTTCAGGGAGATGATGTCGCTACGTAGAATGGAATTAGCGTCAGCTTTTGGTAATAGCTGGGTTGATTTATAACATAAGCCGATATGCTGCGCCATATTGATTTGACGAATTAAATACACCAATATAGTTTAAAGAGAGTTTGAGCTATAGGGTCTCCTTGAGATCTCAAAGGCATCAGAAATTTCGCCTTCTATTAGCACCTTGAATATTGAGCCATCTATTAAAAGCTGATAATAGGCCCGAGTTTTGATGATATGCCCTGATAGGACAAGACGTTCCATAACTAGTCCCTCTTAATGCTATCGTACGCCTGTTGGAAGTCTATGAAAAGACTGTGCACAGGGATGTCTTTAGCAAAGCTCTTCTCTAGCACGATTCTCAGAGTAAAAATTTGACCGGTTGTTGATCTATTTGATTGAAAACCACATTGATAATTACCCAAGATCCTCTCGCTTTAAGTTGATAACTTTGTCGCGCCTGGCCAAAACCTTGTTCAGCAAAGCTACGATAGTTGTTGCAGTTTAACTGATCTCCATTTTTATGAAGTGGACAGATAAGAGCCGTATTCTACTCTTTTGGGATGTCTTAAAATTATTGATAAGAGAGAGCTCAAACATGCGGTAGAACTAATAAAAGCCGCCATTAGTGATGTGCTAAATCGATCTGTTTTGTTATGCTTTATTTATTTTCTCATATGATTTTTAACAAACGAGATCGATTTAGCCCATCACTAGCCGCCATATTTGAGCATTTCGTTGCAGACACCATCCTCACCGGGTCTCTTGAATTTTTCATCTGCGTTTTCATGTTTCGAACTTCATCATATGATGTGGGAGACATGTTGGTGAAGGAAGGTTGTCGCTCGGAAGGTGGTAGATGAAAGTTTGTAGCTATTTCTCAAATACTGCGAAATATATCTTTTAGGCTAACGTTTTGGATGTAGCGTGCCCATTGCTCGTACCATTCTCGTTTTTTCATCAACATAGCCGATTGGAGATTTTCCTTGAAGTCATTTGAGCGTGCCTTATTCTTTGTGATAGATTTCATTGGCATACGCGATCTTTCCCCCTAATAGCACTAAGACAATCATCGTCCAACCAAATATGCTTAGGTTTAGGTAGATTTTGGCATATGGTGGACATTGAGGCATCGCTTATCGCCGTCTTGATGATGTTCCACTATTCTTGATCGGATTCTGCAGGTGGTTTATTCTCCAAGGTTTGTCACGTTGCAAAATTTTCCTCAGGAAAGGTTTCGAGCTGGTCGTAGAAAGCATCATTGTTTTAATCAGGCTTCCCCTCAGTAGAGGCATGAACAATCAAATATGATGTTAAAGTGACATCCATGAAACCTTCGAGTACAAATCCGATTGCTGACAAGCATGAAGTCAGCCACAAATTGTCGACACCGGTTGCTGATCAAGAAACCGACACCAAATTCATGTTTATCCATGTTATTTTTGTGACGGAGAGTTAGTCCGTACCGACTGTAATCAACGAAGGGGTAACCTGTTCACAATTCGCAAGGGTAGGTGCTGCCTCCTCGTGGCAACCACTTGTAACTAAGGCCATTTGGCACATTTTTGGCCATTTGGCACAGGCTAAAGTACGGCGCTAAAGGAGAAAACCTTGACAAAAAAACCTAATCTAAGGTGGAACAGCATATGCCGATGGATGAATGGCTGATAGGTTAATCAATCCAAAATATGCGGACTCTGGATACCAGGTACCCCTTACCTGCAAATTTGCAAGAAATGCAAGGGAAAAGGTCATTTCGGAAAAATGTGTAGGTCAAGACAGACAAATGAAGTGAAAATCGAAGATACAAATTCAACGAATAGTGATAACGACAAGGATGTTTTGGTAGAATCAGTTCATGAAAACAATTATGACGACAACAAAAATTGGTATGAGGAAATAAAAATAGCCAAAACAAATGTCAAAGTCAAGCTTGACACAGGAGCGCAGTGTAGCGTTCTTCCAAAACGAATAGTAGACAAAATAAATGTTAGAATACAACCATCAACCGCAAAACACTTGACAGTGTTCAATAACGAGAAATTAAATGTAATAGGTGAAATTAAAACGAAGTGTGTTGTACGAGATGAAAATCATCAGATCAAATTTCTAGTAGTGAATGCAAATGTGTCACCGACATCCGGGACATTCTCTTGGAGCTATGATGGTTAAATCGGACGATAATCACCCAAAGTTTTATTTGAACGGCTAACGTTCCATATTTAAATTTATTAAATCATCTTCGGTAGTTTGTCCGAAAATGAAACTGCTAATAAAATATAGACCATGTTCCATTACTAACTAATGCAAATATTGGCTACATTCTGTTGGAGCTATGATGGTTAGATCGGACGATAATCACCCAAAGTTTTATTTGAACGGCTAACGTTCAATATTTAAATTTACTAAACCATCTTCGGTAGTTTGTCCGGAAATGCAACTGCTAATAAACTATAGACCATGGTCCATTCTTAACTAATGCAAATATTGGGGACATTCTCTTGGAGCTATGTTGGTTAGATCGGACGATAATCTCCCAAAGTTTAAATTGAACGGCTAACGTTTCATATTTAAATTTACTAAACCATCTTCGGTAGTTTGTCTGGAAATGAAACTGCTAATAAAATATAGACCATGTTCCATTCTTGACTTTTGCTGTTATTGGGGACATGCTATTGGAGCTATGAGGGTTAGATATGACGAAAATCACCCAAAGTTTAAATTGAAAGGCTAACGTTCCATATTTAAATTTACTAAACCATCTTCGATAGTTTGTCCGGAAATGCAACTGCTAATAAACTATAGACCATGATCCATTCTTGGCTTATGCAAATATTGGGGACATTCTCTTGGAGCTATTATGGTTAGATCGGACGATAATCACCCAAAGTTTAAATTGAACGTCTAACGTTCAATATTTAAATTTACTAAACAATCTTCGGTAGTTTGTCCGGAAATGAAACTGCTAATAAAATATAGACCATGGTCCATTCTTAACTAATGCAAATATTGGGGACATTCTCTTGGAGCTATGATGATTAGATCGGACGATAATCACCCAAAGTTTAAATTGAACGACTAACGTTCCATATTTAAATTTACTAAACCATCTTCGGTATTTTGTCCGAAAATGCAACTGCTAATAAAATATAGACCATGGTCCATTCTTGACTTTTGCTGTTGTTGGGGACATGCTATTGGAGCTATGAGGGTTAGATATGACGAAAATCACCCAAAGTTTAAATTGAACGGCAAACGTTCCATATTTAAATTTACTAAACAATCTTCGGTAATTTGTCCGGAAATGAAACTGCTAATAAAATATAGACCATGGTCCATCCTTAACTTATGCAAATATTGGGGACATTCTCTTTGAGCTATTATGGTTAGATCTGACGATAATCAACCAAAGCTTAAATTGAATGATTAACGTTCCATATTTAAATTTAAATTGGAGGGACTCAAAATCGTTTAGTAATTTCAAACATTGAAGGTTAGCCGTTTAATTAACTGATTTCCCTCATAACCATTTTAGCTCCAAGAAAATTTCTCCAGTATTTATATAAGTCGACTATGGACCACGGTCTAGGTTTAGTAATTAGTCTTATTACCGGACAATGTACTGAATATGGTTTAGTAATATAATTATTGAACATAAACCTTTGATTACAAACCTGTAGTGATCTTTTACATTCAAAATTGAATGGTATCTTTTCAATTTGAATTTGATTGGCTTTTGTGAAACAACATACGTTACTAATACATATTTACAATTTTAGATTTAGTAAAAATTTCACGTTTTAAAAAAGGCTCGTGAATTATTTGCTAAATGATTCCTAAGTATTTGTTTTTGCTTTTTGGGAAAGGTTTAGGAAAAAATTCTCACGCATGGTCGATGCAAGTTATAAAAAATTTGGAGCCGCGTTGTTACAAAACGATCAGCCGATAGCATTTGCGTCCAAATCGTTGACCAAAGCTCAGCAAAGATATCCACCAATTGAATTAGAAGCAGCAGCAGTAAGATGGACTTGTACAAAATTCCATGAGTATGTATATGGAAAAAAACTTACAGTACAAAGCGTTCATAAACCGTTGGAAATCATCTTCAAGAAATCGTTGACTTCAGCACCAGCCAGGTTGCAGAGAATACTATTTGACGTAAAACAGTATTCACCAACGATAATTTATAAAAAAGGAACAACAATGGATCTAGCCGATACACTCAGTAGAGACTGTAAAAATGATAGTGTTGAAGAAGAAGAAGAAGAAGAATTTCAAGTGTATTTAGTGCTGAACATGTCGAACAGTGCAAAAGCTGAACTGGTAGAAGCAACAAGAAATGATCATGAAATTCAAGAATTGATTAAAATTTCACAATCAGGATGGCCAGATGATACAAAAGGGTTGAGTGAAGTGATTAAGCCGTACCATAATTTCAGAGAAGAAATTGCGTATTATAATGGTAATGCCTTTAAAGGAATGAAAATAATTGTTGACATTTTGGTATAACAAGATGTTGCAGTAGAGCTAGGCAAATGTTCTACTGGCGTGGAATGTCTAAAGACATTGAAGATTACGTGAATAGTTGTGCTGTATGCCAACAAAATCAAACCTCGAAACAGAAAGAACCGCTAATAAATAAACAAGTACCAGATAGTATCCGTTTGAAATCGTAGCAACCGATTTATTTCACTTTCAAGGAAAGGAATATCATTCTGCTGTTAGTTGATAGTTATTCGGGATTTTTTGATTTCAAGTTGTTGAGCAGCATAAAGTCAGAGGAAGTTATCAAAGAGTTAAAGTCATGGTTTTCGGTGCATGGTATTCCTGAAATACTAGAGTCGGACAATGGAACACAATATACGTCTGAAAAATTTCAAAAGTTCACGAGAGACTGGTCGATTACACAGCAATTTTCTAGTCTAAAATACGCACGCTCAAATGGTCTAGCAGAAAGATTTGTAGAGACAGCGAAGAATTTACTAACAAAGTGCAGTAAAGATGATACAGTTGTATATCTAGCCTTATTGAACTACAGAAACATGCCTCGAGATGAACACTTACAATCACCAAACCAGAGATTGTTTAGTTGTATCACCAGATCAACTATACCAACGTCAAAAGAATTACTAAAACCAGTTGTGGTAAAGAATGTATCCGAACGTCTCACCATCCTTCGTAAAGTTCAGAAGCAGTATGCCGACCAAAATAGCAAATCATCAGAAGAATTTAAACCAGGTGATGCAGTTAGAATCCAGTTAGATCACTGAAAATGGCTATCGGGTAAAATCAATAGTTTGTCAAATGCACTAAGGTCATACTTGGGCAATGGATAATGTTTGTTGGCATTATCAAAGTTTCACAATGAATCGCCCGGGATGTGTTGTTCGAATGGGAAAATCAATTTGCCAACACTGGATGAACCTATTCTATCTTAAGTCTCTGGAACTATTGAGTTGAATTCTTTAGAAACAACACTCGTCGCAGAAGTCCTACCTTGGTGTAAGTTCAACCTCACATTTATTTTGGCCCGGTAAATTTTACGTTATCCGAGAAAACTGTTTTTCGTAGCGCGCAGGGTTTTCGATAGTTTTAAATAAAATTTACATAGGTATTTTGTAAAATAGGATTGTTTTATCTGAATTATTCTAGTTTTGCTTGACGCTAAGAATAGCGTTGTTATTTGGGGCTTACACGCTTACAAATAATTCGATAGACGCAAATGCATTCAAGATTAAGCGATAGTTTCCAAACCGGTAATTGTAATAAAGGGTCTTGCCTAACCGAAATCTTCTTTAAGAAATCCTTTAGATTTGATTTGATTCGAATCAGCTTCTCAAATATTTATCAAAATTGTCAGTTACATATTGATGTTTAGAGAAGTTAAGTGTTTAGGAAGAACATGACATAAAACAGCTTGGCTATTTCTTTCTTGAAGATCCTCTGGATAAGGGACCTGAAATAAAAACAATTATAAAAGAAAAACTAATCGATTTACATTATTTCGTGTTTTTTTAGCGACAACAAATACGAATCCGTTTTAAAATTTTTATTTAAAATAGAAAATAATTCAACTTAAGATTAATTCATTTTTTGATAATATCAGACACATCTATCAATTGATATATTTGATTTTTTTTATTTTATTTTTTTATTGTATATAATAACAAGAATCCTGTAAATCTTTTCTTTTTGTTAATTTATTTTTTATTTTGGGAGGGAGAAAAGAAAATAAATTGGTTTGAAATATGACTATAATGTTAAATTTTTTAATAATTAATAAATTTTAAAAATCTAAAAAAATTGTTTAAAGCTTTTTAGCGCCAAGTTTCATCGGTCCAGCTCGAGTCGCACGTCTCACTTCTAATTCACGTTGACGTTGTAGTTTTTTCTCCTCGCGTTTTCGTCGACCCTCATCAGTTTTGGAATTATCTACTGTAAATAAATTAAATGTAAAATTTTATGTATTACGATCCCATAAAAAAAAAACGACATACTTGAATCGTCGATTGGTTCAAAATCACCATCCGTCCATGTATCATTATTCCAGTTATTAGAAATATTTTTATTAGGTTCGCAATTCGCTATTGTCGATATCATTGTGGTAGTGGTTGATTCACCGGGTGAATTTAGATTGTACGTCGTTACGGTACTCATTTGAATTAATTCCTCGTCATCGCGTTTATGATCCTCGGCCTCCTCATTTGGTTCCTCTTCCAGACTACCCCATTCCTCATTATCCCATCCATCTTTAATCTCTGAAATATTACTAGCCACATTTAAACCTAAGTTAGCGGATGGACCAGCAGTCAATGGACTACTCGGATCCTGCGATGTATCCATATCGCCCCAATTTTCATTATCCCAGTTGTCTGCACCATAATCTGATGCCGAAACGGATGTATCATTACTTTCATGTTCTAGGGAAGTCATTGATGTGACACTAGATGTGGTTGTCGATAGACTACTACTCGATGGTTGTTCTAGAATCGAGCAAAGGGATTAGAAATATGTACATAATTAAAAATTTTAGCAATAATTCGAGATCGTACACAAAAGCATAAGCAAAAAATAATTTTAATAATCTTAGCTTAAGCCATACCTAGCGAGGCGGGTTTACTCAACGTCTTACTAGTTAAAGGTGGTCTCGGTGGTCGTGATGAATCACTTTGACTTCGATAGAATTTTGCTGTTACCGCGGTCACAGCCCAACCGGCCCATGTTGCAGCCGCATTACCCAATGATGGTGTAGCCGTATGGACATCTGCTTCTGCAATAAATTTTGCACATGGATCACGAACTCTTAATTCGGAATTTGAAATATGTAGAAATAATAATTACCCATTGTTTCGCGTAGTGTCGGATCCTCCGAAACACGTTCCAATTTACCTAAAAATCCTCGTATCGCTTTAAACGCTGGATCACGAACCGATTTTTCTGGATCTACAGTTAGAGGACATAACGCCGGTAGTACCCGACTTGCAACTTCATTTAATAGGAAATATTGTTGTGTCGCAGCTAATGCTAAAATTCCGGCTACCCGAGCAGGTGGAAACGGATCTCGCATTGCACGTATAAAAGCTGAGACTAATACTCTCTGCCGAACTTGAGGATGTAAATGTGGTGCTACTTTACCTAAACAGACGGTGGTATTAGTTCGTATGCCACCTTGATCGTCACGTGCCTGTAGCCGAGCAAAATGTCGCAATACCTCAACATTCAAATTATTGTAATTTAGTTTAGGTGCTAAGTGAATGATTGATTTGACCGTTTGTTCTCGAATCGTTGGATTCGTGTCCAGAAACCCATGCGATATTTGTGGAAATATTTGATCATTCACCACATTTGGCTGCAGATGGGCTATAAACAATTCGAGTTGTTGTAATAATCGCGACCGGGTCACACGATCAGTCGATGAGAATAATTTAACTATAACGGGAACAATTTTTTTCTGATAGTCTGCCTCTTCCAGTAATCGGCCTAATTTAAACATTGGTGTTAGGACCGCAGAGCCTGCATCTCCATACTCGTAAGCGGTTATTAATTGTGGTAGAATTTTATTTTTGCAAACATTTTGCGGAAAATTATCTAATTGCACAGCTAACCCATTAAAAAAACGATTTTTCTCGGTTTTATCCTTAATTTGAATTTCTTCTAAAAATAGTAATGCATCAACTAAATCATTTTTAAAAAATCCTCCAGGTTTTCGACACCGGGTTATAATATCAGCAGGATTCGGTCTACTTGAAGGATTAGCACCAACTAATTCACAATATAATGGAGTTAATTGTTTAGGAATCTGTGTGAGAACAGAATTTTAATTAGTTATATGTTAAATTAATACTACCTAGTACAGTGTCGATTACTTACAGTATCAATATCCTTTAAGCTATTACGAGATTTTAATGGTCCATTAAACGATTCCCACATGAGACATCCGAGTCCCCACATATCGGACGAACATTTTGTCGCCGATTTCAGTTTTGCCTGATCACTTTTCTCCGGAGGATCGTAAATCTCTAGCAGCGGTGGAACTTTGATCGGAGGTGTCGGATTTGCGTCAACCTGTGTCACATACTCCAGTCCACCTAGCTTCCATTCTCCAGATACATTCACAAATACCGACCATGCTGATACATTGTTATGTCTTAAATTACCATCATTATTTAAAAATGATAAAGCTCGCTAAAATGAAACAGAATGAATAAAATTTCGGTTTGTACAAACAAGGACGGTTTAGTTAAGGGCCACTTACAGTAATTTGAAATATTCCCCATGCTAAATATAAGTCACGTTGAGGTCCCTCTTTTTCTAAATTTTGTATATAATTACCTAATGGTTCTACTAATTCAGTCGCTACATATAAAATTTTATCTGTTTCTAAACTATCCAAAAATTGTAATACGCTAGGATGACGAAGTGTCTTTAAACGTTTCATCGAAGATTTGGCAATTTCCAACTTAACATCTGTACCATTTTTAATATCGTAAACAAACACCGAGACCTCCTCATTGGTGTTTTTGCGTTTCGCTTTATGCAAATTCCATATACATTTTCCATCGAATCCAGACACTTGTTCACCAATCTCGTATGGAAAATCTTTGGATGAATCACGAGAAAAAAAAGACCACATATTTTTTTTTTTTTTTGTATTAAATTTTTCCGATGGAAAACCTTTTTTTTTTTTTTTTTGATTGTGCAGAAGAAATTTATTTTGTATTATTTAAAGGGAAGATAGAATAAATATTATTATACTGATATATTATGTATTATAAATGGAATATTTTATTATTAATTACGATTATTACAAAAAAAAAACTAAATAAATTAAATTAACTTAAAACATATGTAAAAATAAATTTTTTTTGTGTACAATTTAAATGGAAATTTAACCTAAACAAAAAAAAATTTTTTTTCTCTTTATTTTTTGACACAAGTCCTCCAAGTTTTGTCATTTTCTTTGACGTATCATTTGGACGTGGATGCCTGACATCTGTTGGTAAACATTTGGAGAATAAAAAATTGTACTAGATTTGTATCATTGGATAAGACGGAAACCTGTTTTATGCTATATATATTTGTGGCTTTCCACTGCAAGCACTTATGGTTTATGTCTTTGCTTGATTTCTTGGTTATTCTAGGTTATGTTTTTGTTTGCTGTCAAAACACTAAGGCAATTTTAACGTTTGTAATTTTTGTGGTAAAGTCTAATGTGTGATCGGAAATATTCGAAAAAATAATTCTGATATGAATATTAATAATAATTAATTTTTTAGATTATTTTGAATCGTAAAAATACTCGAATTAACACTAATTCTTAATTTTTTTAAATAATTCTTGGTTATGTTTTTGTTTGCTGTCTAGATGCATCCATCAAATTTGCTATAAGAAAAACAATAACAAAATACTTTGTCTCTCTGATGGATTATTTTTTTTTGTCTTCTTCCAACTTCAAGTCAGCTCAGTCAATTTTTCACAGTGGAATCGGGGCTATGTAGCAAAATACGAACCGTAAGTGCTATAAGTACTTGCGGTGGACGGATTGGAATTACCAGAAAAATAATAATTTGGTTGAAATTGGAAAGGACAATGTCCCACTTGGAATTAAATTAGTCAATTAGATGATGCACGATTGTTCGGTATCCTTCAGTACAAGTGAAAGGTGCCCCCAAATTACAAATATTTGAAATTCCTTTAACTTGCGATACTGACATCTTTTATCAGTTGTTTAAGGTAAAATGTAGTGGAGCTTTCAACTACATATCATAGAATTACGTTTAATCTCTTCTTTCACTGTCGCTATCCCATGAAGGGATTTGGCCACCTCTCTTTACGTTTATAAACTCTTCAATATCTAGTACGTTTATCGGTTGATGTAATACGAACTTGCACAGAAAACAGACCACCGTAAAATTTTTTTTTATTTCATGTGAATATCTTTTGAACCGCACTTGCTGGAAACATGATCTAGATCATTGAAAACAATCTTAGAAAATGTAGAATGCTATGGAAAATTAGAATGTATCGGCAAAATCAAATTTTGCTGTGCAGTGTGTTAAATGTTTATTATGTCGCTAAAGTCAGAAAGTGTAGCAGCAATCGTGTCATTGTTAGAAGACGGGAGAAGCCAATGCTACATCGCTAATAAATTCCGGATTTCCTGAGTACCGTACAACGTGTTTCTTCGCAATTTTTCGACACAGAGTTGTATACCAGGCGAGAAGGTACGGGAAAAGAGTAACAAACGTTCGAGATGACCATTTTGTAGTTTTGTGGAGGTGAGTATTGATACGTTAGATATCGTTTGTGCCCGGTTGAACCACACTTCCACTTTCCGTACGCACGCGTTTGAGGCACGTGCTAAGCTCGATGAGATTTATGTTGCTACTCTCACACTAATAATAAATACGATGGTTTATATTTACGTTACAATACTTATAACGATTGAAAATTCACTTTATTAAAAAGTTTAATTTACAGAAATAAATTATAAAATTAGACTACATAAAAATGCGCTGTTACTTGTTCGCCATCTTATTAACCTTTTTTTATTCATGGGTCGAGCTAGTGAGTACCATTTTGGCGACGTCAATTTATTCGCCCAGTGAACCGCAAGTTATATGGGGGAGCGTATCGTGGACGTTATTGGTGTTGCCACACTATCCTACCCCCAGTGAACGATAGAAAGCTATCGGAAGCAAGCTGGCTTGTTGATGTTGTGACCCACTCTTGATTTAGGTTGCTCAGTAAGATTATAATGGAAAGTTACTCTTTTCTGAGCTGGTTTGTTTACTTCTCCGGTATGTGTAGGGCTCTGCGTAGAGTTTGGTTTGGTTGGTATTTCGATCGATTCATCTGCTGGTTGATCAAGTTGTGGTGCTTCGATGAAGCAGGGTTTAAGCCGATTTATTGGGTATGGTCCCTCGTATGGAGGTTGTAATGATTGACGAACCGTGTCAGTTCGGACCAAAACGAATTCGCATGTTGGTAGTTCTTTGAATACGAAGATTTGTTCTTTCGAATGTCGTGAAGTCGACGAAGGTTGAATGTCTTTGAATTGGTTGGGCAACTGTATGACGAATTCGGACTGATGGATATTTTTGCTGGGTTGAATGAAATCCGCTGGTAGTCGTATATGTTCTCCATAAATGAGTTCAGCTGACGTACTTTGAAAATCGTCTCGGAACGATGTTCTCAGACCGAGTATTAGTATTAGCGGTAACGACTTTGTCCATTTTTTTTCACCGACGCACATTATTGCGGCTTTAAAACTGCGGTGCCATCGTTCTAACATCCCGTTGCAAGCTGGATGGTAAGCGGTGGTTCGCTTGCGTAGAAATCCAAGTGATTTTGAGAGTTCGTCGAATATCATTGCTTCGGATTGTACGCCTCTATCGGTTACGATGCTAGTTGGTACTCCGAATCGGCTGATCGGAGTGGCATCTGGCCAGCGTGTATAGCGATCGATCATTGTTAAACAATATAAGTTGCCTTCGGACGGTTGTAAAGGTCCAACGATGTCGATGTGAAGTTCATCGAATCGTTTGTTGGTCAGTTCATAAGTTCCAGTCTTACTTTTGACGTGCTTTGTTATTTTGCACTTTTGGCAACGTGCACAGTGTTTGACCCAAGAGCGTATTTCTTGGTTCATAGCTGGCCACACAAATCTTTTCGGATTTGTCTCGCTATGGCGCGGATACCGGGGTGAGAGGCGTTGTGGAACGATTCGTAAATTAGTCGTTGAAATGCCTTAGGAATAAATGGGCGTTGTGTACCAGTTGATGTGTCGCATAAAATTTCTTTATTGGTTCCAAAAACTGGGAATTTTTCGAATGTCAATGACTCGTTTGTTTCTACCAGTTTTGCGAGTTCTAGATCTTTAGACTGTTCATCAGCAATTATTGCATAGTCGATTGTACTTCCTATGTTCACTTGATCGATCCCGGAAAGCGTATCCGCGACGACGTTATTGTCTCCCGAAATATGCCGCATATCTGCTGTATACTGTGCTATATAATGAGGGGTGACGGCGTTGTCTGGGTGAGGCTTTATCGAGTTTTTGGTGTAATGCTTATGTCAATGGTTTGTGGTCGGAAAATAGGGTAAATTCTCGACCTTCAACAAAATTTTTAAAGTGTTTGATAGCCAAGTAAGCGGCTAAAAGCTGTTATGTCGTAAATCTCCACTAGTATTGTTAATTAAACACCTTCGTTCTATTTTACATATATTATTTATTATAACCCGTAATCCAATACATAGACTTTCTGTAATCACGGTTGACGATCGTCTCTGGTGTGACGTTAGCTCCAATGCCGTATATGTCACACCTTGACTTCGTTTACATCGTATCTCTTTACTACGCATATACCACACTCGTCCCCTCTTAATTTCATCATTCTTAACCTAATTAACAAATTAAACTTAAATATACTATTACATGATTTTCATGCTTTTTACCGATATCGAGGGGGTTTCTTTATTTGCTCTCGGGCACGTAACTCCCTTCCCTGAATCTCACTACTCGTATCCTCTCTCCCCTCAACTCTATGCCTAATCGCAAATTTTGGACTTAAACTTAAATTCCTATCCCTCTGCTGATTGCCCAAATACCTCTTAGAGCAGCTCGACGTCGTATTCTGATCTACTGGGCAATCTTCTTCGACTCTAGTTCTCCTCAACCTGATCTAATCCACATGCCTTTTAATCATCTGACCTTCCTCAAACCTGCACCAATACATTCTCGGTCCCAGCACTTCCGATATTCGAGCTTTGGTCCATTTTGGATGTAATGGATCCTTGTAAGACCTGATGTTCACACAATCGTTCACCTTGAATTTGCGATCTCGCTCTGTGAACTTGTCCCTCTGATCTGTCACCCCATTTTCTTTTAGATTATCCTCACATGCTGTTCGTTTTAAAAGATCTAATTTCATCTTGGGTTCGTAATTAAGCATATTCGACCAGGGAGTCTTTCCCGTAGTACCATGTTTCACCGCTATATAGTCGAACAGAAACTTGTTCACAATCTGGTCTAATTGTTCGCTACTACCATCCTGTAAAGCACTCCTCATTGCATTTTTGATGGTTTTTACTGCGTTCTCTGCAGCTCCATTGGTCTGTGCGTAACCTGGCGCTGTTAGCGAATGTTTTATTCCCAAGCCACTCATCGTTTCTTTAAATAAATGCGCTGTGAATGTTGTTCCGTTATCACTTACGATGTGATCTGGTAGTCCAAATCTCGCAAAACATTCATTCAACTTATTAACCGTGAACTCGGCCGTCGCGCTTCTCGTTCTGAACACTTCGATCCATTTCGAAAATGCATCAATTATTACCAAAAATTGATAATTATGAAATGGACCCGCATAATCTATGTGCAATCTGCTCCAGGGTCTCGACGGTGTCTCCCACGGTATAGTTTTGGGTTTCGGTGGACTTGGAAGAACTGCCAAGCATGGATCACAACTTCCAATGAAATTTTCGACTTCTTCGTTCATTCCTGGCCACCATACATACGACCTTAAAATTGATTTTGTTTTTAGCATCCCTAAATGAGTTTCATGCACCTGATTTAATATTCTTCGTCTTAATGCTTGTGGAACCACTACTCTGTGTCCTCTTATTAACACTTGTTCTTCGACTGACAATTCGTTTCGATCTCGAAGATATTTTTTATATTTCACGTCCATATTCAGCTCCTTGAAATCACCACTCAAAACTGCTCGTATTATACTTTTCAACGTTTCGTCATTCATCGTTTCCTTCATCAACATCTCGAAATCTACCATTACGTTAGTATTCTTCTTTATCAAATATGTACAGGTATGACGCTTCTTCTTTGGTTGATTTGCTGCTACTATTTACTGGGATTCTTGACAACATGTCAGCACAGTTTCTCTCGGACCTTACGTGTTCAATCTTGAAATTGAATCGCGACAGATGCACTGCCCATCTCTGCAGCCTACTAGCAGACATCTGAGGTATACCCTTCTTGTCCCCAAATATGCTGACCAAAGGCTTGTGATCTGTTTTTAATGTAAACTCCCGTCCCACTAGATACTGGTAAAATTTCTTCGTTGTATATGGATACTATTGCCAGTGCTTCCTTCTGAATTACTCCATAATTTCTCTCCGCGTTTGTGAGTGTTCGTGAAGCAAACTCGATTCGGCGTTCACTTCCATCTGTATATGTATGCGATATTATGGCTCCAATTTTTTAGACCATTCGAACTTCACTCTTTTTTTTAATAATTCGTATAGTGGAGCCATTTTCGTCGCTAAATTACGGATGAAACACCCGTAATAATTTACAAGACCGCAAAACGATTTCAATTCCGTTACATTTTCCGGTGGACGTGCTGTCAAAATTGCTTCATTGGAGTTAATCTTTTTAATCCCTTCTGCTGAAACTATGTGTCCTAGAAATTCTATGGAATTTTGTCTAAAAATGCATTTTTTTTTGTTCAGCCTTAAATATGCCTCTTTTAGTTTCTGAAAAAGCAGTTCCAATCGTTTATTGTGTTCTTCTATTGTTGGTGCAGCTACCACTATGTCGTCCAAAAAATTATTTACGCCTGGAATACCTTTTATAACTTTTTCCAATTCCCTTTGAAATATTCCCGTCGCTGGTTTTATTCCAAAAGGTAGGCGTGTCATTTCAAAATTCCCTATGTGCGTGCTCCACGTGACTAATTTCCTAGATTCCTCGTCTAATTCGATTTGATTGTAGGCACGAGATAGATCTATTTTCGAAAAGTATTTACAACCTTGTAGTTTGGTGAAAATATCCGAAGCTCTGGGAATTGGATAATTTGTGTCCTTCAGATATCTATTTATCGTGATTCTATAATCGGCACAAATCCGTATGTTTCCATCCTCTTTCATGATAGGCACTAAAGGAGTTCCCCACTGGGCGTTTTCCGTACGTGTAATAATACCTTCCCCTACCAATTCCAAAAGTTGTTTCTCGACTGCATCTTTAAATGCGAATGGTATTTACCTAGCCTTCATGAACCTTGGAATTATTTCTTCGTGGTCGATCAGATCAAGCTTGACTTTAATACCTCGTAACTTACCGATCTGACTCCCAAACAGATCAGAATACCTCGTGACCAAACTCTTTATACAACTAATTGTCTCATTGTAATTAATATTATTTAATCTAATTAATTCTACGTTAAATTCGTTAAAAAAAAATCTCGTCCTAGTACTGCGATTTGGCCGCCTTTAATGATTAAAAACTTAAACTTTTTCTTTATACCGTTATAATTAACTGTCGGACTAATACATCCCATTACACTTAACCTTTCTCCACTGTAACCAGTAATTACACTTCTGTCGGCCCTAAATAATTTCGTATCGCAATGTTTAACGAACATTTCGTAAGGAATAGCGGAAATCGCAGCACCCGAATCGATCATAAAACTAAACCCAAACCCAAAAATTTCCAAGTCTACCTTCAGCGCGTCACCTGAAAATTTGTTTTGTATTGCAAAAACATTTCCCGATTCGCTACTGTTGTCGTTGTACTGCATTCTCATCTCACTCTTAGCATCTTCCTATTCGTTATGCAATTCATACCTTGACCTCATTTCGCCTTCGTTGTCGACTGTATTCTCTATCATATTCATGGTTTTGTATTTCGCCTTACATACTGATTTCATGTGCCCCTTCTGCCTGCATTTATTACAAATTACGTTTTTGTAATTACACTCTACTTCCTTATGATTCGTGAAACCACAGTGTCTACAAGCTATTTTTTTTATATAATTCTCCTTAGACTTACTTCGGTGTCGTTGTGTTGCATAACTTCCGTTCGTATTTGGATTTCGCCTGTAATTCTGCGAATTTGTTTTATTTGTGACGTAATTTACCGTAACTGCTTTCTTTGCAAGCGTTAACACTTTATCGAGTGTAACCGTAGATTCTTTCCACCCTTTTTGTGAATATTGCTATAGTACCGCTCCTATGCGATCAGCAGATCGTCGATGTACGGAAACACGAATGGCAAGTTTCGAAATATTGAGTGTACCAATCGTTGGAACGTTTGAGCCGTGTTACGTAACCCAAATGTCATTCGGGGAAACTCAAACAATCCAAAAGTGATTGCCGTTTTTTCGATGTCTCGTTCATCGATAGGTACCTGGTGGTAGGCTCGGATGAGATCGATTCTTGAGAAGACTGTACATGACTCGAGTTGGTGTGTGAAATCGGTCACGAAGGGAATCGGGTAACGGTCGGGTTTTGTTATCGCATCTAAGGCTCTATAGTCGCCGCTTAATCGCCAGTTACCGTCTTTCTTTCGTGCTATATGTAATGGGTTCGCCCAAATACTCTCGGAGGGTCGGCATACTCCTTGCGCTAATCACGTTTCGATTTCGTCCTTGGCGATTTTGGTTTTATCGGCATTTAAACGACGTACCTTTGCGTGGCACGGTTGACCAGATGTCTCAATACAATGAGTGACATTGTGTTTTATTGTGTTTAAATTTGTAGACGCGTGGGTTACTGTTTTGAATTCGCATAGTAATCCCAGTATCTCGGGTGTCTATGCGCCGGATTTTATGGTCGTAATGCCGTAAGACGGGATTTGAATTGCTTTCCCTTTGATATCGAGTTTTGTGATAGGGTCGATGAGTTTCTTATTCTTGATGTCGACTAATAGACCGAGGTGTGCCAGAAAATCAGCGCCAAGAATGCATCGATCGACCTTCGCCATGATGAACTGACATGTCAGTGGCCTGCGCAGACCTATGTTGAGTGTGAGATTTTTACAACCGTACGTATCGATGGCAGTAGAATTTGCTGCGAATAATTTAAACGTGGACGGGTTCAACGTTTCCGAATTTGTTGATGGTATGACAGAAACTTCAGCACCTGTGTCGATTAGAAATTGTAACTTATTTTGATAATCGACTACGATTAGACGGCTTTTTGGTATTTGGCTACCGCCGCTTGCCGCATGTAGCGCGGTGCCAGTTAGTTTTTTGAATTTGTTGACGATGGGTTAGAATCGTTAAAATGGCATGGTTTTGCACATTTTTTTGCTTGAACGCCGTATTTGTGATGGTACCAGCAATTCGGGTGTTTGGCTACTCGCTCGCTCGATCGTGAATTACTGCGTTGACGTGAAGTATTCGTAGAGTTAGGGCTTTGAAAGCGGCCGCGATATGTTTTGTCTTTAGACATTTCGAATCGACCGAATAGTTCTTCCACCCGTTGTGATAACTCGTTGATCTGAGCTGCTAAGCTGGTTGGTACTGTTCTGTTGTCGCCTTTTGGCGCATTGAGGTTATAAATGCCAGCTGCTTTTTTGCACGTCAACTATTTTGTCTGCTGTTTTTGCAAGTTTTTCCAAATTTGCGTCGTCCATACATGATAAAATTTCCTGTGTATGTGTTGGTAGGCGCTGCAACCATATGTTTCTTAAAACTGGTTCGGTTACTTGATTTATAGACAAGGCTTCCATCTTTCTCAAAAGTTGGGATGGTTTTTTGTCGCCGAGTTGCAATCCTGATAACAATCGATCCAGTTTGATTTTTGCCGATTCGCATAGGCGCTCGATTATTATTATTTTTTAAAGTTTCGTACTTATTGTCCTTTGGCGGTGTAAGAATTTGATCACGTACGCATTTAACTGTTTGAGGGTCGAGGGCTGCGATGAGGTGTCCATACTTAGTAGCATCGACCGAAATACTACCAATTTCGAACTGTGCTTCCAATTGAGTGAACCAAATTTCTGGATCGTCACTGTTGAAAGGTGCGTACTTTATTGACACTTTGTAAACATTCGTCGTTTCAACTATTTTGGGTTTCGCCCCTCCGTCGCTTTCGTCGGCAACCATATTAACAGACGTCACACGAAATGTTTGAAATGCGGCGGAAAATCGACACTGGGTTTGCGGTTAAATTTGTCACTGAGCGAATGTTCGGAACGAGAGACGATAATCGCCCGGTAAAATTATAAATGGAAATCCGAACAGTTGAAAGCCACCAAATTAAAATAGACAATTGAACTCACTTACCCCTGACGCGCAGACCGTTTCTCCGTATGTATCTTACGTTAATTTTAATTTAAAGTTATATAATACAAAGCCTCAATAATTGAGAAAAAAATAGAAGAAATGAAATTAGGATGAAACGTCTAATATATTGCGTCGAATCCCGCGGTGGTTGTGTTCGCAAGTTGATCTGCTAATTTTATAGAACACGTGTGTTCCGCTAGATTGTTGTGTTGAACCACGATTTCTAGTTAATGTGGCCTACCTCCGAATTGCTGCGAAGCGATATATTTCTTTGTAACAAAAGGGATATCTGAAAACTATGTACTACTCGAAAACGCGCCTGTCATTTTCACACTAAGTGATACCATCATCAAAAAAGCAAATTTGCCTAAGTTAACAAATAATAAAACAAACTCGGGTCTCTTCCGGAACCTAGTCGAAGACAATACTGAATTACAAGTACCAATTAAAACTCAGGCACAACTTGATGTCAAATTAGAGCTGCTGAACAACAGTATACTACAAGCAGTGTGGCAGAGTACTCCTCCTATTCGTAACCAAATGGAAAATGGCAAATTCTACATCAATAGACACGTTTAAATTTGGGCCTACGTCGAGCATTCACATGGAAGTTCACAATCGCAAACGTTGATAGATGCATCATCGGAGCAGACTTCCTACTAAACTAAGGTCTACTATTCGACGTTAAGGGCAAAAGGTTGATCGACCCGTTGACTTCTCTGTCAATATCCGGAACCCCCGTCGCTTTGCCCTCATATCAACTGACAACAGTCAAATTCGACACTAATAACCCACAAATTCGCAATCTGCTGCAGAATTTCGGACCAGTCTTACGCGAGACACCGTCGCTCAACACGATCAAGCACAACGTCGAGCACAAAATCGAAACCAAGGGCCAACCATGTTCAGCAAAGGTACGACGCCTCAACACTGAAAAAATGAAAATAGCCAAACAAGAAATCGATCTATGGTTGAGCCAAGGTGTGTGCCGGCCGTCAAAAAGCAACTGGGCTAGTCCCCTACATATCACAAGGAAAAAGGACGGCGGATGGATACTACGCGGAGACTACCGCGAATTGAATCGAAAAACGAAGCCCGATCGGTATCCAATACTATTTGTCACTAACTTCAGTCATCAACTCGACGGCTGCCAATATTTCTCAAAAATCGACCTCGTCAAATCACCAGATCCGGATCATACCCCGTTTGGTTTGTTTGAGTTCCCCCATATGACGTTTGGATTGCGGAATGCGGCTCAGACATTTCAACGGCTAATTCACTCAATTTTCCGCGACACGAAATTTACATTTCCTTACATTGACGACATTTTCGTCGCATCACAGAATCTAGACTAGCACATAGAACACTTAAAAATAGTGTTTCAACGCTTACAGGAGGCTGGCTTGGTGTTAAACATGAGTAAATGCGTATTCGTCCGGCCCAATCTCGGGTAGAAGCAATAACGAATTTGTCACGGCCAACAACCACTAAAGGCGTCCAGCGGTGCTTAGGTATGTTAAACTATTATTGCATTTTCCTTCCCGGTGCGGCTCAGGACCAAACAAAATTGTACGAGTTTCTCAAAGGCAAGTAGAAGAACGACAACAGCAACATCACTTGGTGCGACGACTTAAACCAAGCATTCGAGCACTGTAAAAGACGCCTAGAAGAGGCCGTTCAATTAGTTCACCCATCGTCGGAACACAAATTGGCGATCATGGTCGACGCATCAAATCAAGCGATCGGAGCGGTAGTACAGCAGCAAACAACAGAAAGGGATGGCAACCTTTAAGCTTTTTTCACGAAAGCTCAAAAACACGGAAAAAAATTACAGCACGTACGACAGGGAGTTGTTGGCAGCGTACGCAGCGATTAAACACTTAAAACACTTCGTCGACGGCCGGGAATTTATCCTACACACCGACCACAAACCCCTTACGTTCGTCCTGAATCAAAACCTAGAGAATAAAGCATCACCCCGACAGCATACAGCACGTTTCCGGCAAGGATAATGTAGTGGCGGATGCTCTCTCTCGTGTTGATGCACTGACAATTACAAGCAGCATAGATTATTCGCGCATGGCGGACGAACAATAAGACGACGATCTCAAAGCACTGATCGAAAAAAACAACAGCCTAAAATTCGAGAAAATGCCAGTGTTCGGGACGGACAAATATTTGTACTGGGATGTTTTAACTGGTACTCCAAGGCCACACGTTCCCGAAGCATTTCGACGTCAGGTATTCAAAGTATTTCACAATGTATCGCATCCGGAGATACGAAGCTCAACCAAACTGATCAGGAGTAAGTTTGTGTGGCCAGCGCTCAACAAAAACGTACAGCAATGGGCAAAATATTGCGCACTGTCACAAGTGCAAAATTTCAAAACACGTGAAAAGTCCGTGTGTTAACTATCCCATATCGTTAGCCAACGGTTCTTGGAGATACATATAGATATAGTCGGTCCGTTGGAACCGTCCGAAGGACAATGCTATTGTCTAACCATCATAGATCGATTCACCCGATGACCAGAGGCCACTTCGATGCCGGATATCAAGGCCGAAACCATCGCGGATACTCTACTGAAAACATGGATTAGTCGGTTTGGAGTCCCATTGGTTATCGTCTCCGATAGAGGAACTCAGTTCGAATCAGAACTATTCTCCAGTCTGGCCAACCTAGTAGGGTTTCAACGCAAACGCGCTACGGCCTATAACCCGCCGGCATGCAACGGGATGGTTGAACGGTGGCACCGCAGCTTAAAAACGGCTATAATGTGTGTCAACGACCCGCAGTGGACCAGATCATTCCCACTCGTACTGTTAGGTTTGAGAAACACTTTTCAGGTCACTTTCAACTCAAAATCAGGTTGTCTCACATATTCAAGAATTTTTCAGGAATATCCAGCCGACAGCGCCATCAAGACACGTCAGCAAACCAAAAATCTTTGTCTTCAAGGATCTCGCGACGTGCTCACACGTACTAGTTCGAACGGATGCATTACGCAGGGCACTACAGCCTCCGTACCAAGGCCCTTACACGGTATTGCGCCGGTCGGAGAAATATTTCACATTCCTGGTGAAGGGCGTCGAGTCGAACATTTCCTTGGATCGGTTGAAACCTTGTTTTATTGAGGGTTACGAGTATGGCAGGGCGAAAAACACCGAACTGACAACTGGTGCGAATAGTGCAGACAAACATCCCGACAATCCTTCTGTTCCAGAATCAAACGTACCAAGAGGGCCAAACAACAAGAATTACCATGTTATAACAAAAAAACGGGTGACATTCAACCTGGACAAGCCTTCAGAAAAGAAACCGGTTGCTACATCACGATCAGGGCGCAGCATCAAACTACCCTCTCGTTACGACTGATCGTTCCCTGCATTTACTAAGGGTGGGGTAGTGTGGCGATACAGAGTATCCGCTGGTAAAACAGAATTGCTTTCGGTTTTCGCGGTTCAAAGGGTCCGCTAATATCACAATCTGTTTGCCGTCCAGATATCGGCCGTCAGGGTTAGATCTTGTCGCTTTTCTGTTTTTTGACAGAAAGAAGGAGAGCAGCATTAGGATCTAAATAACCTTCATAAGGATCTAAAAATGGAATAGCTCAGTGAAGAAATTAAGAGAGAAAAAACGCATACAGCGTCTTGGTCAACATCAAAATGCGGATTTGCGTCGTATGCTGATCAACACAAACCAAGTAATAAGAGCATTCACAATGAAAAATGTTTTATTTTTGACTTGCAGGTTTGTATGAATTTCCAACATAACGAGCAAAAAGTTTTGTTCGTTAAGTTGGAAATTCATTCAAACCTGTAAGTTAAAAGTAAACAAAATTTTCATTGTGAATGCTCTGTAAGACGGCTACAAAAAATGAAGCCATTAGAACTAGGGCAGCCAAATTAATCAAGTGACCAACTTGGAGTTAACCAATGGATTATACATATTTATTCAATAAATAAATAAAATACTTACAAATGCAGTCAAAACGACTAAAACACTTTACGGTTATTAACAAAATATTTTATTTATTGAACAATGTTTAATAAGTAACATAAATGTTAATAAAGTTAATAATTAAACAAATTGAAGATAAATACATGAAAAAATGTTAAGATAATACAAAAACAAACAATCGTTTGGACGGACGCTTCTTATAAATCAAAATGAATGATGAAACGACTTCGGCAAATGTACATAATCCGCCTGCTCAAAGCAATGCATTCATCATATTCTTTCCCCTCCGAAAATGGTGAATACAATACTCGTCTGAATGGGCAGAATGAGCTTTTGACAAATAAATCGCTTTAAGCGTCATCTATTGATATGTATATGTAGTTAAAAACATTAGGTACGCGATCTAACAAAATCGATCACACTAATTCTACGAATTCTTTTTATTGCAGTTTGGCAAATCAGTTGTGTCTGGGGTGCGATTATGTACGCATTACGAATTTCGAGTTTCTCAAAATTGCGACAAAACGCTTAGAAAGAATCTCTTTTCTTTAAAAATAATCTTTTTAATCATTACGAGTTCTCTGTTGTACTTAAAATGGTGTACGAGTAAAACAACAAGTCGCAATTTCGAGAAACTCGAAACTCGTAATGCGTACATAATCGCACCCCTGATTTGAAAGAAATGGCATAAACAGTGGTTCTCCAATCGACCACCGCAAGTACTTATAAGTGCGAAACAAGAGGTAATGTTTTTCTATGACATAAGAAAAACATAACCTCTAAATTTTTAATTCACTTACCTTTACCATAATTGGTATTAACCAAAAAATAATGCGATAGTGGTTTAATTTTTTAAATTTATGATGATAAAATATTAAAATAAATATTTAAAAAATAAATTTTAGCTTTATTGTTGTTAATTATTATCAAATATCACCTAGCGGAGAATGTTGACGTAACTGGGGGCCTATTCTCGAATTCCACATCCATTTTCCACATGTGAACATCTGTCATAGTTCACACAAAAACGTTCGAAAAATGTAATTCACATGCGGCATGGTCATTTGCCTATATGGGGAATTTTTTCCACCTGCTTATACCCATTCGGAAATATTCCCTTAGTACCGAAAAAATTCAATTTTTATGAATTTTGACAGATGTCCACATGTGGAAAATGGATGTGGAATTCGAGAATAGGCCCCCTGTGGCCCTATTCTGGTAATTCCCGGGGAATAGAAATTTTAAATTTTGTTGCAGTATTATTCCGTTTTCCCCAAAGTGTATTCTGGTGTTCGGGAAAGATTTTTTATTGGGAAAAAATTATTCCCCATTATAGCAGTTTTGACGTTTGTTTTTCCACACCGATTTTATGAATGAATTGATGGGGAATAGATTTTTAACGAAAATGTTTGTTTATATGTAGTTGTTATAAATAATTAATAATATTAATACTGTTAATAATTTTAAAGATAGTATTATAATAAATAAGAGTTATTATAATAATTTTGATACAACTAAATTTATTTCCCCTGTATATTTATTCCCCAATTGACAGAATGCACTTTAAGAAAATGGGGAATAAAAAGTTGGAAATATGTATCTGGGAATATCTGCTGTAAAAAAAAATTATTCCCCGTTCCCCGGGAATTACCAGAATAGGGCCACTGCTCTTGAAAAAATAGGTAGATCAGTTGCGACTCGAGTAGATGATTTAGCACAGACATAAACCATAAGTGCTTATACATAAGTACTTGCGATGGCCGTTATGGCTGTATGATACTCACTTTTTTTCCCACTTTTTCAGTGACTAGGAAAGACAAACGGAGTGAGATAAAAAATATATATACAAAATATTTGTGAGAGTGAGTGTATACACCATAGAATTGGAAAAAATATAGAAACGTCAAAAAAAAGTGGTAGCTCAATTTTTATAGCAGTTAATCGAGCAAATATAGCAAAAAAAGAATTGGATTTGATTCTTTTTTTTTGACATTACATACTTTTTTCTGACATTTCCGAAATAATAGAGAAAATATTTGTATTTTGTGGACCAAAGAGAATTTATTTGTTTATTTTTAAAATAAATTTAATATACAACTTTTCCATTTTTGTTCGCCATTATTGTTATGATTTTTTTTTTCTCTTTTTTTGATTTTTCTTTTGGTACTGAAATACAATTTTGGGTTTGCATTGTTGTTTGCCAAAAATATTTAAAACGTGCATTTTTTGTAAATTATAAAAATAAACTTTACGTATAAATTATATCGCTGCAATTAATTGCGGCAGCTAATGCAAATTTATTATGCGGAGACCTCATATTTCTTACGTAAAAAATCAATTAAAATCCAAAAATAAATGTTCTTGAAAATGGCTACTTCATCGCATAAAAAAATTTTGATTCTATTTACATATTTTGTTTATCCGAAACTTCAAAATATTTGCCTATAGTATTGTCTACACTACCCTTCTCTGTTTCGCTTTACTAGTTTTGTAGCACTTTATTGCACTTGTAAAAAAGTGATGGCTGTATGATACTCACTTTTTTTCCCACTTTTTCAGTGACTAGTTAAGACAAACGGAGTGAGATAAAAAATATATATACAAAATATTTGTGAGAGTGAGTGTATACACCATAGATTTGGAAAAAAATATAGAAACGTCAAAAAAAAGTGGTAGCTCAACTTTTCTAGCAGTTAATCGAGCAATTATAGCAAAAAAAGAATTGGATTTGATTCTTTTTTTTGACATTACATACTTTTTTCTGACATTTCCGAAATATTAGAGAAAATATTTGTATTTTGTATACCAAAGAGATTTTATTTGTTTATTTTTAAAATATATTTAGTAAACAATTTTTCCATTTTTGTTCGCCATTATTGTTATGAATTTTTCCCCCTTTTTTAAATTTTTCTTTTGATACTGAAATACAATTTTGGGTTTGCATTGTTAATTGTTTGCCAAAATATTTGAAACGTGCATTTTTTTGTAAATATAAAAATTAACTTAACATATAAATTATTTCGTTTCAATTAATTGCGGCAGCTAATGCAAATTAATTCAATAATATGGTCCAACCCAAAAAAAATTTTGATTCTATTTACAAATTTTGTTTATCCGAAACTTCAAAATATTTGCCTATAGTATTGTCTACACTACCCTTCTCTGTTTCGCTTTACTAGTTTTGCAGCACTTTATTGTACTTGAAAAAAGTGAGTATCATCAATGCCGTCTATAATATACAAGCCATACTGCTGTCTACGTCACTCAATTTATGTCGACAGTTCCATTAATCTTCTGCAGATGGCATTAATGCTAGAAAAATGAAAGAGAACAAAACTTGAAAACGAAGAGATTAAAACATGCGAAAATATAAAAAAAAAATTAGTATTAATCCAAGCGCAGGCAAAGAAGGTTGTACGTCGTGTGTTTTTTTCATAATTTGAAATTATTAATAAAAAAAAGTTCATATAAATTTTTCCAACTCATATTACATTTTTAGTTAATATTTATTTATATTTATATCATTATTTCATTAATAGTTTTATTAGTTTTAAATTATGCAGACAATTAGCAGAGATAAAAATATGTACAACCTTCCTTTCGTACGCATGAGATAATACTAAATAATTTTTTTATTTTTGAAATGTTTTATTCTCAGTTTCTCTCAACTCTTTCATTTTTCGAATGTTAATTGCCATCTAGGTTATGTCGATGAATTAAAAAAAAATAATTTTTGCTTGTAGCAGTATGGCTTGTATATTCTAAACGGCATTGGTATCATACAGCCATGAGTATCATACGGCCATTAAGAACCACTTTTGCTTAATTTTGAAATTCCTTTAACCTTTGAATGTCGACATCTGTTGTTAGTTAATTTAAATAAAATGTAGTAGTTTTCTACTATTTTTAAGCTATCACTGAATACGTTTATGCTCAGAGTCGAGTCATCTTTTAGTTAACTTTGGATCATCTTGTAGTTATCTTTTTTAGCGTTTATACTGCAGAGTCAAATCGTAGTCGAGTCGAAACTAGGTTGAAACCGAGTCAGAAACGTCAAAAAAAAATCATTTACTATCGTATGTTTATATGTTTTTCTTGTATTATTTTCTGAATTTTATAAAAATAAAATAACAAAGTTTTATTGCCACACAAAAATCGAAGATTCGCACACGAATTAAGAAATCAAAATGGTGTCTTTTTATTACTATTTTTTTGTTGTTTTTATTTTTCGACTCGACTCCGTTTATAGTGAATGTTTTTAGAGTTAACTCGACTCGACCCTAGAAATTTTTTAGGTCGAGTCGAGTTAACTACAAGATGACTCGACTCCGTTTATAGTAAAAGTTAACCTAGGTTCAAACCAGGTTGAACCCTAAGCATAAACGTATTCACTGGCTTTTGCGACGCTCGGTCTTGAAGAAAAACAATTTAAAAATTACATAAAAAAGTTAAAAATATCTTTGAAAACACAACACTTGCATGTCGTGTAGAATACATGTAATTCATTTCGCAGACCTACTAGACACTAGTGTGTTCTAATTTTGATGCATGCATAATTATGCAAATCTGTTTCTCGCAAAAAGTTTCGTTGTAGATTTGAAGTAACTGTCAAAGAATAATAAATTTTCTCACCACTATTCCGCAAAAAAAAACCGCTCACCTAAGAAAAAATAAAATTCAACCACTTAAAAAATAAATTAGTTACTAACAACTACACATGTTCAGGTTAAGAATAAAATTAACGAATTCATGGAATAAGAGAAAATATTTGACGGGACTAACCGTGATATTACCTAATTTATAAACAAATTAATTTAATATGTAATAATATATTTTTTATAATTAAAACTATTTTTATTTCAATATTATCCTCTTAATATATATAAACATTTTTTTATTTTTTTATATTTTATTTATTATAATTTTTAAATTATTAAATTTAAATGTGAATTTCTTATTGTTGTGATAAACAGAACAGAAATGCAATAAAAATAATCAAAACATTTCTAAATGAAAAAAAAAAAAACATTAAAAAAATATAATTAATGATTAGTTGTAATTTTTATAATTAGAATATTTTCAATAATATAGAAAATAAAGATTTGATTTGTTTTCCCTTTTTCATCTCCGCTAGTATTATTTATAAAGGAAATTCATTGTCAAATAGATAAATATTGATTGATGTTTATCAATAATTTTGTTAAATTATAAATTTAAATATTTGTGTGAATTTTTAATCATTTCGGATGTTTTCTACCTTTTTTTATTTTGCATTTTTTTTTTTTTTTTTTTTAAATTACAAATAAAATCTTACAATAGTATTTAAGCTGAAATTATACAAAATTACATTAAAGTTTTGATACCGGGTTTGTTATGGTAAGCGGTTCGGACTTACCGGCTACAATGCCTAGAATTGCTTCGGATGCAAAATGTTTTACATCAACATCGGTATCGCCATTTAATTTATCCAATACTGGTTTCACTTGTGATTCGATTACACCAGGCTCTAGGAATGGTGATATTTTTTGTAATGATTTTGCTACATTAAATCGAACATTTGGAACTGGATCTGTGGCTAATAAAAGTACTGTTGGTAATAACATTTTTGTTGTAATGTCTGTGCCACATGCCTCGGCTAGTACATTAATGCAGAAAAGACATGTCATGCCTGTGCAAAAGAAAAAAAAAAATTTAAGATGTTTGCGTATAACAATAATTAAATAACTATTCAATACTTACGATGAAGGTAATTCTTATTACGGGACATGACCAAAATCATTGGAATTATAGCAGTTTCAGCCCATTGTGCGCCAAATTGTTCAACTAGTTTTTTCATATTTAATGTAGCTGCTTCTCTGATCGCATAAACATGATCACTCAACCATCCCATACATAATCCTCGTAATTGTTTATCAAAGAATTCCTGTCCTAATTGTCCGGCTAACAGCGGCATATATTCAATAATGGCCAAACGAACACGCCATTTTGAATCCTCGGCCAATTCAACAATTGCAGGCAATAATGATTGTGATAATTGTTGGATACCAATAACATCGTTAACACTTTCTAAATTTGAAATAATATTCAAACGAACTTCGGGGCATTCATCTTTCAATTGTACCAAAAATAATGGTAATAAATGTTCAATTGTAATATACCGTCCTAGAATTGGACATAGACCCATAATAACCGAAGCCAAGGCAGATTTTACATGCTGATTTGGATCCGATACCAATTCCTTTACATATGGCAAAATTGAAGACATAATGATTTGTTCCTGATTCGCCTTATCTAAACTGCCACAAAAATCTTTTACTTTTGATGCAACCGCGGCACGAACTTCTGCCTCAATATCCTTCAGTAAATATTGGAATGCTGGTACTAAATCTGTTTTGGTGATTTCAGGGCCGACAGCTTTTTGTAATTCAACAAATTTATCAGCAACCATGTAGCGTACACGCCACGATTGATCGTTTGAACATTGTCGCAATGTAGGCATAACAAGATGCTCTATATCTTCCTGTTGCAAAAGTTGGGCAATACTGACACATGCTTCAATAGCTAATAAGCGTACCGAATCTTGATCATCTTGCGCCAATTGTATAAACATTGGTATCAAATCTGATTTTAAATATTCAATTTCCACAACTTTTGCAAATTCCCCCAATTTACAAGCGGCCGCACGTCTTACCATTGGTGTTTCATCCTTACACAATTGTCTGAAATTATTACGTAATTCGGCTTTGACAGCTTGTGATACACGCGGATAACAAACTGAAAATAATCCACAAGCTGAGGTACGCGATGTAAACCAATCTCCAGAAACAAGGCGTTGAAGTGTTGGAATAACATGTGCTTCAAGATCGGTAGCACTGTGCTGTGCGGCAACTGTACGCAATGATTCAACAGCCTTGTCACGTACAACAGTTTCTTCGACGGTAGCCAAGCTTTCCAATGGTGGTATTAAAAACATTGCATATTCTGGCCCACCTACCAAACCTGAAAGTAAATAATTAAATTTATATTTGTCCTTAGTAAATCGTAATATTTAACGAGGTAGGTACGCATACTTGTAAAATTTCCCAATTGCTCAGCTAGAGCTAATAATACTTCATCCTCATCGTATATAGTTTCAGTTAAGAATGGAATTAGTTCTGTTCTGGTGCGCTCCTCTCCGAGTGCCAATGCAATTGTTGATAGCTTCTTGATTGAGTTGAGGCGTAGCTAACAAAAAAAAAAAAACAAAACACAGTTTTTATATCACCGAACACAAATTTCAAACCAATATTAATTAAATGATGATTTAATGTTCGAAACTTATTTACCTGAATATCATCATTTTTCAATTCATCAATTAATACCGCGATTGGGTAAAGAGATTCATCGGGACATTTATCAAGGGCAGCCATTTTTTATTGACAATTTTTCTGCTTTTCGATTATTCTTATGATTCACACACAACTGGAAAAAAATGATGTACGATAAAAAAAATATAAACTATTTGTTAATAAACACAAAACTAACACAATTTATTTTGTCGTGTAAAAAAAATAAAAGATGCGATTAAAGTAAATTGATAATTTTTATTTTTTTTTTTTACGTATTAAACTTGTAAAACTCGTATATTTTTCTACCACTCCATTTAGAAAATAAATTTTTAGCAAAGAGCAATGTTAAATTGATTTTTATTGTGATTAGGTTGGTACGAGTAGAGATGAGATAATTTTTTTTATAGTGAGGCGACATCTATTGTGAAGCATTTGTGTTTATTTGTCATAAACTGTCAACATTTTGTTGATTTTCTTCGAAAAATTTGAAAATTCTTATTGTGTTTTATTGCGTAGTTAAAAGTTTAATAGTTTGTAGCACGTGCGGGTAAGATTAATTTCTATTTTATAAAATTAAAGAAAATAATTAGAAATCATTAGGTTTAAATTCCAGTAATTATTATGTTGGAGAAAAAGTGTTGAGAGATTTTAGTCATTTTTTGATTAAATTTTTCTTTTATTCAAAATGTCAATTTTATTTAAGTACATATTGGCCATTATCTAAACCTTTTGCCATTTTTCGGGATGGCAAAGTTTTACAGAGATCGAAACAAATGGTATACTCAGAGAGTTCAAGATCCGGACTATACGGTGGATGCATTAAGCTTCTCAACCGAGCTCTCAATTTTGTCCGGGTCATCAAAGTTTTGTGTGTTCTGGCGTTGTTATGATGGAAGACAACACCCTATCTACTGATCAGTTATGGCCGGTTTTTTTCATTGCTTGTATGTTGCAATATGGTTCATTGCTGACAGTAGAGATTAGAATTAATCGTTTGACCAGATTATAGAACCTCATAATGTAGTATAATCCTATGTAGCGTCTTAAATTTCGTTACGTTTCAGTAGCGATTCGCTGATGGAAATTCGGTCAATCAAATTTTACATCGACAATTCAGCGGCACCCAAGCATCGTGTTTCTTTCTATATCCATCCTTACGCAAATGGTTTAAAACTATTTTGTAATCGATATCTAATTCCATAGAAATGTCATGGCTGCTTATGTGTCGGTCTTCTTCGATTTTTTGTAAGATTTCATCGATTTTTTCAGTGATTTGTTCGACCGTGGCGAGGTACATTTTTGACATCGAAATTTCCGAACAAACCATCTACACGCTATTGTATCCGATAAAGCATCTGGACCGTAAACAACATACATTTTCCCAGGCTTGGGCAGCGTTTTGAATTTTTGAGAAATTTCATTCATTTTCACACTAATATAACTTTTGACACGATTGACGAAATAGAAAACTATCTTTTGGAAAATTGTAGACTGAAATATCACAGGTCCAAAGCGTGTTCTTTCGACGCAATCCGATTAGTGTTGCTCGATATATTGCACCAAACAACATCTAGTGACAAGAACCTCAATACATTTCCCTCAACCTAATTATGTTATTTTTGTTTTTTCAATACAAATTCATATAGGAAGCGGGTTAATAAAATAACATAACATGGATTTTATCGTTCCAGAATCTAAATCGTATTAACAAAAATAGAGTTTCTTACAGCTTTAGATATCTTTTTAAATAATTCAGAATTTTCATTTAATAACATAATTTACAAACAAATTTTTGATTCATCTACGTGTTCTCCAATAAGTCCCATCATTGAAAATTTATTAATGGAAAATTTGGAAATTTAAGTTTTAAACTCTTACATTATTTTACTACAGATATGTGTTGAAAACAGATTTTTGATAATTGGAAATAAAACACGTCTCTTACTTATTATGAGTAAAACGGAAGTAACATATATATATTTCATTTGACAGAATGTTGCCTACAAACCAGCTTATCAGCTGTCCCAATTAACAACATAAATTCACCCTATATACCAACACTCCCACTTGAATTTATACTAATTCCCATTTCTTCTCGATGTTGTTGATGTTTCAATTTTGGAAGTCCTTTTGTTAACGCATCAGCAATCATGTGATCTGTTCCAATTTGATTTATTGTAATAACAGATGCTGCTACTTTCTCCTTTATAAAGTGGTGCCTGACATCTATGTATTTTGTACGAGGATGGTAGAAATCTGTCTTCGAGAGATTTATCGCACTTTGACTGTCGCAGAAGATCGGAATCACAGTCGGTCTGCTGAGTTCCATGTCTAATTTTCGAAGCCATAGTGTTTCTTGACAGGCTGCCGAGAGAGCCATATATTCGGCTTCAGTTGAGGAAAGAGCAACGGTTTGTTGCTTACGTGATGACCATGTTATTGCTCCACCACCTTTGAGAAAAATATAACCAGTGGTGGACTTTCTTTCATCAAGATCACTCGTCCAGTCGGCATCACTAAATCCCGTACACACTACGGGTCCCGTAGTGTTTTCCTGTTCTGATTTCTGATAATTTAGCTTCGCACATATTGTGCCCTTCAAATAACGGAAAATTCGTTTCACTGCAACCCAATGTTGTTTGCCGGGGTTATTTGAAAAACGACTCACCAAATTCACTGCGTAGGCAATATCAGGTCGCGTACCCTGGGCTGCATACAAAAGGCTGCCTACCGCTTCTTGAAATGGAATTTTCTTTATGTCCTCAATTTCGGCTTTGCTGGTTGGTGACATATTTTTGTCTAACATGACGTTTGCGTCGATTGGTGTCGCAACAGGATTAGATTGCGACATGTTGAATTTTTCCAAAATCCTGGTAATGTATTCTTGTTGATCTAGCGATAAAATTCCCTTTTCTCGATCCCTTGTAATTCGGAATCCTAATATGCTTTGCACCTCTCAAGTTCGACTTTCAGACTCTTGCTTTGTGCTTTGTTGGTACCTAAAATCAAAAAATCATCGACGTAGATCGCAACAAACAACTTATGATGTTCGTCGATTTTATGATAGATGCACCTATCAGCTTTAGATCGTGTCACGCCGATCTCTACCAACACCTTGTCCAACTTTTGGTTTCAGGCACGGTCGGCTTGTTTTAATCCATAAAGTGCCTTTTTCAATTTGCACGCTTCAATTTGCAATCTGCACAGCCAATGCCAATAGATAGCGAATTGAGCTATACTTCACCACCGGTGCATACGTCTCCTCATAATCCAATCCTTTACGTTGGGCACAACCCTTTACCACGAGCCGCGCTTTGTATTGAACTGAAACATCTATTTTTAATTTGGTTTTAAACACCCATTTTGAGTTGAGCGCTTTGCCTTTAGCCGGTATTTTGCATAGAGTCCATGTTTCATTTGCCATAATTGCTTCATATTCATCTTTCTTAGCTTGTCGCCACGAATTATTATCACTGCAACTCAATGCTTCTTCAACACTAAGCGGATCATTCGTCGATAACTCAATTGATTAATAAACAATATCTTCTTTCCTGTTTGACTTTGGTGCCCTTTCTGAACGCCTACTTTCACAGTTCTGAATTACTGCAATGTCTGGACAATAATCGCTATCAGAATCATTTACTTGTGTGTCAACAACTGTTTCATCAATAGACCATTCATCTTCATCGCTTGGGCTGTCATTATCTCCCACTTCATTCGGCAATGGTAAAGAAATACGTTCCGAATGAATTTCTGATGAATCAGATACGACCGGAGTGGTATCCCTAACCAACGATTGTTCATTATTTAACATTTGGAAAATTGGACATCTCCATTGTTGTTTAAATATTTACATGACTCGTCAAAAATATAGTCACGGGCTGAGAAAACCTCATCATTCACTGGATTGTACACACGATAGCCCTTTTGAGTTTCACAATAGCCAACCATCATGCATTGTTGTGCTGTTGGTTCGAACTTTTTCCGTTTTTGTTTTGGCACATGTACCATAGCCTTTGATCCAAAAACCCTCAAATTCAACTAATTCGGTTGTCTCCCTGTCCACACCGTCTCTGGTATCCGTCCTGATAACGCCTTTGTTGATGAACGGTTGATTTTTGGGGTTAATTTGATATTCTTATAACCCGCGTGTTTATTTTAAGGTTGATGGAGCCCCACAATTCACTGCGCACAGCGTACACGCTATATTTGAGTCTAACCTCACTCTTCGGCGTTATACGTTTTTTTTTTGGGTGTGTAAAATAAATTTAGTACACGGCGACACAACTTTTCTTTAACTTTATTTTTATTATTATAACTACAACTTTTTTACATTTAATACAATCCGAACGTAACAAATATAATGTTCGGTTAGCTAAATAAAAACTGAACTGATCGGTGGTACGATCTTTTTAGTAATCTCATTTTATTTTTTTGACACAAAAAATGTCCGCTTTTTGGGTTTTTGTCTTGGGTATAGTTTTGTTGCCCTAAACACCAATTTGTGTTTAGATTGACATTTTTTATATTTTTAGTTGAGCCAAACGCCACAAATACTCCCCTCCTAGTGGAATATGTAAAATTCAATATTTGTATATTTACTATTTCACGAAACTCTTTACAAAATACATAGAGTTATCTCGTGTAAGTTTGAATTACATAAAATAAAAAAATTAAAAAAAAATTTTGACGTTTGATGTTAATTGCTACCCTAATAAATTCCAGTTTTAGTCGATTTCCACTTACAAAAAAAAATTAGTCTTGGTAACGTGTTGTGGGTCGTGTGATACGCCCTGCCCGCGTCATTGTCGATGTCTGTTTAAACCGAGGTTGAAACGAAAGATCAAATCTAACTTCTTTGCCAATTTTCGGTTTATCTTTTCTGATTTCTTGATTCGACGTTGATGGAATTTCCGACTGTGTTTGCGAACGTTGAGAATCACTGAAATTAGTGTCGCTTCTGGTCGATGTGACAAATTCGGGTAAAAGTGTTTCTTCCGTTGGATCAACAACCTCCATATGACATGCCTTGAGCCTGTCAATCGAAATATTAGCTTGCCTGTTTTTGAAGTCTATCATAAAATATTTGTCTGAACGACTGATAACTCGGAAAGGACCTTCATAAGGAGTCTGTAAAGCTTTACGCAGTGCATCCGTTCGTACAAATACATGCGAACACTCGTTTAGAGCTTTAGAAACGAAAATTGTCTTGTTACAGTGTCTAGTGGCTTGTGTAGGTTTAATATGTTCGAAATGGCTTTTTAGAGCCGTGACATAATCCGACTGAGTATGAGAATTTGAGTCCATATGAACTTTCTCGAAGAATTGACCAGGAATGCGAAGGGTGGTTCCATACACGAGTTCTGCAGACGAAGTTTGAAAATCCTCCCGAAAAGCTGTGCGTAAACCCAATAGCACTGATGGCAGAATTCGAGTCCAGTCAGTGCGCTCATAGCACATTATAGCCGCCTTAAGGGAGCGGTGCCAGCGTTCCACCATACCATTGCTTTTAGGATTATAGCTGGTAGTTCGGACTCTGTTAAAACCCAGAAACTTTGACAACTCCGCAAACAATTCTGACTCAAATTGTGAGCCTTGATCCGTGACCACTGTTGTTGGCACTCCGAAACGTGAAATCCATCCGGGATAAATCGCAGCTGCCACAGTTTCCGCCCTAATGTCAGGAACGGGAATTGCTTCCGGCCAACGAGTGTACCTGTCTATCAAGGTGACACAGTAACGCTGATCTTGCGAAATTGGAAGGGGTCCGATGATATCAAGGTGAACCTCAGAAAAACGTTGGGAAACTTCAGGATAATTTCCCATTGGTGCCTTGGTGTGTCGAGAAACTTTAGCCTTTTGGCAAGCCAGGCAGCTTTGAGCCATTCTTCTTACGTCGTTATTGATGGAAGTCCATATAACTTTATCAGTAAGAAGTCTAACCGAGCTTTTGACTCCCGGGTGAGCAAGATTGTGAAGACAATTGAAAACGGTCTGTCTAAATTGTTTTGGGATATAAGGCCGATGAGAGCCGGTAGATGTATCGCAATAAATTACCTGATCTGAACCAATTTCCACCGGAAATTGTTGGAAATTGAGAGAGTTGTTGTTTCTCAAAAGCTCGCTGAGTTCCGTGTCATTTTGTTGTGCGTTGGCAATCTCGGAGTAGTTGATGGCTTCCGGACTTGAAATTTGTGCAATACGTGATAACGTATCCGCCACTACGTTGTCAATGCCCGAAACGTGCCGTATGTCTGTCGTATATTGACCAATGTAGTCCAAATGTCTAAATTGTCTGGGACTAGCTTTGTCGGTTTTTTGTTTGAAAGCAAAGATAAGAGGTTTGTGGTCCGTATACAGCGTGAAAATCCGTCCTTCCAATAAATGCTTGAAGTGCTTGATACCTAAATAGGCCGCCAGCAATTCTCTATCGTACGCACTATAACGTCGCTGTGTCCTATCGAGACGAACTGAGAAAAAACTGAACGGTTCCCAGATTTCGTTCACTCTTTGTTGTACTACCGCCCCTACGGCAGTATCCGAAGCGTCTACCATAACGGCGAGTTCGGCAGTGAGTGCTGGATGAGCAAGAATTGTTTGTTCGCTGAGTTGGAGTTTACAAAGCTCAAAAGCTCTCGAAGCTTCATCCGACCAGGCTATAATCCTTTTGTCATTTTTCTTTGATCCTTTCAAATAATCGTTTAAGATGGCTTGATTACCACCTGCATGAGGAATAAACCGACGATAAAAATTCATCATTCCCATGAAACGTCGTAGATCCTTAACTGTTTCGGGACGCGGAAAGTCGTTAATCACCTTGACCCGCTCTAGTGATGGTTTAATTCCCAAATGATCGATAGAATGGCCTAAAAAATTAACCTGATTTTTAGCGAAATTGCATTTTTCGGTATTAATTACGAGTCCCGCATCCGATAATCTTCGGAAAACCATCCGAAGATGCTCATGGTGTTCTTCAAACGATCGTGATGCGATGAGGATGTCGTCTAAGTAGACGAAACAGAAATCCAAACTTCGTAGTACGGAATGCATGAACCTCTGGAAAGTCTGAGCCGCGTTCCTCAGGCCGAAAGTCATGCGTTTGAATTCAAATAATCCGAAAGGAGTTGCTATTGCGGTCTTTGGAACGTCGGTTGGTTCTATGGGTATCTGGTGATATGCCCGGACGAGGTCGATTGTGGAGAAAACTATGCAACCGTTTAACTGATGCGAAAAATCCTGAATATGAGGGATTGGGTATCTATCCGGTATAGTCACATTATTCAATGAGCGATAGTCTCCGCAGGGTCGCCATTCGCCGTTCTTCTTTTGGACAAGGTGGAGGGGGCTCGACCAAGAACTACTGGATGGTTGACAGATACCTTGAGAAAGCATTACTTCGAATTCTGCTTTGGCGATAGCGAGCTTGTCCGCTGCCAGACGACGTGGTTTACAAGACACGGAAGGACCATGAGTCTCCAAGAAATGTGTTATTTTGTGTCTAACTGTGTTCAAAACTTTCGCTTCCTGAGTGATTTCCTTGTAGTCTTGAAGAATCGATAACACGACTGGATCAATAGAATTAACGTCGATTATGTGTAGTGTGGGCGCTTGAATTGTAGTAAGCTTAGCCAGAGAATATAACGTTGTACATGGATCAATTAGCTTTTTATTTTTAATGTCCACGAGAAGTCCATACCTGTTCAAAAAATCCGCTCCTACAATTGGAATGGTCACATCTGCTAGGATAAATGTTTGAACGAAAGCTCTTCTGAGGCCCAAATTCAGAGTGAGTTGCCGCGAACCATAGGTATTAACAGGAGTTCCGTTAGCGGCAAAAAGAGGAGATTGAAATTTATTTTTTAGTTTCTCTTCTAAGGTTGCCGGAATAACAGAAATTTCTGCGCCGGTGTCTATAAGATATTGTCTTCTAGTTGTAGTGTCATATATCATGAGGCGGTGAAGAGTTTGGCTATCATTTATTACCGCCGCAATAAATGAGCCGTCTATTTTTTTGAAAATTTTTCAGCGGAAAACAATTTACAGCGTATGGATCACATTTGCGTGCTTTGTCATTAAATTTGGCATGATACCAACAAATTCCATCTTTAATGGATACGCTAGATGATCGTGAGCGTGATCTAGAGTGATGACGCTCCCGAGAATTATAATCTCTATGATTAGATGATCCGACGTTAGGTGAACGGGAGCGCTGAAAATTGTTGACCGCTTGAGAAATTTCGTGAATTTGCTTTTGCATGCTATCGAGTTTAGTCGCCATATCCGTTGATTGTGAAGACATAGCCATAATATGGGGTCCCTTGAAAGCGTCGTAAACTCTATCCGCTAGTTCGGCGATTTTTTCCAATGGCTCTTCTGAACCTGCAATTGTTGCACGAACTGCGGCAGGTAACTTTTGTTCCCAAAGAACTCTGATCGTTGATTCTGGAAAATCTTTCCTAGCTAAATCCCTCATTAGCCGCAATAATTGTGATGGCTTCTTATCGCCAAGATCGTAGCCTTTTAATAACGTATTAATTCGTTCAGCGGCTGAAGCACCGAGCCTACCTAACAGAGCTTCTTTTAATTCCGTGAAGCAATTCGCACTAATCGGTCTACCAACGAAGCTAGTTCAGATGTGAGAGTTCCAACGACTGCATTATATTTAGCATGTTGGCTGGTGATTTTGGAAGCTTCACATTGAGCTTCAAAAACTGTAAACCACAGTTCGGGCTTATTCGTCCAAATCGGAGATGGCTTTGGAGAAATATAACTGATTTCTGAACTGCTGTTAGGAGGTTCAGTTATGGGAGCTGATGTCGCTTTCGAAGTAGGAGGTAAATCCGTCCCTAATCGTAATTGTGCCATGGCACTATCTATCCCTTCTTTAATCTGATCTGCTATTAAATTTTTTATTTGTGTTGGTGTAAGTTCGACAACACGATCCTTCGTTCCACCCTCATTTTCATCATCCTTGTGAGCACTGACAAAAAAGCTAGATTCAAAAATATCCTTAAACGCTCGATTAAACAAAATTGTCGCGACAAAAAAACCAAGTAAAAAATTCGGAAGTACTGAGGTTAAATACACTAGAATATCCATTGTAATTGTAAACACTTAGCCGAAACGAATGTAATTATAATTAACGAAATTGTATAGACGCGCGTGGTTTCAAGACCTAACCTATAAACTGAAACAGGCTAAAACTGGATTTTTCACAATGTACGCTCACTTAAATATAGATTAGTTATGGAATTTATCTATTTGAAATATGGTTTTCCCATTTCAAATATTGAAATAATTCAAATATAATTAACAAACTAATATTATTATTAATATGTACTAAATTCTAATATACTTAAATTATAAAATGGCTGTTGAAACATCCCTCGTGGTGATGAATCCAATATGCGTATGTATATCGATGACGAATCCAATATGAATGTATATCGATGAAGAATCTCATATGAATATATAATATATTGCTGGCAAAAAATTTTTTGGGGTTAAATAACCCACACCTCGTGTTCAATTTTACGACTGGAATTTTTTAAATTAGCGCTCCATCACGTCGGGGTCACCAATTTTGGGGTTAATTTGATATTCTTATAACCCGCGTGTTTATTTTAAGGTTGATGGAGCCCCACAATTCACTGCGCACAGCGTACACGCTATATTTGAGTCTAACCTCACTCTTCGGCGTTATACGTTTTTTTTTTGGGTGTGTAAAATAAATTTAGTACACGGCGACACAACTTTTCTTTAACTTTATTTTTATTATTATAACTACAACTTTTTTACATTTAATACAATCCGAACGTAACAAATATAATGTTCGGTTAGCTAAATAAAAACTGAACTGATCGGTGGTACGATCTTTTTAGTAATCTCATTTTATTTTTTTGACACAAAAAATGTCCGCTTTTTGGGTTTTTGTCTTGGGTATAGTTTTGTTGCCCTAAACACCAATTTGTGTTTAGATTGACATTTTTTATATTTTTAGTTGAGCCAAACGCCACAGATTAAATATACAGCAGTATTCACTGCTTCGGCCCAAAACCGTTTCGGTAAACCAGAATCTAACAGAAGACACCTCGTTTTTTCGACAATCGTCCGATTCATGCGTTCACACAATCCGTTCTGCTGTGGATTATATGGAATTGTCGTCTGGTGTTGTATCCCTGAACTCTGAAGAAAACTCTGGAGTTCTTTGTTACAAAACTCTCCACCGTTGTCTGTCCGCAGAACCTTTAGTTTTTCTCCACATTGATTTTCGACAAATGCTTTAAACCTTTTGAAAACACACACACTTCATCTTTGGATTTTAAGAAGTAAACGAACGTCTTGTGCGTGTAATCATCAACCAAGGAGAAAAAATAACGTGATCCACTAATTGATTTTTCTTCCATGGGTCCGCACAAATCTGCATGAACCAATTCCAATTTATGGCTCGATAATGACGTTGATTTGCCGTACTGTGATTTTGACTGCTTTCCTTTACAACAAACAACACAAACGTCATTTTTGTCACTTGGTTCGACAAAGCTTATGCCCACCGATTTTTGTAATTCTTTCATATATTGGACGTTCATATGTCCAAGACGACGATGCCACAATTCAAAATTGTCCTTGACCACTGATCCGAATGAACAACACACACTCTTGTCCAAATCAAGTTTTTACATATCCTTTTCAAGAGTTGCTGTTACATTTGTCAAAAATTCTACACTGGCGGTCATCGAAAACTATCACTTTACCATTTTTTGCCATCTGACCAACAGAAAGTAAGTTTGTCGATAATTCGGGCACATACATTACGTCAGCTGTGACAGTTGCCTTTTTATTGTCAATTATAATGTCCAGATTACAAGTTCCCTTACAGTTGACTGGCACCTTTTCATTGTTAGCCATGATAACTTCTTTCGGTGTCGACAATTTGGAACAATTTGTAATAATTTGCATATTATTTGTCATATGCGATGATGCGCCGGAATCAATATACCATTCATCATGAATTTTTGTTTCATTTACCGCAAAAATTGATAATAAAGCCTGTTTATTTTCCGTCTCCTTTTTCTTCAGCGGAAACTTGCGTTTATTTGCGAAATGACCAATTTGGTTACAGTTGTAGCATCTTGGTTTAAATCGCTTTCTATTTTCTTAAAAAATAAACGCTGTATTTATCAAACTCTTGGTATCACCGTACTCACTAATGAGTAATTTTGATTTTACGTACTCGCCTGTAACTTTCGTTTCAGAACTTTCCATGGCCATAATCATTGGTTGAAATTTTTCTGGTAAACCCACAAGTAAAAACGTCCCAATCTATTCCTCATCGACTACAAAACCAATGTCGTTTAACTTTTGAGACGCATATATGATTGTTGTTACGCATACTGCTCCATTGATGGACAATTTTCAAGTTTGGTGTTGATCATTTTTCGCATTAACGCGATTCTATTCGATAGTTCATCATGCTGGAATACTTTCTTTAATTTTTCTCACACTTCTTTTGAAGTTTCTAGACTACGAATATGCATATAAACACTTGAATGCACGCACATGATGATCTTCGATTTTGCTTGTGTTTCCCGCTTGGCCTTCTTCATTTCATCTTTTGTTTCGTCTTTATTTTCGATACAACACCACAGGTCTTCATGCTCAAGATATGCTTTCATGGCAAATTCCCATTCATTATAATTTTCTCGTCCCATTAATTTTTCTACTGGAACGCTATTCGATGCCATGATTTATTTAATTATCGAATTTACTGATACACTTTATACGCTAATTACTTTATTACTCAATTAATAACTATGTTTTTTACCCGATTCCACAATAAAACAGTCAAAAATCTCGGCCCATAACCTGTTGAAAACAGATTTTTGGTAATTGGAAATAAAACACGTCTCTTACTTATTATGAGTAAAACGGAAGTAACATATATAGTATATATTTCATTTGACAGAATGTTGCCTACAAACCAGCTTATCAGCTGTCCCAATTAACAACATAAATTCACCCTATATAGCAACAAAATAAACCCGAAAACCAACCTCCAATTTAACCCATAATAAAGCGCTTGAATCAATCGCTCAACCCCCACTCAACACGCTACTCGACCACAACTTAACCCTCAACTCAACCCCTAACTCAACGACCAACTAGATCCTCAAATCAACAGGGTCTAAAAAAATTACATGTTTACCGAATCACTTCCCAACTTGACCCCGAATCACTCCTAATAAATCTCCAGCTTAACCCCTCACTCAACCTCATCTCATCTCCCAACTCAACCCCCAAAACAGTCGACCCCCACCTCAGCCCTTAACTTCCAACTCATCCCCCAAAACACCATGGTCCCAACTGAATTGGTCACTCAACCCTAACCCAATCCTAATTCAAGTCCAACTCAAAGTGATTGAACGACATTTAGTCCTTTATCGAATTCAGTGACCTTCAAAGCGCGAAGAAAAGTGGTTTTGGTCAGGATTTCAATAACTTTCATCCTTTCTTCCGGGAGGTACTGTCTTGAAAGGTCTTGTTCTAAAATTGTTAGGGATAGTTTAGCATTATTCATCACACATTCACCTAACTTTTTCTCTCAAATGTGGTCATGCAGTACACCATTGTAACGGTTTTGAAGAGTTCAATAAATTCAACATTTGACATTAGGGTTGTTGAAATCTCCCTCTGGTACATTTGTTGATATTATTCTAGGGTTTAATATTGGTATGTGGGTCGTGGAAAAAATTGACAAAAATTGTGCATGAGCTAGAGATGCGAGGAAAATTTACATATTACTCACCCTTATAAAAAATCAACATGCGGTGAGTTGAAAATCAAATTATTTCACTCTTCACACATTATCCTGCGGTATGTGTTGTAAAGGTCTACGTGTGACAATAAAATATTTCTCAATAGTTTAAACCAAATCATTTGAAAATTTTATAGACTTGTAAATAACACGTTTACTTACGTTTAATACATAACTTTGAACGTTTTCTACAACAATTAGTAGCAGTTCGAATCCTTTCTAGAGGCATTTCATCCCAGACTTCGGCAATGGCAGCACGTAATGACACCAAATTTGTCTGTGGTATGGCGCAGGTTTTAGTTATTAGTCGAGAGGATTTAAATTCAGGGAATACGGTGGCCATTGGGTTTTGGCTTCTGGCAACAATTCGAGTCTCTCCGGTAGATGTTTTTCGACGAAATACGGTCATTTTGACGAACAATGCTACAGTTCATTTGTGAACTGCTTCTCATTGAGAAAAAATAATTTTTCTGGATTTTTTGCCGCCGAACCGCTTCAGTAAAACTTTGCATCTTTCAAGTCAAGTTGTGCTTCATTTTGTGAGTAGGGTTTATTTCGGATTTGTTTTGAATTTATTTTGTCCCAAAAAAACAGTTGTAAAATTTTTTTTTTATGATTTGGTAGCGCTAATAATTTAGTTGTTAAATAAAAACTGCTTATGCTGCGTACAACCAAATTATATGATAATAAGGATGCTTCGTACGGACGGTAAAATTGTTATATGAAATAATAACGGGATTACTGAAAAATACACAGAAATGTACGTAAATATCTACAGAGAAAATGTATAAAAATAGTATAAACAGCAAAAACACTAACACATATAAATTTGGAGCGCCCGCAATATTAAACTCGAGCGCCCATCATTTATTTGTATTTTGTACTTTGATACAACACATTTTGTTGTATCAAAATATTTAAAGTACGACCACTGAGGATTATATCCTCATTATATTCAATTCTCAGTGGTACGACATTACAACAAAAAAAAAATTCAAAAAACTCATTAAGCTTTCGAAAGACAACAATTAAAAATACAAAAAAAAATAATATCGCGGCATCTATCGTTAAGTACGAAAACAATAAATTTGAATAAGATTTAAATAAATCCAAACAAAATTTGGATTTGTTTAATCCCTCTCAGGGATTATTTCGTGGAATTGTTGTTATAAATGTCTAAAGTAAATACGCCAGGCACATTGTTTTATTTGAATTTTAAATTTCTAAGTTTCTAAATCGTGGTAGGTATGTAGCCCTGAGTTTGTATTGACGTCTGTTTTTTTATGATGAAAATATAATGCAATAAAATAGGTCAATTAAATGCAATAAATAGGTGTAATGATTAAAAAAAAGTGTTAAATAAAATCATAAGTGAATTTAGTGTTGTGTTTAATAATTAGAAGTGAAATTTAAAAGTGTTTCGTTTGAATAAAATGAAAGTAAAAATAAAGATAATGATTGAATGCAATTGTTGTCTTGTTAATATATTGTATTGTATCTGGTTTTAGTGAGGATGAAAAAAATCTATTTTGGCATTGTGTGGTTGTTTCAAATGGAAAGTCCGCTTGAAAAGTTAAAAGTGTTTTTATCCATTTGTAACACAAGCCCAACCAAAATGTCTTATTGATAGAATATTCGGAATTAAAATTTGGGCATCATTAAAACTCAGGTAAGTGTTTTGTTTTTAATTTGCATAAATCTAGATTATTTATGTCGTTTTCGACTCATCAAAACAAGCAACCCATTGTTAAAAGAATGATTTTTGTGCTGTTAAGTCGTTCGATTCGTCAAGAAAATGCAATTCGTTGAGCAAAATTTTTGCTCGTTTACAAATATCGATTTTTTACCGGATTTGCCTCTCTTTTACTAATACCAACATACTTAGTACTGTCATTTTGAACAAAATTCTATTTAAATTTATTAAAAACGTCAGTTATATTTTGTGAAAACGATTTGTGTTCTTCATCATATTATACAATATAATATAATATTAAATACTTTTGTGATAGGTAATAGTGATAGTTTCTTTCTGCATTATTGATGTAACGTGTATGAGGTTGTATTTATTAAAGTTTCTATTGACGATTGGAGCATCACAGATTCCACCTAGTGGAAATTTTTTGAACTGAGCCAGCTGATAATTTGACGTTCGAAATTGTTGTAAACAATTCCAATTTTGAACTGTAAACACAATTTTTACTTCCCAGGGGGCCTATTCTCGAATTCCACACCCACTTTCCACATGTGGACATCTGTCAAAACTCATAAAAATTGAATTTTTTCGGTACTAAGAGAATATTTCCGAATGGATATAAGCATGTGGAAAAATTCCCCATATAGGAAAATGTCAATGCCGCATGTGTTTTATATATGAATTACAATTTTCGAACCATTTTTTGACAACTTTGACAGATGTCCACATGTGTAAAATGGATGTGAAATTCGAGAATAGGCCCCCAGGGGCCCTATTCTCGAATTCCACATCCATTTTCCACATGTGGACATCTGTCAAAGTTCAAACAAAAACGTTCGAAAAATGTAATTCACATGCGGCATGGACATTTTACTATATGGGGAATTTTTTCCACCTGCTTATACCCATTCGGAAATATTCCCTTAGTACCGAAAAAAATCAATTTTTATGAATTTTGACAGATGTCCACATGTGGAAAATGGATGTGGAATTCGAGAATAGGCCCCCTGGGGCCCTATTATCGATTTCCACATCCATTTTTCACATGTGGACATCTGTCAAAACTCATAAAAATTGAATTTTTTCGGTACTAAGGGAATATTTCCGAATGGGTATAAGCATGTGGAAAAATTCCCCATATAGGAAAATGTCAATGCCGCATGTGTTTTATATACGAATTACAATTTTCGAACCATTTTTTGACAACTTTGACAGATGTCCACATGTGGAAAATGGATGTGAAATTCGAGAATAGGGCCTATTCTCGAATTTCACATCCATTTTCCACATGTGGACATCTGTCAAAATTCATATAAATTGAATTTTTTTGGTACTAAGGGAATATTTCCGAATGGGTATAAGCAGGTGGAAAAAATTCCCCATATAGTAAAATGACCATGCCGCATGTGTTTTATATACGAATTACAATTTTCGAACGTTTTTATGTGAACTTTGACAGATGTCCACATGTGGAAAATGGATGTGGAATTCGAGAATAGGGCCCCAGATTGCTAATAATTGTAAATAATTCCAATTTTGGATTATAAAAACAATTTTTAATTACCGGATTGCAAAATTTTCTATTGTGGCATTTGTGAGTGTCATTTTGTCAGTAGCCTGATTTTAACTTTTTTCCTCGGGAGGCGCTTTCTCTACTTGCAAGAATATTTATATTCTCGAAGTTGGTTCAAGTGACACGACTGTAACTATAAAGATGTCCGCCAAAAAATCGTTTTAGAACAAAACAGTGTTAATTTAAACAACAACTTATTCAAACAAGTGAAAAAAAGTACACAATTCATGAGATTTTCGAAAATTTTCCATGACGCTATTTCGAGTTATGGTCCTTAGAAGTAATCCTTATGGCAGGTTCGCGAGCGATTATCGCATAGCATTGGATTCGTTGAAGTTTTCTCTACGGTTCGTGTGATTTTCGAAAATTTTCTATGACGCTAATTCGAGTTATGGTCTTTACAAGTAATCCTTATGGCCGATTCGCGAGTAGTTATTGCATAGCATTGGATTCGTTGAAGGTTTCTCTACGGTTCGTGATATTTTCGAAAAATTTTCATGACGCTATTTCGAGTTATGGTGTTTAGAATTAATCCTTATGGGCGATTCGCGAGCCCTTGTTGCCTAGCGTTGGATTCGTTGAAGTTTTCTTAACAGTTCGTGAATTTTTTTTATTTTTATTTTTCATTTTTTTAATTTATTTTTTGATAAAAGCAGCAAAAACCTTTCTCAATTTTCAAAAATTCTGTACAGTTTACTTGAATTCTTCTTTGACAAGATGAGCATTGTGTTGTTTCATTTACATTTTGTAAATGTTCCTCAAAACCATATAATAGCAATGGCTTGCCACCGAATCCGAATTTTCACATATCATGTTTTTTAAATATTTCCGGTAATCATTCATAGCTTTCATATTAGCATAAACCTTGTTGAAGGGATGTACAATCTCTTATGTAATTTTGATTTATAATCGAATCGACGGACATCGATCTATTGTGGTAAGGAGCTATTGCTACGAACTGTGAAGTTTTGAGGCGGTTTTTTACGTAATACTTCGTTTGCATAGTGTTTAGATTTTCAAAAACTGAAGTCAGAATTTTTCCAGGAGCTAGTGGGTCATACGTTATAATCAACGATTTTTGAAAATCCACAATCGCCAAAACAAAATGACTGTTTTAACAAATCGGGATGATTACATTTCGATTAGCTTGGTTGGTGAGTAACAATTCGAATTAATTCTTTGCCTCTACCACCGTATACATTATTTTTTCATCGTATATTTTTATAATTTGGTATTGGTCCAAACAAATATAATTGGAACCTTTTAGCAAAATGCTCAAACAAACATAGGGTGCGTCCGAAATGCGAATTTAAATGCACATTTTTTAAAATGCGCATTTTTGAATTAAATAAAATTTCATTAAAATCGTTTAACTAACTAAAATTGGACAAAATCAAATTAATAAATCGTTAAACATGGTTAATTAAAGTATAAATTGACATTAAACAGATGTATTAAAAATGCACATAAAAACTACATCGTATGTAGTGTTTTAAATGTGTCTTCGCTAAATGCACGGATAGGGTGTGTTCGAAATGGAAAATGTGCATTTAGTGAAGACACATTTAAAAAACTACATGCGATGTAGTTTTTATGTGCATTTTGAATGCATCTGTTTGATGTCAACTTACATTTTGTTTAACCATATTTATCAATTTAATTATTGTTGAAATTTTAAAACACGGCTTTTATCTTTTATATATTTCACTCGAATGAATGTATTTTATTCACCACAAACAAATGTCAAAATAATAAAGCAGGGTTGTCTGCTATTACACCAGAATGAATTATCAGAGTTGTTGTTTTTTTTAACACCCTCACTTTAAAATTCTCAAATTCAAAAACCATTCAGATTATTTTAACAAACTATCGTTAATTCAAATCTTAAAGAAATTTTAAATTCTAACCAATAAAAAATATTACATTAATTTAACAATATCCAGTAAATTAAACTTTAAGAAAAATAAACAGATTTTATAAGATTTATCTAAATTAGATCAAACATAAATCACATCTTATTGCAAATTCATGAGTTTATTGCAAAAAACTTGCTTGTCTTTGGTGATTGCCTTCGTTAAACCATCAGCAACCATTTCGTCAGTCGAAATATACTTGATGTTAATGGTTGAATCCTTAACTTTTTCACGTAAAAAATGATACTTGATATCGATATGCTTAGAACGTTGTCTGAACCCATCTGATTCGGCTAATTTAATTGCTCCCTGGTTGTCACAGAAAATCGTTGTCGCAGTATTGATTTCATCAAGAAAATCTGAACAAAATTGTTTCAACCAAATTACTTCCTGGACCGTCGAAGCCAATGCCATATATTCGGCCTCTGTGCTTGATAAAGCAACCGTTGGTTGTCTTTTGATACTCCACGTTATTGCCCCATTGCACATCTTAAATACAAAGCCTGTGCACGATCGCCGTTTATCGATGTCGGATCCCCAGTCCGAATCTGAATAACCAACCAATTCACTATCACTTTCGTTTGTGAATGTTAACTTGTAATCGATAGTGCCCTTTAAATATCGAAAAATTCTTTTGACTGCCCTCCAATGAGCTAAACTATGATTCGTATTAAATCGGCTGACATCAGTAACTGCAAATGCCAAATCTGGACGAGTGCCTTGAACTAAATAGAGCAATGAGCCCACAGCCTCCTGATATGGCACATTTTTGACTTCCTCGCCATTAATTTTACTCATCGGCATATTTATTGACAATTTTTGATTTGGATCCGCCGGTGTCGAAATTGGTTTGCATTCTTGCATGCCAAAACGTTTCAATATTTCCTCAGCATACGCCGATTGATCCAATTGAATTTTATCTGCGCCTTGAGTTATGTGAATGCTAACACATTCTTTAGCCAGTCCCATGTCTTTCATCTTGAACGCTGTACTCAAAGCCCCTCTTATTTTCTTCAATTGAGCTTCGTCCTTCCAAAAAATAAGTATATCATCAACATAAATGGCTAAAACTAAGTGATTACTTTTGATGAAGTAAACCCACGGGTCCATTTCTGATTTCTCAATACCAAATGACTTGAGTGCTGCTTCGAGTTTCATGCTCCATTCTGTACCAGCTTGTTTTAGTCCAAATATTGCCCGATTTAGTCTGCACACTTGCTTGGTTTCATCATTATATTTTTCAGGTTGCTGCATATAAATTTCCTCATGAAGTTCACCCTGATGAAAGGCAGTAACAGCATCCATCTGATAAACCTTCAACTTGTGTTTCACAGCAATTGCCATCAATACTCTAATCGATGCATACCTTACTACAGGTGAATATGTCTCTTCATAATCCAGACCATAAATCTGAGAACAACCCTTGGCAACCAATCTCGCTTTGTGTCTCACAATATTACCATCGGAATCTATTTCCGTTTTAAAAACCCATTTCGATTTTATAGCCTTTCTGCCTGACGGTAAATCGACCAATGACCACATTTCATTTTCCATTAATGAATTTATTTCATCCTGCATTGCATTTTTCCAATCTACTGCATCATATCTCGACATTGCTTGATTAACCGAGACTGGATCATCTGCTTTATTGTTGATCATTGTTTTGCATGTTAGTTCAGCAATATGTTTTGGATTTGGTTTTGGTGTTCTTGATGAACGGTGCACTTCACTGGATGGTGTTATTGACTCATCTGAATCGTAATCTGGATCATTAGGACCAATAACTGACGTATAGCTGTCATCACTCGATATAGCTTGTACATCTGACATTGTCGTACTCATTTCCTCTTCCAATAATGATTCGTTTTGTTCATCTGTGTCATTAACATCACTTGCATTATCCCTCACTGAATCAACATCACTTGCATTATCCCTCACTGAATGTATTTCAGCCAGTGCTTAATGGAAAATTACATCTCTACTAATAGTTAATTTTCTTGTTGATTTATTTATTCATCGATAACCTTTCTTTTCATTATCATAACCAACAAAAATCATTTTCGATGACTTCACGTCCCATTTTTTACGTTTTTCTTTAGATATGTGCACCATAACAGGAGAACCAAATGTTTTCAGATCACTTAAATCAACTTTAGAGCCATTCCATACTTCTTCCGGAGTTGTATCAACCAACAATGATTATACTAATCTGTTTATTATATAAACAGCCATGTTGACCGCTTCCGCCCAGTATGTGACACTTAATTTCGCATCAATTAACATGCATGTAGACCGCTCGACTATCGTTCTATTCATTCTTTCTGCTGTACCATTTTGCTGTGGCGTGTAAACATTCGTCAATTGATGTTCAATACCATTTTGCTTGTAGAAATTAATGAATTCACATGAACATTATTCGGTTCCATTATCAGTACGTAAAATTTTAATTTTTCTTTCACTTTGTTTTTCAATCCACGTTTTAAATTCGATGAATATTGTAAAAACTATTCCTTTTTAGACTTCAGAAAATAAACAAAACACTTTCTCCTAAAATCGTCAATGAAAATTAGAAAATATCTGGCACCACCGATTGATTTGTTTTCCATCGGCCCACATAAATCTGAGTGAATCAGTTTATTTTTACTACGGGTTTTGCTTGATTTAAATGGTAATCGTGCATGTTTAATAAGCACACGTTTCGCAAGCTTGAATCATCGATATATCGTCTGCAAACTTTATTCCGGAAACCACACCATCTCGCATTTTACACAAATCTTTGTGATTTATATGCCCAAGCCGCTTATGCCAAACCATAGAGTTTTCTTGTTTCGTCGTCAACATACATTTTTCGACACCACCATCAATTTTGTAAATACCATCAATTGGCCTGCAATTTATCAAAGGACACATTTGATCATAATTGTATTTCCTTTCTCAACCATTTTCGATATTGATAGTAAATTCGCCGATAACTCAGGAACATGTAAAACTTCATCCACTTCAATATCAAAATTATTTACTTTGTGGTTCAACTTGCCTTTTCCATTTACCTTCATGGTTGAATTGTTTGCTGCTGTAATTTGATTTACTGTAGACGTGACACGATTTTTGATCAAATTTTCATTTGGTGTCATGTGTATTGACGCGCCGCTATCAATAAACCAGTCGCTTGATTTGTTCTTCATTCCATCATTTGATGTGAAAGCAAGAAATGCCTTCTTGGAATTTGGTTTCTTTTTGGCTGTTGGCTTAATTGTGTCATTCGAGTTTTTATTCGGACAATTGGCTGCCTTATGGCCTTTTTCATTGCACTTATTGCATTTGAAAGGGAAAAAACCTTGTTGTTGTTTCTTTTTTGTCTGAAAACAATTTTTGTTTTTACTCAGAAATGCACTTTGGTTCACAGCTCCACTATAATTTAAATCCAATAATTTTAACCGCAATTGATCCGGTGTCCACTCCATTTTACCACCAGCCAAACCCAGAGTGAATGAATTGAATTCTTCTGGTAAACCCGATAACATGATTCCAGTCAACCATTTGTCATCAACTGGGAAATCCAAATCCTCTAACTTGCTTTTTATATGCAATAGTTCGTCAATAAACGACTGCATCGAATCATGATTTTTCAGTCTAATTGATACAAATTTATGCAATAAACCAACACAATGTTGTGCTCCCTTGCCTTCACATGCTGCACGCAATGTATTCCATGCGACAATTGGTGTTTCACATTTCTTCACCAATGGACAGAGCGATTTTTCAACATTTAAAACTAAATATGACAAAGCCTGATCAAGTTTTTCCTCTTTGTCTTCAACAGCAATGCGATTTTCTTCGGTTGATGTATCATTCTTTACAATACAATTCTTCAACTTGTGCAATGCCAGGAAATGTTTCATAGCAAATGACCAGGAATCATAGTTTTCGCTACCTTTCAGCTTTTCCAAATTACCATCCAGCTTTGACATTCTGTATCCTTTGGCTTAAGAATTCAAGATCGATTTCACGATATACAGTTCACAAATGAATTATTTTATCCTTTTGCACAAATTTAAACTATAATTGATTATTTATTTAGCAGAGTGGCGCAGTGGAAGCGTGCTGGGCCCATAACCTGTTGAAATTATAAAACACGACTTTTATCTTTTATATATTTCTTTCGAATGAAAGTATTTTATTCACCACAAACAAATGTCAAAATAATAAAGCAGGGTTGCCTGTTATTACATCAGCATGAATTATCAGAGTTGTTGTTTTTTTTTTAACAATTATTTAGTTTGGTCCAATTTTAATTAATTTAATGATTTTTATGAAATTTTGATTTTTTTGAAAATGCACATTTTAAAAAAATGTAAATTTAAATTCGCATTTCGGACACACCCAAAGCCTGCTTCATTAGACAGAATATTTTGATTAAAAAGGCTAGTAAATGAGAAACTATAAAAATAGGTTTCGAACAATAAGGCCATAAGGATTACTTCTAAAGACCATAACTCGAAATAGCTTCATGGAAAATTTTCGAAAATCTCACGAACCATAGAGAAAATTTCAACGAATCCAACGCTATGCGATAAGTACTCGCGAATCTGCCATAAGGATTACTTCTAAAGACCATAACTCGAGATAGCGTCACGGAGAATTTTCGAAACTCTCAGGAACCGTAGAAAAAACTTCAACAAATTCAACGCTATGCAACAAGTTCTCGCGAATCACCCATAAGAATTACCTCTAAGCACTAAAGCTTTTGTTAACGTCATTGAATTTTTTCGAAACTCTCACTATCGGTCTTATCTCGATAAAGAGGAACTTCTTGATACAACATTTCTAACTATATTGAGATGGTGAGTTTTTCAATAAAGTCCTGTTTACACTGTGTTTTTCGATACTAATTAAAATATTTGTTTGCTTTTGAGATGGAAAAAATACAATTTTCGGTTTTTAAGGGTACGCAGCCAGCAGTCACGAAATATAAAAATGGTTTACATTTTTCAAAAAAATTCATAATAACGAGATATTTGATTTATTAAACCAATACATTCTCAGACGTAAAAAAATAGGACAATTTTTGGACAAACTACGCGCTCGTCGACAAATGCGTGAAGTTTGTCCTAAGTTTGTCCCAAATTTTGTTTTTGTAATTTTAGGACAAATTTAGGACAAACTTCACGCGAATGAAATTGTTTACTAATTGGATGTCAATATTAAGAACTAACACAGGTTATGTCTTAATCAATTATCTTGTAAGATTTGATTAAATCTTGCGAGTTTCCTAGGTGAGAGTGGTGAGACATTTTTTTTTAATAATTGATTTATTTAAACCATCATTGAAATAAAGGGTTATTACAAATCGTAAAACGTCAGTAAAACTAAAGATAACTTTAGCAAGTACATTTTCTGCAGTTTACTATCATGTATGTATGAATTTACAAGTCATCTTAAAGTCATTTTTGGGGTATTTTAAATTTAAAAAGGACTTTTAATAAAAGCGAGAGTAAAATAAGAAACTAGAGAAAAAAATTCTGACATATTTTACTTCATCAGGGTTTACTTTAATGTTTTTTTATTCAAAGTGAAAGTTGGGAAAATATATTTTAGACATAATTTAATTTTATTATTTCAACAATAAATATTTATTTCTTGTATGTTGTATCGTTGTCGTTAAAGATATGTAGACAACTTTTATTTAAAAGTTTTGTAACATTCGAGCTTGTAATTAAAAATTAATCAAGCGTTATACTAATGGGAAACAGTAAAAATGTGTACCACTAAAAAGCTGCTAAACATTTTTGGCGTACGATTACAGCTTTATTCTCTATAAGGTTCTGATTCGACACGGGGTACAATGGGCTTATAGGGAGTATACACTCTAAAATATTTTTACTACATTTAAACTAGGTTATTTTGTTTCCTGTTTTAAAAGCAGTAAAAATACATTGCCAAAATATTACTCTTATTTGAATGTAAATTTTTTTAGATAGAATTTGTGGAAGTGTTTCGAATTAATAGTAATTTTTCATAAAAGTCTAGTACGATTGCTATATAAGAAGAGTAAACAAGCCACTAAAAAATAGTAATTTTGTACTTAAGAAGTAAATTAGCTTTAAAGTAGAGTAAAATTTCGGTATAATTAGAGTAAACGAGCTACTATAAATGAGTAAATGTTTACTGAAGAAGTAAATTAGCAATAAAGTAGAGTAAAATTCCGATAGAAGTAGAGTAAACTGAAGAGGTAAATTAACTTTAGAGTAGAGCAATATTTCCACACAAATGGAATAAACGACCAACTAGAAATGAGTAGATTTTTACTGAAGAGGTAAATTTGCTTTGAAATAGAGTTATATTTCTATTCAATTAGAGTAAACTACCTACTAAAAATATGTACATATGTATACTTAAAGGGAAGTTAGCTTTAAATTAGTAGATTAAAATTCTTTCAAAAAATAAACAAAGTAGGTACGAGTATGTTGTTAAATCGAGTAAATTGATTTTCATTATCGATCTAAATTATTTGAGACAAGAATAATATTTAGAAGTTTCAATTAGATAATACAAGATAATATTCTTTGGAAAAAGTATATTTCTTTAAATTTTAGTAAATCTGGGGGCTATTTGTGAATTCGATTCGAACGTATTCGACTCTTCGAAGTATAGGATTCGTATTTGATTTAAATAAGAAATGAAACAATCTGCTTCAATTCAAATAAGATTCCAATACATCGAAGACTCGAATACTTTCGAATTGAATTGACAAATAGCCGCCCTGTTTCACAAACCAACATTTTTTAGTTTTCCTAAAATTCTAAACAGAAAAGAAAATTATGAAATTGACTTTTAAGGTATCTTCTTTACATGAAAATATTCGTTAATAATAAGATACATTCAAATAACTGAAAATGTACCTAAATATTTTTGTGCCTGAGTTCATGTATATAGGCTTAGGCATCCAATAATTTATTTTCATTTTTTTTAAACTATTTAAATCATAAACAAAAAGTTAAAGAATACAAAAAAAATATACGGCCCTTTATAAATGAAAAAATTTGTGTTTTTGTCCGCATCTTGAAAAAATTCAGTTCACATTTTAAAATTTATTAAATAATAATTAACTACCTAATTAATTTTTTCCCTAATGTTTTAATTAGAGAGTTAATTTTATTGACGTTGTGTATAGTATTTTTTTTACCCCTAACGTTTGGCGACTAGTGCTCCCAAAAGTAACGTGTAAAAAATTCTCAAGTTAGAGAACTATTCTTATGATACTGAATATTGAATATGTAAAAAATAAAAAACAATTACTGAAAACGAAGAGATCAAAATTTGACGTGTCTTCATACTTCTTCACCAAGCTTTTCTCAATAGACAAGTAAGATATATTTTTCTCTTCGGTTAAAGAACAATCTAGAAAAAATAAATAAATTTTAATGTTTTCATGTTAAAGTTGTGGAATGAGGTTATTTGATCTACACACTGAAAGAAAAACAATGGTTGGAGCCTAGTTGGGACCATGATAGTAGCTATTATTTTATTATTTATTCGGTATAAGCAAGTATACACTCCCCGACAATGAAATACGTTCACCAATTTTTTTTAGATTTTACTGAAATCAAACAATTATCGAAAAAATTTCTACAACGGTTATTTACATATTCGAATTGCTAAATGATTAGAGATATATATTGGTGTCCTTCTCTTTCGTAATCTCGTGTAACAACAGAAAATGGTTTTCGTGGTGCGTCAATGAAATACGTTCATTTAAGAATAATAACAAATAAAACTACTTTTGCATATTTTAGTAATGAATACTCTTGCCTTTATTTTTGATAATTTCCAAAATTCGTTTTGGTAATGACTTATACAACTTTTTGATATAATTCTTGTTAAGTTGGAGACTTGCTTGTTCTATTGCTATTTGTAACTCGTTCAATGAAAAATATTGCCTTCCTTGACCATAAACTGTTCTCGATAATTCTGCCCAACAATTTTCTATGATATTAAGATCCGGCGACTTTGCTGGCCATTCCATAATTTTGATTTTGTTTGCTTCAAACCAATTTTGTACATTTCTGGAACTATGCGCTGGTGCATTATCCTGTTGAAAAATCAATTTTTTTCGTCGAAGTTGTCGATAAAATGGTAAAAACTTATTGTTTAATAATTCTTTATATTTTTCACTAGTAAGCGATCCCGCAATAAATTCAAATTTCCATTTGCCGAATGAAGATATAATACCCCACACCATGATACCACCCCCACCTTGTTGCCGTCTTATTTGTGTTAGTTCAGGAGTTCTAATATCATGAAAATAATAATTATAACAATCCGGGCCATCGAGGCAAAACCGTTTTTCATCAGAGAATAAAACATTATTCCATTCATTTGTCCAGCTCATGTGTTTCTCAGCAAATACCATTCTGGCTTGAATGTTGCTTTTACTTAATGAAGGTTTACGCTGCATTTTTTGTCGTTTCAGGAATGTATTTTGTTTTAAAAATCGTTGTACGGTTCGTACCGATGATGTAACATTGGCTGAAGCTGCTATCTGACGCGCGGTTTTGCTGGAATTTCTAGCAATTCGAGTAATTTTACGTTTTTCTCGTTCAGTTAATGCGGATTTTCGACCTTTATAATTAGATTTTACTCCATAGTTGGGGTTTTTTACAATTTTGTTGATCACATCTAAGCTTCGATTGACTTCTGAAGCAATTTTTCTATTGCTAAGCCCATTTCTATGTAAAGCCAATACCGCCTGAACTTCATGACGCTCAACTTTTTTTCCACGACCCATTTCCTAAGATTGAATTAATGTTTGTTATTGCAGTTAATAGAAACGTTTTTAAAATACTTACTTGAAATTATAGTAGAACAACTTTTTAATAAAAAAGTAAATTTCAATAGTTAAAACAGCAAAATAATAATGAACGTATTCTTTTGTCGCGCTCTATTTGAAATATTTTTTGTCTGTTTCTGTTTTCCTTCCAATTTCGCTTTCAAATATAACATAATTATGCTACACATAATTATGTTTTGTTAAATTACCGTTTTTACACAGACAAAATATTTTTACAGTAGGCACTATCAAATACAGTGATAATTTAAAATGAACGTATTTCATTGTCGGGGAGTGTATATTAGAGTGTAGCTATAGAGGTAGAGTGTTTATTATTTTATATAGTAAACTTTGGTGCAAGGCTTTATTTTATTTATACTGTCATCTCACGTATCAAGTTAATCTTCACACTTTAAGTTGTGACATGTATTATATAATCTTCTATGCATGTTCTCATCAAGGCGCATAACCACTATGTGGGCCACCAATGCATTTTCCCTTATTTAGTCTTAATTCAAATCAAATGAAACCAGATGGTTTACGCGTTTTTGAAGTGCTTGGGTGCTCGTTCTAGTTAAGTGAGCCATGTGGGCAATCAAATGGAACCTCATTATGCCATTATTTTATTTGTATAATTATGAAGTGTAGGCGTCATGTATTTATTTTATAGATTTAGAAAAGCCCCATCCCATTTATTAATAAAATAACCGATACCTCAAATAAAGTCATACATTAAAATAACCATTATGACTACCTGGAAGGTTTTTTTTTGGATTGTCTATCAACCATCTGGTTGGATGTACTACCATTGTTTTATATTCAGTGATGTGATTATTGTGGAAAACCAAAATTTACTTATAAACAGTGGCGATCCTAGGAGTTTTTCTTGGAATTACCTTTATGATGTCTTCTAAAATGATACCAAACTGAAAGAAAAATCTAATTTAGTTAAATTTTTTAATTTTTAGATTTCGGCTTACCTCAAAATTTTTCTGAATGTAACGTATTCTTTAAAATATTTAAACAGGTTTTTAAAAATATCTTCATCAGATTCGGAACATTTTAACAGCGACGCTAGATAGTTTTTATCTAAATTGAATTTTACTTTGCAATTTGTGCATCAATTTCCATTAGTTGCTGAAAATGAAGATATAAATAATCATCTTCCGAAAATTATCTTCGGAATTTTCATTTCTTATGATTTCAAGATATGTGACTTCTTCGGAATTTGCATTTCCTAAAATTTCGCTCTGAACAATGTCCAAAAGGGCAAGTAATTGTTGTGTTAGATAAATGATTTAGAGAATGAGCTTTAATTTCTTAAAAAGATAATGTCCTAAATTCCCAGCATAACGCTTTACATACAAAATAAACAGAATTATCAGGATCTTCACTGCTGAGATTTCTAAAAAAATGCGTTTTATATGCTGTATATTGATTAAATATTTTTCTAGTCGACTGTATAAGGCAGCAAAAAGTAGATTTATTTTTTCTTCAATGAAAACACACGTGCTTATTAAATTTTTTAATAGTGTTTGCACTAAAACTACAAATATTGCACATAAACATTATTATTAAATTTTTTTTTAAATTTTACTATAAAACACTTTTTCAACGCACTTTACTTACAAATTAATATTGCGATAAATAACTGTTTTTTATAAAAGCAGGCTAAATTACGTCTGGATTGTCAGAAACAACACCACGTTGAAGAAGATGTTCGAATGAGAGAATGCGCATAAATAATATGTACGTACTCGTACATGCGTAAATAATCTTTTTTATTTGGCTCTATCCCGAGAGTAAAATTACTCTATACTAATAGTATTTTCCTTTACTTAACAAGCAAAATTACTCTAACATAGATATTAATATGTTTATCGAGTAATTTTGATTCCAGTTGTAGTAATAATATTAAATTACCTCCGTGTAAGAGTAAAAATGAGGCAACTCCTAAATTCGAGGAGTTTTAATACACGATGAGTAAAATACATTCAAAAACAGAGTAAAATTAGTTTAATAAAATAAGTAATATTACTCGTTAGAACATCCCCGCCCCGATTTACAGTATAGTGCGGCTTTATACATAGAAAAAATAAATCTGCGGTAAAACAGTAAGACAAGACAAGACCATCACATCATTCATTTATGAAACATTTTCAGATTATGTAAAAGAGATAAGTGAATATTTTTATTGAATTCATATCTAAATTTTCTTAAAAGATGCGATTCCAAGGTCAATTTCGGTATTAAAATATTTTAAGCATCAATTTATCAATGTATACAAAATATTATATTTGATATATAGATTACTTCTAACCTTAAAATATTTATGTCACACCACTCACACTGTATAAATGATCGATATTTTAAAATAAGTCATTTATCATATAAAACGCGCGTGATCTTCTTCGTTTACATGAATATCTTTAAACATAAAAAGGTATACATCTTCTAAATTAAAAATTCTTCTTTATCGTATTTATGACAATTCAATTAATTTTTAATTTTTTTATTTTTATAATCACACCGATTATATCGCGCCGACTTAAACAAGAACAACACAGAATGAAATGTGCTTATCCATTTTATTCAAAACAAGTTTATTATAAAATGTAAAAGATTTTATATATTTCGTCACAGAAGAGTGCATCATCATAATCATCATGATGTCTTGTTATTTAATAATGATAAAGCTCTCTCAGCATCATCATCTAGTGCAATATATACATTGGCCAAATGATATAGATGGAATATCGTTTTTTTTTGTTTTTTTGTTTTTTTTTTTTTTTTTTTTTACTGTCTTAAACGTATATTCTTAATATATAAGAAGAACAAAAAAATAAACATTGAGGCAAAAAAAAAAAAAGTCAAATAACACGATAAAAATGGTATGTATAAAGAAAATGAATACGACATTTTATAGAGTCGTGTATCGATCAATCAATTTATAACTTTTTATTTATATAAGTTTTTTATTTAAACATTTTAAAACTGTCGCATTATTATTCTAAAGATTCTTTCTTAAATTTAACTTTTTTTAACAAAATAATTGAGGAATCAAATGATGATGATGTTTGAGTGAATGAGAAAGCAGGTGTATTTTGGGATAAATGTTTGTGCTTTTTGTTGATCTAGTTAACATTTCTCGCTGTAAAAAGCTTTTACAATTTTGGGGTAAAATTTTGGCCTGCAAATATTAATTTTATGTCCTAATTAAAGCAATTTTTACACAATATACAATGAAATTGTGCCGAAAACTAATTTGCATTTGATCAATAAAAAAAATAAAAAAATGTTGCAACAGAAACCAGTAGTAATATAAATTTTAATTCATCCCGTGCAACATACTAATAAAACAATTTAAAGAATGAAATAAAGAAGTACGAGATAAATAAGAAATAAAAAGAAAATTAAATTTATTTTAGCCAAACAGAAACATAGAATTGATTAGTGTACTTTGATGATGATTCTTAAATTTCCCATATGCAAGACTAAAACAGAGGAAGTATAATTTAATCCGTTTACCATATTTAAGTCGTTGTATTATACGAATAAAGTTGCATGTTGGAAATTTTCGAGAACTTATATGTATTAAGTCATTTAAAAAAAAAAACTGTACTTATATGCTTTTCGTATAACTTTAGGCGACCGGTGTAACTACATAAATCAAAGTATTTTTACGCGAATAAAATATTATGTAACAATAACAACTAAGTGATACATTTTGACGAAATTATTGCTTTACAGATACTAACTAAGTAGGTACCATACTTTAAAGCCAATCAATTAAACCATATGCTTTTTAGATAAGACCGGACAAGGCAAGTAAACTTTCGTGTTTCTCGATAAATTTTACAAGGTTGAATATCTCGTCATTCGCGATTTAAATTGAATTTACTTTATTATTGTTATGGGAAGAATATTTTTAATAAACGAAGCTTACGACCAATGTATATATGTATATATATTTCCAATATATAAAAATTGCACGCAAAACATATCATATCAATTATTTTGGCATTTGATGTTTCACAAACAGGGCTAAAAAAAGACCTAAACTGTCTCATAATGATAAATTAAATAAAAAAAAAAAATAAATAAATAAAAATATTGTTTCTTGTGTACTTTTGAAGAAAGAACGTGAGTTTCCTCTCCATTTATATATTCATATGCAAGCATTTTACTGTATAGCATTTTTCCGTTTTTATATTTATTCTTATTCTGTAGTAATTTAATTTTTATCTTTTGAAAAGTCTTAAATACTGACATACAGATAAACATATTTAAAATTAATGCACGTTAAAAAGAAAATGATCGAACTAAAAAATAAAATAAAATTAAAACATAAGAAATCTAACAATTCAATTAGTCTCTTATCTATCGATGTGATTTGAACTTTGAATTCCAGTTTGTTTTCTTATTTTTTCCATATACATATACATAATTTACTTTGAATTGATGTTCTGTGGTTGTTTTGCATTTCTATTGTGTTTATGATTCATATCTTGGTTTATTTAATTATATTATTAATACCAAATATGGCCACAAACTTTACTAATACATTGCTTGTAACCTGTCACGAGACACATAACTATTGTAGGTCCCTTGAACGAAACCGCACATACCGTTATAATGCACCATTCAATTTATTTAAAGTGTTAGCGCATCAACATGAGTTCACATTATTTTGTTTCATGAGAATTTTTGTAAAATACAGAATCTATTGAACTTCCTTTAAACTATGCTATAGATAACTAACATCAAAATTGTATAATGTCAATTTATACTCATTATGCATAATACAATTAAAATTAAATGTAAGTAACGATTTTTATGTGAAATAATTTACAATAAATTCGAGTACATGAACAATTTGAATATTGATCGTTAACTAACAAAAAAAAAAAAAAACAAAAAAAAGTAAAATTAAATTTATTATCCAATTTATCTAAAATGATTGGTTTTTGTGATGTTGTGTAATTTCGTTATAAAGACATTATAAAATTTGATTCATATCCAATTAGTGTATGAGATTATTAATGAGTATTGTATTAGATCGCGCATGAAGATTTTTATCTCACTTTATCTTACAAAAAAAAAAAAAATGAAAACGAATAAAATAGACATTTATAAAGTGTCATTTGAACTCATGTAGACATAGTTACTGTATTGACACTTTATTTAAATGGGCATAATAAAAAGTGAATGCACAATGGATGTAAGTTGTATTTATGAGAAAGTAGAGTAAAGTCACAAGTGTTTGTTATTCAAAGTTATTATTCAAAAGTGTAAGATTTATACTGTTTTGAAATTGTTATATTTTCATTTTAAAGTTTTGTAATAATTTGCACAATAAATCAAGTAAAATTGCTTTTACTTTCATGCGCTTTATTTTAAAACATGATGATATTATTCAGTACAAAACTTCATCCTTTCGTAAATAGTGGTTTGGTTACGTAATCCTGCATTCCAAAATGACGCTTACAAAATCCCGTGTTCCAGAATCCCGTGTTCCAGAATCCCGTATTCTATCACTATACATTGGGTTGGTATCGTTATCCGAAATAAAAAAATCTCAAAAGAACAAAACATAGAAAATCAAGTTTTTTAAATATACATTTTTCTTGAAATATTATTTTAATTCATTTTATACCTTTGCTCATTTTACCCCCGCTTTGTGATTTATTTAGATTCTAACATTCATAGAAATTGAACCATTTTGAAAAAACATTTTCTTTTTTATAATTATTCACATACTAAAATAGAGAACTCCCCAAAGTCACTGGACTTATTGGACCCTTTGCGCAAGAAAGGCAGGAAAACGTCAGAAAAATTTCATAAATATTTGAATTTATAATAATATTTACATACGTTTGTATTTCACGTACTAAAATAAAAAACAACCCAAAGCCGATTACATAAAATTATGTAGCTTCCGTTTGTTTTCATTTTGTAGTTAACAAAAATTTAATATGGCCTTCCTTTTTAATGGAGCACATTGTCGGATTTTTATTTTCGGGAATATGACGGTATCCCCTATCAAAGTGCATCCCAAGATAAAATAAGCATTTATTAAATGTCTATAAAATTAGGGGTTTTCCTTAAAAGTTTTTATTTTCTATGATAAAGGAAATTGCTTCGTCAACCTTTCAGACACAGACAAAACTAACTGTATCGCTCGTATCGCTTCTACTGATAGTTCTACCAGAAATGTTTTATGTTGGGTTGTGGTTAGCTTAATTCGTTGCAGATTTTTGTTAAATTGGTTAATGCCTCATCAACACACAGATGTACCACAAATGTTTCAAGTGGTTATATTTTATTTTATATTTTTTAACTATAGTTCTGATACTAGTGAACATTAAATAAAATAGAGGAGAATAAATTTAACTCTACCTTTAACAACAAGTTATTTATTCTCACTAACTAAATAGATCCCACCCGAGGTAATCTATTAGTTATTATGTAAATCAATACTATCTTATTATTATTATTGATGGGCCATGTAGGCGATAAGCCACTTCGCACTGCGACCTAAAACATTTGTGCTGGACCCTGCTTAATTACCCGTCCAGTCAATATTCAGGTTCTTAATGAACCCGATAATTCTGCCAGCCGGTACGTGATACATACTATCTGGGTTTATTGCTCTCCCTCCTAGATGTTTATTACAGCATGTAGTTCCGCTAGAAAGACGGTAGCATTGGAACTCAAGGAGTTCGAGAGGGCTGTCCCACTCCCGTATATTCCTACCCCTGCTCCGTCTTCCGTTTGATTTTACTCTTACGAGTTGCTAGGAATTACAAATCGCCTGTAGGTCACCCAGCTTTACTACAGGAAGGCTAAATAAAACTGGAGGGTGCCTGGTATCCAGAGTCCGCATATTTTGGACTGATTACCCTATCAGCCATTCATCCATCAGCATATGCTGTTCCACCTTAGATTAGGGTTTTTTGTCAAGGTTTTTTCCTTTAGCGCGGTACTTTAGCCTGTGCCAAATAGCCAAAAATGTGCCAAATGGCCTTAGTTACCAGTGGTTGCCACAAGGAGGCAGCACGTACACTTGCGAATTGTGAACAGGTCCCCTTACACAATTGTATGCCTGACGCAGCTGCCTAATACATGACCAGAACAGCTTACGTGATGCGCACCCTACTGGAAGGTTATGGAGCTGGTAGATTAATCTACTCAACTTTGCCCCCCCCCCTCCAATAGACGCCAAACCACCAAGACTATCTTAATAGTCTAGAATTATACAAGGTCCTTCGAGCTGGATATGAACCGGCAACCTATCGATCTTTTAATAGGTGCCGACTTATTTGGATAAATGATGTGTTGGAAGGTGAAAAAAGAGATCCGCGTCATAAGTATATTGCGTAAAGAACAGAGTTAGGATGGATAATTTCTGGTCGTCACATTAGCGTACATAGCCAAGCAATTAAAACGCTTTTGGGAATCCTAAGAACTGCATCCTCGTTCAAAACAATTTCTACGTGGATGAACTTCTATCAGGAGCCAACACAATAGCAAAGACAGTAGTTACGCAACAGGAATTCCTAAACCTTCTCTTCGGTGGAGGTTTCAACCTCAGGAAATGGTCCAGCAACGAAAAGGCAATATTGGAATAACTTCTCGAAAATCTGAAATAAACTGGGACTTCACACAATAGAATTTAATGGTACAATAAAAATACTTGTGCTCCTCTGGAATTCTTCAACAGACACATTTCAATTTAAAGTATCTTTGCCAGAAGATAAAACAACAATATCCAAACGAATTTTTCGACCCGCTATAGTATGGTTAGCACTAGTGGTGATCAAGGTGAAAATTCTTCTTCAAGATTTATGGGATTCTAGAGTAGAGTAAATTAGAATAAGGCGTTAAAATTGAATTACATGGTTTCTGTGATGCCTCTAATCAAGCATATGCTGCAGTGGTATACAGTAAAACAAACAATGAAATTGCGTTAATTGCTACCAAAAAAAAAAAGGTTGCATAGTTACACCAAACAATATCGCTACCAAGTTAGAGTTGAATGCCGCATTGCTACTTTCTAAATTGCTAAAAAATGAGGTACATGCATTGAACATCAACAACATTTTGCTGGAGCGATTCCACAGATGTTTTAGGCTATATAAGAGGGAAGCCAGAACATCATCAAATTATGTGGCCAATAGAATAACAGAGATATAATATAACACCAAACAAATCCTGCTGACTGTTCTTCTCGAGGGTTAAACCCAGTTCAATTATTAAGTGTCATAATTTCCATCTATAGCAAAATCAAAAACTAGAAGCATCTCCCATTTTAAGCCAGAAGAACTGAACATGTCGCTAAGGGCAATAATTAGAGCTGCACAGCGTTAAGCTTTTGAACCAGAGTTAAAGAAATTAAAATCAAATCAAACTTACCAAGGAGCAGTACAGTTATAACACTAGCTCCATTTCTAGACGAAAATGACTTGCTAAGGACTGTAATTTTAAACGAGGATATTGATAAATCAGCGCATTTATACCCTCTTTCGTATTTTTAAACGAAGATAAATCCACTGAATCAAACCTGGATTAAAATTGGATCCACCGATTTATACCTCGATATCGATCGCTAAAACAGTGGATACGGCTTTTTTTGAAAATTGGGAAATATAAAACATCATTTACGATCTGTCAAATTACATATACAAAACTAAATATTTGTAGATAATGAATTGCAAATTTAAATTTAAATAAGTTTTTGAAAATTTAAGTTAAAAATGGAAAATATACTATATCTAATGGGTCTTCGTCTTCGTCATCAGAATCTGGTGAATCACATTACGAGATAATGTTGTCGATACGATCTAAATATCTTAAAGTATTTCACGATAGAAAAGACGTAGAGTTTTACAATAAGGAATAGTTTCGGCGCCGATCCCAGTTTTCTAAAGAAGGGATTCGTTATTTGACCAACACCCCCCGACAAGATCTGGAACCTTTGGACGCATATTATCGCTTATGATATCGTATATTACGTGCACCACTCGCTTTCTATTTTATTTATTTCTTGTACAGGAATGCCACAAATCACGATATTTACTAAAGACTAACTCCAACAGACTCAAACTAGCTAGCCCCGAATTCGAGATTATGTAGTTGTTTTTTCAGTCTATGTCACAACACGATTTAAATGCTTTTATATGCTTGTTGCGTTTCGTACATAACATGATTATCGTAATTTAAAATTTGAAACTCGATGAATATGAAATTCAAGAAAAGACGGAAAACTTTAGGGAGAAAGAATTATTTTATGTCATTTTCGATTGAGCCGAAAAAAGCATTCTGAAGGTGAAAAATTTGCTTTTTTTGCTTTTAGTTTGTTCAATTGAAGAAAAAACCTTGTTCTGAGGGCCAAATATTTTTGCTCGAGAGCACTTTTTAGAAATCTCGAGTTTTTTGTAGATTTACCTTTCTTTTACATAAATATGTTTGTAGCAGTGGCGTAACTAGGTACCCGCAGCGCCCGCAGGTGCGGGGGCCCACGAGATTTATCGAGCGTTTCAATATTAATTCAAAGTCAAGATTAGATTGATTGTAGTTCAGATTAAAGAAGCCCACAATTTCAAATTTACAAAACGAATTTTTTAAGATAAGGTGGTCGTCTAATTTTTAGAGAAAGAAGAAATAATTCGTGTTGCAATAATTTCTTTTCGATTGCTGAAGGTGAAAAGTTCCGACTAGAACCATATGACTCCATAGAAATAAAAATGCCTTTAGATTCTGACAGATATCTAGATTTAGAAGATAATTTGCTAAACTCATTTGAAATCAAAGCTTTCGCCATCAGGGGATAACGATTTTAGTGTTTGGGTTAGTTTATTTGTAAAATATGTTTTGTACTCCAAGTTTAACCTTTGGCACTTCAAATTTAACCTTTTATAAATCAAATTAAGAATTTAGCAAAACAAATTGAAACTTTTACAAATCAAGTTTTGATTAGAAAATATTGAATTTGATTTGTAAAAGTAAGCAATACTGCTAAGCAGATTGCGATGTACCATTTTGATGTTCATAAAAATTAAGAAGAAATTGTTGAAACTTACTTATTAGAAAAATATCTAACCGCGACTGAAAACTATTACATGTTTCCTACATTAGGAGTGGTTTTGTCTTTAGAAAGGGAATTAACAGATACTTGAGCCAAACCAGTCAGTCTCTATAGTCAATTAGCATTGCAATTTTGTAATTAGTGCTGGTGTTCGTTTTTGGTTGTTTTCGGCGGGGTTCTCGCGATTTTGGAAATTTCCGTCGCTTCCCGATTTCATACCTTTCATACCGGAAGAGCAGAAAGCCTTCAATTTTTTAAAATTTCACCAGATTATTGGAGTTTAGCATGGGAATGAAATTTTGATGTTCGAGGCTTAGTTGGTGATTCTTTGTTTCGAAACTGTCAGGTTATTCGAGATGTTTTGACATTATTCGAGTGTGGTTCGATGTTACTCAAGAATCTTAGAGTCTATTCTAAGAATATGTTTCTTCGATATTTAATAAATTATCCGATACTTTTTGAGGGTTCCATTCTTATTGCATGTCGTTTTGTCGAGCTTAGCCATAACTTGATTAGTAGCATTTTGGTTAGTAGTATTAGTAACATTAAGTTATAGTTACATGAATTTTCGGAATATTTCGAAATTTTCGTGGACATTCTAAATTTTGACAGGCTTTCCGAAATTATTCACTAATATCCAGATTTTTCGGTATTATTGAAATTGTTCGAGATCAATCGAGATTCACAAAATAAAGAGATTATTCCAATTTTTCTGTGATTGTTCTAGGTTTAATCGAGATTGTTAATGATTTTCAAATTTATTCGAATTATGTATGACAATGTTCTGAGATTAGCTCTGAGTTTGAGGACTGGCAGAATTACACATATATATAAATCTGAATCGCAATATTTAATAATTTTTCGAGATTAAGTATGCCAAAATTTCGATATTTCTCCCTAGGCGAGGATCTTTTTTCGTTTTACATACTTACGGATAATTCGATATTTGCGAACTTTCAGGAATATTCAAGATATGTACATACTTTGAAAATTTGACATTTTTGATATCATTTCGATATTCTTGATATTTTTAAATTATATTCGAAATTTGTGATGCTTCATCGATGTATTCAGTTGCTGGATGTTTGCAATTTTCTAGCTTCTTATATTTTGACAGATAACCCACAAACATAAAAGAGCAATGAGTTGTTCTTGTTCGATTGACGCCGAAATTGAAATTACTTTTCCATAGAGGGGAAAATAATCAATCGAAAACGACATTAGGAAACAAACAAAAAAAATGCCTAATATACCAGCAAGCAGTTATTAATTCGAAAATTGATTTCGAAAATCGCCGGTTTTAGCTTCGTTCAAAATTACGACACAAAAAATTCACGGATCTATTTACGTTTAAAATTACCAAAAGTTCCCTCGGCTAAATCAGTGGATTTTCGAAAACTGTGGATTTATCCGTCGATGTATCCTTGTTTAAAAATACGAGCCTAAGAGTCGGGGGAGACTAACCAATTTTAATCAAGATTGATCATCATAGAAGCTCATTTAAAAACACTGCATGGCGGCAATCAAGCAACATTATCACATCCGAGAGCGCAGTATTCTATAATAAATGAATAAATTTAAGCACTGGAAAAATTGATTTTAGTAATAACAGTTTCCAGTCTGAAATATTTCGAAATGCTCCGGTTGATGGATGGAATCTCCTATGTATCCCATTCTATGTTTAATTGTTTTGTCAACTTTTTACAATTCATTAATTTTAATTTTAAAACACAAATAATTGTAATAAATAATTAATAGGGCAGTGGTACAGCGGCATTTTAAGGGAATTTAGCAATAAGCTCTTCTTCTTGACGTTTTTGTACAATTAAACAGAGTTACATGCAACTCATCTCATTGGAAAGTAATTTTTTGACGCACTGATCATTGCAATCTCGAAATCGGTCATCGTATCATCAGTTACTTTGGTTTTAGTTCAATGTTATTATAGCAAGCCATAAGCAGGATTTAATAAAAAACTTCACTGTAACATTATTGACAAATAGTAAAATCTCCTATTCGCCCATGAATTATATGCTAGGAATATTAATATTAATGCTGTGTGCCTCAAAAGACTTTTCGAACTAAACTTTTATAAGACCCAGTAATTCATGCAATATTTCAATAGATGTCACTAGGTTAAAAGTATTCAATTCTGCCTTATATTAAACTAAACTTTTTAAATGTCATTCAAATTTCATAAACAACTCAAAATATTGTAAAATTAAAAATTTAACCTTGTTCATTGTAAACGATGAAGCATTATGGAAAATCCATTTGGACTAAAGAAAAGAGCGATGGTGGGCGATTTTTAAAATCACTGGAATTGAAAATTATAAATTGCGATAACCGCCTGTTGTGTAATGCACAATATTTGCATTATTAAGAGTTTTGAGTTGAAACCGTTTGGAGTAGCCTTAGATGAATTCTTCTATAATTTTGATAATGATTGACATAGATTAACGAATCTTCCTATAGAAATAAATGTAATATAATAAAACAATATGAATTCAGTCTATAATTTAAAAGTAATTCTTAAAATAATCCAACCACTCATCTTCGTTTGAACTAGAAAGTTCCATCAAACTGGACATATATGTACTTTATAAACAGTTTGGTGGCTCTTTTTAGTAGCTTCATATTTTTGTCTGTTGTTTATTTTATACAGTTTGGTAATTTATTTTTAATCAATTTTTCTTTTACATTCCATTACATTTACATACTGCGCATACTACGTGTTTTAAACTGTACGTCACACAAATTGGAAAGTCGTTGAAAAGTATCCTCGTAAATTGACTTTTCACCTAGTATCTATGAGGAAGTATAGCGGAAGCTTCAAAATTTGAAAAGATTAGTTTGAAAAGTCTTCTGATGCACACATCATTAGATGCTTTTGGTTGTACCCATTAGAATAATTCTATTTTTACCGAAGGCCTTCTCCGATAACACAAATAAATCACCTAAAATTTATTTATTACTATATGTGACAACTTTCAAGTTAGATGATTTTATTTCAAGATGCATAAAATGAGTTGGAATTGCCTTGGCGTCCAAAGAAGTGGGTTGCTTTATAGTATTCCTCCTTACGGATTTCATTTTTTTTCAGTGCTCTATTTTTGGGAGATAAATCCTACAAATAGATATGTGGTCGTGTTTAGTCACACGCCAGCTGTTTAATGTAATTCTTGGTTTTTGATACCTTGATACGATTAGCGGTAGATTCTTGATTGTGATCTTGTGAAAATTTTAAAATTTTTTGTTTACCGCAATCTAACTTATGCTGTGTGCCTCAGCAGACTTTTCAAACTAAACTTTTCAAATTTTGAAGCTTGCGCTATTTCCTCATAGATGCTTGGTGAAAAGGTATGTAGTGTTTTTTTATTCGCTCCGGATAGCTACTATCGAGAGCCGTCATTTTTATACGCCTAAATTTAAATTTGACGCGCTATTTATTGGTAAACTAAACTTATTTAACATCAAACTACCATTTTTAATTCAATTGTTTAGCGAAAACTTGATATAAAAAATATTTGGCTCTACCTATTTATACGGAGCGCTATCCGGAAAGCATGTGAAGTTATCCCAGTTTTTCATCCCAGAAAAAATAAAAAATGTTCATCAGGTAACACTGTCTCATCCCGTCCCAGTTTTTTTCTATACATATTAGAAATGTAAATAAAAAATAAAATGATGATTACATTTTTTCATCCCATCCCAGCTTTTTCTACATAGTGTATTTCGAATATAAAATATTCAATATAAACTAATCAAAATTTTAAATTCTTTATTACCGAACTCATAAAAACTTAGTAGGCCGGAAATGATTCTTTATATTTTGAGTTGGTAATAGTATAGACTAACTTTGGTGAAAATCTTAGATCAGCCGTATGGGTGCAATTTTCACAATCGGCCAACTTCCAATCGAGTTCATATAAAATAATCAAAATTTTAAATTCTTTGTTACCGATCTCATAAGAACTTAGTAGGCCGGAAATGATTCTTTATATTTTGAGTTGGTAATAGTATAGACTAACTTTGGTGAAAATCTTAGATCAGCCGTATGGGTGCAATTTCCACAATCGGCCAACTTCCAAATGGGTTCATATAAAATAATCAAAATTTTAAATTCTTTATTACCAAACTCATAAGAACTTAGTAGGCCGGAAATGATTCTTTATATTTTGAGTTGGTAATAGTATAGACTAACTTTGGTGAAAATCTTAGATCAGCCGTATGGGTGCAATTTCCACAATCGGCCAACTTCCAAATGAGTTCATATAAAATAATCAAAATTTTAAATTCTTTATTACCGATCTCATAAGAACTTAGTAGGCCGGAAATGATTCTTTATATTTTGAGTTGGTAATAGTATATACTAGTTTTGGTGAAAATCTTAGATCAGCCGTATGGGTGCAATTTTCACAATCGGCCAACTTCCAAATGAGTTCATATAAAATAATCAAAATTTTAAATTCTTTATTACCGATCTCATAAGAACTTAGTAGGCCGGAAATGATTCTTTATATTTTGAGTTGGTAATAGTATATACTAGTTTTGGTGAAAATCTTAGATCAGCCGTATGGGTGCAATTTTCACAATCGGCCAACTTCCAATCGAGTTCATATAAAATAATCAAAATTTTAAATTCTTTATTACCGATCTCATAAGAACTTAGTAGGCCGGAAATGATTCTTTATATTTTGAGTTGGTAATAGTATAGACTAACTTTGGTGAAAATCTTAGATCAGCCGTATGGGTGCAATTTCCACAATCGGCCAACTTCCAAATGGGTACATATAAAATAATCAAAATTTAAAATTCTTTATTACCAAACTCATAAGAACTTAGTAGGCCGGAAATGATTCTTTATATTTTGAGTTGGTAATAGTATAGACTAACTTTGGTGAAAATCTTAGATCAGCCGTATGGGTGCAATTTCCACAATCGGCCAACTTCCAAATGGGTTCATATAAAATAATCAAAATTTTAAATTCTTTATTACCGATCTCATAAGAACTTAGTAGGCCGGAAATGATTCTTTATATTTTGAGTTGGTAATAGTATATACTAGTTTTGGTGAAAATCTTAGATCAGCCGTATGGGTGCAATTTTCACAATCGGCCAACTTCCAAATGAGTTCATATAAAATAATCAAAATTTTTAATTCTTTATTACCGATCTCATAAGAACTTAGTAGGCCGGAAATGATTCTTTATATTTTGAGTTGGTAATAGTATAGACTAACTTTGGTGAAAATCTTAACTCAGCCGTATGGGTGCAATTTTCACAATCGGCCAACTTCCAATCGAGTTCATATAAAATAATCAAAATTTTAAATTCTTTATTACCGAACTCATAAGAACTTAGTAGGCCGGAAATGATTCTTTATATTTTGAGTTGGCAATAGTATAGACTAACTTTGGTGAAAATCTTAGATCAGCCGTATGGGTGCAATTTTCACAATCGGCCAACTTCCAAATGAGTTCATATAAAATAATCAAAATTTTAAATTCTTTATTACCGAACTCATAAGAACTTAGAAGCCGGAAATGATTCTTTATATTTTGAGTTGGTAATAGTATAGACTAACTTTGGTGAAAATCTTAACTCAGCCGTATGGGTGCAATTTTCACAATCGGCCAACTTCCAATCGAGTTCATATAAAATAATCAAAATTTTAAATTCTTTATTACCGAACTCATAAGAACTTAGTAGGCCGGAAATGATTCTTTATATTTTGAGTTGGTAATAGTTTAGACTAACTTTGGTGAAAATCTTAGATCAGCCGTATGGGTGCAATTTTCACAATGGGCCAACTTCCAAATGAGTTCATATAAAATAATCAAAATTTTAAATTCTTTATTACCGAACTCATAAGAACTTAGTAGGCCGGAAATGATTCTTTATATTTTGAGTTGGTAATAGTATAGACTAACTTTGGTGAAAATCTTAACTCAGCCGTATGGGTGCAATTTTCACAATCGGCCAACTTCCAATCGAGTTCATATAAAATAATCAAAATTTTAAATTCTTTATTACCGAACTCATAAGAACTTAGTAGGCCGGAAATGATTCTTTATATTTTGAGTTGGTAATAGTATATACTAACTTTGGTGAAAATCTTAGATCAGCCGTATGGGTGCAATTTCCACAATCGGCCAACTTCCAATCGAGTTCATATAAAATAATCAAAATTTTAAATTCTTTATTACCGAACTCATAAGAACTTAGTAGGCTGGAAATGATTCTTTATATTTTGAGTTGGTAATAGTATAGACTAACTTTGGTGAAAATCTTAGATCAGCCGTATGGGTGCAATTTCCACAATCGGCCAACTTCCAAATGGGTTCATATAAAATAATCAAAATTTTAAATTCTTTATTACCGATCTCATAAGAACTTAGTAGGCCGGAAATGATTCTTTATATTTTGAGTTGGTAATAGTATATACTAGTTTTGGTGAAAATCTTAGATCAGCCGTATGGGTGCAATTTTCACAATCGGCCAACTTCCAAATGAGTTCATATAAAATAATCAAAATTTTTAATTCTTTATTACCGATCTCATAAGAACTTAGTAGGCCGGAAATGATTCTTTATATTTTGAGTTGGTAATAGTATAGACTAACTTTGGTGAAAATCTTAACTCAGCCGTATGGGTGCAATTTTCACAATCGGCCAACTTCCAATCGAGTTCATATAAAATAATCAAAATTTTAAATTCTTTATTACCGAACTCATAAGAACTTAGTAGGCCGGAAATGATTCTTTATATTTTGAGTTGGCAATAGTATAGACTAACTTTGGTGAAAATCTTAGATCAGCCGTATGGGTGCAATTTTCACAATCGGCCAACTTCCAAATGAGTTCATATAAAATAATCAAAATTTTAAATTCTTTATTACCGATCTCATAAGAACTTAGTAGGCCGGAAATGATTCTTTATATTTTGAGTTGGTAATAGTATAGACTAACTTTGGTGAAAATCTTAGATCAGCCGTATGGGTGCAATTTCCACAATCGGCCAACTTCCAATCGAGTTCATATAAAATAATCAAAATTTTAAATTCTTTATTACCGAACTCATAAGAACTTAGTAGGCCGGAAATGATTCTTTATATTTTGAGTTGGTAATAGTATAGACTAACTTTGGTGAAAATCTTAGATCAGCCGTATGGGTGCAATTTCCACAATCGGCCAACTTCCAAATGAGTTCATATAAAATAATCAAAATTTTAAATTCTTTATTACCGATCTCATAAGAACTTAGTAGGCCGGAAATGATTCTTTATATTTTGAGTTGGTAATAGTATATACTAACTTTGGTGAAAATCTTAGATCAGCCGTATGGATGCAATTTCCACAATCGGCCAACTTCCAAATGAGTTCATATAAAATAATCAAAATTTTAAATTCTTTATTACCGATCTCATAAGAACTTAGTAGGCCGGAAATGATTCTTTATATTTTGAGTTGGTAATAGTATAGACTAACTTTGGTGAAAATCTTAGATCAGCCGTATGGGTGCAATTTCCACAATCGGCCAACTTCCAATCGAGTTCATATAAAATAATCAAAATTTTAAATTCTTTATTACCGAACTCATAAGAACTTAGTAGGCCGGAAATGATTCTTTATATTTTGAGTTGGTAATAGTATAGACTAACTTTGGTGAAAATCTTAGATCAGCCAAAAATGCACCCATACGGCTGATCTAAGATTTTCACCAAAGTTAGTCTATACTATTACCAACTCAAAATATAAAGAATCATTTCCGGCCTACTAAGTTCTTATGAGTTCGGTAATAAAGAATTTAAAATTTTGATTATTTTATATGAACTCATTTGGAAGTTGGCCGATTGTGGAAATTGCACCCATACGGCTGAGTTAAGATTTTCACCAAAGTTAGTCTATACTATTACCAACTCAAAATATAAAGAATCATTTCCGGCCTACTAAGTTCTTATGAGTTCGGTAATAAAGAATTTAAAATTTTGATTATTTTATATGAACTCATTTGGAAGTTGGCCGATTGTGGAAATTGCACCCATACGGCTGAGTTAAGATTTTCACCAAAGTTAGTCTATACTATTACCAACTCAAAATATAAAGAATCATTTCCGGCCTACTAAGTTCTTATGAGTTCGGTAATAAAGAATTTAAAATTTTGATTATTTTATATGAACTCGATTGGAAGTTGGCCGATTGTGGAAATTGCACCCATACGGCTGATCTAAGATTTTCACCAAAGTTAGTCTATACTATTACCAACTCAAAATATAAAGAATCATTTCCGGCCTACTAAGTTCTTATGAGTTCGGTAATAAAGAATTTAAAATTTTGATTATTTTATATGAACTCGATTGGAAGTTGGCCGATTGTGGAAATTGCACCCATACGGCTGATCTAAGATTTTCACCAAAGTTAGTCTATACTATTACCAACTCAAAATATAAAGAATCATTTCCGGCCTACTAAGTTCTTATGAGTTCGGTAATAAAGAATTTAAAATTTTGATTATTTTATATGAACTCGATTGGAAGTTGGCCGATTGTGGAAATTGCACCCATACGGCTGATCTAAGATTTTCACCAAAGTTAGTCTATACTATTACCAACTCAAAATATAAAGAATCATTTCCGGCCTACTAAGTTCTTATGAGTTCGGTAATAAAGAATTTAAAATTATGATTAGTTTATATTGAATATTTTGTATTCGAAATACACTATATAGAAAAAGCTGGGATGGGATGAAAAAATGTAATCATCATTTTATTTTTTATTCGCATTTCTAATATGTATAAAAAAAAACTGGGATGGGATGAGATAGTGTTACCTGATGAACATTTTTATTTTTTCTGGGATGAAAAACTGGGATAACTTCACATGCTTCTATCCGGAGCCACTTTTCATATGACGGCTCTCGATACCGGCTATCCGGAGCGAATAAAAAAACACTACTGTAGTTTACGAGGTTACTTTTCGACGACTTTTCAATTTGTATGACATACAGTTTAAAATACGTAGTCAGTAAAGCCCGGTACACATTGAGAACGAGTATCGAGAACGATATTCCCTTTTTTACCAAATTATGTAACATAATTATTAAAATAGTTAAAAATGTATGATTTTAATGAACGATAGTTAAAATATCGTGCATTTACTAAAAATAAAATTTAAAATTTTAACAGTTTGAATACAAAATTTCAATTTATCATCGTAAATTAAAACGATAAAATGAAATTTTGTATTAAAACTGTTAAAATTTTAAATTTTATCTTTAGTAAATGCACGATATTTTAACTATTGTTAATTAAAATCATACAGTTTTAATAATTTTAATAATTTTCTTACATAATTCAGTTTATAAGCAATCGGTTTCTCATCGGTCAGCTCAATATGCATTTTTATGTTTGGACTTGGCGCTCTTTTCTCTGGATTTTAGTTTACTACCAATAATCGAATTCTATCCGCCACTTCACGATCATTAATATGGTTTATGTTCAGCGGAAGTTCTCCATACTCAATCACCATTGAAACGTTTCCCGGAATGAATTTTCTCAGAAACTATGTGAATTGTGGTCTCATACTTTATCCTCTATTTTTAGCTTTGCATTAAACCTATATCTACGGTTGATACATCTCTGGACCCCGCACCATGGAATATTGTGCACTCCTCGCTAAATTCGCAAATGCCCGTTCCAATGAATTTTTTATGTGACATTAACTAATGTCGCTTCCGGTATCAACTAGTGCACAAAGTTCCTTTCCATTGAACATTACATTTTTGACAGCTTTAGATGAACAATCATCCTGATTCTCTATGGCTGCACAAGATTTATTTGGTTGCGCAATCTTTTCCTAGATGCCGGTTCTACCACAGTTGTAACATCTTGGCATTCTTCTGAATCTATTTGACTTTTTGTTCTCAATTGGCTTTGTTTTTACGCTTTCGATTGGTGCTTTTATCTTAATTTTTTGTTTGATTTCTCCATAAATTACGAGTTTATTTTTGAAATCATTCATAGAGGTTGATCCATATTATGTTCATAATCGGTTATTCCACTTATACATTAATCGATTATCGAAGCATCTTCCAAGTTGCCGGTTTGACCTAGTTCACGCATAGCGATTAAATAATTTTTGAAAGATTCATCTTTCTTTTTCTTCCTCTCTGCCATGCGCCACAGCATAATTCACTTTCTTTTTGAACTCGTTGAATAAATGTGTGATTAGATCTTCCCAGATATCACTAACCGCCAAACGTAAACTGTCTTTTGCTGTTCCAGTTAACAGTCTTTTTGAATAGATAACTTTCTGTTCAGCATTCCATTTCATACATACATCATCTTCGACATCCTGAATCCATTTCTCGACGGGATAATCATCCTCCTCGTTAAACTTCGAAAGCGATTCTTCGACATCTCTAAAACTTGAGCAATCTCCAGCAGTAGCATCATAGTGCTGCTTTTTGGTTCGTTCAATAGCACTGTATTATTTGAATTCACCGACTCAACATTCGCGACTCTTCTAAACTTTTCCATCATCTTACGCATAAAAGCGTCCTCAATTTCAGTTAAAATTTCTTAATAATTTGTTATATAATAGCAAACCTCACTTTCAGCCCCAAAATCAAAACAACTTTACTTCATATATAAACACAATAAATTATAAGCACCGTTCTAGTTTTATCTTTTATCTTCACTAAATTAAAACTCTATCCAACAACACTTATTTTTAAATTTCACGCAAACATCCTTGGTACACAATACGGTACTTTATATTTCTCGACTCACAAATTCGGTGTTATTCCACGGCATATCACCACAAATCTTGGTGTATGGAAAATCCCTCACGGATATAAAAAATCGCCAACTATATTAACTTCACGATAAAGTTTTATACACGTTAATCACCACAAACACTTTAATGTTTATTCGGTCGGTTTTCCCTGTTTGGAATACAACATCTTAAACGCATCAAAACTGAACCTAAACGTACTAAACTACACAGTTGCTTCAAGAAAACTCAATAGGTTAAGGAATTTCCTTAATATATGTATGTTGCTCAAAACTACCCGCTGATCGATCCCGGTTGAGCCCCAAAGTGTAGAGTTTAATTAGTTTTTAAGAAAAAAGCACGAGTTGTTTACTACTTGAAACACCAAAATCAATTGCTTTAATCTGATTGTATGGTTCATAATCGTTTTACATAACAGGAATAATATATAAAGCAATTATACAATTTAAATATAACATAAAATACGATACAGGCTGCATCCTAATCGAGTTGAACAAATTCGGATATCTTAAATCCTATGTAAATCTTATTTTGGATTACATACTTTTAATAAACGATTCGGTTTTTTGTATTAGACGTCATTTATTTAAATGAGATATTGAAAAGTTTAGTTGGCTGTAAGGCACGATTGAATAATTTTAACCTAGTGGCATCTATTTAAATATTGCATGAATTACTGGGTCTTACAAAAGTTTAGTTTGAAGTCTTCTGAAGCACACAGCATTAGTTGACAATCGTCTTGGGTAATACAGTTTTTTTTTCTAATTTTGTTCCTAAAAATTTCGGAAGTTGTTTTTTTTCGAAATTGTGAGAAAAACCCCTTCAATAGTATCTTATCACTGTTTTTATTGGTTAAAATTTGGTATTTTTTGTTTTTAATTTTTATATTTTTGAGTTGCTGAATAATATTATATACAGTCAGTCTACTATATTACTATAGCCTTTGAATGTTATCATATCCTTTTAAATTTAGCAATTACACTTAGTGCTATCATGTAGAAGATAAATAGATTGGAGGCTTAGGTAACAAATCTAATTAAACTATACTTACAACTTACATTTTGGTACTGTAACGTAGTGAAACACGCTAGAGGCTTAGTTTTATAATAATGTCTTTTATTAAGCAGTAGTGACAATTACATGCATTGCTACTTAACCTACGCGACATGATGGGTGCATTCCATAACACATAATATATCATGTCACATCCCCCCGTTTCTGTTTTGAAGCAGTCACATATTCCATATTCTTATTTCATATTTCTTTTACTTTCTTTTACTCTAGTAAATAAAGTATAGTAATCATGAAAATTTTGGACCTGGAGATTTTTAGAGATTTATTTGTTTTGAGGTCCCCTGAGTCCGAAAAAGTCGGTTTCGAAATGGTGTCTGTCTGTCTGTCTGTCAGTCTGTCAGTCTGTCAGTCTGTCAGTCTGTCAGTCTGTCAGTCTGTCAGTCTGTCAGTCTGTCAGTCTGTCAGTCTGTCAGTCTGTCAGTCTGTCAGTCTGTCAGTCTGTCAGTCTGTCAGTCTGTCAGTCTGTCAGTCTGTCAGTCTGTCAGTCTGTCAGTCTGTCAGTCTGTCAGTCTGTCAGTCTGTCTGTGTCCTCTCTACAGCCCAGATGGTTTAACCAATCGAGCTGAAACTTCAGATTTAAGCTTTTTTGATAAATTGGGAGATCCCAGTGAATTTTACTCCAAATCGGCTAACCGGAAGTGGCCACTCCCTTGGTCCAGAAAATTTATTTTGCAAATATCTTAAAAAGTATAAGGTTTACAAAAAACTACTAAATACAAAATGTTTCCAAAAATTAAAAACAAATAAAAATAAAAAATAAAAAATTAAAAAAAAAATTAAAAATTTAAAAATTAAAAAAAAAATTAAGAAAAAAATAAAATTTCTCCAAATTCTCTGTTCGTAAAAGAAAGTCGTGTGTTGGACACACCTCCATTTTTTGAATAGGTTTTATTTGTCTTCCAAAATATGAAGTTTTGATAGTATTATTATTAATATTATTCTCAACCGTTTCATCTGAATGCGACTTGCTCTCCGGCGCATACCATGGATGCTCTTCTGCACCAATTAACTCCCGCCGTTCGGATGTAGGTACACTTGGAATGAAATAATTTCTTTTAGGATGCAAGCATGCAGATGTGTTGGCTAAATAGTGAGTATTTCTTCTTAGTATTTTGTTATAGTCTGTTTTCACATATACTGATTTTGGTGCTTCTGCGTTTCCAACTACCGTCCCTGCTGTCCATTCTCTCGGTCCAATTTGTAACCTAACTTTGTCATTTATGTTCAACGGTATTGCGACTTTTGCTCCTCGATCAGCGTATTGTTTTTGTTTGTCCCTTAACGTTTGTAAATTTTCCTGAACTTTTGTTATTATTTTTGGTTTTAATTGATCTCTCTTAATTGGTAGTATACTTCTGGTACGTCTACTAAATAGTCGTGAATTAGGTGATCCTAATTCATCACTGCGTGGTGTATTTCGCCAATTTTGTAATGCTAGATAAATATTCGTTTTATCTTTAAAACATTTCTTTAGCAATAATTTAGCTGTTTGGACCCCGTGTTCGGCCAAACCATTCGATCTAGGAAATCTTGGACTCGATGTTTGATGTCTGAAATTCCATTCTTCAGCGAATTTTTGGAATTCAAATGACGAGTATTGTGGTCCGTTATCAGTTTCTAATATTTCTGGAGTTCCGTGCACAGAGAACCATTTTTATAACTGATTTATTATTTGTATTGAATGTGTGTCGTTAAGCCTCTCAAAGTCTATAAAGCCAGAGTAGCTATCCACAATCAACAAATAACTTTCTGAATTGAACGTAAACAGATCTGATCCGACTATTTGAAAAGGTAATTCTGGTACTAATTTTTGAGTGATAACTTCTTTTACATTATTACACTGTGTTTGTTGACATACAGAACATTTACTCACGAGTTCTTCTAGGTCACTTGCTAAGATTTTCCAATAAAAACTTTGTCGAACCAGTCTTATGGAACTTTGTATTCCTATATGTCCAATATGAGCTATTTTTAGTATTTTTGAAATTTGTTTGGTTGGTATTACTATTTTTTCCCCTTTATAAATTATTTCATCGTATACTCCTAGTTCTTCTTTGACTTCTTTGAATGTTGAAAAATGTTTAAGACTTTTCGGAATTAACTTCTCTTCAGGCCATCCCGTCATTATGTAACTTTTCAATATTCTTAGATCTGCGTCGTTTTTAGTATCTTCGATCAATTCAACTGATGCGTTTGCTGAGAAAGGTATTACTAAGTGTATTTGTAAGTCTTCTTCTTCAGCTTCATTGATTCTGTTCTTTACATCACGACTTAGAGATATATTACCTTCGGTGAGTATACCATTACTTCAAATAAAATTCTTTGAAGCCTTGCTGGAGCTGATGTTATCACTTTCGATTGTTACTTGCTTCCCATATATGTATTCGTGGAACTTTTTGCACGCAAACCTTATTGCTGTGGCTTCTTTTTCAATTTGCGGGTAGTTGAGTTCTGCCGAAGTCAAAGATCTCGACGCGTATGCGATTGGATGCTCGTCCTGGAGGAGAACTACTCCTAAGGCCATTTTACTTGCATCTACTGACAGTTTTACATCTTTTTTTATAGAACCTTAGTACCGGTGCGGTGGTCAGAGCTTTCTTTATTTCTTCAAACGCTCGTTCCTGTTCAGCATCCCAAACAAATGTTGTGTCTTTTTGATCAAGTCCCTCATCGGAGCTGTCAATTTTGAACAATTAGGTATAAATTTGGACACATAAGTTACCATTCCTAACAATCTTTGAACTTGTTTAACGGTTGTTGGGGTTTCTTTTGAATATGGTCGATATTTTTGTGTCCAAGAAATTTTAACGATTTTTTATTGAATAGGCATTTTTCTTTGTTAACTTTTAATCCTGCTTTTCCAATAATATCCATCACCATTTTTGTGACTTCACTGCATTTTTCTTCGGTTTCTGCATGTATTAATATGTCATATATTGAGCATTCGACGTTAGGTATATTTTCTTAGAGACCATTCATTATTTGTTGAAATATTTCAGGTGCTGAAGACAGTCCGAATGGCATTCTCAAACACGTATATCTGCCCCATGGGGTAGCTAATGCTAGGTATTTTTGCGTTCTTTCAGAAACCCTTACTTGCCAAAATCCTTTTTTACAGTCCAACAATGTAAAAAATTTTCGATTTATTTATTCTGGACGAGATTTCCTCGATAGTTTGTAAAGGATAATGCCTCCTGAGAATGTTTTTATTCACGTTTGAAGGATCCAAGCAAATTCTAATCCTATTCTTTTGTCTTACTACTACCATTGGCGAGACTGCTGGAGAAAGGCTCCATAATTTTTTTTATGACTTCCATTTTTTCCATTTTGTCGATTTCGTTTTTTACTTGGTCCCGTATCGAATGAGCTATGCGTCGCGGAGGATATATTTCAAAACTGGGATTATCGATTAAGTCTATGTCGTATTCGAAATTTTTAAGACAACCCAGCCCGTTATAAATGGTTTCGTCAATATTTATATAATCAATATTTTGTCCGTTTGACCTCTGTACTAAATTCAGTTCTTGACATGTTCATTTTCCTAATATCGGTGTAGCGTTACTGTCGATTACTTTAAAAACTATCTTTGTGTTGTTGTTTTGTATTCCGCACCTAACTAGTAATTCGCCTGATACTGTAATTCTGTGACCACTGTACGTTATCAAATTCTTTGTCACTTTCTTATCGAGCTTGAGATGTACTCGGTCTACTATGTGTTTAGGCAAGACATTGCACTCTGCTTCCGTATCTAATTTACATTTGATAATCACGTCATTAATTTTTACGCTTTCGTACCAACCATCACCAGAACATCCGACATTCAACGAATCAATATACAAATCTTCACTTTCATTGAAATTATCAATTTTCTGATTTTTCGTTTTTTCACCTTTGAATTTTGTTCTGCAGGCTACCGGCAAATGATTTTTACCGTTACACTTTGAGCAAATCACGGCATACGCCGGACAACTTTTCGCGCCATGCTTGGATTTGCACCGTTTACAGTAAAATATTTTAATATTACTATTATTGTTATTATTCTTATTACTAACATTTTCATTTTTATTTATTATTTTGATTAAACTAATTTCTTTGTCTACCTTAACGGCTTGCATTTTGCAAAGACGCTACTTCGTGTGCTTTACATATGTTGATGACTTCGTTTAATGTTTTTGTGTCATCATTAATTAATTTTTCACGAATGTCGTCTTTACATATGCCTAAAATTAGCCTATCCTTTAAAATGTCATCTACCGTTATTTTATCGTAATTACATTTTAAAAATTGCAATCTAATTCTAGTTAAGAAATCTTCGAATTTTTTTCCGACCGATTGAGACAAATTATTGCAAAATAAAACGTTCATACGTTAAGGTTTAAAATGTTCGTCAAATCTTTTTACCAATATTTCATATGTTATTTCCTCTTCTTTTAATTGAAAGGATTCAAAAACTTTACAAGCTTCTTGTCCTATTGACGTCATGAATATTGCCGCCTGGACCTTTGCATCTTTTTCTCGAATTCTGTGGCCGTTGCATAAAACCTGAATGTTCGTATCCAATCCAACCAATTGTTGCATGCATCTCACGCACATGACATCGGTTTTGGTGGTCTGAGGCTATCGCCCATTTTGATAAAGTTGTTTGAATTATTAACTAAATTTTCCTCTATATTTGTAATATTTTGCGAGCCACTTTTTATTCTTACGCGTTATTTTGATATGTATAATGTTGTAATGATTAGTAAATGAACTTTCCAAATGACGTCTTTTTATCACTTTTTTTTTTCTTATAAACTTTATTTTAGTTATACCGCGTATTTACGTATTTTTATTTCTTTTATATTTTATTTCTTTTATGTTTATTTTATATTTCTATATATTATTTTCTATATATTTTTTTAATTTTAAATTTAATTCACATTCTGACACCATGTAACGTAGTGAAACACGCTAGAGGCTTAGTTTTATAATAATGTATTTATTAAGCAGTAGTGACAATTACATGCATTGCTAATTAACCTACGCAACATGATGGGTGCATTCCATAACACATAATATGTCATGTCACAGGTACAACTTACATTTTCGAGATTTTCATTTTTCGATCTTTTTTAGTTCGAGAAACTTTTTTCGAGCCTTTCTTCTTGGCTATCTATACCCAAATTTTTATTTATATTTGATTTGATCAATAAAATGAAATCGTATGAAAAAATAAAAATATATTATTTATATGGGACTTTCAAATATGCCGTTCTAGTCTATGTGGATTTTAGAATAAAGGATTTTTTAAAACAGTATTTTTATGACTTTCTGGCTTTGTATATTTTGGATTTTAGAATACAACTTTCACATGAAAAGTTGGTCTTAACACTTGTCGAAAAAAAATATTTAGAAATAATTGGAGCTACCGTCATCCAATCATAATTTACAAATAGTAAATAAAATCAAATTAGCCCACCCTACGCGAACCTCATTTTGTAGAAAAACTTTTGTGCTTTATTGTAAATTTAGATTGAACGTGTTTAACTTGAGGCCGTGATACCCCACGTAGCTAAACATGTAAAAGTACTTTCAATTTATCATACCAAAAACTTAAAAGCGAATAGTTCCTATTAAATTTATAACCATTATAAGGGAAGACAATTTTCGACATCCAATATAATATAGAAAATTTGCCAACTTCAATTAAAATCACAGTATTCAATTTTTTATATCCATTAAAATTGTTACTGCATACATTTACAGATAAATAAATTGAAATCTATTAAAATATAAAATCAAAATAGATTAATCTCTCGCCAGGATTAAGTAGCACCAATCGTTGTCAATTATCGCGGCTTACTTTCTTATGTACAATAATATATTATATTAATACCATAGGTATAACTATATACGGAGTGTACTGAAATTAATTTTTTAATCAAAAAATTTAATTAAATTTATAATAGTACTCGCTTAGTATAAATTCAAATTTCATTCAAATCGCGCAAAAACCAAAAAAAAAAAAAAATTTACAATAATTTCCATATAAAATATTTAAAACATTTTTTTTTTGGAACGAGAAAATACTGAAATAAATGAATGAAGAATAAATATAACTATGGTGGTGGTGTACATGCGGTATTGATTACAATTTGTACAAGTATCCAACCGCGATATATTAGATTTAAGAACGAAGTAATAATAATAATAATATATGTTACATGGATAGATAAACAAATCAAAAATACCAACAACAACAACAGCACTAATATGAGCATAATATAAGATGATTAAAGAAAAAAAATAAAAAAAATACAAAACTTATGTGCTCGTATATTCTGGTCACGAAACAGCATGCATACCTTTAAATAATTTTTATAGAATACATATTACAATTCTTCTCAATGAAAATTGTATCGTTCACTCTTCTTAAGTCTTGAGACTGATTCGTTTAATTTTTTGTCTTAAATAGTTATTAATTTTTTTATTATTCAGTAGTAGACAAAATCATTAATTAATTCTCCAGTTAATTTTTTATAAATTTTTCAAAACCATATTTTGACGAGTAAACCACCTAGTTATGCTTCAATATGCATCAATAATAATTTTTGACTTGAAGTATTTTAAATTGTAAATGATTATTGTTTATGTACTACATATATAAAAGAGTATGTATACAAAAATTTAACATACATACATATTCGTGAATATATTATTTGATATCGTTAGAGATATACGTAATAATCACTGTTCATCTTTTAAACCTGCTGTTCGTTTTGGTTGGTTTATATATGGCCAAAAATATATTTATTATATTTTAATTTATCCTACTGTGATTTAAGTGAATTTTTATTTTTTTAATGAAAGTTTGGTTTAGTTTAATGGATAAATAAATCTTTAAAATTCTATAATATTCATTAATGTGTATGGTGCATGGCTTTGTGTGATACACAAACAATACACTAAAATGACATTTTATTATGTAAACAAATATTTTAATGTTTGGTGTTTTCTAAAATCAGTTGGAAAGCTTTAACTCTTCATTACAAGCTGAAAACAAATGTTTTTGCTCAGGATAGCCTTCCTTGAAAACAACAAAATCGTAAAAAGAAGGAAACATGTCATAATTATTTTGTCTGTTGAAGGATTTAAAAATATTTTGTATATTCTAGTACTAATAGAGAAATCGTTTATTTGTTTAGGCTTATAGATTGTTGACATTATGGTTTTTCGATTGGCCTGCATACCTCTATAGTAGTATAGGTACTAACTATTCAGATAATTGAATTACTATTCTCATAATTGAGCTACTGAAATGAATCACGATTGATGGATCACGATTGATTTTCTTTACTTCAGATAATGTCAAAAAAATAATTCAAATTTCGAATATGTAAAAAAAAAAAGGATATTTAAAGCGTTTCTTAACAAATTTTTGCAGTTTTCCAGCATTTAAGCAGAATGAACATTTATCATGCCGAATTTGACTTAAATAATTTAAGAAGATTATAGTTTTATTATGGAGTCAGTCCTATGTGAAATAAATTATTTTTTTTCGTTCTAAAATATTTCGATCTTATAAAATGATTTATTTTAAAATACTATGGCCTGAAAAGTTTCCTGAATTGATAACTTCAACATAATCTCCTTTTAACACAAAATACTTCATCCCACGATTTTCCAACATTTTTTTAGCACACATTGCTGTGTTGTTACTCACATATGCAAAACTTCATGCTACATATTTTCTATAAGTTCTTTTGAAATGTTTACGAAGTTAACGATCTCACTCAAATTCACTTTACGATCACTCAACACAATATCAGAGATTTTTCAATCATTTCCGTTACCTCTTTTTTTGGGTTCGTCATCAAAAAGACTTAAGCGATCACGTTTAAATTGGTTGCTTGCACCACGAATTTGAAATTTATCCATTCTTCACAAAATGCAGAATTCATTAATTTTGAAAATGGAAATGGCGCCTAATAAAAGCAATCTTTGTGTCAATAGAAAAAACTTTTCAGCTTATGTAGTAACCAATTATTTTATCGGAAAATCCGGAGAAAAGGAACCAATAAATTAAAAAAAAAACCAACAAAATAACGACAAGAGCAAATTAACTATTCAGAAAATCCAGTACCACAATATTTAACTGAAGTGAATATAATTCACTCCCAGATGATTTATTTAACCCTAATCGGTTCCTTGTATGCACATACAATTTTGATTTTTAAACTTGAATAAAATAAAGACGGCGCGTCGGAATGAACTGGTTTTCTGTAAAGTAGATTTATTTTGGCTATAGAATCAAAAAATTCAGTCACTAGATGTCGTCCATGTTTGGTATTGCCTGAGCAGCTTTAGTTACGAATCGGTTCCATTGTATGCGCGCACATACACATACATCTGCCGCTCGCGTATGTGTGTATGTCGACATATGTTACGCGCTATTTTTCGTTCCATTGGCATCAGTTTTTCGTAGAGCACACACGAGTAAACATTATTTACTGCGTCATTCGTATTTGGTTGTGTTTATTATTATTTTTTGCTTGTTTTGTGCCATACTTGTTGTGCTTTCGTTCTATTTTTTTGGTAAAAAATGGATCGAATTTTACGTGAAAGGCGACAAAGAGATGAATGTGATATGGATTTGGATTCAGACAGTGATACGGGCGAATCTCCGTGAAATAGTGACGATGATTTTGTATTATCGGACGAGGAAAGTGCTCAAAGTGAGTTGAGCGAGCACGAAGATGAAGAAGACATTGAGCCGATTGAACAAAATATTGCGAAAGAAAATGCAGCAAATCCAGAAAATAAATATTGGTCAAAGGATAAAAAGATTCAATATTCATCGCAGCCATTTGAATTCAGTCGTAGAAACTCATTTCGACGCGCCGATATTATTGTTTCAGGTAAAAACATACCCTTTTTGTTATGATTCATTGTATCTGTCGTATGTGTGTTCTCAATGTATGAGTGCATGCTTATTTTCTTGCTTGTGAGGTTTTTTATTTCTTATGTTTATTGTTTGTTTTATTTTTGAAATGTTCTCAGGTCCAAAAGCAATAGCGGCTGCTAATATTGTTGATGTTTCGTCTGCATTTCATATTTTTCTTAGACCGATTGAGCACATTATTTTGAACATGACGAATTTATATGGTGTGCGAAAGTACAAGAAGCAATGGCAAAACATTGACATGGATACTCTGCATGCATACTTTGGATTGTTGCTGCTTGTGTATTGGTCGTACGGTGAATGTGTGACTCAGCTTTGGAACGAAAGAACTGGTCGACCAATATTTAGAGCTACAATGTCCTTGAAAATGTTCAAGCGTATTCATGGTTGCATTCGATTTGATGACCGAGAAGAACGTATTGCCATTGCTTCTACTTCTGTTCGTGATAAATTGGCACCGATTCGAAATGTGTACGAACGATGGAATAAAAACTTGAAAGCAGTATTCACACCAGGTAAATACGTAACCGTAGATGAGCAGTTAGTTTCGTTTCGTGGGCGATGTCCGTCTCGTCAGTATATTCCTTCAAAACCGGCAAAATATGGCATAAAGATTTGGGTTTTATGCGACTCATCAAACTGGTATGCATACAACACACAAATTTATGTTGGTCGTGATCGAAATACTGCTCCTGAACGCAATCTCGGACGGCGTGTTGTCATGGATTTGGTGAACGGACTTTCCGATAGGAATGTTATGTGCGACAACTTTTTTACTTCATATCAATTGGCTGAGGATTTGAATAAAAATCGTATGACTATTTTGGGAACGATTCGAAAAAATAGGACTGAAATTCCTTCCGTCTTAGTTGATATGCGCCAAAAGCCAATCTATTCAACTGAAGTTGTGTATGAATATAAATTGCAAGCTGTTATGTTGTCATATGTTCCTCGCCGTTACCGATTCGTCACATTGCTGAGTACATACCACAATGTTGTCAGCATAAATGAACAGGATGAAAAGAAGAAACCGAACCTTATCAAAGACTACAACAAAACCAAGAGTGGCGTTGATACAATGGACCAAATGGTGACTACGTACACATGCAAACGAAAAATCAATCGGTGGCCAATGGCAGTATTTTGTAACATGCTTGATGTTAGTGCGTTGAATGCATTTGTTACGTTTGTTTCTTTGTTTCCGGACTGGAAAAATGAAAGATCCAATCACAATATTCGTCGTCGACTTTTTATTGAAGAACTGGGAATGGCTCTTGTGGAGCAACATATCGCAAAACGCAAAACTCAACCGCAAACTAGCGATGCTGCTGTTATTTGCGATGAAATACGGCCGATTCGCCATTTGCCATATACTTCGAAAAAGGGCCGTTGCCACATCTGCACATACAAAAAGAACAAAAATATTTTTGCTACACGTTGTGGAAAGTGTGCCAATTTCGTTTGTGCTGATCATCGTTATGATATTTGCGAAAAATGTGCAAAAAAATGAAGAAAACAAAAATGTACTTTTTCACGATTTTTTGCATATTTCTCAAAAATGGCGATGTTCGGTTTTGCATTTTTTTTTATATTTTTTTGAGTAAATCTCCATAAATAGTATTAATTTTGATAGAGAACATTCCAATAAAGATAAAAAGTCACAAAACATATACTCGTACATGGTTTTTTTGGAGGCCCTTTTTTAAAAGTGAAAAGACAGGTGTGTATGCGCGCGCATACACAGGAACCGATTCGTCGTAGTTTTCGGCAGACCGATGAGGGTTAATGCACCCCGATAGAACACGCCTATTGTTGCAGCATTACCTTTCTGGTATTTTACTTCACTCGTACATGTGCTTTACTGTATATTTTATTATCGAGCTGTCAAACTGTTTTGTGTTAGTTTTTTATTTTTGTATTAAAATGGTCCTTACTTCGTAATTTTTATTCACTTTCACTAGTGGAGAGACATAGAACTCCATTTGCCATTGTGATTATATTAAATTTGTTAGTGGAACTGCCACCGAGCATTTGGAACTCAGATATATGCCACCGCTGTTTTTTCATTTTGCCATGTCGTGTACTTCACACCAATGGCCTTAAACCTATTTGGTTCGGGCCTAGGAATGCTCTTCCTCCTCTTACGCCCGTCCCATGTTTATTGTTTTAAATTAAAGAATGCAATTTACAACTTTTCACTTTTTTTTAGTAGATCTCATCGGCCTCAACCGACACCTAAAATATCTATATATCGGTTGAGAACTCATGGAATTACATAATCAAACTCAAAAGTTGCAACCCATTATATTGGAAAACTTTTCTTGCACCCTCTTAATTTCTCTTTACCATCTTTTGCACTTTGTAGTGATAAGTGTGGCCTGGTTTGATTATTCTCGAGATCCTTTTTACTGACTAACTTGTCTCGGCTTTTCCATTCCCTCAAATTTTGATTTTGGATGTATTTTAAAAGTTTAGAAATTTGTACGCCTGCGTTTTGAAAGAGGAGAGTCCAATTTATTCATGATCATAATTTTCTATCTTTATTTAGTAGATCTTGTCGCAGTCGTTTAATCAACACCTCAAAAGCCCCTATTGGTTATGCTCTTGCAGTAATGCAAACAAAATAGCTGTCAAAACGGTTTATTCGAGGTATGCTTTGTAAATTTCCGTTTACAATAAAAATAAACACACCACTTTTTAATTTATAATTTAATAAATAATGTTTTAATTTATTATTAATTATTTATTGGCTGCCAACACAAAGAGCGACGTGTTGCTACGTTGAAATACGAGACGAGACTGAAACAAAATAAATTTTATTTTGTTTTTTGTGTTGTCTCTTTATATGGAAGAGACAGTAATTTTATGTTTACATGCGTGTGTTTCCAAATGGTACAACGTTGAGCGGCATGAAGACGTTGCACTGATTGTTGGTTGAACTTAGACGCCAACGCATGTAGGTGATGCATTTAGGGATCCGCAAAAAGTATCGATACTTTATAGTATCGATAATTTGATTGCAATACCAAGTACTTTTGTACTCGATACTTTTTGTAACGATACCCAACTGGTATCGATACTTTTTGATAAAAAAACATGATACTTTTTGATAAAAAATCGTACATACTACTGCATATTTATGGGCTACACGAATTAAAAAAGGCTGAAATAAAAATGGTCACCAAGAAATGTTCATTAATGAAATAAAAAAAGCCTTAAAAGGATATGTTGTGGATGAGTTAAACCGCCGGTTTGGTGAAATCGAGAACAACCACACTATGGCTGTTTCAACGATTCTTGATCCCCGCTTCAAAAATATTAATTTCAAAGATACCTTAGCAGGTGCCCGTGCTATTTCATCCATCAGAAAAATAATGGACGCCTCTGATATGACATCATCGTCGTCTGAATTAAATGATGAAGGAGATCGGCCAGAACAGCCCTCAACCTCAAACGATTTTTGGAGCCATTACAAAAAATTAGCTCACGGGCGTCGTAAAAGGCGTTCTGACAAAGGCGGAGACAAAGATGGGCTGAGTTTATATTTGACGATTTCAATTTGCCCACTAAAATCGGATCCTATAATTCAGTGAGAAGAAATTGAAAACGTTTTCTCTCACTTGTACCGCCTTGTCAAGAAGTACCTGATACCCGGTACCTCCGTACCATCAGAAAGATTGTGTAGCGGCTCACTCATGCATGCTCCGCCACAAAGTATCACTCACATACATTGGAGTTAACCCAACCAATAATGCAACGTCTTCACGCCGCTCAACGTTGACATTACCATTTGGGAACATACGCATTCAACCAATGAACTACTGTCTCTTCTACATGAAGAGACAACAAAACAAAATAAAATATTTCTTTTCACATCACTGCTCTCGTTCTCTGCAGCGACAACACATCGCTCGTGGTGTTGGTTGCCCACCATATTTGGTGCTGTCGGCAAAACGGTGACAAAATATGTATTAAAATAAATGTTTATAAAATAAAAAAATTAAAATAAAATTTATTAATTAAATAAAATTAAAATTTATTAAAATAAATATTTTATTAAATTAAGTTCATAATTTGTTATTATTTATTTGTGAACGCTAAAATAGTTTTCTAAAGCTGAAGCGAACACAAACCCGAAACAGACTTATGGGTGACAGGGTGGACAAACTTCTCTTTCTCAAAATTACTAATTAATTTTAATTTGTTTTGTGTTTCTTTTGTGTAGTAAACACATTATAACAAATACAAATTTACATAAATGCCTTATTGGTCCCACCCTATTACAAAACTTATATTAGAAATCTGCTAAGTGTTTTTAAATTGTACTCGATACTTAAGAGTATTGATACTTTTATTACGATACAAATATTGGTATCGATACTTTTATTGTGATACTAGTAATGAGTAAAGTATCGATACTTTCATTTCGATACCATATCCCTAGATACATTGTGGCGGAGCATGCATGAGTGGGCCGCTACAGCTTCATCCAATTCGCCTCATCTGCCTTGAGAATCCTTCGAGTTTCGTGCAGATATTTAAAGTAATTAGATGCCTTTATATTTACCCGCGGTGGTAGATATATCATGTTTCACTCACTACGGTTAACTGTTCAAAAGGTAAGAGCGAATTTAACGGAACATTTTTTTATACTACTACTTGAGCTCTCTCTATTACGTTCTGACTCGGCAGCAGTAGTATTTGGTTTATTTGTGTCGTTTTGCGATGGTACTAGGGCCCATTTTTGAATTTTCCTCTAAACGTTTGATTTTCGAAGCAACTTAAAAGTTAAAAATTATATCGTTTATTTTTTGAGAGCAACCAATTTACCTCTAGTCTTTTATTATTTAACTTTATTCATTAGATCTCATCGTGCTTTTGCGGTCTGTAATATGATACTTATAATAATTATAGCTATACTATATTACAATAAAAGAATTAGATAAGTATAATGGTTAGCCCTAGAGTGGTGAGCATTTATTTTTCTTGAATCTATGAAGGTTTTCCATATAGGTCCCTAGATACAAATATGAGCCTACTATGCAAGGTTACATATTTATGCTACATCCCTCTTTTTATACACAACACAATTGAAATTTATAGATTCAGTCTAACAGGTTGCTTTGATATTTTACCAGATCTGGTTCTATACTTATTTTGCTCCAGAAGATTTAATATTGGTCCACCAGCAGATCTCCGCATTAAATGACCTTTGTATATCATTTGGTACTGTTGCATATTCTGTATTGGCTGACGGTAAATTTAGGACGATGGTGGCATCTTTCTGAATATTTGCTGAAGTCTTTTTGAGATGATGCGTCTTTCTTCGATATGATCGACCGTATGTTTCGACTATAAATGACCTCGCTTTCCCAGCTGATTTGAAAATGTGGTCAACATTCCCATCTCTTGGATCAATTTGTATCCTAACCTGATCTCCTTCTTTTAGGGGGTTTATTCGTTTGTCAGCATAATGCTTTTGCTCAATGCGTAAACTTATATCTTTTAGCTATATTATAAATTACCCTAGGCTTTAGTTCATCAAATGAAAACGGAATAGTTGACCGTGTAACTAGGTTCATTAAGCTCTCGTTCGGCTATCCAATCGATTCATTTCTTGGTATATTTCTAAAATTATGTGATGCCAGTTCAACTTCAGTCTTATCTAAAAAATATTTTTTTAGCATATTCTTCACTGTTTGCACGTTTCGTTCCGCTAAACCATTAGACCTGAGAAATTTTGAACTAAACGTTTTGTGCTCAAATTTCCAGATTGTTGTAAAATCATGAAACTGTTTTGAGTTGAATTGATAACCATGAACACTAAACCAACTCTTTAATGTTTTGATTATTTTTTCGCTAGTAGTCCCCTCTAACTTTTTAAAATTCATATAACCACAATAGTTGTCCGCAATGTACTCTCTTCCATTAAATATAAATAAATCAGTATTTTTGGTAATATACATTCTTTGTTGTTACAACGTTGAGTTCTTTGACACACTGAAAACTTTTCCACGGATGCTTGACGTCTTTAGCTTGACCAATTCAGAATAACAGTTGTCGAGCCCTGCGAATTGTATTTGTTATACCCCAGTGCCCAGGATGTCTCTCTTCCGCCATTTTATTGATTATTTTTTGAGGAACTATAACTTTTCCCCTTTAAACACTATACCATTATCGTGACTTCCAGCGGGACTCCAGCGACAATAAATGTGATTAGGGTTTGCAACTCTCGATCTTCTCTAGTAGCAACTACTAATTCTGATATAGCTTTGTCAGACATTGCCAACAATATTTGAATTTCCAATATTTGTATACAATCTCTACTCAATCCATCCACTATTGGAATATCCGTTACTTTGAAATATATCACCTGTGGCGAATATTGAAGCGTATCAAACACGATACGTTGTAATCTGGCTGGTATTGAGAACATGACTGGATGCCATAGGGCACTAAACAAATATTTCACACTCTTTACTGTGGCACATATTTCAACGTTGATATGGCAGTTATATTTTAGACAAAGATATCGATTGTATGGGGCCACCCAACTGTTATCAATGCGACGACCGGAAAAATTTCTATTTCGTTTGCCTCTCTTCTTTTGTACTTGGGGTATCCGTTCACATTTCTCAATGTGATATCTTGAAATTCTTTTGGAAAACCTTTGGAACATTTCCCTTGCACCATGCATGGACTGTTTGGATTACGGTTGCCACATGGTGTATGGATCATATTTCTAACAATGATTTCAAAAAGATGAAGCGATAATTCTTGGTCAGGAATTTCAGCAATAACAATTTTGTCGATGTCTTCTTCAGTTCGTAATTTTGAATTGTCATCGAGAATGATTAAAATGTGACCATGTGGCAATCCTTGCTTTTGAAATTCTATTACATGAACGATTGCCTTCACAGTTCCAAAAAGAGATTTTTTTCATAATATCCGTTACTAAATTATTTAACTTTAGCCGAAAAACTCTAGCTACCAAGTCTGGCCGATGTTCCACTTTTTGCCAGGGCTCAAGGTTTTCTACGATTTCTTTCCATTTCGGTTTGCAGGTCATGGTGACAAAAATATCCGGCTTGCCATACTTTCTAACAATTGCCATATCATCCTGGTAATGCTGTTGCATATTGCGAGGGCTACCCTGAAATCTAGATGGCAATATTACAGATTTTCCAACCTGCTTGTTTTCCGAATCTGCGTCACGATTTAAGTATTCCATTAAAGCTTTATAGCTATCTGCTCTCAATGCCGGTTGATTGTTTCAGATCCATTGAAGATCGTTTGACTCTGTGCAAATATAAGCGTCAACCACATAGTGCTGGGTTAAACGTCCTGCGTTCAGCAACTGGGAAAATACCTCTCTAACTGACAAACGATAAGAAAAATATTCCTTCATTGATACTCGGGATCGCTTATCTGTCTCGTTCTTTTTACAGCGACAAATTAGTGTGCTTCATCCTTCCTGACCCGTCGGAAATAAAATCGGGTACGTTACGGTATCTTAATGAGGATAACAAATGTCAATCTGTTTAAATTTTGGTTGGTCAACAATATCCCGATGAAACGGTATGGTTCTCCATCTTTACTTTGAAACACTATAGCCACTTCGTTAACCGTTGGAGCATTATACCGCCTTTGGTCATTGTCTCCATCATAAATTAGTGCTAATGCCACCTTGGTTGGCTCAACGCCATCTGCTTCGGCAGTTTCAATACCTTGTTTTTCCACTTCATGAAGCATTTTAATTGGTTTTGCAAGTGGATGTTTGTTAATTATATCAGCTAATTTTCTCATGATCATTTCTGAGCACTGCTTGTTCTCTGAACGGTTCATTCATTGGCAGATTGCGTCATCAGGGTCCAACACGTATATCTGGGCAAATTTTCTGGCTCCATTTCCTTCAGGATGCACTGTTCCAATCCGATGAACTATTTGTCCACATACGCGAAAGTAATACGGTCCTTTTCCTTGAGGTGGCTTAATGTTAGCTCCAGTCGAGGCAAACGCAAATGAACTATTATACGATCGTATGCATTCCATAAATTGTTTGCTTTCTGGCAGAACATTGGTCATACGATTTTCTAAATACTCGGGATAGTTATCAAGTGGAGATAATTTAACTTGGCCCTTCTGGCAACATCGAGTAAACTCATTAATACTATTTCCAGTTTTTTATTCTGCGAAGTTAAGCGAAAAGCAATGTTTGCACACGATGTTCATTAATCCCAAAAAATGTTCAGAAATTGCTGCTTCATTACTGAATGCACTTTCTGTCAGCTCTCGAAACCTTTGAGTAGCCGTCGTTTGTTCTTCTACGGCGATTGATTTAGTTTTAAGATATCGTAAGCAATAGTTTTGAAGTTGTATGTTATGCTGTTCAAGTGTTTCAGCCGCTCTTGAAGAAGAAGTTCTGTTTCGAACGTTTCCAAGCCGTATGTCATGCTGTTCAGGTGTTTCAACCGCTCTTGAAGAAGAAGTTCTGCTTCGATCATTTTCAAGCCGTATGTCATGCTGTTCAGGTATTTCAACCGCTCTTATGGCTTTCATCTTTTTGTCGGTACAGCGGTTTAGGCGCCTATTCAACACAGACAAACATGAAATCGCCTATTAGTAATATAGATAAATTGATGAATTTTTTTACAGGCATTTCTTATAGTCAACGCTTCCTTCTCAGTTTGTCGATAAATTTTCTGAGATTTACTTAATGCCTTATAATTTTACATTCTTATTAACATCATAGAACCGAAATACTGGTGGAGTAGACAATAATGTCTTAATATTTTTTACAGTTTTGTCATGTTGTTCCGTCCATAACCAAGCATTTTGTTTTACCTCATAGGTTTTTTTCAGAGGAACTCATTGAGAAATTTGAACTCTCTACATAATTTGCGGTGCTTTCGATTGGCAATTATATCCACTGACCGTTTGTGGGCTTTAGAAGCTTTTACGATTATCAATGTACTTCAGCAGGCAATTAAACAAAAAACATTATACATATTTTCAAACATTATAAAGTTGCAAAACAAATCAGTTTAATTAACATTATTGAGAAAGCTATTTAAAGAAGGAATATCCACATTCAAAGAACAGAACCTCAAAAATAACAAATTTTATTAAAAATATTGTGTGGTATTTACTATAATCGATCAAATCTGCTGAGGGCTTAATATCAATAAATTCAAATGAAGAAAACACCAGGTTAAAATACGTACTATGTCATTAAATACTTTGTTAAATTGTCGCGTGCCAAAGTTAGTAAAATTATCCAACATATAATTGGATAGGTCATCGACTAAAAAACCAAAAAATCATCGTTCATACGGCTCCAAGTAATTTTTGATAAGTTAAGAAAATATGATCATTGACTTTTACGATCGGAGAGTAAGCGACTTGATGACCGTGTTGTTGGTGTTACGATCCAAATGAAACACTGAGTAGAATGGTCGAAAATACTTTTAGGAATTAAAGCTGGTATTTAACCAGGTTTCAGTTTAGATAACAATATCATAGTTCGATATTTAAAATACACCATTTAACTACGCCATTAACAAACTACGAGATTTGTGATACACCTTCAATGATTTTAGGGCTCAAGTTAATAAGCTAAATATGAAAATTTAGAGTTGCCTTAATAATTCTTTTTTAATTAACTATGTAGCTTCATAAAAAATGCCTTGAAATTCGGATTTTTAAAACAAATCCTCCCATAAACAACTAAAATAAAAGAAATCTCGTCCAAATAAGTTTGTAATGTATACGAGTAATTACACAAAACTATATAATATACGAGTATATGTACATATGTACTCGTAAAATATAGAGAATTTTCTTATTAATTTACTTTGGTAGAATTAAACGACATACATTTTTAATCTTGTCCAGCCAAAGGCAAATTTTACTTATTCTTACTATATATACACTCGGTTTGTATACACTACAGATTTTTTTTAATAAAATGCAAATATCTGTATCATTTTTTATTGTACAATTTTTATTGCTATTATACGCTCGCAGCAAAAAAAAAATCTTTTTATTAATTCTAAAGCTTTGTCTATTTTACATCTTGTTAGATGATGTTTTTAAATTTATTTTATTTCATATTATTATTTCTTCTGTACAATTCATAATTTTTGTGATTTCTTAATACCATTTTTTTTTGTGTTGAATTTTATTTATTAAAATCATTTTCTGTAATGAGATTAATTTTCGAAGTAAGACATTAAAAATTATATACTTTTAAAGGTATTGTAATTTATTATTATTTGTTTTTTGCTGTACGAGTATGTAAGCTCTACTAGTTTAAAACAGAGCATCTTAGTGTTTTTTTTAATGGTCTTTTTATGTATGTATTCGTACTCGTTTGTGAAAATAAAGTCATTGATGTCGCACTAACGAACTGTTTATTTTATTTTTGAGCTATGGAAACATCGGTTGGTTATTGTATATTAAGTGTTTGTGGAAATAGTAAAAAGCGGTTTTAATATTTAGGCTTAATATCTACTATAGGCTTAATATCTACATCTTAAAACTGTGACTTACTAATTGGTTCTTCATACAAATATCTAATAATGTTAATGTTAGAAATAGTTGTAATGTTATTAGAAACAGGAACTAACCTCCTAATTAATCGAGTAACAAATGCTTAGAACTACTTTATTAATTTTTTTTTTGTTGAATGTTAATTAATTCATGTAATTTCTAATATGCTACCGGTGATTAGACCATTTTAAATGTGTTTTTATTAACACGAAAATTAAATAAATAGAATTCTTTCTATTAGTCAATTTCGTTGAATGATTGTTCGTAAATACTAATATACTTCTCTACTTTCTATACATTTATCACCGGTAGCATATTAGAAATTACATGAATTAATTAACATTCAATAAAAAAAAATTAATAAAGTAAAATTAGCGTGCATAGAAATAGAGCTGTGTGAATGTCGTGAAGAAGAAAAAATTGTAAGAGCATTTATCTGTATTAGTATGATTCGCTAGTACATAACGCACAGCACATTGTGTATATATAAAATGTAAATTGTGGTATAATCAGTCCAGTCGCTGCGGCCTGATGAGAAGATTTATTTTTTCGTAATCATAAGCTCATCAGTTCGAAACTGGATTGAATTCTCTTACAATCTTCGGAACGCTTAAAACTAGTTTCGAAGTAGGGTTGCTCGATACAATTAACTTTATAATTTCAAAAAATTGTAATAAATCAGGTATTTATTATCATGCCATTTTGAATTACATTTTTTTATCCTCGTCAGATCAGCGACCACAAAAAAACTTTTCTACAATCTTTGTGTACATTTTTTGAATACTTATGAACATTATTAACTGAAGTTTACCGCGGCCATATTGGATCCGCTATCTTGAATTAAAAAATTTTGTCTCTTTACCTTGCAATACAAAAACAATAATTTGTTAATAAAAAAAATAACCAAGCGTTGAAAACTTTGGTCCAATCGATTTAGGATGTTGTTAGAAAGAACTCTGATGTAAAACAATATAGAAACTAGGCCAAATTTTGAGATTTTACATTTTTTCGCCTCGACAATGGTAGCGATCAGGGAAATCATAAGTGAAATTTTTCATTTTAGCTAGATAAATTAGTGTGTTAGTTGTTTTTAAAATAAGTAACATAGGTGCTGAATAGGGCTACAGGCATCAGAAGAATATTTAGAGTAAAATGTACCACATAAGGTTCTAAGATGTCCGTAATGCTCCGCGAATTTTTTAAAGAATCGCCAGTTGCTAATACGACAATGAAATTTCGCCCCATTTTATTATTATTATTGGGGGGGGCCATGCGGGCGATCAGCCACTTCGCACTGCGACCTAAAAGATCTATTGTGCTGGCCCCAGCTTAATTATCCGTCCAGTCAATATTCAGGTTCTTAATGAACCTGAAAATACTGCCTCCCGGTACGTGATACATACTATCTGGGCTTATTGCTCTCCCTACTAGATGTTTACTACAGCATGTAGTTCCGCTAGAAAGACGGTAGCATTGCAGCTCAAGGACCTCGAGAGGGTTGTCCCACTCCCGTATATTCCTACTCCTGCCCCGTATTCCGTTTGATTTTACTCTTACGAGTTGCTGGGAATTGCAAATCACCTGTAGGTCACCCAGCTTTACTACAGGAAGGCTAAATAAAACTGGAGGATGCTTGGTATCCAGAGTCCGCATATTTTGGGCTGATTAACCTATCAGCCATTCATCTTTCGGCATATGCTGTTCCACCTTAGATTAGGGTTTTTTGTCAAGGTTTTCTCCTTTAGCGCCGTACTTTAGCCTGTGCCAAATGGCCAAAAATGTGCCAAGTGGCCTTAGTTACTAGTGGTTGTCACGAGGAGGCAGTACGTACACTTGCGAATTGTGAACAGGTTACCCCTTACACAATTGTACCCATCACGCAGCTGCCTAATGACAAGACCAGAACAGCTCACGTGATGCGCACCCTACTGGAAGGTTACGGAGCTGGTAGATTAATCTACTCAACTTTGATCCCCCCCTCCAATAGATGCCAAACCACCAATTTCGCCCCATACTATTAGAGATCCGCCACCACGAACGAATATTGCCCTGCGCAGAGAGAATCTCGACTCACTCATCAACAAAATGCTTTCTCAATTATCGAGAAGTCCTGCTTGGATTACCACCTATAACAGTACGGACAATTTTCAAAAATTCCGAAACAATTCGTGCGAGTTCTGCCGTGGCAACCGTAAAATGTGTTGAAGTGACAACCAATTCCAGACCAATAATTCTGGAAAAATTGGAAAAAGCGCTAGGCATTTGGATAAATGACTTAAACGAAAAAAATTTAACCTGTAACCACGCTCATTATCCAACAGAAAGCGACCAGTGTATTTAATCATTTAAAAACAATGGATACTGAGGGCGATAAGACCTCATCTTTAGCGCTAGTTCCGGATGGTTCGATAGATTTAAAAAGAGAATGCAGTTACATAGTGTAAAAATTACCGGCGAATCTGCAAGTGCTGTTCTGAAAGCAGCTAAAGAATTTCCAAACAAATTTAAAGAAATAGTAACTGAAGGACGATATACTCCTCAACAAATTTTTAACGTTAATGAGACAGGGCTACTTTGGAAACGTATGCCGACAAGAACTTTTATTTCCAAAGAGGAAAATGCTGCTCCTGGACAAAAAATGGCTAAGGATAGATTAACGCTCCTTCTTGGGGGCAACGTATCTGGCGATTTTAAGCTTAAGCCGTTATTAATATACAAATCAGAAACACCAAGAGCCATGAAAAATATATCCAAGGAGACTCTTCCGGTAATTTGGCAATCTAATAAAAAGGCTTGGGTAACGGTTGGTATTTTTTCCGAATGGTTTAACAAATATTTTTGCCCGGCAGTTAAATCATATTGTGAAAAACATAATTTGGCACATAAAGCGTTGCTACTAATCGACAATGCCCCTGGTCACCCAGTTAATTTGGATGAAACGAACGATCAAATTATAATAATATTTTTACCACCGAATACTACTTCTGTCCTTCAACCCATGGGCCAAGGAGCTAATGCAGCATTTAAGAGGTATTATTTACGTCGAACGTTTACAAATTTATTCGATACACTGAACAACGAGTTAGAACAAGCAAATGGTAATGATATCATTCGAAAATTTTGGAGTAATTTCAGTATTATGCAAGCAATAGAAAACATAATTAAATCCTGGCAAGAGGTTTCTGTGCCAACAATGAACAAGATATGGAGAAAAGTATGGCCCGAATGTATATCTGAGTCTGAGGACGGTGACATGGATAATCCTGATCAACTAAACACAGAAATTGGTGTGTTGGCTCATCAAGTTGGGTTTACAGACGTCGATGAAGCTGTTGTATCGGATATATTATGTGGACATGAGGAACCATTAACTGATGACGAGCTAATGGAATTTTTAGCACAATGTCCCACTCAAAACTTTGACGTCGACTGAAATAATGCACCGCCTGAAAGTGAATCGACAAACGTACAATTTCCAATACGAAAATAATCAGAAACACTAAGTCATATTGATCAGGCCGTAGAAATCTTCGGGGAATATGACAATGATTCGGTAAGATTTGAATCGATAAGGAATTCAATCTATAGTAGTGTGAGCCATTATAAAGATTTGTACGTGCAAAAAAAACTTAATTTAAAGCAGAAGCCTATTGAATCGTTTTTTAACCCAATCTTCAATAAAGACACACCAAGGCCATCCTCAAACCTTAAGCTTGGTAATGTTCAAGCTACGCACTGTGAATCTTAAGAATATGTATTAAATCCATACAAATTATACACATAATAATGTACATGTTGCATAACAATGTTGCAAGTTTTCTTTTATTTCGCATTTGCTTTCTCATTCAAAAATCATGGGGCATGTTTATAGTATTAAACACTCACTGCGATACAAAAAGGCAGCACCGTCGGCTGGGGATATAATGACAATTCACATTAGTGTTGTATATCGAATTGAATGGTGTTTTGCAACAATAAGAAATAATTTCTATATTTTAAAATATTTCTAAGTCGTATTGTTAAAAACTAGGGCTGTGCAGTCAGAGCCGGAGCAAGAATTGGAGCCGAGGGGTTTATGTTTATTTTCGTATTTTTAAATGAGCCGTAGTTGGGCTGGAGCCATGTGAAGTTGACCGACGCCGGCTCCGGATTTTTGTTCGTTTTTATTTCTATATTCCTTTTCTTCTAAGTAACTCAATAATTTATGTGTGCATTAGCGCAGTTTAAATTGGAATTCCAAATCGGATAAGCCGAAGTTAGGGTTTCTTATCGAGAAATGTACGAAATTAAGGTCGAGATTTTTGAACATTACTGATTTTAAAATCCAAACAAAAAATGGAAAAGAAAAACATCAAGAACAATAAATATAGACTTATGATTCGGCTTTGCAATTGGTGATATATAAATCGATATACAAACTTTGCCACCTACAATGTTTTATTGTTAACAGCAAAGAACATACTAAATGTTGTATTTAAACCTTTTCAAACCAATAATCGCGCCTTAAATGTATCTTACAAATCAATGAAATAAAATCTCGTGGTGTCAAAGAAAAGATGAATAATCCCATTGGAAAATAGCCAACGTTTATTTAAAATCTCTCCTAGAGCTGGAAATAACCGTACCCGAAAATGTTTTTTTTACATAGAACTCATCTGAAATATGGAAGATTGCAATTTCAGAATTGTAAGTTTATGAAGTAACTGGAAGCATCACAAAGAACATTTTGTTTATTTCTATGGTTTTGTTTAAAAAACAACGTGACTTAAAAAGTCACCGTAGTTCTTAGGAAAATATTCAAAAACTGAAACATACTTTTAAAAATTTAGAAAATTATTAAGCTATTTCCATTTATAACTCAAAATCGAAAAAACACAGTTTTGTTTGTAGCGTAGCAATAATTAGGATAAGCACAAATGGAAGCAAATAAATCAAAACAAAAAAAATAAAAATAAAACAGTTACTATTAGACATTATTTCAAACAATATCCACTTCACTGTTACAGATTCTAAGTATTTTGAGCAATAGCTTATTCACAATAGAATGTACATCAAGAGGTTAAATCAATTTACCATAGTAATAAAATACTGTAGGTATATGCACGAATGATCCGGGCCGCCTTTGAACAAATGTTCTTTTCCAGCAACCACCGATACGCTACCTCCTCGGCTTTAAACTGCAGCTCTGCGTACTTGTAGAAATTCCACAGTTTAAAGAATTTACATTACATTCGGTGATAAGCATTTTAAAAGCGTCGCCGCATTAAAACATTATGTTTAAAATTGTACATCAAAATATTTGGTATTATAATGCTGTGTTTCTTATTTCCGATCTAATTGATCTGAGTACTAAAATCTATGTTTTTACATAGCTTTTTAGTACTCAGATCGATCAGATCAATTAGTTCGGAAATAAGAAACACAACATAAAAATATTAAATTATTCAAATAAGTACTAAAATTTAGATATACTGATATTTAGCTAAATTTCTGTATAAAAAACAAAAAACCATTTCTAGCAGAGCTAGCTCAAAATGTTTCAATGAATTGTTTTCTAGGACTGGTTCTACATTTATTTCTTTTGGAGTTCTGACCTAACTAGGCTAGAAATAGCTCTGACGGCGTTACAAAAAGAAAGAAAAAGTACAAATTAGTACATTTTAAATTTAGTACAAGTAAAAAAATTTAGTTCTTAATAAAAAGTTTGTTATGTCTACTTTAAACGTAATTTATGTTGTGTACTAAACATTATAAGTACTAAATTTAATATATGTATATTCATTTTTAATTTTTTTTTTAAATTTGTAACACCGTCAGGGCGGTTTCTAGCCTAGTTAGGTCATGACGCCAAAAGAAAGAAACGTAGTAATAGACCTAGAGAATAATTGATCTTTGCATATTTTGAGCTAGCTCTACTAGAAATGTTTTTTTGTTTTTTATACATAAATATTGCTAAATATCGGCATATCTAATTTAGTACATTAATATTTATTTTTAAAACACATAACATTTATATTAACAGTTATAAACATAATATTTTATTATAGTAAAGCTTTTAAATTGCTTAGTAAATTAATAAATTGTCAGTTCTAATAATTTGATCACCGACTGTATATATGATAGATTGTGACGTATTGTACGAAAATGAAATGTGTCGTCAGATTATTGATTTATAAAAAGACATTCTTGGAATAAACTTGTGGCTTCTCTTAAGTGCATCGTATAGTAGTTTCCCCGATAAATACCCTAATATTGTACAGAATAGGCTAATATAGTAAGGTATCCCTGCTTAGATCCTGAGTCGTACGGTGTCGGAATATTCGTAAAATTTTAGTTTGCTTCAGTAGCTCTGATTTTGTACAGAATATTTCTTTGGCGTCGTTCTTCCATTCATATGATCCAAATAAAAGATTAGCTGTTGGTGTAGATTGCATCTCAACTCGATTTTACTCTCATTTCAAATATTATGTTACTGGATATTTATCAAATCGTTAATATCTGCATTGAGAGAGGAGAGCTTCCCGTTTGCTTAAAACTGGCAAAAAATGCACCAGTTCTTGCCCTCTGAATCAAAAACTTTTGAAAAAATTATATTTCGACATATAGATTAGCATCTCAGAATCAACTGGGTGCAACAACTGAATCATAAAATATTAATAAAAAATTGAACTATGTCGGATTTAAAGCAAATGCTTTACATTTACTTAAATCATACCTGCAGCATTGGATGAAACACGTACAATTCGATGAATACCAAAGTAATCCACTTGTAATACGAGTCGGAGTTCAAAATGAAAAATATTCATCTTTCGATTTTTCCTTACAAATTAATGGAATGAACTTGGAGGAAGTAGATGATTTAAAGTATCTTGGTCTCTGGATGGATATTTCGCTTAATTGGAACTATAATTTATAATATATCCAAAATAAAATTCGGAAATTTAACTTTATTTTATTTCAGATGAAATATTGCTTGCCAACGAAGGTAAAGTGTATGATGAACATTGTTCGATATTTGCTACCAATTTGGGGTTCAGCTGTGAAAAATAAATTGGAGTGCACTTACACCGAAAGTATTTCCTTGAAAATAACCCATTTCGGGGTTACACCTACTCTAATATTTTTTTCCAGTCTTCGAAATAGTTGTTAAAGTCGATTTTCGGAATCGTCTTCAAAACCTTCTTCGATTCGGTTTGTATCTCTTTAATCGAGTCAAAATGGTGTCTTAGGGCAGTTGCGGAACGATATGGGTGAAATTTTTGGCCAAATAGTCACGTACAACCGATGCAGTGTAACACGGCACATTATCGCGATGCAAAAACTAAGAGTTATCGGCCTCAAAATTTTGACCCAAACGATATTTGCCTAATGTCAACTCTATTTTTTAATCAACGATTTTTGAGTATCATTTCCTTGACTTCCTTGACGTGGTGCTCGTCGAAGGACGGCAATGACGTTCATCATCCGTGATGCGTGGCCAACTAGAGCTAAAATCGCTTCTGAGTTTAAAAGTGTAATATCTTCTCTTAAAACTGTCCAATTCGAAAAAAATCAAAATACGTTTTAAAGAATAGAAGCCCTGGTTGTCTTCTCCAACTGGCGTCATCTGTCATAAAATTTTAGCTTTATGAATTGTTGAATTAAACTTTATTGATAATATAGTATACAGAAAAATTGAATTTGCACTTAATGCTTAAAATTGTAAGTAAAACATTAAATAAATATTAACAATGACCCAGAAGCTGAAAATTAACAATTCAAGTTTTATTAAAATTCTGTTTAGCGCTTTCCCGTGGTAACAAAATTGGGCATTTGACAGCCGTTTAAGTTTTCTAACCCTAACTTTTTTCCAAACAGTTATAACACTGAATCATCGCTTGATTATTGATTGAAGGGCCATGTGGGCGATAAGCCACCTCGCACTGCGACCTAAAAGATATATTGTGCTGGAAGGACTCATCGCTTAAAAATGACAATGGTGCCATTTTCAAGATAATTAAATTACCAATGGCACCGTGTAGCTTGTTGTAAAGTAAGTAAAGTTTTTGTTCGGTGAAATATTTTCTTTATTGTTTAAAAAAGTTTATTCAGAATGTTTTTTTAAGTTGTAAGTTAAAAAATGGAAGCGATGCACAATTCACCATTCACTTTGTCTTGGCTAAACAACTGGTTTGTACATATGCTAAAATAGTTTATAAAATGACGTGTATTTATGGATATCTTTAAAAATATTCTGAAAAAGGGGAACACATTCTGGAAAAGGGGGATGTCCGGAAATTTTCTTAAAAATGAAGAATTTATTCTTTTCTTGTTACTCAAACTCCGCTATATTCAAGACAGGGCTGCAGTCGAAAATAGTAAATAAATGTATATTTGTTGGATTCTGGTTTCCATTGCTGCCTACTTTTTACAAACGCCTGGCCAGGTTATTCTGACATGATGGAATTTGGCCAAAAAAATTTAATACATTTTTCGAGTTTGGTCATAGAATGAATAGCCTGAAATTTGTCCGACCAGTCAGCGAGGAACGTAGTAAAGAATAATCAATGCTAAAAGCGAAATACAAATTCGTTATTATGGATTCTTATTGCGCTCTTATTGATTATTCTTTACTGCTTTCCTAGCTGACTCGTCGGACAAATTTCATGATGATGAGACCTTTTTTTTTTTTATTATTATTAATATATTACGACTAAGTTATTACAACTCATTTAGCAATTTTTCTTTCTTATTTTAATTCTCTGTTAGTTGGGCTATAACACAGTAGTTATTCCCAGTGGGCTCAGATCTTCCGGTTACATCAGCAACTTTCAGTCCTGAGGAACTAAATCAACCGGCTTCGTTCTCTTTAGCCGTCTTGTCGACGTCGTTGACAATATGTTGAATATCCGTGTTTTCATGGAGTTGGAAACGCTGAATATATTTTTTGGCATTTTTTGTGATTTCTTCGCTGACGGTTTCCGTCTTTAGATCCCTATGTAGATTATCGTTTCTAATATACCAAGGTGCATTGACAATGCAACGCAGTACTTTGTTCTGGAACGTTTATATAATTTTAACGTTCGTTTTCTTTGTGCATCCCCAGAGCTGGATGCCATAGGTCCACACAGGCTTGAGAATTTGCCTGTATAAAAGCAGCTTATTGTGAATGGTAAGCTCACTATTTCTTCCAATGAGCCAATACATTTTTCTGAACTTTATATCCAATTCTTGCCTTTTTTTCTTGACATGCTCTTTCCATTTTAACTTGGCGTCGACCGTCATACCTAGGTATTTTGCCGTGTTCGCCTGTGGTATTTCTTGCCTATTTATGTAAATAGGTAAGTGATCAACTTTTAGATAGGTGAATTGATTCATTGAGCTCATTCAATTTTAATCTCCATTTTTTTGTCCAGTGGACAATCTCATTCATTGTGTGCTGTAATTTGCTGGTTGCTTCTTCGATTGTACTTCCAACCGCCAAGATTGCTGTATCATCCGCAAAGGTTGCAATATCTATTTCTCCAGTAATAGGTATGTCTCTCGTATAAAGCAAATACAAGACTGGTCCGAGCACGCTCCCTTGTGGTACGCCCGCTTTAATTCTCTTGAGTGATGAGAACTCTCCTTTATATTTCACTCTGAAATATTTCCCTTCATTGTATGATTTTAATATTTCATAGAACTGCTTAGGAAGGTCGCGATGTAATTTATATTCCAGTCCTCGATGCCAGACTCGGTCAAAGGCCTGGGCAACATCAAGGAAAACTCCGGAACATACCTTTTTGTTTTCAAGCGTCTTCTCAATCACGTTAGTGACTCTGTGTACCTGCTCTATGGTGGAGTGTTTCTCTCTGAAACCAAATTGATGCGATGTTAACAGGTGTCTTTCTTCAATCAGAGGTCTCATCCTTTTGAGGAGTAATTTTTCGAAGAGTTTGATCAATGATGGTAATACAGATATAGGTCTGTATGACGTTTTCTCATTAGGTGGCTTATTAGGCTTAGGTATCATAGTAACTTCTGCTATTTTCCACTGCTGAGGAACATATTTCATTCTGCGTTAATTATGTGTAGCAACTTCTTAAGACATTTTCTTGGCAAATTGTTAATAACTTTTCCTGTAATAAGATCGTATCCAGGAGCCTTTTTTGCATTTAGGTTATGTTTAATTTCATTTTTGAGTTCTTTCATTGTAACTGGTTGTATGTCTAACTCATCTTCTTTTTGCATTAGAAAGGTATTTTCATCTCCTGTTTGCCTATTCAAAGGTTGGAACGTCTCTTCCAGATGTTCAGCAAAAAGATAAGCTTTATCTTTCGGGCTTTTGGCCCAAGTACCATCTGCTTTTACTTTCTTTTACTCTAGTAAAATAAAGTATAGTATTCATGAAAATTTTGGACCTTGAGATTTTTAGAGATTTATTTGTTTTGAGGTCCCCTGAGTCCGAAAAAGTGGGTTTCGAAATGGTGTCTGTCTGTCTGTCTGTCAGTCTGTCAGTCTGTCAGTCTGTCAGTCTGTCAGTATGTCAGTCTGTCAGTCTGTCAGTCTGTCAGTCTGTCAGTCTGTCAGTCTGTCAGTCTGTCAGTCTGTCAGTCTGTCAGTTTGTCAGTCTGTCAGTCTGTCAGTCTGTCAGTCTGTCAGTCTGTCTGTGTCCTCTCTACAGCCCATATGCTTTAATCAATCGAACTGAAACTTCAGATTTTAGCTTTTTTGATAAATTGGGAGGTCGCAGTGAATTTTACTCTAAATCGGCTAACCGGAAGTGGCCACACCCTTGGTCCAGAAAATTTGTTTTGCAAATATCTTAAAAAGTATAAGGTTTACAAAAAACAACTGAATACAAAATGTTTCCAAAAATTAAAAACAAATAAAAATAAAAAATAAAAAATTAAAAAAAAAAATTAAAAAATTTAAAAATTAAAAAAAAAAAATTAAAAAAAAAGTAAAATTTCTCAAAATTCTCTGTTCGTAAAAGAAAGCCGTGTGTTTGCCACACCTGAATTTTAACTAGGTAATTAAGGGACCTATTCCATGTGCTAGCGAAATCTTTATCATCATTGTTGAGTGCGATTTCCAAAAAATAATTTCGTAGAACTTTTATTAACGAACGATCCGTATGGATTAGGTTTTTCTAACTAGGTGATTGAGCTAACTATTCTATGTGTTAGCCAAACCTTTGTCATCATTGTTGGTAATGGCCGATATTGGCCCTTGGGGGTTGAGTGCGATTTCCAAAAAATAATTTTGCAGAAATTTTACTAAACGAACGATTCGTATGGATTAGGGTTTTATAACTAGGTATTTGAGGGACCTATTCCTTGTGCTAGCAAAACCTTTATCATCATTGTTGGCAATGGCCGATATTGGCCCTTGGGTGTTAAGTACGATTTCCACAAAATAATTTTGCAGAACTTTACTAAACGAACGATCCGTATGGATTAGGGTTTTTCAACTAGGTAATTAAGGGACCTATTCCATGTGCTAGCGAAGCCTTTGTCATCATTATATTGACCCTTGGGAGTTGAGTGCGATTTCCAAAAAATAATTTTGCAGAACTTTTACTAAACGAACGATTCGCATGGATTAGGGTTTTTTAACTAGGTATTTGAGGGACCTATTCCATTTGCTAGCGAAACCTTTCTCATCATAGTTGGCAATGGCCGATATTGGCTATTGGGAGTTGAGTGCGATTTCCAAAAAATAATTTTGCAGAACTTTTACTAAACGAACGATCCGTTTGGATTAGGGTTTTCTAACTAGGTAATTGAGCAACCTGTTCTATGTGCTAGCCAAACCTTTGTCATCATTGTTGGCAATGGCTGATATTGGCCCTTGGGGGTTGCGTGCGATTTCCAAAAAATAATTTCGTAGAACTTTTACTAAACGAAGGATCCGTATGGATTAGGGTTTTCTAACTAGGTAATTAAGGAACCTATTCCATGTGCTAGCGAAACCTTTGTCATCATTGTTGGCAATGGCCGATATTGGCCCTTGGGATTTGGGTGCGATTTCCAAAAAATAATTTTGCAGAACTTTTACTAAACGAACGATTCGTATGGATTAGGGTTATTTATTTTCTTTTACTCTCGTAAAATAAAGTATAGTAATCCTGAAAATTTTGGACCTTGAGATTTCTAGAGATTTATTTGTTTTGAGGTCCCCTGAGTCCGAAAAAGTGGGTTTCGGAATGGTGTCTGTCTGTCTGTCTGTCAGTCTGTCAGTCTGTCAGTCTGTCAGTCTGTCAGTCTGTCAGTCTGTCAGTCTGTCAGTCTGTCAGTCTGTCAGTCTGTCAGTCTGTCAGTCTGTCAGTCTGTCAGTCTGTCAGCCTGTCAGTCTGTCAGTCTGTCAGTCTGTCAGTCTGTCAGTCTGTCAGTCTCAGTCTGTCAGTCTGTCAGTCTGTCAGTCTGTCAGTCTGTCAGTCTGTCAGTCTGTCAGTCTGTCAGTCTGTCAGTCTGTCAGTCTGTCAGTCTGTCAGTCTGTCAGTCTGTCAGTCTGTCAGTCTGTCAGTCTGTCAGTCTGTCAGCCTGTTAGTCTATCAGTCTGTCTGTGTTCTCTCTACAACCCATATGGTTTAATTAATCGAACTGAAACTTCTAATTTAAGCTTTTTTGATAAATTGGGAGGTCCCAGTGAATTTTACTCCAAATCGGCTAACCGAAAGTGGCCACTCCCTTGGTCCAGAAAATTCGTTTTGCAAATATCTTAAAAAGTATAAGGTTTACAAAAAACAACTGAATACAAAAAGTTTCCAAAAATTAAAAACAAATAAAAATAAAAAATTAAAAAAAAAATTAAGAAAAAAAAAAAATTTCTCAAAATTCTCTGTTCGTAAAAGAAAGTCGTGTGTTGGCCACACCTCAATTTTCTTAAAAAGTATAAGGTTTGCAAAAAACTACTAAAAAAACAAAATGTTTCCAAAAATTAAAAACAAATAAAAATAAAAAATTTAAAATTAAAAAAAAAAATTTCAAAATTTAAAAATTAAAAAAAAAAAATTTAAAAATAAAGTTATAAAAAAAAAAATTTCAAATTTCTCTGTTCGTAAAAGAAAGTCGTGTGTTGGCCACACCTCCATTTTTTTAATTGGCGGCACCTGTTCTTTTGGTCTCTTTAGTCCCTTTGTAGCTTTCCATAAAGAGTAATCGCTTTCTTTGTGGCCAGAAAGATTTATTAAATATTTGTTAAAGCTTACCGCTTTGGTTTCTTCTATTAACTTCTGCAGCTTGTTTTTGAGCTGATTGAAGATAGTTTTGTTCTCCGGTGCTCGATTTTTATGCCATATTTTGCGAGCTTTCCTCTTTTCTCAGACCAGATTTCTTATTTCCTATGTATATGTTTCATTCTTGTGAGGTTTATTTTTGGCAGGAGGAGTGCTTTCCCATGCTGCGGTCTGAATATTGTTTATGAGCAGCTCTACTTCTCTTTCAAGTTGTGTTCGGTTTTTGATTGGGACTTGAAGATCAATACTTTCCTCAATTAACAATGCGAATTTTCCCCAATTGGTCTTCCCACTTGTTAACCTTGGTGGCTTTTCTTTTTCAATTATTGTTTCACTGATCGTAAGTATGATTGGAGAATGATCCGAGGATAAACCTTCATTATTTTCGATGTGGATATAGTTTTCTGAAATACCTTTGGCTATGAAAAAGTCAATCATGTCTGGTATTTTGTTTGTATCCGTTGGCCAATAAGTAGGAATACCACTTGAATGAAATTCGCAGTTTATTTGATGTCCATCTTCTAATAGTTTTCTACCTTTAGGAGATATTAGTCTCGAACCCCAATGCGTATGTTTGGCATTGAAGTCTCCTCCTATGACGAAATTTGAGCCCATCATTTTGAGCATTGAGAGGTAATCATCCTTTTTAAGTTGATGCCTTGGTGGACAATATATCGCAGCAACCCGCAGCTTCTTGTAATTGTTTAGTTGCACGCTAAGTGATACAATTTGCATTGTCTCTATTTCGAGTTTGACATCTTCGAAGTGTTTGATGTTTTCTCTGATGAATATTGTTGCTCCACCCCTAGCTCTTTCTAGTGAAATTGCTCTCTGCTATTAAGCATATATCAATTTTTTCTGTATTCAAAAAGATTTCTAGCTCTGGAAGATGCTGTAGAAGTCCATTAGCATTCCAGGTTAATATTCTTAGTGTTTTGTTCATTTTTTTTTGGAGTGAAGGATCAGAAGATAAAGCAACTTTTTTGCTAGAAATCTCCTTAATTTTTCCTCGATATCCTACTTGTTGTTCAAGATTAACTTGTCTCTTGTTTAGAAACTCTATATTTTCTTCTATTTTAGAAAGGCGATTGACAATAGCATTCAATTGCTTGTTGAATTCCAACATTTTGATCGTGAGTATGAGAATCCCTCTGCCACTTTCGCACTATGGAATGTAGTGATAGTTTTTGTCGGGATTTCTTTTTCTTTCGTTGCTCTCTTTGGCTGGTTTTTGTTTGTCCTATTTCGCATGTTTTGCAGTGTTTTGGCTACTTCAAACCCTCTATAGCTAGCTGGATGGGTTCCTTGGCAGTTAGCACATTTTGCTGGAGTGTTCTTATCTATCACGAATTCTTTAGTGTCATGCTTTCCCGCACATTTTACGCATCTGATTTCACAATTGCAGTATTTTTGCGTGTGGTTGTATGCCTGACACTTTTTGCACTGTGGTATGATCCCTGTTACCTTTTTCAATGGCTCCATTCGGACAACCATTCCCAAGATGTTCCTAATGTTGAATATGTTCTCAATTTTCTCTGAGTTTGCAAAGGTCAGAGTGAATAGTGGTAACTTTATTTTATTAACTATACTCCCTCCTTTGCCGGTAGACCCTCTTTCAGTTTTACACATATTAACTGCATCTAAGATCGTTAAATTTTTTCTTTTGAGGTCTTCAATTATCTCATCTGGTGTGCATGTTTGATGTAGACCCCTAGCAACTACTCTAATGGGTCTGGTATTTTTGTCTTCATATGTATACCATTGGAGACCTTTATCATTCAATACAGTTAAAAGTTTTCTATAACCGTCTGAATCAGGCATATTTACCCTCCAGACGTTGTTGTTTAGCGACACAAGCTTATACTCCTTTTCTGTCACTTCTTTCATTAGCGCTTGAATATCGCTAAATTTATTGACATGTGTGATATTGATTGGTGGTGGTGGTTTTTCTTTCTTGGTCTTGCTGATAATTGGTAATTGGTTTACCTTTGCTCCCGATATATTCACACTAGTATTCATTTCTGGGGACGACTCAGCTTTCCTTTTACTGGAAGAATTTACTTCCTGTGTTTTTTGCTTTTTTAGAGCCCGTTTTGACTTTTTCATTATCCAATTGGTCTCTCTTTCTAAATCTTCCTCGTCGGTTTGGTACTCAATTAAGTTAGCACATTCCGTTTCTTTGTTGTTGTTTTCCTGGTTTAGGGCTTCTACTTCAACCGAATCTTCATTACCGATTTGGTAGTCTATCTTTAGATTATGTTTAAGGTTTTTAACTTCTTCTTCAAGAAGTTGTATATGGTGCTGCATCCATTGAATTGGAACCTTTAGAATTGGTGATCTCAACATTTTCGTGCTCTTAGGAAAGTTGTTCCCTTTATTTTGCAATAGTTGGTCCCCACGATGATGATTGATTTGATGCTGTTAGAGACGCATCCGTCTCGTTTTCTAATTTCGTTAGGTTATTATTATTATTTCCTATCATTTTTATTCCCACGAGTAGCACGAGAAGTAACGGTCACCCATGACAGTGCTCTGCATTATCATGGGAAGGCTACGGGTTTAAACCGAACGTCGCCAAATTCGGAGTTAACATACTAACGACTAAGCACCCTCTTAGCCACGCAGCCATCGGCGAATGTAGTGCCGCCTTAGCTTGGATGTGCTAGTTTTTGGTCCGCCCCGAGTATTTGATTTCCCCGGTACCTGCCATATCTGGCAAGCTTTCCCCTATTCGCCACCTGGGGAGGCGCCTGATAGGGGAACTAGCAAACCCCACACAGGATTTCATGAGACCGGTATCAATCACTCAATAACGGTTTGCTGATGGTATAGTATCGGTTTACCATATAATTGTCAACTTTTGTTTAATTTACTTTCTTCTATTTTCTCCCTGTTGCTTTCTCAACAAATAGGAACCTTTTTACACTTTGCCTGCTTGTAAATAAAACTAAAATAATTTCGAACTCTTGTAACGCTAAATAAGTTACAAATGGCGTTAATAATAATATCAGCCTAATTAAGTGTTAAACTGTTTTATTCATTGCTATTTTTACATCAAATCATCTACATCTAAACTTGCACATATGTATATGAAATTATAACGCCTGCAGAATTATCACGATTAAACGACCGGTTAAATGAAAAAAAAAAAAAACATGTATAGACATAGAGGAGTACACCGATGCAAATAAACATAAATAGTTTCTATATTTGTAAACTAATTTAAAATAAATAATTAGTTATACACATAATTATCGTAATTGGATGGGTGGGAGGCTTCCCCGACGTCGTAAATTATCATTTAATTTAACAATATTTTACCAATGAACCGAATACTCATTATTTACAAAAAAAAAAAAAAATAAAACGTTTCTAACTTACAGCCCAGCCCCGTGCACTTGTCAATTATTCGAGTACCTTACATATTTTGCTGAAAATTGTATGGTACATATGTATAACGAAATAATCATTTCCAATTGCCAGACCGGTAGAACAACAATAAAAAAAAATATATAAAACGAATCGTGATACCTCTAGGTGTTTCCTAAATATAATTTTGGTGGTATAAATGTGATGAATAAATTGTTATATAGTAGTCCGCAATACAGGGTAAAACACGTAAATAAATTTAAATTATTTCAGCTCAAAATGTAAAAAATAACAAATTGTACTTTACAAGTTCAATTAACCACATTCTTTTTTTTAATTTAATCCACATAAATTCTAATCCTAATTAATCTTGTGTACCAATAATTAAAAATATTTGTTTTCGTTTTTATACCAACTACATATTTTATGTCAAACGCAAAAAATAATATGTTTAGTTATACATATATTTCAAGATCATTAAAAATGTTTATACATTATGAAAATTTTTAATAGATTTCCATGTTTCAAACCAATTAAGTTTATTTATTTTTTTTTTTTTTTTTTTTTTGTTTCATTTTGACTCAACATCCAAACACTAGTTAAGAAGATGGAATAAAAATGATTTGACGTGTAGACAAAATAAAATAAAAATCTGCAAATTATATAGTATAGCATAGGAGCATAATAGAGAAGCATGGCTAGGTATAGGAAGTCAACTCTTAAGCGACTACTGGTATATCTGTATAACATTTCTTAATAAATATGCTAATTAAATTTATTTTTGTTTTATATTATGTTGATATGTAATGGATGGACAGATAAATCCAAAATGTTTTCTGTGTGGTTAAATGAGTAGAGGAGATGTAGCAAAATCCATAAAATTTAGTCGTTTGCCACTTTAATAGCAATTTATACGATTTTTATCTATTTTAGGTGGTTTAAAGTAGTTTACTGTTTAATGGTTTTAGCACTTATAGAATTTTTTTTTTTGTTTAACTCGTTTCTGATTATCTCATATCTCTTAATTTATTTACGTTAGTTGTTCCCAATTATTTCCAATTACTCCTAATTGTACCCTAATTTTAATTAGTACAGCTCTGACACAAACCTAATATATTTCGTGTGTACAAAAAATACATATTACACACTGTTATGCAATAAACTAGTAAAATTAATTATGTCAGAAAAAACATAAATATTACATTTAGATGCTATCAATATCAAAGTAATTTCCATTAATTAAATTTCCACAGTTTGTTTGAACACTTTATGTACAACACATTTGAAAACTAATTTGTTAATAAAGTAAAAAAATTGTTCTGTAACATGAAACAAACTTGCAATATTCACCTACACGAAAAATATTCATTTACAGTAAATCTTATATTTTATATTAAAAGTTCAATTGATAATATAAAGGTATAAGAAAACAAACATAAACATTATATTTATCTTATATTTTACTTGCGTCTGTAATTTACTTTTTTAGAGAGACCTTGTTCATACATATACATACGAGTATCTATGAAGGTGATATAACAACTGACAAATTTGTTTTAAATAAAATTTAAAAGAAAAAAAAACATAATTTATGTATTTTATATTAAGAGAGTAAATATACAAAAAAAAATGTTTTATTTTCTTTTTTAATGATTTATTACAATTTAGCATGATTATTAATAATAACAGAAAAATTATTTTATTTTATACTCTGAATCTGAATGAAATAATATCCGATTAAACAAGTTCTTATGTCTGTACATATTCAACTCTGCAAAAAAAAAATCCTTAGAAATAAGAGTTAAAAATTCTATGTCATACTTGTAATTAGAAAATAGCAGATCTCATCTTTTTGATAGGATTATTAATTCGAATATTCGTGATAATAATCAAACAGAAATAGACATTTTAAAGATATTTTAGCAGCAAATGCTTTGGGATATATTATAGAGGTGGGTATTTATAGGAAATGGTTTCTTCAAATTGTGTTAGGACTTTTAGTCTCGTTTTTACTTACCATGAATAATAAATCAAATAATTGCTGGAATCCAATTAAAATTAGTAATATGCAAATAAAGTTTGCATACCATGGGAATGTCAACGCCTTTGTTTACACGCCCATGCTGAGTCACTGTCATTAATTAATATATTTACCTTATTTAAATATTTCCTCTATATAAGAGTATTAAATAATTTATTTTTAATTAATTAGTTTTTATATTTAAAATAGGCCTTTAGGCAACCTAATATGGTAATTTTGGTTGGCAAAAATAAATAATTCTAAAAGTCGCCTCTATTACCGCAAGCAGGGAAGTAGAATATTTAACGTAAATGTTTTTTGAATCTTTTCTTAATCTTCTATTAAACATAATGTCTAATATTTTAAATGACATTCAAAATTTAAAAAAAAAAAAAAAAAAAAAAAACCGAAAACTTAGCCATATCATATGAGTATATATTCGAGTACAAACATAGATATCCTGTTAAAAACATCAATCAATGCTTTTTTATATGTTAGATGAAAAAAAAAAAAAAAAATAAAAATAAATAAAAATCCATTAAGCAGCAACCGATCGTCTCATATTCATATTATACAGTCAGCTCTATGTATACAATATAGATTTTATATTGATACGGAATAGTATTACTCTTTGAAACAAGTTATAATGGAATTTTATTGATTCGTATCTTGCGCGGTTGATATAATTTCTCGAACCAATTTCGATATTTCTTTATATTTTATGTTTCTCATTTTTTTTTTCTTAACTTTGATGAGTTCATTCAAAAGTCGATCAAATGGCGTACGTATATAAGTTAGTTTTTTATTATACATAAAGGTATATTTATGAAATTATTAGATCATAAAATACGAAAAATTATAATGTCATAATTTACGAGTATTATTTATTATGTATATTTCGGACAGAAATATTATAATTTTGATGAATAATTGTGAAATTGAAGCTGCTAGTTTTAATTAAATTTATTAATTCAACACAAATCATTCAATCGTTAATCTCTAACATGATTCTGGCAATCCGCAAACGTATTAATAATTGTGATTTTTATTGTGTCGTATGTTTAATGTTTTTTTTTTTAAAGTATCCAAACAAAATTTAATTTGCCTTTATTTTTATATCGTTTCAGCTAAAAGTTAAAAGTGTGCGACGAATCATTTCTAGCGGAATTTGTTGAACTTCGAACGAGCCTTTTTTCAGCATATTTTTAGGTAAGCCTATAAAATTTCGTCATATGATAAAAAGTCATAGAAGAAGAGAGAAAAGTACCAGTTAGAACTTTATACTAGGGTGTTCGGGTTTGGGATGCTGATCCGTCATGGGGTGATTCCTTGGTTCATTCTGAGAAACAAATCGTATGTGGAGGGGGGATCCATTTTTGATATCCTTTGAGATACAGGGTGTTTAAAAAATTTGGTTCAGATAAAAAGTACACCCAAATGTTAAACTGTAACTTCCAAAATATTTATCGGAGAGTAACCAACTTAGTCTTATTTGGTTGGTAATCGTATAGGCTAATATTAAGGTTTAAGTGGTTATCTTGTATCTGCATCCGTTTGAGAGCTATGGTGATTTAAAGTAAAAAAAAATATTTGTTTCTTATAAAATCGAGTTTTTCTCAAAAAAAACCGTTATAATTTTTTCTTTTGTTTATTTAATTTTAATTTGTCATGATCTCCTCTATAATCCCTCAATGCAAAATTTGGGTCGAGGAGTTATAAAAGGTGCTCAAAATGTCCTCCTTGTGATTGAATACATGCTAATATTCATTTAAGTATGCCTTTGGTTATTTCAATTCTTGGTAATTCTTCCCTTATCTGTTGTGCTGCTGTGTGTATTCGTTGTATAAGTTCTTCTTTTGTTTCAATTTCTTTGGAGTATACAAGCGCCTTCATCCTTCCCCATACATAAAAATCCAATACCGTAAGATCGGGGGATCTTGCAGGCCAATGAATTGGACCATTTTTTCCAATCCAATTATTTGGATAATTTGCGTTAAAAAAATTCAGGACAATGTGATAACATTGTTCCAAATTTTAAAACTAAATTTTATAAAAAAAAAACAGTACACATACTCGTACACTTTGATTCAAATTCAGATCGATATATATATATATATATATATATATATATATATATATATATATATATATATATATATATATATATATATATACATATATATATATATATATATATATATATATATATATATATATATATATATATATATATATATATATATATATATATATATATATATATATGTATATATATATGTATGTATATATATATATATATATATATATATATATATATATATATATATATATATATATATATATATATATATATATATATATATATATATATATATGTATATATATATATATATATATATATATATATATATATATATATATATATATATATATATATATATATATATATATCAATAAAATATCAATAAAATAATGTCCGTTGTAACGTTTTACTTAATGTAATATACAACTATTTTGTTATTCCACACTTAGGAACTAGCTCATTACTTTTTGTTATAGTTTTGCCTTTTGAAGAAGTCTTGCGTTGCTTGGCAGATGTTATCGTTGTTGTAAAAACCTCGAAGGTCTCGTCTGTTTTTATTACAAACTTCCGTTATGAAATCTAAGATTTTCGTATAATTTTTAAAAAAAAATTTATCTGAAACTAAGACGTAATTATTACTTTTATATTTTATCAATAAAAATGTGTTGCTCAGTACTCACCATCTTCATATGCTGGTAAATTTTCTTCCAGTTTTTTTATTCGGTCCCATTTTATTTTCTGGGAGAATATATCTTCAAGGCGCTTGTGTAGAATCGATTTCGTAAACCCATTCACTTCTTTTTTGGCATCACCCTTGAATGTATATTGCGTGTATGCGTAAGCTTAGTAAAATAATGAATAAGGACAATATAAAATTTATAAATGTTGGTTTCTGTAAGGCCAGAGGAAAAGGCCAGAATAAAAATAAGCCCAATATTATACCCAATCAGCTCCTAGAACTACAAAACACTTTGGTGAAAAACATTTTGAGAATTCATAAATTGGAAAAAGAAAAGGAAAAATTAATTTAATAAGTAATAGATTACCACACCAAACGTACAATGAATTAGATTTTCATAGATTTTTTGATAGTATTCTAGGATCAGATTCAATGAGTAAACTGAATGCCAACATTGATTATGGATCAAACACCATTTCCCTAAACGATCAAAAATTTAAATTTTACCGTTATTATCCAGCGGAAAATTTTTATCACCATACAATCACGTTCGAAACCTCAGAGAAAGGCGAATGGGTCGTACCAGAGTATGGCAGATAGCAAGATGGGTCAACATATGAACAGTATGGTTAACCATATCTGAGCCATAAATAACAGCATATTCTGTCACAAAATCCATCAAAAGTTTTTCTGCGAACAAGTTGTATTTAATACAAAAATTTGGACAGCATAAGACTTTTATTGCGACATGTAGTTTTAGAAAGTGTTTATGGTATTTCATCAGATACACTGGCAAGGAGTTTTGCAATACAAATGGTCCATAAAATAGTAAAAAGTTTCTTAGTTCGTTTCCCTTAAAAACTGCCAAATGTTCCAAGGGCCTTAGTTTTCTTTGGAAATTATTTGGTATGAACTGGTTTAAAAATATCATTTTGTTTGAAATTGCAGCTTTCATATGTTTTGGAAAAAGTGGTTTCTTCCCAAACCAAATTTTCAGCAACTTTTTCGTGACTCCGAGCAATACTACATGCAAATAATCCAAAGCCACTTGTGACACCATCCCTATACCTAGATCTTCAAGTAGTGAATTTCTAATATGAAATTCCTCATCAATTATCTGTCTAAATTCAAAATCTGTACGAAGAGGTGCTTTTTGACCGTTAAAACACATCCTGTGGTATTTTTTATCAAATCTTCCTCGTATTTCACATTTTGGGCATCCTACAACAGCATTATATTGTTTAACGCCACAGACACTTGCCCTGGCCGGAGCGTCACAAACTATTGCTCGAATTTGAATAGAAATTTTTTGTCCATTATGATGAAAGTTTTTTGTAATTTCTTTCATTTCAGAAACAAAGGGGTTTAGAAACTGTCCGAAGTTGTCAGGTTTTTTTTATATATTTATTTATTTATTTATTTATTTCCATTAAAATTTAGTATAGGTGAACACTCTATCTTGAGCATGAGCTCATTACGATAAAAGGTTCACCAATAATAGGCTAATGCCATTAACTAATTATGTTTACAGCTCCAAAGGTACGTTTCTCCAGTTAGGCAATGTTCCTCCAGAAATGTTGTTTGATTTTCATCTTCCTGGTATTGTTACCGGGATGATTGTGGTTTCATTGTCCAATTATTTTCATGGGTTTCCGCGTTTGAGGCATGTAGTAGTTTCGCTCAGGTTATATATAGTATATCAATTAAAATTTAGAAATAATTCAATTAATTTAGAAAAAAAAAATATTTTTCGGAAAATTAAACACATGCGATTGACTCAAAAGTCAAAGCTACGGTGATATATTCCAATCACAAATACACTATTTAATTCGATGTTAATAACTCGACCTAGAATTAGCCAAAACGAATGTCCAGTGTTTTATTATCGCTAAACACGGGTAATCCGTCCACGTTTATATCTAAATATATAGTTTGCGGCAACGATCTCACGTTTATGTTTGTTTGGCATAAAATTCGTTTTAAATTATTTTGTATACCGACATGCACGTATTCTCCTGGATCAACGTAATTTTCTCTAATATTCGAGGCGTTTGTAACAAGGCTCTGTAGTCCATCGGTAAATCAGGAAAAAACGTTTTGAAAAACTTTAATAATTCGGATATTGAATTTTTGTTTATGTTATGTTCAATCGTCCATTTTTGTAAAAAAACACTTAAAGTAAGAATTACTTTCTGGATCGTTATATGGCTCAATAAACCTTCTAATATTAAAATTTTCATCAATATTTGTAGAATCATTATTATTTTTAGGTACATCGCAAACATCATCTCCACTTATTTCACAATGAAGCACGTAAATATTAGACCCGCCATTATCGTTTGATTTCGATAAAATATTTTTTTTTACAACCGCTGATGCTACACCACATGTAAAGATATTATTTGGAACTTGTATGTCACAAACATCATCTCCAATTAACACATCACTATTATCATTATCAGGCGCACAATAATTTGATTCATCAATTAATTCACCACATGTTTGGTTATTTGGAAAACTTTTTCCTTTTTCGCTTAAAATTTGGTTTAACCTATCTTTATTAATTTTTGTAATTTTATACTTTAAATTATTTATGGCTTTAATTCTAATTTTTTTATTGTTTATTAGAGAAAACATTTTTGATTTGGGATAATATAAATCACTTATAATTACTAAACCACACTAATAAACGCTATCACACCAAACACGTAGATAAAAAAAATTTACTAACCTGTTAACGCAAGATGCACCTTGACTAAGCGCCTACACTCGATGAAGTCATTTATTTGTTTGCTTAACACGTACAGCTTTCCACGGCTCACCTTCTTTATTCGACGTTAATATTCATCATATTGCTGACTTCAAATTCAAATTAGTGTAACTAACTTTTGAACTGATCGAATAATGGATTAGGTCAATGTTCTGTAATTTACTTAAACGCTTTCCATATGACAGACCTCAAAGCCAAACTTCAGTATAGTTCTACGGACTTTCTAGTAGTTGTCTTCAATTTTTAATCATACTACTGACTTCACAATCAAATTAGTGTAAATGACCTATTAGCCCGTCGAATAATCGGTCGGTTATGTCAATGTTGTATAATTCACTCTTAACACTCGATATATAATGAACCTCCAAGCCAAAGTTCTGTAACTATCTTTTTTGTATATCAAATGATTGACATTCAAGCTGAAAATTTTATAAAGTTATTTAATCTCATGGTAAGACTGACTTTTAAGTTAGAATTTCCAAAAATGACTTTCGTTGCAGTTATATCTCTACCATCAAAGACTAAAAAGTAAATGTTACCTTTGCGTTACTTATGAGTATACAACGAACAGGCACTGAAGTTAAATTAATAATTTCAGTAACAATGTCAGTCAATTAAGTTAACATTTGCAATATTTTCGACTTCATGGTTTACCGGGTAAGGAGTATCTCTTCTAAGATATCTCCAGAAAGCCTACTTCTATGTGGTGTTAAGATTAGAGATAACGCACTAAAGGACCTTTCGACGGAAACTTGCGTTGCAGGAATGGTAAGAGCAATTACGGCTAGCTGGTACAGTTCAGGATACTCGTATTTATTTCTCTCCCAATATTGTAAAACATTTTCCTGGGAGTGAATATAAATTTACTTTCGCATTTGTTTTATCTGTTTCCGACAAATTCGTCGAATTTAAATAATTGAAATAGTTGTCAAAAACACATTGCGGCTTTGAAATTGTCTAACGAAAATAACTGTAGTTCTCTAAATTTCATGTCTCGCTTTAAGTCGGCAGACATCTGTTTTTCACACAAGTTTAAAGATAAATGAGCATTGCAGCCATTCTTTAAAGAAGTCACCATATATCTTTATAGTCAAATGTGAAGATTGAAATTTTATTGTTGCTTCATGATTCGGTTTAAAAGATTCTAAAAAATGTTCCATACATTTAAATTGGTCCTCAGAAAAAACTATGTTGGGATCACTTTGACCCAGTTGCTTGTAAAAATGTTTGTTTTCCCAAATATTCTTAAATATTAGGAACGTTGAACCCCATCTTGTGGCTACGTCGAGAACGTTTCTATATTTTATAGTCTTTAAATTTTTTATATTATTTCGAATGGAATTTAGTTTTTCAGTTATATCGGGTTGGTTGATTACTGAGTTTGCGACTGATTTTTTATAATCAATAAATTGCTGTGAGGTGGATTTAATATAGTCAACGATACTATGGGAATTTAGTTTAAAACCTTATACCCTTGACACAATGCGATTTAATAAATCCGATTTAGTGAATTTTTCGAGATTAGCCGCAGTGTGTCAAACTGTTAAACTAGTTTAGCTAAATCGGATTTATTAAACTACAGTCTGTCAAGGGTATAACGCTCTCTCTAAAGGATTTATAATTTCTTGGACTCCTTGGTAATCTATAATTGCCAGTGGAAGGAAATGAATGGGTACTAATTTAACAGAAGAACGGATAACTTTGTTAGTATCAATTTCTAATTTTACTGATGACTTTTTTTTTGTTTTTTTTTGCCATTGGTGGACTATTCTCTACGATCTATTACATTTAATTGATGGACAGTATCCGGATAAAAGCTTATAATGTTTCTTGATAGATTATGTGACTTTCTTCCGCTTAATACTTTCCCGCATGAATTTATAAGGCATGTGCTCTTGTTAGTTTCGGCACAGTTTTTAAAATGGCGTCTTATCATCCCTCCTAAGTAAATAACAAATTTGAAAAATGTATTGTATGCATTTATGTTGTTATTATATGCAGTATGCAGTTATTATATGTAAACAGCATAGACTAACATAACTAAGTCATTATTAATGCAATTATTTTCTAAACAGAAGATTTAGAAAAATAAAGCTAAAAATCATTTAGTGTTGCAAAAAATCCCAAAGTGTTACAAGTTATATGCATCGCAATATTACAGCTGTGTAACTTCTTTTTTGAGATAATCTAATATTTTCTTAGTTTTGAATTACATCAAATTTTAAATTTGAATTTAATGATTAATTTGAACTATGTATATAAATGCGGGGAATGTTAAACGATTAACAGTCAGGCGAAAATATATTTGGCTGGTCGGTTAATAAATGATTTTAACTACTACTACTTTTCAAAAAAGCAATTCAAAATTCGATTTATCTTGAGACAATTTCGGTGGTCTAATTTTAAATACCAGAAAAAACATCCGACGCATCATTATTATAAATAAAAAATTCCTGGCAAAATGGCACTTATGTATTGATTCATAATAAAATAATAATTTTAAAATTGTTTAATCGGTATGCTATGTTTAATATTGCTCGTGCTGTTCCTGAGCTTAGTTATGTGTAGTTTATATGAAAGAAAAATTATAAAACTGGTAAATATATTTGAATGACATTTTCTAAACATGCGCGCAAGGAAGAAGCTGCAGAGAGTTATGCTATCGCCTTTCGAGCTGCTATCATTTTACAGTCATAATATCGCATACCATATGTCTAATAGAACCGTTTTCTACTTCTTACTTTCTTTCTATACTTTTTTTTCTATCAGGGCAGAATTTTTTAATTGAAATAGACCAAAAGTGGCTATTTCCAGCATGGACCAAAAATTCCCAATTTGTCTATGAAAAATATCCCTAAAATTCTCGATTTTGGCCAAAACAAGCTATTTACTACAAAAAAGTGATCAAAAGTAAGTAGCAAAAAGTAAGATGTAAATAGCCACCTCTGTCAAAAAACCGAGTTAAAAATATGGTATCTCTCTTTTGTGTCCAGCGAGATAACATATTTTTAACTCCTTTTTTAACTCAATCAAGTTGTCATTTTCTTGACGAGCTCAATGGACAAATCTGGTGAATCAACCTTTAGACTAAATGCTTGTGAATTCATCGAAAGAAGAAACAAAACTGAAATTTGATGAATATCCACATTCCCAGCACAAATTTCATACTTTATTATGTTGAGTTTTAAAACTCAGGTGTTTTAATACACAATTGCACACTCAAAACTGAATGATTTTCAATGTCTGCTCTTCTACCAAAAGAGTTTCATTGTGCAAGCTAAAAAAATTCATTTGAGTTTTATCAATGTGAATTGAAACATAAAACAGAAAAGAGAATTTGGATATTCAAGAAAAAACGAAAACTTCTCTAACGCGAAACAAAAAACTATTGATATTCGTATTTTACTTTTTATGTGTGTGTTGAATTTACTCATTCTCAAATAATGGTACAAATGAATAATTCACTCATGAGTTTTTCGATGTCTGCTTTTAGTAGTCTAAGCCATAGAGTATTGAAATATTGAAATATACCACATTTTGGATGTTCCAAAGGAATTTGGAACTTCTCGTGAATACTAAACTAATCTAGGCCATTTGCACGCCAAGGCCACTATAATTACGTAGTAGGCCATTATGTTTCACGCATTTGTGCAAACTTTTAGAATTCTAACCGAGGATTGGCAGGGGTGGATTACCGCCTAGGCAAACTAGACACGTTCCTATGGCCCGAGAATAAGGGGCCTGTTTTTTAGGGGCCCGTAACTTTCATGCTCTGTTAGCGGATTAGCCTTTGTTAGGGTGAATTTAAAGAATGCGGCCCCTGGAATGTTTTCCAGATTTTCTTCATATGATGGAACAGCTCGTCTAAATTCCTAGAACTTTTCTTTTTTAGTCTTTGCTCGGAAACATCATTTATTATCCTTAATACAAGACATGCTTCAAGAAACCTTTGTATTTGCCGTAGTCCATTCGCTTATTAATTCTAAATGATCCTGATGCATCGCCATGAAACTGCTTGCAAGCCATATCGTTTCCACGTCCGTGCTTTTTTGTCTTAATAGTTTATCTTGGATCCAATTCTTTATTTTTCGGGCATCTAATATTCGCCTTACGACGGGCATGTAATATATCGCCAGCAATTTGGGTAAGTGTTATTTTGCGAGATTTATCATTCGTTTTAAATTTTATTTGGAAGTAATTCGGTTTTTGCGTGTACGCAATCCAGATTCAAATAGCCGACGTCTAATACACCTGCCTAACCAACTCTGCGCAATCTACGGTTAAATGGGTGCATTTATTTTCCTGACTGCCAAAAAAGGACCTTTCTTAATCCTACTTTACATTTTCATTGTTTTTGGAGGTCAAGAAGTTCGTTTTAGTGCTGATTTTTTCAACAGAACAAATACTTGATGTAATAATGGTTTTGTAAAAAAATTGTATTGACATAAAAATTGATTTCGCCCATATCACAAGTAAAACTAAAGCAAAATAAATTAAAATTTATTAAGAGCCAATAATAGAAAAAATAATAAAAATAATTCACCTTGATTGAAAAATTTACGATTGGCCGGTTTCACAAAAAAGGAAGCAACCTCCAGTTAAATAATATTTCCTCTCTTTCTTCTTTTATGAAATTGCGTTTTGTTCAATGCAAAAACAATACAATAATTACAATGCTAAATATTTAGCTGGAATAAATTGGACAGTTAAATATTTAGCTCTCCAATCTTTAGCAATTTCATAAACAAAGGAAGATATGAAATATTATTTAACACTTTTTTTGTGAAGTCGGGCATAAATACCCTTTAGGGTTCAGCGCACACTGATTTTTTACAAGCAGTATCTGTTTCTGCGTGGCCCTCCGTTTGTTTGATTCTGTCTCCAAACAAAGTCAGCATTTCTCGGTTTGCAATGATCTTATCGCTAATCACTTCCGATGAGGGTAATTGTAAGCTTTGCGGAGAACGCATTCAATACCAGGACGTGTGTTGAAATATTTATATACATTTACGACTAGTGCTCGAGTATTTACTTTTGTTAAATCTAACAGTAACGCCAGGTCCTTTGAAAATATACACTCTTACGAATTTCACTACTGTAGAGTTGTTGGCCTGTCCAGTCAGCCAGGTTTGTTTATCCTATTTACATTCCTGTCCAGTCAGCCAGGTTTGTTTATCCTATTTACACAAGGGTTAAATTTAATATAAGGAAACAAAACTGTTTTATTGTTGTTTGTATTTAGCCCAAAAATTATCGTGCGGAAAATCTGTTGCTAAGGGAAACATGCGACTAGAGCGCTTTATCCACTGAAAAACGAAAAGGAAAATCGGATTAAAATAATTATTGCTTTGTTTTCGTTAAAATTTTCAGGTTCCTTCAAAAATTCAAAAAAAAAAAAAAAATTAATTGGCTGAGAAAATGAAAATTTAATTTTTTTCGTCCGAAAAAAATTATTTAAACCGAAAAAATTAAACTTTCATTTTCTCAGCCAATTAAATTTTTTTTGAATTTTTTAAATTGAAAATAGTATTGCATTCAGTCAAGTACCAGACGATTTTAACGAAAGCAAAGCAATACTTTTGGAGTTATATCGAAAAAAGTAAACCCAATTTTGTTTTTCGTTTTTCAGTGGGTAAAGCTGTTAACAGAGGAAATAGAGAATGGAAAACAGAGAAAAAAACCTACTTTTTAAGTTTTTTGTAGGAAAATGGATCTTCCTATTGGTTCGAGGCGGTTAGGAAATACAAGCTTGACTAGGGCTCGAATTTTCCTTAATCCGTCAATGGGGACAGGGTATTGAAGTATTGTAAATTGCCAGATACATATTAGATCTTGTATATTTGGAATTTCTGGTGAATACTAAACTACTCTAGGCCATTTATACGCGAAGGACACTATGATATTGTAGTAGGCAATTTAGGGCAATTTTTAAAATTCTAAGCCGGAGATAGGGTATTGAAATATTGAAAAATGCCAGATTTAGCAAGTTGTGTAGGAATTCGTTTGTGCTACGTATGTTCCCGGGAAATCTACAAGTTAATTCCTGAAGGGGACATTACACCTTCAAATTTTAAAAAATTAAATTTTTTCAAACATTTTTTTTTAATGGAATAAAAAGAGATATCTTAATGAAACTTTCCATGGACATTTTATTTAAGTCAAAGCATACACAAAAATTTTTTTTAGATTTTTTTCCGCCCCTTATCGTCTGCTACGGTCATTTTCCAAAAAGATCGAAATTTCGCGGCGCGCATCAGAACTGCTCTCAGAAAGGTCTGAAAAAAAAAACGGGGTTTTATTCAGCATTAAATCGCCCTTGGAATGAACTAAAAGGAAGAAAATGGTCTAAAAAATAACAAAATGGCGGCATTTTTTCGAAAATGGAGCTTTTTTGTCCCCTGCAATTTGTTGTAACTCAAAAAATTGAAAGCCGATTTACCCTTCCGTAGTTCATTCTGAGCAGAAATATGTGTAGATCAACGTGTTAAAATTTTAGAACGATTGGATAAGTAGTTTTTTCTCAATCTTGCACGCCAACTTGAAAAACGTCATTTCGAGATAATCGAGTTTAAAGTACAGCGAAGTAGACCAAAGCCGTAGAAAAAAGACTTTGACGCGCTCCGTAATAAATACAATAAAATTTTTTTTGTTGACATTTTCATGTTTATATTGTTAAAATCCTGTTCTAAAACGTTCATTCTAACATATTCGATCATAAAAAAAAAATCGATTTTTTAAAAATCTGAAGGTGTAATGTCCCCTTAATGAATTTATCGATATATGGTAATTGGAAATAAAATTCAACCCAAAATGGAAGAAAATGATAGTTTGGTCATCGTGGGTGATTTTAATTTTCCAAACTTAAATTGGAAACGAATTGACGGAATATTTACACCGTTTGGTAACACTGCCAATACTTCTTTCGTGATAGATTCATTTTTTGAAATAGGTCTAATGCAACATAACGAAGTGCACAATCAGAATGGCTCACTTTTGCATCTTGTTTTCACTGACGTTAATTTACATCCATCAGTGCAATCTTGTGAAGACCTGGCTCGCTCATCAAGTATTCATCATACACCGTTGTTAATTAAGTTAAGTTTCCAATGTTTCGACGATTATGTTCCAAATGATAATATTTTAATCTTTGATTTTAGAAATGGTGATTATGACTCTTTAAATGGATTTCTTGAAAGTATTTCCTGGGATTTCCTTTGTAATGAGAAGGATATTGAAATTATGACTAGCCGGTTTTAAGAAATTTTGTATGCGGGGATGGATTTCGTTTATTCAGTCGAAAATGTTTTAACATCTCCCAGTGACCAAGTCTTGGTCAATAATCATATTCACTGTATTTCTTCTTTTACGGTGGCTTTAGTTGGAATTAATAGTAAAATGTCTATGGGCTCTGATGGTATTCCCTCACTACTCTTAAATAATTGCGCCGAAGCCTTAAGTGGCCATGTAGCACATTTATTTAATTATAGCCTTAGGCAAGGTATTTTTCCCCAGCGTTGGAAACCCTCGTATGTAATTTCAGTATTTAAATCGGGACCTAAAAATTCAGTTGAGAATTATAGAGGAATAGCTATATTATCTGTTATCCCTAAACTATTTGAAAAACTGTTAAAGGATTGTATTTATCTTAATATTAAAAACTGAATTGTTCCTTCCCCAACAGCACGGTTTTTTTTCTGGTAGACCAACGACAACCAATCTTGCGGTATTTGTTAATGATGCGATATGCTGTTTAGAAAAAGGTCCCCAAGTTGACACTATCTATACAGATTTCAGTAAGGCCTTTGACAAAATTAATCACAAATTATTAATTGATAAATTGATTAAAGTGAATTCTAATTTTATTCCTATAAAATGGTTATCATCTTATTTGTCGCAAAGGTCTCAACTAGTACGTATTGGTCAAAATTATTCTGGGAAGTTTACAGTCTCATCTGGTGTTCCTCAGGGCAGTCATTTAGGTCCATTATTATTTATTCTATTTGTTAATGATATTGTTACATGTTTTAAGTTTTGTGAATGTCTGTTAAATGCAGATGACCTTAAAATTTACGCTACTATCCGAAATGGCGCAGACGTTTTATTGGTACAACAGGACCTTAATCGGTTTAGTGATTGGACTACCTAAAATCGTTTAGCTCTCAATATCTCCAAATGTAAAACTATGTCATTTGCACGAATTAAGATATCAATTGTAGCTCCGTACAGTTTACAAAACGTGGAAATAGATAGAGTTGCTCAGTTTATTGATTTAGGTATTTTGTTTACAGGTAACCTAAGTTTTGCTAAACATATAGAAATGATTGTAGCTAGAGCCGGCTCGATGCTTATTGGTTTCATAAAGAGACGAACTAGTCAATTTTCTGACCCATATATATACTCTCAAGACATTATATACCGCTTTTGTTAGGCCTATTTTGGAATACGCTGTAGTTATCTGGAGTTCTGGTTATAAAATCTTTAGTGATCGTATTGAGCGGATTCAAAAAAAGTTCTTAATATTTGTCCTCCGAAGACTTCCAAGGTCAACTTTAGGATTTAGTTTACCTTCTTATGCCGGTCGTTGTACACTTTTGAACATTCGTAGTCTTCAATTCAGAAGAGAGATGATTCATGCAGTATTTGCTCGGGATGTAATTTGTGCTAAGATTAATTGCCCGGTATTGCTTGACTTACTGACATTTGCAAAAGTTACGTAGTCAAGAGTACATCTACTCTGTGTGTGTTGGCGATTTTTCCATTATTTCCTCTCGGCTGCTGAAACGCGTTCCCCGTAATGTTTTTTTAACTCGATTGAACAGAAAGAAGTCACAGGGAGCCAAATCAGGTGAATTCGGTGGCTGTTGGATGGTATTTGTTGCATTTTTCGTAAAAAAATTTCGAATAATGATGGCACTGTGCGACGGTGCGTTATCATTGTGCAAAATCCACGAGTTTTCTGCCCACAATTCTGGTCTCTTTCGGCGAATTGCTTCACGCAAACGTCTCATAACGCCCAAATAATACTCTTTGTTTACGGTCTGGCCTTCTGGCAAAAATTCATGATGCACTACACCGTTGTAATCCACGAAACCGTGAGCATTGCCTTCTTTTTTGACTGAAAACGACGTGGTTTTTTTTCGTGAACGCCATTCACTTGCCTGATGTCTGGATTGCGTGTCGTACTCATAAACCCACGTCTCGTCTCCAGTAATGATCCTTTTGATGAATGTGGGATCGGATTCAGCCGCGCAAATCATGTCTAAAATTGTAAATAATCGCCAACACACACACAGAGATAGATGTACTCTTGACTACGTAACTTTTGCAAATGTCAAGCTATGACGCTAAGATTTAGAGGGAATATCAACAACAGATGTACCAAATTAACAAAAAAACAGAACTCAAATCGGAACGATGAGAGCGCCACACGGTGGTTATTCCGGGAACTTGTTGATCAAGGTAGTATATTCATTGTACGTTCCTAAGATAATTCTTCGTTCACGACAATTAAGACTGAGTATTGCTTTTCATCATACGAATTATGGAATTGATGAACCGGTCAAACCGTCTTACGTCAAAATATTTTAACCAATATTCAGAACTTTTCGATTTCAACATTTCAAGGGATCTTTTAAAGAGTCGTATTCGAAATAATAATTTGTAACACTTTTTTATGTACAAAATTATTGATATTGTAACCTATGCTATTTGTTAGTGTTGGTAATAAATAAATAAATAAATAAATTTGGAATTTCTGCGAAGGTGAAAGTAGTTTTCTAGTAGGCCATTATGTTTCACGCAATTATGGCAACTTTTAGAATTCTAAGCCGGTGGTATGGTATTGAAATATTGAAATTGTTCTAGATTGAAAACGCCATCCTAAAAACTGAAACAGAACACCAAGATGATATCAGGGCTACATTATTAACGAAGTATCGAAGAAAGATAAAGAAGTTTCAAAAACAAGGCAAGATGTTTCTCAGCATAAAGTGTTAATAAACATTAAAAGAAAGTTAAATGAGAATAACGCGGTAATTACTAAAGCTGGCAAAGGTAACACCACAGTGGTTATGCACGAAACGGAATACAATCGGAAAATAAGCGAATATATCACAAACAGCAACATTAGGAGCATAGCCAATGCTCCCACACAACAATTCCTCAAAGAGATCAACGCAGTCATTTCAAAATCGACAAACATCTTAACCAAATTTCAAATTTTTAACAGCAAAATGATAAAACCCTCAGCACCAAAAATTACTGGATTGCCCAAATTGCATAAGATTCACGTGCCAATACGCCCGTTAATCAATTTTACGACATCACCCGCATACAAAGCTGCCAAAATACTAAACAGGTGGTTAACAGAGCACATAAAACTCTCCCGTGATATAATAAAACATAGTAATGGCTTTTGCTATGTTTTGTAAAATTATCGATATTCTGACTTAAAATTTTACGCTCTTTTCAAATCTGTAATCCGTTTTCGTATACCACTTTTAGTTTTTGAGATACGTGTGTGCTCATTTTATAGTAAGTGCACCATTTTTATGAAATTGCTTTTACAAAACATAATATGCCACACATTCTTTTACAAAACATAGCATGTTGTGTATATACTATGTTTTGCAAAATTGTTGATGATTTATATTTTTATAGTAATATCACCACAATCATAGTATCTGATGAATAAAGAACAAAACAAAATACTTCAAATTTTTATACAAATGGCTGAACAAAAAACATAATAGTGCATTTATCTCAAAACTAAGAAAATGCACTTACTATGTTTTGTTATATCACGGGAGAACTGGACAGTGACATGTCAGTAAAGAATAACATTGAATTAGTGGATAAAATAAGAGGAGTTAATATTCCAAATGGCGCAAAATTTGCATCTTTTGATGTCACTAATATGTACACAAACATTCCGGTTACTGAAACTATCAATATAGTTTATAATATTTTAATACAGTAACGAATTGAAAAAAAAAAATCAAGGAAGTTATCGATTTAGTCACTACCATCACACGGCAAAATTATTTCCAGCATGATAATGAATTTTTCGTACAAGAAGAAGGATTGCCAATGGGAAGCCCTTTGTCGGGTACGTTGGCGAACATATTTTTAAATAACTTTGAGAAAGAGCACGTAATCAACACCAGAAATCCGTTCAAAGAAATCATTTTATACTCGATGATGTATTGATTGATGTATTGTTATTGTTTAAAGGCACGCACAGACAAATAAACAATTTACTTAAATATGTAAATGTAAATGGCATACACCACAACATTAAATTCACTTTAGAAATAGAAGCTGATAAAGCAATTAATTTTCTTGACCTAACAATTTCCAACATTTATCAAAAACACAACTTTTCAATCGTAAAGCCACCCAAACAGATCACACCATACACAACTCATCTAATCACCCATTTCAGCGCAAAATAGCGGCTTATAACCATATGCTTCATCGGCTTAATAACACCTCAATGAACGAGAGGAATTACGAGAATGAATTAAATTTAATTACTCAAATAGCAAAAAATAATGGTTTCAATGAGAAGAACATACGCCGTCTCAACATGAAGATAAAACGCAAAATGTCGCAATATAGCCTAACTACGTTATATCAAGATGAGAATAACACCAAAAAATACATATCCGTCGAATATAACAAATATACATACAATATAGTAAAGACAATTTTTAGCAGATACAATTATACTACGACATGCAAAACCAGAGATAATTTACGGAGAAAACTGAGGCCAAAACAAGTTGGTGAACAAGACAACGGTATTTACAAATTGGTATGTAACGATTGTCCGAAGTTTTATGTAGGCCAAACGGGGAGATCGTTCTTGAAACGATTCAAGGAGCATGTATGTAAATGAAATAAAAAACACAACAACAAACACAACGTTTAAATCAAATTACGCTCATCACATTTCTTCAGAGAAACACAGCTACACCGATATTAATACAAAAATGCAAATCGTGCATAGAATTGCCAAGGGGAATACAATGGACCGGTTAGAAGAAATTGAAGTATACAAAAACCGTAACAACCCGCTCTTATTAAACCAAAAAATTAACACTAAAACAAACAAAATTTATGATTTCATATTATGCAGTAGGCAAAACTAACGTTTATTTATTTTTAAAGAAAACATTTTTTGACGTAACTAATTAATGTAACGATTTTATGTACCTTATAAACAATAGTCAATGAACTGAGGAAGGATGAACATCCGAAACCGGTCTCCAAATTAAATAAAATAAAAAAATTTTAATATCACAAAAAGAAAGCTTGACTTTTAACTTGTTTTTAAACTATATTGAAAATAGCCAGATATTAGATCTTGTATAGGAATCTGGAATTTCTGGTGAATACTAAACTACTCTAGGCCATTTGTCCGCAAAGACCACTATGATTTTGTATTAGGACATTATGTTTCACGCATTTGTGCAAACTTTTAGAATTCTTAACCGAAATTATTCGAATTATATTGATTAGGTGGATTGTTATCTAAGGATTGATTTTGTGACGTTTTGATTTTTTGGTTATGTTTTTACTTCAATTTATTAATTTATTCATTTTGTTAGATAATAATATTTAAATTTATGTTTAGTTGCATTTCCTTTCCGCTTTACTTATAATATTTGCAAATGTCGTTTGCTATTAGTTGCATTGCAGCATTACAGACTGTGTTGATTTTTCTGCTGCGGTTATTGCCATTCCTCTCCGAAATAATCCGGTTATTGGAAGAAACATCTACAGCATGAGCCACTCATTAGTATCAGCTAATGAAATTGAGGTCGAGGCTTACATTCTTCCGAAAATTACCACTATTCTACCACCATCATACAATTAACTTAGCAGATATGCAGCTATAGGAAAACCTACGGTTGGCTGATCCAGAAAGGAATTCATCAAAGTCGGTTGATATTTTACTAGCTGCTGTAACTATTTTTAACCTAATAAGTTCGGAAAATATTAGAAATCCTAAAGGGCAAATTATTGCGCAAAATACTTCATTGGGTTGGATTGCATATGGGAAGCAAGATCAAACCCAAGTCAATACCACGTCCTTATCAGGCCTTCTGGGAATTAGGGGAGCTAGCAGAACCCCAAGCAGACATTACAAGAAAGAACGTGCGAGAGCCATTTCAGCTCAAATACGACAAGGAACATTAATGGCAGATTTGTGGTGAGATTACCATTTAAAGAACCAAAACCGACATTTTGAAATTCCCTAAATATGGCAACTAACAGGCTGTATACTCTGGAACGTAAATTCGTAAAAGATGAGAATTTTGCACGTATGCACAGTGAATTTATAAAGGATTACCACACACTTGGTCATATGAAACCTATTAAGCAAGATATCGCTTTTCGAGACCAACTTTGAGAAAGAGAGCACCATTACGAATACCAATTCGATGCTTCGGCAAAAACAAGCAACATGGTCTCACTTAACGATACACTTCTAGTCGGTTCACGCATACATTTGAATATTTTCGAAATTTTATTATGATACCGAGAGCACGCGTATGTCATCAGTGCCGATATCGTAAAAATGCATAGTCAGATACTGCTTGATACTCCTATTATTCATATAACTATTTTTAATTACGACCCTTAGTTTGGAGTTCCCTGATAATCCCCTGTTTGGAGATCCCTGATAAACGAATAAAAAAATAAAACCACGTGGTTATTTAACACGTGGTTTTCGATCCACATTGGCAAATTTTTTATATGTTTGATTGAAAATTAAGTTGAGCGGCGCGGCGGGTCGATTTGCAGGTTTAGTTGGAGTTGAATTGAGGTTGAGTCAGTCAATCATTTGGAGATTTATTTGGGATTCTGTTGAGTTGGTAGTCAGCTTGAGTTGTTTTGAGTTGTAGTTTTTCAGAGCGGGTTGATTTGAGCATTGAGTTTGTGGTTAAGTTAAAGGTCGATTTGGTAGTCAAGTTACAAGTTGAATTAGGGGGTTGAGTTGACTTCATACAGGCAAGCAGTTTCCAAACCGTGCTGATTTTAGTGTTGAGTTGCGAGTGGAGTTGAGTGAGGGGTTCAGTTGATGATTTATTTGGCGTTAGTTGAAAGTTGAGTTGGAAGATTTTAGTTTGCATTGAGTTTTTGTAGTTTGGTGTAAAAATTCTGGATTTCAGTCTAGGATTAAACTATTTAAATTAAAGATATACAAATTTAGATCATAATTATTAAATAAAGTTATCAAAAATTGACAGAACATGCTACAAAAATTGTTTTAACCTTCGTGCTTCAATTAATTTTAATTATACTTAGTTACATTTTCTTAACTCTTAATAAAATAATTATTATAAACATAAAATTAACAATAATATTACCATAACATATAGAAACAAAAATTATATTGTTAAATTAAATTAATAAATGTTTTACTACATTGGAAAGTTATATTGTTATATGATCATTTTTCACTTAATTTTCTTATTAGGACTTACATTTTTATTTAATTTTCAAAAGATCGTGTGAAATATTGTTAGCTGCTTAAAGGTGAAATTGAAAGTGTTTTTATAATGAATAGAGATCAATGGAATAGTTATACGTACTCGTGTATACAGTAACAATAAATCAGACAAAACATTTATTATTCAAAATGTTAAACTTTCGACATCATAATAATTATAATTTATTATAAAACCAGCCATATACATATATATTTGAGGAGATGTCTTCAAATCATCCTCGTACTCATATATAGGTATCCAAACAATATATTTCCCTTGTTTTATCTTTTATAACCCTGCAGAAACTTCTGCACAAATTACTGTGCTTTATCATTCTTGTAAATGGATTCCATTTCGATATGTATACATATGTAGTCATACATATATATTTTATATTATTTCAAATGTATTATTAATGTAGTCTCAAATCAAAACTTTTAAAATTTTCTTAAGAAAAATTATTTTTGTTTTGCTTTTTGTGTAAGCCCTTAAGGGTAAAAGAAAATACACAGGCATATAAATAAAAAAAAAACTAAGATTTGTACGTTTTTTCATTTTTCGTACTCTTAAATTAATGTTATTAAGCTGCTGATTTAAAGGAAAAAAAAAATTATTTAAGAATTTGCCACTGCAAAATTGTAGATATACATAATAAAATTATAAATCCAACCGAAATTGAGGAATAAAATTTTTTAAGAGTTTTGTGTTGGCTCCTTATACGCAAGAAGACATTTGATTTATATTATTATGATTTTATATTTTTTGGGCGCATGTGAATGGCAAAATATGTATTTTATTTATGTACTATGGATAAGAAAAATCGCGCGGTTGCATTTTCATTCTTGCACGTAGTTTTATATATAATTTTTTAATCTGAAGGTACGTACACATATAGAGAATTATTATATTACACATATTATTGTTTTGCGGAATAAATTTTAATGGAATGGAATTGAAATATAAATTAAAAAAGAATTTTAAATGTTTTTGTGTGTCTCTAAATAAGAGCACGAAAATCAATGATACTGTACAGAACACGCAATCTTTATTTATCTTCTGTATATACCATAGATTGGTGATGTGCCCCATTTATTTTTATTTTTAATGGGTTTTGCTTTCTGCGAGACGCGATCATGCTATTTTAAATATTTCACGGTTTAACGTTTTATATATACATATTAGATTTCGATCTTATAAAAAAAAATAATAATTCAATATTTAATTTATGCATAATGTTAAACATGAGATCTGTTTAATGCTAAAATCCAAAATATCAATGTTGCTAATTACATACCAGATGGAAGTGTTATGTGTAATTTAAATTCTTGCAAACTGGAAAATTATAATTTATATAAAATCGTTGCTTATAAACGCATTATTTTAAAAGTAATCAAGTTAATTGATTCAATTTTATAACTTGACTTGATAGAGAAAATCATGATATTTAATTTAAATATGAAAGCATTTAATAAAACTGCTTTGTTTACAATAAAGCGATTAAATTATTAAATGAATGCGGTATACCAAAAAAAAAAAAAAAACTAGTAAACACAATTTTTTTATTCAAAAATAAATGAGCTACCGGATCACAGCAGTATACACTTCAAAGATATCAAATACATTTCCTCTGCTCAAAAATTTATTTATGTAAGTAAAACTTTATATTTGAATTGAACATGATCGATTACAAATTCCAATGTAAATCACAGACATATAAGAAATATTATATATCATATTCATTAACGAATCCATCAACCAAGGTCACCCAGGTTCAGTTTGACCGCTAGATCCGTAGTCAATTTCAAATCCATAAAGTAATTCTAATAATAAATCAATAATAATCAATTATCCGACATTTACATATAGTTGATGTGGTATGTGCACAAGCGCAACTTGTCATTCAATAATAATTACAACAATTGGTTCATAGTAAATTACAAAAGAACTGTGAAATTAAAAACTCAATCAACATATCAAGGTATACATAAGAAAATCATAAATCATCTTTTTTTGTTTGTGTGTGTCTGTGTGTGTGTGTTCACTACTTTTAGTTTAGCTCGACTCTTTACAGATGAATGCAATTTTTCGTATTACTCTATACCGCATGTACCGTATAGATCAAAATATATACGAGCAATAATAATACAATATATAAGTAAAAAAGAAAAGAAAAACAACCTCTTCAAACTCTGAACGATAATTTACAAATAAAGCAACAATAATACATAACTGATTTAAAGTTGAACTTTTAACAATCACAAAAAAGAGAAAAAAAACTATGAAATGTAAAAATCATCATAATTTACACTCGTGGTTACTATTAAAATTTGTAAGCCTTTTATGTGTGTAGGTCATCATTAATTTGAAGAAAAAAAAAAATACAAAACTACATAATGTTAACATTCTTATATTTGCTTTTTTTTTATTCTTATTCTTTGGACGTTCTCTCCATTCAAAAAGTTACATTATCCATTTCATTCATTAGTTACAATATTTGTACGATGATTATAAGTTTAGTGCGTGTATATTCATTTATTGTGTTGTTCGGTTTTTGTTTTCTTGCTTACTTGTAGTACCCACTTTGGTATATTACTTTGAGATTTTTCTGTTTTATTTTTGCTTACTTCATTTTTATCGAATTTTTCTGTTTTGATTGACGAGCTTTAGTATCAGAGTAGAATATAATTATGGTTAACGTATATAGCTATGTATGATGTTTTTTTAATTTTTTATTTATTGATAATTGAACGGTATTGTTGTGGTCTTACGGGTGATTGATATGATTTACTTTGGTTTTACTGTGATCAATTAAAAAAAAAAAAAAAAAATAGCAAAATAATTGCGACTCTCAATAGATTTGTGTATGGGTGTGCTGAATTTTGGGCACATGCTTTCACTCCGTTTCGGGAGACCATAACATACGAAATAATTAATATGGTGTATCTAATTGAAGCGTGGTCATTGTCGAATCTCCAAATTGGGTTTTAAATCGTATTATTTTGCCAGTTTTTAAAATAATTAATTGTTCAATGAATTATATCTATTTGAAATGAAAGGATAGTAAGCATATTAAGATTATCCAGTATATGGGTTTGCTTATTGACGAAATTATTTAAAATTGATTCTTCGTAAAAGCAAATTTACAGTCTTCCAGCTACAGAATAATTCATTCGTAAAAATATATGTTCTTACAAGGTAAACCGACGTTCGCCTTGAAAACATCCCTTCCTTTTCAAAATCATAAGGACCCGGGATCCTCGAATGATAAAGCAAGCGTTCTACTCGCTCTACCACCGAGAGCTTTGATTGCATACTACCGCTTCTCTAGGAACATTACCGTGTATAGAAATTTTAAGTGCTTGTAGGGAAGGTGAATTGAAGTGTATAAGGCAAGTTAATAAAAAAAATAAAAAATTATGTAATAAAACACAATATTTCGGTTTTGTCACTTTCTTTAACGTGATATTTATTTTATTTGTAAATAAAATTACGATCGTTTCGGATGTTACTCCTTTATCAAATTTCTAACAAACATTAACTAAAATTTTGCTAAAAAACTGCTTTTATACCCTATTTTTTGTGCCTACGTGCCTTTTGAATGTTCTTTCCCCCTTATTATGTTTTTCTTCTTAAAGGCGTTGTACCGCCCTTCTTTTTAGTATATACCATCTGGTGTGTGTTTTATGATAAAAACAGAGAAGAATTTGTTGGCCATCTGATTTTTGTGGGTGTGTATGTGCAAAATGATATTAATTACGGAATTACAATGAGGTCGTAAATTTTGTTGCGGCCAATTTTCTCGTTTAGTAAAAATGGGTTATATCGTTCTTTGTATATTTCCAGTTCTTCTAATCTGTTCATTAGTAACCCTTTTCGTATTCTGTGAAATACCTGGGAGTTTGTGTTGATGTCAGTGTAATATGTTTTTCTGTGGTCAAGTGTTGTGCATATTTCGAGTCGATTTTTGGTTTTCCGATTTCTTTTATATGTTCTGTAAACCTAACTTGAAAACTTCTACCAGTTTGTCCGATGTAGAATTTGGGGCAGTAATTACATGTATTCTTATAGATTCCGGTGTCTATTGGTGTATTTATGTTACGTTGTTTGAGTCGATTGCCTAATTTGTTGTTTGTTTTAAATGCCATTGTGTATCCGTGTTTTTTAAAAACCTTCGTTCTTGGTAATGTATTTTTCTGTTTGTTCATTTTGCTTGCTTAACGTGGTCATCATATTCGTGTATGTGAAGTTAGCCCGAAAACCATCCCGAAAAAACTTCTTCTAACAGAAAATGCCTCCCAGCCCGAAAAATATTAAGAAATAACTCAAAATAACATTCCATCCCGAAAAAAAATACATCTGGAATTAATTTTTTTTCGTCATTTTCGGTTTATTAATAATTTATTAATTTATCTGTTAATACAAACGAATATGTAAAATGTGTACTAATATTTAATTGAGGGATCGACAATGTTAAAAAATTGCTCATGTTTTGATTAAACGCGATTAGTATGTCCCATCTTGTTTCTAAGATAGCTTTTAATAATTTTTAATTTGCCGAAAGATCTTTCAGATGAAGCTACCCCGGATAACCCCGGAATGGTAAGAAACAATAAAATGGCAGTACTTACTTTAGCATAATCACTTTCCATAAAGGCGTATTTCACCATTATCAAATCTGCCAAATCTTTTATGGTAGTTTTATCATTTATATCATTTTTAATAAATAACAAAACTACATTTAATAATTGTAATGGAAATTGTTTTGATAAGCCCTCTAAGTAGTTAATTTGAAAATGTTTTCGGAGTATGTGTCTTGGCTGAATATACTAAAAGTTTCGTGAGGGCCCGAAATTTCCAAACAAAAACTACTTTTTATTAGTTTCTATCTCGAAAAAAAATTTAAATCGTCAATTATGTTTACCTAAATTTTAAAATAATTAATTAATTTAATATTTTAAAATACATAAAATTTAATGGATACTTAAAATATAAAATGAAATTATCTATACCAATATAAATTATAGTGTAGTGGTGCCCACAAGGATTTCCAAACACATCGGCTGATGCCAAAAGATAGTTTTGACTTCCCTGAGTGCAATCTATATAGCCACATTGCCATATAAGGTCCATTTAAGGTTCTTATTAATAATATTGTTAAAACACCATTCAATGAAAAATTTAATTGAAATATCTCATCATTTGGCCGTGTCCACAGGGGTTTCCAAACACATCGGCTGATGCTAAAAAATAGTTTTGACTTCCCTGAGTGCAATCTATATAGCCACATTTCCATATGAGATCCATTTAAGGTTCTTACGAAATATTGTTAAAACACCATTTGTAAAAAATGTAAAATTTTATTGAAATATCTCATCACTCAGCCATGTCCACAGGAATTTCCAAACTCATCGGCTGATGCTAAAAGATAGTTTTGACTTCCCTAAGTGTAATCTATATAACTACATTGCCATATGAGGTCCATTTAAGGTTCTTACGAAATATTGTTAAAACACCATTTGTAAAAAAGGAACACATTTATAAAGCCATACCATTTGAAAACGCCATTTTTTAAAAAGCGGAATTAATGTGAACTACATTTTGGGTTGAGTATTAGCTAAAAATATACCTTACTATTTGACAGCAAATGCCTTATTATGGTTCGAGTCTTGGGTTTAAAACACTTCATTTGGTTTGTGTATTTACTAAAATAAATTTTGAAATCTTAGTATGCATATTATTTCTTAGATAAATAAGAACCATCTGGTTTTATAAAAATAAACTAAATTTTGACATTTGCTGGTAAATATTGATTTATAATCAAATACCTACTTTAATAATTTGTATATTTTGGATAAAATATACTGTGTTAATAAAATAAATAATAAAAGTGCTTATTTAGGAGGCAAACGAATTGATTAGTTCGTTTAATTCGATCGTCATCAAAATGTTTATGTTTATCACACATACTTATCATACATACAACACAATGCGAAATAATTTCCGAAATAATTTACTGTGGAAAATGGAGAATTCCTATCTAATTTAAATATTAAATCTTCATTTTCCGGATAATTTTAATTTAAACTATAGTTTACATCGTTTACAATAGACAAAGTGATGCAGTAAAACAAAGTGATTTAAAAGACACAAGTAGCGGTCAACAAGGCCCAACATCTTCGAAAAAATTAAAACAATAAACGCCAAAACCCTTTCAATGTGTGATCTCTAGCCAGGAGTTTATAAAACATTGTGATTTAATAGGACATTTTCGGTAAACAACAATATATGTGTATGTTATTTTACAGTACCCCGCCATTGAATTATGACCGATCAGCAAATTTTAGAAAATTTAGTTTTTGCCTTAAATAAAGCAAAAGAAATTCAATTTTTTTTATTGCAAAAACATATATTTATTGTTACATCGTTGCTTTAATATTAAAAAACAAAATCGATTAAATTTTAATATTTGGTGCTTCCTCCCTTGGCTTGTATTGCTGCTTGTATTCTATTGGGAATGCTTTCTACACATTTCTTTATCATTTGTCGCATTCCATCGTCGTTTTTCCACACGTCTTCGATATTTTTCTGCAATGCAGCGATTGTGTTGTTTTTCCGGCTATACACCTTTGATTTTAAATAGGCCCAGCAATTCTCGATTGGATTAAAATCAGGTGAATTGCCAGGCCAGGGTAAAACCTCCAATTCTAGGGAATTTAAAAAATTCCTGCTAGCTCTCGAGGTATGACATGGAGCACCATTCTAAGGTATCCAAATATGGCAGAAGAACATTCCTCAGCACGTTTATGTACTGATTGGAGCGCAGTGTTCCCTCAACGAAATAGATTGGACCCGGACCTTCAGCTGTAATACAGCTCTAAATCATCACTGAGGGCGGATGTTTAACTGTCCGAACCACACAATCGTCTGAATATCTATCGTGGGGCCTACGTCGAACGAATTTTGGGCACTCCGTAACCGCTTCCAACCGGCATTTGTCACTAAAGACAACCTAGGAGAAAATTAGTTTTATTCGTTTTACAAAAATTTAAATGATTCGTGAGAAATTTCGTGTAATTACCTTATTCCAGTATTCACTCCCGTAACTGCTGTGCATTTTCGCCCAATATAATCTTCGTTTGCGAATAAGTTCCGTTAATTTTGGCTTTTTTGCCGTTCTCTTTGAATCGCCGTTCCAATGTTCTCAGCGATATTTTGACTCCAGCTTCATTCAGATCCCTCAAAATAGTCCTAGCTGGTGCGTTGCGCTCCAGCAAAGCTTTCTGCACGATTCTTCTATCCGTTCTCTGCGTTGTTTTTCTTTGGCCGCGGCAATTTCCTCGTTTGTTCCCACGGACCATTGTTAAATCAGTGGAGATACGCACAGTTTTGGCAATGTTGGCGACAGAAGATTTCGAAATTCCTACAATTTCGGCAATTTTGGCATAGCTTGACTTCTTTTCTTTCAACAAAGCAACAGCTTGCGCTTTTTTTACTGAAGAAATATCAGCCTTTTTACCCATATTCTCTAAATTATACCACTGACTTTGAAATATTTATAACTTCACATCACTTCTCAATTTTCTAATACTTTTAATGTCATTTACTTGAACTTTACTTACTCACAGAATTTTAATTGTGTTTTTTTCATTTTGAGTATTTATAACTTTAATAACTGTGTCGGGCACGCTTCAAATCTAAAATGAGAAAGAATACACTTTTGGACCTATTTATAATTGCTATTTTGTATGAACATCTGGCAATTTGGAATTACCCATTTTATAAGGTAGGGGTATAGGGAAAACCCAAAAGATACATATTTATCCTTTTTTCCCAAAAAAAATAACAAAAATAACACTCAGTGCTCATAAAATTATCAAAATTCTTTAAAATGCAATCGGTCATAATTCAATGGCGGGGTACTGTAAAATTATAATTGTGATTTATGATTTCATGCAGCATGAAAGTGAAACTGATATCCTGGGTAGACCAATACTCGCATCAACTCTGCTTAAGTATCCAGCAAAACGAGTTACATCAACCAAAATAGATTTAGTCGACTGAAAACGATGCCCCCAACGCATTCCCGATAAATTTTCAAAGCGATCGAACATAAATTCCGTATGCATCGATTTGAGGCGAATTATTTCTGTAAAAAATGCGGCAAGTTATTCCCGCTAAAAATCAGATTACGTCAACATAAAAAAATTGAACACGACAAAATTGATGATTCGGCTGATATACCGTCCCTGCTTACAGATAAAACTATTATCGAGACAACAACGGAAAAATCGGAGGTATTTGTGTGCCGAAACTGTGATACATTGTGTGAAAACCTCCAGGCCTTAAAGTTTCATGATAAATGTATTAATTGAATCGAGAAGCAATACCTTAGCCTACAATATGCCCACCAGCGTCAAAAAAAATCAAAATGAATAAAAATATTTTCGGTTAAACGCATTATTTTTCTATTTTAATAATATTTCAGAGGCTAACGGTTTCGATAACTCTAACGGGCACGCGGGACGTTGCTGCGCTCCTCCCCGCTTAGCCCTCCGAGGGACTTTAGATTTGAATTTCGTTTTAGCGCTTTCGATTTGAATTTAAAATCTCTCTTTTTATAAATTCTGGAAAATGGGGATTTCGATTACGAAACGAAAATAACCAAAAATATAAATTTTGGAAAATGGGGAATTTCTTCGGGGGACGTATGAGCCGGGATCAGCAAACATGTCGCACTGCGTGCCGCACGTAGAAGCTGATTATATATAATCTATTAATCCCGAACTGTAGAGGCTAACGGCTTCGGTAACTCTCACAGGCACGCGGGACGTCGCTGCGCTCCCTCCCGCTTAGCCCTCCGAGGGGCTTTAGATTTGAATTTCGGGGGACGTAGGAGCCGGGATCAGCAAACATCGCACTGCGTGCCGCACGTAGGAGCGGATTATATAGGATTTATTAATGACACCTACTAAAAAGAAAAAAATAAGTGCATTTTTTTGTTATGCAAGAATTTGTAGTTGCAACATTTTGTAATTGTAACATTTTGTATTGCAAAATCATTAAAGAATACCATTTCCACCGTAGCTGTCGAATTTCATCATAATCGTTTAAAATATGTAACAATTCCATTTCCACCGTACCTGTAAAATTTCATCATAATCGGTTAATAAATAGCAAAGTTGCAAGCTAATCGACTATTTTCCAAAAATCATTTAAAAATCCCATTTCCAACCCATTACCAGTCTAATTTCAACATAATCGATTAAATAATAGGCAAATAACAAGCTAATTTTCCATATTAATAAACTTTAACCAAAAATCTTTATAGAATTCCATTTCCACCGTACATGTCGAATTTCATGGTAATCGTATTCAAAATCATTAAATTCTATTAATTTCATCTAAAAAACATTAAAGGATCTCATTTCCATCGTACCTGTCGAATTTCATCAAAATCGTATTAAAAAATACCAAGTTCCATTAATTGCATCTGAAAATAATTAAAGAATGCCATTTCCATCGTATCTGTCAATTTCATCATAATCATTTAAAAAATAGCCAAGTTACAGGATAATTTTCGATATTTTAAAAGTCTATCCAAAAATCATTAACAATTCCATTTACATCATACCTTAAAAATTTCATCATAATCGGTTACAGACTAATTGGTTATATTCCAAAAATGTATCGAAAAATCCAGTTTGGATTTACGAAATATACGAAAAATAATCCATTATGTACTTATAAAAGTAATGCATTACCTTCAGTTTACAAAAATAACACAATAATTTTTTTGGAAAAATGGCATTTTCATTTAGTTCAATTTATCTTTATATTCAGTATCTGAACAAAATTCAAAAACCATATCAGTTTTCAACGTTTTAGTTCATTTGAAAAGTTCCTCCGCATTGGTTATGTCACAATCATATTCTTTAGTGAGACTGGCTCCGGATGCCATTCTCTTAACAGTACCTCCTACTCCATCGCATGGTCCCTTTCCGTGAGCAGTTGCGTGAAAATGCCACTCACAATCAACTCCAAAATCCTCTTTGTGTTTAGTTATATTCATAAATTTTTTTTATTTTTATAATGTGTTACTGCACCATCTGTGACGTAATAAATTTTAGATAAATCCGGAATTTTTGTTTTCAAAAACTGCAATAATTTTTCTATGAACAAGTGAACTGCTACAGCGTTATGATGAAGACAATTTGATATTATAATGAAGCTGTAGTGCTGCAATATCCCTCCCTCAGTTTTGTAAATTACAAATGGATGAATAGTCGCTTGTTTGTTATTCCAATGAAAACCCTGTGCTGCATTTTGCATTATAAACGCATAATTTTCTGCAAAATCACAAGAAACAAGTTCCTCTGTTGGCTCCAGAGTTAACTTTTTATTTTTTATGAAATCGGATTGTGTTAGTGATATAAAGCAATGAGGAATCAAATTTTTCAGCTTAATTATGAAGTAATCCAGAAATTCGTCTAATAGTTTTGAATATTTTTTCAAGTTGCATCGGTCAGTTGAAACTCACTGACTAAACGATAATTCAGCATCCAGACAATCATTGTCCAAAAATGCGTTTTTCAAATATTCTCGAAAATTATCCAATCCTGGGCAGTTCTCGCATTGCAGAAGATAACATATTGATCTTGGATCTGTACATAGTATTAATGAAATGCAGTCCAGGGCCCGAATTCCGGATCAATGACAAATGAGAATGAGAAATGAATTGATGTTTTATTTCGCCTACTCTAAATAAAAATGCAACCGACTAGTTGAAATAAAAAATCAAGTCATTTCTCATTATCATTTGTCATCGAACCGGAATTCGGGCACTGGTATCGCGAAATTTTTCCATTGGTGACAGTTTCCATCCTAGTTCCATGAATAATTAATTTAACATTTTCATGTATTATCTAAACGCAATCTGTATGCGTTCCGCTGCTTCCTGGTTGAATACAGTTTTTAGGACGTAGCAGAGAAAATTTAGAAAAAAAATTTTATTCCGCTATTTTCTTACTTGTAGCCCTCATAGCACTCCTTTAATGTGCACATCATTAGACGTTTCTGAACTTTAACTCTATCTATAGTTAAACAATCGTTTTTCCCAGGCATTATACGACTAACATCATCATCGTTATAATATTCTAGCACTGAATGCCTAAGTTCACCACTGATCCGTTTTCCAACTTTGGGTGCTGGAAGGCTCAGTGACCCATTCTTGTTTTGAATATTTTTAGCTGTCCGTACCATATATTGGGTTGTGTTGAATTCTTCCTGGATTTGTTGTATAGTTAGAGATTTCGGCATGGTAGACATCAGCTGTATTTTATCACAATTTTTCTCCAAATGTCAGAATTTCATTTTTAGTTGATCCATTAATTCATCATAAAGACGTGCCTTATAATGATTTTCCTCTGAGTGAGTCAACAGAGGTTCTATTCCAGATACCAAAGATGTTGATGAAGTCGGTAATGTGGTAGTTAAATTTAATAATTTTTTCTGATCATGATATTGCCTGGATTCCAACTTACTTGGATATATAGGGGACATGCCAATGTCTGGTAATATCTTATTAAGTTTTTCACGAACGAGAGCACTTTTTATTTGGCATTCCTCACTTTCACTCATACTCGAAATATTCTTGTCATTGACTGTTGATGATGTCTCCGAAGTAACAGGTGAATTTAATGAATTATTAACCGGTGATACCTCGTTTTCAACTTTTTGACGTTTATTAGTCACTCGGTAATGACATGATGTACAAATCGATGAATTTTCAGTTACATGAATCGAGCACGGCAAACGAATTTTAATATAATCATTAACATTTCTTAAACTATTAGAACATTTCAACTAGGAAACGGTTTACAACATTTTTTGCACCCAACCATTATTACACTTATTATTTGAAATACTTTTGATGTTATTTAAATAAGCAATTGACTTAAATAGAACTTCACAAGTTAAACTAACTGAAATATTAATTTAAACACTAATTTATACCAAAAAATCTTAACAAAAATCACTGGTTATATTTTATGTTGTTTTACAGGCCTACCTACCGCTTCTGTTATAATTAAATTTTTAAATATGCGTCATTTTGTTTCAAAAAATTACGTTACGGTTTATGTACCTGAACGTAATATTTTGGGACGCATTTTTAGGGTTGGAACTAACAAAATACCTGATTCATACCTAAACTACGTTACGCCTTTGCTTGGGGAAGATGACGTCATGTAATTATAAGAAGTTACTGTTATGGGATATTACATACTATACGACATAATACACTTATTTGCAAGTATATCATTAGAGGCGTATTTCTTTAATATACCACTTATTTCATGTTCAGTTTTGTGACGAGTTGTGATGAAGAAGTGAGAGAGACAGAGTTAAGAATGGCCCAAAATAACTTGACGTAGTTTATGAACGGACTGTTACAAATTGTTTCCTCTTTGTTTTTTAATTTTCTATTAGAAGTAAGAATATACTAAAGATCGACGAAATAATTTTAAACAATTACATTATCAGGTCGAGCGTAAATTAGTTAAAAATTGAAAATAACATATAACAATTTGATTTTGTATTCCAAAACTGGTAAATTGTCATACTTAATTTATTTTGCACGAAAACGAAAAATTTTACTAGCGCAAGTTTTTAGTATGTTCAATAGAATGAAAGGACGTAATATTAAAAAAAAAAAAAAAAAAAAAAAAAAAAAAAAATTGGATGATCATTTAGAAATTCAAAAATAAAATTTTGGCGGGAAATTTGAAAATGATGAAATTAAAGAACTTACCATTTTTATATTTTTTTATTGATCCGTATTAACTTACCTTTAAAACGAGCCCTGTATCATAAATATCGGATATTTATTTTTCCTTTTATAGCCATAAACACAACATCATGTTTATCATTTTTCTCAAAATTTGACACCCTGTATTTTAAACAACAACAACAACAACAAAAAAAATCATTTTCTACAAAATTTTTTTTTTAACTAGTACTACCAAATTTGTGATTTGACGTATTTTTCACCATATATACATATACTATATATATATAAAAAATAGCAAAACTTTCAATAGAAATTTCCCATGTGCTCCCGATTGCTTGCTATCCGGAGCTAATAAAAAAACGCGGTTACTGTTATTAAAAGAGAATTCCGAATTACTGAACACAATATCTAAGCAATCTTTTAATTATAAAAAATTGTTGGCTTGTTTCATTGGGCTCGTTTCTTAATGTTAGCATTTCTAAAAAATGCTGTAGAGACTACATAAGTTTCAATCTTTCCACCTTATTCAGATTATTTAACATGTGTGATAAGAAACACATTTTTGGTGTCACTACAAAATTGGTGTTAAGTCAAGTTGTTAACGATTTTTTTTTTATTGAATATACACCAAGAAAACCTTTTAATAATTGTCCTCAACAGTTGATGTTTAATATTGTAATGACTAAAAGTTATTTATTTAAAATTGATTTTGTGTGTACCTACATAGGATACGTTATTTTGTGAAACAATTTTGTGGTTAGCTTTCGTATTATCAGTTTTAGTTAAAAGATCGTTTTTGGTATTTCTTACAAACATATTTAACTTCTTTTTAATGTGTTCAATCTTATTTTAAAAAATATAAAGTATAATCAATTCATGAGCAAAAAAAAAAAAAAAAATCATCTAAAAACATCAAAATAAATTGACTGACAGACACACGTTCGAAAATAATTGCATGGTATATATGGTATAAAATTGCTACTGCAACATGTGCCATTCGAGAAAATGCAGTTTTATCGTTGTTGCTGTTCTTATTCTTATTTGGTTTTTAACTCGTATGAGTGTTTTATTATTATTATCGTTTTACTTTTGTCTGTGTGTGTGTGTGTATGTGTGCTTTCCATATATGATTTTTGTTTATCTTTATGGTATTCGCATTATATCATCATGATCAACATGATCATCATCATCTACATAATCATCAACATGATCAACGTCATTTTCTACTGGATTTTTTATTTTTGTTGTTCAGTATTTTTAATTCATTATAATCAATATATTATAATAGTTATAGTGGGTTACCTAAAGTGTAATAGCAGGTGATAAGTTTAACGTTAGGTATTTGAATCGTTTCAGAAATGCTCTCATGCCAATAAAATATGGTTCGTTCTGCTACCATCGAAATATTTCTGTAATTCATTAAACATTGTTCACTACAGTTACCATCATTTCCGCACTGTAAATCTCTACGCTTGTGCTGTGTTGTATATATTTGCTTCTTATTTCTAGATAAAATTCTTTCATTTTTTTTTTTTTTTTTTTTCATTTTAATAACAGAAACGCAGTATATATGTATAAATGTTAATTATAATACGCGAAGCAGTTAGCTGGAGGGTATCTGTTTTTATTTTCAGTTTTTTTTTTTAAAGCAAAATAATAATAAAAAAATATTAAGTAAAATTGCCTGAAGAAATGAATGTAGACGATACTTGAATTGTTGAACGGATGTTCTGCTGATCGTGTTATTATTGTAATAGATTGGCAAAGGAGTAATAATAATAAAATATCGCAGCGAATTTGAAGAGACCGAAAAACATAACTAAAACATGTAATACATGGTAAAAAAATAGTTGAAATAAATTCACTATTGTATTTTAATTTCCATTTGCAATAGCTTTCTTCTTGACTATGTGATAAATATGTTATTTCATTCATCTAAATGTTATTGATTAGTAAATATATACGTAACATAAGAATTTTATGACAGAATATGTTACTCGTAAATAAATGTATTTGATTTTTATCTTTATATTTTAATGTCAATTACGGTATTACAGTTCAAGTTAACCGGAATCTGGTGATAGTAAACCGGCCTGCCTAGCTAATTTCTTGTTTCGGACTAATTTTTGTGTCATTATTTTTAAGATGACCATGTGCCAGATTGTAAAAATTCTGTTGACAATTATTTTTTTGTTTGAAAATTAATTTTGAGGGGTTTATCAGATAAGAGTCGTCGATTTCAATTATGGTTCCAGAAGAGCATCCGCAAATATGATTGGTTATTGGAGCAATTTAGCTAATTTGTTTTTTTTTAGAATTTTGGTAGATCACCATGCTAAGGATGCGGCTTGGTGCTTAGTGTACAAAAATTGTGTTGTCCTATACTAACTTTATTGCTCGAAATTGACTACTGACTTCTTAGGTATCTGGAACCGGGACAATTCTGTATATTTAACAAGCCTTTCCTATCATTCGATTTTGTTATGTGTAGGAGGGTGTTGATGTATCAGAATTCCTGCAAAACACAAAAAAAGCTTTAGAATTACAACAAAAACAAATTAATAACTTATCCTTGAACTTGAACTTGATTATTGTGTATTTGTTGTCATGTGTACACCTGAAATTATAAAAGAAAATTTATTACTTTAAACACTTTCTAATCTTACGATATTTTAAATACTTATTAACTTGTTAGTTTATTGTAACAAATATCCTATCAAATCTTTGCAATCTAAAATAATTAATTGAATAAATTATTGAAATTTATGATTTAGAACCTCATAAATTTTAAAGCCGTTTCGTTAGCTCAATTATAATTATTAGTACGTTTTATGCTTATTTTAAAATGATTGTAAAACTATTTCTTAATTCTGAAATAAATTACAGTCAGTCTATTTTTTATCGAACTATCGTAGCAATCAGATTACCAAACCAATCAACAATAGCAGCTAACAAATATAAAAATTAAAAATGAATTTTTACCGTTTCTGCAAGGTGAATTGTTTTATTGAATTGAAGATTAACAACCCAAATACTGTTTTTGTACTATTTCGGTAGACCCATTTTCTAGGATAACAATTTGGAATTCGGAACCAGAACTTCGGATTTTCAAACAGCAACCGCATGGAAAAGAAATTCGGATTTAGGAGCAATCGATCTAACGTGCAAGAAGTAATCGATATAAACAGCAAATATAATTTTTAACATTAAAAGCAAAAAAAAAAAAAAAACCATTGCTAAGTCATTTGAAGTCTTTCTTTATGCCTTTAAACTTCAAACACTCGATAAATTCACTAATTTATACTAAAAATCAAAACAAAAGAACAAAAGATTGAGGTCATCGCCTATGGCTTATGTAGTGGGTCTGCCGGTACTGACCTATATTCTGTAACCGTATACGTCTCTCTTCTCTTTCAATTAATGCAGTGGTGGGCTCGATAACTCCACAGCTGTAATCTTCGCATATTAAGTTACCGATGGTTTTGGATTTCATCACAAATATCCACGCATGGTATCTACGTAAAGGAATCCATCTAGGTTAGTAACGCCCACTATCTATTTCACAACAAGTTGTGTATACGTTGTATTCATATAGCGGCTGATGAACATCACAAAAGTATTCTCCGTTAGAGCAATTACATGTATTGAACTTAACCGCCATTAGCACTTAGCGTGGTATAACGCATATTGGGATGAATGTTTGTTAGAAATTTGTTAGGTTAGAAATTTGATAAAGGAGTAACATCTGAAGCGATCGTAATTTCATTTACAAATAAAATACATATCACATTACAGAAAGTGACAAAATCGAAATATTGTGTTTTATTATATACATTTGTTTGTTTTTTTATTTTTTTTATTGGTGATATTAGTCCACGAGTAAACAACAAATATGTTAAGTCATATTGGGATCTCTGTACCAGTGGAATTTTAATTTCAAATATTATGGTTTCTTTAATTTTGATTGTTTTAACATCGACTATCTTATATGTCGCTGCTATAACCGATGTGAAGTTAGCACGAAAAATTTCAAAATGTATGCACGGCAATACTTTTAATCAAGGACTTAAACCACTTTTTTTTTTGTTACGGATAGTTCTAAAAACAGCCTTACAAATTTAATAATAAAAAAATGTACAATAACAGAAATTAAAAAGTTTTACACAAAAACAAAAAATCTTTAGTAAAGCGCTAAGCCCACTGAAACACGAACAGAATAGTTTGCTCAAATAGCTCGTTAATTATTCTACTTTAATTGAAAAATATAGTAAATTCATGTCCGACAAATGTGAGGAAGGGTCCAGCATTGGAGCGTTAGTACTCTCTTCCTAACCATACAAAATTTACAAATTTTTACTCAAATAGTTCGTTAATGATTCTACTTTAATTCAAATTTAAATTCATGTCCGACAAATGTGTGGAAGGGTCCAGCACGGACCGTTAGTACTCTCTTCCTAACCATACAAAATTTACAAATTTTTACTCAATTAGCTCGTTAATGATTCTACTTTAATTGAGAATTAAATTCATATCCGACTAATGTGAGGCAGGGTCCTGCACGGACCGTTAGTACTCTCTTCCTAACCATACAAAATTTACAAATTTTTACTCAATTAGCTCGTTAATTATTCTACTTTAATTGGAAATTGAATTCATGTCCGACAAATGTGAGGAAGGGTCCAGCACGGACCGTTAGTACTCTCTTCCTAACCATACAAAATTTACAAATTTTTACTCAAATAGCTCGTTAATTATTCTACTTTAATTGAAATTTAAATTCATGTCCGACAAATGTGTGGAAGGGTTCAGCACTGCTCTTCCTAACCATAGAAAATTTACAAATTTTTACTCAATTAGCTCGTTAATTATTCTGCTTTAATTTAAAGTTCATGTCCGTTAAAATCATATCCGGTCATAAATTGTGCCTTGATGTAATTTTAATTTTATTATGATAAATTTTAGTTCATTGTATTTAATCGATAATAAATTACGTGCTAACTCTATCTAATGCTTGAATCATTTTTCGTACTGTGTTTCTAAAATATTTTATTAGACACAAACAAAATAAATTCTTGTTTGGAATAAATTCTAAATGGTGAAAATAAATTTATTCTGGTTTGTTTTCGGTATGTTTTTTTATTTTTATTTGATACAAAAAAACAACAGAAGGCCCTATTGCACCAACTACTTATCACTTATTACTTGTCAACTTATCATAAGTTAGTTTTTTTGATAATGATAAGTGATAAGTGTTTCACCAAAAGTAACAAAATCTCACTCACTTATCAATTTGAAAACTTATCAAATTTTGATAATGATAAGTGATAAGCGTTGCACATCAGAATGTATATAACTTATCAATTGACAAATTATCAAATTTTTATGATATGATGATAAGTTGTAATGTTCTATACAAAATTACTATAAATGTGTATAAATGTGATAGTATTTGCAAAATAATATCTTTCCGCACATTTTATATGTTAAACAATGGTTTTGTACCTATGTGTATGTAGCAAAACAATTAAAAAATTGTTATTCTGTAATTTAATAACTACAACAATTTTGCATGTATATAATACATGCAGCGAATCTTTTCTCAATTGATAGTTCTTATTTCGGTTTTTAGAATAAATTGTAAAACATTTTTTTTTTGCTTTTAAAATAAAATCTCATATGTAACTGTAAATATTTTTGAACAGGACTTGAACGTAAGCAATTTATTTTCATAACAAATGAATTAAGGGAATTCCTATTAACAAACAAATTGAATTTATCTACATTATATAAAAATTGCATTCGTCATACAGAAATTAAAACTATTTTCCACTATTCGTCTCGTTTGCTTATGAGTACGATAAATCTTTGCTCTATTGCGGGATGGATTCATTGACACTACCTGGCAAATTTGAATTTACTGCATAAAAGCGGCGGTCTGAGCTACACACCATCATTGCATTCAGTGAATGTTTTCCATGTCGGTTCACCAAGTATTATTCATTGACCGTAGGTACATCTATATTAATCATTGTTCCATCGATGCAACCAGCTACCTGAGGCAAACCACCCATCTCAAGAAACTTCTATCCTGGACATTTTCGGGCTAACACACGGTTTTCGCCATCATGTTATCCATGATAGTATTTATTACTCGATGAATGACCCTACACTACCTATTCATTAATTCCATGCATATTGGCAATCCCGTGATATTGCGCGCCATTTCCTAACCAATGCGGTGTTGTTAGTAACTGCTGTAGAGAACTCAACGCATATATGTTCCTTTTTTTAATAATACGTGCTTAATTTGTTCATGTGACAAACGAACGTTTTTTATCACTGCCGAGTACAGAAAATAATTGGTTCTGGCTTCCACTACACGATTTCTTCTTTCGTTTTCATCCTCGAATAATCTTTCGAACCGACGCATTTTTTTATAAAAATGATTTTTTCGTTTAATAAATTTCAGTTTTTGTTCACTAAAGTTGATATACCTATAGTTGATAGTTTTATATTAATTTTAAAATATCGAAAATCAACTGTCTTACCTCTATGATAAATCGAAGAGAATGAAATTGTTCTTACTTTGACTTATTATTATAACTTATTAGAATACAATAAAATAGCGGTATAAATTTTGAAATTAAAGTTATTATACACTTGAAAACACATTGTTACATGTATTGTCATTATCATTTATAATCATTTGAATAATAAATAATTTTATTGCAAAATGTGTTTGTACTCTTTTAAAATTAAACAAAAGTTCTCATCATACAGTAACAGCAAAAAAAAAAAACGTTTTTAACAGACTTCTGTCATATCACTACAATTTGTAGCACTTATCAATTTATTTGAGTAGTGAAATTTTTCTTATTGATATTTTGGATAAGTTATCATTAAAGTAATTGATTATTGATAAGTTAAAACTTCTGGTGCAACTAAACTACGAAAAACTTATTAAAAATCTCAAACTTATCGCTTATCAAAATATTACTTATCATTTATCATTTCGCAAATTGGCGCAACTTAATTTTGATAAGTGAGTGTTTATCACTTATTATAACTCAATTAAATACTTAGCAAGTTTCAATTTGGTGCAACAGAAAATTATCAAAAATTATGATAAGTTGATAAGTAATTAGTTGGTGCAATAGGGCCCTGGTGTAAATATTTTTCGTGATAACTTTTCTTGATTTCAACTATTTATACAAATATGAATTTTCTAATGGCATTTTTGTTATTCTTTGATTTTCTCTTTTATCGTGCTAACTTTATTCCGGGCTATCAAATATTACATTTTTCGTGCTAACTTTTTAGAACAATTGTGTCTTTGATTTGTTTGTACTAAAAGTGTTGCCATTGCGTTTTACGTGCTTACTTTTCGTGCCAGCTTCACAGACATCTGGTATATCTAAGTTACGGCACGAAACCTGTTCCTGAAGTTGGTTTGGTAAGCAAATAAGTGGATCAAATTTGCCTTGAAGGACTTCGGTGATGGTGTCAATTATTGTGGATTGAAATGCATGGTCTCATCATTTTGATTCTATAATATCCACATTTGCTTTCGTAACAGCTTTTGGTGTTGTTGTTTGTTTGAATTTAATTTTCTATGTTATGCAAATAGCTCGTTGGCAATCTTACCAACGAAATTAAAAGGTAATATTTTTTGGCGGATGATCTTGTTCCCACTTAGGGCGCAAAGTATTTCATTTTGATCCCTTAATTCAGCGAATAATGTTCTTATTTGCAAAACAATTGCTGCGCAATATTTGAATGTGTTTGAGTGCACCGCTGGTATTAGTGTTATATTACGAAATAATTCGTCCAGCTGGTGGGATCCACTTTCGAGGTGCTTTAGCTCTGCTCAATATGATGTCAGATTGTTTAATAGGATATAATCCTCCATTCACTATTGACCAATTTTTTGAAAATAATGGAATCGTGTTATGTTGATTTTCGCTGTTGTTAGCACCGTGGGCGGCCCAATACTTCCAACTGGTCAGTATTCTCAATTGGAAGACGGCTAATTTTGGTAATTTTCCAACGGGTTAAATGCTTCTTATGAAAAGTCGCCCACTACTTCTACGTGAATAGCTTTTACCGCAAAGCAGATGAATACTGTGCTAGGTAACCTTTACAACTTTTGCGATCTCAACCTGGTGAACACCATGGTTGGAAGGGTCCAGCATCACCTACTCGTGTCGGAGTTACTCTAGATATTGGAATGTCTCCCATAATTTGATTTCAAGCTTGCGCGTTTTTTGTGGCGTTAAGTTTTTACTCCTAATGAACCTATAATTATGCAGTACCCTTGATAAAATGAAACCCAGTGTACGTGTCTTTCCTCAGTGTAAGGTCATATTTTTAATCTATTAGGAGCATGTTAAGTGACTCCCATAAGGCAGTAGTATTAGATGTTGAGAATTGAAAGCAATCTTGGCGTTAGATAGTATTCTACCTACTCACAGTAGTTCATTCTCATTTATTTTTGGTTGGCGCATTGTGAATGAGATAGATGTACTCTTGACTAGGTAACTTTTGCAAATGTCAAGCTATGACGCTAAGATTTAGAGGGAATATCAAGAACAGATGTACCAACTTAACAAAAAAACAGAACTCAAATCGGAACGATGGGAGCGCCACACGGTGGTTATTCCGAGAACTTGTTGATCAAGGTAGTATAGATTGTATTTCGACGATCCAGTTCGCAACAAACGTTTTAAACTTATTTGGCTTGCCTCGTCTTACCTAAGCCAAAGTTATCGTAGAATCTGTTCAAGCAAATGTTTGGATATCTGGTAGTTGTAACAATTTCTTAGTAGTTTTGCTAACGGCACAGCTGTGCGTAACACTTTTGTTTTTTGCAATCATTATGGTCACCTTACTATCATCGGCCTTACAGTTGGATTTGTAATAAATTAGAGCTCCAGTTCATCTAGCTCATCTTTGTCCAGTCTGGTTAATTTCCTCTAGCTTTTTAGTTGGTTCACTTAAGAAATCCATTTTAATTGTGTATACAATTAGTAGTGTCCAGTCTAAACCTAATATTTGCGTTTACGATAACGGAGGCTATTTAACAGGGTAGCTATTTAACTTCATTATGAAGCTAATCAAATTGTAGATTCGATTGCTGCTTCTGTTGATCAACTTTAGAGTTTAGCTTTTGGCTGTGTTGCGTCTGTTGTTTCATTTTATTAAGCAGCTGTTGAGTTTGTATCAGTAAGGCGTTAAGAACAGCTTCGATGTTTGCTGGTTTCTCTGCCTTTACTGTAGCAGCCAATACTCTCGCTTTTCTTTCGTTGCAGGTTCCGGTTTGGTTTCGGTAGCTGGACCAGCCTTCTCCTTCGTCGAGGGTAGTTATGGTACTAAGGGCTCTCCTGCTGATGATGATGGTCGTGACACTGTGAAATGGTAATAAAGTAGTGGTTTTAGTCTTCCTCAATGTTTTTTATTCTGTTTGGTAATAATATAGTCGAAGTCCTAAATCGAATTTCTATACCATAAGATTTACAGAATGCAAGGAAATGGTTGAAGTTTCAAAAACGATCAATTAATGGGTACCTTTGGTTAAAAACAAATCACAAAACTTTCACTTATTTGCGTTTTGAGGTTATATTTTTAATTCAGCACGACATTCGCGAGCTGATTAATCGAACAGTCGAACTTGCGATCACGAATTGCTAAATTATCGAGTATGTGCCCCGTTGATTATTGTAACAGCCGCCTATGGCTTAACGAATACTGTATCAATAATTATGATGATGCTAACTGAATGTGGACTATATTTCAGCCAAATTCAAATTAAATATCGTGAAAATGTGGTCCCCTCCAATAATTAATTTATTTTAGTTATCTTCAAAGTTTTAAACTTTAGTGTTCTATAAAAGAGCTTTCGGGCCTGATTTTGCCTGTGATACACTTGTTTGACGCCAATGATATAATGTAGTCGGAATAATTTCTTAACCTACGTATCACCCGGAAATATAGCTCTAAGGTAAAATACATACATTACAATAATAAAAAAATAATTAATAACTTCTTATCGAACTCTTATCAACATAACTAAAGATATACGAGTATTTATAAAATGAAAATTACTCTTAATTTATTCCAAATAAAATTAATATTCAAACAAATATTAATATCAATAATTACATAGGTATTAAATCGTAATAAAATAATAAATAATTTAAATATATAACATTGAAAGTATACAAATTATAAGGCGAAACACTTAGGTGTATACACATTACTAGTACATACTATATGTACATGTACTCGTATAAGCAAAAGTGATTTGCGTGTGCTGTTTACACAATTGTATCGAAATTTTGTTTATAAAAAATGAAATTATGATTTACACAATTGAATTCTTTATTATTATTGTAATAAAAATGAAAATGATTTTTCACATGCAATCATAGCATTTTGTGATTGATTACAATATAATCACGTTTTACAGACGATTAAATTTCGCTTTACAATTACTTCCACTTTAGTTTTTAAAGTTACATTTCAAATCTAATGAAATGTTCGCAGATTTAATTTTTTTTATTTAAATTCAATTATGCATACATATCGTCATCTTATTATTTAAGTATATTTAAGTACAAACGCATTTTAGTAATTTTTGAAGTTATAACTGTCACCTTACGTAAAAAAAAACACATCGTCACCACATTTTTTAAGTGACACAAATGGATTTTAATCAATTTAAAGTTAGGACCCGTACATTACATAATGACAGACCTAACTCTAAAATGCCTAAAAGGCTTTTGTAACACTTAAATACTGAGCTGACGATATATATGTATGAGCTAATTACACATCAATCAAATTTTATTTTAGAAATAAATTATTTGGGCGCATATCACATTTACGATTTGATTGATTTCATGAAGAATTTGTCGATGTTTTCGTTTCAACAACAATTAACACAAACATAAATAATTTTTCATACCCAATGCACGTACAGCGCAAGTGCACTGTTTAAGCAGTTGAAAATGACACAGCTTCATTAATGTTTTTGTTTGTTTTTTTTTTTGCTTATACATATTTATACATTTTGAAAATTAATTAAGTAAACGTAGCACGCTTTTTGGGTTGTTAAGGTATATGCTATATGCAAGCTGGATTTGGAATGTGATGAATGAATTACGATTCATGTTGTCGATTCTGCAGAATATTTTAATTTTTATTTTTTAATTTAACAATGAAATTTTGATAAGTCAAAAATGGTCCCAGTCTGGTTAGGTTAGGTTAGGTTAGGTTAGAGCGGCTGCCAAAACGCACACTTAGACCGATGACGGTCCGTTGTGATACCGAGGGATCCTACTCCTCTTCCACCTTCACTGGAACCAATTTGAACTACTTATGTAGCGTAAGATATCTTGCACATTGCAGTTCTTGAAATCCATAAGGCCGTCCAAACTATGCTTGCCCAGATATTTGTGCCTCCTGTAAGCTAGCGCCGGGCATGAGCAGAGGAAGTGGCTCAGAGTCTCTTCCTCCTCCTCATCTATGCAGCTTTCACAGAAGTCATTTGTTTGTTGTTGACCCAAGCCTCCTCGCATGCTCCCCAATGAGGCAGTGTCCTGTGAGTACCCCCACGACTATACCTAAGTCAGGTCTGCGTAGGGATAGTAGCGCCTTGGAGCGCTCCAAGTCCAGTTTCAGCCAGACTTGCCGCGCTACATTGCATGTTATGGAGTTAGTCCACCTCTTCTGTGCCGAGGCTATCGCCTCATTACTAAGCGCCCTAAAAATCGCCGCTATGGGCCTCCCCAGATTTGCCCTTTCCGGTTTCAATTGGATAGTTGTACCTTGCCTTGCCAGTTCGTCCGCCGTGCAGTTCCCCCTACGTCCGAGTGACCGGGGACCCAGACTATCTGGATATGGAACTGCTCATTCATCTCGTTAAAAGATGAGCGGAACCTCAATGCCACCACGGATGTCAGAGAAACTGATTCCAGCGACTTGATTGCCACCTGACTGTCCACATATATTGTTATATCCCTTGTGGATATGACATTATGCCTCAACCAAGTCAGCGCTTCCTCAATCGCTACCACCTCCGCCTGGTACACACTGCAGTGATCAGGAAGACCAATGGATAAATTCACATTTAATTTGTCACAAAAGACTCCTGCTCCGACTTTGCCGTCTAGCTTGGAGCCGTCAGTGTAAAATTGTATACAACCAGTTTCTGCTATTGACCTGTTCCCCCATGATTCCCTTGAGGGGAGAAGAGTCCGGAAACCCTTTTCAAAGCAAACAACCGGTGCTGTGTAGTCACTATTCACCACATCTGCCTTTAGCGACCTGCCAATCGTCGAGTGGCCATTCTGAAGACATTTCCACTCACCCACGGCAGAGAGTCGTGCAGCCGTAGTTGCCGCTCTCTGCTTACCAAAGATGCCGACAGGAAGAAGGTAGAACATAGCCTCCAGAGCACGTGTAGGGGTTGTCATCAGTGCCCCGCTTATAAGCAAGCAGGCCGTTCTCTGCACCTTCTCTATCTTATTCTTATAAGTTTCCTTGTTTAGTGCTGGCCACCACACACTCACCCCGTACATCAGAATCGGTCTGACTACAGCGGTGAAAAGCCAGTGTACCAGCTCTGGTTTTAGACCCCATCTCCTTCCGACGGCGTTCCTATATGAGTACAGAGCCATGGTAGACTTCTTCACCCTCTCCAAAATATTGGGTATCCAATTTAGCCTACTGTCCAAGATTATGCCCAGAAATCTTGCCTTATCAGTAAAGGCCAGTGCCGTGCCATTTAAGGTAGGAGGGGCGACTACCGGAATTTTATATTTCTTGGTGAAGAGTACCAGCTCTGTTTTGGATGGATTTATACCCAGCCCACATTTGCTGGCCCATTTTATAATGATTATGAGCGCGTGTTGCATGACCTCCTTAATCGTGTTTAGGTACTTACCCGAGATCGCGATCGCCGCGTCATCTGCATACGCTATCACCCCTATTCCCTCCCACTCCAGTTCCAAAAGTAATGCATTGATAACTATGTTCCAGAGAAGAGACGATAGGACACCACCCTGCGGAATTCCTCTAACTACTCGCCTCCTAATGGTGGATTCCCCCATATCCGCGTTAATAATCCTGCATTCTAGCATCTGATTTATCAACCTCCCTAAGGGGTAGTCCACATCGAAGAAAGACAGTCCCTCCCAAACTGCCTCCGTCCTGACATTGTTAAAGGCGCCCTCTATATCGAGGAAGGCTACCATACAGTACTCTTTCGAGTGGATTGATTTCTCAATTGTTCGCACCAGGGAATGCAGAGCCGTGCCCACAGATCTCCCTTTCCAGTACGCATGTTGAGAAGTCGCCCACTTACTGGGTTTTATTTTTGCACGTATGTACACGTCGATCAATCTTTCCAATGTTTTCAACAGAAAGGATGATAGAATTATCGGTCTTAGGTCCTTTGGGTAGGCCTGTGAATTCTTTCCCGTTTTCGGGATGAAAATCACCGTCCATTTCCTAGGAATATAATTCAGTTTTAGACACCCCCTGAAGATCACCTCCAGCCATGGGAGAATGATCGACGAGTGTTTTTGCAATTCCGCTGGGATGATACCGTCCGGGCATGCCGATTTAAAGGGTTTAAAGCCGTTTAGTGCCCATAGGATCCGGTTCTTGCACACGATTTCCTCCGAGAACCGCGACGATACTCTTTCCCTCTCCCCGCCAAGCTCCGTCGACACATCCACACTACCCGGGAAATGGCTATCCAACAGAAGCGCCAGTGATTCCCCAGTAGACGTTGTCCACAGCCCATCAGGTTTGATTAAGTAACTAGGGCTCGTTGGACTCTTAGATAAGATTTTCCTGAGGCGCGAAGTCTCCGAAACACCTTCCATTTTTTCACAGAATATTCTCCAAGACCTCCTCCGCGCCCTCCTTAATTCCTTTTTATACTTTTTAAGGTGCTCCTTATAGGAGTCCCAGTCCTGAGCTTCCCTAGAGCCCTTTGCTCTATTGAATGCTTTCCTACACCCTGAACGCAGGATTCCCAGCTTTTTGGACCACCATACCGGTTTCTGCTTCCCTTTAGGTATTCTCCTGGGGCACGCAGTGTCCAAGGACAAGTTACAGGCGCTTGTGATTTCCTCCACCAGTAAATCCAGCTCTTTCTCTGTGGCTGGTTGCCTCGGAGCATCGGTCGGTAAGAGTCCTACTAACACTTCCCCGTATTTGTTCCAGTTAGTCCTTCTAGGATTCCTGAAGGATTTCCGGGTAACAGGGTGAATGTCAATACTAAACGTCACGTACCGATGGTCCGAGGAGTGCTCCTTCGCAACCCGCCATTTTTTGACCATATGTGTAATGTAGTCCGAAGCAAAGGTAACGTCCAGTACCTCCTGCCTGTTACTAATAATAAAAGTGGGCTCTTGCCCCAGATTACACACTGCAAGGTTAGTACCCAATAAGTAATCAAATAAGTACTTACCCCTTTCATTGATGTCGGTGCTACCCCAGATTGTATGGTACGCATTTGCATCACAAACCAGTAATACTCCGATCTTTTCTGGTTCCGCTTCGAGTATCAGTTCCCCAAGGATATCCGGCTGAACCTCCTTCTATCGGTCCATGTAGGCTGAAACCAGCCATAGTAAGCAGCCTACCGTCTCCAGGCCGACTGCCGTTATGTCTCCACTACTCGATTGGCAGCCCGACGCGTGCCCTTGGTCTGCTGGGGATCTGGTCCCTGTCAACCACTGCCAGCTTCGCGCCTCGCCACACTTCTCCTACCCTAGCTACGGCCAGACGATAGAGGTCTGCCGATCTCTGATCCGCGCACGCCGTTAGCTTAACGCGTCCCTGATGCCATTCTGCATCCCTACAAGATTGAGGTGGCCCCGGATTTTCTCCGAGGACCGTTAGGAAAACGGAGTTTAATGCGTTATACACTAGCCTCCATTTATGAAGAGTAATACTCCCATCTTCTTGACTCCTGTCAATGACGGCTAGTATCCCTGGATGCTTCTTAAGGACGTCACTGAACAGTCTTGCCCCGTGCGTCCCAGCATCACCCTGGGCTCCCTGCATTCTAGGTCGCTTACTCTCGCCAGCTTGCACTTCGTCTTGGGACCGCTGTCGTCTTTTCGACTCCGCCGGTACCCTCCCCGAATTGTTGCCTAAGAAGGTAACCTTTGCCCATGCCAGAGATTCCCTTTGTTCCTGCGTTAGCAGCCCCTCAGGGGTGGCCGCCAGCCTATCCAAAATCCTCCGCGCCGCGCGTCGGTTGCTGTACCGTCGCTTAGCCTCAGGGATAAGTTTAAGTGTCAAGGACGCGTTTACCGAAGAACCTACTGTGAAGGTAGCTTGCCCTTTACGGTCCAAGCTCTCTTTTACTACGGCAGGCCCTCGGATTCCGCTGGTACCCGGCACCGCAGCGTTCAAAACCCTTCTTGTTTCTACGTTGGTGACTCCACCTTTAAGGTCTGAGCCACCAACCGTAATACCTATTGGTTTTTTGAGAGTGCCTGTCTCTTTTTCTTTTGTATTATTTATATTCATATGTTCCCACGAGTTCCGGAGTCGAGGGTAAGGCTGATTAAAACTGGAGGTCGCCTGGTATCCAGAGTCCGCATATTAGAGATTAGTTTACCCACTAACCATTCATTCCTTGGCATATGCTGTTCCACCGTGACTTGGGGATTTGTGTAAGGTTTACTCCTTCAGCGCTCTACATTAGCCAAGGAAAATTCCTAGTTACCAGTAGTCACCACGTGGAGGTTGCACATGCACTTGCGAGTCACTCCTGGATATATAATATACATCCATCCGTGACCACCCACCCCCTACCTCCGCCTAACACATGACCAGCACAGTGGACAGAAAGTGGGTGCTGTGATAGGTTGCGGAGCCGATGAAAATCATTCGACTTACTGTCCCTCCCCCCACCACATTCGCCAAGACTACCCACGTTCTACAAAATTTATAGAAAAACTATATAAACAAAAATGTTAAAAAAAAAAATAAATAAAAATTAAAAACAAAAATAAAAATTAAAATTCTCCAAATTCTTAATTAAAGTAAGTTGGGTTTTAGCTCACCTCAATTGTTTTATCTGACGTTTATTTTTTTTTATCTCTGGCCGGTCGGACCATTTTAGAAAGTTGGCAACCCTAAATGTAACTATATGCCAAAATGTGTACTAAAAAAAAAATATTCATCACAGATTTCGGACACAGTCTTAGTAAAACATTCGTAAATGTCACGTGAAAACTTATAATATCAAAAAAAAAAATCCTGGTGGAGCTACACAAAATGTGACAATACAAGAAAATAGATTATCGAAGTAGTAATCAATTGTACAAGTGTTGATGAATTATTTAAATTAAAATTATATTTGAATCTTACCGTTTAAAATCTCTTTCCTTTGGCTACCTTGTCGATAGTTCCATTTGTACCACCCTGCATACGGTTACTTACTTTTAATCTAAATACACTACGGTCAATAATCACCTTTATAGTTTACAGTCAATATATTGCAACCATCGATCGTTCATTTCAGTTTTCGCAAGTCATAATCCCGCCGAACTTGCCACGCCCACAATTATTTAAAAAACAAAAAAAAAATATTATGTTTTATGCATTTATCAACATAACCCAATATCAAGTACGTCCGAGTCATTAATTAAATGCATGTCGGCTTTAATTACTATTCACATAAAAATATTAAACCAATTGGTAAAATCATTCAGCTGTTTGTAGCGCATGTAAAAAAAAACAGCATTAAATTACAATCAAAAAACGCAATAATTTAAATTCCAATATTCATTAAAAAAAAAATAAAAATTATTAATTTTTGCAGAACTTTAATGTTCTAATTTTTTTTTCTTTTTGAGGTATGATTTTTTTTTATTTTTATTGCAGGATGAAAAGCTCTTAATATTTTTATTTTGTTATTTTTATTATTAACGAATCAAATGGTGGTTTCGTTTTTTTATATGTACCTACATACTATTATATTCTTCCAACTAACCTGTAGGGCTATTTTGTAATTTTATTTTTTTGCTTTTAAATTAAAAATTTTTTTTTTTGCTTCTTATTTTATTCATCAAGAATATTTAAAAAAAAAACGAAACTCCTATATAAGAAAATATTTTTATAATAAATTCTGTATTCAGCTTCCATATTACGCACGCAATTTTGTAACAAAAACAAAGATGCATATATAAATCTGGATACTGAAAATTGTCTGATAAACAATAATTTATTTATAAGTTTCGATTTTGTATAGCTATACTCGTAGCGGATAGAAGCTCTAAATGTTGCTAAACATAACATTAGTTTTTGATTGTTATAAATTATATGTATCTATTTTAGAAAATTTTTACATATAAACATTTTAAATTCTATCTGATTTAAAAATAATATGCTAAAGCACCACAAAAACAAGTGAAATAAATTATAAAATATATGCTAATTTATGGAATATTCAATTAATTAACCCTCGATATACGAGGATGACATGCTACATGCTTTGCGTTTATATAAGAAGGTGCCGAATTTTTATCATAATTAAATTACTTGTAAATTGTGACATCTGTTATGTTATTTTTATAGAATGTAAATAAATAATTTTAAATTGATATCTGATACTTGCAGAATTTCAAGTGTAAATTAAATTAATAATTTAAATAATAAATATACTCAATATCTAGCCAGCGGGACAGATTAATTTTAATTTATATACACTCAAGCGAGGTCGACTAGTAAAATATATTCTGGTTTGCTTCCACAAATTCCAATAATTCATGTATATCTTTAATTTAGAACCTCTGAACTGACACCCGTGCAAAAGTAGACCAAAACAAAATAACAAATTTGAGATTCGTGCATGACCGTTTTTTTTTTTTCATTCATACATTGAAGAAACGCAATAATTCGTTTTAACGCAAAACAACAAAAAAAAAAAAATCAAAATAAAGTTTCTTTTAATTTCATCTTTAACGATAAGAGGGAAAATTCGATCGATAGGGTGCCTTATAAAATATATAAATAAACGAAGATTTCATTACATATATGCATGTATACGACGAGAATGCATACAAAACCAAAATCAATTGATTTATTTTCGATTAAAAACGAAATGAAAATGAATATCAGATCAATTGAATCGTGCTGTGTATTTTTAATTGAATTTTATGTCCAAAACATCGGCCAACAAAGTACAGAGAGAGCGAAAGATGGTTTATTTTTATTAAGTTTTACTTTAACTTACCATTAATATTTTTTTTTTTTTTTTTTAGCCTTTAAGTTACGGAAAACAAAAACAAATATTCATTTAAATCATTTCGTTCGTATGGTGTTTTATGTTATGTACCTCTCTTACAGCCTCGGCTCGTCTCACAATGGAATACTTCAAAAAGAGTGAAAATTATAATTTGGATTGTTTTTAGCTGTGTATTAAACATTTTTTTTTTTTTTTTGTTTTTTACTCAAAATTTTACTTTTCATTCAGTTTGTTGTAAAAATTTTAATAAAATACAAAAATGATTAAGATGAAGATGGAAGATGGTATGGTAAATTGGTAAAGTATAAAGAAAAAAATATAAATATAAATACTCTGGTCGTATACTGTGTATAGTAGAAGAAGATAAAAGCAGAAAAGCTAAAAGAAAATATTTTGTGCTTGTGTATTGGCGCCTGTTTGCGTAATACAAGTGGCTTTTGTTTGTTGTGTGCCTTTTTTATGTACTCTGCATATATTGGGGATTAAATCACTAATCAATTTTATGCAAATTAATTATAATGCACTACTGTATTGATGAATGCAAATTAAATTGTTATATCGGGCCGCGTGAGAGGGAGAAAGAGGGAGATATAGTGTAGCATTTTATATTTTAAATTTTGTTTTAGTTTTAAACTGATTGTCTAGAATTTTGCATTTTCCATTTTTATTCTTTTCAAAAGGAAACGAAGAATTTTTACTTACATATAAATTATTATATCGGCAGATAAAGTATTTAGTAAAAATGGTAAACTCTTATAATAGGAGGTACATTTATAGAAGCATAATTTGCGATATCATTTAGCTGTAAGCTTTGGTATTTCATTTATACTTTGAATAAAGCTTATTATCAATGACAGTTTTCAATTAAATGGCTAAATTTTTTGATTAATTTTTTCACTATAGAGTGGGTAAATAATTTTGTATATGTAGTTTGCAATGTATTACTGCTGCATATATTAAGATTATTAGCACAGTTTTTTTTTATTAGTATACTCGCAACTCCCAAATCAAATCTATTTTGAGAAGATCGACAAATGGGACAAAATATATCTGTTTTAAAACAATTTCCAGAAGCTTTTTAAGGAATTTCAAAAATAGTCAAAATATCAACTATAAGCAAAATAGTCTGTACACACAACATGATTTGGTTATATTGAAATGTTGAATAAATTCTAATAATTCTGATTCTATAAACACCAAAAAAAAATCCTAACATTCGGACAATTTATTTACTAGACACGACAGAAAATTCGTTGAATTCACGAAATTCACAAAATTCAGAAAGTTAGTAAAATTGTAGTAGTTTCCAAAAATTTGTAGTACATATTTTGCATATATTGCAAATGATTGCGAAATATACATGTTTTTCAAATTCCGAATAACCTTTAACTTCTAAAAGTTTTAAGTGTGTAAAATGTTTTGCAATTTCACAAAATCCGTAGAGAAGCACTGGGACCGGAGGAAATTCTAAAGTAAATATTTTTCAAATGTTTTAAAAGTTATTAGTTAGTACACCCACATCTACAACTATGTAAGAGTGAAATTCTTAAGTTTGAACGTAAAATGTATGTGGAAATAATCTAATTTATTGATTGATTGGAGTGTAAGGCTAGGCCTAGGCTTGTCTTCCGAAGATGGCCAGGTATAGCTAAAGGTTACTAATTTAAAACAATAAAAAAACAGCACAATTCAAATTTATTTTCTTAAAACTAGATTCGAACCATCTTCAAATCATTTATCAATCTAAAATTAAAAATTTTAATTTCAGATTCAACTGGATAATTTAAAACAGAATTTCAAATGATTTGTAAATTCACTATTATACTAATTATTAGCTAATAAACTTAATAATTATTACACACTTCTACCTCTTGTTCATGTTCAGCTTCACATATGTTAGTAAATTTCCCTTTTGCCTGATGGCAGTGTTTCAATTCACTACCGCTATAACTATTATTCCAGCACTAACCTAGACCTAATATAATAGTAATTTAAGTAACAAATATAATCACTTCTTAAACTAGTAACTTAGAATCATAATTAATTACTACTTAAATTTAATCTCGTGCGATAATACTTAAAATAAAAAACATCATTAATCATTTATTACTTAACCAAATCCAATAATTAGTTTAAATTTAAAATCCTGTGAGAAATTTTGAATTAATAAATAAAATTAAAAATATAATCCATACATGAACTTCTCAATTTCGATGCATTGGAAAAATCACATTGATACTCTACATATTATGTATGTATATATGGCTTCAGTGTTTAGAAAAATGTATATATTACGACATGTTTGTCCAGTAGCCGTTTTAAGAACTATTTATTTTGCTCTTGTGAAGTCGAAGTTGTCTTATGGATTAGTGTATGGGGTGGTACTTACTATGGTCGCGAATTTATCCACTTATTATAACACAACAACATATTATAAGAATTATTCTTAATGCTCCGCGTTTATCTGCTTCGTGGCCTTTATTTCAGTCTTTAGACATTCTTCCTTTTAAATGTGTTGCTATTAAAGCTTTTTCACTATTAATGTCAATCAATCAAATATAATAGTTACAATTTGAGAAATGTTCAGTTTATTCGTCTTCAGAGGTTTACAACGAGCAATTTTCAAAATTAATTTTTAATTCTTGCTCCGAAAATCTTTAATAACCTTTCGGTTGAGTTGACAGATTGTCGAAAGCTTAATAAATTTTCATCTGCAAAAATATTTTTATTTAGTTACTCAAGTATGAATGGTTTGATGCTTTTCCAAGTATACATAGTTTAACTATAATTCATTATCGCAAATATACTTTAAATTTTTAGTTTTATTCACTTACTAATCACCACTGGATTGTGACTATCCAAAGATTGTATTTTTATATAAATAAATAAGATACTAATTAAAAAACTAATTAAACATTTTAAATAATTTTATAATTAGGTTTGTTAAATAAATAATATATTATTTATTTGTATGAATTGCAGCTAAAAATCTGAAACAAATCATTTAAATTAACATCTCAGTATACATTTAGTATTCTCAAAATAAATTAAATTAATTAGTTTTAATTATATCTGCACTAAATAATAATAGCTTCTTTTCAGCTGTAAGCAGTACGGATTACGGAATAACAAGTAATTATTTTGTTAATAATTAACAATTTAAGTACTAACAAGTGAACCTTTTGAACTGTCAAATTCAAAACATTATCAAAATAGAGGTGTGTTCAATATACGCCTTTCTTTTACGAACAGAGAATTTTGAGAAATTATATTTAATTTTTATAATTTTTGTTTTTTTAGTTTTTTTTAAAATTTTGAAATTTTTTTTTTAATTTTTAAAAATTTTTGGAAACATTTTGTATTAAGTAGTTTTTTGTAAACCTTATACCTTTTAAGATATGTGCAAAATAAATTTTCTGGACCCTGGGAGTGGCCACTTTCGGTTAGCCGATTCGGAGTAAAATTCACTGGAACCTTCCAATTTATCAAAAAAGCTTAAATCTGAAATTTCAATTCGATTGGTTAAACCATCTGGGCTGTAGAGAGGACACAGGCTGACAGACTGACAGACAGACACCATTTCGAAACCCACTTTTTCGGACTCAGAAGACCTTAAAACAGATAAATCTCTAAAAATCTCAAGGTCCAAAATTTTCATGATTACTATATTTTATTTTACTAGAGTAAAAGAAAGTAAAACTATTCTAAAGTCAGATTTAGATGTAGAAAAATGTTTCCATTGCGCATTACAATTTTCGTTTGGATGACAAGAACGAAAATATAAACATGGAAAATTTTTCATTGACCCAACAATACTACGAACTTGTCAAATTTTATGATAGTCGGTTGAGGAAAAGTCAAATTCCATCCTACTTAGCCATATTCCAGAACTTTATCCAAAAACCATTTTAGAAGCCATTTCCGCGATGCTAAATTTCACTAAAATCAGTTAAGAAATAGTCAAGTTCCATCCTAGTTGGAAATTTTCCAGAACTTTATCCAAAAATCATTTTAGTATTCCATTTCTATCGCGCATGTTAAATTTCACAAAAACAAATCATTGATTATTGAGCTATCGATGATCCTGCCTATTATCAAATTTTTCGATTTCGATTTTTTTCGATATCGAAAAAATTATGAATGCTGGTTTTCGAATTTTTTCGATATCGAAAAAATTCGATAAGTCGCCTATTAACCATAAATAAAAAAAAAAAAAAAAAACGAGCTTGTGTCCGAGACACGACCTATTAACGTAGGATTACGTAGAATTGAGAAAACTTTATTTGTACAGTTTAGGAGAAACCAAAATTTAGAAATTACAAATTAAAAAAAAACTGTTAATTGTCACAATGAAATGGTGTTTTAAAAAAAAAAAATTTAAAATTGGGTCTATCCGGCTCCTCGGACGACACTCTTTTTCCGACAAAGCATCGGTTAAAGCTCACCAAACCAACCATTTATAATTTACAAGCATTTTCTGACAGGTATTTTGTTTAATTTTTAGACCTCTTCCCAAATATCACAATTGGTTACGACAATATAAATCTTCCACTCTCCTGCCGCTAAATCACAGACCCACAAATAATCTTACAACGGAGTATTTTGTACTGTCATATTTAAAAAATTATAAAAACTATTCTAAGTTGTAGTACTCTGTGAGACACTAACGAAAGGATTTTTTTAATCGGCAACCATGTCCTTTTTAGAAGTTAAAACCACCCCTTAATTTGCGAAAACAGGTAATTTCATCTCATAAAAAAATAGAAGTGCTTCCCTTAGAATCTAATTTACTATCTATTACTTGTACTTTTTATGAGGAATAATTACTAATTTGTTTTATCAAAAAAGTGGAGTAAAAGTCGGGATATATAAAAAAAAACGTTTTTTGAGGTTAAATTAAGGGGTGGTTTTAACCCCTAGAATAGGTTGGTGAGATTTTATTGCTCAGAAATAATACCTTTAAACGCGATTATAATAACGTAATTCACAAATAATGTATCGATCAATACATCGTTGAAATTTCAATCATTAAATGTCACAAAATGTCAATAAAACGTCAGAGAAATGTCAACGTTATAGAAATGGGAATGTCTTGTTATTAATAAAAGCTTTTTAGATAAAATTTATTTTTAAATATTGACGATTCAAATGACTTATTCAATCAAATTAGTTTCCGGTCACTCGCAAACCTAAACATTTTTTGGCCTGATCTTTGCGACTATACATTTTTCTAGGATTGCATAGGTTATACAGTATATAAACTCAAAAAATGTACACAATATTTTACATGAGAATAAAATTTTTTTGAACTTTTTTATTTTTATTTTGTACCTTTACATCAATATGGCGTGCGGCATGTTTGATTAAGTTCATCAATATTTAATTAAAATTGAAATTAAAATACATATTAATAATTTGTTGTTTTAATTTTTTTTTTCAATCCACAAATTTTTTATTTAACTTGGTTTGATTTTTATAGTTTTTAAAACATTACATTTATATTTAACGAGAGACATTGCTTTAACCAGATAAATTTCGTAAACAAAGACGTAGTCCTACGTTAAACATTTTTGTTCCTTTAGTTTTTTGTAGTAGGGTTTATATGACAAAACAATTAGCACAAAACAAAACCTGTCAACTAATTAAAGTGCTTGAATTTTCTGTATTATATTCTTATAAACACTGAAATTCGATATTCATAAAAATTTTAATTCTAAAGTATGAACTGTAAAATTCTAAATATCTGAAACCCTATAAAATTTTCATTTCATTTACACGTTAATTAGCTAATGATTCCAGAAAATACCTGTAAAATCAAAATTAAAATAAATATTTCCTTATTACTCTATTGTGTTTAAAATCTCATTGCAAAATAGTTATATGATTTTTAATATGTTCCGAAGATCGTAGGAGAATTCAATCCAGTTTCGAACTGATGAGCTTATGATTATGAAAAAATCAATCTTCTCATCAGGCCGCGGCGACTGGACTGATTATACCACAATTTAAATTCTATATATACAGAATGTGCTGTGCGTTAAGTACTAGCGAATCATAACTAATACAGATGAACAACTCTCTTACAATTTTTCTTCTTCACGATATTCACACAGCTCTCACGAATGGCAATGCAAAATCAGATGTTGCAAACGTTGTGAAAAAATATTCACAAGGACAGGACTGGGAAGTTCTACCCCATCCGCCGTATTCACCAGACATAGCTTCTTCAGAGTACTACTTATTCCGGTCGATGCAGTCGTCTCTTTCTGAACAGCGGTTCAGTTCTCGCGCAGACATCGAAAATTGGATTATTGATTGGATCGCCTCCAAAGACCAAAATTTTTTCAGAGAGAGAATCCGTAAACTGCCTGAAAAATGGAGGGAAAGTTGTAGCTGCAAATGGAGCATACTTTCAATAAATAATTCTTTCATTTTCTAAACAAGCAAATGTATTTTATTTTAACAAAAAAAGGCGGAGTCATATTCACACACTCAATACTATAAAGAAAAATAAAACTTCTTATTAATTTATCTTGTGGTGCGGTGTAAACAGGATGGTTTTATACTTAAATTTAAGAATTTTTCAGGAGTTTATTTAAATTAAAAATTAAACTTAGGTTTTGTTTGAAAAACTGTCGACTTAATTTTTTAACGTCGGTTTGGCGAAGGTAACATTCGACAATGTTAAATTGTTTGGCAAAAATGTTTTGGTTGGCGCAATGTCGCCTGTGTATATGGTTATATATACTATAATATTTTCTGATAACGACGTTAAGCATTCTTTTAAAAATATCGGGATCCTTTTTACGAAGTTTGCAAATTTTTAATATATCAATTTAAAAGCACTTGTACTTTTAAATAAATAGTAAACTTATTTGTTACAACGGGATGTTTTTAGGTTTTTCGGCAACGTTTAGATTTAAGCTTTTGCAATTGAAATTTGACAAATTAATTGTTTAAACGCTAGTCGCACTGTGATTATTATTCTCTAAAATTTCTAGCTGGAAAAGCTTGCTGCTTATAGGTGACTGAATTAGTTGAAAACCGTTTGAGTTTTCACATTGGTCTACTAACATTTTGACATTTTAAAATAATAGAAACTTTAGTTTTCAATTAACTTTAGGCTGCAGCAAAAAATAAGAGTTTAGACATATCTATTGCTCAACAATTTCCATAGTGAACGATTTCATCTTAATAATGTCACTTAAAGCAGCTATTTTGAATTAGATTTTCTTTTTGGGATTAAAAAAGTAGTTTAAATTAATTTTGAAAATGAGCGGATTGACAAATATGACGTTTTATAATTCTACTCAACGTTCTTGTCAGAGATCTGTAAAACCGAATTTGAGAATGGCAGATTGCCAATAAAATTAACTCCAACTACAAGGAATTACAAACATGTTCTAAAAGGAACCGAAAGGTAAATACCATATGATTTATATCAATTTTCATATCATTTTAATTAAATAATACAATTTTCATAAAAATAATACTCGTTAGAAAAAAAAAAAACTTTAAAATTCAACCAACGAATAATTTAATCAAAACTATTTTTGTTTGTTTTTTAAATTCTGAAATTAAAGAATCAGAAATATAATAAAGTAAACAAAAATAATTTACAGTGAATACATTAAATATCAGCAAATAAGAGATAAAAATCACTGTATTAGTTTTTAAGATTTTTTCTTATTAATAAATAAAAATAGAGATTAAGAAAATACAAAATGCGGGACATTAAAAAAAAAATATCGTATGTGTATATATAAATAAAACGCCGAAGTATTTATAATGATAACCATACATGCGATGTTCAAATCAAGATTATTTGCTCCTGGCAGGAATCCTTATAAAGATACTAGAAGTAAATTATATAAAACTAACAATAAAAATGAGTTTGTTATGTTACATTTATCGTATGGATTTTTCTTATTACCTCTTTTTTGTGTGTTTCTTGAATTGTCTTTAAGACAAAAATAATAATAAAAACAAAAAAATAAAAATAAAACTACAAGCAAAATTATTGTGTATCGTAACAGCACAAATACAGAACTTACTGAACAGAAAAAATAACGTTCTTAATTGTATTTTATGTCCCAAAAAAAAAAAACTGATACATAAAACGACTAAAACATAACTAAATTGCTTTTATATATTTGCGAAATCAAGAAAACAGGTGAAATTAACATTTATATGTTCAATATTCGAATTTAAAAACGCTTGGATACTTAAAATTTCTTGCGAGACGATGAGATAAAGAAAATCATGTATTAAAAATGCAGTATAATGAACCATATTAATGTCTGGACGATTAATTTTAGATCCCCCTCTATAGCAAAAAAATAACAAATACAAAAATGAGCTGTTGAGTATTACACTCTCTGCTGCTGAATATTGATTTAAACATGTGAAGTTAGATGTATACGTATTATTTAAACTGTCATTGCAAACATTCCAAGAATCCGGCTACTTATTCCACCCATATAATATATACGTGTGTATTATAACCAATTACAAATTGTCTTATTTGACAGAACAAAAATAGTTTTGACATTATGGATTGGATTCAAACACTTAAACTTTATAATCAATTAAAAATGATTTTGATAAATCTGAAGAGAAAGAATTTTATTATTCAAAGTTAAACATAAATTTCCAATTAAACGATCACTTTTGACAAGTGGCATTTTAAAAATTCAACATCCAGTAATAAATTTATTTAAAAAAGTTTGTATACATTTTCATCGATCTTATTCACAAAAAAAATTTTTTTTTTTTTTTCATTACAATATTACAAAAAATTTTAATCAAGATAAAAATTTTCGATAAAAATACAGTAGCAAAATTCTATCTAATTTTATATTCTTCTTTACTGTATATACCATACTTTGCTGCTTATACATTTATAAAAATGTATCTTCCCGTTTCCTCAAAAAAGAAAATAGTCTTATAATGTATTTGATCTATTATAATAAAAATAAATATGTATTATAAAAAACCAATTTAAAAATAATATTAAAACTATATTTTAATAAAAAATATTAATAATAAATCTAAACCTGACATGTTAAAATATGTATTGATTTGATTTTGCTTAGTCATGAATCCAGTAAATTTATACAGGAACACTTCGGATAACGCTTTATAAAAACTTAGAGTAAATAGTAATAACATGTGGTATAATACCACCAAATGCTAGTAATTATTCTTTCGATAGCTTATTGAGTTTTCTATTAATTATTATTTTTTAAATGTTACAATCTTAAATAGCCTTAGATTTTGTTCTAACAAGTGTTAAGAAAATACTATTTTCGCGAACGGTGTCATCTGTTAGAAAACATGACCTTCCAGATGATGCCACTGGCTGTCACTACTAATATAATAGAAAACATTGTTGAAGCTAGATGTCACTACTACTGATAATTTTTCTTATTCTCCTTTTAACGCAATGTGGCTGACATCTGGTGAATCTTATTTGAACTAGAGCTAATGGTGGTGAACATTTATTTATGTGTCGAACTGCATTCAAAAATAGTGTCCTATGCGTATAATTAATAAAATAGTTGTATTTCACAATAATTTAATATCCAAAACCCAAGAGTATGTGCACTATTTTTTTTTATTAGTTTAAGAAAATCAATTAATTCATAAAAAGACAGTGGAGGTTTTGTTGTACTGACATCATTATAAAATAGCATACAAATTTTGTTTAAATTTGTTGGATAATTTCTAAACCTCATAGTTAAAGAAGGTATTCTGTGCCTGGATGTCATAATTATTGCGACCAAATAAATAAAATTGCCACCGCAATAATCAATTATTAATGAAATTGAAATGTCAAATGTTTCATCCTTCGTTATATTATGTAAACAATTACTTTCAAGGCACTTTTTTAATTAGTTCTTGATTGATTTAGTGAAAATAATGGAAGCATATATTTTATAGGTATTACCACTGTTAATAAAATATGTTTTTGGGAAATAAGCGGCTCGAGCGGCGCTTATAAAGGTGTTTTTGACTACGTGAGTGTTTTTTACGATATAAAACAATCAAACAAGTATCGTTATAAAGATAGTAAAACTCCATTTTTATTTTTTGCCGTGGCTTACATATATCACAAGTTTATATATTAAAAGTAAAAACAGGAATAGAATTTTTATAATTTAAATCAAAATTATTTTAAAACATTTTATTTACAAAATATACAAACGAATCAAAATTATTTGTAAAAACTTTGTTTTTGTGATGTTTCAATTTTTTAATTTTCGGTTTCGGATCTTCATCCTTCATCAGATGTTTTCTTCTCTAGAAGAGAAAAAGAACTGATGAAGGAGGAAAATCCGAAACCGGTCTCTCAAATAAAATTATAAAATTAAAACATCACAAAAAGAAAGTTTTTACAAATAATTTTTATTCGTTTGTATATTTTGTAAATAAAATATTTTAAAATAATTGTTATTTAAGTTATAAAAATTCTATTCGTGTTTTTATTTTTAATATATAAAAAGATATCCCTAATATTGAAAATGTCGACGTATACTTTACAAATATTTGTATAAATAATTATGTAAGTTAGCAACGAACAACAATGTCAACGCTTAAATAAATATCAGGCGTAAGAAACTTGTAAATTCCTGATAGTATAAAAATATCATGAGAAAATAATTGTAATTGAAAACTTTTTTAGATAAATGCTAAATTAACAAATGTTGTAACATATAATTAGACACCTCTTAAATTATGTTTTAGCGTGTAAAATCATGTTAGGCATTTTCATGTGAAAATATTTGAACTCGACACCCGCCAAGCCGTGTGCCGATTTTTCTATTCTAGTTTTTAAATAAGAAATACTGTATGATTAGTTGTAAAAGTATTGTAGAAGAAAGAACATTAACAATAAATCATTTTTTTTATATCTCTACGAAACAACTCCGTTAACTGGCGCCGAAACAGGGACCCGTCACAAAAATTATTTAGTAACTGCATTAGTGAATAGTTAAGTTCTAAGTGATTTAATAATTAAGTGAATTGTGAAGTGAGAATTCAAGCGACTCTATCCCCACGAGAACATAGCAGTCTAAACCACTATACCCATGAGAACATAGGTGGTGATCAACTGAAACTCCAAATATTTCATTAATATTGTGATCGTGAAATTAACGTGATAAAGTGTGTAGCACGAGTAAGTGATCTACAAATATAAACGCAGACCACTCAAAGGGAGAAACTACGGCTTATCCGACAAACTAAGCGAGATACAATCGACGGTTTACAAGTGTACTTCACCGACTGTACACTATAAATACCTTTGAAGAAACTTCAAATCTTCAAATAAATAAAAAATAAAAAACCCAGGACATGATCCTCATAATAGTAATGTAAGCAAACCAAGTAAATACCAACATATAATTAAAATTTTATAAAAAATATAACAAAATACGAAATAATAAACTAAAACGATAGTAATTAATAAAAATAATATAAATAATTAATCATCGAAGTAATAAACGATAAAAATTAACCAAAAAAGGAAATCTAGTGTTAAAGTGAATAATAGAGATCCTTCTCTTAACTAAAGATAAAATTAATTAAAAGTGTAAACAATAAAAAATAATTTTTCTCAACAATGGAGGAAGTAAAAAATTCTTTAAGAACCTTGGAAGGAACTGTAAATGCTCTAATGGAGCAAATTAAACAAATTAACGGAAGATTGGGAAAATTAGAAAATTCGATAGTTCACCAAACAATAACAATATTGGCACCTCCAAAAACGGAACAAGATCTATATGACATCAGCAAATTGCTAGACAGCGTTAAAGAACTTCAACATTTCGATGGCAACCCCACCCAGTACATTTCCTGGGTGCACAACGTGGAAAATATATTAAGCGATTATGAGATCATGCGCAACAAGCCTATATATAGAGCTATACTTCGAAGCATCAGACAAAAAATAAGAGGCAATGCAGATTCAGCACTTATTTCATATAATATTTTCAATAACGAATGGGTAGCAATTACGAAGTGCTTATCTCTACACCACGCGGAAAAAAGAGATTTGCGAACCCTCGAACATCAACTAAGCAATCTCTACCAACGAAACATGAGCCTGGATGAATTCTATATACGCAAACGTGAACCACCAGTTTTCGCTCATAATGAACAAAATAAAAACGGAGGACTACACACCTGAGACTATTAAAGTTCTCATCGCAACCTACCAGAATCGAGCATTAGACGTATTTATCAGAGGTTTGAATGGCGACCTGTCAAGAATGCTAATGATTCAAAGACCACAAACTCTTCCGGAAGCATACACATCTTGTCTAGGAATACAGAATCTGAACTTCAGGAACATACCAATTCATAAAAGAAATTATAATAATTCTGTAACCGTACCTATAAATCAAATTGCACCAAGACAACTGTACATTCCACAAAGAAATTCTGGACCGATGCCAATACAACAGAGGAACATGGCATATAATATTCAACACCAAGCCAATCCAGTTCCGCCAAGACCAAACAATCCTAAACCACCGGTACCAATGAGTGTTGACCCATCGGTGCAAACAAGACAGGTCAATTACATCAATCGCCCGAACTACCAAAATAATCAAACAAAATTATCAATAGAAGAAAACCCGGAACTAAATTTTATGATGGATGCCTCTCTAGCATACCATATATAGAATATAAACTTAAAGATGACAGCATACTAAAAAAACCAGTCAAAGAAAATTAAGATCAATATGAACGAGAAGGAACTTGAAGCATTTCGAAATATCAAAGAGCTACTATCGTCCTCGGAAATACTCATTTTCCCGGACTTCAACAAACCATTTATACTCACTACCGATGCATCATCATTTGCAATCGGCGCGGTGTTATCACAAGGTGACGTCGGCAAACATAGGTCGATAACCTACATCTCCAGATCATTAAACAAAACTGAGGAGAATTATGCGGCCAATGAGAAGGAAATGCTGGCCATCATCTGGGCATTGGCTAATCTTCGAAATTACTTATACGGGGCAAAAAAAATCAAAATTCTAACAGATCATCAACCTTTAACATTTACACTGGGCAACAGAAATAATAATGCTAAGCTTAAGAGGTGGAAGGCTCGATTAGAAGAATACAATTACGAGCTCATTTATAAGCCTGGATGCACTAATAAGGTTGCTGATGCCTTATCGAGACTGGAACTGGAGGCTAACACACTCACAACCGGAACATTACACAACGCCGAAGAAGATTCCACAGAATTAATTCAATATTGCGATGCACCGATTAATGTATTCACTTGGCTTTTGGATCAATCAATGTCAATGAGCGTCTACGAGTGCAAGACCCCATTATTAACATTGAAGCAAGGAAATGGAAAAATCATCAGTGGGGATTTCAAACTAATTCATATCATCAATTTGGGAAACTACGAAGAACTAATTGATCGAATTACACCAACGATCAACAAAATGAATGAAATGAAATAAATCAAATAGGGCAATTTATTTCGGAACTCAAAGGATAGAATACCAGAGCCAAACGATCAATCAACTGGATCGGGAGCGCATGGAAGTGGATCGCGGGATCGCCAGATGCCACAGCCTGGGATCAGATCGTTAAAAGTCAAAACCAAGTTATCACTAAAAACAACCAACAGTATAAAATTAACAAAGCCTTAATGGACACAACAAACCAAATGCTCATCGAATTCAATAAGATTATGGACCATGTAAATGATGACTCGGATGATAAGCTGCAACAAATTCTATTCAATCGAATCCTTATTATCAATGAACTAAAGAAGTTTAAATAAGGAATTTAAAAGTAATAAATAATAACTTTGATATATGGTATATGTACATATTAAAAATTAAACCCATCCAACATTTCATTGATCTTTTCTATACGAGAAATTATAAATTAAGACGTTTAAGACCATAAAATGTGTCGAGGCTACGTAAGACCATGTTTAAAGACCAATGATAGCCATGACTATGTGCAGAATACGAAATAGTCTTAGCTAAGACTCGAGTACTAAAATAAAGTAATAATGACTGTGCGTTAGAATAGGCAAGTTATATTGGGCTTTAGAGTACTTTTTTAATTTTTTGTTCTGTTTACATATTTCACCGATAGATGTCACAAAAAGGAATTTCAACTTTTTTATCTTTTCTTGGGAGGGTTCAGTTAAAAGGTTAAATGCTGATTTTGTGAAGCATTATAGAGACAGGTGTTCTGTTGCTAAATTGACCAGAACATAGAAGTCGACACTCACTCTGTAGATGTCTTGTTCCGTAGATGGTTTGTTTAGAATTAGGGGCTATCCACATCAAGCACGAATTGCGAATGCGAGTAGACTTTGTTTTATAAAATTATGAAACTACTTATATAAATCCGAAGATTATTTCAAATTTAGAAAAAACGAAATTCACCGATAATATGGCATTTTACACATGAATTTTGTTTTTCTCTAACTCTGAAGTAATTTTCGGAATTAATTAAATTTAATTTAATTGGAAACATCATACTAATATTATAAATAGACAAACAAATCATGTAAGTGATTTTTGTATCATAATTTTACAAAAAAAAATTTACTCGCATTGGAGTTCGCGCTCGATATTGTGAATAAAAATTAAATAAATGATTAAATATACACTTAATTTATTTATAAGTAATTGTATAAAAAACAAAACTATATTTACCTCCTACCAAAAAGAAAACCGCCAAATTTACTATCACAATAATAAGACCACTCTCATTGCCCACCGTGATTACTATGAAAAAACGTTATTACGCTCATTTGCTGTTGGTATTCGGTCGTTTCGGCGGTTAGATTTGAATTTATTCTAAATTCGAAGAGTTGCCCAACTAAAAATTATTCGATCTTCGAAAATTGCTGCCTAACGTTTACAGAAATATAACCGTGTGTCACGTCATTTTTCATAGCTTTAGTCACGTCACATCAGTTATGCCATTGTCGTCTTAAGTCGTTTCTTATATACTAGACACACTACGATTTAATAAAACCGATTCAGTGAATTTTTCGAGATTAGTCGCAGTGTGTCAACCTCGATTTTAGCTAATCCCCTTAATGTTAATTAAACAGATTTGTGTAATTAAGAAATTCTAAATTTTACGTTTTAATTTTATTATTTTAATTGGATTAATTAATGGATACCAAGGCGCCTCCATACTATAAGAATTGGTTTGTTTTAATTCGATATATTGGTTTATGTAGATTAAGAATTCGACCAGTCCCGTGGTCGGCCGAATGGTCAAATTGTCGAAAAGGGAGTTTTCATCCCTTGGAGAAGGTTCGACCTCGTTTTAGCAAATAACTAGATTATTCTGTATCTTAGGAAAAACACCAAACAGCAAAATTGTTCTACAGGAAATTTTATATCGATGTAAGTGGTTACTCATTTTTTAAACAAGGAAATTCGAATTAAAAAATATATTATAGCCGAATTAGGCAAAATTGGCCTTTAAATAGAAATCAATTGGTCATAAACTTTTTTTTTACTAGATGTATCTTCTCAAGTAGATTATGGGGAAAGGGTAGAAAATGAGGGTTTCTACCATTTTAATGGATTGTTGTCACGTTTTTGTAAATAATTCGGTGATTCTGCATTTTATGGAAAATATCAAAAGGCAAAATTGTTCTACGGGAAATTACCTATCGATATTTCGTCACGTGAATACTAGAGTACCTTTATGTGATTTTAATACGTTCCGAAGATTGTAAGAGAATTCAATCCAGTTTCGAACTGATGAGCTTATGATTATGAAAAAATCAATCTTCTCATCAGGCCGCGGCGACTGGACTGATTATATCACAATTTACATTCTATATATACAGAATGTGCTGTGCGTTAAGCACTAGCGAATCGTACTAATACAGATGAATTCTCTTACAATTTTTCTTCTTTACGATATTCACACAGCTCTATTTCTGTGTACGCTAATTTTTACTTTATTAAAATTTTTGTTGAATATTAATTAATTCATGTAATATCTAATATGTTACCGGTGATTAGACCATTTTTAGTGTGTTTCGATTAACACGAGAAGTATATTAGTAATTACGAACAGTAATTCAACGAAACCGACTAATAGACAGAATTCTATTTATTTAATTATATGATTTAATATGTTCCGAAGATTGTAAGAGAATTCAATCCAGTTTCGAACTGATGAGCTTATGATTATGAAAAAATCAATCTTCTCATCAGGCCGCGGCGACTGGACTGATTATACCACAATTTACATTCTATGTATACAGAATGTGCTGTGCGTTAAGTACTAGCGAATCGTACTACTACAGATGAATTCTCTTACAATTTTTCTTCGGAACATGTTAAAATCATATAATTAAATAAATAGAATTCTGTCTATTAGTCGGTTTCGTTGAATTACTGTTCGTACTTCTCGTGTTAATCGAAACACACTTAAAATGGTCTAATCACCGGTAGCATATTAGATATTACATGAATTAATTAATATTCAACAAAAAATTAATAAAGTAAAAAGTACCCTATATACGCCATTTTTCGACAAATCAAACTTTAAATTTTCAGGAAAAATTTCCAACAAGTTCCAAATAAAATTTTGATAGTTTGCCAATTTTGGATTATTGTTTTAATATTTCTGAATATTTTACAACAAAAAATTAAACTTCCGTTCGAATTTGAACCGGAAACCCAATTTTTCCCTACAAAGTCAAACTGATGTGGCGATATTTAGTTGGTTATTCACTTGTTCTTTTTAACAAAGAAATTCGAGTAACAAACAGAGTGCACTTTTGAAAAATTTGGTATCATTTGCGCTAACGATATGACTGGCATTTCTACTACGGCCATTCCAGATGTATTGGTTTTGCTCAACTTTGTCTTTTGCTTAGCCTTCAATTTTGTTCGACCGAACACCAAAATTGTAGTTCGCAGAAACAATCCAACTATTGGCTAAAGCCATTAAAGGCTTGTTTCATTGGTAAACACGAGAAGAAACTGAGAAGAGTTTGCCAAGATTAATTTTTGCTAATAATTCAAAAATTACAAGAAAATACTGTGCTGGGAAAAAAAATTGGTCAAACATATTTTATTACAAATTGGAGTCTTTTTTGCTAAAATTACAAAACTTTTGAAAGCAATTGGCTTATTGTTTCATTTAGAAAGAAAAAAAAATGACCTGCAATTTAGGGGGAAAAACTGGGTGCTTTCTTGCTACGTCTAGCTTCATTATAAGCCAAATATTTTCTATGGGGTTTAGGACTGGGCTTTACGGAGGCCGGTCCAACACATCGGTTTTTTTTTCTGCGAAGGACTTTTTTACGTTTAAATGAAGAAAACAAGAAAAAATAGGAGTTTAATAAATTATTGTTGTTCATCTGAAAGTCCATTTTATTATGTACAATTCAAAATTAATATATGGTAGTTACTCATAACTTTGACAGTATTGTATGAAGTTGAAAAATAAATCTGATAGTGTCGTCGAAAAGCTCTAATACAAAGGGCTCAAATTCGTTATGCAAGACTTGTAGATAAACAGCTGCTGTGGTAATGGAACTAAGGAAGGACATTCGACCTGTTTCTTCTCCAGAAAAAAAAATCCCCAGACCACCACTCTTACAGTTTTCGGTGGAAGTCTTAAAATGAATTCGTTGCTAAGCCTCTCTTGAGGTTTTTTTCGTGCGAGGATTTTACAATCTCAAATGTGCAGCTTGAATTTGGATTCATCAGAGAAAATCAAGTTATCCCACACCTCTTGAGTCCGTGCAGCAAATTGTTTTGGGTTGTTTTTGTTTGAATCGCATTGCGAACTCTGCCTTCTGGTCTGTTTCAAGTGCTCGCAAGTCAGCTCTGACCAGTCATCTTCTCACTAAACCGGAAGATATTCGTTTGCCCATTTCTTGTCCAAGATCCCCTCTTACGTCCTGTGGCGGTAGGTGTAAAAGTAAACTAATTGTTTAACCAATGTTTTTGCAAAGCACTTGCGGGGATGTACCGCTATAATTAAAGCTAAATATGGCTCACAAGAATTTAGATTTATTAACAGGATTTTGCCAAAATAAGGCTGTCGTGTTAGGGTGTTTGAATCAAAAGAATTATTGGCATAGCGTTATGCTTCAAAATTTTAAAACCAATTAAAATATAATTTTTCTTTGTATTTTGTTTAATACATGGATATTAGGGCATGGATGATAAATCGGTTTTCGAACAATACGAAAAATGATTAGTTGTTCATTTTTAGATTGATTGATCCGTTTACCAATCATTATACGTTATTTAAATGAATTTCTGAAATATGACCAATTAGGATAGAACTTCGCTATTTCGTAACAGATTATGATAATATTTGACATTAGCCCTGGAAAACCGACCGTGAAACGATTTGTAACTGGGCTATTTTTCAGCCGATTACGATAAAAGTTGTCAGCTATAATGGGAATGCGATTCCAAAATGATTTTTAGATGAACTTCTGAAATATGGCCAAACAAGACGGAAGTTGCCGCTTTCTCAACCGATTCTGATTAAAATTGACAGATAGAATGGAATTGGATTTCTAAAATGATTTTTAGATACAGTTTTGGAATATGGCCAAGTATACAATATAATTTGGCTATTTCTTAATCGATTTCAGTAAAATTTAATTATGCGATGGAAATGGGATTCTAAAATGGTTTTTGGATAAAGTTCTGGAGTATGGCCAAGTAAGATGGAACTTGGCTATTTCTTAAGGGATTATGTTGAACCTCGTCAGGTACAATGGAAACGGGATTCTAAAATAATTTTTAAACGATTATCATGAAATTCGACAAGTGAGTTGTAAATTGAATTCTAAATTAATTTTTAGATGATGTTCTGGAATATGGCACAGCAAGATGGAGTTTGCCTGTTTCTCAACCGATTTTGAATAAAATTGAGAGGTGCGATGGAATTGGCCACATTCCAGAACTTTATCTAAAAATTATTTTAGCATTACATTTTACAACGCACTTGTCAAGTTTCATGATAGTCGATTGAGGAAAAGTCATGTTCCATTCTACTTAGCCATATTCCAGAGCTTTATCCAAAAACCATTTTGGAATCGACTTCCATCGCACGTGTCAAATTTCACTAAAATCCTTTGAGAAATAGCTAAATTCCATCACAATTGGCCATATTCCAGAATTTCACACAAAAATCATTTTAGAATCCCATTTCCATCGCGCATATCGAATTTCACTAAAATTGGTTCACACAATTTTAATTTTAGTTCAAAGGGAATTCGTTCGGAATATACTGAATTAAATAGAACATTCGGAATATTCGTAATGAATTAAAAATTATTATTTATACGCATATTTTAAAGGTGGGATTAATGACGATGCTTCCATTTCTCTTTCTTTCACAGGCGATTTGATTTCGACCAGCTTGCACTGATCTATACATCGTACGAAATGGCATCAGGAGTATATACCAGAAATGGCAGATCAGGTGGAATGATCAGCCCCATTTCAAAAATTAGTGAATGTTTATACAGAATTTGTTTTGCCTCGTTACCTTTGAATGAACCGTCGTAAATAGAGGTAAGTACATATTTATTTTATTTTTTTACAAACATTTTATAACAGTTGACTAATCCCACTTACATAATCCACATTGAGCTAAAGCTTACGCATTAAGCAAGATATGTTGAGAATTATCATGCAAATTGAAGTATATTAGATAAAGTAGTAACAGCCTAGCCCGTTATATCAGACTTTCAACACTACACAACTTCCATTAAGCTTCTAAAAATTCGAATTTCGATGTACGAGTACAAGTACATAATAAATTAAATTTAAAATTTTTCGAACTATTCTATTAAATTAAAATTGTTAGTTTGATGGTTTTAGAATAGTGCTTTAGACGATTAGAATTTGAACGAATATTTGAAGATTTTACAGATTCCAGATATTTCAAAATAAATGAAAATCCGAAAATCTAAAAATAATTACAACTTGAAACTATAGCGCATTGTCAACTTTACAAAATTTCGGATACCTCAGTTTCATTAATTAGGCAAATACACGTTTTTTTTAAATTGTGAAGTGTTTGGATTTTTTAAGATTTTAAATTCGGAAATAATTTAGTTTTATTGACCAATCAATCAGAATATAATTATTTTAATATTGAGTATGGTGAACTTTCTTGTATTTTGTCTTAGTATAAACTTTAACTAAAACCTTAACTAAAACAGTGTGCACTTTTAAAAAATAAACAAATAATATCTAAATTGTAAATATCAGCCTCTTGTTCAAAATGTCGATAAATAAATGTTTGGTGTAAACGAATAATTATTTGGCGTTTACTGTTCCTTTTCACGGAACCAGAATTGACCCCCTAGAAATAGGAAGCTTTGTCTGCAGCAACAAAACAATGTAAAAAGTCTTTCGAATTACGAATAAATATCATTTCGTTCAAACGAACTACGATTCAACAATGACTTGAATTTGACGTCTGTTTGAATATTTTTATCAAATAACCTCGAAAATCTGATTAAAGATACTATTCTGAAATTTTTTTCAGGCTAGGGGTGGCATTCGACTAATTACTAAATATTAATTTATAAGCCTTATGTGTACCAGTCTTTAAATACAGAAATTTAGTCAACAAAAAATTGTATTAGTCAGTACCGAGTAGCAACTAACAAAATTCCATAAAACATTAAACACAAAAGGTACACGGTTGATTTAAAATTTAGTAGCCACATAGATGAACCAGCCACGTTTTCTATTGTACTTAAGTTCAGTAGTGTTTGTACCTTATCATTCATTGCAAACAATCAAACGTTTTCGTGTTCCCAGTCTCACATTCTCGTATATTCGTTCAAACTCCATTTTGTGTTTCAATTTTATTTCAAACGAGTTTGAAAATATTCTTATTGTGTTTTCAATACTATTAATATTATACGCGGCACCAAAGTCTTTATCATATACATTTTGTCACCGTCTTTATAAAATATTTCGTTACCGTCTTCATTACCCAATTTGACATATTACCTTATTACGATTTTGCATTTTGCGATATTATTGCTAAAACGACCTGACAGGCATTTACAATTTTTTCAGCGGGTGAATTGCTTTAATTTCATTAAGGTGTATTCTTAAGATTTGTATAACTTCTTCAAATTGTACAAATATATTACCAAAGCTTATAATTACAAACCACAAACTGTCACTTGGGTTCGTCTTAGCAGGAGCTAATCCAATGATTCTTCACATTGATATAGCTCTAAAGGTCATGCTCTGAAATGTTAGGCAAATGTACTACAAAAATTACTGGATTAATTATCTAAGAGCTGCTTGCTAATCAAATTGTATTAAGCAGACCTCATGAAAGGAATCATTTTAGTCAATAGAACAATACAGTATCTAAGCGTTGACTTTTTTTCATTGAGCTTTTAACATGGCAAGAAAAAGCGGATTTTTCGAAAACTTGAAGAATTTTAAGACCAATGTTTAATCAGATTAATATTTATAAAGACGATGCGATGCTTCATTCAATTTTTTTTAAAAAAACTAAATTTTATATCATAAATAGTGTAAACTGAGTAAATATTTAAGATTCTGAAAAGCGTCTGATATAATGAATCGTGCCAGCTATTCGGAAGTACTGGAGAACAATAAATCTAAGAACTCAAATTTAATTAGCTATGCACACAGCGCTTATCATCAGAAAAGCTAGATTCCTCTGATTGATAAACGAATTATTTCAAATGAAAATCAAACTTGGGCCAAAAATACAGGCATTTTAATATTGTTTGTTGGGTTCCTCACTCAAAATAATTTACAACACAGTTAATTTGCAAGGATAACCAAATGATTTACTCTCATCTAACTAAACTGACTTTACTTGAAAAAGAAAACTCTCAAAATTTAACAATTACCTAATACAAACCAAATAATAATCGAAACACTAATTCTTTAACAACCAATTGACTACTTCAATAGTGTAAACTCATCAACTACTCTCTTACATACCACAGAATCCTAAAATAATATTCATCCCATATAAAACTGATAAACTTGAAAGATAACGTATACGGTTTGATGAATAATAATAAAAAAATCGTATAAGAGCGTTCGAAATGAAATTGTATAAAAGAAAAAAAAAACTTTATAATAAAAAATATTAAACTAATCTTAATCGACAGGAAATTCATATCTTCTTTAATATATACACGAGTAATAATAAGAAAACAGGCGTACGTTAAGCCATCATACCAAAGAAGTTATGTTTATTATTATTAAAGAATAAAAAAAAAACTCAGGCAGGTCATTAAAAGGTAAATGAAAATATCGATTGATTTTTATATTTCATGTATAAGTATATTTGAAGTTATTTCGGTTTTTGTGTTTTCAATAATGTTGATGATGGTGATGTTGATGAGATGATTATGCTAAAAAAAATAAAAAATCAGATCGAAATTAAAATGTAATAATCTTTTGATTCGGTTTTGTTCCTTCTCTCTGGTGTATGGTATTCTTAAAACGTAATATGTAACATTAAATATCTTAACGGGGAAATTTTTTTTTTTTGTAGTTTTAAAATGATTGTGCGGATATTGCTTGGGAGTGGCTGTTGTATATCTTTATGGCATAATACAAACTATAAAACAAGTGACCACCGCAGTTATATTATAACCATAATGGTTTTCGACCTCCTAATGGAACACTTAATTATATAGAAATAATGTGTGCAAAATTATTTACTTTAGCTAAATATGGGATGTCGATTTAACTTACAGATAGAAAATATCATTCTGTTTGTTTTTTAGCCCCTTTTATTGAATTTGACATGAACGATGTCTGGGTGTTTAAACATTTGTATGCTCATAATTTTTAGCTAATTTCACCATACACTAGAAACTTGAAATTTCGCAAACTAAGTATATCTCATGAGCATTTTCAACTTTCAAAATTTTACGAATCCTCGATAAAAAGTCGAAATATGGTCGAAGTTGGAAGTTAGAAGTTAGAGGAACGTGAAATCCTCAGCTCTGGACCTTTCTCAACTCGAAGACTATACAAGAACTGGGAAGTTAAATTCTAGCATGTGCTTAGATATTATTGAATACAGAGAAAATATGATGAATACGAAAACCGCCAATGGCCTTATAATATAATACAGGCAATTGGATTGGTAATATGTATTGACATTAACAGTTATAAAACACAAAATGAAACTAATAGAATATAGTTATAAACATTGCTTTGTGACAAAACCAAAATCATATTCTTTTAAATTTAAGATTTCCATTTTTTCAGTTGTTAAAAAAAAATACAAATATACATTATGTTTGTAATTTCGGTTGGACGAGAATTATTGCAAATTATTGCCTGATTCTAAATTGACTAATCTTGATTTGCAAAACGAATAAAACGATTTATTAAAAACACATCAGTTAAAAATAGAAAGGATTGCCTGATAAAGTTTCTCAAAGTCCGGATTTAAGCGTAGATCCATAAGTTGAACACCGCAGTCGGTTCGGGCTCGGGCTCCGGTCTATTTCGGTAGATACAGGAAGCTTCAAATTTGTAACTACTCAGGACTAAATTAATCAAAAGGTTTGTTTCTTGGCTTAAAGTCCCTTGCTGCCTAAATCACATTACTAAAGCAGTCTATTTGTATAGAACGAATAAGTATAAAATAGTGAAAAATGTGGAAAATTGAAAAAGAAGAAAACGTAAAAATATTGAAAAAGTGAAAAAATGAAAAGCGCAAAAATAAAAAAGTAAAAAAATTGAAATAGTGAAAAAGTGGAAACTAAAAAAGTGACAAACGCTGCCAAACAGTGAAAATGTCTGAAAAGAAGAAACAATATTGTCCATTGTTAAATTATTTTCTTCTTTCCAGCCTTTTTGACTTTTTTGTACTCACTGATTCAATTTTTCAATATTTCCAATTTTTCACTTTTTACTTTTTCACTATTGCACTTTTTTCATGATTTCACTTTTTTCGCGATTTGTGAAAAGTAAAACGTTAAAAGTAAAATAAAGAAAAATTTAAAAAACGAAAAGTGAAAAAAAATGAACAGTGAAAATAAAAAGTAAAAAGTGATATAGGGAAAAGTGAAAATTTGTATAGGGAAATGTAAAAAAAGTAAAACATGTGAAACAGGTGCAGTCTACAGAAAGTGATAAACGTGAAAATTTGAAAAAGTGAAAAGTAATAATTACATAAAATGTTAAAAAAAAAACGAAAAGTGAAAATATTGAAAATGAAAAGTAGCAAGTGAAAAGTGATACTGTGAAAAAATTGGCAAAGGGCAAAGAGTCAAAAAAACAAAATACATAAGTGGAAAAGTGACATACTTGAAAAATGTAAAAAATGTAAAAAGTGGATAAACGGAAAACTGAATAAATGGAAAAAGTAAAAAAGTTAAAAGTGAAAAAGTGAGAAAAATGTAAAACTAAAAAAGTGAAATATTTCAATAACAAAGTGAAAAACGGAAAAAGTAAAATGTGAAAAATTTGAAATAGTGGGAAAACTGAAAAAAGTGAAAAAATTTAAATGTGAATTGAAAAGTGAGAAAGTGAGAAAAGGAGTTATGGTTAAAGTTTGTTTTTAGTCTCGGCCTTTTTGAATTTTTGCAGCTTTTTCACTTTTCTCGTTTTTTACATTTTCCACTTTTTTCTTTTCTCACTTTTTAATTTTTTGACTTTTTCACTATTACACTGATTTCCCTTTTTTCATTTTTTATCCTTAAACTTTTTCACTTTTTTCTTTTTTGCAATATGTATTCTTTTGTTCACAAACCGAATATCTTTCGAACCGTGGTACTAAGCGAATATTTTTGAACCGCACTTGTTCCATCGTATTTCGAGCTGGAATACTAGTCTGAATTGTTCTACCAAGAATGCCCCAAACGGGACACCTTGCAGACCATGTCATCTTTGAAATATATTTTTATTTGCGAAGTATTCATTTACGACTCTGGCAACGTAAGGTCTTGCATTGTCGTGTATGAGCTCGTACATAGGGAACAACATGTACTTAACATAACAGCTAATTAGAAATCAACCTGGTACAACTATCAGTAGAAGCGAGCGTGTTTAATTTGACAAATATGATATATCTTAATTATTCTTTTTAAAGGTGTATCCTTTGTGGTGCTAAAACAAAGTTTAAAGCCGAAAATGCCCATTCCACACTGACTTGCGTTGGAGGAATCGCTAACACAACTTTTGCAGCTTCGTGTAAAAGTGGAATTTCATTTTTATGGTTTTCCCACTATTCCATAATATTTTTCTCCTTATTTTTCTGAGAAGGATTCATAAACAGTAAACTCCTGTTATACGTTTAGTTCAAAGTTAGCCCAGCTGTCTCAATTGTTGAATTATGATAAATAATATATATGACATGCGATTTTTTTTGTCAACCCGGAACCCGGTTGAATCAAACCCGCGAAATGTTGGGTTCGGGTTCGAAAAAATTATTAAAAATCTTTGAACCGGAGCGGGTTCGAGGTTCCGGTTCGCGTTCGGTTCGAAACCCTGCTTTAATATGAAAAAATGAATTACCCAAATTTTAAACACTGTATTTCGAAATTAGATATAATAATAATAATTATAATTATGTATAATAATTATAGTAATAATAATAAACAATAATTAATATAAATTTTGAAAATATTTATTGGCTTAATCATTATAGATTTTCATTGCCATTAATCTCTTTAACAAAAAAAAAATTTTTTTTTCAACAAACAAAAAAAAAAAAGAAAATATACTTGTGATATACGAAAATAAATAAATCGTAAATCATCTGTTTTCTGTTTTGACCGAAGTTAATTTACCCAATTCTGTCTTTTCTAATAAGCACATATAATTTAGATTAATATGTAAGTATATAAAAATGGAATACCTATTCAGCGTTGTTACCGATGAAGCGCTTCGTTGAGAACTTACTGAAATAAAAGAAAATTAACATTCACTAGTTCACCGTACAATCACCAAACTATATGCACTTAAATATTTTCAGAGCATTACCAGAACAAAAAAAAAAAAAAATGAAGGACGATTTATTCTTCCTTACTTTATCAATTTAAAAAAAAATATTGTTTTACCACTTAGCTCACTTATTTAATACAATATTTTCGGTTTAAGTAAAACTTGGAACTTTAAATTTTATATAACAAAAATCATCACAATTAAATAAACGATATTCATCATGAAAATTTGCAAAAGAAACCAAAATTGAAAATAATGCACTCATTGAGCTTAATTCCCTTATACTCTAAAGAACTCAACAATATTAATAAGAGGACTACAACTCCTAATTTTAATTGCTCTAAACGCGAACTTTAACTTTAAATTAAATCACTAGTATACACCGAAAAAAAAACTAAATTAATGAAAATCAATTAAAATTAGAAATTGTAACATAAACTAGTATAATATAAAAAAAAATTTAGAAACAAAAAATACAAAAAAAATGATTCCTATCTTATTCGCCATTTTGATGCCATCTCGGTCGTTTAATCCATACTCGATATTTAATTCAGCTGATCAATTTATTATTTTTAATATACGTAGTGAGTTCCAACGCTATTATTCTCACTCGTCCTTCGCCTTTTAAAATTTCAATTTTTTTTTGTTTAATATTATTTTTTAAGTATCTGTAATTTTATCAATTACTTTTATTTATTTACTAATAACGTAATAGTTTTAGGTAATCTTTATTATTAAAAATTTTTAAATAAGATCATTAAATGGACCGTACTTTAAATTACACCACAGTCTCATTTACACAGCGGTATCAATTATAACCGTTACACTGTCGGCAGTTAAAAACATGCCACATTGTCTATTTTACACGATATTTTATGACTTTTTTACACTAGCGGTACTACAATTCACGCCAGATTGGTTTTTTTCCACAGTTTAAATTAGTTTAGATTAAATTTAAATAACCACAAATATGACATTCAATGTATCTTAAGAAGCGGTTTTAGTATCACGCTGGTTATCTCTAATCTCTAAGTAAACATCACTCTTATGACCATTGGTTTTTAACCACAATTTGTTCACTAACTAACTATCTATCTATTATTATATATAAATTTATTCTATTCTGCCCCCCCCCCTCTATTTCAGTCCCTCGCTTATATTAAAAGCTAACTGTTCGTCAACTCAAGGTATAACCACCCAAAAAAAATTAGACCGCATATAAAAAAATATACCAACATAGTAAACAAAATCAGCAGCAACAGGGTATGAAATTCAGTATATTCCAAAAAAATATAATTAAACACTTTGCCAAAGCAAAGAGTGTACCACATATCCCTCTTCCACAAATAAAAAAATAAAAAAATAAAAAAATTAAGTAAATTAAGAAGGCAAGTTATTTTCGATAATTCCATTTACTTTTATTTCTATGTTAATCATTCCACAGTAGAACATGGTCCAATTCAAAAATATTAATTATTTTTTTTTTTTTTTTTGTATTACTACTGATGAAGCACTATCCTCTGACATAAATCCAAATAAGATCACCCTCAACAAATTTTTTCTTTTATATAACACTAATTTCTTCTATATTTGTTCTCTGCTAAACTATTAATCACTGAACAGAACTGCTTACCAAGCTATGTATATTATCAGTTGATGCTCGCCACGACAAAAAAAAAATTAAATGAGAAAAAAAAAGAAAATAAACAAAAATACCCATTTCCCGAAACAATGACATCGAATTAAGCCAATGTTTTTTCGGAAAGTAAAAGAATACTAATAAGTAGCACAAAAGTGTTGACGCTAGAGAAAATAAAATATACCAGTTGAAACTCGTATCAACTGGAAAATCCGTCAACGAACTTTTACTAAAAAAATATATCGTTTCCAGAATGGTGGTTTTATCTTAAAGAGAACAATAGTAAGTTGGGGTGCTTAATCGAATTTACAATCGTACATTAAAACTGGTTTAACCGTTAAAGTTACTTCTCCGCCACTCAGCTTAGATCACAATAAGTAGGTATTTCGCGTAAAAAAAATTGCTTATTAGTTCTGCTGTCGATATGTAAAAAAAAATGAAAAATAATGAAAATTTTTACCGAATAAGACTGAACTAGTTTGAGGAGCATAATCAAACTCAACCCTTGAGGAAAAAATTACTACTTCTATCCACAGCTCGAGAAACAAAATGAGTTATACATATATCCCTACATATGCAAAATTGTAAAAATAATGTATAAAAAACAATATAGATAAAATGTCTTAATTGATTATAGTGATAATAATAATAAACTATAACATAACCAAATAAAAAATGTAAACAAATAATAAATTCTTAACTTAATCCCGTTTTAAATCCTACGCATGAAATATTCTCAAAAATTTGCCATGTTGATCTTGCAAAGCATAAGAGTTTGAACCGCGACGTTCGAGTACAGTGCATTTTAAATATTTAAGTGATAATTTCGAACTAAACTTATTAAACGCATCTGATTGAACAAAGTTCCTTTTCCACACTACGTCACCCACAGAAAAATCATATGACGCTTGCGGTCTTAAATTATATTGATGGGTGTGCTTTATATAAGCCTCATTTAACTTATTTCTTACATGCTCATGAATTTCATGTAAATTTGTGGCTCTCTTAGGGAGGTTTGAATTACTAATGCATGGGTTTTCTTCTTCCAATTTCCTTCCGTTTAACGAGATATTGAAGCAAAAATTTGCGTAATACGGCGAACAATTTATTAATTCGTGCTTAGCACTTCTAATAGCACAACCAATTTGCTGAATATATAGATCCCAATCCCGGTGATCCTTTTTGATGTAAGCTCTTAATGAAGTACCAATGACTTGGTTTACTCTTTCTGTGGGATTACTTTGTGGATGGTATTGGGGTGTTAGCCAATGTTTGTCGGAATACAATGTTAATAGATCTTGAAAATTAGACCCTGTAAATTGGCTTCCGTTATCAGAAATGAACACTGATGGAACTCCGTAGTGGAAAAACAAATTTTCTTCGACAATTTTGATTAATGTCTTTTGATTTGCTTCTCATATAGGATATAACAATGGAAATTTTGTGAACTGGTCAGTAATAACCAAACACATTGTATTTCCTTTTTTTGACCTAGGAAAAGGTCCCATGAAATCAGTGGAAACAATTTCCCAAGGGCGATTTGCAATTCTTGCTTTTCCCATGTTGGGAACAGTTATATAATTAGTCGATTTAATTGATTTACATACTTGACATTTAATAATGTAGTCGTGAATGTAACTACTCATTTTTGGCCAATAGAATTCTCGGTGGATTCTGTCATAAGTTTTCGTATAACCGAAATGGCTAGCCAATGGATCATCATGATACCTTTGCAAAATAGAATTTCTTTCATGCTTCGGCACGACCAATTTCCATTTTCCTGAAACTATTCCCAATTCATCCCGATGTCGACATTTTTTAAATATTTTTCCATTACTTATTTTGAAATCTGGAAACTTCTCTGGTAATTTATCATGTTGAGCGCCTAAATTACTGTACCATTTATCCTCATTAATGTCAATTAGATTGATCTTTGGTATTGACGGAGACAGTGCATCAGCTACTACGGTATATTTACTTTTCCTGTGAACGAGATCAAAGTCAAAATGTTGTAATTTTAATGTCTATCGACCAAGACGACCAATTGGATCCTTGAGTTTAAGTAACCATAATAAAGACGAGTGATCCGTGACCACGGTAAATTTAACTCCTTTTATATAATTCCTAAACTTTTCCACGGCATAAAGAACAGCGAAACATTCTCTCTTTGTGGCGCTGTACTTACGTTCAGTTGAAGTCAACTTTTTGGACATAAACGCTATGACCTTATCATCCTGAGTTAAAGTAGTGCCAACGCCTAAGTCTGATGCATCACACTGAACCGTAAAATGTTTTGAAAAATCAGGATTGCTGAGAATAGGGGCCGATATTAGTCGGGATTTCAAAACGAGGAAAGCGTTATCTGCTTGCTTAGTCCAAACAAACTTCTGATGAGGTTTCCGCAGCAAATCACTTATGGGGGATACTATTGAAGAAAAATCCGTAATAAAGCGGCGATACCACCCCGCCATACCCAAAAATTGTCGTATATCGCGCACAGTCTTAGGTGTAGGGTAGTTTACTATACATTCAACTTTCCCGGGATCAGTTCTTAAGCCATTCCTATCCAATATATATCCTAAATATTTTACCTCTGAACAACAAGACTTTGATTTTTCCTGACTAATCGTCAAATTTGCCCTTTTAAGTCTCTTCGCCACCTCAGCTAACATTTTAAGATGTTCTGAAAATGTGTTTGTGGCAATAATGATATCGTCTAGATATGCAAATACGCTAGGTGGAAGGTCTACCCCTAAGACCACATCCATAAGACGAGACTGTGTCTATGGTGCGTTTGTTAAACCAAACGTCATAACTTTAAAATGGAAAAGTCCTATGCCAGGAATTGTAAATGCTGTATTTTCTTTGGCTTCCTCGCACAATGGTATTTGCCAAAAGGCATCTGAAAGGTCAATGGTCTATAAAAATTCTGTACCACTAAATCGTCCCAATATTCCAGCTATCGAAGGTAATGGATACGCATCGCGTTTTGTACGATCATCTAGCTCTCTCGAATCAAGGCACAACCGAATACGCCCATTTTTCTTTAGAACGCTTACAATAGGACTGGACCACGGGCTGCACGAAGGCTTAATCACGTTTAATGTTAGCATTCGATCCAATTCATGGTTAATTTGTTTTTGAACATATGGAGACACAGGATAATGTCGTTGTTTAACTGGATCATGTCCTCCTGTAATTATATCAAGTTTTAAAACATGAGTTCGCCCAAAATTTTCAATAGTTGTGTAAGAAAATTGTTTTAATATATCATTCAGTAATGCTTCCTGTTCTTGTGTGAATTCTATTTTTTCTGAAATTATTGGAAATTCTGTTTGTGTTTCACTGTATGTTATCGTAGATATTGTGGGACTTAATTTAAATTTTGACCAAAAATCCATTCCAAGAATAAGTGTTCTAGATAATGTTGGAACAAGTAAAGTAGGAAAAATGGCGAATATTAGGTAAGAAAAAATGCTAATTGTTTTATTCGGATATCTCCCGATGGAATATATATTTCTGATCATTAAAGTTTAACAAACTCTGTTACATGCTTGACCTGCCTCTATCATCATCTACACCCATATAGAATCACATATTTAATAAAATTGTCGGCTTCTCACCACTCTAAAGAGCTCAATGTCTCTAAAAATATAAAATAAAAATAAATATTTTATAAGCGAAAAAAGGTCACTTACTATAAATATTATCCCTCGCATATAATAAAAAATCCCAATCGTAAAATAAAACGTGTAATAAATTTAATTATTATTGAATTTCATACTGCACCTCCTCGGTAATTTATACGAGTGCATAAACTTTATTGATATGAAATCAGTAAAGTTAAATAAAATATTAACACTACATTAAACTCTTGATAAAAAAAAAAACTCAAAGCTTACCGTAGATTTTTTTTTTTTAAATTTAATGTCATTAAGTAAATAAGTCGCCGTCTTTACTAACATTTGCATCTAATAAAATTATAATTATCACCATAATCATCATCATCATCGATTTGTTTTTTTTTTATGGATTATCACCATCAAATCATATCGCAGATAATTTAAAAAGCTCATTTTTATTATAATTAAAAATTATAAAATTCGCAGTCTTCACCACTGGAAGTTTTGTAATAATTTTGCTTTTTGTTTTTATAACTTCATCGATTTTAATATTTGATATAAAATTCTCGAGACGGGGTTTTTGCGAGATGATTAAGAAATAAAAATGTTTTTTTTTTTTGTTTTCGTTTTGTTTTTATTTTATTTTTTAAAATTCTTTTTCTCGTTTGTCGTTTTTGTTTTACTCGCAACTGCATTCCATTATTTAAATGATAAAAACTTTTTGCAAATGCATAAAGACAATTTAATTCTCTTTCTTCGTTTATACGTACGTACCTATATAATAGTCGTTTGTAAGTAAATGCATAATATTATAATTTATAAAATTAGGATACGTTTGGAGAATGAGATCAATTTTGTTTTATGTTGTGGAAGTTGTCAATCAAGGGATTGGTGCATTTTTTTTTGTTTTGTTGTTGTCAAGTAATTAAATGAGACCACAGTATAGCACACAAAAAGAGTTACGAGATATAAAAATACGATTAAGATGTTTGAAAATAACTAGCACCGACTTTTATTTATCAACATACATTTATCCTTAATTTATAGTGCACCATCAAATATTTTATGTGTTTTTACGTTTTTATATTATTAAATAATTTATATTTATTTTTTTTAATTTTTATTTTATTGCCGTAAAAATTTCAATAAAAATAAATTAAAGAACAAAAAAAAAAAAAAAAAAAATATCATTAAAATAACTTCTGTTTTATTATTTGAACGAAATAACTTTATTTATTTGTACACATTATTTATAATGTTTATACATCGGCAGCCTACAAACCATCTTGCCACGATGGCGTGAGTGAAAAAGGATATTAAAATGGTTAATGGTAATAAAACTTTAAATCCAGATTATTTTATTTCTCTATATAACAATTTCGGTATTATTTATGTCTAAATTACAAACATGTAATATATTTTATTAGTTTTATACACAAATGTAAGTACCTACTCGGAAATGTCTGTAGCTTTATAAATAAATAGAGATGTTACATATTCTGACATATTTAGCTGCACTAATATGTCTTTAACTGTTAATTCAAATTATCAAAACGCTACATACATATTAAATTCAAGTGATTGTAAAATTCAAACCTATGTGTATGTATAGGCTCAGTTTGCCCCAAATCAAAATTATTTATGTACACATAACTTTCACACTAATCTTATTTCTAATTACGATATAAAAATATTTTATTTGAAGCCGCATACATGTCAAACATTATAAAGACATTAACCTTAAGATTGTTAAAAATTAATTGAATCTTATAATATTGATCTTATGTTTTATACGAGATATACATCACTCATATGTACACTTTGATATTTTAACGTTATGATTTTTTATTTCATCTTTCAAAGTGACAGTTTAATATTATATTACATTTTGTTGTTGTTTTGAGATGAAAATCTCTACAAGATTCAAGAATATATTGGATAGATTTATTGTTATTTGGCTTTCAGTCACATAACAACACTTCTTTAATTTAAAAAGAAAAAAAAAAATTGTAGACCCTAATTCTCCCATAGTTTCAGAATTAAATAAAAATTTTGAGTTATGATAAATGAAAAATATTTATAAAAAAAAAATCTTGTTTTTTTGATTGAAATTAGACAGTAAGACATAAGGATTAGGAATTCTTAAATGGTCATCATTAAATAGATTAAAATTTGAATTAATTTCCGAAAAGAAATTTTTATTCGTATTATGTAGGTACGTAACCTATGTATATAAATTGATATGCGTCGTACAAAGTTTTGCGTAATATTGTTTGATTTGTAACCAAATAACCAACAAGAGTGTATTTTTTTTTGATAATATCATAAAAGGCTTAAATGTTATGTATTATACAACAAAAATCTAATTTTAGAAATATTATTTCTCGACCAAATAAATTGTACGTATACACCTGAAGAAACTAATTTAAACCAAAAAAAAAAAGTTTTACATTTATAAAGAAATGAAAACTAATTGAGATATCATGTTTATGAATAAATAAGCCGATTAAAATTATGGTAAATAAATAACCGAACAACAATTTAAAAAAGCAAATCCCTAATTTCTGAGGTGTTTATTATCTTAACATCGTACATACATTTGAGATGTGATAAGATTTGTTGTGTATTGAAGTATTATTGATAAATATCTTGACTGATAAGTCACTCTGTAAAAGTGCATAATGAGTTATACGGTTTAAGATAAGCAGTTCGAAAAGAATTCACTTAGAATTGATAAACGCCCCATGTTAAGATATCGCATGTAAAAAATTAAAATTAGTACAAATTTTGCACATTTCAGCATATGCAAACGTTTTAAATAAATACAATTGAACTATTAAGAAAAAGAACTTCTTCTCCATTTTCATTTAAATCAAAATTATAATTTTGAAAAATAAGAATAGAATAATCCAGGGATTTGTAGCGGAGCGTGGAGCTGGAGCCCGGAGCACTGGATCACAAAGTTTTTCCCCGGAGCTGGAGCGGATCTAGGAGCACAATAATTTCGATTGCTCCACTGCTCCAGCTTATTAAAAAAATCCATATGTAGTAGATTTATTAAATGTACTAAAGTAGATGTACTAAACTAGTACATACATACATTGCGCGTAAATACACAAAAATGTTATGTTATGTATTTCTTTTCATGTAATTTTGTTAAATGTTTGTGAATTTTGAGGTTATGATAAGTTTTTTGTGGCTAATTGTTATAAAACTGTTTTTGTTATAATACATTTTTATAAGTAAAAAAAAAAACATTTTTATTAATATGTAAATGTAACAATGTTTTTTTAGGTGTTTTAAGTAAGTTTAACCATGGCGTCAACAAATGTATATGCAAAACTTCCGTCCATGATAGATAGCCGATTTACGGAAGAGGATTTAAGAAACAACTTTGAAATTAATAAAGTCGGCAACGTACAAGGTGGAAAATGAAGTAAATGGCCAACTCAAATGATGTAACTTTAAATTCAATGCCAATGAATCTAGTACCGTGAAAAAATTTAATCTTTGGCGGGCATGTCAAACGTAATCATCCGGAAATTTATATGTCTCTAACGAAAAAGAAACACCAAGAAGATAAAGTTAAAGTTGCCACGGAAAAGCGAAGTGGTCGTGATTGTGAAGGAAATAATACTTACGATGGAGCATCAACTAATAAGAAACACAAACTAGAACAAACGAAAATTGATTCATTTTTGAAGTCTTCAAAATTTACAGTTACAATGGATGCTGATACTTTCCGTGAAGGTCTATTGGAAATGGTTTGCTTGTGTACTGATCTGAAGGAATTATTAAAAGAAAAGTTGTGCTACCTGAAGATGGATGCAGCAACCCATGTTAATAGAAATTTTCTCGCAGTGAATATCCAGTTCTACGATGAAAAGAAAAATAAGGTCGTTAAAAAAACATTGGACATTGTGGATACCAAAGGAAAACATGATTCGTATTATGTGAAAAATCAAGTGAAATCAATTTTAGAAAAATTTGATATCACTAAAATGCAGATTTTGAGTATCTGCGTTGACAATGCAGCAAATATTACGTGTGCCGTATAGAATTTCAGCAGCTGCGATGAAGATTCTAATTCGGACAATGATACTATAAATGGAACTAGTACTGAATCAATTATGATAGAGGAAGAAATTGAGGAACATGGTTACCGAAGAATTGAGAATGCTAATGCTGAACAATGGGTTTCCAATCCGAGCTTTATACTGCCAGAATGGGTGCTTAATGATGAATCAAAAGTCCAATTGATGAGGTGTGGCATACATACACTTCAGTTGGCAATCTGGGATGGATTAAAGAAAGAGCACGCAACTACATTTTTGGAAAAAATTCGACAAGTCATTGTTAAGTTACGAACACCAAACATTCGCAGTATTCCACTTCAATTACATGGATTGACTCAACCACTAGATACTGTAACTCGTTGGGGTTCAACATTTGCAATGATTGATCGACTTCTCATAAATGATCGGCATAAACTCTCTAAATTAATGCCAGAAAATGCTGGTCTAATTGCACTCGAAATTAAATCCTCCATGCGAAAACACGAAGAGAATCTTTTTAAAAACACGCATTTCCTTGGTGGAGTTTATGTCGATCCACGTTATAGGATTTTACTAAGTTCATCGCAAAAATTGAAAGCTAAAGAAGGACTCTTAGATATTGCACAAAGGCTTCAGAAACAAAATATCCTTCGACGTTTCAATAAATTGCAACCGAGTGAATAACAACAATTAATAGTCGTAACAGTCGAATCAGATCGAGAAGAAAATAACTGTACCACTTCCAGTGCCACAAGCATAAATTCTTCAGAAGAGGAAGATTTTGAGAAAGAGCTTGATAAACAGGAAATCCGCCGGAAAATATCAAAAATACACAATTCCAACGAAGAAGAATTTGAACGATTGTTTAATGAAGATTGTAAAGTCATGGAGGGCATGGGTAGACTCAAAGTTAAATCAGTCTTCGAGGCAATTAATAAGTATCCGGAACGAATGCAAGCTGCATGTCAAAGTTTATTTATTTAATTTAAAGTAAAAAAAATTTTTATTTCAACTTTTGTAAATTTCTAATTTTTATACTTTTGTACTTGGAGCATGGAGCGGAGCATGGATCGGAGCAGGAGCAGGAGTGTATTGCCGGAGCTGGAGCGGAGTAGCATAAAAATTGTACAACTCCAAAGCCCTGTGAATAAAACAATGATTAGTTATAAATTCATTTATTTCACAGAAGTGACATTTTAAAACTATTAGGTAAATTAAATTTATAATCATTTATTCAATTTTAAAACAGAATAATTTACTTCAAAATTTTATTTACTTTTTATAATTAGTATTTGTACAAATAACAAATTAAAATTAAATGCTGTATGAAAGATATTTTTTTTAGAATCCAGTGAGTTACTTCTCTAAATCCTTCTTCATCAGTGTGGAACTCTGTAGCACACTGTTCCTCTGTTTTTTAGGTTACAAAGCATTTTCCCGCCGGAATTCTTTAGCATCCTGTTCCTCAGGTTCCTTTGCTTGTAAAAAAAATGTCAGCTCTTCATTTTCAATCTTAAGAGATTTTACTTTGTAATTAACTCTATGTAATTTTTTTAATGTTACTCAGATATCTAAGGAGCTCTTCTTTTTCTATCTCAGCACTCTTTTTTACTCAGGTATTGAGGTTATTCGATATGACGGGGACTGGGAGTCCCCCCCCTGCCCACCCCTCATGGGTATCCGTTTCCCTGCGCCGTAATGTCTTATCCGCCAGCTAGAGACGCGCCCGACGGAAGAGTAGATACTCCACACGGGAGGAAGAAAAGGCCTGCAAAAAAAGGGAAGGCAGAATCTTAAACAAAATAGCAAACTATACCCGATCAGGAAAACCAATCTAGCAAAATTAATGGAAAGTTATCACCACCAATCAACAATATTGGCATAACCGAAAATGATACTATTGAATCATTAATGAAATCGGTCACTACAAAACAATTCAAAGCTGTATATCACTGAACAATAACATATGGAAAATCAATACTTATAGAACCTTGACTGCAAAGCTGACAGATGAAGGCAAGGGATGGTATACATACGAGGACAAAACTGATCGCCCGATCAAAAGTGATGGCCAGAGGTTTGCACTCAATCTATACAAGGCAGGGTATAATGGAAGACCTTAGACCTTAGACTGAGAGCTTAGATGTGTGAAATGTTCGGGGAAATATCTCACCTAGCTTGTAAATGCGTAAACCGTATCGGACATCATCCCGCTGAGAAACAAAAAACGACAAGGTCCGCTAAACGTGGGATGCCCAGTAATAGGACAATGACCAAAAATCAAGTGGAAGGCCAACCACAAACAAGTTCAATAGTAGGCCGAAAAACATATTTACAGATTGTATAATAGCGAGAATCAGTAAGTAACAAGAAAAACGGCCAAAGCCAAATTCTTGGAAAATTCTAAAGAATATCGAGGCCTTAAATTTAAGGCTACTAAAACCAAAAAAAATTTTGGACACTTTATATAAGCGGTTAAATAAACCAGAAACAGTGAATAAAATCACTTCCACGATATACTAATCAATGAAGATGAAAAACACATTCAGAATTGGAATTGAAATGCAAATGGACTGTTGCAACAAATTCCATAGTCTAAGTATAGAAAAGATAGATATGTATATGTCTAATTTCCGAATCTCATTTGACAAATGATTCATTCGTTAGAATTCGTGGATACCTCTGCGAACACGTCATCTACCCAGCACGAAAAGGGAGAGGAGGCTTTACCATATTTGTGAAGGAAAACATTAAACACTATGAAGGAGTAAGAATTGAAAAAGAAATTATGCAATTAGCCACCATTAATGTTTGATTAAATAATCACACTAAAACGACAGACACTCTATATTACAATTATTTTAGAAGAAGAACCTGTATTTCGTAGCTAGATTAATTTTGTTCGTGTTTTGTTGTTTTTTTGCCATATAAAAGAAAACAGGCTGGGGTTTTAAGTTTACATCGAATCTTTGAAAAAGAAATTCAGTTGTAGGTGTACAGTCCTAAAAATCTCTGAAGTTTTCCCGTTTGTAGGACTGAAAATTACTTTATAACTTAAAATTTTCTCTCAGCCAGCTTGATGAACCCGTTTTAGATTTCGAAGCCTAAATACTCAATACGGTTCTTCAAAAACCTTGCACTTGCTCCATTTAGTATTTAAACTATTTGTAGACTGGCATAATTATGTCATCAATATAAATACAGTCTATACTCTTTTCGTCGGCAATGATCTAACTATGTATTTCGTTTATGAATCGCTAAAACACAGCAGGGGAATTCCAAAGTCTGAATGGATGAATCTCTGGCGTGACGAACGCAGTATACTTGATTTAGTCAGCGGCAACTGGACCTTGAAAAAACCCATGTCCACCTATTTAGGAGTCTACATATTTGTTATTCTATTAAAGGCATTGGATAGTATTGGATTTGCTTAGTTGGACCTGCTAACTCGAATAATACTATCCCACAACCACTCCTCAGTCTAATTTATCACGAAGTTTGATTCTAGTGGAGACAGCCTTCTTGGCATCTGCACAATCGGTTTGTTATCCATCATAACAATGTTCGTTTTAATCTTGGCACCGCATTGCCATGTTTTAATACGGGTCTGTAGTTTGTAATCATTGTCATGTCATAATTTTTTTGCTGTTTGTTTTTGATGTAACTTAAATCAATAAGCTTTCTCAATCAGGAACACATTATTCTCTGTAATTACTTTTCCATTATGATATTATTTGGAATAAGTATAGTGATGACGGCGAAATCATCTTGATTCCATGAAAACGGATTCTGGAGTGCTTATATGATGTAGCTAAGTAATAAGGTCAGATCGGCCACTAATTTGCTGGAGTCTTATCCATTTTTTGTTGAAATTCAAGATGTGCAAAATGTGTCAAATAGGATTATAAAATGATTTTGGATATTCCTAAACCAATTATGATAAAATTGGACGGGTGCACCCCTAAATAGTATACACTATCGAAAGTATTTATTTAATTTTTAGCAAAGCAAAGCTGCATTTTATCACAATAGAACATTCACCTTTCTGTATTGTTGGTTGTATATTCGATTGAAATGAAATTTTGAGTAAAATTTGCTCCAAAATCTCAAACTGAATGTCTGAAGTAACATCAAAATTTGATAAAAGTGTTACTCCTGCAGTATCGAATTTTATACTTTTTATCGCTTTTAATTCGAGCGTACGACTAAATTGTCCCGCTTTTTATTTTTAAACCTCAATAAATTTGCTGTATTGCCATGGAGTTCTCTATTTTAGGACATGAATAATTATCAAAAAAACGAAATTTTTGAAAAATGTTTTAATTTGCAAGAATGTTGAAATTTGAATAAATCATCAATGCGGGTCTGTCGAGATGTGCCTCCAATGGCAACTATTTGTTCGTTGAAGTGATCCTCATAATTTTTTGATGTTTTCTATAGTGTATCGCGTACTTTATTCAAATACCTCATAAATTCACCAACATCTTCTTTATTCCAACCTGAAAAAAAAATTAAATTCAAGTTTACTAATTGATAGAATTATTATTTGCACAAAGCCAATGAGTACCAAGTGGGACATTGTACAACTAATCTATGTACAAAGCCCGAGAAAGGAGTTCTGCTGGTTATTAAAATTAAATTATCTCTTTTACACAATTGTTAATTCAACTTTGTTCAATCTGGAACGTGTAAAGTGTACATACTTTGTACACACATTTCTGTACATAGTGCTATAAAACTAATTTATTTCGGTTTTTTTACAGACGATTTGTATAATGGGCCACTTTGTACTAAAATATCTTTACAATGCAATATTTGTAAAATTTCGAACATTGCTTGTAAATTAAACAATTTTTATTTGGTTTAGGGCTCTTTTTATTTCCCTTTTAATTAATTAAAGCTTTAGCTTTCGAACTCTATTCGAGTGCATTTTCAAAAGCGTAAAACGCTTTTGAAAATGAACTCGAATAGAGTTCGAAAGCTAAAGCTTCAATTAATTAAAAGAGAAATAAAAAGAGCCCTAAACCAAATAAAAATTGTTTAATTTATAAATATTAATTGGCTCATAAAAATAAAACACTAATTGCTTGTAAGTTACATTACAAGAAGTACAAAATAAAACCTAAACATTTACGCTTACATTTACGACGCGACGTTTATTTACTTCGCAGAACACCTAACTAAGGAACGAAAATTTCGATATCCGGAATTTTTTCCCGTGCTAAATTTTGGTTGGGTGTGGGTTAGTTATTTCTTGTTCATGCTTAAAAATGTTCAAAAGATAAAAATAAAAATTCTAAAGGAAAGCGTTACAGCAATCAAATTGAAAACGGCGAATTATGCCGGGTACATGACATTAATGAAAAATACCATAGTATTCATTTCCAAACCACCTTAAATGAACTTTAGATGAAAAAATTCTTCGAAGGCGAAAAATTTGTACACTTTGATAAGACATTGGACTTTGATATTTCCTCTGTTGAAACAATACCAATCAGCGACGCCTCTAAGTGTTAAAAAAATAAATAAGCACCGAACTTGAATAATGGGGAGGATGAAACACCTACTTGGATTGTTGATATGGGACAAAACCATCTAAATGTTTAAAAATCGAACCATTCATACTCTCCATAGCATCAAAATGACGGGTGAAGTAGCAAGTCGTGACATCGAAGCAGCGCGTGCATATCCTGAAACATTAAAAAAATATCGAAGCAGGTTAATACGTGGTCTCTACTGGAAACGAAAGATTGACCTAAATTCTTGGAGGCAACGCATCAGACGATTTTAAATTAAAACCGCTTTTAATTTATTTGTCAGCGAACCCCCAGGCTTTTAAATAATGTGAACAAACTAAATTGTCGGCAACAAATAAAAAGCTTGGCTATCTGCTAAGCTTTTTGAGGACTGGTTCAAAAATTACTTTATCCATCGGTTAACAAATATTGCAAGATATAACACGTTCCTGTAAACCTTAATGTGCTTTCAAGCCACGTAAGGGTTGAGTTTTTTTTTTTTTTTTTAATTTCGTGAGCAATAAGAACGAACATTATGAACAATATCACACTATTAACGGATCTCGAACGCTTCTGATTCAGACAAGGGAATGTACTAAATAAAATATGGTGAAAAATAGCTAAAATCACAAATTCGCTATACGGGACCGTAAGTCATGTTTTAATTTTATGATTTTTATGTTTTGAATGGGTAGCACTGAGAAAAAATACTTTTCGAATTACTTTTGTTGTTTTTGTTTTTAAGGTACAGGGTATCAAATATTTAAATTACTTGCACGTGGTGCTGCATTTATTGCTTTATCCGAAAATTTTAAAGTTGGGCTAGTTTTAAAGATAAATAAATAAAATTAAAAATGAATGAAAAATGACTTATTATTGAATTCTTTGAATTATTATTTTTATGCAAATTGTAATGATGGATATGAATCTGGTGGTGTTGCCGTATATGTAAGTAAAGATATGTCCCATGTTGTAAGTTATTTAAGCTTTACATCAGCTGATGCTTTGAAATTAACAGTTAGCTTAAATTCTATTCAAATTAGCTTCATATTAATTTATCGCTTCCATTTCATTTCTCTTGATACTTTTATGCTGGAATTTTCCGATTTTCTCGAATCAGAAAAATCAAAAAACCTTATAGTGCTGGGGAACATAAACATTAATATACTCAAAAGTTGTAATGTTAGAGATGAATATTTGATGCTTTTGTTCTCCTTTCGGTCTTGAGTCGGTTGTTAATTCCGCTACGCGTCTCATTTCATCAACTTGTATAGATCATGTGTTGACTAGATTTGACTTAAATAATAAATTGTCGGTAATTAAACATAACCTAAACCTTGAAATCACTGATCACAATACAATAATAATTGAATGGTTCGGTGAATTTAACGTTAAAAATCGTACTAAATCGTTAAAACCGTAAGTGTTTCAAAAGAAATAATGTTCTCTGAATTAGACAGGTACTTGAAAATTGTTAGTTGGAGTGAAAAATACTCCATCTTTGATCCTAATATTGCCTATAGTTCGTTCATTGAAAACTTAAACTTGTGCATCGAACAGTGCTCCAAAATAAAAAAAATTAACAGCAAAAGTTTAAAGTTAAAACCATGGATGACAAATGGTTTGTTATTAAAAATAAGGATTAGGAATCGAAAACTTAGATTACTGAATAAGTATCCAGAAAATTATAAGCTCTTTCGAACTGTTAAGTTACTAAACTTTAGAATTAAGCAAATGGTTCCTGCAATCAAGTCAAATTACTATAGGAATAAATTCCTTAATGCAATGGATATTAGAACTAAATGGAAAGTCGTAAATGGAATGATGAATAAAACTATATCGAATAACATTATTCATGAAATTGAGGAAACAAATGGTTCGCTAGTTAATGACAGTTCTGAAATTCCAAATGTTTTTAATGAATTTTTCACTAGAATACCATATGAAAAGTTAAATGCCAAGTACGAAAATTTTTCTATCTCAGTGGAAGAAACAAATTTAATTTCAATTACGTATATAACACAAAGTATGTTTTTAAATCGTACGTCAGAAACTGAAATTTTATCTATAATAAAAATTTAAAAAGTACTCAATCATGTGGTATTGATAGATTATCAGCAACATTGACGAAAAAAATTTGTCCTTATATTACTAATGTTATGACATACATTTTTAACATTTGTTTACTGAATGGTGTGTTTCCAAGTAGATTAAAGAATGGTATAGTCATTCCGTTACTTAATAACCCTTCTCAATACGTTTTCTAAAATTTTTGAGAAAGTTATAAAAAGTCGGCTTCTAGCTTATCTAGAAAAAATTAATAACAAAGACAGTTTGGTTTCAGAAAAAATTTATCGACCGAGGATGCTCTTTTGAATTTTCTATCACCACTGTACTCTAATTTAAACAGTGGTCTACGATGTTCTTCGTTATTTTTGGACATTTCAAAGGCTTTTGACACTGTCAATCATAAACTTTTACTGGAAAAATTATTAAAATTAGGTGTAAGAGGTGTGACATTTGATCTGCTAAAATCATATCTTACGAACAGAAAGCAAATTGTAAGAATCAATGATGTCCTTAGTAACGAAACATCAGTGAATATAGGTGTCCCTCAAGGTTCGGTTTTAGGACCCGTCTTGTTTTTTAATTTATTTAATGTCAATTTTTAAATTGGAACTAATAGGAAATATAACAGCTTTTGCTGATGATATAGCTTTAACCTATGCATCAAACAGTATCGAAGATTTAGAAGATGCAATGAACCTTAGACTAATAAAAAAATGCTTTCATATTCACCAAATGGTTTTGAGTCCTAAAAGTAAGTTCATTTTATTTAACATAGGACATAAGAAGACAGTTAAAATAGATCTCAAATACTATTCGTTCAAATGCAGTGGAAATTTATGTGATATGAATTGTGTGTCGATCGAGCGAGTAAATGAATTTAAGTATCTAGGTATCATTGTAGATTCAAAATTAAATTTTAAAGCTCATGTCGATAGTCTAACTGTTAAGTTTCTACCAGCTTTACGAAGTTTTTATTTTGTTCGCACAATTTGTGATCAAATATTTCTAAAAACTCTATATTATGCATTAGTTGATTCCCATTTACAGTATGGATTTTCTTGCTGGGGAGGTATATATTTAGAAAGACTTAAAAAGCTGATTAAAATGCAGAAGCATTTTGTTCGTATTATCAATTTAAATAAAAAATAGAAGAACTGCTTCTTTTCCTTTATTCGTGGGAAATAAGATGCTTTCTTTAAGACATTTGTATATTTAGAAAGTATTGCGTTTATATTTCATCTGAAATGGCGACAGAATTCTAAATCCTGAACCAAATTATAAATTGCGCAAACGAAACAAATATCATGTCCCCTTCGCCACTAAGGAATACTTCAGAAAGTTTTTCTCGTATACAGCACCCTAGCTTTTTAACCAATTACCAGAAAATATAAAACTGATCAGTACTAAAAAATTATTTTTGAAAACCCTAATTTTGTGGCTGCTCTCTGTTGATAATGTGGAAATTTTTTTCAGTGTTCTTAAATGACGAGTACGAGCATATGCTTGTTTTGATTCAATGTTCCTCGTTAATAAATATTTGTAGCCATTAGTATTAATATATTTATTATAAGGTTGATATTTTAGACAAAAATGTGTATATTGATTCCCTTTTATAAACTTATTATATTTTGGTTTATGTAATGTAAACTTTTCCAATTTAATTACAAAAAAAAAATAATAATAATAATTTGCACCCTAGCAACATTTTGTAAGTAATTCAAAATAAGTGATTTCGTGGCTCCGACACATTTTTTAAATAAGGAGACCACTATTACAATTTATTTTTATTTTTATTTTTTTCAATGTTAAATCCATGTATATATTAAATCTTTGTAAATAAAATAATATTGGTTAAAAAAAAAAAAAAAATTCTTATATATTCGGCCAAGCTCTTTCAGATTTTTTAATCCAAATTGATCATTTTTTTAGACCGTATTGGGTTGGTGTGTCATTATTTTAATTCTTTTGTTCAGTTATCCTATTGTCTGAGGAAATTTTGAAATAAAATATCTTTGGCATTTTATTTTGTTTTTCTATTTCGTATTTTTATTTTAAGTCTGTCCTAGTATATTCTATGCATCTTGGCATTATTGTAAAAAAAAAAAAATCTTTTACCATATATGTATATGAAAAGTGTCCTATGTCAATTTTTGACTTTTTTTGGGAAAAATGTATTTTCCGGTTTTAACAGAAAGAAAATTTAATTTGTCTTTCTTGTAAAATATTCAGAAATGTTAGAACTCTAATTTTATAATCCCTATAATCCCTATTCTTATTTTATAATCCCTATTTTGATCTTTAAAATGAGCTCAACTTAATAATTTTAGAAGGCTAAAATTTCTAGGAGCAAATCTTTTAAATGACTTGATGGACTACAGTAGGACCGACGTCAAGAGTACCCAGCGCTTTTTCAATAGCTCAAAATGGTTTCAATGATTAGGTGAAAAATAATAATTTGTTGTATGGCTATGAACCAGTCCTGTGTCTATGCCGGCTTTCTGTGGACCGCCACCTTAACCTAACCTAACTTAATAATTTTCGAATAACTGTTTTTTTTTTCATAATAGCAATTAAATACAACACAAAGGGCATTCAATTTTCAAATATTTCACGCCAGGGGGCCTATTCTCGAATTCCACATCCATTTTCCACATGTGGACATCTGTCAAAGTTCACATAAAAACGTTCGAAAATTATAATTCGTATATAAAACACATGCGGCATGGACATTTTCCTATACGGGGAATTTTTTACACCTGCTTATACCCATTCGGAAATATTGCCTTAGTACCGAAAAAATTCAATTTTTATGAATTTTGACAGATGTCCACATGTGGAAAATGGATGTGGAATTCGAGAATAGGGCCCCAGGGGGCCTATTCTCGAATTCCACATCCATTTTCCACATGTGGACATCTGTCAAAGTTCACACAAAAACGTTCGAAAATTGTAATTCATATATAAAACATATGCGGCATGGACATTTTCCTATATGGGGAATTTTTTCACATGCTTATACCCATTCGGAAATATTCCCTTAGTACCGAAAAAATTCAAGTTTTATGAATTTTGACAGATGTCCACATGTGGAAAATGGATGTGAAATTCGAGAATAGGCCCCCAGGTATCTTAAAAAAGGGTAACAAAAAAAATCATGTTCTACAAATTTTTTTTCCCTCAGTGCTACCATTGAAAACCAAACATCATAAATTTAAAACATGACTTCTGGTTCCATATAACAAATTTGTGATTTGACGTATTTTTCACCAAATATATATATATTATTGCAAATGATAACCACCGCAACACACATAAATAACCCAAATACTGTCACCTGATCAGCGCACTTTACGAGCACATAAGCAACGAGGTCATATTCTGTCCTAAAGAATACAATGGCTTTCTTGGCCTTATTTAAAGATGTCTCAGTTGAGTGAGGACACAGTTGACTGACAAAAGAGGTAAGCAAGATCACCCAGTGTCTGGGGGAAATGGACCATAACTACTGACGCAATCACTCACAGAACAACATAATAATCAATTCTAGAAAGAGAGGTGCCCAAATAACCACTCACCAAAGTAGGAATATACAGACATCCCATAATATTCACAGTAACAAAAATTCCAATTAAAAATCGTTTGATTATCAAATATTTCGCTACCGAAAACCTCAAAAGGGATGATAATTTATTAATTTCGAAAAAAAAACATTTTTTTTATCTCATAATATCAAATATTAACAAATTTCTTGTTGTTGTATTAAATATATATTTTCGTGAAAAAGAAAATAAATTATGTGTAAACAAATTGGCCTCTTAACATAATTTTATCTTTTCGAATACATATTTTATCAAGTGTGTGTGTGTACATAAATGTTTCGTCTGGAATTCATAACATAATCCTACGATACATATAATTTTTGTTGTATCGTGTAGGTGGAAAAACTTATGTATAATGCACACACAACAAGTTATTTAAAGAAACGTATCAATAAATAATTTATTATACAGAATTCGACGGATTTGTATATGGTATGGTTTTGCAAAAAAAAAAAAAAAAAAAAAAAAAAAAATTATTTGTTATAAATTTCCATTACTCACCGCGTAACAACAACGAAACGATATTTTTGTTTTTGTCATTTAAAATTTGTTCTTAACACGAACATTTTACCTTATGGGTATTCACTTTTTTTTTATATTTTTATTCGTCTTCTTGAGTTGAATTATATAGATTAGTGGCTTTAACTTACAAAAAAATAAATTTATTCGGATTTTTATTTCTTTTATGGAAATTATTGTCTACGCGCGATATCTTTTTATACGACTTAATTATTTATATTTATACATACATATACGGATGGACGAACATGATTATTAAACTTGATACGAACAGACTAAAATTGTCTCAACTAAATCAACAAGCACATTAGAATTAATTAATCATTTAAAAACATAATTTGTTAATTGGATATCGTTTATTATAAATTAAGACAAAAAAAAAATAAAATAAAGCTACCATCAAAGGTGTAAACATAATATATGACATAATTTAAGTCAAAAAATTATTTTATTTAAATACACAAAAAAATAAATATTTTTTTTTCGTTTGCTTCTTATCTTTAAGAAAATAAAAAACAACTTTGTATTAAGACTTAACAATATATTAATAATCTAAAATAAATTATCAAGGACAATATTCTCTTGTATTCCTTAAAATCTTTGACGGTTTTTTTATTTCATCTCTTATTATTAAGATTTATGTAAGATGAAGAAACCAAATTTATTTTTTTGTATTTTTCTTGTCGGATTACAATATTTTGTCTTTTCTCTGATTTTTCAATAAGCAATTTTTTTGTTGTTTATTTTAAATCAATTATCTAAATAAAAAATAAGCAACAACAAAGTACACTGATAGATATCAGATTATATATATATATATATATATATATATATATATATATATATATAAACGGGTGAAGAGAATCCGCGGTTACATATTGGATTCATAAACCGCAGTTTTTTAAAAAACCACCCAGTACTTACTTAGCTATACTAATACGTATGTTTTCTCCTTAACGTTTTTTTTTTGTGGTATCGTTTGAACTTTTTTGATTGTTTATTTATCTCATTATAATAATAATAATAATAATAATGATGATGATGATAATATTCCAAATAAAATCGATTTTATATTTTTTTTTTATAAACATAAAAAAGAACAAATGATTTAAAGAACCACCAATATCGAATTTTTATAAACAATACAATTATTCAAAGATACCTCTTGTTTTTTTTTTTGTTTAGTCGTTTGTTTGTTTAATTCGTTAATGGAGTGATTTAAGGAATATGTATGTTTATGTATACCGGTAAACGGATTTTATACCATTAAAAAGTGGAAAGATAAACTTCCTCACTACTGGTTTGGTAAATGCATTTTCAGTTAATCAGACGTGAAGCTTTTTCGAATAAACTCTTGGTGCCTGTATTTTTCGCTCACATTACACACAAGAAAGTCGCTTTAAACAAAACCTTTTCCGAATTAAATGAACCCTTTTACAGAGTATTTAAATAAAATACGGACTAGTTATCTTGTATGGGCAGCAGGAAGTGTCATCAACGTACCATAGTGCATTGATTAAGCTGTAGTTGTGACTGTTTCAATTCTATATTCGATCACAACTTCGAAATTCGTGTTTCTCGTAGCTCTTAATAAATTCCGAAGACCAGTTCGATCGGATTTGTATAGCTTTTACGGAATAAAATAATCCTTTTAAATGAAACTATTAACGATCCTTTTCAATCAGAATTAAACGACCGTAGCGAAACTAAACTTTTAATTTTGCAATAATAGTTAATCTCGTATATTGGAGAAAGATTAATTATGACTTAAATTTTGATTTAGATCGCATATTTAAATTTTTTTATTTGCATAAATTTTATTTATTTAGGTTATGTAGCTATGATTGTAATCTAATCTCCTGCACTAATGAGCAATTTGATTCTGACTTAATTTACTAATTTAGCATATTTAGTTTAATTTATTTCGGGAAAGTTAAAAACCTTTTATATTTAAAAATTTTAGTTTTATCTAGAAAAGCAGCGGGTACGAATACGGACACCTTTGGTTTCGTGCAGCTTCGAAAAAGTCATTTACCTGAATCTTTTTATGATTTCCGCCTTGAAACAATTTTTATACGATATCATAAATTTTGGATCAAAAACACGATACCTTTTTGCCATCTATTCGAAAACAGGAAAAATACCGCCAGCAAAATAAACTGAGAGAATTGAATTTGTCCCTTTTTCATTTTCATGATCTGCCAAAAAAGAATCAATTAAAAAATTGAACATTTTGATTCCCGAACCAAAACTAACAACTTACTTTATACAGGGTGTCCCACCGGTACGAGTCCAAACCAGTAGGGCGTGTAGCTGGATCAATATCATGAAAAAAAGTCCACTACGCATATGCCCGGAAATGAACCGTTACCCACTTCAATTGCACTTCAAAATTTTTAGCATGGTACACCGCCTTGAATGATGTAGATGCCAATAACTCTTCTAAAAATTAAGATAACTCAATTATTTTTCAATAATTTTAAAGGCACAGAGTGCTTCTTTCTTGTCTGAAAGTAGGAATATCATGCATGGTATTTTCCATAAAGAAAACATTGGCGGAATTAAAAAAATTGTGCGAGAAATAACAAAAAAATTTCATTAAACTCATTTTTTCTCGAAAAACTCAATTAATAATTTTTATTTTTTATTTCAAATTTAAATTTAATACACTATTTAATACAAAATTGCTTCCTCGTTTTTTATCTAATCATGTATAGTTTTTGAGATATTAACATTTCAGTGTAGTACTTGTTAGTAAACGTATAGCTAAAATCGTTGTTAATCTTTTGAAAATAATTTTTTTGCGCGTTTATAATCAGAAATAATAAAATGCCATGCTACACATTCGAAGAAATCGCCGACATCCATTTTATTTATAGTTTATGTAACGGAAATGGACGAGCTGCAGAACGTGAAAATCGTTATCCAGAAGTAGGCCGGTACCAGGTCATAGAATATTTGAAATCACATACGATTACGAGAACGAGGAACATTGGTCCCCTATGAATACGAAAATGTTAGCCGAATTCAATATGAAGTCAATACCGACGAACAAGTTTTGAATTCAGTACAAAGAGATCCCACCATTAGCATGAGACGTCTTTCGATACAACTTGGTATTAGCAAAAATAAAGTCTGGAGAGTACTTCGAAGAAACCATCTACACCCATTCCACTACACTCCAGTGCAAGAATTATTACCAGTCGATTTACCAAACAGAACAAATTTCTGCCGTTTATTGTTAAACAATGAGGAACATAATCCTTCATATTTGTCATCCATTTTATGAACAAACGAATCGACATCTACGAGGGATGGAATAACAAATTTCCAAAATCTTCATGAGTGGCAACCAGAAAATCCACACGTTAAGCGAGAATCATTATTTCAAAGACGTTTTAGTGTTAATGTATGGTGTGGTATAATTGGAAATAATTTTATTGGGCCAATTTTACTACCTGAAAGATTGAACTCACAAAACTATCTTGAATTTTTGAATGAGACCGTTCCCACTGTGCTAGATTCAATTCCACTCATGATGAGAATTGGCTTATTACCTCGTAATATCGGAATAAATAATCTGTATCTTCGCTAAAGTATGCTGCTACGCTCTTAACTAAGGGGTGCTCATTAACGACCTCTAAATTTCTTTAACAAATTTTAATTTTGAATTTAAAAAGAAATTTTTTTTTTTTTTTTTTTTTTTAATAATTTTATTTATGATAAGAATAAAATTTTTTTACAAAGTAACTAGTCATTTTTGACTAATAGCGTTTGACTCTGACAATATAATAATAAAGCACTCATATGCGTTCTTTACATAAAGTGTTGTTTTGGTTGATGTTGCATTGTGCGGACTATTCAGGCAACTCAAAAGGTTTTAGTCTTTTGAGTCTTCTTATTATACCCTCTTGATGAGGTAGTCTTGCAGCTTCGATGTTAGGGTGATGATGTAGCCTCTCCTGGTGTTTTTGAGCACATTTATTTATTTCACTTGCGACTGTATCTATTCCGAGATCTCTATGAAGGTCACTATTACGAGTGTACCAAGGGGCATTTACAATTCCTCTGAGGACTTTATTTTGAAATCGTTGAACTATCTGTTGATTGCTGATTTTGGTGCATCCCCATAGTTGAATACCATATGTCCAGACCGGCTTGAGTACTTGTTTATAAAGCATAAGTTTATTATGAATGGATAACTGAGAGTTTCTTCCAATTAACCAGTACATTTTTCTATATTTTAACTGAAGCTCTTCTGCTTTCTTTTTCACGTGTACTTTCCACTTTAACTTTGCATCAAGGTTTAAACGAAGGTATTTTGCTTGATTGGCATGTGGTACAGAGATATTATTGAGAGTCACAGGTAGTGGTTCTATTGATCTATTAGTGAAGTTAATGTGAGTAGACTTCGATTCATTCACTTTAATTCTCCACTTAGCTAGCCAATCTTGTATATTATTTACGGCTATTTGTAGTTTGAATGTGACTTCACCGATTGTGTCACCAACAGCTAGAATTGCAGTGTCTTCTGCAAACGTGGCGATAGTTGTATTGCTCGTCTGCGGTATATCGCTAGTAAACAGCACGAAAAGGAAAGGCCCTAAGACACTCCCCTGCCGGACTCCTGCTTTAGCTTCTTTAATACTGGAGTAAACTCCTTCCTGTTTAACTCTAAAATATCTCCTTTTCAGGTATGACTTTAGCAGTTCGCAATACTCAAATGGCAGAGTTTTCTCCAATTTTAATATTAAACCATCTAGCCAGACTTTGTCAAATGCCTGCGCTATGTCAAGAAATATGGCTGAACAAATCTTTTTTTCCTCTAAGGATTTTTCTATTATATCTGTTATTCTATGGACTTGGTCGATTGTGGAGTGTTCCTCTCTAAATCCAAACTGATGGGACGGAACAGCTCCTGATTTTACAACTTCTGGTTTAATTCGTTTTAATAACAATCTCTCAAATAGTTTTGACATAGTTGGAAGAAGTGATATTGGCCTGTACGAGGCCAGTTCACTTGGTGGCTTACCTGGCTTAGGTATCATTATCACTTCCGCAAATTTCCAAGATAGAGGGACATAACGGAGTCTGAAGGAAGCATTAATTATGTCCGATATTTTTTTAATAGCTTTATTAGGTAATTGTTTTAGAATCTCTCCAGTTATCAGGTCATATCCTGGTGATTTTTTAAGTGCTACATGGTTCTTTATTACTTGTTTTACTTCTTTAGCATTAGTTAATGGAATTTCCTGTCTCAGGATAGTTGTTTGGTTTTCGAACAATATATCCTGTTGGTTAAGTGTTGTTAAATTTGGCTGAAAAGTACGCTCGAGATGATCCGCGAATTTTTCTGCTTTTTCTTCTTTGCTTTTAGCCAGGTGACCATTATTTGTTCTTATTGGTGGTATATGCATAACTGGCCTTTTCAAATATTTGGTTGCTTTCCACAATGAATAATCACTACCTTTATCATAGGTGAGAGATTGTAGGTATGAATTTATTGATTTATTTTTAAATTCCCGTATTTCTCTACGTATTCGTTGTGTTAAATTATTTAATCTATTTTTGACGGTTGGGTCTCGTGTACGTTGCCACTCCCTACGGGTACTTCTCTTCTCAATAACTAGTGATTTAATTTCCATTGGATAGCATTTGCCAGCTATTTTTTTGTTTGTTGTGTTAGTACTTTTCCACGCCGCTACCTGTATGTCCTTGACGAGCTTCTCCACCTCCTGTTCTAATGTTTCTTCTGATGAAAGTTGTGTGTTTAAAATGATGCTATTGTTTAGTTCATTCCTGAACTTTTTCCAATCAGTATATTTATTTGTTAACAGTGGCTGTTTATCATTAGTAATTATTGTATCACTTATTATCATTAAAATAGAGGAGTGGTCAGATGTGGAGTCCAATCCTTCCTGCACTTGTATATAATCAACCGGGATTTTTCTTGTTATAAAGAAGTCAATTAGGTCTGGTGTTTTATTTTGATCACTGGGCCAATAAGTTGGTTTTCCAGTAGAATGCCAGTTGCAGTTGTATTTAATTATTGCTTGATGAAGCTCTTTCCCTTTAGTTGTGGTTAGTCTTGATCCCCAGTCAGTATGTTTAGCGTTGAAGTCACCCCCGACTACAAATTTTTCACCGAGCTGCTTGAAGAACTGAGTATAAGCATTCTCTTTGATGTTATATCTAGGTGGGCAATATATTGCGGACACCACTAACTTGTGGTTGCGAGTATTAATGCTAACGCTAATTGCTTGTATTTCATCACTTTCAAGTTTTTGTTGCAGATGGTATTTAATATCTTTTTTTATAATCACGGCACTGCCCCCTCGTGCATTATTATTAGGATGAACTGCTGAGTGAACTTCGTAGCCGCGGATTTTTATATGACTTTGAGTAGTAAGGTGTGTTTCAGATAATAAACATATATCTATTTTTTCTAAATCAAGAAATAGTTGTATTTCATTTTGTCGTTGCAATATACCATTGCAGTTCCATGCAAGAATTTTTAAATTATTTGCCATGTTTTTCGAGTAGAGTGAGCCTTTGTAGGATTGATATAAGGGCTTTTTCTTGCTTTTCTTCTTGTGAACTAAGTCTATCAAGAATATCTTGTAGTATTTTATTAGTTTGGTTATTATTTGAATCATTTAATAAAAGAGAACTATGTTGTCTTCTCGAACTTCCAGTAGATAGTACATCAGCAAATGTTACATTTGGATTAGTTCTTGATGGCTGGATTAATGTTTGGTGTGGCCTTAAATTTGCAGGTATTCTTGTTGAGGCTGAGTTAATTTCTGGCCTGGTAATTATTGAAGTTTCCCTTGTTTTGTTGCGAATTTTTTGCAGCTCTTTTATAACAATGCAACCTCTGTAGTTGGCTGGGTGTGTCTCCACAGTTAACACATTTTGGTGGGGTGTCTTTTGGTTTCGTACATTCAGCCGTACGGTGTTTTCCTACACATTTCACGCATCTGGGCTCCTTATTACAAAAGTTTTGCGTGTGTCCGTAGACTTGGCACTTTTTGCACTGGGGGATCAGCTTAGATTTTTTAACTGCTTCTATTTGCACTTTCATATGGAGTATTTCGCTGATTGCATAAATATTTTTAATGTCTTCTGTTCTTTCAAAAGACAACATATATAATGGAAGGGGTGTTTTGTCACCTTTTTTTAGCAGCTGTGTAACTTCTTTAATTTTGTATTTTTTCTCCAAAAGATACTCTTTTATCTCTTCTGGTTTGCATAAAGCGTGTAGCTTCCTAGCAATGACTTTGGTTTGCCTTGTCTGCTTATCTTCATAGGAATACCACGCTGTCTTTTCTCCGTTAAGAGCTCCTGTTAACTTTCTATAGCTATCACTGTCTGTGACATTTATTTTGATATCACCACTATTTAACGCTGTACCTTGAAACTTTATATGATTGTTGTCCATGATGTTTCTAATACTCTGATAATTATTGCAATTAGATATTATTACTGGAGGTGGCCGTGGCACTTTTTTCTCTATTTGTACATTCTTACTTCCGGTTGGGAGTTCATTACTTGATCGTTTCTGTTCCGACGGAACCTGAGCTTTATCCTCCCGTTGCACGTGCCTACTTCCGGTTGGAAGCTGCTCAACTGATTGTTTCGAATCGGGTGAAATCTGTGGTGATTTACTCATCTTACGTTTCTTATTTTTTTTGTTACGGTTCAGAATCCATCCCGTTTCTCTATTGAGTTCTTCCTCGTCTGTTTCATACATAACCTCTATATGATCATTGGTGTTGTTTATCTTAGTGGTTTCTTTCTCAGACATTACTGCATTTAGAGCATCTTTTAACTCCTTGTTTTCTCGCTGTAAGTTTTTGAGGTCTTTGTTTAGATTTAACGTTAACTTTTATATTTCGTAAATCTTATTGCGCAGTTCTGCGTTATCCCTTTCTAAGGTGTTCGCTATTGGTGGTGGTGATCTACCCACCCTGGATTGTTGTTTAAATGGGTTGGGTTGCCCAAAAGGGCTGTTAAACAATGATTGGCTCACCCCAGAATCCTTTGAGCCAGCCTCGTTAGAGGGTGGATTTGCCAGCTGATTAGCTGGGTTACCACCTGGGATACAATTTCCTGAATCCGTTGTACTCATTGTTTATTTCACTGGTCATAAAGCATCTACCACTCTGACCAGTACGAGTTGGTAGTGGGTCTGGTTTGAGAAGATCATTTACTAAATTCTCGATAGTCAGTTATACCGCCGTGTCTCGGTCGCCAGAGCCTCGTTAGTTATCTAGCAGGGTGCACCACGTGCAGGTGAGGATGACATTTGGACTATTTGTAGACCAATTACTTAAGCCCCCTTTCCCACCCCAAAAAGAAATTTGATATTTTAAATTTTTCATTTTCAAAACTGTTCTGTGATCTATTTTCTTTTACTCCAGTTAACGCCATGAAATGAGTGAACCCACATTTTTTGTTAAAAATGTATGGCCAATTTTCTTTTATTTCCTGTATTGATGGGTACTTCCCGCCTGTTTCTTTAATCTAGTAAGCCTACCTATTTCAACTATATTTGGCTGCCAGTTTTTTACGTTATCCATACGGTTGCCTGTTTTCTCTTTTTTATCTTTTTTATTTTTCGGATGTACTTGTTCGTTTTATACCAGTGTTATTTAGGTAGTTGTTTCGATTCCTCATCATGGTAATAAGTACTTCTAAGAATGATGAGCTATATCACCATTTTAATTTTTTTGTTCGACGTGGCGTAGGTTTGAACAATATTTTCAGACACAGAGCATAATATTTCTAGCGGTATATAAAATGAGGCGAAAATCATCCACTACGTAACTAACAAATGTACTCAGCCTATTGCCAAGTGATTTTTTGTTTTCAATTAGCTATGTGATATCCTTCGGTATTTTGTTCAGCAGCTTCAGTGTGGTAGTGGATGACGATGAATACATGGCTGTACTACTCATACATAAAGAAGTTCTAATGACACGTCCGAGGTACTGGGGCGACGAATGATATATTATATTAATACTTTTATACTTTTATTTTGAGGCGTTGAAATAATTAAAAGCGAATCGTCAAGGTATATTTCGGAGCATTGATTTTTTTCGTGACGTTGTGGTGTGGTAATTGAGCTATTATTCGGTTCACTTGTCACTTGTTATTTGCAGTGTTAATGCCATCCATGCCTCATCAAATTTTAGCAACATAAATCTCACATTATTTTGAGTAGCTTAATATTCGAGAATATCGTCCTCTGTTATTTCAGATCCGCTTGTTTCAAAGACCAAATTAGTTCCTTGCAATCCAAGGGAATTTGCTGAAAATATGATAATATTGATAATATTGCTAATAATCTATGTGATATGGTACCGTTACGTAACATACACCGTTTCGTAATATCTCGTTTCGTTAAATGCCCTGCAAACCCTTCTATATACAAATAACTATAAAATAAATGAATATTTACCTCTGCTAATGACAGCAGCTATAGTTGCAAATAATAAAAATGTTTTTCGGATGGAAAACATTTTTATCGTTTGCAACTATAGCTGCTGTCATTAGCAAAGGTAAATATTCATTTATTTTTTAGTTATTTGTTGAAAATGTTTCTCGGATGGCTCGATCGCCACTACATACTTTAAATGAAAGTGCAGATATTGTTAAGGAAACTAAAAAAATAAAATTCTTAATACTAGTTTGATTTGATTCATCAGATGTGAATAAATTTTGAAGAGCAGCATTAAAATTTTCGGCTGTTCTTATTTCCGCTATATTCACATCGTAATTCTTTAAAGATTTTCTGTCATAGAAACAGTATCTACAAAAATAATAATAATCCGTCTATTTGGTGGCTGCCCAGATTATTACCAACCATAGCGAAAAGTGTAGATTAGTAAATTTGTCTTCAGGATGATTAACTTCTATTCCATTCTCTTCTAAAGTTTTCAAGTCCTTTATTAAGGGTTTCAAAATTTTGTCAAAACCAAAAAATTTTACATTAGCTTCTTTACATAACAAAACAAACTGAAAATTATCAATTTGACTTCTATATTTTACTTTCTTTTATTCTAGTAAAATTAAGTATAGTAATCATGCCAATTTTGGAACTTGAGATTTTTAGAGATTTATCTTTTTTGAGGTCCCCTGAGTTCGAAAAAGTGGGTTTCGAAATGGTGTCTGTCTGTCAGTCTGTCGGTCTGCCAGTCTGTCAGTTTGTCAGTCTGTCAGTCTGTCGGTCTGTCAGTCTGTCAGTCTGTCAGTCTGTCAGTCTGTCAGTTTGTCAGTCTGTCAGTATACCAGTCTGTCAGTCTGTCAGTTTGTGAGTCTGTCAGTCTGTCAGTCTGTCAGTCTGTCAGTCTGTCAGTCTGTCAGTCTGTCAGTCTGTCAGTCTGTCAGTCTGTCAGTCTGTCAGTCTGTCAGTCTGTCAGTCTGTCAGTCTGTCAGTCTGTCAGTCTGTCAGTCTGTCAGTTTGTCAGTCTGTCAGTCTGTCAGTCTGTCAGTCTGTCAGTATGCCAGTCTGTCAGTCTGTTAGTCTGTTAGTCTGTCAGTCTGTTAGTCTATCAGTCTGTCAGTCTGCCAGTCTGCCAGTCTGTCAGTCTGTCAGTCTGTCAGTCTCTCAGTCTGTCAGTCTGTCAGTCTGTCAGTCTGTGTCCTCTCTACAGCCCAGATGGTTTAACCAATCGAACTGAAACTTCAGATTTAAGCTTTTTTGATAAATTGGGAGATCTCAGTGAATTTTACTCCAAATCGGCTAACCAGATGTGGCCACTCCCTTGGTCCAGAAAATTTATTTTGCAAATATCTTAAAAAGTATAAGGTTTTCAAAAAACTACTTAATACAAAATGTATCCAAAAATTAAAAACAAATAAAAATTTTAAAAAAAATAAAATTTCTCAAAATTCTCTGTTCGTAAAAGAAAGTCGTGCGTTTTCCACACCTCCATTTTTTATTTAAATTACCAATGGACATGTACACCCCTAGCATTTTGTGTTTATTTTGCGATGATCCTAATGGATTACATATAAATTATATGGATTATTTCAAAGGCGTCTTGAAAAATAATTATTTCAATGGCGTTGTAGTTTTTCGTCCAAAATGAGTTCCCTTTATATTCTTCTCCGTCGTTGTAATCCATTAAAATATTAGGTTTTCCAGTTTCATTTCATTGGACAATTTGTAAATTTCAATCTCATTCAGTAATGTTCTTAAAGTTTGTAAAATTGATATGTAATAATAAGAACAAAGTTGGTGATGGTTGTTCCTCCCTAACTCTATTTGAATTGGTGGTACATATCCTGAGTTACTTTCAATGTATTTCAGACGGGTGAAATTATTCTTTTCTTATCCCTTTATGACACGTCCTCCGTTATCATCAATTAAAACCGTCGTATTTTCTTTTTTGTGAAATCTAAAACAATAAACTCGAAAATGTGATTGATTTTTAAAGTAAAGCTTGCAATTTCGACCTGGACATTTTATTTCTTCGTTTGCTCTCAAATGATTCCTCATATCACTGGAAATTTCAACAAAGTTGCTTCCTTTGAATTTACACAAACCACACGTAAAATATATTTTGTTATCCGTGGAATCTACCTTTGTGAGATCAGGTTTTTTATTAATTAAAAAAGAGAAACTATCGAAATCATATTCGTATCAAACATACACATATTACACACATAAACCATATTCCAGATTTTTTTTTTTTCAATTTTAATAAAAAAACACAATTGTTTTAAATCACTTTTTACCGTAACTTTACAGACGCGTGCTTTATGCAAACTATTCAAAACGAATTATCTGACGTGACAGTATTAAACACGGTTTTTTTAATATTAATATTACATTTTGACTAAGGATTATTACAGTATTTAATTAATACTTGATCTCGCATTTACCTTTAAGAAAAAATATCACTCAACTATTGAATTTCACTTTACTTGACTGTTAACTTTTTACGTTCATTTTGCAGTTCTACATATATGGTTTCAGCAGAGACAACGCATTTATCATAGATGTCTCATTTTACTAATATCACGAAAAAGAATAAACTTCTGATATTTCATTGTATTGGTGTATTTTTTATGGCAATGATTTCTAAATGCATTGCGTCAAAACCAACAGTAATGTAATACTACAAGCCTGATTCAGTGATGAAGCACGCAGATACCCTCTTACATTTAATACCTTATAGTTGAAAGTGTTAGTGCGAAAATAGAATAAAAATACTCTCATCTAACCAATGACAATTAGTTTTTTTCATTATTAACATACCCAATTCTCCCTCCACAATTCGTTTGTTTTGTTTTATCTACAATTTGTATGTTTTTCTCACTCATTTATATAATCTGTCGATCACCAATACTTTCATGTATAAGCGCAAAATAAATTTTTAATATTGGTGACAATCAGGCTTGTAGTACATTAATGTTGGTTTTGATTGCGTATATAATACGTATAATCAATACAACGATAACATGGGAAATATCACAATTTTTTTTGTTTTTCGTGTTTTAGAAAAATGAGAAATCTATGATTAAATACTTTGTCTCTGGTTTCAGGTTTAATGAATTTATAACAATACGTCACCTAGCTGTAAATGAACTTTATTTTATTTTGTTGATTATTCAACAGTTTTATGTTTAAAATTTACCTCAAAATAATTTTATTTAACATTTTTATTGAAAATTTATCAATTGATTAAAGTTCAACAAACATATTGTTTAATTTCCAAACAACAATTAAATTTGCAACATATTTGTGATGAACAACATTTTATTGAGGTGACGAGAGTTCGTCGAAGAGGATAGTCGTGTTTTTTCTATCCTCTTCAACAAACATTTAATTTTATTTTATTTTGTTTTATTTTATTTTTGTGCTTTATTTATATAGTAATATGTACTCGTATATACATACTTTATATACATAGGTATATACTGATTAATTTTAAATTTTAAATTAAATTCTAATTAAATTAATTTTAGTGTAATAATAATCAAAGAGTAGTGAAAATAATTGAAGTGTAATATTGGAAATTGATCCAGCTCCACGCCTTACTCGTTTGGACTCGTCCCAGTGGGACACCCTGTATATATCATTATTTTTTTATTTTTTTGTAAATATGTGTACGGCCGCAATCCACATCGGCACACAGACGTCGACCACACACAACAAAATGGAGTCGTATTCACTAAATACATACATACAGGCAGACATCATACACACTTATTACACCGTCACACATACGGTGCAATGCCATCATCACCACCATTACCGCTGTCGCACTTAGCATAGACAGGGGTAACATCACCATTACTACCACCATTTCGGTCATCTCACCAGCTGGCAGCATCATCATCATCACTATCCTGCCCACCATGACGACAACAGTAGCAGAAAAACCAGCCGGTAGTATAATTATATCGCTGTCTTCATCGCCTTTGCCATCGTCATCGACGTCATTAACATGGCTACCAGCGACGAGTAACATTAACAACAACAATAACAGCGACAACAGCATTAACATCACTGTCATCATCATTGCGACTACCATCGGCAAGCAGCGGAACAACACAATCATCGCCAACGCTTTCAACAGGGACACCATCAGCACCGACAACAACACCATAACTAAATTTCTTTTTCTTATTATAATGTCATTTTTTACCACCATATTTCTCCGGTTCATTAATTTATTTTTTTTCTATTATATTCCGGGTGCATTTTGTTTTTTCTTTTTTTCAATCAATAAAGATTTCTTTTGTGTTTTATTCAAATAGCTCAGCAAACGTCGTAGCACAAAACGACACCCAGCAATACACCACCACACCTCGCCCCGCACATTATACGGCCACAGTCGAACTCACTTCGACTATACATAAAGTTTAACTTTCTATGTCACAGGGACACCGCCGAGACTCACTTCAGTTGTCCCTCCACACAGGTCGAGACTCACATCGAGTTTCCCCAGCCACAGTCGCCCAAGACTGGCCTTAAAGCGGCCACTGCCAAAACCTCTTGGCAGGCCTCAAAGCTGACTCCAGATTTCAGAATTCATTTTCTGGTCTGGCATGTCACTGCTTTGCTTCCCGACAAGGAAACTCGGTCACTGCAGCACTCCTGTGTCGGACTGGTATGATGTACAGTGAGGAGAGACTAGAGGTACACATCAGATAGTGGTCGCCCATCTACCATCACGACACAGACTGCACAGCCACTCACTTGCTAAGTGAAGGAAGGTAAGAGATACCCATCTCGACGAACATCCTTCTTCACAGCTACTGACGCAAGCATCGACCGACCACATTCTCTTCCATTACCTCTGTCTCGGCATATTGCCTTAATTAATGTCCAGTGGATGGGGCATTTTAATTGAGCGACCGCGACCTCTGTTTAGCTGATCTGAACACAGACAGACCGACATCAACCATGTTTCGCAGGAACGGGAAAATCACTTGCGGGGGAGTCCTGCAGCGGCTCATTCATGTGTGCTCCGCCACACTATCACTCACATACATTGGCGGCTGAGTTCACCCAACCAACAATGCAACGTTTCACGCTGCTCAGCGTTGACATTTCAATTTGGGAATATACGCATGCAACCACTAAACTACTGTTTCTTCCACATGAAGAGACAACACAAACACAAAACAAAATAAATAACTATTTCTTTTTTCGTCAGTCTGCTCTAAAATTTCAACACGGTGACATACCGCAAATAATAAATAAAAAGTTAAACATTAATTAAATAAATAGAAACAAATTTTACCGAATAAATAAATAAAGTTTATTAAATTAAATTAATTTTTATTCAGAAAATTTATTTTGTGTATTTCCAAAATTAACTTAACCTCTCTAAATCCTCTTTATGTTGTGTGTAACAGGGTGTTCGGTGAGGCTCGGTCATCTCCGAGGGGTCTTGCTTACAGCTTGGTCGAACATTCCAATCAATCAATCAATGTGTATTGGAGGGGGGGATCAAAGTTGAGTAGATTAATCTACCAGCTCCGTAACCTTCCAGTAGGGTGCGCATCACGTGAGCTGTTCTGGTCTTGTCATTAGGCAGCTGCGTGATGGGTACAATTGTGTAAGGGGTAACCTGTGCACAATTCGCAAGTGTACGTACTGCCTCCTCGTGGCAACCACTGGTAACTAAGGCCACTTGGCACATTTTAGGCCATTTGGCACAGGCCAAAGTACGGCGCTAAAGGAGAAAACCTTGACAAAAAACCCTAATCTAAGGTGGAACAGCATATGCCGAAAGATGAATGGCTGATAGGTTAATCAGCCCAAAATATGCGGACTCTGGATACCAGGCACCCTCCAGTTTTATTTTTAGCCTTCCTGTAGTAAAGCTGGGTGACCTACAGGTGACTTGCAATTCCCAGCAACTCGTAAGAGTAAAATCAAACGGAATACGGGGCAGGAGTAGGAATATACGGGAGTGGCACAACCCTCTCGAGGTCCTTGAGCTCCATTGCTACCGTCTTTCTAGCGGAACTACATGCTGTAGTAAACATCTAGGAGGGAGAGCAATATGCCCAGATAGTATGTATCACTTACCGGGAGGCAGTATTGTCAGGTTCATTAAGAACCTGAATATTGACTGGACGGATAATTAAGCAGGGGCCAGCACAATAGATCTTTTAGGTCGCAGTGCGAAGTGGCTGATCGCCCGCATGGCCCCCCCAATAATAATAATAATAATAATCAATGTGAATTTCCAAATAACATCAATCAATTGTCATGTAGAGGGTCTTCAAAAACACTTTACAGCTTTTATAGTTGTATACATTAGGTCAATATTATAATACATTACCTACTCCTTAAATTTTTTAATTAGGATTTCTTAGGCGCAATGGCAGTAAAAAAACATCAAAGACTTTAAACGTTTTTACTATATAGGAGACTAATAATAAATAGTTTTTCCTACGTTAAACGTTACATTAGTTGACGTTTTACGACATAATACGTATATGCATTATGCACACATGATTCTTTTACTTACTACATACGTCTGAAAAGAGATTTTTCCACACCAGTAATAAACCGCAATGTCTGACTTCTATACTCTTATATGGAATTTCATTGCGCAACTGCCGCATTTACAAATATTATCCCACAATAATTAAATCGAACTAATTTAAGATTTTTGCTTAATTTAACAAACAAAACAATTAATATAAAACATAAAGTAAAAAAAAAAAAAATCTATTTAAAAAATTATAAGTAAATCTTAATCTTAAATTTTAATAAACATTTTCCATTTTATATAAATGTATGTATGTATATTATAAACAAAATAAAAAAACAAACATTTTGCATTTAAGATATAGAGACAAACAAACAACAACAACAAAATATTCATTATAGATTTCAATCGTATGCCTCCTCTGTGTGCCTTGGCTGTGTTGTGTTGTATACTGTTCATACTTATATAAATGTACTGTGTTTATTTCTGTTAAACCGATGAATCTTGTTTTCTTCTGTATTATGTATCGCAAACACATTTTTATTTTCCATTTTTTTTTCCTTCTTATACTTAAGCCTATTTCGCGATCAAAGAGATCCGATATCGATAAAGGTGATAGTCGAATATTGGACAATTAACAATGGTTATATTATTATTTTTATGTACTCGCGTATATATAAGGTATATATCAACTGTTTTATATATGTACCATATATACATAATAAGAATATTGAGATTGCGGGTTTGAAAGGAAATTGGAAAAACCAAAATAAGAATTATACTTTTTTTAGTTTTCGTTGAAGCTTACTCGATTTAATGCTAAGTATATAAATTTTTGTGTTTGTAACGCGACATGATATATATACAACAATATATGTGCACATACTCCCTTCGGAATACGTTTTTTTTTTTTTTGTTGTATTTATTTCTATTCTTAATCACCCTATTGTCTATGGATACATTATACATATGATAATAACACAAAAGTTCTTGTTTTTGTTATGCAAAAATAAAACTATAATCGAATACAATAATCGTTATTTTATTAAAGCCAGCGCACAAAAAATGTAACCGACTAAATACAATTTTATCTTAATTCAGTGATTTACGTTTGAACCGAGCCGATGTTACATTTATTTCTTTTTAGAAGACAATGGGAAAATCAAAATTTTAAAATTGTTTATAATCGCGATGTATATGCGCGGAATGCAAGTGTGTGACTATACTATTTAATACTAGATAAGAAAATGTAAATCAAAAATTCATTGTATTAAGCTGACTAATTTCCGTGTCTATATGACTAAGTTGGTTCCCATCATTATTATATATACATTATGATTATCGCCTCAACAAGCGTAATCACACCAAAACCATCTACATACATATGTAAACATATATAACAAAATACCCATAAACGCACTGAATCAAAACAAAATATAATTAAATATGCGTACTTACATTATACAATACAATCAACCCTTAAACTTAATAAACCATGAAATTTCGAGAAAGTAAACGCCATACGAATAATATTCAAACGTCTTAAAGAAATTCCCATAAGACGTTCAAAATCGAAATAAATAAAAAAGAATTCCCATAAATTTTTAAATTTGTATAATTTGTGTGCCTCTATTTATTTTTATCAAGAGAATCATATTCAATTTTAATAAATACATAAAAAGGAACAAAAAAAATTGTGGGGCCCAGTTCATCAGTATATAAATAAGTGTACATAAGCATGTACATATATATTATATTATAGAAAACCAACAACAACAAACTTCAAAACTATATAAATCAAATATAAATGGTCACAAATTGAATATATATTGTTTGTGAAACAAAAAGACAACAAAAATTAATGTCTTTAATGGTTCGTTGATTTTTTACAAAAAGAAATTTTTTGACTTCTTGAATATTATTATTAGATGGGAGGATGGATTTATTTTGTACGTGTATAAGGATAGATTTTTGTGTGTGTTACTTTCTGAAAAATTATACCAAATTCTTTTGTTGAGTTTTTCAATCGTACATTAATACTTAATTGTCTTAATTTACAATTTTATAATTTTTCGTTTGTTTTCATTGTCATTGGAATATAGACAATAGATGCCAGACATAAAGTACCTGCATTTAACCTGTGCGGAGATTTATGTTTATTGTTTTATGTTTTTATATGTGGTTTGTTTATATAATAACTACTGGACATGAAATTTCCATTAGGGTTAACTTGTGGTTAAAACGGTAGAAGACTTTTAAAGCAAAGAATTGGAACTTAAATATTATTTCTATTATTATTAAACATTTTCTTAATTTTCGATTAGTGCGAATATATTTAAGTTGTAAGGATTTGGCTAATTGTTCATTATAAAATATCGGTGACCATATAAAAAAAGTTAGGTGTATCAGACTCCTCGAACGACACTTTTTTTTACAAAGCGTCCATTATATGTCACCGAACTAACCCATTTACATTTTACAAAAAAATTTCGTTATTTTGAACAGAGGTAGCCCTAAAAGATTTAAGTTATTCTTAAATTTGGAGACCCCTTCTGCTAAATCACAATTGATGATTAGGTAGGCTTAGGATTCTTAGTTAAAAAAATATTTGTTTTTGGGAAATCTAAATCAAAAATTGGTTGAATAGTCTTTTTAGAACAAATAAAAGCCACATATTTTTACATATTTACACTTATTTTACGTTTCACCACATATTTTATGGTTTATTCCAAATATTTTTATTTTTTCTTCAAGAATAACGCAATGCGATTTCCATACCTTAAAATTCGATAAATCAAAAATATTTTATAAGCCAAATTTTAAATTTAGGTCAGAAATATTTTTTTTAGAAGTTAAAAAAGTTTTACTTTGGCCTAAACTCCGCTAAGTTAGATCAATAGAATCAATTAAGAACAAAATAAACTTCAAATTAAAAAAATCTCAATAGTTTATTGCACATTATTTGACGATCCGCAGTTCTTCTAGAAAAGCAAATTTTGTGATTATTGTTTTTATTCGTTAACGTATGTGCCTTTGTCAAAAATGTAATAATCCACGTTGTGACGTTTATCGGATTGGGGCAAAATATGGAAATACATGTAAAAGAATTCATCGGAATTTAAATGAATCAACCGTAGCAAATGTAGTTCGACCCCATTTATGCACTTGAGCAATAGTTTTAATGCTATTCATTCATTTAACTTAAATTGGATTTAAAAGTTTAAAATTTGAATTAGAATTACAAACTAAATATTGACAATCCAAGGCTTGACTAAATATTAAAAATCTCCGGTTTTAAATCCATAAATTTTCAGTTAGAAATTAAACAGATACAATTTCAATTGAGTTATAATTCGAACTAAGACGCCAACAACATTTTGAGTGAAATTTAAAATAAAGTAACAAAATGTTTCTGGATTAAACCTACATTTTTCATGGAATTATATGGCACAAATTGTTGTACAGTGTTAGCTTGATTAAAAATTGATTAGGAAATTTAGATTAGAAATTAATTAGCACATTCTGCTTGGTTTTGAGCCAAAATTTGCGTGTACATTGGTTGTTCCAAACTAAATTTAAACATAATTTTAATTGAAATTAGGTAAGAATTGAGTTGCAATACGAGATTTGATCTAAAACAAATAACAAAATTTTCTTTGAATTTAATTTAGAAATTTGAATCTTAAATTTTGAGTGAAATTTGAATTTGGAATTTAAATTAAAAAATTGAGGTGTGGCCAACACACGACTTTCTTTTACGAACAGAGAATTTTCAGAAATTTTATTTTTTTCTTAATTTTTTTTTTAATTTTTTATTTTTTATTTTAATTCGTTTTTAATTTTTGGAAACATTTTGTATAAAGTAGTTTTTTGTAAACCTTATACTTTTTAAGATATTTGCAAAACAAATTTTCTGGACCAAGGGAGTGGCCACTTCCGGTTAGCCGATTTGGAGTAAAAAAGACTGGGACCTCCCAATTTATCAAAAAAAGCTTAAATCTGAAGTTTCAGTTCGATTGATTAAACCATATGGGCTGTAGAGAGGACACAGACAGACTGACAGACAGACAGACAGATACCATTTCGAACCCAATTTTCGGACTCAGGTGACTTCAAAACAAATAAATCTATAAAAATCTCAAGGTTCAAAATTTTCATGATTACTATACTTTATTTTACTAGAGTAAAAGAAAGTAAAAAACCCTAATCCATACGAATCGTTCGTTTAGTAAAAGTTCTGCAAAATTATTTTTTGGAAATCGCACTCAACTCCCAAGGGCCAATATCGGCCATTGCCAACAATGATGACAAAGGTTTCGCTAGCACATGGAATAGGCCCCTTAATTACCTAGTTAGAAAACCCTAATTTATAAGAATCGTTCGTTTAGTAAAAGTTCTGCAAAATTATATTTGGAAATTGCACTCAACAATGATGATAAAGATTTCGCCAGCACATGAAATAGGGCCCTTAATTACCTAGTTAAAAAACCCTAATCCATACGATTCATTCGTTTAGTAAAAGTTCTGCAAAATTATTTTTTGGAAATCGCACTCAACCCCCAAGGGCCAATATCAGCCATTGCCAATAATGATGACAAAAGTTTCGCTAGCACATGAAATAGGTCCCTTAATTACCTAGTTAGAAAACCCCAATCCATACGAATCGGTCGTTTAATAAAAGTTCTACGAAATTATTTTTTGGAAATCGCACTCAACAATGATGATAAAGATTTCGGTAGCACATGGAATAGATCTCTTCATTACCTAGTTAGAAAACCCTAATCCATACGAATCGTGCGTTTAGTAAAAGTTCTGCAAAATTATTTTTTGGAAATCGCACTCAACTCCCAAGGGCCAATATTGGCCATTGCCAACAATGATGACAAAGGTTTGGCTAGCACATAGAATAGGTCCCTCAAATACCTAGTTAAAAAACCCTAATCCATACGAATCGTTCGTTTAATAAAAGTTCTACGAAATTATTTTTTGGAAATCGCACTCAACAATGATGATAAAGATTTCGCTAGCACATGGAATAGGTCCCTTCATTACCTAGTTAAAAAACCCTAATCTATACGAATCGTTCGTTTAGTAAAAGTTCTGCAAAATTATTTTTTGGAAATCACACTCAACTCCCAAGGGCCAATATCGGCCATTGCCAACAATGATGACAAAGGTTTCGCTAGCACATGGAATAGGCCCCTTAATTACCTAGTTAGAAAACCCTAATTCATACGAATCGTTCCTTTAGTAAAAGTTCTGCAAAATTATTTTTTGGAAATCGCACTCAACTCCCAAGGGACAATATCGGCAATTGCCAACAATGATGACAAAGGTTTGGCTAGCACATAGAATAGGTCCCTCAAATACCTAGTTAGAAAACCCTAATCCATACGAATCGTTCGTTTAATAAAAGTTCTGCAAAATTATTTTTTGGAAATCGCACTCAACCCCCAAGGGCCAATATCGGCCATTGCCAACAATGATGACAAAGGTTTCGCTAGCACATGGAATATGCTCCTTCATTACCTAGTTAGAAAACCCTAATCCATACGAATCGTTCGTTTAGTAAAAGTTCTGCATAATAATTTTTTGGAAATCGCACTCAACTCCCAATGGCCAATATCGGCCATTGCCAACAATGATGACACAGGTTTGGCTAGCACATAGAATAGGTCCCTCAAATACCTAGTTAAAAAACCCTAATCCATACGAATCGTTCGTTTAATAAAAGTTCTACGAAATTATTTTTTTGGAAATCGCACTCAACAATGATGATTAAGATTTCACTAGCACATGGAATAGGTCCCTTCATTACCTAGTTAGAAAACCCTAATCCATACGAATCGTTCGTTTAGTAAAAGTTCTGCAAAATTATTTTTTGGAAATCGCACTCAACTCCCAAGGGCCAATATCGGCCATTGCCAACAATGATGACAAAGGTTTGGCTAGCATATAGAATAGGTCCCTCAAATACCTAGTTAAAAAAACCCTAATCCATACGAATCGAATCGTTCGTTTAATAAAAGTTCTACGAAATTATTTTTTTGTAAATCGCACTTAACAATGATGATTAAGATTTCGCTAGCACATGGAATAGGTCCCTTCATTACCTAGTTAGAAAACCCTAATTCATACGAATCGTTCGTTTAGTAAAAGTTCTGCAAAATTATTTTTTGGAAATCGCACTCAACTCCCAAGGGCCAATATCGTCCATTGCCAACAATGATGACAAAGGTTTGGCTAGCACATAGAATAGGTCCCTCAAATACCTAGTTAAAAAACCCTAATCCATACGAATCGTTCGTTTAATAAAAGTTCTACGAAATTATTTTTTGGAAATCGCACTCAACAATGATGATAAAGATTTCGCTAGCACATGGAATAGGTCCCTTCATTACCTAGTTAAAAAACCCTAATCTATACGAATCGTTCGTTTAGTAAAAGTTCTGCAAAATTATTTTTTGGAAATCACACTCAACTCCCAAGGGCCAATATCGGCCATTGCCAACAATGATGACAAAGGTTTCGCTAGCACATGGAATAGGCCCCTTAATTACCTAGTTAGAAAACCCTAATTCATACGAATCGTTCCTTTAGTAAAAGTTCTGCAAAATTATTTTTTGGAAATCGCACTCAACTCCCAAGGGACAATATCGGCAATTGCCAACAATGATGACAAAGGTTTGGCTAGCACATAGAATAGGTCCCTCAAATACCTAGTTAGAAAACCCTAATCCATACGAATCGTTCGTTTAGTAAAAGTTCTGCATAATTATTTTTTGGAAATCGCACTCAACTCCCAATGGCCAATATCGGCCATTGCCAACAATGATGCACAGGTTTGGCTAGCACATAGAATAGGTCCCTCAAATACCTAGTTAAAAAACCCTAATCCATACGAATCGTTCGTTTAATAAAAGTTCTACGAAATTATTTTTTTGGAAATCGCACTCAACAATGATGATTAAGATTTCGCTAGCACATGGAATAGGTCCCTTCATTACCTAGTTAGAAAACCCTAATCCATACGAATCGTTCGTTTAGTAAAAGTTCTGCAAAATTATTTTTTGGAAATCGCACTCAACTCCCAAGGGCCAATATCGGCCATTGCCAACAATGATGACAAAGGTTTGGCTAGCATATAGAATAGGTCCCTCAAATACCTAGTTAAAAAACCCTAATCCATACGAATCGAATCGTTCGTTTAATAAAAGTTCTACGAAATTATTTTTTTGTAAATCGCACTTAACAATGATGATTAAGATTTCGCTAGCACATGGAATAGGTCCCTTCATTACCTAGTTAGAAAACCCTAATTCATACGAATCGTTCGTTTAGTAAAAGTTCTGCAAAATTATTTTTTGGAAATCGCACTCAACTCCCAAGGGCCAATATCGGCCATTGCCAACAATGATGACAAAGGTTTGGCTAGCACATAGAATAGGTCCCTCAAATACCTAGTTAAAAAATGGAGGTGTGGCCAACACACGACTTTGTTTTACGAACAGAGAATTTTGAGAAATTTTTTTTTTTTTTAATTTTTAAATTTTTAAATTTTTTTTTTTAATTTTTAATTTTTTATTTTTATTTGTTTTTAATTTTTGGAAACATTTTGAATTAAGTAGTTTTTTGTAAACCTGATACTTTTTAAGATATTTGCAAAATAAATTTTATGGAATAAGGGAGTGGCCACTTCCGGTTAGCCGATTTGGAGTAAAATTCACTGGGACCTCCCCATTTATCATTAAAGCTTAAATCTGAAGTTTCAGTTCGATTGGTTAAACCATCTGGGCTGTAGAGAGGACACAGACAGACTGACAGACTTGCAGACGGACAGACTGACAGACTGACAGACTGACAGACGACAGACTGACAGACTGACAGACTGACAGACAGACAGACAGACACCATTTCGAAACCCACTTTTTCGGACTCAGGGGACCTCAAAACAAATAAATCTTTAAAAATCTCAAGGTCCAAAATTTTCATGATTACTATACTTTATTTTACTAGAGTAAAAGAAAGTAAAAATGAATTATATATAGGAATTAAGTTACAACTAGAATTTTGATTTTTAAGTTTACATTGCACAATAAATGTACTGAGGGGGTTTCCAATTAGAAAACCAAAAAATGAGAGAAAATTAAGTGGAGCAAATAATAGATACTTATGTCAAGTGTAAACCTTCGAATAAAACCTTGGATCCATCCAGAATAAAATTAGATTGCAATTCCATCTGGATTTGAATAAACTTTGAGTGACATTTTAATCCGAAATTAAGTTAAACTTCCAAACTGTACTTGAATCTTGAAATTTAAAGTTTTAACAAATATTTAGGTGTTCTACTAATTGATTATTGTAATTTTCCTTTTAATATGTGATTCACCACTCAGACTAGTAACTTAGTTTAAAATCAAAATGGATTAAAATAGTAAAATAGTATTATACTATTTTGCTATTATACTACATACGGTGGTGTGAAGCTAGTACATATAAGATAACAAAAATTTAAAGAAAGAAAATTAGCTTGAATTTTAAACTCGAGATAATGAGTTTGAGTGAGATTTTAAGTAGAAATTGCCTTCTTTATATTAAATTTGAGAAACACATTTTGAAAACAATTTTAGCAAAAATATTTAATCCACTTTATGTAACTGAGTTTAGTTAAACTCGAAAATCAGTAATCGAGCAAAAATCTGAATGCTTTTTGTTTTATAATAGAAGCATTTCAATTTTTTACCATAATAAAATAAAATATAAAATAGTAACTTACATTATCAATAGAGTTTAAATTACAATTTGATTTGAGCAAATACATGAGCTTAAATCAGCTTAAAACTTGAGTTTGGAATCCCGACTGCCTTTAAAAACAGTTTGAGTGAATTTTAAAAATTTAGTTAAAATTATTCGAGCAAAATTTTTATTTAGAAGGGGGGAAAACAAGGTTTGAACAAAGTTTGGACTAAAAATTCAATTTCAATCCAATCGAGAGTTTGAGCAAAAAATTTAGATGAAATTAAAAAATATTTAAAAATTGAGTTTGAATTCTAAATTTAATTAACACAAAATTCTGGTTGCAATTAAGCTAGAATTTTTATGATATTTTGTTCACAAATTAAGTAAAAATTCCAACTTAGATTCGTCTATATGTGCTTGATTAGAAATTTAGAACTTTAGCTGTGGTGGCAAGTGTATTTAAGAAAAATTCAAGTGTTATTAGAAATGCTGAGTTAGTAATTGAGAAAGATGTTGAGTAGAAATTGAATTTGAATAGTAATTGGACTGGCAAGAGAGAAATTAAAGATTAAGTTACAATTATAAAATAGAGTTGAGCAAAATTGTATGTTTAGTGAGGGCAAATTCTGAGAAAAAGTGGTTTTTGAATTCCAAAGACACAATTAGATAGAAATTTTGTGATATTTTGAAAACAAATAGGCTAGAGGAATTGAGTTATAATTTTGAGTGAAATTAAAAATACAAAATGTACAGTTCAATTTCAGTTTTCATTTTAAAATGGTACGAAAAGTGTAAGTTTGATATTCCAAACTAAATTTTATTTGAAATTAGTAAAAATTGCAATAGGACACATGATTTCAATAAAGCAACAAAATTATTTAGTATTAGCACGATGTATAAAAGAATATGAATTCTAAGCAGTAATTAAATATAATCTTGATGGCAACTTAAATTAAAAATTTAGTTTGAATTATAGTTTAAGTTGAGCAAAAATATTAGCGTTATGTGTATGGATGTGGAACAATGTTTGGCTATTTTTCCAGCACTTTGTAACCCAGTAAAGTTGGTTTATCCAACTTAATAGGCAAAAACTTATGATAAGGTCTAGTTTTGGTTTTCTTTTCAAAATTTGACCACGTAATAATCATTTTAATCACATATTTTCCAATTTTAGTTACATATTTTAGGAACATATTTTTGATTTTTTAGAACCTAAAAATCCTAAGGCTAGTCATGACCTTATCAATCCTCTACCTTCCAACTCAAATCTGAACTCAATACCAAAATAAATCCCCAACTAAACGGCTGAATGAATTCCAACCCACCTTAAATCCACCCCAACTCGACTCCAAATTCAGCCCTCAATTCAACACCCTGTCTCAACTCAACTTAGAACTCAATGCTCAACTTAATCGTTAAATCATCCCGGTTAGAAAACTATGTACGTCCATGTACTCAACTTAACTTTAATTTAACTTCTGATCCGACCCTCTAACCCTTAAATTAACCCTAAGCTTAAAGTCTAATTTAGTTCTCAAATCAACATGGTTCGAGAAACAGTATTCTTACAAGAACTCAACTAAAAACAAATCAAGTTAACTTCCAACTCAACCTTCAACCTAACCCCAAATATTTTCCAGCTGAACCGCTGACTAAATCTAAACTCAACCGCAACTTAATTCCAACTAAACCCCAACTCAACCTCAACTCGATCTTTAACGCATTAGCCCAAACTCATTGCCCGACTTAACTTCCAAATCAACATAACTGTAATTCAACTCTCGAATCAACACCAATAAATCACCAGCCGAACTGTTCACTAAACAACAACACAGTGATATGAGGAAGTCACAATTATCCGCCTTGACCTGTTTATTGATTTTGTTTATATTAAAATGAACCTCAAGGCCAATTAGATCGGAGCTGATGTTACAAAATATTACTCGGTTGGCTTAGTTCGTTGTGTTATAATTATAACAGAATCAACGAATAACTGGTAAATGGTTCATTAACCTTACAGACACATATCAAATGAATTTACCGCTCGGATGGCTTCTACTAATAGTTGTACCTCAAACGTTTCCTGTTGGTTTTTGGTTGGCATAATTCGTTGTTTAGAATATTGACTAAACGAAAGTACCGGAAAGGTTTGCGAATTTAATTCTAGAATTTAATTTTAAAATGAGAATGGAAATGTTTATTTTCCAGAATATTTTAAAAATACATGTTTCTTTTCCAGATTACAAAATTGAGTTTCATAGCGTTTTCTGGGATTCCTTTCATAATGATGTAAATTCTAGCATTTAGGAGTTTGTTCATTTTATAAGTGGCTATACTATTATATTTTAGTGCTGAGTAATTTGATTTCCTTAATCAAATTACTCAGCACTAAAATATAATAGTAGAACTACACATATCACGTTCCTTTTTAAATTTGTTCCAGAATACAGAGAGTTGTCAAAAATAAAAAAAAATAAAAATTTGACTAACCTTTTTAGAAGAGCAGCTGGTTTAACAACATTCCACATTCAGGTACTGTTAATCAACCAGTTAATTGGCCATTTAAGTAAAATAAAAGAAAAGAAATATTCTTTCCAATTCTAAATTACCAAATTCACAACAGTTTTATATACTATTTTGTAGCTACGTGCCTTGTGAAACTTCTTTCCCCGTTATTTTATTTTTATTTTTTCTAAAGGGGTGGTACCGCCCTTCTTTTTTGTAGATACTATCTGGTGCGTGTTTATGATAAAAAACAGAGAAGAATTTGTTGACCATCTGGTGTGAGTGGGTGTGTATGTGCAACAGGGTATTAATTATGGATTTAAAATGAGGTCGTAAATTTTGTTGCGGCCAATTTTTCTAGATCTTCTAATCTGTATATTTCCAGGTCTTCTAATCTCTTCATTAGTAATCCTTTTCGTATTCTGTGTAAAACCTGTGAGTTTGTGTTGATGTCAGTGTAATTTTTGGTTTTTCGATTTTTTTTGTATGTTCTGTAAATCTAACTTGAAAACATCTGCCAGTTTGTCCGATGTAGAATTTGGGGTAATCATTACATGTGAGGAGTGTCTGATCAAAAGTGGCTATTTACATCTTACTTTTTGCTACTGACTTTTGATCACTTTTTTTTTAATAAATAGCTTGTTTTGGCCAAAATCAAGAATTTTAGGTATATTTTTCATAGAGAAATTGGGAATTTTTGGTCCATGCTGGAAATAGCCACTTTTGATCAGACACTCCTCATGTATTCTTATAGATTTCGGTGTCTATTGGTGTATTTATGTTACGTTGTTTGAGTCGATTCCCTAATTTGTTGTTTGTTTTAAATGCCATCGTGTATTCGTGTTTTTTAGAAACCTTCGTTATATTCTTGTTGATTTTATTATTGTACTCTCCCTTTAAACATTCCGAGTCAAAAACGATACGAAAATGATGAAACACCTTCATACAAAACATCGTTTTCGAATCAATTTTGCGATGTAAAAGCGATGTATTTTTGAGTCTACCGTCCTATGATAATTAGACTTTTTGCGATATATCTTCCATGTGTTAGTGCGTATCGAAAATACTACATATTTTGTGATATATTTACGCACCGTGTTTCTCGAGCGGAAATCGTTACAGACTTTTCAGTATAATTACGTTACATATTTTCTGTTTCGATTACGGCGGTTTTAGCCCGATATATATTTGCAATTTCATTAAAACAAATGGGATTTGTTAATAAGTGTATTTTATTTTAATAGATTATTTTGAAAATAATTTCATAAATAAGTTATTTCAATCATATTCCTTGATCATTACATTTTTTTTAATTCATTTATTTTTGAAATGAATTTAAAAAAATGTAATGATCAAGCAATATGATTGAAATAACTTATTTATGAAATTATAATATATAATATATATATAATATATAATATATTTATAATACAATAATAATTGAATAATCAATAATATTTAATAATAATAATAATTATTATTATTATTATTGTAGTACCAAAAATTTATCCATATTTTGATCCATCACCTTATCGAAGAGATTTATCTGTAAAGAACAGGATCAAGATAGTTAATATACCGATTGATATCAAACGTATGCAATTCTTACCAATATTTCATGAACCATTTAGCAATGTCTCTCGACAGATTGCTTGGGTCCAACTTAACAGTACTGGCATCTGATTCGGGATATATATCATATGATTTAGAAGAATAATCGTGCTCACTCAGCTCTTCAGATATAGCATGAGATTCAGGGTGAACATAATCATGAGGCGTTTGTGAATTTATGTGATCATTATAATACCGCGCTTTGTACTTCATAATATACTCGTTTACTCATGTTATAAAATGTTGTTGATACACTTACTTGCAGATGATTTTATTTGCAAAATAATTAGGTATAACACTGATCTAAATTAATATTAAATAAATATGTACACTATATTAAATCACTAAGAGAAAATAATATGTTTAAAATTATATTTCATAAATACCTATTTAAATTTATTTATTACAAGCACAAGAAACTTATTAAATTTTGATTGCAAAAATTGTGTTTGGCATCATTAAATGTTTAACACAAAATGACATGTATGGTTACGCAGGGTAATCACCTGGTTTTCCATTGTATGTTTCTCTATAAAAAAATGTGTTATAGTATTTGTGACAAGAAAAAAACTTGCATCGCTTAAATATCGAAAATGAATCGATTTTTGCGAATCGTACTTTTTGTTTAGAGGGCTATAGTGATGTATTTCTCTGTTTGTTCATTTTGCTTGTTTAACGTGGTCATCATATTCTCTTGTTTCTTCCAAATGTGCCTGTCAATTAAGTCCGTGTTATAACCATTTTTTATTGCTATGTGTTTAATGATTTTTAGTTCTTCCGTATAGTCCTTATTGTTCATCGGGATCGTGTTTAGTCGATTTAGTTAAAAAACGAAATTTGGTGAATCAAATGTCAGAGCTATGGGAAAACAGCAAGCCAAGCTACAAAACAAAAACTGGGAAATTCCGAAAAATGTTTAGATCCCGCCATAAAAATGTTAGAATTTAATAAAATGTTTTGAAGAGAGAAAGAGAGAGAGAGAGAGAGTACAAAAAATTCTGTAAACTTGCAATTCTGCATATTCTCTAGTTCACTGGAAAGCGTAGGCAACAAATTTAAGAGATTAAAAACATAATTACGATCTAGGTAGGTTCATCTAGAATGTGCAATATTGTATTCAAAATCAAAACTGAACTGAAAAGTTTATAAAGGTTGAGAAATTAAAATTTTTAAAATTAAAAGAGAATATGGAGGGCATATTTCAAAATTGCAATTTTGGAATCTAAATTATTTGAATCTTGAAATTTAAGATTTTTTTTTTAATTTTTAGAATATAAATTTTAGAAAATTTAGTTAGTTTGGCTATAGTTTTAACTCTAAAGTTTTTATTCAATTAGAAATTGATTTTAAAGTAACAAAAAAAAAAAATGTAATTCTTAATTCGTCCAATTATATTTAGATACAGCAAACAGATTTTTACAGTTTTGTCGCTATCTCACGAAATTACTATATTGTTACAGTTTTGTCGAAATATTTTCAAAATTGAATTCAATGGATAGTAATAAAATTTCGAGTGTTGCGGTGATATTAAAACTTACTATAATTAGTTGATATTAGCATAAAAGGCAACTAATTATGGGATTATTTTCAAAGATTAACACTCTAATTTTAATATCGAGAAATTATTCAATTTGTGAACCTCGCTTAAAACTTTAAACTAGTCGAGCGCCTTATGCCTTAAATTTAAATGCTTTTGCGATCAAAATTGGGCTAAGCAAATTTTTTTGGTAACATGAGACAAATTAAAGTAAAAGTTTAAACCCCGTATTTTTCTTCTGAAAAATTGTAAAATACTATTTCACTATACTTTTCGCATGTTTTTCAGTTCAACAAAATTTTAACTGACTTATATATTTTATATATTTTATATTTTATTTAAATTCAAAAAATACAATTGGAGAGTAATAACTCTCATTATTAAAAAATTGTATACATTTCCAAACAAAAATATCATAATTAAAAAAAAATAATAATAAGTAAAGTTAACTATTATAAAATTAACGAAAAATAAAACTAATTATAAAAAAAAAAAATCAAATAAAATTAATAATAATAATAAATTTCAATTTACTGAATTACTGAAGGAAATGCCGTTTGAAATTAGATACCGTTGAATTTCTTATAGCAGGATCAATTACATTAAAAATGTGAATGCCGCTAACAAACAAACTGTCATGATAAAGTTTACACGAATTTTTCGGTATAATAAGCGCTCTCTTACGCAATGATTGGCCAAACTGGAACTGGTTAAACAAATATAATGGCTCAGTGTTTTTTAAAATTCTATAAATAAAATAACAAATTCTATAATTATAGTAATCAGTGATTTCAATATTCAATAAACTTGTCTTAAGATGAGATATATGATCATACTTACTTAAACCAAAAACATATCTAATACAAGCATTAAATAAAAGATCAACCATATATTTACAAGATTGAGATAATTCAAAGAAAGCCTCACACCCATATAGAAAATGCGGAAGAAAGTATGCAAAAAACATAGTTTTCCTAAAAATTATGCTAGTAAAAGAGGAGGTTCTCCATAAAATTCTAAGCATTCCGAATATTTTAACCCCAATAGTTGAAATATGGTCAACCCATGATAGAGTTTGATTCATAACCAAGCCTAGATTCTTAACCGTTTTGGATAACGGAATAATTACATTATTTAAATAAATTGGCGGAAAACTGCTAGTGTCAATCACAGTATTATAAATAACAATCGCTTGCGATTTAGACGAGTTTAAAGACAAACAATTATCAGATGCCCACGAAGAAATGGCTGATAAATCCTTATTTATATTATCTATTGCAACATCCACACTATTAATTGTCCCTTTTAAATAGATCTGTAAGTCATCAGCATAAAGGTGGTACGATGCATAATTAATGACTGACGAAAGACTATTAATATATAATAAAAAAAGAAGAGGTCCCAACACGGAACCCTGTGGAACACCTGAACTCAATGGTAAAACCTTTGAAAACTGTCCAGCAACAAAAACTGTCTGTTTGCGATCAGATAAATAGGACATTATTAAACTGATCGCGCTCGATGAAAACTTGAATTCATTACCTAATTTATAAAACAATTTCATATAATTCACAGAGTCAAACGCTTTGCTAAAATCCAATAATACAAGAACAGTGAAAAATTTGGAATCACAGTTCCTACGAATGTCATTACAAATACAAGTCAAAGCACTAGAAGTGCTATGGTTAGGCCTAAAACCGGATTGAAAAGGACACAACATTTGTTTATCATTTAAATATCTCATAATTTGATTTTTCAAAATTACCTCAAAACACTTAGAAATACAAGGTAATATACTTATAGGTCTAAAATCACTTAACGATTTTGGATCTGAAACCTTCGCAACCGGCAACACTTTAGAGATTTTCCAATTTATCGGGAAAACAGATGTTGTTAAAATACAATTAAAAATATCGACAATGAACGGACAAATGTAAGGTAAAATTATCTTAATAAACTTTAATTGAACACCATCAAGGCCAACAGAATTAGACCTAATACTCATAAATGCTTTCAAGACTTCTTCAATGTCAACATTATAAAAGGAAAAACTGTCATGCGCATCATTAAACCAATTGAAACTATAGAGAGGAGGACTAGTTGTAGAGTTGCACGTCAGTGTTACATAGTCATTAAATTCATCAGGGTTAGGTACAAAACTATTAATTTTAGCTTTGGTGATACCAAGATCTTTGCAACATCCCCAAAAACCTGAGGGAGAATTTTTACACCTCATAAATTTATCACTATAGAATTTAAATTTCGCTTTTCTAATTAAACTAGTTGTTATGTTACGGATCTTAATATAAATTGCACGCAATTCACTGGTACCTTTAAGTTTCAGATTTCGTAAAGCAATATTCCGCTCCAAAATGGCCGATTCGATTTCATTATTAAACCACAGAGCCTTACTTTTCCTGGAAATTTTTACTTTTTCCTGGACTTGAACATAACAAAATTTAATTTGAGTTGGGAATTAAAATGTTTACAGCCCAATAAATGTCATTTTCGTATTGAACCTATTTAAAAAAAAAGTGCCTAATTCATTCACCTTTTTGAAAAAAGATTGCTAGAGCAGTTGTAGCAATAAAAACGACATAATTTTTGGGGCATGAAGTTTCACAATTACATGATTCAATTAAATCGCTTTAAATGGGAGCTGCAGAAACTTTATTATAGATTTTATTTTATAGCTTCAACGAAATTTTAAAATTCAGATGCGAGGAAAAGTTAAATCAATATTTTTCAATTTTCAAAATTATTAAAAACAAGTTGGATTAAAAATTCTTTTTAAATTCTATAGATTAACGAATTCAAAAATATTGAAAATTCAATTATTACGTAGTCTTATTCATCGAGTTAATAGCAATGTGCTACATTTTATATTTTAACAGTTAAAATTTTTAAAATTCCAAAGTATTAATTTTGTGCCAAACAAAATAAAAATTAAAATTTAAAATTTTGAAATTTACAAAATTTCTTTAATTTGTTTAAATTTTGTTAGAATTACTCGGAAATGGAATAAAATAAATTTTGTTCGAAATTTATTTATTTATTGGAATTTTAAAAAAAATCTCCCATTTTCACTCTTAAGTTGGCTCTTTTATTTGGGGTTTCAAAAATGTTCAAAATTATAATTTTTTGAATAATATAATGGAATAACGAAAAAAAGGATGTGAAGTTATTTTAGAAATCCTTACCAGAAAAATATAAAGGGCTGAAACCTCATTAATTCAACTCCCAAATCAATCATGAAATGAACTTCTTAAGTCAATCTTCAGCTTAACCTCCAACTCGATTTACAACTCAACCTCTATCTCAATCACAACACAATCCTAAACACAATCACCAAATTAACGACCAACCAAACCATCAATTAAATCACCAAATCAACCCTTAATCAACTTGGAAATCAACCGTTAACCTAAATCCAAATCAACCCTTAAATAATTCCCCAACCGAATAACTCACACCCCAATGCAAGCTAACTAAATCTTAATTCTACGTCAACTCAACTTAGCTCGACCTAAATCTCAACCATTAGCCCAACTCTACACTTATTTTCCAACCCAATCCCAAAATTAACTCGGTTCGAAAGCTACATGAGTGTATGAACCCAATTCAATCTAACCTCCCACTAAACCATAAACCCTAACCGAAATTCTCTTTCAAATTCAATCCTATTACCATCGCACATGCAAAATTCCATTAAAATCCGTTAAAAAATGGACAAGTTCTATCGTAACTGATCATATTCCAGAATTTCATCTCAAAATCATTTTAGAATCCAAATACTAGTTTGCATATCAAACTTCATCATAATCGGTAAAGAAATAGTGAAGTTCCATCATACTTCGCCATATTCTAGAACTTGATTTAAAAATCATTTTAGAATCCCATTTCCAACGCACATGTTAAATTTCATCATAATCGGTTGAGAAATAGACAAGTTCCATCATACTTATCCATATATCAGAACTTAATCCAAAAATCATTCTAAAATCCTGTTTCCAATGCGCAAGCTTAATTTCATCATAATTGGTTGAGAAATACGTAAGTTCCATCATACTTGGTCATATTCCAGAACTTCATCCAAAAACAATTTTAGAATACAATTTCCAACGCACGTGTCAAATTTCATAATAACTGGTTGAGAAATAGGCAAGCTCCATCATACGTGGCCATAATCCAGGACTTCTTCCAAAAATCATTTTAAAATCCCATTTCCAATACACAAGCCGAATTTCATCATAATTTTGTTGAGAAATAGGCAAGCCCCATCATACTTGGTCATCAGAACTTCTTCTAAAAATCATTTTTAAATCCCAGTTCGAATGCGTAAGCCGAAATTTATCAGAATTGGATGAGGAATAGCCAAGTTCCATCAGACTTATCCATATTTCATCCAAAAACCATTTTAAAATCCAATTTGCAACGCGCATGTCAAATTTCATCATAATCGGTTGAGAAATAGGCAAGTTCCATTTTAGTTGACCAAATTCCAAAAAATCTTCCAAAAATCATTTTGAAATCCCACTTCCAATGCACAAGCCGAAATTCATCATAATTAGATGAGAAATAGGCAAGTTCCATCATACTTGGCCATATTCCAGAACTTCATTCAAATATCATTTTAGAATCCCATTTCCAACGCACATATCAAATTTCATCATAATCGGTTGATAAATAGACAAGTTCCATCATACATTTCAATATTCCCAGAACTTCAGCCAAAAATCATTTTAGAATGCCACTTCCAATGCACAAGCCGAATTTCATCATAGGTAATTGTTTAAAAAATAGGCAATTCTATAGAATGGAAGAGTAAAATCCCATTTCCAATGCATACGTCAAATTTCACCATATTCGTTTGAGAAATAGGCAAGTTCCATCATACTTGGCAATATTCCAGAATTTCATCCAAAAATCATTTTAGAATCCAATTTCCAACGCGCATGTCAAATTTCATCATAATCGGTTGAGAAATAGGCAAGTTGCATCACATACTTGGACATATGTATTCCAGAATTTCATCCAAAACTCATTTTAGAATCCCACATCCATCGCGGAAGTCAAATTTCACTAAAATCAGTTAAGAAATAGATAAGTTCCATCCTAATTGGCCATTCTTTTAATTTGCTAAAGGTTTAATTTGAAATGTAAAAGCTACAATTTGCGGTTTGAGATATTAACATTGACCTTTCTTAAGTCTTAAACAATTTTTGTGTAAGGTTTGGTTCAAATAAATTAAATATAATACACATATGCTATACATGCATACAAACACTCACTTTATTTTATAGATTGCTCAACTGCTTACTAAACACTGGTCCAACACCCCAATTCAACCCGCAAACGCTCCCCAACTCAACCCTCGACCCAACCTCAAACCCTCTTTCAACTCAATCCTCAAACCAGCATATATAAGAAATTGGTCAACTGCTCACTATATTTTAACCCAACCCCAACTCAACGCCAACTAAATTTGAACTTAGCCCGGAAATAAACCTTTAACTTAACCTTCAACTCAACCCCAAACTCAATACCCTACTCAATATTCAAACCAGCATATATAAAAAATTGGTAAATTTTTCTATAACCAGGTATTTTGAGTCAATTCGTATGGCAGGTATCTGACTCTCTTGACGCACAGATTCCAAAAGCTTTTCAAATCTCGGCCTTGACCATAGAAACAGATTGGCAAAAAAAAAAATTCTAAATCGAACAAGCCGTTCCCGAGATACCATGGGTACACACAGACATCCAGAGACACAGACATCCAGATAGACTGACGGACATTTTTTTTTTTTTTGCTTTTTTAGACTCAGGGACTTAGTAGATAAGAGTAAATATCACTCAATACTTACTGTTGTGATCGCAGTTATGAGTGAGTAGTCATTGTAATATGCTGCTTCATTTACAATATTTGCGTAGTGTGAACCGTCTTTATCATATCCTAAGTCTAAAGACGTTTTGTAATGAATAAAAGGATTTTTTAAATAGTTCCAAAACCTGATGGGATATAGATTATTATATTTGGAAATAAGCGAAACTCGTCGAAATACCTGTTTAAAATAATAAGCTAATCCTCTTAGAGATAATAGAGTTTTATGCAAAAATTTACTACAATCCTTTGATTAGCTTTGATTTATTATGAGGCCACGGGAAACGACGTCGAAATCCAAAGTGTCACAAGGATCATGATTATTCCCATTTTTTAAAAACAAATAACATTATTATTCCTATTACGGAAATGTTTGTGTCACAATTGTTAAATTATTTTTAAACTTGAAAAAAAAAAAAATAAAAACAGAGGCTGTACCGAATTTATCAACATCATACATAGTTCGGCAAATAACTAAAAAATGTCTCAATATTGAGAGAGACCAAAAAATCTTTTATTAGACTTACTCTGTGCTATGGTAAACGCTAACTCTTTACATGAAGTTAACGTAATATTTAAATGGTACTGCATATTCAGTAGTCCAACAATTACGCCAATTTTTTATCATTAAGTACAGTGAAGGTTTAGAGCAAAATTTAATTCCTGAATCAAAAATCTCAAACGACTTTTTTTATCCAGAATTCGTATTGTTAACAATTGTAAATATTTTACATTTTTTTCAAGAATCTTGGGAATTGAAGGACGCGTCTCAAATTCAAACGTCGAAAATTTGTTTAACATTGTTAAAAAAAACCAGTACATTAACTAGCAACCCTTAGAGGATAAAACTTTATTATTATTCAAATCAATCGAAGAGAAAGTCGACCGAAAACGAAAGAAACAAAATGTTTGAAAATAGCAAATAAAGAGGAAACAATTGAAACTCGAACCCCTAAAATAATAAATACCGATAATTCTGGAAAAAAGGAAGCAACAAATTGAAAATGTCGAACTGGATCCTGTCGATCTTCATAATGAGGAAATATGAAACCAACGGAGCAAGACCACCAGAAGATCAACACATATAGGACTTGGGATAGATGAGGATTTCAAATTTAATTATAAATGGCGGAGCAAACAGTTATAAAATGCGGACTCAGACTCTTGTGCTTAAATTGTCCGTGGAAACAAATTTTGAACAAAGATGGATCTAGTGGCCGATATTTAATTAAATTCAAGACATAATTTTTGTGCCAGGTGCGGTGTGAAATTTGCAATGAAACAGCTGTTGGATATAACATACATACATACCATCAATGGATTAGCACTCATAGATCTTAAATCGGAAAATTCAAATTTTGGTATAAAAATAAAAGTTGTCCAGTATGTGGTTTATATTGCAGACGAAATATTATTTTTAAAAGGGATTATTCAATTTGATCATCCATCAACACCAGTTATTAGAAAAGCTATAAAGCACGATCGTCCCCTTCTCAACCGCCCGAATGATGTTTGGGAGACATACGAGCCGATATGCAGAGCCATTATTAATTAATAGATGTCAATAACCATATCAACCCAGTAATTTTAATTTATTCCAAAAAATAAATTTACCTCATAAATGTTCAAATAAAATTTCAAATTACAAAACTTAGTTTTTGGTGTAATATTATACGAGTTTTTTGTGACCTGAGTTCATACCTCAGTTTACTATATAAAGCAAAGACACGTAAAAAATTGCGAATTGAAGCAGCTCTAGTTGAAAGTAGAAACTGGGTGAGTTCAATTAACAAATCAATTTAGGCGACCAACTATTTTTTATTTTAGTTTTTAGAACAAAGAATCAAATCCGGGTTTAAAAAAGTCTCTGTATTATATAATACTTCGAATAGATCTCATCGAACAAAAATATATTCGATATTATAGGTTTGGTATTCAAATTTGTCATAAAAAATTCATAAATACTAAGAGAATTTTAAAAGTTTATAAGAAATTCTTAAAAAAATTTCCAATATTTTAAAAAGAATTAACATTTGAAATAAATTCAAAAATTTTCAAAATTCCAATTTCAGTTTTATAACTTTCAATAAACATAATAAGTATTTTGAAAAATGTATACATAATTTAAATTTGTAATATGTCTATAATCAAATATTTAAAAAAATGGTTTATTTTGTATGAAAATCACTGGAAAATATTATAAATTATACTAAAATTTGTCATATACTATAATTCATATTTTCTTTATTTTAATTTCTAAAAATCCCTTATTTCTAATTTTTAATAAAAACTCGTCATATTAGAATTTAGCAGTGTACTCTGCACCACTACATATCAAATCTATAATAATCCAACCATATACCCATATGGAAGAATCTCTGTCAATTCTGTATTTTTATTGGTGAAAGGGGGTGTTTAAGGGTACCCCACATTTTGTTAGAAAACCTTACCTATACTCTCAATTCCTAATATTTTCATGACATGTGTTCTTTGAAGCGATGACAAAGAGTAAATATGGTATGTGCTTTCAATTATGCCATGTTTTTAATAAAGTTTTATTTTCACCAACTGCTCCTACATGTACAACGTACTAGTACATTAACTGCCTACATATATAATTTATTAGCTTTTACGATTTTCCTAAGTTCCTTGGTAAGGAGGTCAATTAAAATTAAATAAAGTATGTAATTTTATCTTTTTATCTAAGTTATGATTTCCATATCGCATTCATTTAATGTATTGTAATTGATTATTAACTTTGCGGCATTCAATTACAAGTAGTATAGAGACGTATAGTGTTACACAAAGTCCAAATAAACGAGTCAATAATTTAACTAACTGGAACTATTCGCTTACAATTCTATTATAAAAATCAATATAACCATGTGAACTAGTTACTTAAGTATATGTGCAACATTATAACTATATTTTGTAAACGAGTCAAACTTGTGTTTATAAGCTTAAAAATTTATGTAAACAACTTGTTACTTCATTTCAACAAAATCAAAAACTTCAATTTAAATTACTCATTTAATTTCGTTTAATTTTATTAATCGAACTCAACATTTGAGTACACCCAAAAAAAAAAAAATTTGCCTCAAATTTCTTTTAAATAATATTTCTCAAGATTACTCTTATATTTTTGTATTATGATCGATGTATATCAATCAATATTTGATATACATATATACCTATAAACAATGTACAGTTATGTACTATTGAAAATAATTAAAATTGAAAAACGATCCACTCACTAGGAAATAATTTATAATATTTGTACGATGAGATTTTTATTGGACTTGGATTTAGGTTTTTGGTGGTTAACTAGTGCCTGCTTTCTATAAGCTATAAGCTACGTACATACATATGTATGACCTCCCAGATCGTATTAATTTCTCTCTATATCCACATCCATTGTAATAAATAGATTATCGATTTAGAAATTTATTTTGTTATATTGTAAATATTCGAGACCTATATTAATGAAAATTTCAACACAAACAATTAATTGTTTTTTTCTTTGGTTTGCAACAAAATAAATTTTTTAATTAAGTAAAATAAATTGAAAATAAATTTAATTCAATTAAAAGATTTTTATTGTAACAACTTAATTGATATATAGAAGACATTTTAATAGTAGGTTATTATATAAAAGCTAGCAAAATAAAATCCAGTAGAAAGAATATTCTCGATATGTATAGAAAATAATGAAATCAGTTGGAAATTGAGTCTCATGATTTTTATTTTATATTGTGTGCTACTCTATATGGGGAGTCTTAAATAAATAAAAGTTGGTGGTATTATATTTATGTTAGAGATTCGTTTTTTTTTTATTTTATTGTAATCCAACTAATTAATCATTTTTTTTTTTTGTATTAAACGAGTATTTTGTGTAGTTAATCAGCGATACTACGGAAGGAGTTTTCTTATAATGAATTTTTGATGTTTGTAATACTATATATGTAAAAGCGAATGAAAATTTGATAAATTTTAAGACTGTAATTTTTATTGTTTATTTATGATGAAAATGACATAAAACAGGTGGGCACAGAGAATATTAAAAATTTATTGGCAATTAAGTCTTGTGGTAAAATAAGAAACAACATAGGCCGTTACTGTGGAACTTAATTACTAGTCATTATCACCATTTTCATTAAGTTTTTATTTTTCCCATTTAAACAAAACAATAATGGATAAGTATTGTAAATTTCCTGACGAATTAGGTTACCGGGACTCTAAAACATCGATCAACCAAATGTCGTGTCCGTCCTTTTATCCTTCCAGTCAAAACATTTTCACAAATTTTGATGGTTTTGATCGAAATTTTGTAGAAAGATAGCATGTTATGTTTTGAGTCCATTCGAGTCTAGAATAGAAGGGGTTGCAGAGGATGAGAAATCTACCAAACAGTAACTCAAAAACTGGACTGATGATTTTTTCTTTTCTGTTTACAAAATATAAAGTCAATTCATATGTTTAAAAAACTTTTTAACGAGCTATTTTTTTACGCGGTTAATACAAGCAATTTTTTCACATGTGTCTTTTAGGCAAAATAGGTTTCCGTGTACATAATATGAAATGTATATCTAGTACTTTTAAATCTCCATGACACAAATCTTTCAATCTTCAGTTCAGAAAAGAAATTTTATATATTGTGGATACTATCTGAACGTAGTAATTTAAAATCTGATGGACTTTTCAACACTATACCAGAGATGTATAATATAGAAATTATTGGAATTACTTATTAAAGATCGATGATGAAATGAATGCGGTTACGTACAGTCAGATGGACAATGTCTTCGGTTAGAAGGACCATCTGTTGCAATGCAACACAACAAGTTTCAATCGCAGAAGAAAGAACATTTGTTGACGATCCAGAATTTTTGTTTTAATTTATGCCATGTTTCTCCATAACTGGCATCAGTACCGGAAGGACCGGAAGTCCTTTAAGTAACTGAAACTTGTGCACACGTCAGAATGATTCGTCATTTTGCACTATAGTCTTTAATAAATCTTCAAAAGGCGGTTATTGTGCGTATTCTCAATTAATCAAATATTTTCATTGGTTTGTCCCATTGTTTTGTTGTGTAGCTCAATGAAAAATTCTCATTTTGTTTGGACAAGTCTGATGAAGACGATAATAAGTGAAGAAGCACATTTTGACTTAATCGGTTTTTTTAATAAGCAATCTAGCCGTATTCGGGGACATGAAAATATTCAGGCAATTCATGAATGACTTGTACATCTTCGTAGAGCAATTGTATAGTGCATAATTTGGCCTGGAAGTGTCTTATATCTTTCTGAGAATACTGCTGGAAATGCTGTTACTGTGGTTGACTGGCGATCGGTATAAAGAGATGTTACATTAGTCCTTCGTGGTTAAAACTAATGTATTAGGACTCAAAAACATTTACTTTCAACAGGATTGTGCTTCATAGGAAATGCCTTTATAGGTAAAGCAAATTACTATAATAAGTTTATTCGCAAGTTTATTCGCAATTTGTTGTGTCGTTATCAAACACAACTTCATTATCGTTTCTGAAAATGGTACTCAATGCACTTCATCAGAATTTGAAGTAAAGGGTGTTTTTTATAGAGTTACACAAGTTTAAATCATAATAAAACTGAACACCATTTTTCACAAACTTTTCGCAGCATTTGCGGCCGTATTTAGCCAATAACTCTTCGAATGTTAATTTCCAGGTGTTCAATTGTCTCTGGTTTATCGACGTAGACAAGTGACTTTACATAACCCCAAAGGAAATAATCCAATGGGGTTAAATCACACGATCTTGGTGGCCAATTAATTGGACCATTACGCGAAAATATTCTTTCATCAAAAGTTTCTTTGAGTAAATCAATTGTAACGCGCGCTGTGTGGCATGTGGCTCCATCCTGTTGGAACCACATGTCAGCAAGATTAATGCCAGCTAATCGAGGTACGAAACATTTCTAATCATGTCCCTATACCGCTCACCATTGACAGTAACATTCTGACCATCATCGTTTTTGAGGACATATGGACCAATGACTCCGTCAGCCCATAAAGCGCACCAAACAGTAATTTTCTTTGGATATAATGGTGTTTCGACAAAAGCTTGTGGATTATCCTCACTCCAAATCCGACAATTCTGCTTATTTACATTCAACCAAAAATGGGCTTCATCGGAGAACAAAATTTTAAATGAAAATTCAACATCAATATCAATTTGTGCTTCAACCCATTTGGCGGATTGGCGGCGCGGCGCTTGCGATGGTCGTTTAGCTTTAATTGATGCACAAGTTGAATCTTTAAAGCTTTTAAGCCAAGATCCTTTCGTAAAGTCTTCCATAAAGTGGAAGGACACAACCCCAGTTGCTGAGAACGGCGACGAACTGATTGATTTGGATCTTCTCCAGTGCTTTCCTGTACAGTGGCTATAGCTTCTTCAGTGCGTACTGTTCGGCGTCTCACGGGATGCACATTATCATTAAGAGTAAACGTGGTCCGAAAACGATCTATTGTTATTCGAATTAGCCGCTTTGAAGTACGATTATGTACGCCATAAAATGGACGAAGTGCACGATAAGTTTGACGAACAGGACCATTATTTTGATAAAAAATTTCAACAATTTGCAAGCGTTGCTCTGATGTAAGTCTATCCATAGTGAAATGTCAAACTAAACTAAACAAAAAGGAACTATCATCTATTAAATGGGTTGTCAAATAAAGTAGTGTTGCCAACTCAAAGTTGTGAACCTATAAAAAAAACACCCGTTATTTTGTCGCAATAAAAAAGTTAAAATTAGCTTACACACAGAGCAGTGTGAATATCGTGAAGAAGAAAAATTTGTAAGAGATTTCATCTGTATTAGTACGATTCGCTAGTACTTAAATCACAGCACATTCTGTATATATAGAATGTAAATTGTGGTATAATGAGAAGCCGCGGCCTGATGAGAAGATTGATTTTTTCATAATCATAAGCTCATCAGTTCGAAACTGGATTGAATTCTCTTACAATCTTCGAAACATATTAAAAATCATTTAATATTATTCTATCTTTAGTTATTGAAACGTTTTAACCGATTATTGTGAACAACCAAATTTTTAGTGTGATATCGAATAGTACTATTTTCAGGGGAGTTAACTTTAACTATCGTGAAGGGACCATCCCAAAGTTCGTCCAGTTTTTTCTTAGAATTTTTCGAATTTTTTAAGAGGACATTAACACCTATTTCAAACTTGGGGTTATTGATATTTACATCATAATTATTTCTCGACTGAATTTTCTTTTCGATCAATCTCTCCCTTGCAACCTTCCATGCTACTTGCAGTTTATTTTTAATTTCGAAGCTGTAATCATCATAACTACAGATTGGGTCTGAATCTTTCTTAACATAAATGGCAATGTTGGTTTATGTCCATAGACCAATTCGTATGGTATAACCCGGTCGAGGCATGTGATGTGGAGTTGTAGGCGAACATTTCAAATGGGATCTATTTATCCCAGTTTTGTATATCTGTGGTATAATTTCGAAGATATTCACCGAGTGTTCGGTGTGATCGTTCCAATGCACCGTTCGACTTGGGGTGGTACGCCGTTGTACTCAATTTCCTGATGTTGAGGATTTTACAAACGTTTGCAAAAACTTTGCTCATAAAATTTGTGCCTTGATATAAAATGTTCCACAAATGCTCGTGCTACTGTCTCAGTGTCTGCAATCGAAAATTTGGTGAGATCATCTTGCATAGTTAAAATGTACTTGTTGTTGTCGAAGCTAGGTGGATCAAATGGCCCGACAATATCTAAAAATATTTTTTGAAAAGGAACCGATGATGTATCTGTGATTTTCATTTCGCATTTCGTAGACTGGTCAACTTTATTTATCGGACAATTTTTGCATTTTTTAATAAAATGTTTGATTCGACTATAAATTGCAAGAAAGTAATAGTATGATTTAATTCGGTTAAAAGTACGAAGAATACCCATGTGACCACCTAATGGACTAACATGATATTCATTAATGATTTGATTAATCTGATTTTCATCCGTCTAATAAATAATTTTGGAAGTATTATCAGATTTATTTGAATTTTCTAGTACAATTTTTGTCACAGTAGAATTACTAGATCCGTCTGGTACGAAGCCATTATTAGTTGATGTGTTCGTCTGTACCAACGAACTGTCTTTGATTTGAAGAATTTTCAATTTTCGTTTTATACCTCGTTATAACCTTGACTTCTGAATTTGGTATGGCGACTCGACTGAGACCATCGGCGTTAGCATTGAACTTTCCTGATTTGTACTCAATTCTCGCATCATAATCATCTATCAAAAGTCTTCAAGGTAGGATTTGTGCTTTTCCCTAGCCAAACTAATGGTTTATGGTCTGTTCGGATTATAAAACTTCGGCCGTATATGTAAGGTCGAAATCTTTCCACAGCGTAAATGATTGCTGCATCTCCTTCTCCACTGTTGAGTAGTTTCGCTCAAATTTATTGAGAACGCGACTAGCGTATCCAATCGGCAAATCATTATTTTCTTTTCCTTGTGATAATACTGCTCCTAAAGAAATGTCACTGGCATCTGTCGTAATAATAAATTCCTTGGAGAAGTCCGGTTACTGCAAAATCGGAGGATTAATTAGATGTTCTTTTAAAATACGAAAAGACTCGTCACAAAATGCATCCCAAATAAACGAAATATTTTTTTTCTAGTTAATGCAATGAAAGGTTCTGCGAGTTTAGAAAAATTATTTATAAACCTTCTGTAATATCCGCACAAGCCAAGAAATGCCCTTACGTCTTTAATGGTTTTAGGAATAGGAAAATATTTGATTGCATTAGTTTTTGACTCGTCAGGCTTTATGCCTTCTGGGATAATGATATGTCCAAGATATACTATCTTGCGGCGTAAAAAGTTACATTTTTCAAGATTTAATTTGAGACTATATTGTCGAAATCTATTGAACACATCAATTATTTTTTTATTATGATCATCTAGATCATATCCGTACACAACAACATCATCCATGTACACAAAACATCGTAACCCAGTAGGTCCTGACAGAACATTGTTCATAAGTCGTTGAAATATACATGGTGCACTTTTTAAACCAAACGGCATGCGATTAAAGTGAAAATGTCCTGCGTCTGTACTAAACGTGGTTTTACATTTAACTGCTGGATTCATTGGCACTTGATGATATCCATCAGCAAGATCTAACGTCGAAAAATAATTAGCTTTCCCCAACTGGTCTAATATATCGACTATATTAGGCAGTGGGTACATTTCGCTTAATGTGATCTCGTTAAGACGACGAAAATCCACGACAACTCTAAATTTCTTATGGCTATCCGCTGATGATTTCATAGGAACCACAAGAAGAGGAGAATTCCATCCACTTTTACTGTGTTCAATTGTTCCATCTTTCAGCATCTTATCGATTTGCTTGTTAATTTCTTCTTTTGCAGAAAATGGTAGGCGATAAGGCTTGACATTGATTACGTTTGAATTAGCTAATAAAGGAATTGAATGTTCGCAAGCGCTGGTGATTGATAAACTATCACCAGGAAGGTAGAAAATATCGTTAAATTCACGACATATTTTCAAAATTGAAGGTTTTTCTTCAAAATTTAGATTTTCTACTTTGATTGACTTTTCGATAACGTTAAAGCGATCATTGACATGAATTTCGGTTTTCGGATTAGATAATACATCAAACTTAGTAATATTTTCAGCTTCATAGTCAAAATTAAAAACTTTAATTGGTTAATTATTTGCATTCATTAGACAAATTTGGGCTTTAGAATCAAAAATTCTTGCGATAGTATTTCCAATAAACAATCCAGGCTGAATTTCTTTAGATTTAATTAGTAATTCCGACCCTTCTGTAAAATTAACAATTTTACTCACAACTCTTTTAGTTCTAGCTGGAATTTCTATTCTATTATCATCGGACGACGATAAATTTACAGAAACTGGCGAATTTGATGGTTTGATTTCTAAAATTCGCTGATCTTTGCCTAAAATTCCTTGCCCTTCAATTGGAAAAGAATCGGCAACAATATGAAAATTATGAACCACGTTTTGATAGTTTGGTAGAAGAATGTTTGCTTTACAAGTGGCCAATGTGTTCACTTTCTCACTTGTTATTCCTTTGATTATAATTGTTATCGACTTTATATTGAATATAAAGTGGCAAAATTTTGAATGATTAACTCTGAATGAGTATCACAATTTTCTGAAGATGACATTGTGACTTGTATTGTTGACACGGTGCTTTTAAAAATCGCTCACTCGAAACGGCGTGTTCGGTTTCGAATCGAGTGAGTTGGAGTTTTCCGAGTTTAAATTCTGTTCATTTGGTGATGAGTTATCCGAAGGTTTTCTTCGCGCTTCATTAAATATGCGTTTTCTACAATCTCTAATATATTGGCCGAATTTTTTGCAGTAATTACATTTTACTTTAACTGTGTTAAGTGATTTATCAGCCATATTAGAATTTTGAAATGACCTATTTTTAAATACATTAAAACTCGTATTTTGAAATAAATTATTCGATTTGGAACTACCGGATGAATTGGTATTTGAAAAATTATTTGATTGCGCTTGGTTTTCACTAAATGTACGATTTTTCCGATTTTCAGCTAAAATAAAACACTTGTCAAGATGACCTATTTTTCGACAAAGTTGACAACGAATAATTTTATATTGGCTTGTGTCATTTGCAGAATTGTGAAGCATTTCTTCTTCTATTGCTTTATTCATACAATCGATATAATTACTAAAACGACACGCCTTTACAATCAGTTTAATAGGTTCCTTCAAACCTTCTTGGAATGATCGCAGAGCTGTTCATGCGTTTAATGCCTTGATTTCTTTTGTGCAACCGACCCCTTTATGCAGAGAATATGCGTTATTTAAATCGCTTAATACCTCTAATCAACACGGTTTGCATACGTCCTCACGTCCTCATTTTTCTTTTGTTGAATTTTAACAAGTTCTGTTTGTAATTGTTCAACAGAACGCTGTTCGCCGAATTGTTTTTTTAAAGCTGTTTCGAAATCGATGTAGCTTGTAAATGTTTGCGAACTTGTGTAATTATACGCTTTGCCTTTTAATTTAGTTACAGCTAATCTAATAGCAAAAGATTTATGTTCTTTATCCTTACCAGCATCGTGACAAAGTTTAACATTTGAGATTTCTCTCTTCTTCTTTGTCGAAATTCTTCACAATTTTCCTTGTTCTCAATGACAAATTATATGCGTCTGTGTTTGCGTCTTCACCCTTATTATCATCCGTTAAATTACTTGTATTCATAAATAACTAACTATAAATACTTTCAGGATGAAAAAAATCTTGCGAAAATTTTCGATGTAAGAAATTAAATTTTCTTCGAATTGATTTACAATGTGCAAACACAAGATGAATAGATGACCTTCAGCTGACTCGTTTTGTTGAAAATAATAATCCGTACAATCCGTTGATCATGACTTTAAAATTGGTTGATACTCGTCCCCGTTATTCAAAATTGATTCTTCGTTATAGACAATTAAATCGAAGAGTCTCGAAAATCAGAAGCATGTTGCTGGAATAGCATTTTCGATTTTTCGTTGTATTTCTGCTTTCTGTTTTACATATACTGTTATACTATGTACTGCTTACAGCTTCCAAATATAGAAACAGCGGATGGAAATTCAACAAAAACTCGACAAATTCAAGTAGTTGATACGACAAATATAAAAAAAAAATTTTTTTTTGTGTGAATTTTATTCTGCTATCGTAACCAACGCCAAAATACTTGTAGTTTTCTTTAAATATTGAACTCAGCAATCAATAAACAACAATTGTTCGATATACTGTATAACTTTTCCGTTACTCAAATAAATAACACCAATTAAAATTATGCACATATCACTGTAATTATGCTGTCACCAATGTTGAAGTTGATAGTGCACTAATTGGGTTACTTTCATGTGATTATCAAAAATATAACTAATTGACTGTACTTTAAATTATAAATTTATTTTACCATAAGTTGATTAAAATTTATTTAGAATTTGTTGATTTAACATATCTTTCCTAATGTCGATCGTACAAAATTTGGAAACGGACCGCCGATTAAAACAAAATGCATCGACCATCGTTCAGCGATTCTTCAACATTATGCCATACAGACACCTATACAATATAATTTGTACAACAAAAAACATTACAGTAATTTAACTTATATAAATATTACACGACAATATACAATACACATACATATACATATAATATAATTAAATAGGTTAGAACTTCGCACAGGGTGTGCAGGCTCACAACAGTTCACACAAACCCTTAAACTGCAATAATTCTTCACTATACCAACTCAGCCTAAAATTACTATACAAATAAATTGGAATGGGTACGAAAGGCCGAATTTCAAAGGGCCGAATGTTGAAGGGCCGAATGTCGAAGGGCCGAATGTCGAAGGCCCGAATGGGTCGAAGGGCCGAATGTGTAGAAGAGCCGAATGTCGAAGGACCGAATGTGTCGAAGGGTCGAAAGTGTCAAAGGGCCGAATGTCCAAGGGCCGAATGGGTCGAAGGGCCGATTTTTTTTTTGTTTTTAGAAATACAATTTATTAAATTTGTTGTTTTCAGTTCTTATGAATTTTTATAAATCCATTAAATTTAGCTTAATCTCAAGAAGAGAAACTAATACTTCTGAAATTATAATTTTAAATAAAATTTGTATATAAATTAGTTATTAAAATTTATTTTTCATTAATTGAATCTGAACCATCTTGATGTACATAAATGCCTGCTCTTGTGCAAAATCAACTTAAAATAAGGGACATAGGAAAACTGGGTTGGGTATGTAATTTTGCATTACAAAATATTGCATTACAAAATTTCTAATACAAAATTTTGCGTTAAAATGTATTGCAATACAAAATCTTACATAACAATTTCTTTTATATTTTTTTATCTATTCTGAGGAAAATAAATTGAAGAAAAATTATATCGACTAATTTAACTTAGAATTGTAGAGGCTAGCGGGTTCGGTAACTCTGACGGGCACGCGGGAGGTCGCTGCGCTACCACCCGCTTAGCCTTCCTTGGGTTTTAGATTTGAACTTTGAGGGACTTAGGAGCCGGGATCAGCAAACATGTCGAACTGCGTGCCGCACGTAGGAGCGTATTATATAGTATCTATAAATGACACCTACTAACAAGAAAAATAAATGCACTCTTTTGTTATGCAAGATTTTGTAATTGCAACATTTTGTAGTTGCAATTATGTTAATGCAACATTCTGAAATGCAATATCTTATACCGATAAAATACATAAATTTATTAAGAAATTAATTTACATTTGATAAAAATTTTTTCAAAATATTCCTTAAAATAGCAAATTTAAAAAATTATATTTCTATAAACAAAACAAAACCAAAATTAAAATTCGGCCCTTCAACCCATTCGGCCCTTCAACCCATTCGGCTCTTCAACCCATTCGGCCCTTCGACATTCGGCCCTTCGACATTCAGCCTTTCGACACATTCGGCCATTCGACATTCGGCCCTACGACATTCGGCCCTTCGACATTCGGCCCTTTGACATTCGGCCCTTTGAAATTCGGCCCTTCGACATTCGGCCATTTGATATCATTCCAATATTTTATATTGACATTTTAATGAATGTCCAGTTAGTTGTTTTGTGATATTCCCGTCAATAACTTGTAAATAAAGTAAATCAAAAGTAAATGTTCTTATTCTGCTCGTTTTATTTGTGTAATGATATGTATTAAAATAAATTACGCAATAAGATTGCACAACTGAAAAATAACATCCGTAATCCATGCAATGCCACTCGCCGTTTATTTGAGCGATTTTACGAATTGCTGATTATCTAAAAACCTATTAAAAAATAATAAAAATAAGATTAATACGTATTCGACCTTTCAATACTTGATTAAAGACTGCTTCGTTAAGGCCGTAGTTATTGTTGCTTCTGTTAATAATCGATAATCTAGCAAATAGCAATACGCAAGTGGAAAAATGAGTATCTGCCCAATTGACTGATCATGTAAATCATTTAAAATAAAAATACAGTTTAGAATACACGTTCTTGTTCGTTCAAGACAATTCGGACGTAGATACGATAGGTCGTACTTAATTTGTATTAAACGAGTATTTCAGACGTAGGCAAAGCCTATTTTAACTTTGAACGTGATTTTTTCTAATGCCTACATATCTACTTGTATTTATTTTTAGTTATTCCAGGTTTTCATCCCAGAAAAAATTAAAATATTCATCAGGTAACACTATCCTATCCCATCCCACTTTTTGTCTATACAAATATGAAATCAAATGAATACAAGGTTATGAAATTTAATTTTTTTTCATCCCATCCCAGTTTTTTTCCTCATGTACTAATTATAATATATTTCTGTTACAATGAGTCTTTATATTTTAATTACACAACAGTAAGAAATAACACCAATTAAGATCACGCAGCACCAGCCGTACATTGTAATTTGCACAATCGGCCAGATTCAAAATGGTTCCATAAAAATGTATCTTATTTATTTTAAATATTTCTTAAGATTTTAGTGGGTCGAAAATTATATATGGGTCAACTTTGAAAACTCCGACCCTCTAAGATCTTGGTAGGCTCTAAAATATTGAAAATTATCATATATTTATATTCAACCATATAATGTATGGCTGGTGCTGGGATCTTAATTAGTGTTATTTCTTACTGTTGTGTAATTATTAATACAAATAATCATTATAAACTGAAATATGATATAATTAAATTTCTTAGTAAATAAGATAGAAAAACTGGGATGGGATGAAAAAGAAATTAAATTTCATAACCGTTTTTTATTTGATTTCGAATGTGTTTAGACAAAAAGTGGGATGGGATGGGATAGTGTTACCTGATGAACATTTTAATTTTTTCTGGGATGATAAACTGGGATAACTTCACATGCTTGATTATACACAACAGTAATTTTTTTTTTTTGTTGTATTTTATATTATAGATTTTTATTATTATATAAAAATATTTCTTATAATTTTTTACACAAATTTGTGATGTGAACTCCAGCGTAACATACGAGTGCAAACTTAACCTTTTCTTTTCGATTTAACCAGTTCCCTATAAATTCTTAACCTATATCGATAATTTGTGCACCTCAGCAGTTTGCCCCAAGGCGAAAATTGCAGGAGATTGTAAATGCAGGGGAAATTGCAATCACTAATGAGACAGAAGATAAGGGTTATATAATAGTTTCTTAAATTCTCGATACTATATGATCCAATTCATTTCAAGCAGGGAATGTGATTAAGCTTCTATGTTTAGAATCTTTACACCTTGCCTTTCAAAGTTGACCGTACAAAGTAAACCAAAAACTGTAAAAATAAAGTTTTTAAAATAAAATGCTCCTCTCAGTTCGACTTTTTGTAGGGATACATATGGCCTTGATGACGATGTAATGACTTGGGCTATATAACCATATAAAATTGCATTTAAAGTTTTGGTTCTAATTTTTGCCAATATTTCTGTGGTCACAAGGCGTAACCGCTTAAGTCAAATATGATAATTTTTCTAGAGACGTAGAAAAAGTTGAATATTAAATTCATTTTCGTTTATGCCGACTAAAGCTACTACGGCTTGCGACCACAGCATTTGGCCACAAGGCTTTACCACATAAGTCAACCATTTAGTGAAGTTAGAAAAGAGCTAGAAAACGTTATACACTGAAAATTATTTTTGTCTTAAGTCGACTTAAGCGGTTATGCATTGTGACCACAGATTTAACATTACGGGTTCAATTTTTATGGCGTTTTATTTTAACCAATTCATTAGAATTGCTGTTAATTTTGGTTAAAAATATTTGACTTTGATGTTATTTGCATTGTTGAAACGTGGTTAACAATCCACTTTAAAACTGAGGAGTATTTTCCGTCATCTTATGCTGTTTTCCCGAGGGACAGGCATCTGCAAAGGGACACTTACGAAAAGGGTGGCGGTATTGTAGTTGCAGTCTCTAACAAATATTCATCCAGTCTGATAACGTTGGCTAATTGCGTTGCCGAAATTGTTGCTGTACGTATACAATTCCATTCATATTCGCTGATCATCTGTGTTACATATATACCCTGCCATTCGAGTATGCCAGTTTATCAAAGGTTTGTGGACACTGTCAAATCAAATATTGCTCCACTTTTTCAGCCGGAGGATCGTCTATTTATTTTTGGAGATTTTAACATTCCGGATATTGTGTGGGAGTATGTTGATCACAATTTGACTCCTATTAACATGAACGATGAAATGGATAACTTCATCTCGGAAATATTTTCATTGGGGTTAAAGCAATGTAACAGTGTTACGAATAATAGTGGTAATGTGTTGGATCTGGCTTTTGTACCATTTGATCATGAGGTGACCGTATCGACGTGTGAGGATTTGGCTGGATCGTCTAGTATTTTCCACTCTCCACTGAATATTTCAGTTATGTTTGAATGTTGCGAGTTAGTCGAAGAAAATGTTAATTCATGGACTTACAACTTTATAAAGGGCGATTAGAATTCTTTAAATGCATTTCTGGATACGTATGATTGGTCGTTTTTTTATGCTTGTAATAGTATTGATGACATGTTAATCGAATTTTATAGAATTATTAATCTAGGTATTGAGAAATGTATCCCTAGACTGATAGCTTTTAGCGTTAAGAAGGAACCGTGGTATAATAATGAGTTGATAAATCTAAAAAATAGAAAAGACAAGGCTCACAAGAAATATAAATTGCATCCTAATGTTGTTAATTACAACTCGTTTGATGTATTACGTAAGAAGTATATACATATGTCTAAACCGATTTCTTTACAGCTGTTATATTCTGGAAATTAAATCGAAGCCAAATAATTTTTGGCATTTTGTTAACTACAAAAGTAAGTCTAATGGTTACCCTTCTACGATGTATTTGAACGACCGTTCCTGTGATAACATACAGGATACTTGTAATTTATTTGCTGATTTCTTTCAGAGTGTATATAGTTCGAAATCAAATCTTGGTAATTTCAGTAATGTTGCAAGTAATTCTAAGTTTTCAATGTTTCGTCTGGAAGTGGATACTATTTTATCCGAATTGTCTAATATTGATATTAACCAAAGTGCCGGTTTCGATTCTATTCCACCCATTTTTCTAAAATTAACCGGTAAGGTAATTTCTTCCCATATCTCCGTACTATTTAATAAATTTCTCGCTGAGGGTTGCTTTCCTATTGCATGGAAACGCTCACTTATTAAGCCGATTTTCAAATCCGGATCTCGAAGCGATGTCGAGAACTACAGAGGTATTTGTATTCTATCAGTTTTACCAAAGCTTTTTGAGAAACTAGTTAAAGATCAATTATTCTTTCATGTTAAGACTTTCATTTCTTCCAAACAGCATGGATTTTTCCCTGGTAGGTCAACTATTACTAATTTAGTTTTGTTTACTAATTGTATTTCAAGGGCTCTATTAAATGGTAATATTGTGCAGGTCGTTTACACTGATTTTTGTAAGGCTTTTGACAAGATCGATCATGACTTGCTGTTGCGGAAACTTATTTCATTGAATTGTAACTACTTGCCAGTTGATTGGATTAGATCTTATCTAAAATCCAGAACTCAATTTGTGAAAATTGGCAGCTTCACTTCAAGAGTTATTGATGTTTCTTCAGGAGTCCCTCAAGGCAGCCATTTGGGTCCCATGCTCTTCATTCTTTTCGTAAACGATGTGGTCAACTGTCTAAGTCATTCCGACATTCTCATTTATGCGGACGATATAAAAATCTTCAAAACTTTTTCTTGCGCCAATGATGCACTTGACTTTCAGTCTGACCTGACAAACTTCAAGGCTTGGTGTACATCGCATAATTTGATTCTAAACATCTCCAAATGCAAAACAATGTGTTTCACCCGCGTAGTCTTACCCACTACTTACGATTACTTCTGTGATGGTTGTAGTATTGAAACTGTTGATACTTTTAAAGATTTAGGTATAACCTTTACTTCGAATTTATCGTTCCATAAACATGTTGAAGGTTGCATTTCTAAAGCGAATTCTATGCTTGGATTTGTTAAAAGGTTTGCTAAGGATTTTCATGATCCTTACGTGATTAAAACTTTATATGTCTCTTTTGTTCGTTCATTGTTGGAATATGGTGTTGTAATATGGAATCCGTTTTATATTAACTATTCAGATCGCATAGAGAGGGTTCAAAAGCGATTTTTAATGTACGCACTACGAAGGTTGCCTAGAGATGCGAATGTACCTGCTTTCATACTCCCAGCGTATCGTGGTAGATGTAAATTAATAAATATGGAGCCGCTATTTATTCGTAGAATTGAAATTAGCGCAATGTTTGTTCGAGATTTATTGGTGTCTAAAATCGATTGTTCGGAAATTTTGAGTTTGCTTGATATATATACTCCATTACATGTGCTGCGCGATAAAGATTTCCAAATTAAGTTGCCGTTTTGTAGGCAAAACTACGGTAAATGTGAGCCGGTTTATCATTCTTCTGCTTCCTTTAATAAAGTACGGCCGGCTTTTGACTTTAATCTGTCTAGAAATGCATTTAAGGAATTGATGTCGAAGCTTCTTTTGAATTATTGGTAATCTTTACATTATATAATTTTATTAAATTTCTTATTGATGTAACCAGTTATGTGTAAGTTGGTAATAAATAAATAAATAAATAAATAAATAATTTCAGTACTTAATTCGTTAATAATCAGTCATTTTTAAAGTATTAATAAAAAACTGTGAACACCATATATCTATTACTTAATTGAAGCAACAACAACAATTTTAATTTCGCTTAATTTTTTATTAAAAGATCATCATCAAACGATTTATTTCCTAACTTACTGATTACCAATATTGATGAAAATTTTCTCGGAAAATAATGGAAATGTTTTAAAAACAGGTTATCGAACATAAAGCGTTAAATTTTGAAACTAATGGTAGTACAAATTGAAAAAGTGGTTATCTGCAGATATCCTGGTTTTGTTTAATTCCACAGATATTTTATACGATGTCAAAAAAATCCTTCCGGCAAATTACGGTTACATGTATCGATACAAATAAAAAATTCAATTTTACCATGTAAAACAAAAAAGTTAACCAATCACAGAGCAGATTTTTTTTGTCTGAAATTGAAAATGTATTTCTGCCTTCATAGTTTTGTTTACATTTTAAAAAAATATTTTAGGTATTCGAAAAAATTATTATTACTACAATTTTAATTTGTTAAAGCGCCCTAAATATGCATTTTTTAATAATTAATTCGGGAAGTGAATAAAAAAGTAAATACTTGTATTTAAAATTTTCAAGATTTTTTCTTGATGACAGCGTGTGTAATTATTAAATTTGGGGGACAAGAAAACGTTTGAAGGTCACTGTAACGCTTGTTACAGTACTACCGTGACGTTCAAATGTTTTCTTGGCCAACAAATTAATAAAAGCATACATAGGATCGGCCAATAAAATGTTTTTAAAAATTTAAATAAAAGTATTTACTTTCATTTATTCACTTCACCCAATGTGTGTACGCTCGAATTAATTAATAAAACAGATATATTTAGGGCACAAATTAAAATTGGGATTTGAGGATTGTATATAAGTAATCAAAACACAATATCTATAAACAAATCAAGTTCTTGTTATACATTTTGCATATTTTTAAGCTTGATTCAGCTAAAAAATTCAGAGAAAAACAATTTAAATGCCATAAATACATCTTTGCCATTGGCCAAAAAAAAAACAACAACAAAACTTGTTTCGTTAAAATTTTGGCTTAATTTTCAGTTAAAATCAAATAAACGATTATTTATTCCAAAAAAATGTTTAACGAAAAGGCAAGCAACTTTACTACGGAAACATAACCTCATTTCACTTACAGTTATAAACATTTATTTGAAGTGGTGTAATATCGTTCTCTCTCATGTCAATAATTTCTGTCCTGTATTTTGGTCTCTTGTGCTCTACGAGCAATATTAATAGAAAGGGAAATGTCATATGTCCATGAGGAAAATATTGTTGGTATGACACAGTTTGTTTTATGTATATAATTTACAAAATGTTGTTATGTTTATGTTTTAATTGTTGACAGTTTTCTTTAAATTAGTTTTATAAAGTGTTAATTATGGAATTGTGTAAGTTACTGATAAAATATATAGATAAAAGTGGAATAAAAAATGATGAGAATGAGAGTGATGTTATGTTTGACATCCTGTATGGCAAGAAACCAACATCTTATGCGTAAAACATGCTATATGGTAGGATATGTATTAAATGGAAGGACGTAAGGTGAGCCCTCTGAGAAAAGTAAATACCGCTCTGTATTTATATTTTTGTTGTTTACATTTTGCAATTATAGGAATTAATGAACACAAAGGTAGTACCACGGATTAAATTTGTAGTTTGTAGTGTTTATCTAAATTATTTTTAAAATTAAGATTGAAGTGAAATAAAGTGGTCTCCTTTATAGAGAACATCAGTTTAACGAAATTTTCAGTATAGCGAAATTTCTTAACGATCTTTGGTATCTAAAATGGAAATTTTGTTGGAACGAAGAACTCATTTCTCCGATTCCCGTGAGTTTGTTATAACAAGATTTCACCGTATTATATTATAATTTTATTTATTTGTGATTTAAGTGATAACAATTTTATTATTGTATTATAGTTGTGAATGATTTTAATACAAATTTGAATTGAGTTCAACGAGAATTTTTCGACGGGTTCTAGTAAAATTATAGGTTGAATGATTGGTTTTTCGTGTACGTGGTTTTTGTGGCACAGAAAAGAGCTGGTTCTTATTTATCTATTTTAAAAGTTCCACAATCAGCGAATATCTGTCACTTGAGAATGCGCGATTTTGCGTAAAAACTTAAGAAATTAATGTTATTAGTATGTGAGGAAGCCAGTAAGCAGCCTCAACTCAGGTTTCCCAAGTTCAAGACCCTTAACCCTGACAGACGAAGGTGATATAAATTTCTTTGCCTGTCGTAAACCTGGAACTCTGCGCCAGTAGGAGGACTTTTGAAGATCCTCCCAGCGTTTTACCGCTGCTCTAAAGTGTCCCTTAGTGAAGCCGCAGAAGGGTTCTGGTCCAATAAATGGAGAGGCAGAACCCTCACGGGCGAGGCCATCAGCTGCCTCGTTTCCTTCGATTCCAGTATGACCTGGCACCCACATAAGTGTTACCTTATTTGAGCCTGCCATATGTTTAATAACCTTCAGACAATTCCATACCAGCCTTGACTCAACTGTACAAGAACTAAGAGTCTTTACGGCCGATTCGCTGTCTGATACACTATAAATCTTTGCATCGTTTAGGCCGTTTGCTATGCCTATCCTAGCGCAAAATTTTATAGTATGTAGCCTTTGCATGAAAAAATTATATAAATAGTCGAACTAGTTTTGTATAATTCAATGTTTTAATTATTATATGAAACGTTCTCTCATCTCAAAATTTCGACATAAAACTGAGAACTGTGCAGTTAAACCCCTACACACGTTCAGTTAAGTTAATCGTTTCAGTTAAAAATATACAAATTTTAAAGTTCTCAGTTAAACTGTACAGTTAAGTTTAACTGAACCGAAATACCCACAAACGTACAGTTAAAACTGACAGATTTAACTGTACAGTTAAAACTGTCAGTTAAAACTGTACGTGTGTGGCCTGCCTAAGGAATATTTATTCGTGAATTTATTATGTGAGCATATTGTTTAAATAATTGATGTGCTCCTTCAAAACGGAAACATCATAAAAATTTTAGAGGGCCCAGGCTTTTAATAACGGTGGAATAGTGCACCAAAAAATGATATTTTGGTTTTAAAGTATCTGAAAATGGTCAACAATAAATTTATTATGTTGACTTATTAAATCTTTAAAATTTTGCAATAGGTTATTATCAAAGCTAGGCAATAGTACAATATCTGTAATTTTTATAAAAATTATCAAAAAATTATAAACAGGATCAGATTTTTCAATTAAATCTCCAATCATTAATAAAATGAGATGCAAAAAGTTTTCATTTCAGCTGCATTCATTTTAATAGTATTTTTTTTTTATATGTATCTTTTCAATAGGTTTACTAATGTTCCCAATGTTTTCAGAGCCATATGGAAACATTTGCTTTCGGTAATTAAATGAATCTAAGGTGAAATATTTTTTATCATATATGAAATGGTTTAAAACTAAGGCCACATTATATTTTGCAACTCCTAAGAAAATGTCATGCATTAGGTCACAAGCCAAATTATTAGTGACATGGAAATTTGATAAATTATTAAAAATAGAATTTTCTCGAATGGATTTTGCTTCTACATCATTTAGTTCCAACTCAATTTCGTAGTTAGTGTGGTTTCGAAGAGATTCAGATACTTCAAAAGAATAAGTTTGGCAATCAGTTTTAGTCCTAGTATAAATGCGACAGTATTTATGAGAATTAAAACTGGTAAAATAACCTAAAATAAAATTTAACCCTAAATTATCGCCTAGTATTTGGCCTAGGCAAAAATGTATTTTCAAAACTGCATCATTATGTACTACTTCTATCCAATTTATGAAAAGGTCTTCTAAAACGTTTATTAACTTTTCCAACGTTCGTTTAGTTGAATAATGTTTTTAGCCCTTTGAATTAATAAAACCGGACACTAATAATATTGTTTATGTGTGATAATTGATTTTGAGGAATTACTGGAATACTATAATATATTCCACAAACTGTTTGGTTATGTGGCCCAACTACATCATTTACTTGAAAATCATCAAAATAAAGAAACATTGGAAATACTACTTTTTGGTCACCAAATTCTTTTAATTTGGATTGCCAAAGTTCCCCTTTTTTAAAATGGTCGAGTTCTGTTGTCGATAATAAGCTTCAATATTTTCAAATGTTATAGTTTTAATACGTTAGGAGAACTAAAGTAGCTCTCCAGTTGAAATTTAATGTCAAGAACGTTGGGTTTCCATGCAACACAATTTCATCTAATTTTTCTGAGATGGTAAATTTAATAGGTGGTTTATATATTTTTAAATTTTCTATTGTTTTAAAAAAAGTATATTCTGTATCTACAGTCTGAAATGGGTTTTCTGCATACGACAATAATTCTTGAATTATTGTCGATCGATTCTTGAATTATTGTCGTATTGTTGATATACGATTGAATTATTGGTATCTCCTTCCTACTAAGGCTAGATTTTGCATGGAGATTTAAAGCCAAATTTATAATTGATTTTAATATTCTGTTTTCCAGATCTGTTATATTTATTGAAATTTGATCAATATTTGAAATTGTTGCTTTACTGGAAGCTACGACATTTGCTTCAACATTATCAATAGTTGCAGATGACGAAGAATTAGGATTGTTATTTAATTTAGATGTTTGCTTTGATGTAGAAGCATTATTCGAGTCAACTGAAGTATAAAGATCATGCCTAGCAATGTGATTTTTAAATTTATAAAAATTTTGAAACTGTTTATTACATAAATTGAACTTGCAAGCATATTTAAAATTTAATGGTGTTTTATGATCGTTTTTGAAATGTGCTAACAGTTCTTCAGATTTTGGGAAGCTTATAGGTTGTAAGAGTATTTCGCAAATTGAGCAAATATGTGTTAACGAGTTAACTTTTATTGGATTACAATTGAGTGACATTATTTAATTTAGTAATAATATTATGTACCTTTGGAATTTTCTCTTTACTGCAAATTTTGTAAATATACTCTTATAAAAATGTCCACACATACTTGCTCTTTGCTGAATACTCTAGATTAAATACAAAGCAGACTTTCATTAAACAGTCCACAGCTCTTAAAATTGTTGGAAGTTTATACATAAATCCGTCAAAATATACGTAGAACTCGTTTAAGTTGTCTATTGTTTCACCAATTACAAAAATTGTTGGCTGTAGTTTTAAATGTTCTTTTACAGCTTGATCCCGTAGTTCTTCTTCTCTTTGTTTTAAATTGTTAATATTAATCAAATAAACTATCATATCATCTTGTGCATCGGATATTGATGGCTTCGATGTTTTGTTTAGCCTGGGCGGTAATACTAACGCATGTTAGAATTGCTATGCATAAAATTATCTATAGGTATATCAAAATTATTTACCAATTTTCAAGTCTTTATTTGTCATATTATTGAAATATTTTAAATTTAATTTATCCTTAATACAGGAAGGAAAAAACAATTTTTTTTTTCACAGTCTTTAAAGTTTTCAAAGAATATGTTTGTTTTGCCCGGATGAATAGCTTCAAAGTCGACGTCGATCTGCAAAAATGAAATACGTATGAGACATTTTTTTAGACATAAAGCACATTGTTCAAATTTTTACGAGTTCGTGGCCAATCTTTCAATATATCTACAACATTCTCTTTTTTTCTTTCATTCTACGCTGATACGTATTCTTCCAGAATTGTAAAATGTTGCTGGGTTGATTATTTTGAAGCCATTTTTTGGTTTTCTCATGTTCTACATTTATCTCGTCATCAGAAGTTTCTGTAATTAAGTGGTTTTCAAAAGAGCGTAATGGAGGAGTTGATATTCGATTTTTTTTACTTTTATGTCTTATATTAAAGTAGCGATCGTAAAGTTTTTCACTTGGATTTCGCTTGATACTACATGGTACATAATATGTCGACTATAAGGTAATGTTAAAATTAGTCAACCATTCAAACCATTACTATTTTAATTATGTTTAATAATTAAAAATATAACTAACTACTAAATATAACTTACAACACATTCTCAACACATTCTTCACAAAATCACAAATTGTTCGAACTAACGTTGTCTGTTGAGCTTCATTTAACAAATCAAATTTCTTATAGTGGCTGATTATTTCTTTGCCTTCGATAGATTTCGACAAAATGCTCTCTAATTGTAAATGGCTTCTGGATGTGATCTAATTACAATATCATTTGAAGATTCGAGCCATCGATCTACTGTTGTAGCATTTGACATAGTTCTATCAGAACCACAACATGTCAATAGCTCATACTAGCAAAAAAACACATACAAATATGAATTTAACTGTATAGCTGTATTATAATTCATTCACCAATTAATTCTCGGGTGTTGAAAATTTGGTCCAGGTCGTGAGAATGTATCCTAATTAAAACATCCATCGAATTAACTCCACATTCCGTTAAAACGGATATCGCATTCAACGAAATGCTCCATTCTAAAAACAAACACACAACATCTGAAGCCGCCGTAATTGTGCAGCTTTCACTTGGTGGTGACGTGTTAGGATTTAGAAATTCACTTGTTAAATTCATTGCAGTTATTTATTATAGTATATTATATATAAAATAAACAAATCTAAACACCAAAGCGTGTATTATTATTTATGATAACATCAATTAACACTTATTTAACTTTAATTAAACCACACTGCTCACGATGTAACACCAAACTAAATTGTATTTCGATAAATAACTGCACAATCATATGAAAAAATCTAAAATTATTTTATGCAACAAATTTATTATTAGTTCAAATTCTAAAATTTTTATTTTAAAGCCTAAAATTGTTGATTTTTAACAGTAAATTAAAAAAAAAAATACTTATATGATATTGGTCGAGAATAAAATTGTTAAGGCAGCGATTTTAATTTTTAAATCAACGATAATTACTTTTGAAACGTTAACAAATTTAAATTATTTGAGGCAAAGTAAAACTTGTTCAAGTAAAGACTACAAATTATTTAAAAACAACAATTTAGCATTTGAGCTAAAAAGATTATTTTCACTTCAACAAAATTTACATTTTGAAGCAGCAAATACGAAAATAGTACTTTTCAACAACGTATTTTTTTCTGAGTGTATATAATGGGTATTTTTATTTTTGCTTCACTGTGATAACTGGTTGTTGTGGATTTTGTGATTATGTAATTTATATTTTTATATTTGTCTTGTATTGTTATTAGTTTATATTTTTAGTTTATAATTAGTTATTAGATATTTTTTAGTAATTATGTATTTCACTTTTTTATAAGTTTTTTAATTTTTTTTATTGGTGGATTCGATTCTGTCGTTCTTTAAGCACAGAATCTTCCAGGATTTTTTACTTTCTTACGCTTATTATACGTGTTCATTAATTATAATTTATCATAATGTAAAAAAATGGAGGTGTGGCCAACACACGACTTTCTTTTACGAACAGAGAATTTTGAGAATTTTATTTTTTTTTTATAACTTTTTTTTTTAAAATTTTTTTTTTGTTTAATTTTTAAAATTTTTTTTTTAAATTTTTTATTTTTATTCGTTTTTAAATTTTGGAAACATTTTGTATTAAGTGGTTTTTTGTAAACCTTATACTTTTTAAGATATTTGCAAAATAAATTTTCTGGACCAAGGGAGTGGCCACTTCCGATTAGCCGATTTGGAGTAAAATTCACTGGGACCTCCCAATTTATCAAAAAAGCTTAAATCTGAAGTTTCAGTTCGATTGGTTAAACCATCTGGGCTATAGAGAGGACACAGACAGACTGACAGACTGACAGACTGACAGACTGACAGACTGACAGACTGACAGACTGACAGACTGACAGACTGACAGACTGACAGACTGACAGACTGACAGACTGACAGACTGACAGACTGATAGACTGACAGACTGACAGGCTGACAGACAGACAGACACACACCATTTCGAAACCCACTTTTTCGGACTTAGGGGACCTCAAAACAACTAAATCTCTAAAAATCTCAAGGTCCAAAATTTTCATGATTACTATACTTTATTTTACTAGAGTAAAAGAAAGTAAAATGTAAAAAATAAAAATTTAGATAATAAATAGATAATATATGTGATATAAGGGTCAAGGGACGTGACCGGTATGATGTGAAGAAAGTCGGAAGCCAAGAAGGTTCAATAAATACTACAACAGGCGCAGATTATATGAAACCATTTTATTCGTATGATGACACAGATGACAACGATGAAGATGACGATGAGATAGGTGAAACTGATGACAAGGAAGCTTTGGGTGAAGTTTCTATAGGTGTATCGAGGTCGAATACGAGTGCAGGAGGGCCGAGTGGACATGCCTAAATACTTACCATTTTACTGTCTACTCCTATCCTGGTTTATTGTCATTGTCAATAATAACTTACCGTTAAAAATAATTATTCATTCTCGTTCGATAATTAAACCGATAACAACTAGCCTAGCGTATAAAAAAACAAAATTAAGAAAATAAAATTGCATTTAAGAAGAGCTTTGGTGTTTTTATTTAAGAAAATCCCACATATATAGTATACACATGTAAAAGCTTTTAATAGACAAACCCCCCTCCCACTGTTTTACTCGAAATATTTTATGAAATTTTAGAACAGCTTAACATTTTGGAACTTTGTGTACTAATTTTTTTGGAAAACTTATTGAAGCTTTCACGATCTATAGAAAAATTGATTTTTTTAAATTCGAAACTACGATGCTCCAGAATAATTTAATTAATATATTTTATTAATCATTTAAATTTTATAAGTTATGTCAGGTGCACGCAGACTTCAAAAGAAAATTAAAAGTTGTTTTAATTACATTACTAATAATTATAAACACCATACTCGCCTGTAACAATAAAATAATATAAGTTAAAGCTTATTTAAATAAAATATTTATATAATTAAAATTATAATTTTTCACACAATTGTTAAAAAAAAAAAAAAAGATTCAATGCGCACACGTTTTAGTAAAAGTGAATCGTGATCATTTTCAAATATAATAGTGAGAAAGCTTTTATAATAATTTATAACAATAACGATGATTATCTTTAATACTTACATACAAATAATAACGAAATCAATCAATATTTACCCCAATACATACATATATACAATTTAATATAAACAAAATAAATAAATAAAAGCTTTTTGTTTGTTAAGTAAATATGTACATAATATAAAATAAAAGAATTAGCGATATGGAAATTCGATTGGTGGTAATTATAGCTTAAGAGGAGGATAAACCGAACGTTCATTGGACAATCGGAAAAATAAGTTCAAGTGTATGTGAAGTAAACAAAACAAGAAACGCCCGTTTTCTATATATGAATTCATTTTCTTTTCGATACACAATTTGTTGCGTTTTTTATTTTTTATTTTTTTTGTTCAAAGAGAAAAATACAAAAAAATACTTAAAGAAGGTGTATGAATGTGTGTTAGACATGGTTATACAAAAGAGAACGAATTTATATATAGATACCATAAGAAACAGATCAGACAATATACAGGTATATAGCTATAAGATCAAAGAGATCATATAGCTTGAATGAAAATCACCTGTATATGGTATTTTATGTGCAGGTGTATTGAATGTGATCGTTATTTTTATGTATCGCGCTTTTTCGAATTCTTTTTGCTTTTAATTTTTCTGTATTTGCTTTTTATGCTTTTTTTTTGGTGTATACATACAATTGTGAGGAATTTTTTTATATTTTTCTTTCGCGCATCATCATCTTCCTTCTGATGTAGCTTATGGAATCAAATTATATTTACCATAAATGAAGATGCGCGACATTTTATTTATATGTGCACAAAGACTTTCCGAATTGAGTAGGCATTCACAATAATAAACAAAGAATTACAAAATTAAATAAATCACAATTTTAATTATTAAATCGGGTTTATCGCTTTTCCTTTACAATTATAATTGAAGTCTTTCGTTTTGGTTTTCGTAAATAATAATAATAGGGATATAAATAAAACCGATATGATCAATTATCGCATTTTATAGATATAAGATTTATTTCAATAAATTGATGCACACACACTCTACGAGTAAATAATTGTCCATATTGATACTCTCTGTATTTATTTATTTATATGTAAACACGAATACAGAAACAATCGCGGAATAAAGGTGGAGCGCAGAAGATGTATAACTTTTTGATTCTACTCAATGAATATACAAAATAAACAAAAATCGTTACATATACCTATACAAAAGCGATCTCATAGTTATCGAATCGTAAAGACTTATAAGAAATAAAACAAACCGAAATAATTTACTTCTTGCTTCTTTTTCGTACCTTAAGAAAATATGAAACATATCTCTCAACTATATAAATTACATATAGGTGTGTTGTGATACACAATATATGTTGTTGTTTTATTATTTTTATTTTTTTATTATTATATTATTTAGAAGGTCATGGTTAGATATTGGCGATCTTAGCGGACAGTACTCGATAGTGCAGCGCAAGAGAATGTCTTAGAGCCGATTTTTTTTTTGTTTTGTTGGTTTTCTTTTTTTTTTTTAGTGTTAATATTTTTATTTTTTTTTTTTTTAATTTTCCGATATCGTCGCGAGTTTTATTAAATTTTTTAAAATATTTTTGGTTATTGTGTGTGAATTATTATAAAAAAATTGTGCGGATATTTATTGTATATGGTATACATACGTATATGTAAAATGAACTTTAAATATTAAGAAGTGATTTACTATACATTTTATGTGTTTTGTGATTGTTTTATTTTAGTTTTTAACATTACTAATTAGTTAAAAAAAAAAAAAAAATGGAAACCTGTGTATTAATACCGCAAGAATTTGCGCTAGTTGTAACCCAAATTGGTGCAAAAAATTCAGCTGAACCCATCGTCTCGGTATGGACCACAACACGAATTCCACAGGGAACACTATGCTATCCATTTCAAGGAACCGTTCGAACCGATAAATTAGAAGTATTTTCATACATAAATGAAGATGATGTAAGTTATTTTATATTAGCATAAAATGTATTAATATAACTCGTATATATATCGAGGGTGCGATAGGGGATTCATTCTCCCATGACGGTGGGAACTTCTTGTAAGAAATCGTTAAAGAAATTAAAATAATCGTCTTTAAATAATTTTTTGTGTTCAACCAAACCAAACCGAGCCAAAAAAAAAAAAAAAAAAAATATTCTCAAGGAATACTTAATATGACGAAGACGTTGCTTTGTTTATAAAAATATGTACAGATATATGTATAATAGGGGTGAAATTCAACGAGCTGGAAAACCGAAAATAACGACTTTTTTTATACGCGTTAATCGGACAAGTGTATATATGCATTTATTTCATAATTAACAAGTGTTTTATTAATAATATTATTAACAGTTATATAGCTTATATCACAGTATTGTAGAGGAGAAAATCACCGCGAACGAGTAGCTCTAATAAAATATTTTCAATTCAAGCATCCGGTGATCATTAATCATTATTTATTATTTTTTAATATAACATATCTCCTTTCTTTTTATTTATTACAAATACGAGAATGATTAGAAAAAAGAAAATCTTCAACTCAACCTCAGTATCATCATTATCTAAATATCTTTTAAATTAGTTCGTCTCTTTTATTATTATTATTACTGTGTGGATGGATGTCTATCCATTCTATCTATATATATATATTTATATATAACAAAACCACCAATATAAGTTGTTTCTGGAATTTTAATTATGCAATTATATTTGCGAGCATAGACGATTTCCAATATATATCATATCCTAAAGACATTTATATAAGATTTTTTTTTTTTTGATTTATTGTCTTAAGCGGCAAAAGATGAGATTTATGGTATTTCTATTTTTTTTTTTTGTTTTAACATTTATTTTTAAAATTTTCTTCAAAGGACGGAACACATACAAACATATAAATTCCGATTTAGATACCCAAGGTTGATTTATAAGGTTTTGTTATATTTCTGTAGGTTTTATAGATTTCATTCAAAGATAAAATTATAAAATATTAGAACATTACTTGTCATCGTAACTAATGGGGGCCTATGTAGCTATATACGAAAATTTTGCAGATGGATCGATTTTATTTCCCAGAATCATAATTTTTATCTTTATTTTATACTGATACCAAGGATGGTTTAAAGGATTCGATTTCCACCTGTTTACATTATAAATTAATTATGACTTCCTTATCAAGTCGCTCGACCATGAAATTATTCAGGATGTGTTCGTTTTATAACCGTTTAAGGTGTTTATATATAAATGATCGAATGATTATTTATTTATTTAGAACTGTATATCTTATATGTACATTTTGTTTGTGGTAAAGTTTGCATGTTTAGTTAGTAGCGATTCTTGAGAAAAATTGCGTGACAACATCTTTAATTTATATTATAGATACAGATTGGTATTTTACTTTAATTTTTTTGTTTTTTTTTTTAATAAATTAGACATTTTTAGATTACATTTCATATTTGCGGAACCTTAAGGCATTTAGATTGCGTTGGTCATTATTTTATATATTTATACGAAATGTGGAAATTTTTCTAGAATAATCATATCATTATAGTTTATAATTTGATTATATAGTTCGAAATAATTTAATGTAATTTAAGTATAGAGCGTGCTAGGAATGTGTTACTGTATTTTGTTTGGCCTCCCATATGTGTGCCCAGTTCAAATAGATTTACAAAAAATACTTTTTGGAAGTAATTATTAGAATTATTGTGGTTTAAATTTTGAACGTTTTTACTGTGCTTTGAAACCTCAAAATTTAATTAAACTTACTTACTTACGTTAAACGATGAAACACACAAATTCTCAAATTTCTGCTTTTACCGATTTTCTGATTTTCTAAACCCCAAATTATTGTAAATTTCGAAATACTTCATTTCGACATAAAAATTATAAAAGTCGATGAACAATTTAAAATATTACGAGATGACAGAAAATTTGATTTTTTTGACTTGGCAAAATTTATAATTTTGCGAACCCTAAAATTGAAATTTATAATTTGATTTCAAAATTCATTTGTAGCAAATGGATTGACTACTCAAATTCTCTTGTAATAGATAACTTTGATTACCTATAAATCTTTTTTAAAACTATGGAATCGAGTTTAAGCTCCCGAAAGTTTTAAACTATAGAATATCAAAATCGGTTCCGTAGTTTTAGAGATTTCATACATTTGTAAGAGCTGATAATTCATTTTTTAATTAATTTTATTGTTGCCGATCACACAGTGTTTATTTGTAACAATTTAAATTGCCGTTGACAGTAACACTACGAAACTATATTTGTCTCTGGTTCGAACCTGGAGAAAAAGGATGAAGTTTTCTCGCTCGAATTAAGCGGGTTCAATTTAAATAAGCAAACCATACTCTTGAAAATTCTTGGAAAAAATTCCAAACAGAAAAGTTCCCACTCAACTTAGTATGATTCGATTATCGTAAAAGCCGCACCAGACGAAAATAGTCACACAATTTGTTTGAGATGTTTAGTGATTTTTTGATTATTTAAGATTTTATTTTTTCAATGCGAAAAGTATTGTTATACCGGCAAGAACTCCTCAAACCTGCAGATTAGTTGACTTTCAGCTTGCTTGTTATCGAATTACTAAAGATTTTCTAATTAATTGTTCAAATGTGTATATGATTTGATTATCATTATGTAAACAAGATATTTTGAATTAATCGCAATTTTCCGAGGTTATTCTACAATTCTCAGATTGTTCGATATTTTTCCAGATAATTCTAGAATCATTCTAGAAGGCAAAGATTATTTACATAAGTCTATTCGACTTCCTTGACCTTATCAAGAATTCTGATCGGATTGAGTTGCGTGCTGTTGCGGACTTAGTACAGGTTTCTCAGTTTAATCAAGATTTAAAGATCAAAACGTGCGGCTGATATTATTATTTGAGAATTTATTGATTTTTCGAGATTTTTCGTGATATTATAGAAGGAATTGCTTGTGAAACGACGCACAGCATAACCATTAAAGGAATGAAAGAATTAAAGAAGGAATGAAAACAGAGAATTAAACAGGATCAGTCTTCAAGGATCCTATGTGTTCAGTTTGAATCTTTATAAATTGTGTTCCTTAGAGAAGGCCGCATCGTCCAGCTTGTTCCACAAACGCGGACAAACGATAAAAATTCCGTCGAACACTTTCCATGAAAATATTTATAGAACACACATAAGGCTGAGAATTAAAATCTTTTGCTTATTTGAAATTTAACCCTAGAATTTCAGCAAGTATAGTTGTAAGGGTTCAATCCGCTCCATCTATTTAACGCCAGTATTGTACGTCTTCGCTTGTTTTGAGATTGTTTATAAGTGCTGACCGTACAAACAAAACACAATATAGTGTTTTCGTTGTGGTTCTTCCCGCGTTGTTTTATAAAAAGAAAAAGTCAACACCGCCTGGTTATAATTGTAGAATAGTTGCTATCTATAGGCTAGATGGGTACTTGCAAAATGCTCTAATCACTGTTGTACTCATTTGTTCACAAATTTATTAACCTTCACAAATTTTTTTAAAATTCTCCGTGTTCTTTGTATATTTAAGTCGAATTCAACAAATTTGAAGCCCCTTTCTCTTGAGCTTCTGTTTTGCTAAGATTTAGAGTAATAGAGCTTAACGTATTAGCGCGACTATATGAACATATCGCCTTTCCGCCACTTACCTTATCAAAGTAGTTTTTACTCTACGAACTGAAAAGGTTTTTACAATAATTACAAAACCGGTTAATTCGGTATTCTATTTTGGAGGACTTTACCGAAATCCCGATTTCATTAAAACAAGGTTTTTACATAGAAACACTAGAACAAGTTTTTATCTTTATAGACACGTTCTAACATGATTTAAAATCCCATTTTATTGTTAAAAATGCTTGAAATGTTGTGAAATCATATCCGTGATACATCAGTTGGATTTTCGGGCTCGGCAACCTAATCTAGTTTACAACTGTTGTATTATTTCAGTGACATCCAACTAGGGAACCATATACCATTTGAGATATTGAATTTGTTTCTAAAATGTTGTCAAAAATATCGAAATCGTTAAGGCTTTCAACTGTAATTACCGTATTTAAATTGTCCTCCTAACAATTGTCATATCAAAGTACTTTACACAGTGTGAATGAAAACCTGTTTTGATAATTACAAAACCGGTTGATCTGGTTATCAGTTTTGGACAAATTTACCAAAAATCTGAGCTTAATAAAATCGGGGTTGGAAGCACTACAACCGATAGAGTGCAAGATTTTATTTTTATTGACACGTTCGAACGTGAATTAAAATCCAATTTTATTGTTAAAGTTTGTCTTGAAATATTGGGAAGTCGTGTTCGTGGCGGACTGGATTAGAAGGTGTTGTATTAGAGACATTGGGTTAATTTTCGTTTAAGTTAGAGGATATTCGTTGTTCTGATTGAGATATTACGAGCGCATCGAAAATATTCGAAGTTTTAACAACGTATTTGAGATTTTCTGCTGTATTATAAGCAGCAATATTAGAAATTATTCAACAATATTACTGGGGTTTATACCTAAAGTATTTTCTTCCTTACAGTCTTTAAAAAATTGTCATTGGCCCGTTACTGTCCCCTGGCTTAAAGTACGAGTTTTGTTTAATAGATGCTAAATTTTAGCTTTTATGAAAAATGTAATCAGCCTTCTTTCGTTTAATATTGGGACAGCCAGATGGCTTTAATCAAGTTTCGTCCTATTTTGGATAAACCCAATACCTACATATATGTTACTTTCCCCGATAACCTTAAGTGAGCTTATATATTTTTAATAATAAAATTATGAAATGTTAATACTAAGTAAAGATATCCTTATAAACTCAGAAATATCGTCAGTGATACGAGATCTTCAAATATCTGCAATTTTCTAAATTTTTGACTTCTAAGGATTTGAAAACATCTAAATTCAATCAAACATTTTTTGTCTAATTTTTAGATTTACAAAAATAATGAATTTTAAAACCCAATTTTGCACACCACAATAATTATAATATTTCTGATACTTCTGTTATCAAGCTTCCAACTCTAGATTCCTTATCCAATTTAAAATTAAAAATTTCAATTCAAAATGTCGCAGCATTTTGGTAATGAATCTATTGTTCATAACAAGAATGTTACAGTTTTGAATTTGAATGACATGAATTCGTATTTCAAATCCATAATTGTGCTTTAGTTATGTTGCTGCAATTTTGAAAATTTTGGAAGTTTTAAATTTGCAAGATATTGTAGTATCCGTAGTATCTCTAAAAGAGTTAATGACATCTAAAATTGGGAAATTCTGTTATTTAAAAAATCTGAAATTTTTAAATTTATTTTGAATTTAAACTTAATTTGGATAGGACTTTAGAAAAAATTATGTCACTACGAATGAACATATTTATAGGAATTTCGTTATTCGCAAAATCTTTTTGGTTTTATTACTCTGGTACTGAAGAAAACAACAAAATTGTTGTTCAACAAATATCAACCAATCACTTCAACCAAATTTATTGGCCTATCCAAAATTCATCGAAACCTAAAGAGAGCCGTTTGCTAATTTATGATTCATTATTTACCGAATTCTTTGTATTGCCGATAAATGGTAAATAAAAATTATATAAACGGGTAAACTCGGATTATTTTGGAAAACTTTACTAAATGTAAAGAAACTGAGAATCCCTTATGTATAATGATGATGGTGTTTTTTTTTTGTTTGGTTTTGGCCGGATTCTCAAGCAATTTGAAAAAGTTTTATTGCATTTCGATTGCTTGTCCGTACGGATTTTGGTCGTAAAATCAAAATTGATAGGATTGGTTTTGGTGTACGCACTAGACGTACCATATACGAGAGGATTGGTTTTAATGTCGTGTGATTGGTTTCACTGGACGAACTGTAAATTTTATTTTTGGTGAAAATCACAACTCGTAAGTCTCATTTTAGGACGAAAAAATGAGATTGAAATTCTCGAGTCTTACCGATGTTTCGGGTGTTTCAAAACTGTCAGGTTAATCGATATTATTTTGTAGGTATGTTTAAGGATGTTGCGGGTTTTGTGGAATGTTCGATATTATTTGATCACCTGAATAATATTATTCAGGTGCTGCATTGTTCGAATGCATTCAAGTTTCATTTTGAAGATTATTCGAGCATATTTGAAATTTTCTATATTCGAGATTTTCAAATATTTGAAATTTTTGGTTATTCAAGTCTAACGAGGCGGTGAGTTTATTTGGTTTCACAAATTTATGAACATTTCGATATTTTTGAGAAATTCAGAAAAACTTCAAGGTATTTACTTTGCGTTCAGTTACATACATTAGCGAAGAATATCTAGCTGGAAAATTTTTGAGATTTTCTTGGTTTTTAGAGCATCTGCGATTTTGTAGATCATTAGGATTATGTTTAATTACAACAAAATAATTCAGTAATTCAGGGCTGAGTGTCATATTTTGGTTTTATAAAATAAGAATATGGTAAGAGGCTTCAAATAGCTTAGAAAAATTAGGCTTCTACGTCAGAATTGGCGTTTTGAAAATTTGATTAATTCTAAACTAGGGTAAAAGCTTAACTCGTACACATAATTTACAAAACAGTTGCCTCTTAATTTGGTCATACAACTGGTGTATAGACATAATAAGTGAGTTTTACGCCACTAAATAACTTTCCAATATTTTTTGGAAAATTTTGAAAAATTTCAAAAAGCTCGAAATCTTTTAAGATCTATATTATCCTGAGATTTCTTACTACCTCAAGCTACTCAAAAACTATAAAATCTCGAAAATAACATTTGAAATATTGACTATTTTTAACATTAAGAATATCTTATAATCGAGAGGGGTCTCGCAATTCATATCCCGTAAAATTCCCGAAATATCTCGAAAATAATCTCGAAAGCGCGTTGGAAACAAACCCTGAACCCTGAACACATCGATCTACGTAAATCTCAAAAATTTACCGTCATCTGAAAAATCTCGAAAAATTTCTAAAATCTTGTAGGTAGTCTAAAATATCAAAAATATTCAAACGTAAATAATAACATTTTTTAAGTGCTAATCAAAAGCTAGGTAGCTAACTTTCAATTTTTTTTTCACATTACGTTTCTCATTTCTAAAGAGGTTTTTCAATTTGTGTCGTACAGCCTCGATAGAGTCACGCAAGTTAACAAAATGGATTTAGTTAATTTTGATGTGCTACTGTATGAAATAAAATTTATATCACCCTCAGTAGTACAGTGAGTAGAGCTTTGCTTTGTAACTTTAGGGGGGAGGGGGGGGGGGGTATGAGCCTGATTTATTAAATCGTGTGTCTAAGAAGCTAGAATTAGTTTAGCAATATTATTTTTTTTTGTCGTTTAAGCTATAAATTCTGCATAAAGAAGATTGGTGAAGAAATCAACTTTAGCATTAATAGCTTATAGCCGCCTAAAATTTATAAAACAAAATTCTTTTAATGAGAAAATGCGCAAAGTTCTAAAAAAAATTCATTGAGGGAATAATAATGGTCGTAATTTGATTTAGACCTGAAATATCTTCAATTTGTGCCTCCCCCCTTAGCCGCGATTACTTAGCTAATCCGGTGAATATAAACCACAGATTTTGTTGAATTCTAAAATTTTAATAGATATTTCTCGTGAAATCGTTTGAAATTTGAATCTTGTTTCAAAGTCAGAATTGTGCTTTAGTTGTTAATCTTGAAAATTTTAAAGGTTTTAAAAATGATTTAGTATTTTAGTATTTTAGCAAATTACTGAGTCGGGTAATAACAAAATTGTTGTTTAAAATCTCTAGTTAGAGAAAATTCCTCGGAATTATGGTCTTCTATAAAATATAGCTCATTGAAACCTAAATTTAGGAAATTCTGTCATTTAACTTAAACTTAAATTAGAAACAACTTTCAAAAAATGATGTAGGTACTTATGGTCGGATTCGGAGAAATTTCGTTATGTGCAAAATCTCTTCGTTTTTATTTCTCTGGTAACTGAGGAAAACTACATTACTGATGCAATATCATTTGTATTTTTATGTTACATCAACAAACATTATGGTCGCGTTCAAAATTCAATGAAAAGTAATGAGATCTGTAAACGTAAATGGTAAAACCAGTTTTTTTTTGGGAAAACTGCGTTTTGATTTCTTCTACGCACCGATTTTGGTCATAAAATTAGAATTGAGAGTTGCGATTTTCGTGTATATCTGCTTCTTATTTTAGTACAATAAAGTACTTACAGCTAGGTTGTACGTTGGTGAAAGTCACAACTCGTAAGTCTCATTTTACGAACTAAATGATTGCACTGTTGTTTGACGTGTGTGTGTGTATGATTTTAGGAATTAATGTTTCGAGTTGTTTTAATAATTTCTCGATATTTTCGAAATTATTTTTTGAGTATATAGCATGGATCTGAGAAAGGGAAACAGTAAGGATATTCGCTATTTTCGAAATTTTCGGATTTCGTTTGTTCGATAATATGTATTTGAGACTCTTAGAGCTTACTCGAAGAATATGGTTGTTGGATATTTTAGAAGTTATCCGAGACTATTTGACAGTTACAATATTATTTGGGTGCGCTGTATTTTTGAAATTTTCTCGATTTTCCAAAATTTGTGTAGATTACTCGAAATTATTCAAGAATATCCAAGTTATTGAAGTTCTATGTTGCAGAGGATTTCTTTGGTTTTATCGACAATTTTATGGAATTAGAAGGACATTTTTGGACAATTCGATATTTTTGAGAACTTCTGAAAAACTTCAAGGTATTTATTTCGATACTTCGACTTTTTTGAGGTTATTTCGAAATTATTGAAACTTTTAATATTATATTGGAAGTTTCTCATATTTTTTCAAGTCGTTTGGAAATTTCCATTGAATTCCATTGTATAATGTTGATTTTTGTAAAATTTCGGATCATTTAATATTTTTAAAATTAGTCCAGATTTGCTCTCAGTTAAATTAATAGTCCAATAGATTAGTTATCTGAGATTTTATAGATTATTCGAATTATGTTCAATTAGAAAAAGTTTAAATTATATCACATTTTACATTTTGATCAGCTTTCGTCATCATTATCGTAATTCGGTTAGAACAGTTAGAAGAAAACGTAAGAGGCTTAAACTAGCATAGAAAAATTAGCCTACTATGTCAGAATTGACGTTTGCTGACTTTTCCATTTCAAAATGAGTTTAAGTAAACTTTGATTAATTTTATGTTATGGTGAAAGACTAACCGGTAAAACCCGGTAAATGGAAAATTCTACAATGTACCGGTAAATGATAAAGACAGCTATAATTTAGTAAACAGTTATATTCTAATTTAGTCATATGGTATGGTTGGTGTATAAACATTATAAGTGAGTTTTGCGTCACTAAATAAGTTTCCAATAATCTCTAGACTTACTATTTTGGAAAAATTGCTATATAAGCTGTAAATTACTCTAGGTTTTCTTACTAGCTCAAGCAACTTAAAAACTAGAAAATCTCGAAAACAAAATTTGAAACATTGACAAAATTTGAAACATTATCTTCTTCGTGATTAGAGCTTTGCTTTGCAACTTGGGAGTCCTGGATTAGATTTTCGGTGGTAGTGTGAAAAAATTTGTCTCCCTTGGGTATTGTGGGTAGAGAAGAAACTTGTCACACTTGGGTATTATGGGTATCTGAATGTATTAAATCTAATAGAAGAACTACATTCGAAAAATTCAACGGAGTAAAGAATTAGAATTGGTTTAGGAACTTCACTTAATATTTTTGTGACCTTTGTTAAACATTCTGAGTAATGAAGATTGGCAAAGATAGTGATTTTAGCGTTTCTAGCATATGAAATAAAACAAAATTCCTCTAAATACAAAATGCAGAATTCGGAAGTTCTAAGAAAAACTCATTGACGGGATATTTGCGGTCTAAATTTTATTTATACCTCAAATATCCCTCACTTAGAATATAAATCACAGAATTTATTGAATTCTAAAATTAAGGCCGCCACTTAACAGATTAAAACGGGTATTACACAAATTCTATATCATACATTTTTTGATATTGCACTGTTTTGATTTAGAATTTACAAATTTTCAAATACTGAAAATTTTACAAAATTTAAATTTTATTTTATGAATTTTATTGAATTTTTACGATTTCTTAAGTTTTAAAATTCATAATTTATAAAATTATTGAATTTTGAATTTTATACGAACACATCTTTCGAATATATACAAACCAATTCAAAATTTAAAAGTTTAAGCCAAAATTGTTCCATAATTTTGCCAATTCATATATATTCGTATTATATTCCTGCAATTTTTTTTTATCTAAATTTCAAACCGGGTTTTAATTGTGGAGGGCCAAATTAATTAATTAAATTTTGGGTTTCTTTATTTCCGTCCGTAGAATTTTGAAAACTGATTTCCATATACACATATGATGTCTGTTTTAAATAGGATTTGCAATTACCTGATAAAAAAAGGAGTTTTTTCGTAACAGTTTCTTAAACAATTTTACAACTAATTTTAATTTCTTAATTTTGTATTTTTGAAAAAAAAAAAAAAAAAATTTTCCGAATTAGTGTTGCAATTAAATTGCCGCATGATTCTACTTTACTTTATTAATTTCAATTTTTAATCCTGGTTGCTTGATTTGCTGTACACGCACGCACGTGGGATCCAATAATTTTTTAAATTTGAAAAAGTGGAATAGAATTTTTTTTATGCGCAAGTACGGCAGTCGTGATATTCTTTAGTTTAGTGTAGAAAATGCATAATTTTACACTAAATTTCTCTTTTCCGAACTGGTGTTTCAATTAAATTAGCATGCAGAAAAGTTAATAAAAGGTGTTTGTGCTTTTAAATTGATAATTTATAAACATTAATTAAAAATAATTGGATCCATTAGAACTTGCTTAATTTATATTTGTATTCCAAATAATACAATATCTAAATCCGGCGGTAACGCTTCATTGCTATTTATCTCGATTCTTCTTAAAATTAACTAATAACTAATATACACGATCGATTATTGCTCCCTACCGATTTTTCTATTTTTGAACTAATTTTATGCACGTTAACTCCCAAAACACGATTGAAAAGATCATCGCGCATAAGACCAACAAAACCACATCATCAAGTAAACAATAAAAATAAATTTTAGTCAAGTCACAAGTCATTCAATATCAAATTAAAGTAGCTATATTCAATAGAACACAACACAAACAATTCAACAATCTTTCATCCTAAATTAATTTTTTTTTATACATACATACATATACACATTTCTTAAACAAAACATAAGTTAAAAAAAAATGTGTTTTCTTTTTTTTATAATTAACAAAAAATAAAAAATAAACAATCTTAGATTATACACCTATAAATATAAGAGACAAAACAAAAACAACAACGACCATTAAAATTACAATTTGGAATGCTCTATTTTAATAAGATCGAGTTAGATAGAAATAAAAATATTTTGCCGACAAAAATTACAATTTTCCAATAAATTTGGTATTTCTTGCGCGCTATAGCTTATATTTCTTAATACCATAAAAAGCACGTGCTGGTTAACAAAAAAAAAAAAGTCATGTAGTGATGAAAATTGATCTCTTTTACAGTAATTGAAGTTCAATCACACTTGTAAACTTTTTGTGTTGTGATATCATAACTATTTATATGATGCAAAATATATGGTAAAGTAAAGAAAGCTTTGGTTGTGAATGCGCGCGCGCATATACTTTCACTTAAATATATACATAATTTTATTAATATACATACTTTAATTGATAGAAAATGGTAACTTGTTTTTTGCGAATGTACGCAACAAGTGAACGACCATATTACAATTGTTCCCGATCCGTCTCTAATATGTACACATAACTATAGTATATTGTATGTAAGAGAAAAATGTTGTGTTAAAATTGTGTGTATACAGAAGATGAAAAAAAAAATCATTTTGTGATTTATTTTAAATTACATGATTAATGTATCTTCATGCTTCGAAACGTTTTGTTCAAGTATTTATGAACACAACAAAAAAAAACAAAAAAAATCAATTTGAATACTATGGTATGGATGTGGGCTTTATGATTTATTTCATTTGGCGAAAAAACATTTTTTTTTATCTTTTTAGCTGATGATATATAGTCAATACCTTTATAAATACTGTAAAATTGATGGTTAATTTGTTCTAGATAAATTAATCACCATTGTAACCATTTTGCAACCGTGCAATAACTAATTCGTTACAAATAGGTTACACATGTTTTTTGTTTGACCCAAAAATCAAATATAGGAGTAATTTCTGTGTCTCTTCTGTACAACAACAAAATATTGAGCAAAAAAAAAAAATAAACTTAATTATTTTACAATAAATTAAATTTGAAAAACATTAAAAAACTATTACTTTGAATAATTGTTCAGAAACTAATAATCGTTTTTCGGTGAATAAAGACGAGTATAATAACAATAATAATACAAAACTGAAAACAAAAAACTATATAAATCCAATTTATTCATTGTACACAAAAAAAAAAAAAAAAAAAAAAAGAGGCATTAAGTTGAACAACAACAACGGCAAGATCTTAAAATGATTTATTTATGGTTTAAGAAGTTATTTAAGTAATACTCTTTTTTTTTGTATGTAGTATAAATAGTAATAATAATAATAATATAATCATTTCAATTAGATTTTGTGAAAAGAAATTATATTTAGAGGTGATTAATTACATAAAACTTTTAAAAGCTTTTTTTTTTTGGATCTGTCGAAAAAAAAGAATTCTTCAATGATATTCCCTTATAATTAACAGTATAACACTTAGTTAGAATTTTTGAATAGAAAATTAGACAAATTCTATTATTTTTGGTGTGTGCAAATTACGGGGTAATGTTTCAATAGTGATTGATTTAAGCCGGTCCATTTGAAATTAGAAGACGTATATTAACTCAAAAAACTAATCAATATTATTCTCTGTATATAGCTGTGCGCTATACATATCTAATTAAAAATGTTTTAAATAATTATTGTGGTAACACCATCGGCATTTAGCATACCGTGTGCGCGCCTGCACACTTTGGCTATATAAGTATTAGTTTATAATATTGTATATTATATAGTGTATATAATAAATAACGGAACGAGTAGCTTTTTGTTTCGTTTAATTAAGTATTTATGTGTAATTAATGAGCACTTAATTAACAAGCACTTTATTATATATATTCGGTATCAAACGTATAGATTATTTTTGTAGTTAAGAAAAATTAACGATTGTCATGCTTCATTAAATTAAATATACTGAAAGCTGGGTGAGTCGCTGTAATCTACACTAATTGAATTTAAATTTAACACTTGTTTGAGTATTTTTTTTTTTTGGTATGTTCATGATTTCATGCACGAAAGATGAAATTCGCGGTTTAATTTTCTTTATATATTTCCGTGTAATTATATGTTGCTGCGATACTCGCTTTATTAACAGCACTTTATTTTATTACCAAATTCATCTAGAGCTGTTATATAAATTACTTAAATTTCTTTAATCAAAGTTTTAATCTTCATGCTAATTCTAAAGTTCTACTATCAAAATATATTATGGAATTAGCTCAAAATTAGAAAGTTTTAATTGCTTAAAAGTCACCTCTAAAGTATAGCACTAATGGACAGCTGAATTGGTTTTAATAAAATTTTAAAGTGTAGCTCAAATTTCCTCAATGTTTTCTAAAAAATTAACACAAAGCCTTAAGTCAATAACTTTAAATTTATTCAACACATAAAATGAAGAAAGCACAATATGGCTCAATATTTTTAACAACAATAGAACTAGAGGCACACAATTTATGAGATCCTATATTTTGGCAAAAATTTTTCTCTAATTTAGGTATGCCGTTTTAAATTAATTCGATTTAGTACGAGTGTAGCTCGAAATTCATGAAGTTTATATTTCAAAGCACGGCCAAAATTCACAAAAAACTTAAAAGTTGCTCAAATTTACTAAATCACAGCAATATTTAACTTATAGATATAACCATTAGACAGGTTAATTATATGATATTTTAATCAGCTTACTAACTTGTTTGGAACTTCTCTAGGTCCCTTATTGTATGGGATATTGTACTAAGCTAGATTGTACGTTAATTTTACGATACTTTCCTAGTTTTTATATATTCTTTAAATGAAATGTCGATGCTCCTTCCAGTGTGTCCTATATATATCTCTTGACAGAGCTTAGCAACCTATAAAGTCGGTATTCAATTGCATTGTTTTCCTAAACGCTACTCTATAGGGAGAGGGAGAGGATATTTTAATATTTGAAACTTCTAAAAAGTAAAATAAAATGTTATAAAAAATCATTGAAAGGTTACTTCGACGTTCCACGAAGAAATTAACAAAAGTTTTCACCTATTACCGAAACACAAATAAATTTACTAAATTAAGTCCTAAAAATAATTTTGGTTAACAAACCAACAGCTGATAAAATATGTTGAGTAAAATAAACATTTTATTTGTGAAGACAGTTAACTTTCAAAACTATTAAAATCGTATGTAAGTAAAAATCATAATTTTCAAGTCTCATTTTATGACCAAATTCAATGTAGCGCAGAGAAACAACTGCAAACCAGAACAAAATTAATTTCGGGTATATCCAAAATTCAGAATTATCCAAGTTTCCTTTTTATATTTACCGAAATTTTAGTAAACCTTTATATTTGAAATTTCAGAATTAATTTTCTTAAAGCTTTAATTTTCAACTTCAGAAGTAAATAAGGATATTTTGTAATTCTCCGACTAGGAGAAAAGGGGTTCAGGGTAGAGGTAATTTTTACATTCGTAATCATTCAGCAAACTCAGCTTTGAACTCCACCTAGTACAGCCGAATGTATTTTCTCCGCATTTGCAAAAATATAGGATTTTTATTCCAATCTGGGTCTTTCGTATAGGCCTTATAAATTCTTAATTCAACATTTCGGAAGTTCAGCCAGATTAGAAGCCCTTATACTGCACAGGATGGTAAATAACCAAAAGTTTTGGCAGCAAAAATACAAGAATTGAAATTTTGTTAGGTTAAACTAAACCTGGTTGGTATCATTCTAATCCAAAATTGTAGTAATATTACGCTCAAGGCCTACAACAGCAATTACCTCTACGAGAATATCGTTTCGCGATGAAGAAGAAGGTAAATAGTAAAAGGAGGAGATTAGTAGTGAAGCTATGAGAGTTCCAGCCCAAAAATACGGGTTAGTTTAAATGGAGGTCCCAAAACTTAAAAATCCGTCATTTTGGATTTCCTTTAAAGTATTAAAGTTTTAATATTTTAAAGTTGTAAAGTTTTAAAGTTCTAAAGTACTAAAGTTTTAAAGTTTTACAGTTTTAAAGTTTTAACATTTTAAAGTTTTAAAGTTTTAAAGATTACAAGTTTAATTGTTTTAAAGTTTTAATGTTTTAACATTTTAAAGTTTTAAAGTTTTAACATTTTAAAGTTGTAAAGTTTTAAAGTTTTAATGTTTTAAAGTTTTAAAGTTTTAAAGATTACAAGTTTAATTGTTTTAAAGTTTAAAGTTTTAAAGTTTGAAAGTTTTAACATTTTAAAGTTTTAAAGTTTCAAAGTTTTAACATGTTAAAGTTGTAAAGTTTTAAAGTTTTAATGTTTTAAAGTTTTAAAGTTTTAAAGTTTTAGAGTTTTAGAGTTTTAAAGTTGTAAAGTTTTAAAGTTTTAATGTTTTAACATTTTAAAGTTGTAAAGTTTTAAAGTTTTAATGTTTTAAAGTTTTAAAGTTTTGAAGTTTTAAAGATTACAAGTTTAATTGTTTTAAAGTTTTAAAGTTTGAAAGTTTTAAAGTTTTAACAGTTTAAAGTTGTAAAGTTTAAAAGATTTAACATGTTAAAGTTGTAAAGTTTTAAAGTTTTAAAGTTGTAAAGTTTTAGAGTTTTAAAGTTTTACAGTTTTAAAGTTTAAAAGTTTGAAAGTTTTAAAGGTTTTAACATTTTAAAGTTGTAAAATTTTAAAGTTTTAAAGTTTTAAAGTTTTAAAGTTTTAAAGTTTTAAAGTTTTAAAGTTTTAAAGTTTTAAAGTTTTAAAGTTTTAAAGTTTTAAAGTTTTAAAGTTTTAAAGTTTTAAAGTTTTAAAGTTTTAATGTTTTAAAGTTTTAAAGTTTTTAAGTTTTTAAGTTTTTAAGTTTTAAAGTTTTAAAGTTTTAAAATTGTAAAGTTTTAAAGTTTTAAAGATTTAAAGTTTTAAAGTTTTAAAGTTTTAAAGTTTTAAAGTTTTAAAGTTTTAAAGTTTTAAAGTTTTAAAGTTTTAAAGTTTTAAAGTTTTAAAGTTTTTAAGTTTTAAAGTTTTTAAGTTTTAAAGTTTTAAAGTTTTAAAGTTTTAAAGTTTTAAAGTTTTAAAGTTTTAAAGTTTTAAAGTTTTAGAGTTTTAAAGTTTTAAAGTTTTAAAGTTTTAAAGTTTTAAAGTTTTAAAGTTTTAAAGTTTTAAAGGTTTAAAGTTTTAAAGTTTTAAAGTTTTAAAGTTTTAAAGTTTTAAAGTTTTAACATTTTAAAGTTGTAAAATTTTAAAGTTTTAACATTTTAAAGTTGTAAAGTTTTAAAGTTTTAATGTTTTAAAGTTTTAAAGTTTTAAAGATTACAAGTTTAATTGTTTTAAAGTTTTAAAGTTTTAGAGTTTTAAAATTGTAAAGTTTTAATGTTTTAAAGTTTTAACATTTTAAAGTTTTAAAGTTTTACAGTTTAACAGTTTAACAGTTTTACAGTTTTAAAGTTTTACAGTTTTACAGTTTTAATGTTTTAATGTTTTAAAGTTTTAAAGTTTTAAAGTTTTAAAGTTTTAAAGTTTTAAAGTTTTAAAGTTTTAAAGTTTTAAAGTTTTAAAGTTTTAAAGTTTTAAAGTTTTAAAGTTTTAAAGTTTTAAAGTTTTAAAGTTTTAAAGTTTTAAAGTTTTAAAGTTTTAAAGTTTTAAAGTTTTAAAATTTTAAAGTTTTAAAGTTTTAAAGTTTTAAAGTTTTAAAATTTTAAAGTTTTAATGTTTTAAAGTTTTAAAGTTTTAAGGTTGTTTGATGGCGGATTTTGGATGTTTGTGACCTCCATTTAAAATAAACAGTGTGTTTGGAGTGGAACTCTTAAAGGTTCACTACTGAGAGTGAACTGTCATTAGAATGAGAATTTAATGGATTAGAAGGTAAGTACATTATTCAATAATGATTGACCTTAAACTAATGTTAAAGGTCCAAAATTTTGTGGTTCACCTCCAAATGTTTCATCAGATGGGAATTGGTTGGTTTTGTTTCATTTTCGGCACGTTTACAACTACAAATTGTCGGTCAACAGTTTTGGATGGCTTAACAGGAGATTGGTTTAAGCAATCGTTCGTAAATTCCTGATTTAATTTCGCAGGACCTCAAGATTATCAACTATTAGGTGTCAGAGGTATTGTTAACAGTTTCCTCGAAAGTTTTAAACTGTTAATCTTGTAAAAATCATTAATTGTCTCAAAAGATTAGCCGCAAATAAAATCGATCATTTGAGCAATATGTAAAATCCAATCGATTCACATGAATTCGGTGACCCACACTCCTCGCCCGCCCCACAACATTTTTTTTTGGCCGTAAAATTGTTTATTGTATCTACCTGTGAACGTGTAAAGCTTTTATTTAACACAAAAATTTGCTTTGTGTGGTGTTTTAATTAAAAACTTGTTTCTTTCTGTTATCCAGTCTCGCAAAAACTCACATGACGCAGTCGATTGAACGCTTATATATCATAGAGGCTAAGGTTTGGCTCACATCTCAAATCTCGTAAATAGCACTGCTCGCACGGCTTTTATTTGTAGAGGTTGTACGAGATTATGATGAAGTGCATGATAGGTTTGAATAACTGATCTCGAACTTTGATAATAAATTTGAATTCTTTGTAATCGCGTTGCTCCAATGTGAAGAATTTCGCGATGAAATGCTACACCTTAAGGCCTGACCAATTAACAGTAAGAATCTTACATAACTTGTCGAAATTATTTCCTTAAAGAATATTTGACATATTAGTTTGTTAATTTTCGCTCTGCTAAGTGACAGCAAATTAAACGAAACTGAATGAAAAGTTCTTAGGGATTCGTTAGGTAGTAATATGCCCTTTCTGTAAATTGTTAATTATACTGATAGTTAAGTTGCTACAATGATTGAATAACAATAAAGGCTTCTATGTTAATTGAAAGTTCTATCGGTATTTTTGGAAAATTCTTTATTTCCCCAATTGTGTCTTATATTCTGGATAGAGGCACCAATAGTTTCATAATCTTTATTAACTATGGTCGATGACTTATTATTTATCTAAAGCAATTATCATTATTAAATTAAAGCGGTTACTTCTTTAATAATTTATATTTCAAAATTCTTTATTTTCAATATCATATTTTAAATTCTTACAATTATTGAATAAAAATTTTAAAAATTTTATAAACTATTCTAAATTTTAATAATCTAGCTTGAAGTTTAATTTCCGAAGAAATTTTAAATAATTAAATATATCAAAAGTTTTGGTTTAGATTTTGATGTATAACTTCAAATGCTCTTTTTTTAAATATATGCAAGGAAGTTGTAGATAATATTTTCGTGTTAGTCTATCTGGACATGAAATCCAATATTCTTTTAAAAATGCAATATTAGAAAACAAATGGGATCAGAGAAACCTCGTCATAAAATTAACTTCAAAGACTACCTAACAAAATAAAAAGGTCGGCAAGCTTTAAGAATTAAAAATGACGTAGCCGCTACTAAATATTTTTTGATGATAAAAATATAAATAAGTGATCATTGAAAATCGTTTCTGTTGAAATCCAAACCTGCGATATTTTTTTATGACACAAAAAGAAAATTGCAACATTTTTTTTTGAATAACTTCAAAATTGTATGTTCCAATCTAAAGGCCGAATAACTCCAAAACTAGACACCTGCTGAAAAAATGAAAAAAAACATTATAGTTAGAAGTTGTATGATTCTTAGGGGGAACTTCTCAAGATCGTTTAAGGTAAATTTAGTTGTTTAGATTGTAATACATACATATATTTTCTAGCAGATTCAGATTCTTTACGGCTAAAAAAAATTTTGCCCAAATAATTTTTTCATACGACCCACAATTTTTAAGATAATTAAGCTTTTATGAGCTTAAGATACACTTAAAATAAATAGAAAGACCTTTTATAAAATGTAGAAGTTTAAATAAATTTTAGAGATGTTCTCTAACGTACGTTCTTTTTTAATATTTCTGAATGACTCCGTAATTTGAGCTTTTTCCTCTGCAATATTAGCTGGCTTTGTATTATAAACAACAGATTTAAAATGTATCCATAAGAAGAAATCAAATGGAGTAAGGCAGGAGATCCTCCTATTGCTTTGTCCTGAAAATTTATAATTTAACCGCTCAAGAACCCATAATGTTTCGCTCATGTACAGTTGAAAGGTAGATAATTTTTTCATTACGATTAGAATGTTTCTCTTATGATGTCAACGATGCCTACTTAGTTAAAAAATTATTTATGTATAATGTGTTTGCAAACTTCTAAGCTTACAAAAGCTTAAATATTTCAAAAAAAAAAAGTTGGATGAAAAAATTGCCCGCAAAAGTTGTTTCTTTTTGAATGATTAATCAGAGTATTTAGAAAAAAATTGAAACGATCTTGGAACCATCATTTTTGTAGAACTTCTGCCGACTTAACATTTTTTAATGGTGGTATTCAACATTTCCTATAGAACCAAAATTCATAATTTAATCGTCCACAATTTTAAAACAGTTTACATTTAAATCCATAAATAATAGTAGAAAATACTGGATCAACCAGAGAAGAGCCCTTTTCGAATTTTACTTATAAACAAATGAAAATTGAGAAGAAAAATTAACTTTCAAGTGTTTTTCGAATGTTCCTCAAAATCGGGTCACTAAATGATCCGTCAAATTTTAGGGTGGTTTGTTTTATTATACGGCATTAATTTCAAAATTTAAATTGAACTGTAAACTTTTACAAATTTAGAACAGAAACTTTTTAATTGACTCTTGGAAATCTATAATTGATTAACTCAATTAGTCAACTCTATTAATTCCAAACAATGCCATTAACATCCGCGAACTGACGAATTTTGTAAGAAATATTTAGTTTAAAAATTTCGAAATTTTAGTAACCAAATTTCCAACTTTAAAACAATCAGCTAAATGTACATGATATGAAAACCGCAGAAGAAAAGATAAATGTGGCATGAAATTTTCTCCTTTAGTTGGTTTGTTATGCCACCTTTTCAAGTAAATTAAATAAACTCATAAATATTGTTTTAGAATGTTATTCGTATGTTTAAAAAAAAAAATCGTTAATTATCTTTTGTCGACTAAATTATTTTGGGCAACGATCACTCAAAAAAAAAAAAATTATACTTATCTATTGTATTGGAATGAAAGCAAATATACGCAATAAATTAGCCGAGATCAATCTTGTTAAATTATAATCAATCTCGTTCAATTATCTGAGTCTTATTTGGCGGTTTCAAAACGTATTTCCACATAAATATTTGACCGAGCGCGCACAACTCTTAATGACTTTGTCTCGGCAATCTCTCGCTATATACGGGTTTTCCACTAAAAAAAAAAAACAAATCCACCTTATAATTAAATAAAAACCAAACCCATCTCGTTTAAATTGTTTGTCGCCCAGTGTACAACGCGAAGATATTTTTTTTTTTTTTTTACATTTTTGAAAGATCAATTATTCTCTTTAGTATACATATTTTACTCCATATAGATAATCTTCTGTATTTAGCTGGAGGAAATTAATTTATCAAAAATAATAAATATTGTGTATGTAATTTAATTTCATTTAAAAATAAAAACTGTATCTTCTATATTGTAAATTAAAGTGATTTTAATTACTATTACCCATAATAGAACAACATTGCGTATATATTATATACTCTTAGACCAGAAATTCAATGATTTTATTTAACGATAATAAATTTATCTTCAATACAAACTATCCATCAACTATATACTATGCTGTACACATTGTATTCCGTTTGAGGGCAATTATTGACATTGATGATATATGAAAATGAAATCAACTCATTGAATAATTTAGTTATGCTGTATATTATGTTACAACAACAAAATCACCTGTACAATTATAACGGTTATTTGAGGATACATACTAATGAAATACCTCTAATATATAAAATTCTCGTAATCTAATCTAATATAACACACCGACCGAACCTTATATATATACATAGGTATATCTCGACGAGATGAAGGAACAGAAGACACAAAAAAAAACCACATCCATTAAAAATACATTAATTTAAAGTAAAACTAATTCATCTCTTTCTTATTGACTAGCTGTCAAAAAAATTATTTTATTTTGTGTGTTATGTTCCTTGTTGGTGTATGGTGTCTTACATTATTATACTCGTATTATTGAATCTAAAGAATTTCCCAAATAAGAAAAATAAAAATGACTTAACTAATAATTATTCAACAATATCCAGGTAGACGAAATAAAAATACAGAAAGATTCCACTTGTTGTTAAATTTTCGTGTAAAGTCAAAACAACCCCAAAAAAAAAAAATAACGAAAGGTATAAAAAGTCAGGTGCTTTATTCTTATACAATATATGTATGTAAAACGTTACATTTTTTCGGATGACTGTTAGATTTTATATGTATAAAATTCACGTTCATATATATTTACAGGTGATCATCGTCAATTGGCGCCAAATACGCGTACAAATTTATCAAAAATTTAAAAATTTTATTTCCGGACAATTTTTATTTTTAATGATATAGTTAACTAATTAGAATGAGTTTATATCCCATCCCGTCAGGAAGAGATTAGAGGAGTAAGATTAATATTTGTACGTTAAATGCAATATTTTAAGGTAGATTTCTTTATTAATTCATTTATACAATATTATGTATGAGAACCAGATGTGGTTGATTTGGTTTATGTTGTTGTTATAATATGATGAAGGTAATTGTGATTAAATGAGGGTATAAAAAATAAACGGATAAGTTATTTTTGTAATAAAAATAATAATATTGATGGGATATAGGGATGATTGTGGGAATAACGATGTTTTTTTTTGCTTTTTTTGTTTAATAGCAGATGACCAACCATGCATGAGTATGTTTCACCTGATATCCTTAATTTGTAAATTTGTTGTGTTACAATTTGAAAAACTGTTATGACTAGTTTAGTAGTTAATCAGTTATGGTTGAAAGTTTAAGGTCATCTTATGCTCTAGTTGGTACCTACAGTCTAAACTTGCTTTTAAAATAGGGCCATGAAATAAGGCCATAAGAAATAAAACCATAATTCACACTGTTATATTGAATTCCATTTAGGTCCATATTAAAATATTTAGTACTAAAAGTTTTAGTAAGCTAATTTATTGACTAAAAATTGGACCTTTAACGATTTACGTTAAAGTTGCCATTTGAAAACTAAAATTTGGAACAAATTTATTTCAGGGAATAGAGAATAACTTTATAACCTGAAAGGTGGTGAATTTGTTCACCTGTTCCGTGTATTATCAGAATCTGAGTTCAAATCTGTCGCAAAGAATGTTAATAACCCTTTGCCAATTTCAGTCAAAATTACGATTAAAATATTAAAATTTGAAAAAAAAATATTTCTGGCGATAAAAGGGATACCATTCTGATTTGACGGGCGCATAATTTAATCAGCCACTCTGTGTACTATCAGAACCTTTAACAAATATCAGTGCTAATGACTGCTTTTTCAATTCCAGTCGAAAATGCGAAGTAAAGACTAAGATTCGAAACAAATTTATTTCTGGGGATAGAGAATACCATTCTGGGTTACTGAGTGAGGCATTTAATCAGCTAATGAAATCTCTGGGAAAGAATGGTAATGCACTTGGCAGGGAATTCGTCTTCAGATTGATGAATGAGAAATTAAATTAGTTATTTTGTGCACAATCAGAACCTGAGTACAAATCTCCAGCAAGCAGTGTTAATTTAAGATAAAATTGTATTCTAAAGTTTAAAATTTGATCAAAATTATTTTATAAGGATATCTTTCCTTATCAGCTTCGTGGATGGAGAATTTATTTAGCTATTTCGACTACTATCAAAACCTGAGTGCAAATCACTGGCAAGTTGCGTTAATGGCTTTTATTAATTTCAGACAAAACCACAATTTGAATTTGATACACATTTGTTACTGGGTATAGGGGATATCTTATCAGGTTTATGGAATATGAACTTATTCAGCTATTTCATATAGTATCAGTGTTATTGCTCCTTTATCAATTTAAGTTAAAATATCAATTTGAAGATTAAAATTGGAAATGCATTTATTTCCGGGGATAGGGATACCTTATAGGCTTAATGAATGAAGAATCTATTCAGATATTGTGTGCACTATCATAACCAAAGTCCAAATCTCTGACAAGGGGTATTAATGGCTCTTTCCCAATTTATGGCAAAATTTCAATTTGAAGGATAGGTGACATTTTAATATAACAGTACAATAATATATGGCGATTTTAGTTAGTAAATGCAAATCCTGTGGTACTAAACATCTTTAGGAAGTTTTGTATGTACCTACTACGATTTTTAATTTGATAATCGTGGTAAATAGATTTACCATGAAAAATTATTATCAGAAATAATTTTCTATATGAATGACTTTAATTATACGCGAAATTGATACGATTTTTGCACAAACAAATGGATTGAAAATTGTATGTTTGAACTGCAACTTGACTAAGATTATTAAAGAGCAATAACACTCCTTGACAGGGATTTCGATCCAGGATTTGATAATACTAGAAATAGCTGATTAAACACCCTATCCATCAAGCTGAAAACGAGACCTCTATTCCCAGAAATAAATGTGCTTCGAATTTTAATCTTCAAATTGCAGTTTTGCTTGAAATTAATAAAGAGCCATTAACGCACCTATGGTAGGAGTTGGAAGCTGCCGCCCTTAGCATTTATAAAATTCTTCCAGTTTCAAAGTGTGAATTTTTCGAAATTTTGGCTTATCTCCCGAAAACTATATAGATGCACATTCCTACCAAAAAAAGAAAATGAAAAATCTTCAAAAATGAACGACTTACATGATTTTCACGCTAAGTTTATAAAATTTGGTTTAGCCGAAATAAATTGTGGCCTTTCAAAGCGCAAAACAAAATAATTATGGCCTTATTTTAAGGCCAGTTTTTTTATCAGTTAATCGTTATGCACATAATCGAAAGATGTGTTTAATTAAGGCCCATTTTCGGTAGGCTGATTTTCACCAAAAATTCACTGAGACCTCGCCATTTTTGAAAAAAACAAAGCCTAAATATAAAGTTCGATTAGTTAAATCATTTGGGGTGTAGAGGACACCCAGCCAGACATACCGATAGACACCACTTCGAAACCCAATTTTTCGGACTCAGGGACCTCAAAGCGGATAAATCTTCAAAAATCTCAACGCCGAAAATGTTTTCAGATGAACTCTTTAGACAATTAGGGGCCTTATATTATCAATAACTTGAGAGTATTATTGATTCCTAAATTTGAGTGATGTTACCATTCCTCTCAATATAAAAATTTGAAACTTTTGACTCAACAACCGAAACTAGTTTACCCAAAATATTACTCGTTCGGTGGATTTAACATATATTGAAGGAACAGCTAGTAACACTAACATGCACATTTATAACATCCGATGGTGGCAAATTCCATCTTAGCACCAATGGGAATCAAACTCGGGACGCTAGATTGCAAAGTAAAGCTCGTTAATAGCTAATTTAACTAAGAAACCATTTTAGTTTTTATAATTCGACAGTTTGCTTGGCTTTACAAAGGCAATTAAATGCGTTTACTGTAACTTTTCTCGCAGACGACTGGAATCGGTTGTCATTAATCTATTACCAAGTAGCACCAAATGTTTCCAAATCAACATACCAATGTATGGAGCGAATCTGAACTCCAATTAATTTTACTGATTTCTTATTAATCGTATCGATGATTTTTCTATCACATCCATTTTGGTACGCCATAAACTTTATGATGCTGAGATTCATTTTTTATCTCTAGTAGACTGTGTGGCCTATTGATTATGCGGCGCACCGCAGATATCTTATGTTAGTATGCAGATGAAATGAGTCCTGATGAGTGGTTTGAAATGTTTGAGTAAAAGAATTTCAGTAAAAGCATAGCCTGAAAATGTATGGCTTAAAAACCAAAAATTTGTTTGGTAACTGTGTAAACGGTCGAAAAAGAGTAAAAATTACGAACAAAAATGGTTTACAAATATTTTTTTTGCTGTAATTTTTGCATTTTCGAAAAAATTTAGTTATTCTTTAAATCTAAACGAATTTAAAATCAGTTAGAAAAATGCAGAGGTATTTAAAAGTGACAGTCCAAATGAAACGTGATAGCATGTACAGTATGATATAAGAATTTGAAGTCAAACCCTAAAAATTTCATATTTTTAATTTGATTTCGATATTTGATTAATTCGTAATTAAAAAATTAGAATATAAATTATTCCAGGTTTTCCATTTATGTGTGAATGATGAACTTCAACTACTCTATAGAGGTTTTTAATATTCAAAATACATAGAATTTATATTTCTATAAACCCGTCTGAACTTGTCCGGTAATCTAACCAGCCTTTACTCATCAAATTTCTAACATTTTGGATTCTAACCTCTTTTGTGATGACATTTTAAATTTTGACCATAAATCTAAGTTCAGAATTTCTTATGACCGGTTTCACAAAAACCAGGCAACCTCCTGTTAAATAATATTTCTTCTCTTTGCTCTTTTATGCAATTGTGTTTTTTTATTATGGAAATTTAACGCATGCTAATTTTATTTCTTCTTTACATGAACATCTTAACTGTAGAGCTAAATATTAACTGTCCAATTTCATTCAGCTAAAAATTTAGCGATAGGATTTAGCTGAACTCTATGTATGTAAAACAAACAGTAATTTCAAAAAAGAAGAAAGATAGGAAATATTAGTTAACTAGAGAATGCCTCTTTTTTTTGTGAAACCGGACATTGTAATTTTAAAATATCTATATCAAATACCATATCATAGTTTATATTTATAATTTTGGTCTGAGATACAAAATTGTAACTTAAGCTAAATGGAAAACCTGCAGCCAATCAAGCCATGAAATTTTGAGTATGCAGGAATTACAAAGCGAAACTGGTAAGCTAAGACTTACGGTTTCATTCATACTAGCTGATCATTTGTGTCACATATATACCATGTCATTCAAGCGTCGCGGTTTATGATATGGTTTTGGATACCGTGAAACTTAATATTACTGTACTTCTTCAACCTGAGGACCGCTTACAATTCTGGGAGTATATGGATAACAATTTAACTCCCATAAACATGAACGATGATGTGGAAAAGTTCATAACTGAAATATTTTCGTTGGGCCTGAAACAATGTATCAATGTGAAGAATTGCAGTAATAACGTGTTAGACCTAGCCTTTGTGCCAATTGATCATGAGATGGCCATCACAACCTGTGATAATTTAGCTGGATCTTCAAGTATTCATCATTTGCCGCTGAATATTTCAGCCTCGTTTGAATACAGTGAATTAATCGAAAATAATACCGACTCTGCATTTCTTGATGGGTATAATTGGTCTTCATTGTATAATAGTAATAATATAGACGATATGCTGAACGAATTATATAAAATTGTTCAAATGGGCATTGAAACATTCATTCTAGATTGGTAGTTTCAGGCGCCAAGAAGGAACCGTGGTATAACAATGAATTGATAAAATTAAAAAATAGAAAGGATAAGGCTCATAAACTTTATAAACTATCTCCGAATACAGTAAGTTACAACTCATTTAAGGTTTTACGTAAAAAGTAGTCTTAATCGATTTCTTTACGAAACCTAATCACTTTTGGCATTTTGTTAACTATAAAAGAAAATCTGATGGTTACCCTTCCACAATGTATTTGAAAGACCGATTCTGTGATAACATTCTAGATAAAGTTAATTTGTTTGCTAATTTCTTTGAGAGCGTTTATAATCCAGATTCAGGTTCTAATCTCTGCAGCTTGAATAATGTCACGAGTAATAAGAAATTTTCAATGTTTCGTTTGGAAATTGATACAATCTTATCGGAATTGTAAAATCTTGACATTAACCATAGTGCTGGTTTGATTCGTTACCGCCTTTATTTTTAAAATTGACCGGTGACGCAATTGCCGCTCCGGTGTGCTTTCTATTTAATAGAACTCTAAGGGAGGGATATTTCCCCACTCTTTGGAAGCGATCGCTTATTAAACCTATTTTCAAATCCGGGATTCGTGGTAATATTGAGAACTATAGGGGTATTTGTATAATTTCAGTCCTACCCAAGTTGTTTGAGAAACTTGTTAAAGATCAATTATTCTTTCACGTGAAAACTTGTATTTCTCCTAAACAGCATGGTTTCTTTCCAGGCAGATCAACTGTTACTAATTTACTCTTGCTTACAAATTGGGTCTCTAATGCCTTACATAGAGGTAAAATTGTGCAGGTTGTGCACACTGATTTCTGTAAGGCCTTTGATAAGGTTGATCATGACTTACTGTTGACGAAACTTGATTCCTTGCATTGTAGTTTTCTAATAATAATAATAATAATAATAATAATAATATTTTATTGACTAAAGCGTAAGCCGATGGCTTTTGTGCATAACATTTTTACAATTTAATAACAAACTTAAAATTAACAATTAACATTTTAAATAAAGTATAACAATGAACAAAACAAACTTCCACTTACATAATCAATAATAATTTACAAATATGTACATGTTCTATGTTATAGATTTTAACATAACAGTTTTAAATTTAGAAACAGAACTAATATTTTTTAATTCCGTTGGCAAACTGTTCCAGGTGAGAATCGCATTTATCAATCCGGAGTTATGGTAAACATTTGTTCTATTTAGTGGCAAATTAATATTCCTTGTGCGTAACGATGGAGAAAAATTTAATTTATCATACCAGTACGTGGGTATACCTGATTTTATTATACGGAAAACAAACATAGCAGTTCTATAACAGTAAAACTCAAACAAGTCGCATCCAAGGATTGAGCTCCTAAATTCAGATATATGGTCAAACTTTCTAAGGTCATAGACGTATCTCACACAATTATTAAAAGTAATCTCAAGTAAATGTTTTGAGGAACTATCACAATTAGAAAATATCACATCACAATAGGTGAAAATTGGAATAATTAAAGTTTTGACAAGATATATACATAACTTAACAGGACAAAACTTTTTTATTAATCTAAGCGAATATAAGCTATAGTTAACACGCTTACACAGAGAGCTTACATGATCAGTCCATGTAAGAGTAGTATTCAATACTAATCCTAGATTATTAATTGTTGGAACAAATGAGATTATATCATTATTCAAAACGAGCACAGGTTTTATATAATGTACTTTATGTCTAGTTAAAAATAAAGCTTTACTTTTATTAGGATTAATAGAAAGTGAATTATTACTAGACCATAACGATATCCTATTCAGATCGGCATTAAGTTGTATAATTAAGTCATCCAATGTTACCAAATCACCACCAATATATAACTGCAAATCATCAGCATAAAGATGAAATTGACAGTTCAAAATATGCCAAGGTAGGTCATTAATGTAAATAGAAAACAGTAAAGGGCCTAAAATTGATCCTTGAGGAACTCCAGCAATTACATCACTTAGGTTAGAAAAATCATCACCAAGTTTGACGAACTGTTTCCGGTTACTTAAATAAGAATGAAGCAACATAATAGCGGAATCAGAAAACGTATAATACAATTTTAACTTTTGTAGCAATTGCGTATGATTGACACAATCAAAAGCTTTTGAAAAGTCTAATAAAACTAAAACAACAAAGGAATTACTTTTATCCAAGATAGCAGTTATATCATCAACTATATTTAGAAGTGCAGTAGTAGTACTGTGGCCAGATTTATATCCTGATTGAAACTTGCATAAAAAATTAAAATTATTAAGATGCTCAAGAATTTGAATTTGTATAATTTTTTCAAGAACCTTGGATAGTGCAGGCAAAATACTAATTGGACGAATATCACTTATATTATTGATTACATCCTTTTTAGGAATGGGAATAATCGAAGCCACTTTCCACAAATCCGGAAATACAGATTTAGTCAAGCATTGGTTAATGATGAATGTAATATGTGGTAAAAATAAATCAATAAATAGTTTCAGTATTTTGAAGTTTATCATGTCATATGCCATCACATCTGATCTAATGACACGGATTGCATTCAACACCATAAGTTCATCTACACAATCAAAAACAAAACCACAATTATCAGAACCAGTAAAATTTAAATCAGGTAACGGCAATACCACTAAAGATTCAGAAAGTTTACTAAACCCAGCTAAAATGTCATCAGCGGAAAAGTCAATAACAGCTTCAGTCGAAAAACATGATATACCAAGCTTTTTTAAATTGTTCCACGTTATTTTAGTATTACTCATATTACCAAAATAAAACCGATTTTTAGCTTGATTAATACACCTGTTTGTTTTATTTCTTAAATATTTAAAAGATTTTAAATCAAATTCTGATTTAAATCTTTTATATTTACCATAAGCCAGATCTCTACTCTCCATTAAATTTAAAATAAAAGCATTTAACCATGGATCTGTGCGACACCTCCTAATGCCTTGTTTTCGTGGTACACAATTCCTATCCAACTCTAAGATATTTGAATTAAATGCTTTAATAATATCATTTACATCATGATAAAAATAAAGATCATTCCAATCTAACGAAGAGAAACCAAGTAAAAAGTCTTCATAATTAATTGCCTTGTAATCAGGTACCACAGTATAAGAAATTTTATCTCTAATACGACTGAACCTATAACAGGCAAAAATCAAGTCATGATCGGAAATAGCTGGAACAGCAAGTTGACCAAAAGAAATGATATTGTGTATATCAGGCTCATGCAAAATAATTAAATCCAAAAGACTGCTATCTAATCTTGTTGGGTTAAAACATAAATAGCTTAAATTATTTAAACTCAAGCAAGCACTAAGTTTATTATTAATTAACATATTAAAGTTAAAATCCCCACAACAAATAACTTTTTCATACTGGGATAAGTATTGTGAAAACACAATTTGTAAATTAGTTATATCATCAGTACCAGCCGGAGGAGGATTATAAATAACTAAAACAAGAATTTTACCAAAACACCCAATGACCTCAGATGCTAAAATTTCAAGTTTGCCCAAAGTTCCACAAAATAATTTATTGGTTTTTAATGTACTCCTAAAATATATAGCAACCAAACCCCATCGCGTGTTGTTAACTCGATCAAACCGCATTATATTATAATTATTAATATGAAGCGACCCGTTTGAAATCTTATCGTCAAGAAAAGTTTCTGTCAAAGCAAGGAAATCAAATTTATATTCATTCAATAAAATAACAATATCATTAAATTTAAAAAAAAATCATTAAATTTAAAATTTAAATTTTCTCCCACTGGACTGGATCAGATCTTATCCTGATTCCAGAACTCAGATAGTTAAGATGGGTGGTTTCACATCCAGAGTTATTAATGTCATTTCGGGAGTATCTCAAGGTAGTCATTTGGGTCCTATGCTATTCATACTATTCATCAATGACGTAGTGAATTGTTTGAGTTATTCCGACATCCTCATCTATGCGGACGACATTAAAATTTTTAAAACCATTTCATGCACCAATGACGCAAGAGACTTCCAATCTGACTTAAAAAAATTCAGAATGTGGTGCAATCACGCCCGCTAATTTTGATTTTTTCCTGGATGGCTGTATTATTGATAATGTTGATACGTTTATGGATCTAGGTATAACATTTACGTCGAACTTATCGTTCAATAAGCACATAGATATTTGCATTTCTAAAGCGAATTCCATGCTTGGGTTTATTAAAAGGTTTTCGAGGAATTTTCAAGATCCTTATTCTATTATTATTATTATTATTATTTGGGGGGGCCATGCGGGCGATCAGCCACCTCGCACTGCGACCTAAAAGATCTATTGTGCTGGCCCCTGCTTAATTATCCGTCCAGTCAATATTCAGGTTCTTAATGAACCTGACAATATTGCCTCCCGGTACGTGATACATACTATCTGGGCTTATTGCTCTCCCTCCTAGATGTTTACTACAGCATGTAGTTCCGCTAGAAAGATGGTAGCATTGGAGCTCAAGGACCTCGAGAGGGTTGTCCCACTCCCGTATATTCCTACTCCTGCCCCGTATTCCGTTTGGTTTTACTCTTACGAGTTGCTGGGAATTGCAAATCACCTGTAGGTCACCCAGCTATACTACAGGAAGGCTAAATAAAACTGGAGGGTGCCTGGTATCCAGAGTCCGCATATTTTGGGCTGATTAACCTATCAGCCATTCATCTTTCGGCATATGCTGTTCCACCTTAGATTAGGGTTTTTTGTCAAGGTTTTCTCCTTTAGCGCCGTACTTTAGCCTGTGCCAAATGGCCTAAAATGTGCCAAGTGGCCTTAGTTACCAGTGGTTGCCACGAGGAGGCAGTACGTACACTTGCGAATTGTGAACAGGTTACCCCTTACACAATTGTACCCATCACGTAGCTGCCTAATGACAAGACCAGAACAGCCCACGTGATGCGCACCCTACTGGAAGGTTACGGAGCTGGTAGATTAATCTACTCAACTTTGATCCCCCCCCTCTAATAGACGCCAAACCACCATCCTTATTCTATTAAAATATTATATATCTCGTTTGTGCGTTCGTTGTTGGAATATGGTGCTGCAATTTGGAATCCGTTTTATGGTAACTATTCAGCCCGAATAGAAAGTGTTCAATAGCGCTTTTTAAGGTTTCCTCTGCGAATGTTGCCCAGAGATGGGAATCTACCCGCTTTTATACTCCCACCGTATCGAGATAGATTTAAATTAATAAATATTGAGCCGCTCTTTATCCGCAGAATCGAAATTGGCGCGTTATTGGTTAGATACTTGTTGGTGTCTAAAATTGACTGTCCTGAGATTTTGGTGTTGTACGATATATATACTCCGTTACGGACCCTTCGCGTTAGAGATTTCCAAATTAAGCTGCCTTATATTAGGCATAACTACGGTAAATATGAGCCTGTTTATCAATCTACTATTTCTTTTAATAAAGTTCGATCGGCTTTCGACTTTAATCTATCTAGGGATGCATTTAAGAATTTAATGTCTAATGTTCTTTTAAATTATTGGTAATTTTTCATGTCTGTTTAATTTTACTTTTTTTTTAATTAAATTCTTAATATATATTAATGTATTATTGAAATTGTAACCAGATTGTATATAAGTATAAAATTGGTAATAAATAAATAAATAAAAAAAAGACTGAGCTATGGTCGATCAATTGACCATAGTAACCGACAAGTCCCAAAAACGATTTGACTTCACAACAATTAATTGGTCTAGGGAAATTTTAAACTGCATTAATTTTAGAAGGGTCAGGCTGGACTCATTTGGTTCCTATAATATCACCAACATGTTTTAATTCTTTTTTTAAAAATTGACATTTGTTAGGGTGGTTTAAGTTCAAGTGATTTTACGAAGGCATTTAAACACTTCCATTAATTTGGGATTGTAAGCATCGTCGAAATAAACTAAACACTAAATCCTGTTCAAACCAGCTAATACTTTATTCGGCATCCAAACGGAATTCTAGTGTATGTCTAGTGAAAGCTGCTTTCTCTTTATCACGGTCGTCCGGCATTGCTTGATGAAATCCACTTATTAATTAGTCTAGGATTGTAAACATAGTGATTTACTTAGTTCAACAAATACGTCCAATTTATTTGGTAAGGGAAACATTTTATCTAAGGTAACTTCATTTAACCGACTACCACTCGCCATTTTTTACTATCATCTACTGATTTTCATTTTCGGCACAGCCAATAGTGGAAAGTTCTTGCCTTCTGACTTCTTCCTTGAGTTTGTGCGGTAATCGGTATGATTTCTGAATAATGGGTTGAGTCCCTGTTACTGTTTGTATGAACACTTTTATTAAGTCAGTTGCTGCTAAAATATCTCCTTCATGATGGAATACATCATTATAATTTAGACATAATTCCAATATCTTGTCGATCTTATTAAACCATTTATTTGTCAAATTAAGAAAACTGTATTTCTCTGCATTATCGAATTTTGATTTTGTCGATCAATTTCTGCTCAATCTTCAGTTGTATCAATTACATCAATTAAATGGCCGACATACACGCCTGGAGAAATCTTCTATGATAAACATAATAATTGTGTTCCAGCGGTTTGCCTTGCAACTAACAATTTTTGCACATCGCGATGAATGCTTACATACATTATTAGATACACTAATATGGTATGAAGTACAATCGCGTAATCGTTTATTGGAATTTCCAAACTTTTAGTTGAAAAATCAATCTTACATTTATATTTGTTTGAGGAAGCCTTTCCCTAAAATGTCATGACCATTTATACCATTTTATCTGACATTTTTTCTCTGGAAAACAATTTGTTTCGTCACCTATAACACTAGTTTTCGGAGATTGCACAACTCATTATTAGCTACGCCCAAATATAAGGCGACAAATAACCTATCATCCTTACTTATCCATGTTTACGAGTGATTTCATTTCTACGATCTTTTAAAATACTTCGGTTTTTAACATGTTTGATGATCCGAAAGGGAGTGTCCCTCATTCTGTCGGATCCCACCAAGTTTCCCGGCTGAACATTACTAGTTATAGAATTGCTTGTTGATGCTATAATTATGTTACGATTTGCTGTTGATGTACCTGGATTCAAATGTCGGAGGAGCCTATCATCGTTCCTCTTTTTAAAACAATTCTGAATGTAGCGTCCGAGGTTTCGATAGCTAGCACTTTGTTGATGAAATGATTTATTACAAAGAGGGTTAAACCAGTTGATTTACTAATACAATTCGTATCGGGCTTTCGTGATTTCAGTCGTTTCTCCAAGTCGTTTCGTGATTTCAGTCGTTTCTTCTTTTACCAAATATAATAATTTATTTATTTGGCAACGGGATACACACGATTTTCCTTAAAACTAGAATACAATTTCGTTGAATTTTTTAAAATAATATTTACACTACGTAGTGTGACGACTTTGATGCCAAAACAAGAATGATCTTTTTCTCTATTTTTTCCTTGTCAACAGCTACCAAACTCGTTATTGTGATTTTCGCTCCGTAATTCGCCGTAAGCAGGGTACGTTATTTTATGTGGTGTGTCACAAATTGTTAGTAAGTCGATCTAAAAAAATTTAAAGCAAATTTCCAAATTTTCCATTAATAAATTTGCTATGATGCGACTTATTTGTAAGCCCATAGAGAAGCGAAAAATTTGCTTGTAAATTTTGTTGTCAAAAGAAAATTCCGAATAGTTCAAAACGAGACCCCATCACGTCTATATCAAGGTCAAATAAAGGTTAAACACATTAATTCGAATGATATAATTTTTTGGACCCTGGATTCTGAGAGAACAGGAAATTTTACGTCCTGATACGCTTTCACGTTTTAGTCAAAGTGACTCTTGGAGGTTATTTGGAGGTTACCTGTAGTTCAAATCCTTCTTTTGAATCTCTCGGCTGATATTTCGTCTAGGAATGGGTCTCAGACCCATTCCTGTAAGGGTCTTTGTTATTTGCCTAGAATTTCTTTTCAACTTCTTTGAAACTACTCCAACCTGCTCTTTCATTAGTTGTAATTCTCATTTCAAAATTCGTCATCTTTCATAAGTTCCTTTATTTGAGGGCTATCGAAAACACCTTCATTGATTTTTACTTCACCTTCATTGCTTTGATAAGCTGCGTTTAAATAAGCCGATTTCGATCTGTAAAGGTGGAAGGATCAATTTATGACTAGGAATGAGACTCTCTTGAACAATGTTCATAGATCCTGGAGTTAATTCTTGCCTGAGAGGCCAGTCTTTTCTAACATAATGTTGTTGTTGTGCTTGAGCACAACTGTCCCACTCATAAATAAAACATGGGTACGTTGTGTTTCCGTATCGTACTTCAATTTTTCGAGTAGAAAATGGAGATTATTGTATTCCTCTTTTAAGATAACTGAATGGCCAACCGGTATATGGGCATACATGTTTCCATTGTGAAGTAAGGCAGCCTTCAATCTCCTCACCGATGAATCAATAAATAGTCGCCAGTCACTAGCTCCATATTCAACACTTTATATTCATCTATCGGTCCTTCAACATAATTGAAACAAACCAAAACCTTTCCTTTAGAGAAAAATTTCCGGAATAGGCGATATCGATTATGATAGAAACTCACTGGAGTACCTGACTCACTCGTGGGTTGGCCATCTTCTCATTCATTCAATTCGTCATTTTGCTGATCTTTGAATTCTTTAAATAACATTCTTGTAATTGTATCATCAGTTTCTGTTTCAAAAGAGACTTCGTCAGTAGACATCTGATATTCACGTTCATTCTGTCCAATGCTGATTAAAACAGCATGAGTTACTCCTTGAACAAATGCAAAAGATGTATTGATCAAGCAGAAATAGCAATCAGTGTCATGATCGTCTGGCTCTAGCCAGATCGTAGGAAAAGCAAATGTCTGTTTCTTCTTTCCTGTGATTCGCATAATATTTTCGGAATCTAAGAATTGCTAATTCCACTAGCATCCTTATTGAAACATTTTTTATAATGTGCTTTGAATTCATCAGTAAATCGCCTCCCATGATTCGTGATGATATATTTCCCACAAACAACGCAAAAGTTGTTTAATCGCTGATGTCATTCCTTACGGTGAAAATGCTCAACAGTTGATTGTGATTTCGTAAAATGATAGACTTATGGTCCAAAATTTGAAGTTGGTTGAATTTTGGACTATGAACCTATCATTTAGGACTATGAACCTATCATTTCACGAAAGAGATTGACTAATTCTCATAAACTTTCATAGAGATAATATGGTATATACGATATCTCGCTTCTTAGATATCAACGGTTTGACTTACAGATGACGTCCAAATGACCTCCAATGGTAACTTTTCATAAAAGGTCAAAGCACATCTGGACGTAAAATTTCCCATTTTAGTTCTCTCAGAATCCGGGGTCCAAAAAATTATATCAGTAGAATTAACGTTTTTGACCTTCATGTGACCTTGAACCAGACGTGATGGTGTTATATGGACACCGGGATCGTGATCAGTGACCACAAAACCATAAAGGCCAAAAATATCAGCTGAGAGATTCAAAAGAACGATTTGACCTAAAGATAACCTCCAAATGACCTCCAGAGGTAACTTTCACTAAAAGTATACAATTTCCTGTTCTCTCAGAATCCGGGGTCAAAAAAATTATATCATTCGAACCAATGTGTTTAACCTTCTTTTGACCTTGATCTAGACCTGATATGGAGACCGGAATCGTGATCAGCTACCGCAAAAACATAAATTCCAACTGGTTCGAGACCCATTCCTAGCCGAAATATCAGCTGAGAGATTCAAAAGGAGGATTTGACCTACAGATGGCCTCCAAATGACCTCCAGAGGTAGCTTTGACCAAAAGGTCAAAGCGTATCTGAACGTAAAATTTTTTATTCTCTCAGAATCCGGTGTCAAAAAATTATATCATTCAAATTAATGTGTTTGACCTTCATTTGACCTTGATCTAGACGTGATGGGATGATATGGACACAGGGATCGTGAAGAGCGAACGCAAAACCATAAAGGCCAAAATATCAGCTGCGAGATTCAAAAGAATGATTTGACCTAAAGATGACCTCCAAATGACCTTCACTAGTAACTTTCACAAGAAGTCTAAAATTTCCTGTTCTCTCAGAATCCGGGGTCAAAAAAGTTATATCATTCGAATTAATGTATTTAACCTTAATTTGACCTTGGTCTAGACGTGTTGGGGCCGTATGGACACCGGGATCGTGATCAGCTACCCCAAAAACATAAAGTTCAACTGGTTCGAGACTCATTCCTAGCCGAAATATCAGCTGAGAGATTCAAAAGAAGGATTTGACCTACAGATGACCTCCAAATGACCTCCAGAGGTAGCTTTGACTAAGAGGTCAAAGCGTATCTGGTCGTAAGATTTCCTATTTTCTCAGAATATGGTGCCAAAAAATTATATCATTCGAATTAAGGTGTTTGATCTTCATTTGACCTTGATCTAGACGTGATGGGGTCATATCGACACCGGTATCGTAATCAGCGACTCCAAAAACTTATAGATCAACTGAGTTCAGAGATGCTCCACCTCGATTTCATTTTGTGGCCCTGTGTTATTTTTAGGGTTCCTTCGTACCCTGAGAAATGCAGCGTGATGTATACATATTTCATTTATTTCATTTGTTATCGACTTATTTGCGTGTAGACAACCTCAAAATAGGCGTAAACGCACAACAACACTGCTTTCTATTCGAAATTCAACTCAAATCAAATTTTATAAGAATTTGTTATTAAAGTAATTTTATATACAGTGAGTCACAGTGAAAATGGTGCACCCTAATAAAAAAAAAAAATTGTTGAAAAATTCCTAAAAAATCAAATAATGTAAGAAACAAAAATGAATATTTTTAAAAGTTTATTTTATTCCAGTTTTAATAAAACAAAAAATTGATTAATTCAATATCAGTAACAACCACAAATAAGACATTCATAAAAATAAAATAAAAAAACATATCACAATGAAATGGTCCATGTTATTTTACAGTTATAAAATGTATAACAAAAAAGTCCTACGGCTACTTTAGTATTTAGTTGGAAACCCTTTCTGTAATTTTATCCCATTCATCCAATAAGACCCTTTTTAAATCATTTTTATTGGATATATTATGTTTCCTAATTTCACACTACAATTTATGCCATAAATTTTCAGTTATATTTAAGTCAGGTGATTGTGGTGCTGTTTTAATTACTCTAGGGCAGTTATACAACATCCATTCTCGAAATGAGAAGTGTTTGTAATATTCAGCTTATCAACACTCTGTTTTAAATTTTCTTTTAATATATTTAAATATTTGTATTTCTCCATGTTTCCGTCAATAAAATGAAGTTTCCCAACTCCAGCCACCGAACACGCACCGCAACCCCAACACGCACCCCGCCACAATGCTTAACTTTTCTTGGTTTGGTTTTCGCCAAACGTTTACCCTGCCATCAGACCCAAAAAGGATAAATTTGCTCTCATCCGTAAATATGACACGATGCCAAAACGAAAAATCTTTCATTCGTTAGCTATATGGGCGAACTTCAATCTAACCTTTTTATTTTTTTTCACTAACGACGGGCTTCTTCCTGGCGATTCTACCATGTAATCCACTTTTGTGTAGGACTCTTCGAACCGTTTCAGGTTTCGAAGTTTCGGTGCGCTCAATCTTGGGTTCTTCATCACGATTAGAAAACAGCTTTTTGGGACTTATTTTTGGCTTAATAATAATTCTTTTCTCTCTGATGTATCTACCAATAAAATTTTGAATATTGTCGTGCGAGCTTTGCGAACAATTTTCGCGATTTCCCTCTTACTTTTTCCATTTTTATAATGTGCAATTATTAATTTTCGCAACTTAAATGACGTGTGCGGTCCCATTTTGCACAATTAAACTTAACAAAAACCTGTCGACAACTAATGCATTTGCATTGAAGTGCAGGAGAGCAAAAAAAACAAATAAGAAGAGAACAAAATTTTTAAAAAAATACCGTTATCTGAGAAAGTTTTGTTAGGTGGAATATTTTCATTGAGAGATTAAATTTAGTCTCTTTTCGTTCATTTCTTAATTGTATTCTATATTGCTATTAAATTCACAACATTTTTTGTTTTGTGTATTGTATAATTTTTGGGAAATTTTTCATGATTTTTTTTTTTTGTTTTTGGACCATTTTCACTGTGACTCACTGTACGTCTTGAACTTTTTAGTATTCTGCAATCAAGGCGTCACATATTTTCCACGAGCATTACAAAGTAGAATATAAATTGTCTAAAATGTATGTAGCCCACAAAAATACCATCGCTCACATTTACAGTTATTTTACAATCCAAAATTTTTTATTTTTTTTTTTTAAATTATAACTCGTTCAACTATCTACGGTCTTGTTGTATTACATGGTATGACCTCTGTTTTTATTTAGATTAATCATAATTAAGAATAACAACTTAACAATAATTTACTACACTAAATCAAAACTACAACAAAAAAAAAAAAAGCGGTAATTAAGAATAAAAGTACTACTGGTGGCTCGTTGAAATGGTAAATTATCTATTGAAATATGGTCATCTTGTATATTAACAAGTAATTTTTGTGTATAACCTAATTTCACAAAAGAAAAAGAAAAAAGAGTTTAGACTTTTATCTCAATACACACGCACACACATTCGCAGACACACGCATAAAAATTCTTGTAGTCTGCGCCATAAGAACTGCCACTGATTTTAAAAACAAAATAAAAACACGAGTACGACGAAACCAAATTATTAACGTAAAAACTGGTAGTTATGAGCAAGTTATAACGAGATAATTCATGATAGTTGGGTTAAATATCTTTTTATTATGTGTGATGGAACAAAAAACATGAGTTTGGGATTTTGTTTTTGTTTTGTTTATGCTGTTGTTTTGTGTCTTAAGACACAACATTTTTTTTTCATGATTTTTAATTTTTATATGTATTATATGATTTATGATTGTCATGTTTTTTTTTTGTTCTTGTAAATCGGGGTACATTACTTGCTGTATTTTAATATTCTTAAATACAGAATATATAATTTAAATTACTTGCATATCTCATTAAATATACATATACATATATTGTAAATAAACAACAAAAAAAAATAAAAATAAAAAAAGGCGTGCAAGTAGATAAATATAAACAAGTTAAACAACTGATTAAAACGCATATAAAATTGCTAAAATACATTTCTAAGTAAGTGCTCGCGCCGCGCTTTATTATTTTATGCTTTTGTATTTTTATATGCAAATTAAATATACAATTTAGATCTGCATAAATTTCACCGGAAATGATCATCGTTATTTAGCTTCAATTAAAAAACAACAAAATATGTTTGTGGATATGCAACGAAAAAAAAAAACAAAAATCAATAAATTTCAATTAAATTTTTATAATTCCAAAATGTAATGAAAACCAGAAAATAAAATCACTTAGAACAACATTTTTTGCATTGACCATATAAACATACCCGTAAACCAATAAATCTTTAAGAAAGCGCAACACAAAATGCGAAAAATATATACACACACACACACACACTTGTATAACCTGACTCATTTAATCGATCGATCTTTCTTATAAATTGACTTTTTAAATTTAATTTCAAAATATAAAAAAATATTGATTTTCATTCATAAATCGACAATAAAAGAATAAAAAAAAAAAAAAAAAAAAAATCAATCGATCGATATGTACACTTATGTATGTATATTGTGCGAAGTATAAGAAGAAATACAAGAAATTACTTTTTGAATTGGATAAATCTATTAAATTATTATTGTAATATTTATAATGACAGACAGAAGCCCAAAAAAATATATACTTATTAAATAATTGTTTATATCTAGAGGTCAAACATATAAGTATATTAATCACGATCTTAAGATTTTCTTTTTTGCTGTTGTTTTTCATGTTCTTATGTTTCTGTTGATCCCTTTTTCGTATTTTAATTCATATTTTCATATCGCGTATGCTATCGTCTTAATTGCATTTTACTCGTATATATAATAAACCACATAAACAACATACAAAAAAAAAATCATAAAGTTATGATGAAGAAAAACATGAAATTTAAGACGAATCCAGTGGAGTCTGTGAAAATATTTTTATTTGGTTTTGTATGTAGAGATATTGATAAAATGTCATTTTTGGTAAAGCCATACGAATTTCGTAACCATAAGGTTTAAAGTTTTTTATAACGAGGGTATTGATTGTTAAAAAATAAAAAATAAAATAAAAAAATTGTGACAACATACAGATTTAAACCGCGCGGCGGCACCTGGTGAATCTCCATATAAATAATAATACATACATAAAAATGTAACATTCAGGTATATCCCCCGATCACATAAAATTAATCATATATTTTATGTATACGAGTCAGTTTGAACCGAAATAAAATTATTTAAGTTTCTTCCACTTTCCACCTGTTTGAATTAGTTCAAATCGTAATAAACCAAACACAAAAAAAAAAAAGCATACATAAGTGAAAGTTAATAATGTATGCAACCAGATGGAAGGAATTTCAAAGATCATGTCATTTCATTCATTACTATAAATATAAATACAATACAATACTAATAACGTAAGAGGCGATCCAAATGTCCATCTACATAAATTAATCCTTTTTTTTTTTGTTGTAATCAACATATCTTCCTTGGGCACATAACAATATTTAATCTAACAACTATAAGGCAATAGTTTTTTTTTACACATACTGGTTTTTTTTTATAACAGAAAGCGTACACAAATTAAAGGTGCCACTATAACATTTTTTTTTTTGTGTCTTATTTCATGATGTGATCGATATATTTATATTATTTTTTTTTCTTATGTTGTTTTTGTAAAAATTTCTTGGTAACATTCTATCACCTGTTGGACGTATTTTTTTTTTTTTTTTTTTTTTTTTATGCGCTATGTTATATTTTAATGTGGTCGTTGATTTTGTTGTTTTTGTCTTACAATAAAAAAAAAAAAAATTAAAGTAATAAGATTAATACATAACACAGAAGAAATAAAATATTTTACTTGTAGCTTTTTACTTATTTCTGCACAGACAACACAACATACATACAAGAATTATAAATATTTTATTTATGCTGGCTTAAAAGGTGGCTTATATATGAAAATGTGTATATAGTGTGTGCACAAGGTTTAAAATGTGTTTTTCCTATAAATTACAATATGTATGTGCTTTTACGAATCGATTATGTAAGAAGGATGGTGATGTTATGAGTGTTTTTATTTATATTTTTTTATTTAATTAAAATCAACTATGGTTATAAAAAGAGTAATGCGCTTTAAAAGTATTTTTTTATTTGTATCAAATACGGGCTGAATATAACTGAAGGAAATGAACGGAGTGATTTATGTTCAATAAGAGATATTGCAATTTTTTGCTGTATGACCAAATTCAATTGACTATAAGTTTTCCTTTGTTTATAATATTACTAATATTGCCGATAAAGTCACAGTATTACAAATTGGTTAAATTGCTTATCACAAATTAATTATAAATAAATCAAAAGCCAAACTAAATTATTAATCAATCTAATTTTGTTTTTACAGAAAATTCTAAATTTTGAATTCTCTTCTCTAAATTTAGAAATATAATTAAAAAAAAATATATTTTAAAACCATTTAAATGAACATTTTGCATGTATTAAAAAAGCTGAGAGAAGGACGAATCGAATTTACTCTCTTAAATAATAAAATTATTCTCTATTTAAATAGAGAAAAAGCTGAAACAAACATTTAATATTTTTTTCTTCTGCGGTCTACCACAATCATACTGTATATAAAACCAAAGCTTACCTAATTATACAAGCCGTCAGGTTCAAACAAATTTTAAAAGAAGCTTAATTTAAGGGGGATACATTTTACGATTTCCCATAAGAACCCATGTAAAATTGAACATTTTTGATTAAAATTTTATGAATGAAAAATACTCGTAACAGAAAATATTTTTAGGTTTATATTTAAATCACACCTTTGAGTATAACATATTTTAAAATAATAAAAATAAAAATTGTACAAATTTACTTTTTCTTTGTATGGCTGTGTGAAAAATTTGGAAAAATACAGTACCTATACACTTATAAAAATGAAATCAATGACGTAAAATCATGTTTTATAAAAACAAAATTTTTATTTTTTTTTGATATTATGAAGTTGGCTACACAACGTTTTTTTATATTTTGAAAATATTTTTAACAGTGCAATAATTCTGTTAAATGGGAAACTAATGCTGTGTGCCTTAATCGACTAAACTAACTAACTAAATTAGAACGATTTAGTTAATGCAATATTTAAATAGATGGCGTTAGTATAAAAATCTCTGTCTGTGCCTCAACTTACACTAAACTAAAGTTAATCGCCAATAAACAAGGTAAATACGCAACGTAAAATTGTAAAAAAAAAGGAAAAAGTAAAAATTTAATCATGATATTGCCGCTTTTTTGATTTACCAATACACTTCTGATGTATTATAAACGTCTTTTAAGCAAACAGAATTCAAGAAAAAAACGAGGTTTTGTTATGTTGTTATAAATTTTTTTGCTTTAAATTGCAGCTTACACGAAACTCTATTCTTCATATAGTTCTACAATTTTCCAAGGAATTATGTCGAATAATAACCGATTTATATGCGAACTATTGGTCGAGCGAGAAACTAAGACAGGCTACACCGTGAGATTCCGGGTTTGTGTCTTTTTGTTTTGGCTGGCATGCGGAACTAGCTACCGTGTTACTGGTGTAAGCTTTTGTATTTCCAGGTACACGGTTAGAACAATAGTTCATAATATAATATTGCCAGTAAATAAATCCTCGAGTTTAATACGGGCCAAAATAAATCTTTCTGGTTCATCTTGTGTCCCTGTACAAATACATAAAAACAATTTATTAAATTTCATGCGAATTGAGTAATGGCGTTTCTCCATTTTTATTTTTATTTTTCCTAAATCGATTTGTATTTTATTTTTGATTTTGATGTTTATTGTCCACTTGTTACAGTATAAATGAAAAATCATTGAAAAGTAAGCTCGTCATTTGACTTTTCGGTTGCCGCCTATGAAACAATAGCAGAAGCTTCAATTTTTTTTTTAGTTTAGTTAGTTTAGTCGATTAGGGCACACAGCATTAGTACATATTTACAAGTAATTTAAACTAACGTATGTATATAGTTAATTTATTTAATGTTTAAATTTTATTTGGTAAAGTATTTTATGCTTTTCAAATCATAAATTCATTAATAAAACTTTTTACTTTTATTTTAATGTTCGTATTTGCCCAAATCAAGCCTTCTAACGCTGAATCATTTCGTGTTCGACAAAATCCGTCCGTCAAGTTTGGTCGTATACCCGGATATTTTTGTGGCATTCCTGGATTTATTTAATAGTGTTCCACATAATCACAAATAATCCCCTTACTTGCATTATAAAGAAATTATCTATGATGTATGGCTTTGATACAACAAACAAAAGAAAAAAGACGCAATTAAACAATTGCTGTGATATAATGAATTTATTAATCTCGTTAGTCCCATGTCATTTACTCCAGCTCAAATTTAAATAAAATACATATATTTATATATCTATTAAATAATTAATTAATTGCAGTAACCGCAGCCAAGAAACAACTGTCTTGATTATGTCCTGGATACTTAAAGATTTCAAAAATAGGCGTCACAAATTTTTGGAATATAATATCGTCCGAATATAGAAAAACTTTTTGCGAATACAGTGAAAATCCTGAGAGCCGTAGATCCTATATAGCGTAAACTCCTTAAAGCCGGAAAAAAAATCCCCAACCACAAGTTTTGTATGAAAAAGGAATCCTATATGCCGTAATATCCTCAGTCCCGTACGTAACACCACTTTTCATGTTTTTGGAATAAATGTTCATATAAATCGGATCCTCAGAGCCGGAATATTTTTATCGATGAAACAGGCTGAATGTATTTTATCTTTTTCTCAACAATCTATGTATGCATATATTTTTGTTCTGCTTTTTTTGCAACGTATTTATACAGATAGATTTCTCACTCACGATTTAACATACTGTTTCATTGTTTTGGTTGGTTTTATGAATTCCATGAATCAACGATATTGTACATATGTACGTCTCATCAGTAGTGAACAGTTGAACACTGTAGATATGTACATATCATAAATAAATGCGTGAGAGAGATCATCATTTATTCATGATGATTGTTGAACATAATAAATTATGTAACTGTACATACACATGTATCTCAGTCTTAGCTATGCTAGTTTATTCTACTGTACTATCAGGTGTGATTGTAACGACATTAAAAGTGAAAATTTTTTTTGTGTAAAAGTGCATATGTACAGGTATGTAAAATTTAAAATTTATTTAATTTTTTATAAAAATTCGTTTAAATAAATAATCGTTAATAACGTGTTTATATTTTTCTTAGCTGTGATGGGTGATTCAATGAAAAAAGTAAACAAAAAACTGAACAACTTGACTTTAAAACAAAAGTTTAATGTAATTTTAATGTACGAAGCGGGGAAAACAGTGAAAAAAATTGCCGAACTATTTAAATGCGGCACCACACAAATTTATGTGTGCATTAAAGAAAAAAATGTGATCCGGGAGCGGTATTTAGCTTCAAGTAAACCACTACAGGCAGCCAAAAAGATGCGCGCTTCCAATAATAAAGAACTCAATCAAATAGTGTTCGAGTGGTTCGGCAAAGCAAGGGCTAAAAACTTTCCAATTTCTGGACCTATATTACAATCTAAGGCTTTGGAAATCGCCAAAGGATTAAGCATGCACGATTTTAAGGCATCCAATGGCTGGTTGCGCAGTTTCAAAAAGAATTTTGGAGTTGCATTCAAGCAGATTTCTGGCGAGGAAAATGACGTAGACGAAAATATCACAGCACTATGGAAAACCAAGTTGGCCGACATTTGTGATGGTTTCGAGCCCAGAGACATTGGCAACTGTGACGAAACCGCATTATTTTTTCGCGCATTACCGAACAAAACTTTAACCCTTAAAGGCGAAAAATGTTCTGGAGGAAAGCTGGCCAAAGACAGGATGACTGTCATGCTAACTGTCTTTGGAGATGGAACTTTATTGAAGCCATTAGTTATCGGAAAATCGTTAAAGCCGCGGTGCTTCAAAAACCTGGATGTATCAAAGCTAGGGGTATCATATTACGCAAACAAAAATGCATGGATGACCGGCAACATATTTCATAAATAATTATATGAACTGAACCAAAAAATGGCACAACAAAACCGAAAAATCATCTTATTTCTCAATAATGCATCTTCTCACACAAATATGGTGTTCTCCAACATCAGATTGGAATTTTTTCCACCTAATTGCACCTCGAAATTACAACCACTGGACAATGGGGTTATTGCAACGTTAAAAATGCATTACCGAAAGTTTCTGATGCAACATTTGCTTTTTGAAATGGAAGTCTGCGACTCAATTACGGATTTGGCAAAACGCATTACGATTTTGGATGGGATCAATTTTCTTAAAGTCGCACAAAACGAAATTCGTAAGGAAACCATAAGGAAATGTTTTATAAATTGTGAATTCAATTTTCAGTGTACTATAACTGACAACGAGGTAGCTTTAGGGCCCTCGATCATGGCCGAAATCCAAAGTCTTATTGTATCAGCATATGGATCCCCGATTTGCAGCGCCGTTGATTTGGTCCGTGTTGATGAAAGCGTGGAAATCGAGTCGCCCTCAATCGAAATCCAGACTTTAATTGAAGAGTACCGATCATCGAACAATGACAGTGAAGGTCATCAACAATCTGATGACGAAGTGGATGACCCAATCGTCACAAAATCTGAAGCAGCTAAGAGTTTGAACATCATAGAGCAATTTGCTCGACAAATAGGGGCGAACGATTTTTATGATAAAGTCTGTTCATTGAAAACCGAGTTTGTTCGCATGGAAAATACAAAGGCTTGCACTCAAAAAAAAATATCGATTTTTTTTTCAAAAATTTAATGTATGTAATTTAATTTTAATTATATATGTACATATTATCCATTAGGCGATAATAGTATATCAAAACATGTGATCTGAATTCATTGAATAAAGTAAAATACATACATATATGTATATAATTACATAAACTTAATTTAATTTTTACATATGTATACATTTTTTTTTTAAATATGCCTGAATGCCGTAAAAGTCTTCTGAGCCGTAAACTGTTCGCGGTCCCGTGGGATTACGGCTCAGAGGAGTTTCACTGTACATAATTTATTGCTTCGACAATCCGGTCATCAGCTTCGGCACCCTGACTTACTTACTCCTAAAATTTATTTAAAAAAAAAAACATTTTGAACAACGAACATTTTACCGGCCTAGCCAAGAAATTACTATACCTCATTTGGTTCTCTTCCGTGATTCGATAATCGCTTTAATGCCTCATTCCGAATCCAAGCTTTTCTTGCTCCATCTTCCGTTGTACCTTCAATTTTCTTCGTGAATTTTTCAAACAAAACTTGAATTATCATATTTTCAATTATCCCACTTTCGATCCAATGCCTTATTAAAATTCCAAAAGCCTTGTAAAAACCTTTTGTTAAAAAATTAAAGAAATTTGTCAAGTTCTCAACTACCTTAAGAGCATGAGATCTGTGCCCTCCTTATCGTTGGTAAAGTAGGTATTTGTGACAGAATCGAGTTTTTCTTTATCACTCAACCATACTAAATTCAATGATTTAATCCTGTTGTGAAAAATGAAATGGCTTCAATTACATTACTATTAGTTTTCGACACGTTCGGCCTGCAAATCAATTAATTGAACTAATATTTTATGTTAATATAACAATGGAACAGCATGAGCCTCTTTCAACTGATAAAATATATTCAAAACCTTTGATCGTCATTTCATATTATTGCTATCTGATTTCAAACACGAAAACTACACGTCCATTTTGTTTTTTTTAAACATATTTAATTAGTCGAGTTTATAAATAGGTGTCACTAATGGCTTATTATAAAAAAAAACATGAACGAAAGGTATGACGTCATGAGGTGTGAAGATGTGTTGTAAATAAAGGGGTGTTAGTAAAACATTAATTAAATATCTATAAACAAGATTTTATTAATTGATCTTCAAATCATATATTTATCAATTATCCTTCTTGATAACGTAGGAATCAAAATTCATTTTTGTAATATTTTTCATTTAAGAAAAACAATATTAAGAAAACATAATTTTTCATATGCATTATCCATTTTTTTTTGTCTTTCTCTCCCCCTTATATTATAAGTTCGAATTTTAGCCTGATGGCTTGTATATTTAGGTAAGCTTTGATAAAACACAAATTTCATTTTTAAGTGAAAGAAAAAAACTGTGAACAAATCTCACTTATATGCTCTTATGCATTAAATACCACTTCAGCAAAAATATCAAATTAATCAAACACATATAAAAGGCGTCTGATAATGCTCTTTGCTTTCGGTTTTGTGACGGTCATTTGACAAATCCAAAATTGTTAATTATTAAATTTAGGGTGAAAAATATGAAATGTTTTTTGTTAAAAAAAATTATTTGATTTGATTGGGGTGTTGCAATAGAAAATGATTGAACCCTCTTGTTTAAATTTTGCTTTGTTTGTGACAACCAAAAATCAAATTAATTTGGATAAATCAAAAATATTTATCCCCCATTATCCGAGTTTCCCCGAGTTTCTCAGCAATATCTGAACAGACTCGACCCGGTTACGGACACCTAAACGATCGATAGTTAGTAAAAATTGTTAGTAAATATATAGTAAGAATAGTTAGCACAGGACAACACAATTTCTAAACTACAGCTTATTCACTACTGAATAATCCTGGAGAGTTGATTCAAACCAAAATTTAATTCTGAAACTCAGGATTAATTTTAATCGCTATAATAATGATTAATTCTGTAACTATGTTATATTCTGAAAATTGAATTATTTATTAGCAAATTAAGGAAGAGAAACCTTAAAATATTCTTTAAACTTAATTAATGAGCAAACATTTTATGAAATCGAATATGGAAACTTTCCCAATTCTAAGCTAAAATTCTAAAAGAATGTTTAAAATTTTTAAATTACTAAGCTACGATTTAAATTCACAGCGCTTGTTTCATTAGTTACAGTAATAATGTAGATTACTAATTAATTGTTTACATACTGCAATTAGATTTACAAATAAAAAGTTAAAAATATATATTTCACCATAAAATTAAACTTAAACTAATCAGCAATTTCCTACAGATCTAGAAAAAGGGAAATTAATAATGTTAAAGTTAATTATTTATAAAATTATATAATATTATTTAAAAATTGATTACGTTACGGCGCAAAAAACTTTAGAATCACCAATAATTTAGTTAAGTACTACATGTATATAGGATATTTACGAATAAAGCTCAAATATAATTTCCCAGGTGCTTGGAGTTTCTGGATGCTGCGCTAGAATTCACCAATATTTCTGGAGACAATCTAACAATTATATCAGCTGCAATGATTTCCTTCACATTAGTCATTTTCGCAAATTAAAATTACTGTTAAGCTCAAACTACTTTTATAGTTGAAGTAATTCGGCAAATTTTCCACAAACACACTACCCCTCAACCTTAGTAAATATTAACTGATAACATCCTATAATCCAACAATTCCTGCCATTCATTTCCATTGTTACTCACAAACACAACCCTTAAAGATGTAAACTATAAAACCTTCAAAACTCAGAAAAGTACCACTCAACAGTTAAAATTACTAAGAGTTTCATGGTCATTAATATCTCTGAAAATGTATATCAAATTAATTGGCTATTCGTTATTTGTAAGATAGCGATCATCAATATTTCAAAAACTAAATTTAAAACTTATAAAACAGTAGACTACCTAAAAAAATCCAATTAGCATCATTCACCTATTGAAGAGATCTCCGCCACACCATTTACCATCACCACTTAAAAATACAAGTCAGTAAAATAATAAATCAATGAGAGGAAATAGAAAAATTATATTCATAAAAATTTTGTCCGTGTCTCATACTCGTATATGTAATTAATCTTGACATTTGTATGTGAAAACTGAAATCTAAACTTCAATAAATCTATTAAGTTAATTAATTAAGTTCAATACATTTAGCATCTCGATTTTCATTTACTTAATTCCACGTTGTTCACATTCATTAAATCAAAATTTAGCATGCATAAATACGAGTAAATACGTAATTATGTGTTGTAAACCAAATTTCAATTCAACTCAAAATTAGTATTTCCATATTAGTATTTTATTCATATAATTTAATTAATTTATAATCTTTTAATATTAATTAAATTAATTTAATATAATTAATATAATTTAATGCAGTTTATAATACCCTGCAAAACAAATTAATCATATCTAAATAAACAATTAACAATTTCCGATTCAACTCAAACTTACTCGATTATACGAAGTATAAGAATCCTATTTGAGTCGAATACAGGTAAATATTTTCAACCAATCTTCCATGTGCGTAGCAGGAGACATATCATGTTCGCATTATATTACTTACAAATAATACCCTTACAGCGAACATACAAATATTCCTGTTCTATCTATCAAGATACAGGAAAATATTTCTGACGATTTCTGTCCAAAACCAACAAAAATGTATCTCTATTTTTGTTGTTGTTTAAAGATTATATAACAAAAACCAATAATATAGAGTACATTTTCTTAATAGGATCTGCGTAAAAAGCGAACGAGACGACCTGTATAAACCTTTTTGTTGGTTTTGCTATGTATCAAGCTTCAAGAATATATTTGTGTCAGTTGTACATAAAATAAAATACTAAAATACGCTCAACTACTAGTAAAAATAAAATAAGAGATGAAAATTAACTGTGCATACAAATTTGAGTTAATTTTAATTTTAATTCTAATTGAATCTAAAAAATAAGACGTTTGTATTTAGATTTTATGTACAATTACACAAACATTAAAATCAAAATCATGCAATCAATCAAGAAATCAAGAAATTTGATTTCTTTCACTATAAATTCTTTCACAATATTCCTGTTCTCTGTAACAGTATTCAGGAACATACCTATGTCGATTGTTACGCAAAAATAAAATAAGATATTAAATTAACTACGTACATCAAATTAAGCTAAAATCAATTCCAATACGATCCAATTATTAGATTTTAGCAATTAAATTCCATGCACAACCACACAAAAGTTAAAATCATGCACTTTATCAATAAATCAAGAATTTTGATTTCTTTATCTATAAATATAAAACAACGCCCGACAAATGCATCCTGGTGGATTGCATTTTCCAAAATCACACCCCAACTATTATTTCACTAACACTTCAATTAACACTTCACTAAAACCGAATTGAATTAGAATTAAAATTAAAATGTATATACATATGTATATAAAGCATATACACAACAATTCACACCAACAATACATACAAAAAAATAAAAATTAAATTAAATTAAATGTTGAAGAGGACAGGCAAAACACGTCTATCCTCTTTGAATATTCGCCCTTCCTCTCATTTTTTCTGTGTGACTTTTGAATAAATAAATAATTTTTTTTTTTAAATACTGCAAGTTGTGGCGATAGCCACATAAAGTTCATATTTCGCACTCAATTAGTTCGTATTAGTTCATATTAGTAAAATTACACAACCACGTAGTTAAGTTCATTGCTTCCGGCTGTATCACTTTACATCTTTGTACATATTAATCATTTTAACCATCGAAGTTGATAATGAAGAGTTTATTACTTTTATTGGACAAATACAATTATGATGATTATATGACGTGGTCTACAAGGTATACAAACACAATCACAAAAATAACGGTTTCAAGTAGAAATAAGAAAAAAGATCATATAAATTAGTTATTTGGTGGTTGCTATAAGAAATTGAATTTTATTAAGCTGGATTATACAAACTGTGTTTTATCGGTTCACTCCTTTCAGAATGGGCAAAACGGAGAGTAAAAATCAATTTAACAAAAAAAAAATTAATAACTAATCTCGTGCTTAACGGTAAATCATATGGTGACGTAGCTGCTATTATTGGTAGACCGCATTCCACCATCCGGGGTGTAGTTAATAAATTGAGAAACAAAGGTAATCTATTGACTAAAGGAGGCAGTGGACGAAAAAAGATTCTTGGGATGGTCAGATTATGCGAAATAAATCATTTATTTCTGAAGCAAACCGAAGATACCGATTAGAATCCGACGAGAAAATGTGAAATGAGGCGACTGATTTCTAGAAGCGAGTCAGGAAGTGGAAAGATATTCAGTGACGATTGTAAATTTAATTTACCTGGCAAGACGGATAGAGACTAAAATCAAAACAAAACAAAAATAACAAAGTTATTAAATACCAAAAAATTAAAAAAAAAAAATTCCATAGAACTTATTACGATTTGTATGTAAATATTTTTGTTTGTTATCCTATAACATACAGGACACGCCATTTTTTTTGTGCTCACGCGGTCTTTAATACAAAGGCATTGAACTGATTATTCCAACTACATCATTTTTACAACAACAAAATGTATAAGTACATAAATACTACGAAAAAATTCATTTTATTTTTGTACATAACATTTTACTTTGCTTACAACAATAACAACGAAACGAAATTAAATAATAATATCCTTACACATCCTTACTTTATACATACATAATAAATAATTTATTAGTGGTGTTTTCGAAAATTAAAAATTAAAAAAAATCTTTTATCTTATTTTGACAAAAAAATTTGTTTGTTTTAGGTAAACTATTTTTATTTTAAGTATTTATCAATTAAAAAATTTAAATAATTATAAAAGCAAAAAACTACGAGTCAGATTATGGATTAAAATTTATTGTTGTGAATAAGTTTTTTCTCTATCGTTGTTTGGGAAACTTGAGAGCTAATAACAAAATATTAAAAGATAAATTCGAAAAAAAAAGAAAGCTACACTGAAAAAAAAAATTGTATACTAATTACGATTTTGTGCATTGTTTTAACGAATTTTCCATTACTATTGATCCGACGATTTCTTCGTCATTATGACAGAAATTATTTAATTAAACATCAAAAACTCTATCAACAAACTAATTGTTATTTTTATACCAAAATAATTAAAATGGAATTAATCTAATAACATATTGTTTTTATCTAACATACAATTTTAATAAAGATTCACTTTGATGTATAACACTTTTTTGTTAATACAACAGAGACAATAATGTACTCTAAAGGAACATTATTCGTTATTAATATTAAAATTGAAATTAAGGTTATAGAAAAGAGTTAAAATAAAAATAAAAATAAAACGAAAATTCTTTAAAATAATGATAAATTTATTAATCCTTAAAAAGTAAAATAACATAATAATATTGTCAAAAACGAATATACGGTTACTATCAGAAATAATACTTAACCAATATTCGTTAATAATATTAAAATGTTAATTATTCCTCAATAGGTAGAATAAAGAATTAGTCATATTAATAACAAACTAATGGTTACCCGTATTAATTATTATAAACCATTATTCGTTAATAATACTATAATAGTTACTGATTTACAAAAATACAAAATAACGAAAGCGGCAGTAAATACAACAATGTATAGCAAATAAAAGAAATTTTTTAGATAATTCAATTTTTTTTATTTTCATAAATATTAAAATTTGAATAAAATTAACATTAATCTCAATATAAAATGTATATATAAAACAGTTTGTTTATAAAAAATCAGATATAAAATAATTATCTTTAATTTAAATTCGAAGTTTAGATTTAGGTTAAAAAAAACAAATAATTAAACAGATTTCAGTCTTTAAATTAAATAAATCAAATGAAAAACAAATATATAAAATATATTTTATATTAATATAAAACTCTTATTTCGATAATTTTGAAATTAATAAATCCACACTCGGAAATACTGGATTGTATTGCGTTTCTATGTGATAGAAATACTTTTGGAGGAAAAGCCATACAACTTCGGATTCGACTGGGTATTTCAAATTAAATACCTGAATTAATTTAAAAACTAAATCTAACGCAGAAACCACTGATGGCATTTTGTATTTGATGTCGTCAAAATAAATGTAGTAAGTATTCGGAGCGAACTCGTTGTCTCCTATGACGAAAACAAATGGTTGGATCTGCTTTTTGTCTGCTGCACATTTTAGCTTTAGATCCGTAAACATTTTATCGCATTCATAGACGGATGACGCAAATAACACAAAAGAATCCTGAGAATCCTTTATGGTATATTTCAGCAAAATTTTTTTACCACTAGAATTTATAGCATATTTTTTATTTGATGGCCTCAGAATTCCATGCAATAAAATTAACGTTATAAAATTCTTGGCATCTGTAACACACAAAAAATTTTAATTATTTAAAATTTTCGGAAATTTCTTATAAAAGCTTACCAATAGAAATATTTTTTTGTTGCTTCATTTGTTTTAGCAATAATTTGCAGGCTGTATCATTAAGCTTTTCTTCGATTATCGGTTTAATATTTTTCAAGAACTGGTCGAAATTTAATAACATATTGCCACTATGCGGATAGATATATTTAAAATCCACTTCAAAAAGTTTTGGTCCATAAGATTGCGTATAGGCAGGCCATTCGCTGAAAATAAACAGCCTGTAATAATAAAAAAAGATTTAATTAGTAATTTGAAAACTAAATTTGTTCATGAAAATTGCTTACCTGTGATTCGTTAGCAAAATAATCCACAATTTGTTTGTTAATTGTTTCGCAGTCATTTACACCCATTATAATTTCATTTTGAATAAAATAATTTACTATTAAAGTTAACAATACTGCTCTATTTGAATCAGATATGTTTTTATTGTCATACGCTAATTGTAGAATATATTTCCCCTCAAATGTTGAATTTAAAATATCGCCAAATGACACTATAGTTACTGGTTTTCGAAGCAATACATTTCTATTATTGAGATCAACCAATGGATGGCTTGGTGATGTTACTGTTAAATGGTGATGACGACGAACATCCTACACATGTGTTGTCGATTGAAATACCCTGGAATTTGATAGTGTATATACATAATAATCTATAGTCGATAAATCTAGTCTCTAATGAGACTCTGGACGTATATTGAGGTTGAACCGTCTTATTACTTAGATAGGTTAACATGGTGGTAATCGAACGTTATTTATAAATATAATTTACCTGTTCTTTCTGCCACTCCCGTAAATTATATTCGAATTTGATTCGTTTCCCTAATTTATAATTATTCAAGCTGCGTACATGCTATACATTTCTGGTGAAAAAATGTACACCACGAAGTTAGCTGTATGAGTTGAATTATTTCCAACTAGAACAAAAAGTTCACCAGGGTAACCAATTTTAACTAAAAATTATACTATTTTGCTAACTTCGTGGTGTACATTTTTTCACTAGAATTGAAGCATGTACGCACCTTCAACAATTGCTTAATATTATGAATTTGCATTACCCTTAATGCTTCGATGTCAATGTCATTTTCTAAGAGTAAAGCAAAGAAAAACAAATTACCATGTTAATTATATTTGGAGCGTAATTTTTATAATTTACTTACCTCTGAACGTACCGATGAGATCTTTCATGTTCCATTTTTTTAAAAGACTATCAACTTCTAAAAATGCAGGTTCATCATTGATAGCATCGATTGAATATTCATCCGGCATATTTCTATTGCAGACATTTTTTAACGTAATAAATCCCATAGTTTCTTCGTTTAAAATATATTTAACTACAGTCAATGCCTGTGTTTGAGCATGGGATCCAAGTGGGTTATTTATTTCCAAATCATCACTATAAAGAAAAAATGGAATTAATATTCTCTTGGAATCAAACATATTGGTTTTATTTTGCCACAATTCGCAGTCAATAAAATTTTCTAAAAGATTTTTATCTAATAATTTTTTTTTTTTGCAAATTTTATTGCTACTAATAAATTATCATCTTTTTCAAAAAAAAAGTACGGAATTGAAAATCTATAGGTAATAATACACCTGTCTTCACATTTTCGTTTAGCTCAATCTGTCCTATATTATATACGTGAGTGATTTCGTTATTAATAGTGAAAATTTTAGGTTCACTTAAATAATTGTTATCCTTTAACCACTCTTTTAAACGATAGTCGGTACTACAATAAATAAATGGATCTATTCAGGCATCTAATAGTGGTGTAACTTGTTGAAACTTCACCGTGGTCAGTAAACTTTTTAATGCAGCTAAAAGAGGAACTAAAATAAACTGTTTAATTTTCTTTTGCAATTCGACTACACCTTTGGTTGTAAAATTATTTTTTTGTGTTAAATTAATTGAAAATTTCACCGCAGATACTAAAATATTGTTAACAATTTTAATATTAAGTTCATCATCATCTGGATCATCATCATCTGGTACAATAGAATCTATTCCATCACAAGGCAAAATATTATTTTGTGCTACATTCTTCTCAAAGTTTATTTGGCTATTTATATCGTTTGTGATATTTGCTTTTTTGGATGTATCAGACAATTTACTAGCATGAATGTTATTGAAATGTTTTTTAAAATTTGAAAGGTTTTGGAACGAACACGAATCTCCGGGACATTCATAAGTTGAGTTATGTTTAAGACCATGAAAATATTTATAATGTATTAATAGATTTTTGAAATTTTCTACAATAAGGTTACAAACAAAACAGATCATGCTAACAGAAATAGAATCACAAAAGTTCTATACCAAATTATAAAGTTGAGGAATCACTTAAAATAAATTACGAGGTTTAAACGCATATTAGTAGGTAACGTATCAGTTTGATCTGTAAAATAATTTAGTTCTAAATTATCTTGATAGTATATTATTTAAAATAATACTTACTTGGTCTCAGTGGCTTAGGTATACATATATGGGAATGTTTCTATGTATATCAGAATAAATATAGTATTATCACAACATATATTGTTAAATATGTACACACAACAATTGTACATATAAAATTTTTTGAAATCACTATATTTTTTATCTAAAAATGATACACAAAACTATAAAAAAAATGTACGTCTAATAAAATAAAACAATGCTTGTCGAATGAGTCGTCGAATGATCACGTTTACCCAAAATTCTTAAAATTTAAAGAAATAATTTTTGATAATAAGGGAAGTGGTTAACTATTACGAATAATAATTAAATCACACATAGGTAAATCACGAATTTTCGTTAAATGTATTAAAAATTGGTAAATTGATTTATAAATAATTATAGTTTGTTAATGTTACACCCATATAATATACTTAACAAAAAATCCACTAAGTTTCATAGAAATGAGTTTGATTAAGTTTGAAATTAGGTAAAATCTTTCGTTATATTAATGAATTTTTCTTTATAATTTTTATTCGTCACAACACACCTGTATAATAAGTTGAAAGTAAATATACTTTAATACAATGAAAAATTATTGGGCATATATGGAATGTTTTTAAATGTATTATATTAACCATAATATTGACAAATTATAATCAATCGAAGTCGCAAATTCAAATTACATTAACGATAAATAAATTTGTTTAATTTATGATTCTAATAATGAAATATTGATATTCATATTGAACGTATTCAATCATCGATATATTGGAGTATTCTATTTGCGAACTTTGTTTAAATTTTTAGAATAAAATTCTAATTTTACTGAGGAATATGATGATTTGAAATATGTAAAATGTTAATAATGAATATTATGTAACAGATAAAACTATTATAGGCATATACTCGTAATTATTGTTTTTGCATATTAACACAAAAGTAGTGTGAGGAATCTATGTATATTAGATATATTTATAAATATGTATATTATGTACGTTGTTGTATGTACGGCGTACGCATATAAAAATGTGATATTAACATTTGCCATAGCATAACAGTATTTATACAATCCGAATTTTTAGAACTATCATAAAAACCAATACTCGAGTCGTTACTTTTAGTGTGAAAATACAAGAGAAATGTAAGAAAAGTATGATAATTTTTTTAAGTTTTGCCTCCTTAATATGGTTTTAGGGTGTCGTTTAGTTACGTTTTATGAACTTCGAGCTTGCCTCTTTATTTTTAATCTACTCAAAACTAAGCAGCCATTCTATTTGTTTACAAAGGTGTTCGTAGGTTTCATTCATCAACTTGCGCTTACTCATTCCCAAAAATTCTTGTAGGTCTTTGAATAAATCTTTATTTGTTAGTAGTGTTTCGTTATGGTACTCTATTCCACTACCTATTAAGAGGTCAGGATCGACCAAAATATTCAAGGTAAAATTTTTAGAGTGGCGTATCTAGTTGGCAATACGTATAGTTTTGTATTGTAATTTATAATTATTTCGCCTCTTGTTGTACAGTCTGCCTAGCTCAAATTAGAGTGTGCAACCATGAGGTGAAATTGTTTTTGAAAAAATGTAAGAGGTTTTTTTGCCTAATTTGCTTAACTTTATTTTCATTTTACCTGCTTGCCTCCATATGTGGTTTTTCCCTTAATCCCAAATTAGCAAATTAGTTTACAACACACATTAAATGTATAAATAAATAAAATAAATAAATAATTTCTACGAAATCATACAAAATCATCTAAAGTATTGGTGTCTTATTGGTTTTAATTGTAATGGTTTTATGATTGGATAAAATAAATAAATTGTAGATAAAAAAAAGTGAAGAAGTTACACAAAATTATATAGTAGCAAAACTAATAGAGTTCGCTTTGAGTTTCGTGGGTGTCAGATGCACATTTTCCCAATTTTTCAATTTTTTTTTGTATTTGTAAAATTATTTTATATGACACGCAAACTATGATCGAGGTTCTAAATAAAAGTATAGTAAAGCGCAAAACGAAAACCTGGCAAAAAAAATCGATAAAAACCGAAATGTATGATGAAATGGATGGAAATCGGGTTGTGGGAGAGACCCAACTGCACGGCCTGAATATTGAGAGGTTTCTGGATATTTCGTGGACTGTGCTTTCAAGGAATGAGCTTCAATGCTCAAAATAGAGCGTGCAACCGAAATAAAGTTTAGTGTATAAATAATTAAATAAATAATACGGTTCATGATTATACCTCCCTGTTTCCAGAACACTTTAAAAATATATGCAATTATTTATTATACATAATTTGTCAATAGTACGCTATATAATACATGTAACATGAATACCGTTTCATTTTTTTAAATTATATTTCATATTAGTTATATAATTTTCATTAGATCAACTTAACCAAAAAAACCGAAAATTTAATGATTATTTCTTAAATATAGAGATTATTAATTTTGTTTCAGTTAAAAATTTATTTATTTTTTCATTTATTAACTAAAAATTAATTAAGTATACGACCTTTTCTTAAAAAAGTTTTTTAATTTTTTTTTTGTAGTAGAACAACTCTTAATAATTCAAATATCATTCATGTTCTTTAATGTAAAACAACTCTGATAAAAAGAATTCGTTATATTAGCATAAAAGTTTTAAAGGTAACAATTTTTCTCTCATTTATCAAATTAACAAATAACGATTCGAAGTAAATAACATTTACGAATATTAATTATTCGAAAATTTAATTTTTAATATTATTAATAAAGTTTATATTAGATTAAATGAAATCTGTAACAATAACGATTTTTTTCTGTTAAAAAATAACGAAAATCTCTTCGTTAATGGAATGGTAATATTTTTTTCAGTGTACCACATGGTTTTCCACATTATCTATTGATAATAAAATAACTCTAGAAGAAAATATTCACACAGATGCTTAACGAAGCGCTACCAGATACCGTATTTTAGTAAAGAACGCTCTTAAGTAACAGATCTAATTTAACGAAGCTTCGTTAACCCTTTTGTAGTGGAAAATTGGAGTCAAAATATTACATGATATCGTCAAGCTACTAGTTTTGAACAGATATATGAAAAAACTACCAAAAATAGGTGGGTGGTCCGAAGTTTAAAGACCCCATACACATTTTATATGAAAATATACTAAATTTGTATGTATCTGTTCTCACTGTACATTTATCTCTCCGGAGTTCCCGTTATTTATTTGTTTTCGAAGATTGTGCTTTGTATTTTAGCACGTGCAGTGTCATAGTCTCTTCGAATTTTGTGCTGAAAACATTGTGTAAAGGTTTTTTTTTCTGTGCATCTTTTTTTCTGTTTGATGTAATAGCAAAGAGAATACACATCGACATTTTAAAACGCGGCATTTTGACCCGGACCCAATAGATAGTTATGGTATATTTTTATGAGACTATAAGACAAATTTTAAATTATGACCATTTATGCATTACAATTTACAATTCATTTATTCATTCGTTTAAAATTCTATTTATCGTCGTTTTTTTTCGTTCCTTTATATATTCCGTCCGCAGGACAGTACTACCTATTAGCAAAACAAATACATACATATATTGTATAAAATGAAAACAAAATATTCATTGTACGAATACATATGTATAACTTGTATATTATTATATGATAATACATATATCTATTCCATTTTAAAATGGAATTATAATATGAGTTAGTAAGAGAAAGTTTATGTTATTTTTAAATAGTAAAATAATTTTTTTTGTTTTTGTTCGAAAAAGAAAACCAAATAAAAAGTATATGTTTATCCTATTTCGTTTGCCATCACCAAATAATTCTGAAATATTTTAAGACTTTTACTTCATATACAACAGGGGTTCATATAAGATGTTCCTCTTGATGTGTATTCTCTTTGATGTGTATTCTCTTTGGTAACAGTATTAGTTTCGTAATTAGTTTATTGTTTTATTTTCTGTTTTATTTGAATCAACAATAGACGAATTTGGAGAAGGAATGGACGAGGTGGACAAAGTTTACCAAACACGTTCTCGGTTTAACCCAAGGTTTTATGAAAATGTTGCGGCTGCCTTAGCTAACGATCTTGAACGAGAACGAGCAACGGGGGAAGAAGAATACGTTGATACTTTTGCTGTCGAAGCAGATTCCGACAAAGATGCTGATTATATACCAAATGAAGATGACGCATCGGATATAGAAACGGAGCCGGAATTAGAGATTAAAGAGGCGTATGACAGCGAAGATAATGAAATACTATCAACAACTGAACTTCAAACGGCAGTTGAAGTACATCAAGTAAACGAAATGCAGCAAGCAACCGAAACGCAGTCAACAACAGGATGTTATAAATTTAGTGCACACATTGAACATGTTCGGGAAAGATGGTACGAACAGAGCACTGCCATCAATTGGTCGGACACGAATCCATAATGTTATGAGGTTTAGTGGTTGGCCTACTTCTACAAACTAGGTACCAATTGAAGTGTTTAAAAGGTTTCTAACACCAAACATCGTGTTTATCATAATAAAGGAAACAAATCGGTATGCGAATGATAAAATTAATCAATGGAATACTAAGAATCCAACCAAAAACAAAAAGGTATAGAAAGAGTTCAAGGAAATTGAACTAAATGCATTTATTGGTATACTCTTAGCTGCTGGCGTAAGCCACAATAATATGCAACATGCGAGTTTTCTGTGGAAAACGATGAACCTTCCCATTTTTAGAGCAACAATCTCATACCGCTGTCTCACTGCTCTGTCACGATATATACGATTTTATGATAGCCATACCCGTAATTTTCGTTTACAATCCGATAAAGCTGCACCAATTAGGGGTGTATGGAATTTGTTAAACGAAAATTCGGAAAGGAATTACCGACCACATAGTGATATTACCATAGATGACACTATCCACTACAAGGAAATATTTTCGGGCTAAGATGCAGGTGCAGAAAGGGCCGTTGACCAAGGGCAAAATAAAATGTTGCGTTTGGCGTCCAGGTATTCGAACTCGGGAAGGATAATCGTGGCCGATAATTTTTTTACTACCTTACAAGGGTGTTAACGCTTCATAGAGATCGGTCTAGATTTTGTAGGTATGTACGCTACGAAGTAATAAAACATGTATTCCACCTAAAATGAAAAATAATTCCTCACGGCCAATACATTCATCAATATTTGGGTATCACGAAAATAAAATAGCAATGTGCTCCTACGTCCCAAAGCAAAACAAAGTAGTGATTCTTTTATCAACAGTACATTATGATAAGAACGTAATTGGTGAACTAAAAAAGCCAGAGCAATTATTTACTATAATAAAACAATGGACTAAATGTTAAGCCACTTCACCACAAAACGACGAACAAAAAGATGGACTTTGTCATTCTTTTCATTCGGTAAGAATTAAGACTTTATTTAAACCCGTTGTGGCAACGATAAAAGGTGCCGACATCATCCAAATGAAACGAGACTGCCGATTATGCCATGAATACGACAAAGTCCGTCACAAAACTCGTTTTTACTGTGTGAAATGTTCGACTCCAGTGTGCCTGCAACATTCTAAATGCATATATAAATGCTTCAAATGTACAAATGAACAGGAACTTTAAAAGAAGCTTCAATTTTACATAAATGTTTTATTTTAATTTTTTGGTTTTTTCAGGCTATGAATTCATTCCTGTAATTTATATTTAGTAATAAAACTTGTTAAAACCAAACTAACATTTCATTTATTTAAACTTCATTTGACGTATAGGGGTCAGACCCTTGTGTTTCAAATGTGAAAATAAAATGTGGGGTTCACACAAGGGTTAAACTTCTTAAGTCACGTTAATTTTTCGCTAGGCGATAATACAAAAAAGTTATCTACCAAATTTTTAAGTTTATAATTTTTCGCTGGTCGCCACTTTAGACATGCATAAGACCCAATCTTTTAAGTTTTCCAATAATCGATATTTTAGTAGTTAAATCCAATATGAAAGTTTAGCGGATGAACATGATTAAAGTACACTGATAGAAAATCAAGGCTAGATGTTGAATGACATAAGAAAATTTTGTTATGTCGGTTTCTTAAGCTTAGATAAGATTAAATTTTAAAATTGTCAAACTGTGTCGATTAATATAGGTTAACTCTTTGAGCTGTATTAAGTTTAATTGGCTTTATGAAAGCCCAAATAGTTTAAATTTTGTGTGTGTTTGTGTGGATTTCTTTTTTCTAATTTAGCTTCCATTCCTTGTATAATAAATTCGCCCGAATGTATGCTTTTTTACACATAAATACGCAGTTTGGTTGTTGTTGTTCTATCTAATATTAACTTCATTCGCATCCATGAAACGATAGCGATAAGTAACATTATTCATCAATTTTATATTTTTTGAAAAAAACATCCATCATTGCTAATTAAAAATGTTCATACTCGTAAATAGATTTAAAACAAAATTCATTCCTCTCTATACGACTGGGCGCAAGTCAAATCGAGGGTATCACATTTATGTCGGGATACAAAGTTGATTTAAGTGATTTTTTTCTAAAGAAATTATAAGCTCAAAAATTTGGTACCTTGTAAGCCATAGCCAACAAATTCAGACAATACAATATATTTCAAACTTAATTAAATCTCGTTTACAGATATGCAAATTATACATTTTCAATCTCGTAATTTTTTTTTTAAGTCCAATATTCCACTTTATTTATTCGAACAATCTGTATATACACCACCGGTTTAATTATATTATACATTAAATACGCCACATTGCTAATATGAATAAACATTATTTTATTTAACAAAAACAGACCGACACAACGGAGCGCGTTCATTTAATTAATAAAAATAAAAAATAAAGCTCATATATGCATATTATAAGATAACAAAGTTGCATGTGGTAGTCATATAAAATATAAAATTAATGATTTGTAAATGACTGTAGTTACTTATGTCATTCTAAAATCAATTAATGAAAAACTAATATTTATTTTGTGTTACTTTAAAGGTATATATATATGTATGTATATGTAGTTGGCTTTTTAAAAAAACAATCAAATAATAATCATAACATATATGAAACCTGATATGAGACTGTGTATTAATATAAAAAATTTAAAAAAAAAAAAGATTTTTTTCTTATTATAAAATCGTATCGTTCCATTACCATAAATTGTGTATTTATATGTTTCAATTAATTTTATTTTTTTTGTTTTTTTTAAGAATAAAAATAATAACTAAATTTTTGCTTCTTATTAATTTATATACATAAGAATATTCTCAATAAAATTGTTTGATATTTTAATTTTTTTTTTTAAGTGTTGTTTGATCTTTAAGCGGGCGCACGCGAAATAAGAAAATGTTAACCCTCAAATTGGTTTCGTCGTCATAACAAGTACCAACCTGTTTTAAACAATTCCTATATAACATACAATACACCACACAAAACCTTTAAGTTATAATAAAAACAAAAAATCAATAAAAACGACGCGTATAATAATAAAATGATTAATGTTAATTTAATATTTGCAAGAGTAAAAAAATAAATACGACAGACAGTAAAAAAAACGCATTATTATACGATACACAACAAATTTCAATTTAAGATAAAACGAAACCATCGTAAAATAGCTACTAAAAGTAATATATATCTTATTTTTTTTTTTTGGGCTAATAACAGCTTCTTTCGAGATTTAAGGTCAATTTTGATAGGCGGCCAAAAGCATAGAGGTTTAAAAATAAAAATTTAAGTAGCGTTTTTTTATGACTATCATTACTAAACAAAAAAAAAAATATGCTAAAAAACACACAAAATATAATTACCATCTTGATAGCGATAGTACATACGTATATACTTCTTAGAATTTTGTGGAGACATATGCTGCTTTAATTTAAGCAAAACAGAACAAATTAGCAGGTTCAACATACCAAAGATGTATCTATATAGATAAGTAATTAGATGTAGTTTGTTTTTTTTATTATCTAAATTTAATTTAAATAAATAGCAAATTTAAAATTATTATTATTAGAAAATTTATGTTTCCTGTTTTTTTTGTAATAGAAAACGTTTCTTATTAATAAAAATAAATGTTAATATAGTAGTAACATAATATAGTCTTAAGCTATTGCTGCTTATTAGACACAGAAATTATAATTAAGATTATATAGCTACTGTACTTGCTATTCCTTTTAACTTTCTTGAGCACATTATTTTAAATAATATTTGCTAAGTTAATTTAAAACGACGATGTACATACATACATCAGCTAAACATAGTTAATTACACAGGAAGCATTAAAATTATACAGACACTATTTGAAAGTTTTGTTCATAAAAGTGCTGTGATATGAATACGTTTTATATTGACAATTGAAAATTTATTTTTACAATTACTATTAAACAAAAAGAATTGTAACTATATTACGAGCAACCTGCAAAAGTTTTACGAATTCAATTATGTATTTCGAATATAATGTGAAATACTTTCACTGTGCCCATAGGTTGATTAACCAATCAAAACACTTGATTATCCCGAACCATATTCAAATTGTCAATAATACTTATATTTTATTCTAATTTTTTTTTATTGCCTTATTAATGTCTTATAATATAAAAAATAAAACCAAAGACATTGAAATGTAATACCAATTGAAGGCCATGATCCTAACATTGTTGTGCTTTTGATATAATAATTTTCCACATACTATATTACTTACTTTACTTCTTTTTTTTTGCGTACACAGTTTGTACTACTTGAGGTTGGAATTGTTATTATTTTTTTATTTTGTATTTTATTATCAAGATCAAGTACGCGAATATTTTTCTTATTACTGTACAATCATTTTATTTCCATATTTAATTATATTTTAATTATTTAATTAATTTATTTATAATTTTAAAAATGGAAAGTTTAAATTAGAAAACCCTTATTACATCGTCGCCTCCCGTTAAATTACTCAAATAGTTGTTTTGTATTTATGAATGAATTTTTTTTTTTACATAATTTGCGGTTAATACAATCGGAAAATAATTATAAAAATATAAAAACCTGATTTAATATTATAGGCTTATTATTATGTTTGTTTTTATTTATAATTTTTCACTGCATAAAGTCAATAACACTTAACGTATTAATTTTCTTTTTTGTTTTATCAATATTGTCTTGGAGTTATATATTCATTTTCTTTTATCTAATAATTTAATAATAACATTGTATATACGGCAGACATGACGTTATAATATTTATAGTAATAAAAAATCTGGATTGTTGTTATTATTACTAATATTATTGTTGTTAATTGTATGATCTGCTTTATTTGATGATAAACAACTTTTACTCTCATTTTAATTATTAAGGTGAAAGCATTTATCATCATCATCATCAATGTACTATCGAGTTTACTTAAGGTCATTTTGATTATGTCTTGATGCGTATACAACGAAGATGAATAATTCAAAATTTTAATTAAATTACTATAATTAATGAAAATAAAAAAATCAACTATATAAGTATAGAGATTAATGAACTGTTTTAAAATTAAAATACAATTTAGATTTTCGATATATACGAATGTAGAGTCTGACTGATTAACAAGGTTCAATTTTCAAATTCCGCCTTTAGTGGTGTAAAAAAATTAAATTCCTCGGCTAAAAGATTTTATAAAGTTATAGCTTTAAAAATACATGATAAACGTAAAACTTTTCTACACATCAACAACATAAAAGAAGACTATGTTGCATTCTGCTAACTTCCATTCTGAAAAATTGATCAAAATTGGCTCTAATCTAACACGTCTTTAATAAAAGCAGTTTCTTGCTCTAATGTCATATTTTTTCGGCACCTAAAATTAGATCCCGCTCAAGTAACATTCCAGCCGAAAATAAAAAATTTACTAAATATCAGCCGAAAGTAAATAGGATACATACATAGATTTAAATAAAAATTGTTGTAAATAAATTTACGTGTAAAACTTTGCTTCGTAGAAAATATCGGAAAATCAGAAGAATATAAAAAATTGGAATAAAATTAGCCTCTAGAGTATATATCTAAATCGTTTTTATGTGATTTGTCAATAGCTATCAAATGAAAAAATTCAGTACAAGTTTCCCGTGAGAAATCTCAGAAAATTCGATTTTCCAAAAATTATTAGAAAATTTGTGTAAAATCAGCCTCTAGAGTGTTATGTCTGGAGATGAATTGCATTGATGTAATTTATCAACAGCTACCGCAGAAAAAAAATTTAGTTCAAGTTTCCCGTGGGAAATCTCGGAAAATTCAAAAAAGTTTCCAGCCGAAAGTAAGAAATGGATGAATAAAATCAGCTGATTTTAGATACATTTTCTAATAATTTTTGGAAAATCGAATTTTCCGAGATTTCCCACGGGAAATTTGAACTGAATTTTTTACCGGCGATAGCTATTGACAAGTCACATTAATGTAATTCATCAACAGAAATAACACTCTAGAGGCTGATTTTATACAAATTTTCTAATAATTTTTGGAAAATCGAATTTTCCGCGATTTCTCACGGGAAACTTGAACTTAATTTTTTTCCTGCGATAGCTATTGACAAATCACATCAATGCAATCTAACTCCAGACGTAACACTCTAGAGGCTAATTTATGTTCGGCTGGAATGTCAATAACATAATCTGCATTATCGACTTTTCACTTTCGGCTGGAAACTTTCGGCTAACTTTTACGGGATGAAGGAGCTTACTGTTTTCTATAGATACTTATTCAGTAATCTAAGTTTTCGATTCCTAATCCTTATTTTTAATAACAAACTATTTGTCATTCGTGGTTTTAACTTCAAACTTTTACTGTTAATTTTTTTAATTTTGGAGCACTGTTCGTCATATAAATTTAAATTTTCAATAAATGAATTATAGCCAATGTTAGGATCAAAAATGGAGTATATTTCACACCAACTTACTAATTTCAAGTAGCTGTCTAATTCAGAGAACATTGTTTCTTTTGAGACACTTGGTTTAAACGATTTAGATGATTTTTAACGTTAAATTTACAGAACATATCAATTATTATTGTGATCAGTGATTTCAAGATTAAGATTATGTTCAATTACCGAAAATTTATTATTTAATTTAAATCTAGTCAATACATCATCTATTCAAGTAGATAAAATTTAACGTGTAAAGGAATTAACAACGTACTCAAGACTCAAAGACGAACAAAGCATCAAATATTCATCTCTAACATTACAACTTTTGGGTATACTAATATTTATGTACGCAGTAGATTTTTTGCGATAAGAAGCGATAAATTAATAAGCTAATTTGAATAGAATTTAAGCAAACATTTAATTTCAAGGCATCAGCTGACGTAAAACTTAAACAACTTACTACGTGAAATATAGTAAGGAGCCGTGGAGCTGCTGCCAAAGAGACTTCAAACCTCACCTTAATATCTATTATGCCTATGATATCTACAAAACAATTTCTTCCTACAAAAATTTCTAAATCGACCTATTATTAATGACCGCTACAGTTTTTTGTGTTGTTAATGGTTTTTGTAAGATATCTAATGTGTATGTGAATTCCACAATCACGAGGATTTTGGTAGGCAAGTTCTTATTCTGCATTGAACACAAACAGGAATTTTAGGTACCAAATCTTGATCAGCGACAAAAAACGAGGTGTTTCTTATGAGAACTGCACTAGAACTCGATAAACTTTAAATTACTTTTATTCTATGTAAATCGAAAAAAAAAATCATAAAGCGGGAATATGTAGTGTATTTGACATAAATACACATTTTTAGTTTAAAAATTTCCTCCTTCAGTTATTTCATCAATATTTTCTTATTTCTTGCTGACGTCATTACACGCAACTACACTCGATAAATTCATGGGTTTATCAAGTGTAACTAAAAAATAAGCTAAAATTGTAATTATTTATTGCTGTAACAACTTAAAATGTGTATTTATGTTAAATGCACTACACATTAGCACTTTAAGAACTAATTTGTTTTTTCTATTAGATAGAATATAAGGAATTTAAAATTTATCGAGTTCTAGTGCAGTTCTCATGGAAAACACGACTAAAATCATTGCTAAAATTGAGACTTTTTGTGAAGTAACAACATTTTTAAATCAGGTGTCGATATCCGAAGTAAATTCTCGGAAATTTAGGAGCTAAATTTAAAGTTAAAGCTATTGGAACTTAAGTCTATGAAAATTTGCCTAATTGGATATTGAAAACGTACGTATTTAATATGTATTTTTATAAAGTTACTCGTACTTTAATTTAATTTGAAATTTCAAAAATTGTATGGTTAAATTGTACATCAGGTTAGTGTTGAGAACTCCAAATTTAAAATTCCAGGGTACTAATACCGAGTTTTTTGTATAAGGAATCGAATACCGATTTACCGGTTGAATACCGAAATGTTGGCAAATTTTTCGAATACTTACCGCACATTTCTGTAACTATCTTGGGACAAAATGCCTATAAAACACAAAAAATTAATAAGTTTTATAAATTTGTCGAAACCCTTACCTTGGTTTTACATATAAGAATGTCATATTGGACATTGGTGTCCCAAATCTACCAAATTTGATAAAACTTCAATTAATCCGATTAATTCATCATGAAATATGGCAATTAACGTAAAGTATAGGCACCAACAAACTTGACTAGCACTTTTGTTAAAAGCAAACAATTACGAGGAATTTGTTTTAGTTAGCCTGTCAACACTTTTTAACTACAGTGAAATCTCGTTATAACGAACTCAAACGAACCTGAAAAATTACTTCGTTAAACTAGAATTTCGTTAAAACGAATTTTTATTTTTTTTTGGTTCAAATCACATTTTTGTTACAATTTACATATATGTACATAATTATTATGTATAATACATATGGTGGTAGTACATATATATCACAGATTTCATTAAAACAAAAACAATTCAATTAATTATTTAAAGTTATAGTATGTAAAATACAAATCCATAAATTTGTACATTTTTTTAAAATTGGTATATGCACATGTGTATACCATATGTATGTAATGTATATATTTCACGTATTCAGACTTAAATTTATTTGTGAGTAAAAATCGATAAGTTTGGATTGTATCATATTCTTTGTGGCAGTTTTCATTATAAAATTTTCGATGGCATGAATGTTTTGAAATACTTCATAGGGAACATTATTAGCTGTGGACAAATAAAACTTGGCATCGCTTAAACAATCCAGAGCTGTTGAAAAACACATTTTGGTTTTATTTATAGGTTCCTCCGTAGAATCGCTGTCACTATCGTCGCTTTCAATTGTTAATCCCACTGTATATTAGACGCATCTTTAACGCTCTTCATAAATTCGTCATTAGTTAACTCATGTAAAATTAGAAGGTGATTATCGACGTCCACATAATCCTGAAAGGTGATACCAGGCGCATCGACTGATCTCCACAAATCTTCCAATTCAGTATTAATCTCATTTTGCTCTGATTCACCATCAATGAATTTAATTTCGATGTGGTCAGCTTCTGATTCATAAAGCTGGATTTTAAGAAAACATTTTAGAATGGTTGACTCCCGAACATCCCAACAAGCCGCTGTTAATAGCTCACAACCTTCTTTTACATTGAGTTTGGTATCACTCAATAAATTTAGGATTAGTTTTTGAATTAACTTAAACTGAAAATATTTAACATTAACATTTGTCAATTAACAATATAATTTTACGATTATTTTTTTCCATTTTCTTGTCAAGTTTGACAAGCCACTCGTTGAAAAGGTTTTGTGTGATCTAAGCCCTTTTAATTGGCACGGTATTCACAAGGCAATGACTGAATATTTTTGAAACATCTTAGTTTCAGTGATTTTCCAATTTCTAGTGCGGCTTCAATTTTTCCGTTCCGGTGGCATTACAACAAAACAAGGCGATCATCCGTTGCTTAGATTTTATTCCATCTTTACAAGAATCGCCTTGTAATGTGAGAGTTTTATTAGGCAAAAGCTGATAAAATACACCTGTTTCGTTCGCTTTAAAAATGTCTCTCTTGTCATAATTTTTTAAAATTGTTTGAATTTCACCTTAAAAGAGTGCACATGGTTTTTAATTGCCTTAAATATAAAAGTCAATTTGTGGTACACTTTTTTCTTCACCATAAATTATTTTAAAAGAAATGCCAAATCTCTCATGAGAACGATTTAACCAACCAACACTAGCCTGAAAATTTCCATGGCCAAACAATTTGGATAATTCTAAGGCTTTTTCACGAATTAGAGGGCCATTGATAGGAATGTTTCTGGATCGCACTTCTTGAAACCACATAAAAACAGCCTTATCGACTTCTTCAAATTTAGCTACTCTAATTTTCTTTCGTTTTGGGCCAATACCGCCGTCTCTAATTTGGTTTTCGATTTTATTTCGATCTTTAATAAACGTAGACAACGTTGACGAAGCGATATTAAATTATTTCGCCACACTGTGTTTTGTCTGACCAGAATCAATTGTTTGCAAAATTTTTAATTTCTGCTCCAACAAAAATTGTTTTCTAATTTCACCTTAATATGTAATCTTGACTATTGGATAAGCATTGTTTGAGACTCAAAACTACCATATGTATAAAATTTAAATTGAATATTTATTTTTATTTCTAGCATATGCAGACCTCAATAAAATAATGAGGTCAACCTAATTACCTCCCCCCCCCGCTCTCCCCCTTTGGGACGAAAAAAATAATCTGATTTGGATTTTGACAAATGTTGTTAGCTCAAAAATATTTAGTTTTAACCTTAGTTTAGTCATTTCGTTATGTATTCTCCTCCGTTCATATGTCCAACTAAAATTTTTAGTTTGGAAGCATTTACAGCTACACCTAATTTTTAATAGTTCCTTATATAGAATTTTTTCATGTTTTGCAAAATCAAGCTTAACAATTTTGTGGAATTCTATAATTTTTGGATATGAGACATCTGAGATCCTTGATCCCATTATTATTGAATTTTTGGGAGCCCTGGATTTCCGATTTTTTTTTCCGATTTGGAGGGCCGCAGTATGAAAATGTTTTAAAAGCACTGATCTAAAGGATAGCTCTCAATTTCATTACTCGAAATCCATGTTTCCCTCAAAAAAAAAAATGATATCATGTTTCTGATCAAGTTCATTGATAATTGCTAAAAAAATCATGTTTCTCCTCAAGCTTCTTAAATTTTGCAAAATAAATCTAAAATTAAAACAAAAATTGGATTATTATTACGGATATCACGATATTAGTTTTAAATATATCATAAATTAAGGACGAAGATATTTTGCCTATACTGTTCAAAACAGGCGTCACCTTATTATTAATTTTGAAAAGATCTCCCTCGCAATTTATGATATGAATTGGAGTCATACTGTCTTTCCTATATTTAATTACACCATTTTGGGTCCAAATATAATTTTAGTTGTTTGCCTTTTTCCACTGCTTAACAATATACAGGGTGTAAAAAATGTATCGAGACGGTCGAATATTTTGAATCGCACACCACATCGAAAAATAAAATAATACGTGTTTAATACAGGTTAGTTGAAAAGTACTGAAAGCAAAAATGTTTGAAGAAACTCCAATAATTTTATACCATCTCTGTAATGATTTTCCGGAAGCTCTGCAAAATACTGTTCCACGGCTGCAATAGTTTCTTCATTCGACGAAAAACGCTTTCCACGAAGGAATTGTTTCAGGTTTCTGAAGAGATAGTAATCGCTGGGAGCCAAATCTGGTAAATACGGTAGATGTCCAAGCAATTCGTACTTTAATTTGTTCAATTTAGCCATCGTCAAATGACTCGTGTGAACACGTGCATTGTTCTGATGAAAAATTATTGGTTTCTTCTGTAAAGTGGGTCTTTTTTCTCTAATTTTTTTATTCAACTGGTCCAAAACATTGCAATAATATTCAGAATTAATTGTTTAAGACCTGTTTAAGACCTTTTTTAAGATAATCAATCAACAAAATCCCTTTTGCATCCCAAAAAACTGATGCCATGACCTTTCTTGCCGATCGTTCTGACTTCACCTGTTTTGGAGCTGAACAACCAGCTTCAGTCCACTGTAAACGTTCTTGTTTCAGTTTAGGATCATGGTGGTAGATCCAAGTCTCATCCTTGGTTATAAATCTCCACACAAAATCGTTTTTATTCTGCTTAAAACGCTTCAAATTTCGCTGAGAAATTTGTTTTCGATTCAGTTTTTGTTGAATTGTTAACGAATGCGGCACCAATTTTCCAAACAGTTTTTTCATATGTAATTCTTCATGTAAAATATGGAGTACTCATTCGTCTGAGATGCCTATGATATCAGCAATTTCACGTTTAGTCAAACTTAGATCTTCGCAAACAATATTATACACTTTCTCAATGATTTCTGGTATTGTTGAACTTTTTGGACGTGCGCTACGTGCTTCATCTTCAACGCTTGAACGACCACGTTTAAACTCTAAAACCCATTGATGCACAGTTGGAAATGAAGGGACAGATTCCTAAAACACTTTTACCAATTTTGTATGAATTTCGGTTGCTGATAAGCCTTCCAAAACAAACAATTTTATCACTGCACGATATTCAGTTTATACCATTGTAAACGAATACACTGAAACGTCAACTTCTAATGACTTGTAAATAAAGAATGAATTGCCAGATCAAAATAAAAAATTTTTTGTGTTCAAATGAAAGATGAAATATTGTGACGGTGACACCTAGTGTGTAATAGAATAAATTAAATGAATAGCTCAATGTTTACTGCACTAAAATGGAATTTTCCATGATAAAATTGTTACGTAATGTTTCTACGCTATTCTAACTGGAAAAGTCATGAACTTTCGAGAAGTTTGGTTTGTGTATATAAAAAGGCGAACAAGGTCGGATTGGATTATTAGTATTTGGAATGCGATAGAATAAAGATTAAAAAGGATTTATAAATTGATTTAAAAAGTGTTTCTGTGGAAATAAAAGTTATAAGTGTACAGTAAAAATTTGAGAATAATTTATATAAAGTGATTTTGTGAATTTTTATCGATACTGTGTTATAATAAATTTTGTGAAATAAATAAATTCGTTGGAGATAAATTAATTTGATTTTGTATTATTCACAATCCAGTGATACGAACCTTGATTGGCAAGGCAAAAACGTAACAATATTAAAATGGCGTATACATTTTGATTCCTCTACTGATTAATAGGTGTCACTTTCAATACTTTTCCACCAACCTGTATTTTAAAAAACGCCATTCAACTACACTAAATTCGACCCTCACCACCACCGCCGGTGGGTGGAGGTAGGGCAACTTTGATATCCTCCCCCCTGATAATCCCCATTTTTTATTATAGATTTGGATTCTACGTCAAAAAATACGTAACGTTTGTCTGCAATAATTTTTTGTGTTCGTTGTGTCGTTGCTTATGGATAATGCTAAAAGTAACGTATCAATTTCTATTTGTAGGATTAGTTGTTCGAATTCTCCCCTTTTTCCAACATCAATTACAGCGCCACCTGCACCGAATACAAAAAATATTTTAGACAAAAGTTACGTATTTTTTGACATAAAATCCGAATCTGTAATAAAAAAAGGGGTTTCCATTTAAAATATCAAAGTTGCCCTCACCCCCTTCCACCCACAAGGGGTGGGGGTGACGTCGAGTTTAGTGTAGTTGAATAGCTTTTTCAAAAATATTAAACACTGATTATTTTGTTTTTCGATGAGGCGTGTACCATTCAAAATATTCGACCGTCCCGGTAATTTTTTTCACCCTGTATAATAACTGATGCTTTTGATTAGTAAAGCTTTATACGCGTAAATTTTTTAGGTCCTAGTTACATTTAGATAGTTCTCTGCATAATCCTCTCCTCTGTTACTGTCCTCTATCTATTCACTGTTGAACAGTTTCTTTGTCAATGCCTTTCTATGTTCTACTTTCGTGTCCATTATCTGTAGCCCTTAATCCAATAACACCTCTTCTAAATAGTTTCACTAGCTGCCATTTGTAAGGCGATTTTGAAGATAGAATCAAAAACACTAGAAGCTCCGTTTTTCTCTATATAAGGTATTCCAAGAATTTCTAAACTATCATTTATTAATTGCTTCATGGTTTATAACTCGCCCCTTAAGCTTGCTAACTGGTGCTTTTTAACAAATATTTTTCATTTGATACACTTTCGATTTTAGCTAATAAATTCTCCTATTTCTCGTTCTTCATATCAATTGTATTATATATAATTCGATACATTAATTTCATTTTGTTTATCAATCTTATCGTCAATTTTATTTAGCTTTGATAACGTCGTCTGCACTATTATCACAGGATTTTGTTTCCACTTTACTGGGATTTACTTTGATTAAACAATTTACATTGAACTTCCGGTTTTTTTTTATGCTTAGAATTAAACACAGGATTTTGTTTCCACTTTACTGGGATTTACTTTGATTAAACAATTTACATTGAACTTCCGGTTTTTTTTTATGCTTAGAATTAAACAAATTGCATAATAAATTTCGCCAGATCGATAACAGATGATTTTATTTAATTCATTCCGTTGTATCAAAGAGAATGTATTATCCAGAGAAACAAAACTAAATAAAAATGTTCATCGAAAAATGGGGTTATGTATGGGGTTGTACAACCGTATGACTCTAGTTATGGTTTTACAATTTTGGAAATGAAACAACGGATGAATAGAAAATTTAAGACAGAAACGATTAGTTAAAAAATTTTGTTGTTGTAACTGCTCGAAAGAACAATAAATTTGCATTTGTTGGTGCTTAATCTGATTAAATTTTTTATTTAGCTTCGATACTCTGGAAATACCATACTCTTTGGTTGCATGGAAATTTTACAGCTACCGCACCACGATGACATAAGTATTTGGATTTAATTTTTTTTATTTTTTGATATTATTTCAGCTAAAACGTTTCTATTGGGTGGCCCACCAATTACACGATTTTCGCTAAATTATTAATTAATGAAGTTAAAAATTAAAATAAAATTGATGGCTTATAGCCCATTTATTAGATTATAAATGCTTCTTTATTACAATAATATACTATAATCATCAACTTCAACTCCTAACCATAAATACGTGCGATTTTATCAATAAACTGTCGATTTTTTTATTATGTAATCCGTCCCAAATAATGCGAGAGACCAACAAATTATTTATTTTTTAATTATCGTTTTTTTTTGTTTGCTGCCTTGTTTCTAATTGGGGTCTTTACTTCTTGACTTCTTGTGTGTGCACAAAACCAAAAACTAGTTCGCGCTTATACATTTTTCTGGTGACTTGAAGAATTATATAGATCTAATCATTTCTTGTGTATAATACAGTTTGGAATTTGAATTGTAACAAATTCGACAAAAAAAAAAGAGGTTAACCCTTAAGTAGTCGCTGTGTGGTATGTAATAAAATTAGATTAATATAATAAGTGTACATTATGTTAAGTCAGAGAGGGTAACGCACATTAGAGTTACAATCACAACATGTATTTAATAATTTTATCTTGATCTTAATGATCATCGATGCGAGTACATATGCATAACAAACAATTAATCAAACAAGTTGAAAATGACGACGACAAGATACCATATAAAAGAAAATATCACCCTCTTCGCTGAAAACATTTTCTTGACAATAATTATTTAGTTTTGTTTATTTGCGTTAAATACACCTTATGGTTTAACTAAATACTATATTATGGTGTACGGTGGAGATAATTAATTAAGTGAGAAAAAATGTAACAACAACGCGCGAGAAAAAAATAAGAAAAAAAATATTGTTGCTATACACGAGACATGTTCATGAAAACCAGAATTTTCAATTAAATATTACAAAAAAATGATAAATATACATACTTTATGAACAGTAATGAACTTGAGTGGTTTAAAGATGCAGTAGGCTCTCCTCAAAAAAAAAAATTGGGTATTGGCTAAATATTTATTAGCCTGCGTCTGTGCACGTGTTCTAATCAATCTCTGTCACACGTAGCCAATACGAATATTAAGCGCGCACGAAAGCTTATAAAATTTAACTCTGCGATATTACATAAATTAAATATTTTTATCTTATTTTATTTTACATATGTAATGTAGGCGTTAAATAGAAATGCAATAGTTGCATATTTAATTAAATATATATAATATTATAATAGTGATCAATAATAAATTTTTGACACCTTAGGACAACAGGTTTCGTATTTGTGTCTCAAACGATATACATATACATACATTTTTTTTTGTATATAATTTCTTTTTCATGTCTTACAATATTTAAGATAATATTAAGTCTGTTTGATTTAAATTTAAATTAAAAATGAATAAATGAAATAAAAATTCCTGTGTCACGTTTTATGTTTTTTTGAATAATTGCAGGAGAACATATTATAACTATCTTTCTAATAAAAATATTTTGTGGATTATTTACGATTAGATATGTGGAGTAAAAGTATTTGTTATGCACGAATTTTATAATTGAAATTAAAAAAAAAAAAAATAAAACAAAAAGTCTTATTTATAGCTTATTAGAAACTATAAAGCTACCTGTTAAAAAAAAAAAACACTTAGGTAGTCATTATGAATATTTATTGATACAGGTAATAATAATATATAAATGTAAGGTATGCGTAACGTTATGTCTCCAATAAAGTAAAAAATTTATTATTTTGCAATGACTGGAAAAAAAAAGTAATTGAAAACAATTTTTGATTACAAGGTACGTCTAAATATAAAGTATTAGAAAAGAAAGTACTTTCAAAAATTTCCCGAAATATTTTAATCGACTTCATATTACTTTATACAAAATGTGATAAATGAAAACGCTTTAAAAATTAATTTGGCAATTATTAATGAATTGTAATGGTTTGATGCACCTGTCACTTATTCTTAATTAGAGATTCCAACAAAAAAAAAAAAATCTAAACTACTTTACACTGTTACTTTAGAAAGTTTCGAAATGATCGAATTAGTATCGGTGATTTTTAATTTTTTTTTTTTTTTTTTTTAATCAAAATACCTTTACTCCACACTTTGTGTTACACATTGTCTCTATATATACATATATAGGGTGTAAACATGTCTAAATAAGTGTTTAAGTAAATCATTGACCACAAAATATTTCAAATATTCACTCATTGGAAAATTTCCATATTGTGTTTACAAATCAAATCAACACACACAATAATTTAGTGTTTGTACTTATGTTTTACCCCTTTTTGTATAAATAATTTAATTCTAATTTGTGTTAGCGATATGGTTCTTTAAGCCGCGCGCTTTACACAACAAATATTTTAAAAGGGGGAATATGGTTTATGTAACGCTTCAAGTAATGTTCAAGTATAGCACCTATATGCCTATATAAAATTATTGTACCATGTAAACGCATAACTAATTGGTCACGTAATATGGGTATTTGTTTAGTTCCATTTGGATGAATTATTTTGTTTTAATGATATAAATTATGATAATTAAACGTGCGAGATAAAAAAATAAAAATAAAAAAATACGAATACAATAAATAATCTAAAATGCACATATCTATCGTATATTATATGTACATAAAAACAGCTGTAATGTGTCGACACTTTTTGTATTATGCTTTCGTCTTATAGCAAAATCATAAAAAGAAGTCATAATTTAAACATTTTTTTTTTCTTAAAATAAAGCTGCAAGATACATATCTTAAATTCTTGTTTGTTTTTTTTTTTTTGTAATATTAAATCGATATTGTGATATTTTCGCGATATATGAATACCATTGAATAAATATGTCGGGAATTTATCATTTTGAAGAGAGTCTATAGGTCTGTTTCAATCATATATACTGTGTACATACAAAAATATTAAATCAATACAATATTTATACCAGCCTGGTATATACATTTCGTTCAACAATGAAAAATGAAAATTTATATTTTGTTTGGTTTTATATTGTTTTGGAAAAATGAGATAAATTCTGAATGGAAATAATTTTTTTTTTTGTTATATATTCATGAATTGTAAAGTGACTGTATGTAGTTAACAATAGTAAATCTTAACATTAAAATCAATGTTTCTTCTACTTGACACTTTGTTTGTTTTTGTTGAAACAATATTCCAAACAAAAACAAAACAAAAAATAAAAAAATTGAACCATTGTATATATTGATACAAAAACTATAAATAATTTTCATTCAATGTGTACGGTTAAATATCAATCAGTTTTTTTTTTTTTTGCATGAAGTATGGGAATTTATCGAAGTATGAAATATTGTGTCCTAAAATATGTCAAAGGTATTAAATTATTCACGCAGATAAATAAATGTTACACAATAATTCACTCTAAATTTGATTTATGGGTCTATTCAAGATCGTTCCAGATTTTATAGCCTAAAATTCAAAGCTGCAATAAACAAACCCAATCGCCTTTGCTCAACATCACGTTTAATCTCATAAATATTGAATAATCATGACTCGGAAATATAATCTGAAAATCCTGAATACCTAATACGTCCATGCTTTAAAATAAGACAGTACATCCGACTTATTCAGAATACCAGTGTCAATTATTGAACAACTAAAGTTTTTTTTAAACTCAATTTTTACAAATAAAAACATTTATTTCCCAGGCACACCGAGAACCAGCAGTTTTCACTCTTCCATAATTCCTTGAGCTGCTATAATTTTGTACATATTTTGTCGCGAACAAACCATTCACCAAAATTAGGACGCCACAATACTCCCCCTCCAGTGAATTCGTGAGAATTCACGCTCCGAACAATTATCCGTAAGTCAAGTATTGATTCGTTAATTGTCCTTAAACCTGGATGGTGTTTTCATGAGACGTCCTGTTCTCGTGTACGTTGTTTTCTTTAGTTGTTGGAATTTTGTCCGGTACGTCGAAAGAAACTTTGGGAGTGGTGGTGTTTTTGTTGTCGGCTTGTCTGTTTAAAGTTGTCTCGCCGTCCTGAGTAACGTTAGTTTTTTCTAGAGTATTCTCTGAATGACATGGTTTAAGTCTATCGATTGACACCTTGTTGTGTTTGCCGTTAATTTCAATGGTAAATGTTTTTTTCGTTTCTGGTTATTACTTTGTATGGTACAGTGTATGGTGGCTCCAAGGATTTCCGTACCGTGTCTGGAAGCTGGAGTCGGTTTAATTTCGTCAAAGTGTTTTATTTTTTTTAAATTTTGTACAAAGTCAGTTTGTAAAATTTTGTTGTTTGTGGTTTGGTCAAAAAATTGTCCAGGAATTCGCAGAGTACTTCCGTAAACTAGCTCTGCTGGTGTGGTCCTCAATTCCGTACTGTATGTAGTCCGTAATCCCAATAGAATCAGCGGAAGTATGCTACTCCAGTCCGTTCTACCATGACACATTAGTGCAGATTTTAACGTTCGATGCCACCGTTCTATCATTCCGTTACACTTAGGGTTGTAGCTTGTAGTACGCTTGTGCAGAAATCCCAATAGCTTTGCGAATTCGTCAAATAAAAGAGATTCAAACTGTGCGCCTTGGTCAGTCACGATGGAATCAGGAACGCCGTATCTGATTATCCAGACTGAATACACAGCAAATGCGACCGAAACAGCAGTAATGTCCGGAACTGGAATCACCTCAGCCCAACGTGTGTAACGATCTATTAGCGTCACACAATAACGGTTGCTTCCAGAAATTGGTAATGGACCAATGATGTCTAGATAAATTCCAGAAAAGCGTTGCGATGCAACTACAAATGTACCGAGAGGTGAATGTGTATGCCTTGAAACTTTTGATTTTTGACATGGTATACAATTTTGAGCCATTATTCTTGAATCTTTTGCGATGTTGGGCCATGTAACATTATTAGTTAATATAGTTTCACTGAAGCTCGTCTGCCCTGATGTGATAAATTATGTAACGATTCAAAAACAATTTTCCAAAAATTAAGCGGAATAAAAGGTCCTGATATACCGGTTGAAACATCAAAACAAATAGTTTTGTTTGAGTTGAATTTTAGGGGAATTTGCTTAAGAATGAATGAAGTGTTTGAATTATTATTCAGAAGTTATCGTAATTCGTCATCATTGGTTTGAGCATCCGCAATTGCTGTATAATCAATACTTTCTGGAAATGAAATTTGATTAATACGTGAGAGGGTATCTGGTAGTAAATTGGCCGATGAAATCAAGATGTCGAAATTGTCGCGGTGATGCTTTTTCTGGATTTTGTTTAAACGCGTAAATTAACGGTTTATGATCCGTGTACAGTGTGAATTCACGACCTTCTAACAAATATTTGAAGTGCTTGATGCCAGAATAAGCTGCAAGCAACTCTCTGTCATGAGCACTGTACCGTTGTTGTGTTTCGTTCAGTCGTACTGAGAAGAAACTAAGAGGTTGCCAAGCACCTGCAACATACTGCTGGACCACAGCCCCAATCGCTGTGTCCGATGCGTCGACCATAATAGCTAACCTAGCTGTGGATGAGGGATGTGCAAGTAACGTCGCTTGACATAGCTTATCCTTACAATTATCGAAAGCGTGTATTGAAGTATCTGACCATTTAATCGGAGTTTTACTGTTTTTCTTGTAACCTTTCAAGAAGTCGTTCAATAAAATTTGGTCTAGAGCTACGTTTGGAATGAAACGCCTGTAAAAATTAATCATACCCAAAAATCTTTTGAGATGATTAACTGTAGTTGGACCTTCATAATTTTTTATTATTTCGATTCTTTCCTGTGTGGGTGAAATGGCTTGTTCATTAACCGTATGCCCTAGGAAGGTAATCTCGTGTAAAGCAAAAACACATTTATCTGGATTAATGATCAAACCATGTTCCGAGAATTTTTGTAAGACAACATTTAGATGTTCCAAATGTTCATCGAAAGATTTTGAAGCGATTAAGACATCGTCCAAATAGACAAAGCAAAAATTGAGGCCTGACAATATTGAATGCATCAATCTTTGAAAAGTTTGTGCTGCATTTCTAAGGCCAAAGGTCATTTTAGTGAACTCGAATAAACCAAAGAGTGTCGTATTGGCTGTTTTTGGAATATTGGAAGGTTCGATCGGAATTTGATGATACGCTTGAACAAGGTCTAGGGACGTAAATATGGTGCACCCTTCAAGCTGATACGAAAAGTCTTGAAGGTGTGGTATCGGATAGCTGTCTGGAACCGTGATATTGTTCAACGCTCTGTAATCGCCATATGGCCTCGAAGTACCATTTTTTTCATTACTAAATGTAAAGGACTCGACCAAGCACTGCTACTGGGACGACAAATGCCCTGTGACATTAACTGTTCGAATTCTTGTTTTGCGATTTTTAATTTGTCCGGTGCTAGTCTCCGTGTTTTGCAAGCTGTTGGTGGTCCTATTGTCTCTAAACGGTGTATTACTGAATGTTTGACTAAATTCTTACTTAAGGCGACATTTGAAATTTTATGAAATTCGGAAAGTAGATTTTGAATTTTGGGGTGCAACCGTGACTTGTCCAACAATGAAAGAGCTTGTTCTGCATCGTTGGTTATGGAACCTTTGACAAACAAAGAGGTTAATGGGTCAATTACCCTCTGTCCTTGGATGTCAACTAACAATCCGGTATACTTCATAAAATTTGAGCCTATCATTGGAATGGTCACATCTGCTATAATGAACTCCCACATAAATTCCCTACGTAATCCAATGTCCAATTTTAATAATTTATTGCCGAAAGCTTTGACCGGTGTCCCATTGGCTGCGAATAAATTTGTTGTATTTGTCAAAAGGTGGTTTCTGTAAAATTTGGCTGGTAGTACCGAAATGTCGGCGCCCGTGTCAATTATGAGCAATCGACTGATGTTGTTTCCATCAATGGCCGCCGTTGCCTGTTGATGGGAACTTAAAAATCCTTCATCTGTTCCGGATTTTTTGGTGCGTCGTAATATTAGCAAGCGTGAACACATTTTCTTGCATCACTACCATACTTATAACGGTAGTAACATTGTTCAAATTTGGGATTAATTTTATTTCGCGAAGCCGAACGAGACCGTTGTTTCTGACTATAACCTGAATTACTGTTTGATCGAGACAGTATATTTTTGAACGCGACACATAGTTCCGAAATCATGTTTGTTAATTTATCTATTCTTTTGTCAGTTTCTGATTTTTCAGTGCCGGAGGAAGTTTTCGTGTTTAAATTTTTTGGCAGAGTGTATGTCGAAATTTTGTTGATTTGGGAGGTGTTCGATTGAGTAAGCGTTTCCACCAGATTGTCTGCCCGCGTTGCCAGTGTATTTAACTCAATGTCGTTTTCGAATGTAGTTAGTATGAGCTGTACTTGTGGGTGGAAGTCTCTTCATCCACAACTGCCTGAGTGTTCTCTCGTCAAAAGCTGCTCCAGCGTTGAGACGGAACTTGTTCAGTAGCTGTGATGGCTTCTGATCCCCCAAAGTAAGCCCATGCAACAAGTTATTTAATTTTGATCGTTCGGATTCACCTAATGTCCTTATAACTTCATTTTTAAAAAAGGTGAAAGATTTGGTCCTTTATCTAACAAGATGAGGCCTGCAAATGTCTCGTGGTGCCTTGCATCCAAAGCTGCGACGGCGTGGCTATATCTGGTTTTTTCAGCTCTTATTCAATGTAACTCCTGCCGCTGAACTACTGGGACCTGCTTCAAGTAATCTCAGTCGTAGTTGTTCGTTGACGTACCGTTATAGTTGGTTAGCCGTCCATGTTACTGCTGGAGGTGAATCCTCAGACGTATTCCTCTGAGGCGGAGTACTCTCTGCATCATCTGACATGATGCTTACTCACTTAATTTACTCACTTACGGTTCTTAGTACTCACAAGAAAAAATATACCGATTACCAAAATGGGGTGTTTACTTTATTCCAATCTGAGCACCTACCGCTGGTGGGAGCTATGTCCTCAGATTAAAATAAAAGATTTGGCATGCAACAAAAAGATAAAAGCGAAAAAATTTGTATTGAGCCCCTGGTGAATGGTTGCCCGTAGTGAATCGAAAAAATGAAGTTGATTTGCAATATTTTATATAGAAATAAAATGCCGAAATATTTTTGTTTGTTTTTTTTTATTAATTTTGAAAAAAAAAAAAAAAAAACTCAAGAAAACAGGTCTTCAGAAAACTTGGAATCCTCCAATCCGTCTTTAAATCTTCTAAATATGCATTCTTGATAAATGTGAACAATATTTTGTATAGGATGTCCACAATCACAGGCAGCTGAAATTTCATGATTGTAACGATTTAATTCAGAATTTGTCACCCCGTGATTTGTTCTAAATCTATTGACTAAGGTCCAACGATATCTTAAATTTGTAAATCCAGGGACAACTAATGTTGGATCTTCAATTAGATGTTTGTTGACAAACTGTGATTCATTAAAAAGTGCCTTCCAATTGTTATTGATGTCATAGTTGGTTAAGTCTCCCAAATCAGCAATTTTTGTCCCAAAAGGTTTTCTAGAATTCAAACGGTTTTCTATTCTTCCATCGATGTGAAATGAATAGGAAGGTTTAAATTTCTTGTAATTTTTAAATGTTCTTTGTATAATGTTAACTGTCTTCTAAGGTGAGGTGGTTCAATATTAGACAATATCGTCATCCATGGTTGTGGGTGTTGTTTTAATTGTACCCGAAATAATTCGCATGAAACTATTGAGTTTTGTATCTACATGATTTGTATGGGCACTATGTTCCCAGATAGGTGAACAATATTCAGCCGTTGAATGTTTCACACCCTATCGAGTTCCAGATAGTTTTTGGATAATGTTCACTCTTGATTTAATCTTTTGTCCAAGTTTTAAACAATGAATTCTAAAGTTAAAGCTCGATCCAAAGTAACTCCCAAATACATCGGATTCTGATTAAATTTGATTAAAATTCCATCCATGTAAACTTTTAAACGAGTATTCGAATGTTGATTTGATAAATGAAAAAATGCAACTTCGGTTTTGCTGGGATTCGCCTTCAGTCGCCAATTCTTGTAATAATCATTTAGTAAATCCAAATCCAATGTCAAAGTACGCTCTGCATCAACCACCGCTCTGTCATTGTATGGAAATTGGTAAGCTATTGCCAAATCATCAGCGAATAGAAACTTTCTAGATTTTGTTTCTGGCAAATCAGATGTATATACATTGAACAAAACAGGAGCAAGAACTGAACCTTGAGGCGATCCATTATTCACACATCGAATTCTACTTTTCTGATTTCCCAAATGTACAATAAATTTTCGATTCGATAACAAAGCAGAGATCATGTTTAAAGTTTTTGAACATTTTAAAATCTTATTTAATTTCAACATCAATCCTTTCTTCCAAATCGTATCATATGCTGCACATAGATCCATGAAAGCAACAGCTGTTTGTAATTTGTCTTGGAATCCTGCTTCAATATGTGTTACCAAAGACAAAACTTGATCACAACAGTTTCTTCCTGGACGAAAACCGGCTTGATAATTTGGAATATTTTCATCAAGTGTTGGAAAAATTCTGTTATAAATAATTTTTTCGAAAATTTTATAACCAATGCACAACAAAGATATCGATCTATAATTTTCAGGTATGTTTGTCCTTTCCAGGTTTTAAAATGGCACGAACTTTTGATAAATTCCAAATCGGAAGAATTTTGCCACGATTATAACAATCAGAATAAAATTAAAAAATTTTTAAAATTTTCACGTCGTTTAATTTGATAACCAGAATTTCAATATTATTGATGTTTGATTTTAATAAAACGGAACAATCGTCACATAAATCACTTCTTATAAATATCGCAATTCCATAATGTTCGTGATGAATAGAATCAATGCACGAAAATTCATTTATTAATCCGCAATTCAAAAGTTGAAGATCATCTTTCAGATTGGTTTCCTGTAGAAGCAAAACATCACATTTATTGGTGTGACAAATATTCAACTTTCGCCTTCGTTATTCCTACACATTTAATTGACATATTTTAATAACAGCGCCGACGGTACGAAATTGTGGTTTATAATCTTCTTCTTCTTCATTATCAATATTTGTTTCACCGAGAGGTTCAGAATTGAACAGGTTCGGTGTTTTTTTTTACTTTATTACTTTTTTGTTGAATATTAATTAATTCCTGTAATATCTAATATGCTACCGGTGGTTAGACCATTTTAATTGTGTTTCGATTAACACGAGAAGTATATTAGTATTTACTAACAGTAATTCAACGAAACCGACTAATAGACAGAATTCTATTTATTTAATTATATGATTTTAATATGTTCCGAAGATTGTAAGAGAATTCAATCCAGTTTCGAACTGATGAGCTTATGATTATGAAAAAACCAATCTTCTCATCAGGCCACGGCGACTGGACTGATTATACCACAATTTACATTCTATATATACAGAATGTGCTGTGCGTTAAGTACTAGCGAATCATACTAATACAGATAAATAATAAAGTAAAAATTAGCGTACACAGAAATAGAGCTGTGTGAATATTGTGAAGAAGAAAAATTGTAAGAGAATTCATCTGTATTAGTTATCGTGTGACAATCCCTACTCCCTATACTGCACACCTAAAGCTATTAATTTAGTTAAAAATTTGTCCTTATATTAGAAGAATACACAAAATAAATCTCCCTTTTCTCTCGTGTTGTAGTAGGAGCTGTCCTATTTAATGTAAAATATTTCATTTTTAGAATTTAAAATAACATGTATTTAACTCAATGTAATTTTTCACTCAAATGTTTTTTTTTTTTTTTTTAAAAACATCACATATGACGTAATATTAGAAAGAAACACATCTCTTGCACTTGTATTATGTCTATCTCATAAAACTGTGGTTTTTACAGTGTAAATCACTCACACTCACAAAAAAAAAACTCCAATTGGAATTGTATACGTATATGTGTTATTTTTTTGTTATAAACTTCACACCCATTAGTTTGATCGTTTCTTTCAAATCAACTGACAACGGTAAAAGTCATATTGCGAAAACTAACGACAGTTCTACCGTTATCGAGAAATGAATAATAGCACAATGCACCCCAACCCTAAATTGAAAAAAATCATTATATGTTTCCACTTGAATTCCATTTTAACTCGGGCGATTTGCACAAACAAAAACGTTTATAACGATCTCGTCAAGTTGTGCATACCGTTTCTTGTGCCATTAAGATTTTTCATGCGTTAAAAAAAACAAAAAAATTAAATCAGTTTTTCGTTCCAGTGCCGGCCATTTTTACAAAAAAAAAATCAGGGGCGGTATCATGAAATCCGGTACCGGTGGAATTTTGACGGAAATCGCCCGGTTTTACAAAAAACGGTATCATGAACACCGCTTTCACGGTAAATTTCCGTCAAAAATCATCCGGTAGATATTAGTTAACGGATAGCGATTTATCGTTTGAGAAAACTCAAAATTTTCACACCAAAAATTTCTCGATGACAAAAATTAATTTGAAAATGTTTATCTATTAAAAAACCAACCATTAACTTTTTATAATATCCATTAGAATAATTTAATACTTATAAAATTTTGATGAATGCCATTTAGAAAAAATCTAATGGCCGATTTTATGAATGAGTTGAATAAATATGAAAACAAAATAAAAATTGGACACTACGTAATCTAATTTTTTAGCTAATCAGCCATACGGGTCATCCGAATGATAATGTTTAGGGGCTATAGTCCCAATTAAGGGCCATTTTAATGCAAATTAAAAAAAAAATACCCCAAGTTAATCGTAAAGAAACACCAGTTTGTTATTTTTATTTATTATTTTGACAACTCCATAGTAAAATATACAGCAACTTAGAAAAGTATACACTGAACGAAAATTTGCTCAATATATTTATCGACCGGATTTTATGATACGATATTTTTTCCGGTCGGTTTTGCTAGCGGTGACATTTCATAAACGATCGGCATTTCTGACCGGATTTCATGATCCCACCCCAGTATTTACATCGATAAGAATCTTATAATTTTTTTTTTTTGGCTAAATTTTCTGCTGTTCTAAATGATTGGCTATGCTACACTTTTCGAACATCAACTAAATATCACAGAATCAGGGGCGAATTAACGCCTAGGGCCTGTAAATTTTGAGAACCCTTAACTTTCGAGTTCCATTAGTGGAAAGCCTTTGTTTTTTCAAAATGTTTTTCCAGAAGGAATGTTTTGATATGATTGAACAGCTCGTTTGAATTTCTGTAATATTTATTTTTCAATACTTGTTCGACTTCTCCCCATAATTTATTCCGATCGTATTAAAGTCAGGGAATCGCACCCAAAACATCAATTTTTTCATCCATAAACAAACACCACCATCTTTGCAGTGTGTTTAAGATCATCTCCTCCTATGTGCTGCTCCGCACATCTTAAGGTACACCTTGCTATCCGAACCAAACAAACTAAATTTCAATTCGTCGCTCCAGAGCAAATTTTTTCGAAAACGCCAATGGTTTGTGGAGGTGTTGTTTTGCGAAATTTATGAATATTTTATTAATTAATTTTTGCGAAATTTGAAAAACATCAGCATGAGTCAAGAAATGTATTAGTGGATGGTGTATTTTCGGATGAAATTTGCTCAAGAAAACAGTAACGGCTTTCAAACACCAAAGGCTATAAAAGTGTTACGACAGAAACTTTCCAAACAATATATTGTTTCTGAACAATCAGAAGGCCATATAGCATTATTGTCACTACAGCAATAGAATTAGATTTTGAAGAAGTAGCCGAATTTTTGAAGGTGCGGTAAAATGTATTCTCGCTTTATATGCTGCACTGTTATCTGCAAATGATTTAAATTAAAGATGAAACTGTAAGAAGCATATGAAAAAATGTTTATGAAAAAAAATATTTCAGTACAAGAATAGGATAGAAACCCCTTGATTATTTAATATCTAACCCTATGGCCCTAAATTGGTGATCTACCTCTCCTTCAAACTGAAAATTATAAACCAATTTAAATTAAAATCAAAATTGAGTGCAGCGAGGAAGGCTTTTCAAGTCCCTTGGCAAACTTCCACTTAGTTGAGTTGCTCGGTAGGAGTTGAACGCTTTGCTACATTGTCAGATAGTATGTATTGTGGCTCTTTTATTGTTAAGAATCCAAAACCGTTTCCCAAAATTAAAGTAGCTGTAGTGTAGTTTGACAGCCATTTTGTCAGTTGGCATATGATAGTCGTAGAAAGTGGCCAACAAAAATTTATTATGGAGCATCTAACGCCGCAACAACGTGTTGGAATTATTAAAATATTAAAATAAGTTTGGAAGTATTAAATCTCACCGGACCATCTTGTAACTATATTCATGTTAAAGCGTCATCTTTCCCGCTAAAAATCAGTATGTGTAATTTCGCTGAAGTGTAAACAACATATTTTTTTTGTGCTCTAACCATATCAATCATTGTGCCAACAAAACACAATTTGCGGGTAGCGCTGCTTTTTTGTTTTAATTTGAAGAAAAGTGCAGCTGATGGACTTCGATTACCGTGTGAAGCATATTGGAAACATGCTCCATCAATAAAAACATATGAGTACTGGTTCCGGCGTTTTAAAGTGGTGATTTTGACACCAGCGACAAAGGATGCAAAGGGAGGCCAGTAAAGATTGAAGACGCTGAGTTGGAGGCGTTATTGACCAAGATTCATGCCAAACTCAAGAGGAGCTCTCTAAAACTTTGGGAGTGACTTAACAAACGATTCAAAACCGCCTTAAGCCCATGGGTATTCCGTATGGTTCCGTATGAACTCAAGCCAAGAGACGTCGAACGCTATTTTTCCACGTGCGAGCAACTGCTCCAAAGATAAAATAGGAGAGGTTTTTTGTATCGAATCGTGACGTGGGAGGAAAATTGGATCCACTACGACAACCCAAATCGCAGATAGTCGTGGGATAAGCCCGGCCATGCGTCAATTTCAACGGCCAAACCGAATATTCATGGTAAGAAACTAATGCTGTACATGTGGGGGATCAGTTTGAAGTGATCTACTATGAGCTACTCCAGCCTAACGAAACCATCACTGCAAACGTTATCAACAACAATTGATGCAATTAAACGGAGCAGTGAAGCTGAAAGGCCCACAATATGGCAAAAGACATGACAAAGTGATCTTTCAGCACGACAACACTCGGCCACATGTTGCAAAAGCCATCAAGAAAACTTTGAAGGCGCTTCAATGGGATGTCCTACCCTACTCGTCGTATTCAACAGATATTGCTCCTTCCGACTACCACTTGTTCTTACGAGGAAGCGAAAAATTGGATCGATTTTTGGATCGCTTCAAAAAACGAAGAATTTTTACAACGCGGAATCCATAAATTGTAATTGGGAATTCATGGAGAAAATTACGGGACTTTTTTGGTGTTAATCATATGCCGTGCAAGCCACCAGTCAGCGTGTAATGAATAATTTTAAAATTTTGCGTATACTGGTAGATAAAGTAAAGAACTGGGCGACAATTAAGCCAATGTACACCAGAAACGATTGATGCAGTGTATTGCTGAGGCAGAGTATTGCTAAATGTCCAGAAACCTCTCATCAACGCCGTGCACCAGAATTGGGCATGTCTTCATCATGTTTATTAAAATTTCTCAAAAAGATTTATGTTTTTACGCGTATAAGATTCAATTGACACACAACAGTGGCAGGAGAATAAGGATGAACGGCGGGGAGATTGGAGTGCTCGAGTTTTACAGCTCGATATAGACTAAAATCATTTTTGGCAACAAATCATTATGAGCGACGAAGCACATTTCGACTGGGCTGGCTTTGTTGATAAACAAAATGGCCACTATTGGGCCACTGAAAACACTTAATTGATACACCAAAGACCACTACACCCTCGTAGAGTAATTGTATGGTGCACCATTTGGATCAGCGGCATCATTGGGCCATATTTCTTTGAAGATGCTAGAGGCGTTGCTGTAACAGTTACTGGTGACCGCTATCGGAACATGTTGGAAATCTTTCTTGTGCCCGAATTGGATCAATTAGGCCTACAGAACGCTCCAGCTCGTTCTACGATACAAATTTTGCGAGAAATTTTTCCCGGCCCAATAATGTCAAAAAGCGCTAATATTGATGGCCCCCAACTAAAACAGATTAAAATTTCGAAAGTTTTTCGAAATTTGGTGACTGATTAAAAATTATCAATGGTCATAAGAGAAACGTTCAGGCCGTCTGGATCTGAACGTTCTATATATCCATATTTTGTCAGGGAGCAATAGCCCTTGGAGGTTATCGAAAACTTTGTTCAATTTGAACAATTTGGTTTTCGTATCCCGCAGGCTTGCCTGAACAAACACAAAACTGTTCATGGAAATCATGCGGACAATCCTGATAACGGTAACAAACCCTTACAACTCTAATCAATTAAGCATATATGGGACTCCACAATCTAGCGGTTTTACCGATTTTCTAATATTACATTGTTTTGAATTCTCTACATGCATTTTAGATTCTGATTTGTCTAAATTGCTAAATTGTTGAAGACATATGTAGATGAATTAGCGATTTCTAGTACCGGGTCACCTTTTTTTTTAAAATATCAACTATTCGATTTCTGAAAACCGACTACTACCGATAGACACAAGTTATTTACAGTTTTCAATGCTCATTCAGGCATTCAATATTTGATTAAACTCCTCGTCTCCCGTTTGCTTAGTCGTTCTGAATATCTTCAAAGAATGGCTTAACTCACTTTTTATCCGTCTCGTTCTGCGAAAGTGTTGACATTAAACAAGTATGCGAGTTACCATCAGACTCCATTATAGGGAATTTGTACAAAAAAAAATTAAAATTAGACCTAGGTTAGTTGGTCATAATTGATCACTTAGTCCGAGTAATTGGTCAGCGATAAAAAAAAAAATGTAAAAATGTAAATGTGGATTTCAAGGTCTTACAAAAATGTTAGCACCCTAAATAAAATAATAACGACAAAAAAAAAGGGTACAACCAATCTGATAATTGGTCAGCTAAAAAGAACAAAATCAGTCAGGCATATTGCTTAAATAAACAGTTAAAATAGATGTTTTTTAATGTTGAGCATGCGACACAAATATATGTGTCAGATATAGGTTGTCAGATTATTTGGTAATAAATAATAAAATGCATGGATGTATGTTAACCAATCACTGTTGCAAAATTACTAATTATGACCGATTAGTGACCAATTAAAGGAGTTTCACAGTAGAAATGACAGTCTTATGGAGCCGTACCATCAAACGGAATACGTCTACTATCCTGCAAATGGCTGCCATGGCTCATTTACTGTACTGGTCTATAATCTAAAAGCTTTTGGAAAAGTTAAATGGTGGATTACCTTCAAAAAATATTGGTACATTTTTAACGGGCATTGCCATTGCACAGAATCAATGTCCTTAATGCCCTGCAGGTGTTTTAATTTCAACCTTAAAGTGTTTTGGTTCAGGCTCATTTTCAGTCTTCAATATGAAAATTGTCTGAATAGTGGCAAAAACTAGTGTGATTAAAAACTAGTAATAAAAATTTGAAAAATTCGTTTTCTTATACATATTTTGCACAGTTATCCAGATGTCTTACAAAATGTTTACACGAGCCTTCGGTATTTACCCTTATACCTTTCCATTACTTTCCTTTATAGAATTTTAGATGTAAATTACTATAATATAATTTATTAAAAATCTAAAATTAAAATTCATGACAAATAAATTTTAAGAATTTTAGATAAAAAACAATTAGCAAAGTTCTAACTACTAAATCCTAAGTAAATATTTAAATGATAATAATCATTAATTATGGTAATTAAAAGTTTAAAATATTTGTACAAGTTAATTGTTCATTTGGACACCCAGGAACGACAATATCATTTAGAAGGACATGTTTAAGTATATTAGTTTCCAATCGAGGTATAATTTACATTGAAATATATTTTCTGTCATCGCGGTACTTCCGCATTCAATGGTTTCTTCGACACTGCTGGATAGCATTTTGACTTTGAAAAGTTACATCAGCTTGGAAAATACGGAAAATTTTACTTTTCTAGTCTTAATTTTAATTTTCATTTTAAATCAACATTTCCAATTTACTCTCAATTAAATAACGTACGTAACAAATGCTTACAAAATCTCCAATTTTGAATCCCAAAATTCTAACCTTGAAATATTAAAAATGTTAAACTCCTAACTCATTTTGATACCAGAATCAATAAAAATTTGGGAGACTAAGAATTTTGACAGAAAAACATTTCACTTATTTTTAATTAAAAAATTTAGAACTTGCAATCGTTTTAACCTTTATACCCGTACATTACTTAAATACGTTAATACTGATTACATTTAAATTGAGGCCACGTGCGCTCATCATCTAAATATCAAATGATTACATTGTAAAAATTTATTAGCACCGATAATGATACTTAGCGCGTATACAGCATGATTATACAAAATTGAACACAACCAATTAGACCGCAGACATGAATCTAAACACTTTTTAAATTTCCATTTGTCTAATCATAATCTAATAAACACACAGACACAACAAACAAAAACAAGTTGCAAAATTTATGTATTTACCTTGATTTGTTTTTATAATTACATTTTACATAATTACCTGTTTGCTTATTTAATTTAAAAAAAAAAAAAAAAGTAAAAAAATAGTTTTATTTATTTATTATTTCACATTGTTGGTATTTCGTAATAAAAACAACAACAATAAAATCAAATTAGAATATACATATGTGTATTTGCATATAAATTTTAATTTGTCAATATAATTTTATGACAGATCTGTTTAAAATATAAAATAAACAATTTAATTTTAATTGACGTGGTCTAGCATGATTACCCCCTTATACACACAGTATTTACATAAATTTAAATTTACATTGAGCTGATTAATGTAGGTGGTAATAAATGAATGTCTCAAGGAAATGTTTATATTAGAAATCTCTGAAATATGCGATTTCTATTGTTTCATCTAATGACCCCTTTCTAATAAGTCATTTAACAGTTGCGATTTATACGTTACATTCTCCAGTGAACTGTATCGTACTATTTACAATTGTATCAAATAAATAATAAGAAAAATGATAAATCGATGCACATATTTTCCCTTAAAAAGCGTGCGCTATATATTCTTTGGCATTTCCTTTATTTAACATTGCTTATAAGAAGTCTAGCGTAAAAATAAAAATTTTACCGAAAAATACATAAATTTATAAATATTTAATATTTATGAATCTATTATCAATAATATATTGATATTTTATGCAGATATACCATTTTTTACTATAACAATTTTCATTGTATTTCTATTACAGGTGCGATACAGATTTGGATGCTATGACGAAATAATCACATCGAACGATAAAAAAATTCGACACTGTAATTGGATACGATTTCTGCACGTGTCCGAAGTGTATGGGCCCCAAGTGAATCTAGTGTGTACAAAAGTAAAAGGAGAACCAATTTATGAAGTAGTCAAACCAATACCCGCAAATCAAGAATTAATTGTATATTATTTACCTGAGAGACCTGAAGAATTATTATTTGTAAGGATGAGGAATACACTGTACAGACAAACAATGGATTCAGTATTAGAAGGTATGTTTGTTACAAACTATGTTATACATTAATAAAATAATATTATTGTAATCCGTGAAAGTTCCGCATTTTTATATATATGGTTAACTTTAATAATTACCGTAAAATGTTTAACAATTATCGCCTGCGGGCGACTAAAATTAGTGCGGCATGAAATGCGACAAATGTACATTTTTTTTTTTTTTTTTTTTTGGTTATTTATTGAAAGTACATGTTTATTGCATCAATTGCATATTAAATACATGTGTATAGGTATATAATTTATGTCAAAATATATCAAGATCTGTATATCGATTACGAAATCTTACATTAACGTAATTACACCATGTATGTAGGTACATTTGGACTGAGGAAACCTAGTAATTAAATGTCACTCTTAAGGTACATTAAAACCCATCTATTTGTTATAATTTACATTATTTAAAATAATTACCATTAAATTATATTTTTTGTTATTGTAAAACTATTATTTCTTCTTAAACACACCTAACCCAGAGCAACATATACACAATAAAATAAAAATAAAAAAAAACACTTTAAGGTTTTTGTGTAAAGCGCACAACAAAAGAAATCGGTAAAAACTACTTACAATCTAATAAAAAAACTTTTTTTAAGTTAGTTAGTTAAACCAAAAAATTTAAAAAAAACCAAAAATAACAAAATCAGTTCAATTCAATTTTGAAAAATGATCTAATTATTTTTACAAAAAAAAAAAAAAACAACAAAATTTGGCTTCTTTCTAAAAGAAACTATAAAATAAAATCTCCAAGCCCTAAAGCTATCAAATAGACCAACGAAAAAAAAAATTAATTGCAAAAAAGCTAAAAAGACTTTCACAAAATCAATTTTATTGAATCATAAGAAGACAAAATAATGTACACGAGTGTAATGTACATACATACATTAAATACAAGAATGCTTAAATAGGTGGTATATTTAAGTGTAGGGCATAAGGTGTTTAACCTTGTCTTGAATATAATAATATATTATTGTAATGATGATGAACTAACTAACTGTATGTGGTTTCTGCGTCGCCTTTGATTTTAAATATTATTAAAGACTTGCGATGGGCGATAATTGATTTTACTTCCTGTTAAAAAATTATTTGCACAGTTGGTATATTAACATTTTTGTTGAAGCATGCGGTGTCAAAAACCAAAAATTGTATCTTAAGCACCCGCATCTTTATAAAAAATAAAAAATAAAAAAATTGTTGTACTGTACTTGAGTTTTCGAAATATCATGTTTGATTCATTAATATTTGGTTTGACTTAATTTTAAAGATGTAAATTAATTTAATTTTATCAAATTTTTTAAACGGATTTTCTTCGACATTTTTTTCAGACTTTTAGAATACAAAAATGTCAAATGGATGCAAAATTTGAAATTCAGAACTCTCAAAATTCAAAATATTAAACCAAGATTTGAAACTTCAAAATAATCCGGTTTAGCAATTTAAAATTTTCTACCAATTCACTTAGGTCACAAGATCAAACGTAATTCACACTGAAACGCTCTAATACAAAACAATAGACAAACAAATTAACTTATTTTAAAATATGAAATAGCTCACTTGGACACCGCCGCTTAAGCTGCTAAAGGCCTTACTGGATTTTTTATATGAAAAAATCGAGAAACTGTAAAAATTCACAAAAGCAAACCGTGCTTTTAATGGGTTTATACGTTTACAAAATATGTTACTGGAAACGCGGTTATGTAACCTATCCCATTCGCAGGCCAGTCCAACCCTGGATTTTCGAAATTTCGAAAAAAAAAATCTCGAAACACGTATAATGCTTGTACATAATTGATCCCCAGGCGTCAATTGCCTTAATAGGGACTATTGGAGCTTTTCGAATTTTGAATATTGTGTAATGTTACCAACTTAAAAGTACTTACATGGAGATTTTCGGGGTTTAAAGCCCACTCCAAGTTTGTTTGGCATTGAGAGTTGTGTATTTAGGCATATTCGAGATTTTATAGATTTTTCGGGAATATTTAAGATTTTAGATATTATTCGAGTTTAGTTCGGAATGAAAAATAAAAGCACTTACTTTAAGATTGTGTCACGTAAGATTCTCGAAATTTGAGATTATGAGATTTTTATTATTCGAGATTTTCAGTATCATTCAATATTTTCAATATTGTCATATTTTCGAGATTATTCAAGGTTTTGTGGCATTTGACATTTTTTCAGATTATTCGAGATTTCGAAATATTTGAGAATGCCAAGATTATTTTACAATACTCTAAGTTCATTAGAATGTAGAATTAATGATTTATGAAAAATTTTATTTTTAAGCTTTACACGAATTGTATACTCTTATGATAAGTTTGGAGGATGATACTAATGAATCTCTTGAATTCAGATTTTTCGAAAACTTCAAAATAATTTTGAATTAATCCATATTCCAAATTTGAACAGCATTAGTTGCTTGGTTTCGAGATTATCCAAAGCTTTTGAGATCATTGTTGAACTTTATTTGAGATTTCGATAAAAATTAGCCCCAATCAAACGAATTTACAAAATATTGAGCTAACTTAGATTTTGTTTATCGTTCTTTCAATAATGTAACAGACTGTATAAACTATGCTCATTAAGGGGTCAAGTTGATATTTAGCTGTTAACTTAAAAAAATTAGTTAAAAGTACCGAGATGAAGGCAGTACTAAACCTTGGCTTTTAGAGTTTCAGCCTGCGATTAACTTTTAAGGGTCTCCAAAGTACATATATTCATATTTTATTAAAATCGTTATGAAAATCGTTATTCTCAGAATATTTTGCTTGGTACTAATCCCTAAGTATTTGGCAATACTGAACAGTACTCGGTTTGCGGCATATGGCAATTGAATTTCGACTCTAATTCCAAATATTTATGTTTGTCTTTCAACTAAAATGGAGCATTTTTCATCTAAATTTGTTGGGACCTTTTGTCATTTTTGGTGGGATCCGTTCGTTACAGACTATATCAGTACCAAATATTTCATTATGGAAAATTACACTGCGTCATAAGAAATACTACAGCATGTTTCGTAACGCTTTGTTTCATGTTTCAGTATGGCATATGGTATACTATGATACAGGGTACATTAAAACGGTATAGTATACTACGGAACGATAATTAGAAAAATTCATAATTTTTTCGGAAAACATTTTTTGTTTTTATTCCGAACAAAATTGACCAAGCATTGGCGCACACGAGTAAGAATTCCGCCAAAGGCATAAAATGGAAAATTTCAAAACGTGGTATGGTGAAATTCAATAAATGCGATGGAAATGGGATAAATATTTTTATTATCACAGAATTTTCCAATCACTTCGGTATTTTTCACATTTTTAAATTTTTTATCGCCATTTATGCATTGGGGTTTAATTGCCGTATGCCCTTTTACTAAAGCATTTCCATGTTACAGAGGCAAACGCAAGCTAGTCCCTATAAATGGTGTTTTCGGTTAGGAAGTAAGGATATTTCCATAGAAAGTCCATTAAAAAAAATGTTACATTTTTTTAAAAGCATTAATAAAGTAAGTTGCAAGTTTCAAAAATTTCAATAATTTAAAGGATTCGAGATTTTCAAGATTTTCAAGTATATTTACTGTTATTAAAGAATTTCAATAATTTTAGCAAATTCGGGAAAATTTTGAAAATTTATATTGCAAAAAGTCGAAGGATTTTCAGATTTTAAGAATTGCTAGTAATTTAAGATTTGCCATAATTTTAGAAATTAGGAAAGAATTTTCCTAGGAAAACACCAGCTATGTGAATTTGAAAAATCTTTTGAACTATTTTGACGGAAAATATTTTTAATATATTTATAAATTATAAGTGCAATAAACTTTATAAGAATTTATAATTTCCGTATTTGCTCTGGTAAAAGATCTCTGTCACGTTTTTTACACTGTTTGCAAAATTTTGGGGCAGCCCTGTGTGCAAAATACACCCTATATCAAAAATATTAAATTTACGGTTATTTTCTTTGTTTATCTACTTCACGTAGGCTCGAAAATTAAAAAAATCCAAAATCATGAAATTACTGTAATTTAAAAAATTGAAACGTTTCAAGAGTTTGGAATTTTGATATTTTAGGAATTTAAACCATTTAAAAGAATTTTAAGGTTTAACACCAACGAAGAGTTTAACGTAACGAATTAACAGATTAAAATTTTTTTTTTTTTAAATTCCATAATTTTAAAAATTAGAAAAATTAATGCAATTTGAAAAATTAATTCTAAATAGGAAGAATTTAATAGCAAAATTTGAATTAACTAAAAATAAGTTTTAAAATAGTTTGTATCGTTAATCCCTCCCCCCCCCCCCCCGCAGGGCAGCATGTCCACTAATTTTTTTGAGGGATCTACTTTTTGATTTCCAAAGTATTAGTATAAAGGTGCACTCAAGTATAAATAAAAAAAACGAAACACAAATATACAATCATACAATGGAATTTAACTGGCGATCGACCAAAAATCGACCAGTCGATCGCGATCGACTTTATGGACACCTCTGCCTTAGGGGACGGGGGTTACCGATTTAATAAAATTCCAACATGTTGACAATTCCAAATTGCAAAAATTTGTGTTTTTTGACAATTAAAAATTTATGTTGTAAAAATGGTCGTTAATGAAACACACCTTCGTAATTATGATTCAAGATTTTCTGTTGGTAGTCAAAAAGATGTTATGTGCAACGTGCGGGTGAGTTTTTTTGATTTTTTCGGAAGAGCTGTGGTTCTCGGCTTCACCTCGAACTACAAACTTCCACATTGAAAAGCAAGAAATACACACCTCCACTTGGTATGCAAATAGCTATTTGGATGTATTTTCGTTATGATTTCGATAAAGATTCCGAGCGGGATTGAAAGCTAAAAGAGCCCTACACGAGAAAATTATTTGCTTAAATATTAAGAATTGGCTTAGTTTTATTGGGTTAGATTACTAAACAGTGTTCAATACATCAACCTTTTTTCTAAAACTATTTTTCAGGATGAAACACTTTTTGTTTATTGTTTGAATTCAATGAAGATTTTTTTCCGGATAGATTGTTACTTTTTCATGATCAAAGTTTTGTGCTAGCTATTCATACGTCAACAGGAAAGATCACAAGAACAGCTTTTAAAATTATACAGTTGGTAGTTCCAGATATTGGAGTGAATTAACGTCCGTGCAATTAATTCACGCGGGCCTTTATTTAAGCCTTTTTAAAGAATTTTATTTCTTTTCCCAAATGGAATTGAAACTTCCGACAAAAAGGCGTTAAATACCTTGGACTTTAACATCAATACCCACGGGTGTTAATTCCTTGAGTATTTATTCCACGGGCATTAATTCAGTTTTTAAAGATTGGTTAAAAATAATTTAAAGATGGGAGCCCAAATACACAACAGCCGACTGCTCCTAAAAACGAAAGCTGATTGATTAAAATACCTTCAAATTAAGGCGTACAGCACATTTTGAAGTTAAGATGTTGCCCCAAAACAATCAAATTTTGATTTTATATCAACGGAAAGTTATTTAACTACAAATAAATGCTTTAAACACACACAATGCTTTATGGTTGATGGTTTTCAAAAATATTTAAACGAAGCCAAAAAATTCACCATTAAAAACGAAGACAGTTTCCTAACCAATACAATAACTATCCAAACTCTTCAACTCAAAATTAAAAAAATAAAAAATTCGAAATCTCCAAACTTTTAAATTTCGAAAGTTTTTTCGCAAATCGACCTTTGCAAATCCATTAGACAATTCGTAAATATCCTAAAACTCTCTTCTATAAAATTATTAATTTCAGCAATAATAATTAGATGCGTGAAAAGATTATATTAATTTAACAACAACAACAATTATTTGTAACAATTTCTAATCTATTCGGGCACTTGCTCATCGCGGTCTGAGCCCTTGATATACTGATCTTCTTCAATTCTTTTTTTTTTTTTAAATCTACCCCAAATGTCCAATGGTCCCAGTTGTGGAACATTTGGAGGGTTACATTCTTTTGAAAATATCATTTATGTCATATTTATCGATAAAATTCTGAACGTAAACGTTTGTTTATATAAGTTTCTGAATCAAAGGCGATCAAACGTCCTTTGTCACCACATTTAGCATATTTCCTTGACAAATTTACAACAACAATTGCATAGGATAAATCTCTGCAAGAATAACATTAACCCAAAAAAAAATTGGGTTTATTTAAACATAATTCTAATTCTTGGTTATGATACCTGCCACCAGAGTCATAATTCATATTAAATTTATATTTTATTTCGAAATGTTGGCTTTTGTCAATTAAGTTAAATTGGCAATTTTCTTGGAAAAAAATAAACCCAAAATAATTCAAATTAAATTTTGGTCAACAAAATACGCTTATTTATAACTTGAAGTAAAGGCGAAGCACTTTTAAAAAACTCTCCAAACACTTGATTTTGTTGTAACTATTTGCTGAATGTTCTAACGTTGTAAATATACTTCTTAACTATTTTTAGATCCACTTAATATTTGTATTTGTTTGTTCAGTTTTCAATTTAGTTCGAACTCTACTACTTTGCAGTTCACATTTTATACAAGCCCCAGCTAGATTAATTTTGTTGTAGATGAACGATTTTTTTAATCCAAGATCTCTGAAATGATGATAATTCTTTTTTGTTGGTTTGAATTTTCTGAAAAAAAATGTACATATCAGTTGGCAAAGGCCTATTTTTGCAACTAATTGCACTTGCGAATAGTCGGGGAATTACCGTATTTTATGGAAAAAAGTGAATTGTTTCACATACGTTAAGATTTATAATTCTTAAATATCACAAAATGTATTATTAATACTTATAGGAATTATCTCGTTAATTTATTTAAAAAAATTTTGAACGAACACTCGTTTTATGCCTTTAAATAATTCCGTAATTTACGAGCTAAAAGCACTGAATCTGAATAAACATAACAGTATCTTCTATTGCTCTTTAGCCTTAAGTTGGTGAACAAACATTTTTGTAATTGTTTTTTTCGTTAGATGTTGAAAGGCCGAAAGGGTCGGAAGACCGGATTTCGAAAGGCCGAGTGTCTCATATCCGAATGTATCGAAAGGCTGAATGTCCAATGGCCGATTGGGCCGAAAGGCTGAAAGTGTTGAAAGGCCGAATGTCCAAAGGCCGAAAGTGTCGAAAGGCCGAATGTCGAAAGGCCGAATGTCGAAAGGCCCAACATATGGAAAGACCGATTGCGTCGAAAGGCTACCTTATCTAGAAAAAATAATAAAGAAATTGAAAATCCCGAAAAAAAAATCCAGAAACCAAAAAATTCCGGAAAACTAAAATCCAGAAACACAATCATCAAAGTGCGGCCCAAGTTAAAATTAAAATTCATGAAATGGCCTTAAAATTTGAGTTTTTACGTAAAGTTCTTAGTATTTATGGTAATAAAAATTGCTTCAAGCTTTCAGACACAGATCAAAGGAAGTATATCGCTCATATCGCTTCCACGGATTGTTGTACCACAAATGTTTCAAATTATTTTGTGGTTGGCTTAATTCGTTTGGTTAGTATATTATCGACGAATTTATTGGAGCGAATTGCGGATTTAATTCTTCGTCAACCTTGCAGACACAGATCAAAGGAATTGTATCACTCGTATCGCTTCTTCTGATAGATGTACCACAAATGTTTCAAGTGACGACAAAAGTCTAAAAATGCCTATAAAATTGATTTTTCATTTATTTTGAACAAAATATTTTTTCTGGATTTTTTTCTGGATTGCTTCTTTAGTAATTTCTAGATTTTTTTTTCGGGATTTTATTTTTGTGTATTGTTAATTTTCAATTATTCTGGAAATCAATATTTAGAACCATAGAATTCATTTCTTAAAGTAAAATTATTTAAATAAATTGAGAATATGTGCTAATTAATCCTCTGTATGTAGCATATTAATGTGTTAAAATTTTGTCGGGAAAAAAAATTTATTTAGTTTGCTTTTTTAATAAACTTAATTAATTTTTAACTATATGATAAAAAAAACGTAAGAAAATTTTAATATTTAAGGCGATTTACTATTAAACATTTTTATACAAAAATTTTGATAAAAATATAAATTTTGGTTTGTATAAAAATATAAATTTTGAAAATTTTCATTCATAAAAAAACGAAAAATTAAAATCAATTTCGACACAAACGGCCTTTCGACATTCGGCCTTTCGACACAATCGGCCTTTCGACAAACTCAGCCTTTCGGCACATTCGGCCTTTCGACAAATTCAGCCTTTCGACACATCCGACCTTTCGATATTTGGCATTTCGACATTCGGCCTTTTGGCCCTATTCCGTTTTTTTCGACTGAATAGGATTTAGAAAACATAGAAAAATAATTTTATCCACTTTTGATATATAATAGCCCGATAACTATGCTGATTTCAAATAAAGAAAATGTAAAATAACCCGTTGTTATGGTATAACCCACGCTGCTAGGGGCAACGTGAGTTATATTTGGTATAACAAAATATTGAGTAGTCATTGGAAAATTATTTGTAGTGAAATTGAATGAAAAACTATATTCCAAAAATTAGTTAAATTAAAGTACACTATGACAATTTAAAGAACGGTCACTATGATAAAATGTATTTCAAAATTCAATGCCCCAGTGTGAAAACACAAAATGGAACTATTTCTTATTAATTTACGAAATTTATTTCAACAAAAATGGATAAAACGTTGTATGGCACTCGTGAGCAAAGAGATATTATCCACTCGGGATAATGTCCCACTCGGCTATCGCCTCGTGGGACAAACTTATCCCTCATGGATAATATCTCGTTTTGCTCACTAGTACCATAAATAACTATTATATGCAATGAAAGTTCAAAAATGTTTGTACCCACCTCTTTGGTTTGATTCCACAAAAATAAGAACAATTTTGAAGGGAAAGAGAAATTTATTCACTTTGTAATGTATTTAAAAGAGATAGACGTTCATAAACAATTTTTGGTCTTGTTAGCTTTGCGAAACTTTAAAATCAAATCAAAAAATAAACAAATGACCACTTATTGTTTTCGATGATGGGATTAAAACCATCAAAAATGTTTATGGAAGCAAAACCAACAAAAATATTTATACAAGCCTTAGGCCCGTTGCACATTTTAGCTAGGCTAAGCGAGAAATATAGTTTTCGTTAGCTTAGTTAGCTCGCCTACCACACCCCTTTGCATTTTTCAGCTGATAACTAGGCTTATACACACTTACATTGTAGATTTTATGTCTTCCCATTAAATTTTTTTATTTACAGCGGGGGGATAAAAATTTAGCTCACATCGCTTAGCTTAGATTAGCTGAAATGTACATTGGGCCTTACTATTGCGATACTAACACAAAATAAAACCTACTATTTCTGTAGGTATTAGTGTCGTAACCCAGTATAATCCTTACATACTACGATTCTAAATTGTAGTTTGTATCAAAAATAGAATTAAATCTCACTAACACTTATAAAAATAGTAGGTTTTTTATTTAATAATATGCGTGCGGTTTTGATACCAGCCGTATTGTATCTATGGTGCACGCATACTATTAAATTCAAATCCTGCTATTTCTATAAGTGTTAGTGATATTTTCGATTATTTTTGATACAAATTATAATTTAAAATCGAAGTTTGTAAAGATTATACTGGGTCACGACACTAATACTTACAGAAATAGTAGGTTCGGTTTTGTGTTTGTATTGCAATGGTACGGCTTGTATAAACATTTTTGTTGGTTTTGAATAAAGGCAGAAAGAAAACTTAAAACTTGTATAAGGTTGTGTATGTGTTTGTATATCATTTCACTTTTAATTGTATAATTTTGTATCCCGTCATCAAAAACAATAAGTGATCATTTGTTTTTTTATTTTTTTTTATTTGAATTTAAAGTTTAGCTAGAAAGTTCAACCAGAGCTAGAAAGTTTGATTGTCCTGTTTAAATCACTAGCTTCTCTTGTACAGGTTTTAAAATTAATTCAAATTCCTTTTTATCACCTGATATTCCGGCTAAAATTTTCAACTTTAAATTAAAAATATTCCAAGGTGACATCAATAACTAGAAATGATTTATGAATAGTTATTTCGATATATGCTGACAATTTTTTTAATATTATCTCTGCATTTATTTAATTTTAAGCTGTTTTCAAAATGAGGACAGTTTAAAAAGCATTTAATTTTATCAAAACGGGACCTATAAGCCAATTCTGCAAAAAAGGCGCTTGGTTCAGCGATAATCTCCCGAGTTAAGGCGAATCTTTTTCCATTGATTCATTTTTTCATGATTGAAAAAAGAAAGAAGTAACCAGAGGCCAAATCTGAAAAGTGTTTTCGAACAACTCAACGTAATTGATCCAATAAACAAAACTGGCCCCAACAAGCATAATCGTTCAATAACAATAACTCTACACAGCAAAAATCACATGTACTGCCATATCTTATCCGCTTTCGAATTCTGTCAACAATTTTCTGTGTGGAGCTCCTACATACTTGAATTTTATAAACAAGATAGAGAACTTCAAAAATATAATTAATCTTTTGAACATCAAACGTCTTATCCAGTTGGAATTCTAAATTAGTTACTACTTGTACCATCATCGCTAAAAGCTCGCAAAAATGTTAATTCGATTCTTCTGCTGATGATCTTATTTGCAGTACAAGTCAACTCACGTCAGAATGTATTCGGTACATACATATAGGTTTATTTTCCACGAATAATAATTTCAATGCTTCTTTTCATCGTTCATGAATGATCATGAAATAATCATGGAAAGTTAAAATTATTAAGTTTTAACAATTTGTTCTTTTGTTTCGTCTCACCTCCGACAAATTTAGTAATCAGTATTATATTGCTTGAACTCGTCTGAACATGTTCCAGTAACTATTCTTATCGTCGACACGATTTTTTTTTTTTAAATGAAACGAAGAATAATTTATTTACTCTCTCTCTCTATTTCATATTCTACCACTCTCATAAAATTCAAATTTGATTTGATTCAAATCGTTTGTGTTTCGTTGCTGTTTTGTCTATATCACTGATTGGTGCTCATGCAATAAAACTTAATAAGGAGAATTTTGAAATTAGTTGATTCATATTAATCGGTGATGCTAGATAACTAATAGAAAGTAGTAAAATCCAATTTTATGAAAGTTATTAAAACGGAAATTATCAAAGCAGCTTATTGCGATTGGTTCCATTTTGATCAAGCGAATGGATTATAGAAGCAATCAGCTGCTAAAGTGGTTTGGCACGATTGCGAATTAAAATAATTATCTGGTGATCGCACTGCCGCCATTTCTTATATGACGTATTGTAGATACAACGATAAATATAATTTATTAATTGATTTTATTACTGATATTGATCGTATACGATCGCACGTTTTAAACTATTATCAAGTGTAATCAAACTATCGCCATAATAATTCTAACTTAACCTTTGCGTTTTTATATGCTTTATGATTTAAAATCAAATAATTATCTGATCTATATACATAAAAATTGCTCCCGGTGATCATCAACCGCACAAATAACATACAAGTCATCGGCATTTTTTGTTTTATTGGTTTTTTTTGCGGTTTTAATTCTAATTCCATACCTAAACCAATTACAAAACTTGACTACTTTGTAATTTTCGTCTGCAAAGTTTGAAACTCGGTTTCAAAATATCTTAAAGCGCTAAAATAATTACAATCGAAATTTATTTTATTTTTGCAAAAAAAAAAATAAAATAAAAAATAATAAATAAAATAATAAGATTAAATTAAATATTTGTTTTTTTTTATTCTTTTCTACAAATAATTATCTGTATTTATGTATCTTAAATTTTTTTTTTTTTGTTTGTTTTTTTGTTTGTTGTTGTGTTTTTGTTATCACAACTTTATATCTACCGAAATATTTTAGTTATTTTACAAACTGTTTGTGTCGACTGTTTTTTTGTTTTGTATGTTTGTGTGTATGTGCAAATTGTATATCTCTGCTAGATATCGGCAGGGTCTTGATTTTAAATATTTGTTTCTGTACAGTGTACAATATTATTTCAATTATTTATCAAATTAATTTTTTTTTTGTTTGTTTGTTTATTGAGCACGAGATATTATTATATTGATAATGGTGTGGTAGTCGCCATAAAATGTATTTGATATAGCTACGTATAGAGAAAATCGATTAAAAATGTAAATTAATTTTTGCAACCAATCACTTTGTCTTTTAGGAGTAAGCGCTACCAATTCTTCATGCTATTCTATACAATTATACATCACGAGAAATTAGCTTTACTCATTGGTTTTTTTTTTTTACTATTTTCAAATTAAATTTCTTTGGACCTTTTAAAAGTTGTTGTCTCATCCCATCCAATTTAAATTTTAATATTCTTTTAATACATACAATATTGGTTATTTATTTATTTTATTTATATTATAAATAAAATATATTTTATATTGAAACAATCTGTATTTTTTTTTTTTTCATTCGTTTTTCTCGTAACCTTACTACTGTTCAGTGTATATTATAATATGCGCGCGGTCTATATTAAAAGTTGATACCGACAAAGTAACATAAAATAAAAAGAAAACAAAAAATGGTGCGCTTCTTTATTTTCCTTTATTCTTTCTTATTTTGTTTTCACTGTGCTGCTGCTCAAAACTTCAAAAAGCAAAAAATAATAAAAGCTAACAAAAAACCGTATACATACATCCGTTTGTGATGGAATTTGGCATACAAACAATAATAATAACAATAATAAACAATAGCCGTCAGTGTAATATGCTTTTTCTTTTATTGTTGTGCAGCAGCTCTCGCGAAATGTTATATTTGCGTAGAAAAATCGATTTATTTATCCAATCCAATTGATTTTTCTTCTTACTCCCAAAAAAAAAAATAAAAAAATACAAAAACGTTTAATATAAACCATATCATTGAATATTAATGGTAAACCCTCGATGACCCAGTACAATTTAAAAAAATTGTTTAAAATGTCTTATTATTGTATATATAGCGGATAAAGGGTTAGCGACTCCTTATAAATAAATAAAAAAACCGTTATAATTCTATTTGGCGGGAATTTTGTTATTTCTTTTACGTTTCTTTATGTATTTTGGTTTTGATCAATGCAGAAAAATATTTTGATTGTTTTAGCCAAATATAGGAACAAATACCGATTTTAGAAATGTGAATGTGATTTTTGCTTGTTGTTGTTTTATTAATGATATTCTTCCTTATTTCTTTTTTTTTTATCAACATTTCAGATTCACCATTAGATTTATCTATGTCATTACTATCACGAGTTTTGCTACCAATATCACCGCCGTCTGGTACCGAAGATGAACATAAATCAATATCAGAAGAATCATCGATAGCAAGTAGTAATGGTGATCAATTTGAAACCTCAATATCAATAAGACGATCATCACCGAAATCACGACCGATCCGCGGTGAACGTGCCCTACTACCATGCGAAGTATGTGGTAAAGCATTTGATCGACCAAGTTTATTAAAACGGCATATGAGAACACATACAGGTGAATATTTTACATACATATTTATTATTTGTATATCAATTAATCAAACAAAAAAATAAAAAGCCAAAACAAAACTATATATAAGATGTATTTAATATTTTTAATCTTATTTTAGCTTTTAGGTGGTCTTAATTTATTTATATGTACATATATTACTCTCCCATAAGCAATTGAAATTTAATATATCATTCTGAATTTTATTTTTTTTTTTTCAGGTGAAAAACCCCATGTATGTATGGTATGCAGTAAAGGCTTTAGTACATCTAGTTCATTAAATACACATAGACGTATTCATTCTGGTGAGAAACCGCATCAATGTCAAGTTTGTGGTAAAAGGTTTACAGCTAGTTCTAATTTATATTATCATAGAATGACACATATAAAGGTAAGTCAATTTATAATTTTATTGTAGTTGTGTTAATCAAAAAAAAAAAAAAAAAAAAAAAAAAAAAATCAATCTTCAAACATAATTCCTTAAAATGTTTTTTTTTTTTTTTTTTTTTATTTTCACGTTAAATTTTCTTGTATACGCGATTTTATTTAATTTTTATTTTTTATATTAAACAAGCTGTTGAGCTATTAGTGAGATATGCTTTGGTTATATGCGACACAAAGAATACCGAAAAATTATTTTTTGAGATACGTAAAGTAAAAAAAAAAAAAAAAAAACGCAACGTCTTACATATAAGCCAAACAACAGAAATAAACAAAATGTTTCGAATTTTTGCAGGTATCCAATATTATATTGGATATATTCCGCCACAATATGTATACCTTGATATGCTTCTTGTTGTTATATTTATTTATTGAATTATATATTTATTTATAACAACAAAAAACAAAAAAAAAAAATTTATAATAATCAAAATAATAAGAAAACAAATGTAATAAAAATTAAGACAGATTTGTAAAGTGTTTTTCAGGCTTCATTCGTTAAGATTTTAATTTGACAAGCTTTTTTTTTTTTTTTTGTAAAGTGATTTGATTGATTTTTTAGACAGATATATATTTTAGTAAAGTTATTAGACTTTTTGGACACTTGATTTTAAATGTGTATTCGGTCCATGGACGTGATTAGAAAAGATTATTTAAGGAAATAAAATGTTTTTGAAACAAATAAATTTTTTTTTTTTCTTAGACAGATTTGAAATATTTGTTTGGTTGTCAGTTTAAATGAGCTTTTAAAGATTACACATTTTTTTTTTTTTGTGGTCAAGTCAAAATTGTTTTTATTTCTGCCGCTTTAACAAGATGAAGAGAATGTGAATGGAGAGTGAACTATTATGAATGTTTTTTTTTTTTACGAATCGTTACCTTTGGATACATTTTAAATGTTTTTTTTATAATTGAGATCGCCTGGCCTTGTCCTCCGAAAGCTACATTTCTATTTTCTATTGTCGGTCAATTTACGGAAGGGTTTCAGAACACAATGACTTTTAATTTTTGTCACAAACTACCTTTTTATATCATTCAATGTGTTGATGTGATATTCAAAAGGCACATTGTTAAACCTTTAAATATTATGAGTTTACCACTATCTCAATCTATGATAACTTCCATCCATTGGTTTAACGATGATTTTGTGTTAGGTTAGTATTTTTATAGTGTGAAAGTAATTCCAGCACTTTAAATTCTACTTTACATATTTTCCTTAAATTTGGTATCTCATCAGATCTAAAAATGTTCAGAATAATTTGGAACAACTACCTTTACCTAAATTTAAATATTTGAATATCTGAAGCTTCCATAATTTCAACATTTGTAGTGAACCAGGCAGGATTCAATTTCAGGACAATCCATTCGTGGCAAAAGCCACATTCGTCCGCATTTCGAACTTTGGGCATGGTTTTGGTGGTGATGCATAGGACAAAACACACCATTTGAGCTACATACGGCGGTAATTCTAAACAAAAAACAGAAGCTCATAAGTCATTATGAAGTTGTAAGATATTATTGGTCAGTTAAGCACAGTTGAAAGATATAGACTAACAGTTTAAAGGACCAGGTTTTTTAAATAAATAAAAATCAAGAGGAGTACGTACATCGGAAAATTATAACCTTTAAATTTCGTTTAGTTTCATTCGATTAGGCTTACAGCAACCACTAAATATTTATGAGAGCCGTTATGGCAATATGCCTCACTTACTTGCCTTTACCACAGCCAGGTGCAATTCCCGTCCACTTATTTAGTATTTAAATTAACGATTTAAGTATTTAAGAGTATAAAATTTGTTATTTAGAGATTTTTGGACTATTAATTCTGAAATAAAAATTATTTTGTCAAAATGCAGGATTTAAAAAACTTAGGGATACAGAAAACTAAAAATTTTATAGGAAATTTGAATTAAGCCATAAATAAGGGAAACCCTTAAGTAAGAGAATTTAGACATGAACAAATATATGCTTTTAGAAACCTACATATTTAGAAACATAGAAATTCTGGGGCATTATGCATTTCTAAAAATGAAGTGACTACTTGGATATCTGTGAGGTTCGAGACCTTAGAAATACAGAATTTGAAAACATAGGAAATACTTGAGAACATATTTGTTGCTACGTGTGAAAAGCTAAAGTTTGGGCAAATATTTTTTTCATAATAACACTCGGCAACGTGAAAACCAGCATTGGGCCACTGTCGCAAGAAATCGCAACGTGGAAACCAATTTCTCACCATCGCTTTCCTCATGCATGTGTCTTGTCTTGTGGTTAGTGGAGCAACAAGTTAAGCAAGTAAATGAACACATACAATTTTTGGACGCATTGCTATCCTCAATCGCCAATTCTTTCAATAAATTCATTCTCTGACCCACTATCTTCGATTTTGCACTCGAAATGTTCTTCTATTGCTCTTTTTCGGCTCTTGGTCCATCAACTCTATAACAACAAACGTTGCAGCAGGCAGCGCGAAATGAATTATTTTCTTCAATGTTCGTTTATTTTTTATAATTTTTCAATTGACCTCACTACTCTTCAAACGGATTTCGATCACTGAAACTATAGAAATTGACAATAAACGTCATCTTAGTAGCGCTTAAATTTAATATTTATTTGCACCACTTTGCTCGACTATTATTTGTTGCCAATTATTTGCCACCGTGTGTACCATGCTGTAGTAAATATCTTTGCTGCGTCTTTGCCTTGACTTGGAGCAAACAATTTTTCTGTAAACATTTGCCGCCGTGTGCATAACAAAGCAAAGAGATGGGCGCCAAATAGATCAAACCGAGCAAATATGTCTATATGGAAATATGTGTTTATACTTAACTTAAGAATGAATTAATTAAAAATTAACTTAAAAATTTTGTTCTGCTAGCATTTAGAATCCCAGATTATTAAAATTAGAAAATTACTTCTTATTTAGAAAATTTGCAATTTTTAATTAATAAAATCAAATAGAAATTTAGAAATTTTTGTGTATTTCAATAAACGGAAATTAGATAATTCGGAAATTTAAACAATTTAAAAATTCAAATATTTAAAAATTTAGAAATATTGAAAATACAAATCTCGATATTTACGAATAAAATACAAGAATTTGGAAAAATTTAGATTTAAAATTTTTAGAAATTAAATACATATTACAAAATTACGAAACTTATTTAATATGAAGAATACAAATTATTTTCGGGTTTGGTCGTTAGGTATTTTGGATTTATTTGATAACTGGAACACGCCGATATGACAGTTTTGGGACTAAAAGAAAATAGAAAAGTACAATTTAAGTGTAAGTTAAACGTTTTGATAACTCAGTATAGGTCCATTGTTGTGTTTAATTTTATAAACTAAATTTATCACTGTAAGAAGGTAATTAAGAAATATGTAATTGGAACATCTTCCAGATAATAGCTAAAAAATTATTTCTTCCAAAGATGGTGAAATTATTTAGAGCTTTCTATATAAAGGTTTTAATTAGCAATTCAATTGCTCCTCACATCGAATCTGAAATTGAAAGCTCTTAATAATTTCATCTTCTCCGTAAAAATCTATAATTAATTATTTTAATTCATAATTTAGAAATATTAAAATTTAATAATTTGAAATTTAGGATTTTCGGAAGTTATTTAGAAATTTTGGAATTTAGTAAAATTATTGAAATAAAAAGTTTAGTGGGTAATTTTTTATAGGACAAAAAATTTAAAACTTAGTAAAATTATAAATTTAAGTTTAAGAAATGTATGTTGAAAACGAACTAACATGGGAATCGAAAATGTTAAAGAATATGGAATTTACTCAATTTTAATGCTATCACATAGAGAATTTTATTAATAACTACATGTAGTTATTAATAAAATTTTGGTAATTTGTAATATTGGAATTTACAAATTTTTCTAATATTAGAAATTAAGAATACGAGAATATCGGTAAAATGTTAAAGGTTCAAAAGTTTCGAAAAAACGTCTGGGAATTTTTTCACAAATAACAAAAATTAACAAAACGTTATGCATACAAATTTTGTTAAATTAACAAAAAAATATGCAAGTATTGGTAATACACTAGGTTAAAGCAATGGATAAAAACAAATATTATTGAATATACCACAATTTAATTTATTTGTTCAATTTAATTGAATTTCAAAAATGTTTTATTGTAACATATGCATATGTACATACATACTTAAAAATTATGTAGGTTAATACAGATTAATATTTTATATTTGCATTTACTTCATAAAATTGCAGAGGTTTTCCGCGGATACGACATGAATTGATAGTTAGATAAATGCATCCTCTTTGAAACAAAAATACTCCCATCTCCATACGGTGGGGTGGAACCTTTTGTTATTGATGAAGTAAGTTGATGACGTCAGATGTAGTAACATGTTTTCACATGTATATCGTAAAATTCACCAACTTACTTCATCAATAACAAAAGGTTCCACTCCACCGTATGGAGATAGGACTATTTTTGTTTCAAAGAGGTTAGAGGATGCATTTATCTATCATTTCATATCCGAGGAAAACCTCCGTGATTTGGAAAATCTTAAATACAGTCAAATACAAAATTTCACATGTATATCGTAAAATTTACCAACATACTCCATCAACTAAATCCACGAAAATTCTCTGATCAATCTTAAATACAGTGATTAAAATCTCCCTTTTTAGAATAATTTCGTAAATAACAATTTTTTACCTACTGTATAAATACCACACCAATACATATTTAGTTTTGTTATTTGTTATAAATTTCACAGTCGTTCGAAAAATAGAAATGTTGGGTTTGTAAACTTCGAACTAATTTCGCAACAGTGCAATCGCAACTCCTAAATTCCGTAAAACTGATATGGCTAAAAGTAACTACCTATGAGTGTGAAACTAAATATTAGTATTTTATAGTTAAAGCAACTATTGGAAAAGTTAGAACGCTTAGGCCCAGTTTCACAAAAAAGGCAATCTCCAGTTAAATAATATTTCCTTTCTTTCCTCTCTCAACAAATCAAATTTTTTTATTTTGCATGAAATTTTAACCGGAGAGTTAGATGTTTGACTAACCGATTTGATTCAGCTAAATATTTAACTTAATGCCAAATATTTCTATGTAAAAAAATATAATCAGCTTCTGTTGAATTTGTATTATGAACCGCACTGCAATTGATAAAAGAAGAAAGAGAGGAAATATTATTTAACTGGAGATTGTATTTTATTTTCTGTGAAACCGGCAAACAAATTATTAATTGATATATTTTATGGTAGGAACGGTAAGCTCAATATATAAATTAAGTCAACAAATTTATGAATACTGAGTTAGCTATAACCTTTTATACCATAAAAAACAGGTCATCATTTAGGCAACCTCCTGTCCTTCAAGGGTATATTGACTTTACAATTATACGTAATATATACACTACAGGCTGCTTTAATTACTGCGCGGCATCGCCTTGGCATTCTATCCAATAATTTATTTAATTGTTCGGATGAAATCTTGTTCCAGGCATCTTGCAATTTTTGTAGTAAATCTCTCGCCGATGTTGGGCATGTTTCCCGAAGCTCCCGATCTAACTGATCCCACAAGAGCTCTATCGGGTTAAGATCGGGCAATTGTGGAGGCCAATTCATTAAATTCAGCTTTCGGTGGTGAACTTGTTGCTGTAAATAATCCTTACACACATTAGATGTGTGCTTGGGATCATTGTCGTGCTGATACGTGAACCCTCGTACTATTTGTTTTAGTTTAGATGGGAAGCATGTTTCTCCAAGATCGCAAGATAGCCAAAGCGATCCATTCGACCCGTAATTTGGACCAAATCTCAAACTCTGTTGTTACCAAAACAACCCCATATCATCACAGAACCACCCCCTTGTTTTATTATAGGAATAATAAAGTCTGGGAGCATTTTTTTACCTGGACGACATCGAACGTAAACTCTCCTTTTGGATCCAAATATTTCGAATTTTGATTCGTCTGACCAAAGGACTTTTCTCCATTGTGACATTTGCCAATTCTGGTGGTACTTTGCTCAATTAAGTCTTTTTTTTCGGTTTGTAATCGATAGAAGTGGTTTCTTAACAGCAATTCTGCCGTTTAACCCCTGATTTGTTCGGCGCCTTTTTATCGTAGACAACAACAATTTATTTTCCCGAGGGTTGTTCACTTGCGCTAATATTTGAGGTGCCGTCAACTTCCTATTGTGCTTGGATAACATTCCTATATATTCATCCTTCTTCGCAATGGTGACCCGAGTTCGCCCCTGCCGATAACGGGATGAGTTCTGCCCAGTTTGTTTAAATCGCTTCAGTGTGTATAGCACGGTAGACTTCGGAATTTGAAGTTTTCGGCCAATTTCAATATGCGAATGCCCCTCTCTGTGTAGCGCGACAACGGCTGCTCTTAATTCGATCGCCAGTTCCGCACTTTCTGCCCATTTTTTTATATCTTTGAAAGTTGTTTTTTATTAAATCAATATAAATAATTAAAATTATTAACATTTAATCCCAGAATTAATTTTTAAAAAATTGTAAATTTAATTTAAAAACTCACAATTCACAGCAAAAGGTAAAAAAATTATTTACTTTAATATTCATTCACAGATATTTATTTAATAACTAAAATAAATCAGTTTTTTACGCAACAAAATATATCGATTTTCAGTACGTTGGTGATTTCTCGAATAATAAACGTTGAAACTAAACAAAATATGCATAGTATACAAAAACTCACAATTTAAGTTATTTCGAGTTTTTTTAGAACGAATAGATAACAGTGACGGGCTGACAAGTAAAGCCGGCCGGCGATTTTCTTTTTAGACCTGCCTCATATAGGGCTGTATTTTCATTATTTGATACCCTAAACAGCAGGTTTTTAAATTTTTGACAGAAAGACGGCAATCGATTCTACTTTTACCATGGTTGATGTAAACTAGACTGGTACTATTAAAATAAAAACCTTGACGAACCTTCATAATTTGGTTCAAAATACTTTCAAAATTAAGTTAGCTTTAAAATTGATGGCTAAATTCTCATGCATCTAGCAAAAGAAACTGTTGCTGTTAGCAAAACCGGCAGAATTGTTAGTCACAAGTTTGACACAATTTTTTGCTTTATAAAGCACGATGCTTTACTAAATGTTTACATAAGAATGTGCGATTTTGACGGCATATTGGGTAAACGGATTCTCAATGTCAAGAAGCAAAAACATGATAGCAAATATTTGAGTTATGCCGATTACTAATGGCTAAAATAATCGAGAATGTGAAAACTCGCTTCCAGCTAGAAAGTTGTTATTTTTCTCGCATCCGAAATGAAAGATTTAAGAAATTAGATGAATTCGAAAATAAATTTTATGAAATTTCAAAAGAAAAATATTAAAATTTAAAAATGAAATTGACGTTTTGATGAACAATCTGCTTTAGAATAGATGACAAACCAAATTAATTGTAAGTCGTTTTCTTCCTAAATCGTTGAAGATTAAAAAATGCTTACAAACGAGAAATAAGAATCCAGCATCGGCTCAAAACAAAAACAAAACCAATGTAGTCAAAGATAGTCACCTTAAAATAAGTAGGCTGAATTCAACAAATTCAATTAATGTCGTACGTAAACATATTCATCCCCTCCACTTCCATTATTTTAATTCATTTTTTATTATTCACCTAGTCAAACTATTTCACTGAGAATAAAAGAGTTTCCTTTTGATTTTAAAAATTTCCGATTTTACACACTCGATTAATTTTATGAGGAAAACCTACATTTTTCACTCCTTATTTACGACTAGGTACTTAACTGTTAAGTGCATATAACTACTAATAACATAATTAGAGTACTAAAATTGTAATTTAATTGCCTGCACGCTCATAAAATATTAATTTATATTTTAAGGCATTTAACCATTTTGTCACGAAATAAAATTAGGTAATAAATGATTTAATAAAATTAGTTAATTGCAAATTTTATGTCTTTTACTAATAGACACTCGATTTTATGTTCAATTAAAAATTGATCGACTATTAACATTGATCTGGTATTTTTAAAGACTATAATTTATAACATTTTATGTTTGACTTTCTAAAGCCATTCAATGAATGAAATCGTCCAATGGCAAATTATCGAAAAGCTTATAAAGCTTAACATATTTGTTGTTTACTCGTGGACTAATATCAGAGCCTTCTAGAGTATAGAGCCATAATCTTAATGACGTATTTTTTAGAAGCTTTTTTAGTGGTATAACTTTTCACTGATTTCCATAGGAATCCATAGTAAAAATGGTGTTTTTTAGCTTCAAGTTTTTTAATGAAAAAAGCAAAAATATTATAAAATGTTTATATAAAAGTTTTCTACATATCTTTAAAAACAATATACAAGAAGGCCATATTGGTATTAAGTAAATATTAATTGCAGAAATATTAAAATTAAATTATTTCTAAAATATATTTTTTCGAACTTTCATTTTGAAAAATACTTCAAAGTTGGCTCTGACAAATTAAAATAATACTTGCTAAATTTTTCTTAATTTTACTAGTGTACGTAAGATGTCTAAAATGGTTACAGAAAAATACGAAATAAAATTATTTAGTCGCAAAATTATCACACGTTCCTATATTTTGTGAATTTGTTTTGCTTTTCCTACAATTTTTGAACTTGAAATTTCCCCAGGTGGTAATTTTTGGTACGATTTTTCCAAATTTGTACGGCCATCACTGCCATCTATGTAATGTTTTTTGACTTAATAACCAAACGAATCATAGTAAGCTTTTATTTCAACTTGACCAGAATGCTGTTGTTATGAATTTTTTTTTAATATTTTGTGTTAAATAAATCAATTATTACAAGAAAATGAAAACGATTTACTTAAACGATATTCATATATGTTGAAATTCAAACATTTATGAAAGTATCTCAAAAATCATAATTAAGAATTTGTAACGTTTTCATTTAAAAATTGGTCTTAGGAAAAAAAGTGATTTCCCATATGTTTTGTGTGTTTTACTATGAAAAGTTTCGTTTTTTCCTCATTTCTAATTCCCTTATAAAAGCTCAGATTTTTTGATTATGGATCTATAAAATACAGGGTGCTCTGCTAATATCACCAATAAAAAAATTGTATATAATAAAACAAAATATTTCGGTTTTGTCACTTTCTTTAACGTGATATTTATTTTATTTGTAAATGAAATTACGATCGTTTCGGATGTTACTCCTCTATCAAATTTCTAACAAATATTAACTAAAATTATGCTACAAAACTGCTTTTATACCGTATTTTTATTTTTTGTGTGCCTACGTGCCTTTTGAATGTTCTTTCCCCTTATTTTTGTTTTTCTTCTTAAAGGGGTGGTACCGCCCTTCTTTTTAGTATATACCTGGTGTGTGCTTTATGATAAAAACAGATAAGAATTTGTTGACCATCTGGTTTTTGTGGGTGTTTATGTGCAAAATGATATTAATTGCGGATTTACAATGAGGTCGTAAATTTTTGTTGCGGCCAATTTTCTCGTTTAGTAAAAAATGGATTATATCGTTCCTTGTATATTTCCAGTTCTTCTAATCTGTTCATTAGTAACCCTTTTCGTATTCTGTGTAATACCTGTGAGTTTGTGTTGATGTCAGTGCAATTATGTTTTTCTGTAGTCAAGCGTTGTGCATATTTCGAGTCGATTTTTGGTTTTCCGATTTCTTTTATATGTTCTGTAAACCTAACTTGAAAACTTCTACCAGTTTGTCCGATTTGGGGCAGTCATTACATGTATTCTTATAGATTCCGGTGTCTATTGGTGTATTTATGTTACGTTGTTTGAGTCGATTCCCTTATTTGTTGTTTGTTTTAAATGCCATTGTGTATCCGTGTTTTTTAAAAACCTTCGTTATATTCTTGTTGATGTTATTATTGTACTCTATGGTGATGTATTTCTCTGTTTCTTCATTTTGCTTGCTTAACGTGGTCATCATATAGTATTCTGTTGTTTCTTCCAAATGTACCTATTGTTCATTTTGCCAATTAGGTCTGTGTTATAACCGGTTTTTATTGCTATGTGTTTAATGATTTTTAGTTCTTCCATATAGTCCTGATTGTTCATCGGGACCGTGTTTAGTCTATTTATTAAAAAGTTGAACGTTGCCATCTTATGTTGGTGTGGGTGGTTAGATGATTTGTCAATGGCGTGATCCGTTTGCTTGGCTTTTCTGTATACTTTGAATGTATGCTTGTTGCTAACATTTGTTATTGTCAAGTCTAAAAAATTAATGGCTTTGTTCGTCTCTGGTTCTAGAATAAATTTTATGTTCGGATGTTTGTTGTCTCTGATTCTAGAGTAAATTTTATGTTCGGATGTTTGTTGTTTATGTTCTTGTGAAGATTGCTGAGTTGTCTCATTGTGCCGTTAAATAGTATTAGAATATCGTCCACGTATCTGTGCCAGTACCTGATTATTTGGTTTTTGTTGTTCGATTCTGTTAATATATGCTGATTTTCAAAGTGATTCATATATATGTTAGCTAAGGTTCCTGATAGAGGATTCCCCATTGGAAGTACATCAGTCTGTGAATAGAATTTGTTGTTGTATTGAAAATAGTTTTGTTCTGTAACTGCTTTGATTAGAGTGATAATTTCGTCAATTTTTTGCTTTCCTGATTCCATTTTTCTGTAACAGTTCCTTGGTTATTTGAATTGTCTCTTGAGTTGGTATGTTTGTATACATGTTGGTTACGTCGAATGACGCCAGTTTCGCTGTAGGTGGTATGTCTATTAATTCTATTTGGTTGATTAGTTCAATGTTATTTCTGATTGAATGATCGTTCTGTAACTGTATATTTTTGCCGAGAAAATAATTAATTTCTTTAGCAACTTTGAATGCTGGTGCGGTTGTGAAGTCTACGATTGGTCTTATAGTCATTTCTGGTTTGTAAATTTTTGGTAGTGCTCTGATTTTAGGTGCCGTTGGTTTTATGGTTTTAAGTCGTCTTTTTTGTCCTGGGTTAAACAATATAGAACAGTTGTTAATCAATTTAATGATCGTCTTGTGATATTTGTTTGTTGGGTCTTCTTGGAGTTCAACTATGTTATTGTTTTCGATATAGTCATCAATCTTCGAGTTGTATTCATTTGTTTTCATTATAACGAGTGTATTCCCTTTATCGACTTTTGTTATTAGAGCGTCATTCTCTAATAAATACTTAACATTGATGTCTTTCATTGTTTGTCGTTCGGTTTTGTGGATGTTTTGGTTTGTAGTTGGCTTGTTTTTGCGTATATGAATTGCAATAAGTGTCCGTATGTCATCCTGATGTTGTTCGTTTGTTCGTCTTATTGCTTTTTCAATATCGAGTAGTTATCGTATTGTTTGTGTTGAATTGTTGGGCGGAGCAACATTAAATTTAAGTCCTTTCTCCAGTAATATTTGTTAATGGTTATTAAAAGTGATGTCCGTCATATTATGTACTCTATGGTAGAACTCATGTTTATCTGTATTTGTTCGTTATTTTGAACTGTTATTTGTTGATTATATGAAAGAACTAAAAATCATTAAACACATAGCAATAAAAAACGATTATAACACGGACTTAATTGAAAAAATGAACAATAGGTACATTGGGAAGAAACAACAGAATATGATGACCACGTTAAGCAAGCAAAATGAATAAACAGAGAAATACATCACCATAGAGTACAATAATAACATCAACAAGAATATAACGAAGGTTTTTAAAAAACACGGATACACAATGGCATTTAAAACAAACAACAAATAAGGGAATCGACTCAAACAACGTAACATAAATACACCAATAGACACCGGAATCTATAAGAATACATGTAATGACTGCCCCAAATTCTACATCGGACAAACTGGTAGAAGTTTTCAAGTTAGGTTTACAGAACATATAAAAGAAATCGGAAAACCAAACATCGACTCGAAAATGCACAACACTTGACTACAGAAAAACATAATTACACTAACATCAACACAAACTCACAGATATTACACAGAATACGAAAAGGGTTACTAATGAACAGATTAGAAGAACTGGAAATATACAAGGAACGATATAATCCATTTTTACTAAACGAGAAAATTGGCCGCAACAAGATTTACGACTTCATTGTAAATCCGCAATTAATATCATTTTGCACATAAACACCCACAAAAACCAGATGGTCAACAAATTCTTATCTGTTTTTATCATAAAGCACACACCAGGTGTATACTAAAAAGAAGGGCGGTACCACCCCTTTAAGAAGAAAAACAAAAATAAGGGGGAAAGAACATTCAAAAGGCACGTAGGCACACAACTATTGTTTTTTATTATATAAAATTTTTTTTTTTTTTTGTTCTTATAAAGCTCAATTTTCTTCCGTTCCGATTTCATATGTATGCTTATGTCAGATTTGATATTTTTATTTTTTATTTCGAGAGTTTCGAGATTTTTTAAAGATTTTTCGAGAATTCCTTCACGTAAATGTTACAGTTTATTTCAAGATTATTCAAGATTATATTTTTAAGTATTTTTAAGATGTTTTTAGATTATTAAAGAATAGTGTATTCAAACTCGAGTACCGAATGGTTAGGTTACATCAGCATCGTTAATTTCTTTGCTTAGAAAATTAGAATATATTTAGGGTTTAACTACGTAGAATTCGCAAATCGTAAATTCAAATTCCTTAAATTGGAATAAGATTATATGACATGACTAAACGTAAAATAATTCAGTCCTACCTTGCAGTAATAAAATGTTTTGATGAGAAATAAATTCCCAGTCTAAAAATTAATATTTCAATGCAAATCTTAATACTTATTTGTGATTGCTTAATTCCATTAAGTACTTAAATAAAAAATAATAATTAAATCGTGACCGAAAAATCACTTGGTAATCCCAATTTCAATTACATCTTTTTTGCTGTTATTTATTAATTAAAATTTATTGAATTTTGACAGGTAATTATTTAAATTAAAAAGTATTTATGTCTTACAAATATCAAGGTATTAAAATATGAAACATCATGAGTAGGTTATGGTTGAAACGACATAAGCAAGAACTTCACCATTATTCATAAGCGTTTCTCGTAGCGCTTCAAATATATTTTAATGACCGTAGTAATTAACTATGCACACACAAAAAATAAAAATAAAAATCGTGTGAAATAAAGACGTACAATAATAATTTCTTGGTGCACATACAAATAAATGTAAATAAATATATATAGTATATAATTGTTAAAGTCTTACCCTATTGGCTATTTAAGACTACCAACTACCATTCAGCTTATATTTATATACCACAACATGTTTTTGTTGTACATATACATATATTTGTATTTATTTTTAATAATATTCAAATAATAAGACATATAAGTTAAGAAAATAATATATAAAGACAATGAATTGTCTTGTCTTGACCTTAAGAAATCACTAGTGCGTAGATTCCCACAATTTTTTAACCAACAAACCATGCCATATAACAACAACATATACACACACGTAAGATTTAAATATTATTTCACATATTTGAAAATAAATAAAAATACGTAAGAACAAAAGGGTAGTCCTTTGGAGAAAAATATCGTAAATAAAATTTTCCCATCTAAGAAATTCTAAAAATATAAATTTTATTAAAATCAGTTTTTATTTATATTTTTAAAATTACTTTTATAATTATATTATATCGGGAAACCAAAAAAAAAAATGGGATTGTCTTTTGTTTAACTTAAATTTAATTACGTACCAAGAGATAAATATATAAGACCCCGATCGATATTTTATTTTCTTAAATTATTATTTTGTGCTCGCGCAATTGAAATGGGTGTGGATCTACGAATTTTTTTCTTTATTATTATTTTGGGAAGCTTGTAATTTTATTTATATGATTGATTGTGTCTTGCATATTATGCCAATACAACAAATACTCGTATACACAACATAAAGTAAAAAAAAAAAAATCATTCCAATAAATTCATTCAACTTGCAAATCATTTCGCGATACGTCGATAAATTTAAATATGGAAATAAAACAATTTATTTATATAGATTACTTATGCTTTATGTATTATTATTATAGAGTTGAACAGCGCAACTTAAAAAAAAAAAAAAAAATTTGCTATCTTTGACAACTCAGCAAAGAAAATATCACTTAAGCGCATACAAAAACAACCTTCTTCTTTTCAAGCTTTTTTCTCTCTTTTAGATAAAATATAAAACTTAAAGTTTTCTTCTACATACATATACTTATACATATTTAATTCATTGAACGACAAAAGGAATAAAAATCAACGGAAACATTAAATATTCAATGTTTTATTTTATATATTTAATATTATTTTAAATAAACAAATAAATAAATAAAAAAAACGTAGTGAACATTAAATTCTTTGTATCGGAAATGTTGTCTTATGTTTCCCACGTAAGATGAATAAAGTTAAAGTAAAAAAAAAAAATAAAAAAAAAATTGTATTTAACTGTAACAACTATATAAGAGATTTATAGTTTTTATGTGCAAAGTGTGTGTTTTCTTTTTAACTTACATGTTTTCGATAATTTTATATCAATTTCTTTTTTTTTTTATAAGAACACTCTTAAAATCTTTGATTTAATGAAACAAAAAAAAAAAAAAAAAAATTGAATTGAATTTCAATTATGTACAATACAAGCTTGTAACATAAAAAATATATATAACGTCGTTGTCGTATATATGTACGAAAGAAAATACGAAATTTTATTTTTTTATTTTTTTTTTTGTAAAAGAAAATTTTTTTAACATGTTAAAATTTTTATTGACACTTTTCCTATATAGTATATATACATATGTACGTGAGTATCATTGTTTGTTTACGGCAAAGTGCATCATCGAGTAATGTCAATGGTTTATTCTTGAAAATTACTCAATTTGAACAAGTACTGATGGCTCAAGTTTCAAATTGAATTTGGTTTAATTTATTGATCGTTTTAATAAAATGTTCCCAGGCTTTTCTTGATTTGTTGTTTATGTTATGCCTTGCCGTGCTTATTATATTAAATCTGTAGGTATCAAGCTTACTTCGAAATTAATTTATGTAATTACACCTCCTGGTCGCAATTTTTAACAAACCTTAATATTTCAGTGCCCAATTAAATTTTTTAAATATTTTCAAAATTTATGGAAGAATTTTAGGAGTCAAATAATTATTTGCATAAAAATAAATATTTAGGCAGCAATTATCAATATTGGCATAAAAAACATAAATCAATAGAGATGCTTGATCGAGAATTCTCGATCTCGAATCCTCGAGAAATTAATTTAAAATTCTCATATTAAAAAATAGTATTCTTGTAATTTCATTTTCTCCATGGAGTAGAACAATTTCCAAGAGATTTTTTACAAGTTCCTCTTTACTTATAAATTATAAAAATTTAAAGTTTTTTAAATTACCATCGAAAAATTAAATTACGAAAACCGCCAAATTGTTTACGAAGGATTGTTTGAATGTTCGAATGAACTGACGTTATGATAGTATCACCTAAAGTCATTAATAATAACTCTAATACTGACCACAATATTCAGAATCAAAAAAATGCAACCCTCAGCGTTCGAAGATGACTACAACTCTTTCGTTAGAGTAATTACTCCTTATGCAGCCGCAGGAAACACTACAGAAAATATTCGCGAGGAGTTTGTCCCAAATTTGTCCTAAAAACAATAACAACATTTTAGGACAAGTTTAGGAAAAACTTCATACGACCATATAATACTAAGAGGTTTGTCCTAGAACCCAAAACTATTTATTAGTATGAGTGAACATAATGAAGTTTTGTAAGGAAAAACACGAAAATATTTCGGCGGATTTTTTTTTTTAGAGATTGATGTACGAGGGCGAATCAAAATGTCTTGCAATATCATATGAAAAAAAAGAGTGAGTGAGACAGCAATATTTTTATTTTTCGACGTAATCTCCTTTAAGGTTTATACATTTGTTACATCGATCAATTAGCTTGTCTAAGCCCTCTAAAAAAAAAGTTTTCTTTTGCTCCATAAAATATTCATTTACAACAGATTGTACTTCAGAATCACTGGAAAATTTCCGGCCCCTTAATTTTTTTTTCAAATTGGGAAACAGAAAGTAGTCACTGGGTGCCAAGTCTGGACTGTATGGTGGATGCGGAATTTCTACGAAGCCGCAGTCCTTTAATGCAGCTTGAGCAACTTTAGCCTTGTGCACTGGTGCATTGTCGTGAAGAAGTTAGGTTTTTTTTCTAACTTTCTTTGGCCGTTTTTCCCGAATCGCTTTTTTCAATTTTCGCAAAACCTCTGCGTAATATATGCCTGTGATTGTGGTTTTCGGTGGCATATAATCAATCATCAATATCCCTTCAGCATCCCAAAAAATTGTTGCCAAAACCTTACTAGCAGACGGTTGAGTTTTGAATTTCTTTGGTGGTGGTTCACCACGTTTAATCCATTGCATCGATTCTTGTTTAGATTCCGGATCCCAATGATGAATCCATGTTTCATCGCCTGTTATTATGTTATCCAAGAAATTTTATGGATCTTCTTCATACATTTCTAAAATCGCCTCTGAAGTTTGAACACGAATTTTCTTTTGTTGTGCAGTCAATAAACGGGGAACCCATCGCGCACTTACTTTTGACATGTGAAGGTGGTCATGTAATATGATATAAGTGGTACCATATGAAAGGGAAACTCCACGCTTATCGCGAAACAGAAATACGGCGGTCCTCTAATACAATTGATTCTGCCAAAAGTATGTTTTCATGGCTAATAGCATCTGCGGGACGACCCGGGCGGTTGTCGTCTTCTAGTGACTCCCGACCACTTTTGAACAATTTTACCCACTTTGTTACTGTGGAATATGATGGTGCAAATTCGCCGTAAACTTTTGATATGTAATTGAATATATAAATTGCATTGCATCCATCTTTACAGAAAAATTTAATAACGGCACGATATTCAATTTCATTCATTTTGAATTTTTTTCAAAACACGTGCTACTAAATTGAAGAAAACAAATGAACTGTAACATTTACATCGAATTTTTTTTCTATAAGTTTCACTGCGACAAAAAATTATTTTAAAAAATATATAGTTGTCTCACTCACTCTTTTTTTTCATATGATATTGCAAGACATTTTGATTCACCCTCGTAATTATTAAGCTTGTAAAGTCAAAAATCAAAATTTTCATGAATTTTCTTTAGATATTTCTAAGAGGTTACTATGGCTGAAAAGAACATTTTCATATTGAACTAGATCCATTCTATCCAAAACATATCATATTTTCGGAAAATGTTAGGGAAAAGAACGTTAGAATTCCACTTTTACTTGCTTAGTATGTTTAAATCAGAAATCAAAATTTTCATGAATTTTCCTTAGATACTTCTAAGAGGTTAATACGGCTGAAAATGACATTTTCATATTGAACTAGATCCATTCTATCCAAAACATATCACATTTCCGGAAAATGTTGGGGGAAAATATGTTAGGATTCCACTTTTACTTGCTTAGTATGTTTAAATCAGAAATCAAAATTTTCATGAATTTTTTCGATATTTCTAAGAGGTTACTACGGCTGAAATGGACATTTTCATATTGAACTAGACCCATTCTATCCATATCATATAGCATTTCCGGAAAATGTTGGGGAAAAGAACGTTAGGATTCCACTTTTACTTGCTTAGTACGTTAAAAACAAAAATCAAAATTTTCATGAATTTTTTCGATATTTCTAAGAGGTTACTACGGCTGAAATGGACATTTTCATATTGAACTAGATCCATTCTATCCAAATCATATAACATTTCCGGAAAATGTTAGGGAAAAGAACGTTAGGATTCCACTTTTACTTGCTTAGTACGTTAAAATCAAAAATCAAAATGTTCATGAATTTTCTTTATAAATTTCTAAGAGGTTACTACGGCTGAAATTGACATTTTCATATTGAATTTAGATCCATTCTATCCAAAGCATATCACATTTCCGGAAAATGTTGGGGAAAAGTATGTTAGGATTCCACTTTTACTTGCTTAGTATGTTTAAATCAGAAATCAAAATTTTCATGAATTTCTCTTCGATATTTCTAAGAGATTACCACGGTTGAAAATGACATTTTCATATTAAACTAGATCCATTCTATCCAAATCATATAACATTTCCGGAAAATGTTGGGGAAAAGAACGATAGGATTCCACTTTTACTTGCTTAGCACGTTAAAATCAAAAATCAAAATTTTCATGAATTTTCTTTAGAAATTTCTACGGCTGAAATTGACATTTTTATATTGAACCTAGATCCATTCTGTCCAAAGCATATCACATCTCCGAAAAATGTTGGGGAAAAGTAGGTTAGGATTCCACTTTTAATTGCTTACGTACGTTAAAATCAAAAATCAAAATTTTCGTGAATTTTATCAAAAATTTATGAAAATTTTTACTTTTGATTTAAACATACTAAGCAAGTAAAAATGGGATTCTAACCCAGTTTTCCCCCAAATTTCCCGAAAAATGTGATATGTTTTGGATAGAATGGATCTAGTTCAGTCAGAAAATATATATTAATGTACAATATTTCATATATATAAAACGTTTTTGTTAAAATATATAATTTTCGCCAAAATGACATTTTTTTTTTGTACCTAAACACATACATTCTCAGATTCACATTTGTTGTTGTTGGTTTAGGACAGTTTAGGACAAACTTTTCATCCGTCAGAAAACTTAATAAAAAAACTGTATGTCGCTATCACGATTACTCAACGAAAGCTCTATCCACCTAAAATGAGAGTGATTTTTCATATTATATTTCTACGAATTATCCGGGGAAATCCTTCCAAAAAATAGAACAAGCCACCATCGAATTTGCAAATCACCAATAATCTCAAATAATTTCGGAGCTCCTAAAAATTTTTAAAATTTTAAAGTATCTTAAAAATAATTTTAAAAATTTAGAATGGTTGAGAATAATCTCAAAAAAAATTTTCCACTTTTCATTAAATTCTCTCTCGATATAATGATCGTCGTTATAAGTATATAACGTACGAATATATTTCTCCCTGAAATGATTTACCCAGTAATATTGTCTGGAAATAACGTACGATGGCCTAAAATATTACTAAAATTCATGCAAGAAGGAACAGAAGTTATGCTATAATTGCACATTAATGTATTTGGATGCGATTGAAAGCTTTTGTTCCGACTACGGATTGATAATTTTTTCGAAAACTTACGGGACTTTTGTTAGTATGAACAATAAATTATTCAGTTAGTGCGTATCTGTTGAAAAATAAGATGCAATCAAATAGTTGTAGATTAAAAATAAAGTTAAACTATAATTAAAATTTGTAAAGTTATTTTTCACACAGTAACAAACATTGAAATTAGCATTAAGTTAAATTATTTGACTAATTTCAATAATTTCAGTGAAATTCGAAACGTAGTAAACAAATCTAAAAGAAATGCCATTTCTAAAAAAAGTTACAGTGATGTTGCTCAAATGTTTAGATGCAATAAAGGATCAGTCGGAGATATCGTTATAAACGGTAACTCCCTCGAAAATTCATCGTTTGTAAGATCGCGAATGAAAATGCGGAAAGGAAAATACGAAGACCTCGAAAAAGTTCTCATCAAATCTGTTAACAGACAAAATAACATAAATATTAGCGGGTCTTTGCTCAAAGAAAAGGCTAAGCAGTTTGCAGAAAAAATAAAAATTCCCGACTCTAAGGTAAACGATGGGTGGCTTGATCGCTTTAAACAGAGACAATCTGTTTCTTTTAAAATGTTGGTAGGTGAAAAATCAACCGACGTTAGCAAGTTTTCAAACTGGATTGGAGACACAAACTTCCTAGACTCCGAAGAAAATTCAAAGGAGATCTTTAACTGTAACGAAAACAGATTTGTTTTTAAGCTAATGCCAAATCGAACAATGTGCCTAAAAAACGATGATTGTGCGGGTGGAAAACTAAGCAAAGAACGCCTCACAGTCCTCTTAGGAGCAAACTTAAATGGAAGTGAAAAGTTACCAGTATTGGTTATTGGGAAGAGTTCCAAGCCCCGTTGTTTTAAAAATATAAGAACCTTGCCAGCACTGTATAAAGCAAATAAACGGCTGAATGGTGCAGAATGGGAAGCTTATATTAGAAAACTCGAACAAAAATTTACTTTCCAAAATCGAAAAATTTTGCTTGTCATTGACAATAATTACCCTGCGCATATTCCGTTGCCCGGCATAAAATCTGTAACTATTGAATATTTACCTGCTAATGTTACCTCAATTGGTCAGCCAATGAACAAACGGATTATCCGGAATGTATTGTATCGTATACACTTCTGGGAAGAAAAATGATTCAAAATACGGAAAATCATGACGAAAATAAAATCACACTACTCGATGCAGTAAATTTTACAAAGAAGGCGTAAAATTTAGTTACAGTTAACACAATTGCAAACTGTTTTCGAAAATCTTGGAAGAATGGAATAATTCTTCCATTTCCTTCGGCACACTGTTCAATGATTATGTATAGACAATAATTTGCCCGTTGCAGCACAGATCAGCGATGCCGATATTGTGGATTCGTTTATAACAATTGAAATAGAAACGTCGCATGGAGAACCCGAACCTTCGCCAAATTTTCAAGAATTTGAAAAGGCTTTAACAATTTGTAAGAAATTTATAATGTGTCAAAACAATTCTGAAGAAGAGTTGCAGAAGTTATTTTTGCTTGAGAAAAACATAAATATTTCAAATTTAAATAAGATGAAACAGCCAAAAATAACCGATTTTTACAAAACTTAAACTTATTGGTTTTACATAAGACAATAGGTTGAAAATTACGTTTGAATTAAGTATTTAATTTTTAATAATAAGAAAATAGGTATGTATTGATAACATATATTTATTAATTGTTTTGCGTATGGCCGTGTATATTTTTTCTGAATTTATAGGTATCCACATTTATTAAACAAATACAAACATAGTTTGAAATAAACATACATATACACATTTTTTTTTGTTTTTTTTTGTTATAACGTACCCTTGGATATATAACGTACGAAAGATTCCATCCTTTGACCGTACGTTTGATCGGGATTCTACTGTTGTATATTTGGCCATGCTCAACTCAACAGAAACGAAAAATTTCTAAAAACTCTAATAAACTTTTTTATATATTGTAAAATTGTGGGCAAAACTCATTTAATATCCTGACGATATCCGGACGCCCCGATATTCCAAAATCATTGTTGTTTTCAGAAACTTCAGTATTCATGATTTGATGCTTCCAATTCTGGCGCTTTTATCTATAAATTTTAATATGCCTTAAGGAAATACAATCAGTTTTAATGGATCAGAATTCTAAATGAATACACAAGAGATACCTGAAAGACTCCTCTTACCTGATTAACTCCTCTTCTCTTTCTCTCTCTCATTACTTTTTAGAATGTTACAAAATGTTACCCAATAGTTTTTCACCAGCGGCATATTGCATTGCTCCACGCCTTATTACTGACATAATAGATGGCTCGGACTACAACAGAAGGTTATAAATGTGTTCATCTGTATCACTGATCGTATTCAGATGATGAAAACGCCTTTTGCATCCCACCCCTAACAGTATTCGAACCTGGTACTTCCCGATTCAAACTTTGCAGCTGTTGATCGTTGTGTACCGTTGGTAGATTAATAAACTGATTACATATGCTATCGTTTGATCGGTTCCAAATAGTATATAGCTTCCATCTGCCTTTAAATTTTAGATTAAATGAAGCTTTGAATGTTTCGTGAGATTAGGATTTCCGAATTGTTTGAAAATGTTAAAACTGTTATTGAAAGCTTTCAGATTTTTTTTTTTATAATGGAGGCAAAGTACTTAACAGCCTTAAACCAAGTACAATGAATTTATTGAATTGCCTTACAAACATAATAATTCGTCTTTTCGGATTCTGTAACTCTTTTTTATAATTTTAGTGAAGTACTTTAGGTATTAGAATTGGTGTAGGAATCTAATTTACCATTGGTTTTTGCATTTTGAGTAAAGCTTTAAATAACGGTGTATTTCTAAAATTCGCTCATTCAAGCTTGTTGTTTCAAACCAGAATCGATGTGGTCAATCAATAAGCCAATTAACACGAATCTCAGAGATGTTCACATATTATGGCTATATAGGATAAATAGAAGTTAAATAAGGTTTTCTTAATATGTTTCGTATATTTAAAAAAAACCGGGTTGGGATATGACGACAAATTTTCGATAATTATCAATTACATTACTAAACTACACTATAAATGAGGCTTTCTTATTACTTTTAGTATATTAAAAAACAGGGTTGGGCTCTGGTGGCAAATTACGAAAATAATCAAATTCATAGAAAACGATGGATGGAAGTGCTACTACACTAAGCCCGTTAATACGTATCTCCGAGATGTTCCCATATTGCGACTATATAAGATGTATAGAAGATAAATAAGGCTTTCTTAAAATGTTTGGTATATCAAAAAAACAGAATCACAATGTTTAGCTCTGGCGACAAATCTTCTTAAATTAACTATCTCACATAAAATGATCGATGGAAGTGCTACTACACTAAGCCTGTTTTTTAAATATACCAAAAACACATTACGAGAGCCTCAGATCTTCAACTCATCCTAAATAGTCATATTATAGAAAAATCTCTGAGATTCGTGTTAACTGGCTTAGTGTAGTAGCACTTCCAACCATTGTTTTCTATGAAATTTCTAATTTTAGAAATTTTGTTGCCGGAGCCAACCCTGTTCTATTAAATACACCAAACTTATTAGGAAAGCCTCATTTATGTATGCTTTATAGTCGCTATGTATGATTTATAGTCACAATATGGGAACATCTCTAATATTGCGTGTTAATTGACTTAAAGTAGTAGCACTTCCACCCACCGCTTTCTATGAAATTGTTAATTTTGGAAAATTTGTGGCCAGAGCCCAACATTATTCTTTAAATTCCACAAACATAATAAGAAAGCTTAATTTATCCTCTACTATAATATTATATACCCACATTAAGGGTACATCTCTGATATTCGTGTTAATTGGCTTAGTCCTTCACCACATCGATTCTTAAAGTAGTGGCATTTTTACAAATTGAAACTATCAAATATCTTTTCGAATTTACTTATTTTCTGTCATTTATTTTATATGAGTAAAATATAACAATAATTACATTAAAATGTTTGGATTTTCCACGATTTTGTATAAATATCACTTTTCTGTTAATTTGTGTAGCTTTTCTGTTAACGTTAATTACTTAGCACCGATCGGTATATGGAAGTCTTGATTTTATGTAGTGCGATTACGGTGGGTTTCGATTTTGAAGTATGCCTTTGTCTAAAACTGGCCATAACGCACTGCACAAAATCCAGATTTACACATATTTTTTTTTTGCAATAAAGGTTGAACGAATTGAACTCCATTTTCACAAGCGTTTAAAAGTTTCAATAAAATTTTTCTTTTGTGTTGTATACCCAGTCGAAAACTAAACAAAACTATTAAAATTCTTTTCTATTTAAAACTAAAGGACCTAGGTCTGGACTAAGTATTTGATTAATTCTGCAGGTTTAGAATCATGTAGCACTATAATTGATATTATCACAACCAGTGAATTTAGATTTTTATTCAGCGCAAATTAAAAAGTCACTTGGCTCGGATTCACGATCTTTAGCTTTTACGAGCCTCCAAATTACATTCATATGGCAACAAACACTTTTGGGCACAAAACTTTTCTAATTGTTGTACTAATGCGGTAAAATCAATTTCGGGAATTTTTTAACGTAAGATTTTTGTTTTATTTTACTGAATGTTTTATTTATATGTTATGCTTGACTTAAAAGTACACGAAGAAGAAGCTATAAAAATTATAATATCTTCTCGTATCCTTAATTTAAAATAATTTTCAAACAGTTTTTAACAATTTTGAAGAATTTTAACTGTTTTACGAATTTAATGTACTCTACAGGTATTTGAACAAATTGTAAACACTTTGAAACTTACCTTTTGGTTTTTGGGAATTTAAGAATAACAAAACGTCCAATGATTTAGAAAAATCATAAATTTTAGGAATTTGTGCAAATCATGAAATTACCAGATAATCAAATTGTTTCTTTTCCATTCATAAAATTTAAACATTTAAAGAATTTGGCAAACTGAAATTCAAATAAATAATTCTACGAATTTCTTAAAATTCGTAAAATTTGTTAAATTCCCAAATCTGCGTTTTGGATTAAAATTATTTGTTTCCACGTTTCAAAAATTTTAAATTTGTAAAAATAAGTTGAATTAATGAAACTGAATTACTTAAAATTTTTACAACTCTCACATTTCATTAAAACTTTAACATTTTAAAAATTATTTTAGAGCATTTTTTTTTATTGTTCTAGAGGGTATAAGATATTTTTTTTTTTGACGAAATTTTTTTCTAAATTAGCAGAAAACCAACAAAATCAAGATTTAAGCAAATATCTATAGAATTTCAAAAAAACATTTTTTTACGAATTTAAATTATTTTGAAAGGGAAAATTAGGGGAAATTTAGGGAATTTAAGAGTTTTAACAATTTTGATTTTTATTTAAAATAAATCGAGTAAACCTGTGTAAAAAGGACTGTGTAAAAAAATATTAGTACGAATCCATATGAAATAAATATAAATATTTAGTACGTCGATTGAAAAAATGTTGCAAACATACGGATATACCTTAACTTCACGTTTAAAAGCAAAGTATTTCCAAAAATATTTTGGATCAGATTTAACTGCATCTTGAACATTTTTGTTGTAATTTTGATGTCTTCTATTAATGTAACTGTCGAATTTAGAGTTGTTGTTGATGAATCCAACTTTATATGTATCCGAATTGCTTTCTTTTATTTCTCGATAAGCCTAGGTTTTTAAATTTTTTAAATTAAACAGAACGTATTATCATACCACGGAGGATTATTGTTTGGTTCGATCTTGTGGTACTGTTCGTTCGAAGGCGCAACAGATTTTGTCCCACAATTCTTCAACATTCTTATTGATATTATCAGTAAATTCACCATGCCAATTTATGTTTGCCAAATGCTCATTGAAATAGTTTTTATTTATTTTCCTAAAGTTGTATGTCATCGCGTTTCTAAAATAATAGTTGCTGTTCAGTGACATTTCATGCACAACAAATAAAATTTCCATAGGTTTGTGGTGCACACCATTTGGAACAAAAGGGAATAATTGTGCTGTTCTAAAGACATTTAACTCATTGATAAATAAAAGTTCACCATCCGCCCGTTCTTATTTGGTATATTATTAATCTGTCTAACGGTTCTGCTGTGGACATTATTTAGCAAGCAGCCTGCTTCTGAATAGTGGTAGAACAAAGGCAATAACATATATGGATATTGCCTTTATTCCACCACTACACTTCGTTTCCTTGCCATAGCCATTTTAACTCATACGTGTTCAACGGAAGTTGACGTCGTCATAGCCATTCGATTCACCGATCACATCTATAAATGATATAGTTGTTTGGAAAAAATCAGAGCAATGGATTCCGGGATTAAACGAACTTTCGCAAATGTATAGGATGTTTTGTATAGAAGCCATTTTGAAGACGTTGTGGCAGTATGTCGAATAAGTATTTAAATCTCTTGTTATACATTTCGCACTATAAGATCCATTGTTCTTCATCGGATCCATGTGGTTTATCGGTTTGAGCTGCAGTAACCATAAAGTGGCATAAATACTGCCCCGATATTTCGTAAAATACGTGCCTTCTGCTTGTATTCAAACTCTTTCATAAATATTCCCAATAGCCATGATTTGGAATTTAATATTGAGCAGAGTGATTCTTCATCAAAGCTAAGGCGGTAGGATTTGTAGTTGCATATATGCCACCATTTTTGGTTTAGGAACCATTCTAAAAGCATTGAGTTCTTTAAGTTTAAATTTATACCTAAAGAACCTTTTAAACTGATCAGTAATGGTCGAATCAATCCTACTAAAAAATGCATCTTCTATAAATTTTACCACACTAACGATGTTTCTCAGATGTTCTTAAGTCACTGCTTTCGATCGAGATGAATATATTGCTGATTTCTTTGTTTGTAGCAGCGGCTTAGCTGTCATCAATGTTTGCGCTCTCAATACTCGATGTTTTAGTATCTGGATGTATAAAACAAATAGAAGTGGCAGCTGATTGTGGTAGGTGATTGTCCTGTTGGGCTTTCGCCTGCGATCTTGTAACTTTGCGTTTCTCAGTAGCCTTATTAGTTATCAAAGTGCATGAATTGCATTGTTCAAACTCTGGCCAGTTTTAATAGTTTTATTAATTGATGTGAACTAGAATGCTTTCACGAATTCTACATTGTATCAATATTGTAACCAAAAAGCGTTCATAAATTAATATTGTAATTTTCTATCCTGCTAAATAATGTCTTTCTGGCTGTCATTGTAAATAATGCCAATTGTCACAGATGCAGCTAATAACTTTAACACATTAAGCCTTTATATGAGTGGAACCATTTATATACCATAATGATGAAGCACTCAATAAAGTTTTTTTTTCTAATGACATTATATCAGATAATATCTCGATATTCAATAACAATCCCGATTGAGTCCCAAAAAACCAAAACTGCAATGTTAAAACAGGGATACGTTCAACATGACATATTTCAAAACGTCATATGGTACAGTATGGCATAAGTTACGTTACGGAATATTTCGAAACGGCATATTTCAGTACAGTAGTATTAAGTGCTTCCACTTCTGTTTTTAATGGTATCATGTTCCCTAAGGTTTAACAAATAAGATAAAAGTTTTTTTGAAATCATCCACCGACCAGTTTACATTTACGCGCCATAATTCGAAAATTGGAACCAAAAAAAACGGTTTTTTGGTCTGAAAAAGTGAAATATCTTATTTTGTATGCCCTTCCGGAGGATTCCAGCATACAAAGATCGAAAGAGGAAAGTCTCAGGAAGAGAATGTAGAAAAGTACACGTCAAAAGGTTGCTAATTTACGAATTATTTCTCTCTTTGTCGACAGATGTCTTCTAAACACATACGTGGGGATATAATGAATTATTTCAAACAAATCAAAACTCATGAAAGTCGAGAAGAACAAAAACCTTTATTTCAGTAACATTAATTCAAGTTTGATTCAATTAATTATATGTGGTAACTATTATATTCAATTACAGCTCTCATTAATTTATCATTATAATCTGGGTGGTTTTCAGAAACTGGATATTTGTTCCACATTGTCTTGAAATCAGAATGCACTGTCTCCATGGCCTGTTCACTATAAAACCCCAACCCTCTTCTATGGCCCTCACAAAAATCTTCTATATGATAAAATACTGCATATACTTTTGGTGTGACTGATAGCCCTAGGGCCAAATAGCTAGTCTTGAATTGAGCGATAGATTCTTTGTAACAATCATTTAATTCGATTCCAAAACAATTGTGAACTACACGATCAAAATCCTTCAGTGTTTCCACATATTTGAAACAACCAATGGAGCAAAACGATCGGAGACTATCCACTTTTATTGCCATTGAATTTGGTACCTCCTTGAGTAAATTCTCGTTGAACATTGCATAGGTTGATCCATTCTGTTGTTTCAGTAACAAATTCATCTTGCATATGGCTGACTATTTTATTAACCACACCAAGCATTAGATATAGTTCCAGAGGAGGAATAATGTCAAGAATATGTTTATCGTAATCAGCTGAAAAAACAGGAGGATTGATATAGCTTTTGAAATTTTTCGCATTTTTCATTATCGATCCGCCAGCGTTTCGCCAAGCTTCAAAATATGAGGTTGAGTTTCCCACAGTTCGCCGAGGTCCGACGTGCTCCAAATTTGTGCTTTCACAAAGGCACCATGTACAAGGGTACGTCGATGAATGAGACATAATCCCTGTCAGAATATTGGCTAATTTGAGATCAGTCGCTATCGTACCAGAAAAATCCTCAATTTTCAATATTTTCCATATTGCTGACACGTTTTCATAATTCTCTTGAGCCGATTTCACAATAGCAAGAATAAAGATTTTCTTAACGCCTGAGTCAGCAAAAGCTTTAGCAAACACGCCATCATCATACTTTTGACGTTTTTTCTCCTGTTGATAAATTTCAGTTGAATCATCTTGAACAGACAGGCACACCTTCAAAAAACCATCGCCACCGTCAATTCCAAATTTTAAGTGCTGATTTCTAATATCCCGCTGTTTCTCGATGTGAGAAAGAAAATCTTCAAGAGTATGGCAGTAAACTATGGGACATTGGATTGGTGTGCTCATTCGAGCTTTGATGGTTACAAAATCTATTGTCTTAGCACAAAAGAAACTTTTTACCTCGCCATTCTTCTGTTCCAGGCTTGTTTTCAATCCTGGCTCAATTATCGCCCACTTTTTGGTAGCAACTCTCAAAGCGGTCGCTATATCAAGAGTAGTCTTTGTACTAAGATTAAATTTTGTTTTGATGTTTAAGAAATCGGCTGTGGATATATTCGGGAAGCTGGTTCCTCTTCATTTTTCTCGTGGGGATTTATGAATAATTTCATGGAGTTTCCTCCACGTGCCTGAGTAAGGGAGACCGTCGAATCTTTTTTGTTTACTTTGTCATCAATGTCATGTTGTTGAATTGCAATTTTACTGATTAATGTTGACGCCACTTGTTCCATTACTTTCTCCCCCATTGTATTTATATAATTGCACACATTATCAACTTGGAAAGTTTTGGTGCATTTATGAGGTGTTCCTCGTTTAGGATCGATAAAACATTTGGAACAACGTTTGATACATTTCCCGTCAGCCGATTTTTTTTTTTTTGTTAAAAAGTTGCATGGATATCACATTACTTCGAGCAATCTGGCACAAATAGCACTGATAGGGATTTTGAGTCCTAGATCTCGTAGTTAAACTTACACTCAAAAACTTAGAATAATCAGGTAGCTCGACAGTCTTGGAGGGAACGATTCCTGGATCGGCACTGGGAAGTTGTCGGTGTATGTTCCGTTTGCATCCGGCACAAAGAACATTCATGAAAACTGGTCAGTGGATGATTTCAAAAAAACTTTTATCTTATTCATTAGACCTTAGGGAATATGATGCCATAAAAAAACAGAAGTGCAAGCACTTTTGGGTTGAGCCGCGTTCAGACGAGCCGTGGACCCATTAAAACTAAAAGGAAGTTGGGCTAAAAAATGTTCTCCTAGTTTTAAATTTAAAAATTTTTTAAACCGCGAGTCAAGGGTCATCAAACCAAATAGTATTCAAGGTCATTCAATTTCCAATCAAAAATATATTTTGTATTCTACTCCAATTTGTTATGCAGAAAAGTTCGAGAATTGGATTTCTGACCGATTGTAGCTAAAAATAAAAACCAGGTGCAATGACGCCAGCGGTATCCTTCTTCCGAGATTTTGGATTAAATATTAGCTTTGATGTTACTCATAAAATAAAAATTGCTTCTATACCCTATTAGGTACATATGGAAATACCACTTACATAAGTAAGCTAAGAGTCGATTCTTCAAACAGGGTTCTTTACTGCTCCAAAGCAAGGTTCGTCCTTATTAGACATAAACATTATGGATGCATCGAAAAATTAAGTCAAGGGGCAGATTACGCAAAGTAAGAATTTTTTTTTGTGCGATATGTCGTCGCGATATGTTGTCGAATTTTACTTGATTTAAAGGATTTCGGGCCCCTAAAATGTTTTGAAGTATGTGGGACAACTTTTCAACAACCGATATACGATTACAGGTCAAAAAAAAATTCATTCCATATGAGTACCGGTATCTTAGTATTAATTAATATGGGCGTATAGCGGACGATATCGAGGCGCACTAAATTGAGTTGAAGAACCTTGTTATTCGGTTATTGAAAATTTGTTCCATTTATTGTAAAACGTGTTACGGGTTCAAAATCCCTTAATCAAGCCAAATTGGACAACATATCGTTACCTTGTCATTCATATGACAAAGCGCAAAAATTTATAAAAATTAATTTAGCAACAAAATAAAGAGTTTCTGCAGTTTTCTGTTATACCACCTGGTACTGATTGCGATAGTGACTGCAAATTCTGTACGGTTGCTGAATTTTTTAATGTACCCTATAAACATATGTATGTCAGAACAACAATAAAACATAATTAGTAAAAAATAAAAAAACAAACGAAAAAACAGTTTCTGAGATTAGTGCAAATCGACAGACAGACAGTTGGACGGACACCTTTCTTTTATTAGTAGCGAGAGAATATATTCGATCAAGATCACCGAGTTCTGGGTTACTATTGAAAGCGTTTTGAATCGACTTGCATTGGTCGATGGGAGTATCTATAGTTAAGGAGTTCAAAAATATGTCTTTGTCAATATGATTTTTGTCTTAAATTAATTTATTAAGTTGTCTTAAATTATGTATACTCGTATCTTTAATTTTATTTTATTTTTTTTTTTTTTCAGGAAAAACCACACAAATGTAGCCTATGTTCAAAATCCTTCCCAACACCCGGAGACCTCAAATCACATATGTACGTACACAGTGGGTCATGGCCGTTCAAATGTCACATATGTTCGCGAGGTTTTTCAAAGCACACAAACCTAAAGAACCATCTATTCCTACACACAGGTAAATTATGTAAATACGTTTATAAACAAAATTATGCTTTTATAATTTTTTTTTTTTTTTTGTTTTGTAAAGCGCGCTTCTGATATTCCGCGCAAAAAAAAAAACATTATGATTTTATTTTATATTTATACAGTGAACGAAACATTTAATTACGTCTCTTCCCATTTGTTTTACACCGAAGCGAAATATACAACAAAACAAAAAAATCCATAATCATATCCAATCGATTATCTTTATGCCATCCACTACTTCAAACTTCGTTAAATGCAATAATAATTATAAAATGTTATTAATCAAAATACCTTAAAAATCAAGTCCTCCTCCATCACAACTTCTTTCACTATATATCACATACGAAGTAATAATACTTTGTGTTGCTTTGTTTTTTTTTTTTTATTATAAGAGATACACAACTAAAAAATAAGATCAAAATAGATCGTACGTAATATAACGAAATTCTTAAAAAAAAATAAAAAATTTGAAATTACACTATGTGTAAGACGTAAGAGTATATAAGAACAACAAGTATTCTTAAGAACAATATTCTTAACACAAGAAGAAGGACGTATTTATAAAAATGATACAATCAAAATATAACATGTATGTATGGCTATATGTATATAAAGCGAGCGAGATGCTGATGAAGAATATAAAATAAAAAAACTGAATAACCATAAGTGAAGAGGGCAAGACGGTGAAGATAATAATATAGCCTGGAGTATTTTGAGCTACTGTCTTATATTAAACAGGAGTGTAGTCAATATATTATAAATTTTTATTTTTTTTTTATTTTTTGTAATTTTAAAATTTATTGATTAATTTTGATCTTTATTTAGAAAATAAAAGTAAAATTTTTTTTTATCTTTCTTGAGCTTTTAACTTTGCTGCTACTTGATTTTATTATTTTTTGTTTTTTGTTTTTTTTTTAATTTTTCGGTTATTCAATATTATAAATAATTTATAATAATTCAACACTGGTCTCTGATTGTCTTGTGTATAGTTTATTTTAAATATTATTATTATTATTCCTATAAAAATATATATAATCGCGTATTCGCGTTCATCGATACTTATATATACATACATATACAATAATTAATACCTGAGGCAATTTTCAGACGGTAATTTTACAGCAGCAGTAACAACGAAAATTTAAAGATAAAGTATAAAGATAAAAGTAGCTGCTATGAATAATAGAGTCCAATATAAATATTTATCCATATTTGATATTTATAACAATATTAATTTCTTATTATCTTTATCATATTATATATTGTATTTGTAACGTCTTAAGAAGAAAAGGAATCGGTATCGGTATACATATACATATATATTTATATATGACGAGAATGATGAAGAGTTTTATAAAACAAAACAAAAAAAAAATTTAATAATTTTTAAATTAAATCTTATATATATGGAATTGGAAGTTGGAAAATTATGGTTTTTAGTTTTTCTTTTTTATTATTATTTATTGTTATTATTAACGATTTTTTTGTTGCTTCGAATTAATTTTTGATATCCTGTTTTAATTATAAAATTGTGGAATTTATAGCGTTAAATTAGATAAGATATTGATTGGATTTTTATTCACTCGTTATTAATATGTTTTATGAATGAAATTCTTAAATTGAACCTATGTTTAAAGAAAAAGTGTATCGAGCGAAGTTATGTGTGAAACGTGATGTTATTCTGCGGTAGCACAATATTTCAAAACATGTTGTGAACATAAACGATAACTTTTTTCTAGAAGAATACAGGGTTTTTAATGCCTTTTGTAACAAATTATAAAACGTTTTCAATTTCGACTCAAAGAAAATTTCAACCGATATGTTTGAAGTGGTTTAAGTGGTCAAATTATTCACAAAATCGGAGATCTCTGAGATTTCCACAATTTAAAAACTCTCTAAATTCAGAAATATTTTAGTTTGGCGCGGATACGGATCGCATCGATATGATCAAAGTGGTTTTGAATAAGTATTGATATTAGAAAACCCTAAACAAACCACTCAGGCACACGAGCGGAGATATCTGAGAATTTGACAATTTCAGCAAATTCTTTGATTGGTAAGAAAGTGCATGAACAGGACGGTTTTTTAATCGATATATACATATAGGTACATATTAAAAACTACTTCGACCATATAGACAATTTTCACTATCACTCAAAGAATTTTCCAAAACTGTGAAAATCTCAGAGGTTTATGATCGTGTGCATGAGTTTACTAATTTTTCTTTGAGTCGAAATTGGAAAGCTTTTATTTTCTAATCTATCAATAAAAATTTTTGTTGAGTGAAAATTTTAATACTTGTTGAGTGAAATTTTTGTTGAGTGAAAATTTTAATACTTGTGGCCACAGGGTTTATTATGTTATTTTAGCATAAATTTCATTACAATCGCAACGAATGTAATTAATCGTTAAAACTAGCGAAATTTACTTAGAAATGAAAGACAACCAAATTAGAGCAAAAATATCAATACTTTAAATGCCAAAATTATTTGAAGTGTGCAACATAGCCAGAATCTTGGTTTCTCGATATTTTCAAATTTAAAATCACAAGAAAGTTGATCATTATGATGCAAGCTACTACCAGCCTAACTATATAGTGAATCCATCGATATCAAAAAATGGAACACTTTTGCAAAACGTATTCTAAATTAAAGGCCTATTGGGGGGGGGGGAGAGGTACTATTTTTTAAAATATATGCTTTAATAGAAAACTTAAGTCGTAAAATTATCTTAATATATTGGCCGATTCAATAAATAGAAGGCAGCATTGTTAAAACATGTTAAAACTTTAGATAAGCTTTTATATAAATAAAAATCCCTAAATAAATTTCTAAAATCTTAATATCTCAAAAGTTGAAATATTTTTTTAGGATTCTTAAAATTCTAGATACCCAAAAAAAACTAACCAAGAGCTGATTCAATTAATTCAAAGCCAAAAATTACAATTTATAAATTCCTAGGTTATTTTAAATTTTACAATAACATAAAATTCTAAATTATTACAATCAAGTTTTAAAATTCCAGATTCAAGACACAACTTCCAAGAATGATCTAGTTAGAAAACCCCTTAACTGATTTTCTACAGTTTAAGAATTTCTGTTTTTGCCAAAAGTGTCAACTAGAACTTTCAGAATTAGTCAGTTTTATGAAATTTTCAATATGTCAGTTTTCAGAATTTTTTAACGATTTTCAAATTAAGTTAGTTTAAATTAAGATTTCGAAATTAGGGAAAAATTATCTTAAAATAATTAATTAAAATTATTGTACTGCCCAATTTTGAGAATTTTCTAATTTGAAAATGAATATTTTCGTTTTTATAGGATCCATTTTTTAAAAATGAATTAATTATTTTCGTGTAACTTATTTCACTTATTATTAATAACAAAACATTAATTTTATTAAAGAAATTTTTATTTTTAAAAGTAATTTTAAAAAACTCTTCCTTATAGTGAAATATTTCTTGTCTTTATTTTATAAAATATTAATAAAAATATCGATTTCGGTAGTCATGCTACCATCATCAGTTATTTTCGGTTGTTTGGTTAAAAATTAGATTCACAAAATTTTGAAAATTCAGGATATTCCCATTTGAAATTAATTGATTTTTATTTTATTTCTGGAATTTCGGTTTAGTAGTTCGGTCAGTCCAAAATTTCTGGTAAAGTGTGCAAATAATGCAGCTCTAAATTTTTCTCCCAACATGATTTTCAATATGAAATGATCATGTTACAGATCATAATGGAACTCAATTTTAAACGATAACTCAACACTATTAAACTATCAAGTTACTTCGAGCAATTTTCAATGTTATCGAAAATTCTCAAAAATATCACACGGTTAGCAACAACGAGTACCTCATCTCATATCTTTAAAATTCGCAATATGAATTAATCTTCGAGCATTTTGAATATTATCGAAAATTCTTGAAAATATCACGCGGTTTACAACAACGAGTACCTCATCTCATATCATTAAAATTCGCAATATGGATTGAACTAAAATTAATTCGAGGAACTCAGAAAATTTGAAATATACTAGAAAAACTTAATATACTCCAAACTCGTCTGAACTGTAACCGTAAATCACTAATCATCAGAAATCAGAATTAGGGAGTTTTATTTTAAAAATTCTCACTTCAGCCCAACTTTAAGGCCGACAAATTCTTTAGGCCACGAAAAAATAGCTTTTATATTATGAACTATTTCTAGGATCTACAAAATGTTTCAAAAAATTTCACTAGAATCTATCAACAAGATGGTTTGAATTAGCAAAGTACGTAAAAATAAATTTGGCGAACATAATTTTTCCACAGTATTTTTTTTTTGATTTTGAACCATGGTTTAATAAGTTGATAAGCGAGATGAGGCTTGTTCGTCGAAAGTAGACCCGTGGTTAAGGGAATTGTTTACTTCGCTGCGATCCCAAGTTTTATTTTCGCCGCTAACGGTTGTATGTAAAATCGTTCGTCGAGCTAACAACTAATTAGTGAACATAAGTTTACAAGTTATATGTAAGTAAGATTCGAAAGGTCTTTAGAAAAGACCCGATCGAATTTGGCCTCTTCCTAAGCCAAAGATTTTTTAATGAATCGAGCGTGCTAACAAGTTCCAGTTGGAACTAGAGGTGTATTAAACTGCCTATGGCCTGCCGATTGGTTGTTTACGTAAAAAACAAATTGGTAAAATAATTTTTTGATTAATGGTACCAATCGTAACATCATTGGTGGTCTGCAATATTTCTTGATGTGACTCTAGGAATTTTTTCTAGAATCCATTAACAAATGTGCGTGTACCTTTTGTGCGTTGGATTGGTTATGTATGTAAAAAAGAATTTTCTAATGGTAAATCTAATTTTTTAATTTGAGGTTTGTATTTAAAGACGAAAGTTTTACTAGTAAAGCAATATTTGTTGAATTCTGGCCACGTTCTATTTAAGAAACTCCGTACGTGCTCCATATGGAACTTCTGTGGTTAAGCACCAATTCCAATGAATTACAGCATGATGGATGATATTCGCCACCAAACTAAAACCCAAATGACTTTTCCAAAAATCTGAAAGTCTCAAATTTCGAAAATATCACCTAACTCATCATTTGTGGATCCCAACGCTTTCAATTCAATCCAAACTGCATGAGTGAAAATTTAAGACAAAAGCTGGTTACGGGTAAAAAAACAAAACATATTATCCCTGTGAAATACTTCCCAAAATAAAATCCCAAATTTTCCGTATACGTATATATTTTATGTATGTGGTGGTAAGTTATTCGCCTAAATGCCATTTTCAGAGATACTATTTGTCAAATAATCATCATTAAGGGGAAAGCCAATATTAAATTTAATTTAAAAGATTACATCTAAGCAGTGTTGATTAGTCAAAATGGCTAAAGAAAAAACGGTTCAATGGCTTTACGTTTTGGTTTTATGTAAAATTAAATACATAACAGGCCTATTGGAACATATTACATACCTTCAGTTGCACCAAATTCAACGTCGAAATCCGTTCAACCAAAATAAAAAGATTGATATTCGTCTATGGTTTCTGGTATCTCTATCACATAGGCCTTGTATGTAAAATATCACATGGTCAATCCTAGGAGTTGGTGATATAAATTACAGGCAATATATATACGGCATGTTGCATTAAATTATCACGAGGGACCCACTCGTAGAACCAACGAGGATCCAGTATGATAAACATTTACAATATGTTAATGCAATTTAATAAAGGTATTGGAAAAATGCTAATACCATTCGCCAAAACGGGAATAGCACCAACTTTGCTAAAAGGTGGCCGTACAGTTCACAGCGCCTTAAATTACTATTAGCAAGAAACCATTATACGGCAATGCCGTATATATATATATATATATATATATATATATATATATATATATATATATATATATATATATATATATATATATATATATATATATTGCCTGTTATTTATATCACTGACACCTGGGATCGACCATGTGACATATTAAATACAAGGGCCATACAATAGAGATCCCGGAAACTGTAGTCGAATATCAATCTTTTGATTTTTGTTGAACAGATTTCGTCGTCGAAGTTTGATGAAACATGCCGTAAACATATTGCATGTTTTTTATATCACTGACCCCTGTGATCGACCATGTGACATTTTACATACAAGGCCCATAGAATAGAAATCCCAGAAACTATAGACGAATATCAATCTTATAATTTTTGTTGAACAGATTTTCTCGTTGAAATTTAATGCAACATGCCGTAAATAAATTTCCTGTTATTTATATCACTAACTGCTAGGATCGACCATGTGACATTTTACATACAACGCCCATACAATAGAGATCCCAGAAGCTATAGTCGAAAAATGCGAAGGAAGTTTATCCTAAATTTATAATTTTTTTTTTTTTTTTTTTTTGCTAAGGAAGGTGGGAATGCTCTTTACGCACAGTGTGTCGGACTCGCATTGCTGCCCTGACTAAAACCACCTACCCCTCCTCCTGGCCTAGCCTGGAACCGTTTTGCACATTACTTCGGGCTAGCCCTCCCACTGCTCCCTCCGAGCGTCCTCTTACATTATGGGAATCTGTCCAGATCCCCCCCCCCACAAAGCGGGCTACTAGGCTCCACTCCTTCTCTCCTCGGAGCATGATTTTCACCGCCGTTTCTGGGGACCATATATCCACTTCTGCTTCCAGCGCCGCTCTCTGCTCCTCCCATGCGTCACACGAGAAGAAAGTGTGCTCCGCGTCATCGGTACTCCCTGGGCAGTATAGGCATTCTGCCGACGTTACCTTCCTCATTCTCCACAGGTATGATCTGAAGTACCCGTGGCCGCTCAAGAACTGGGTCAGGTAATAACCGACCTCTCCGTGACTCCTTTCGGTCCAGGGGCCCACCAGAGCGATAGTTCTGGCTGTCCATCTCCCTTTTGCCTCATTTTCCCATGCCCGCTGCCAGGTTTGCATGCTTCGGGACTTTTCCTCCATACTCGCTACCTTCCGGCCGACTTCCAGTTTCCTGTGGTATATAGCTTTCCGCTCCTGCGCTACAAGATGTATGGGGATACATCCCGCTATAACAAAGATGGCGGCCTCCGACACCGTCCGATATCCCGACGCCACACGCAGCGTGCCTCGCCTCTGTACCTGTAGAAGCCGCTTCCGATACATTTGTTTGTGCATGGAGTCTGCCCAAACCTCTGCCCCATATAGCAGAACCGATTGAACCGCTGCCAGAAGTAGTCGCCTCTTACTAGCGCTAGGGCCTCTGGTGTTGGCCATGAGCCTACTTAGGGCGGTCACTTCCTTTGCCGCCTTATCTGCCGTCTGCCGGATCTACTCCAAAAAGCTCAATTTCGAGTCTATAAAGATTCCTAAATATTTTAATTGCGGCTTTGTTTCGATCACCTCATTGCCAACCCACATCGGGAGAGATGGTTGGATTCTCTTTTTGGTTAGTACCGTAATCTCAGTTTTGCTGAGAATTAATAATAGATTTTACAACAACAACTAAATTGCGTTTGTATGTGTTTAAAAAGCATACATTCGGGCGAATTTATTATATCCACAAAGAAAAATGCATTAAAATCAAATATTTTAAGTTCAAATATTTGATTTTAATGCTGAAATAACAAAAATCCAAATACACAAAACTTTTTAAGAATTAAACTATTTGGGATTTCACATAGCTAATCCTATTAAATTTAATAATGGATCAAGGAGTTTACCTATTAATCGACAATGTTTGACAATTGAAATTTTAATCTTATCCATTTATAAGGAAGGTTTCTTCTATTGGCAAACATCCCACTATGATAATCAGATACGAGGCCTATGCGTATGCTTTTAACATGCTTATCCGCTAAAATTTCGTATTGGGTTTACCTATTTAAATATCGATTATTTGAAAACTTCAAAAATTGGTTCTTATGCATATCTAAGAAAACCGATATCTTAAAACTTTCTTCTATCGGCAAACATCTCACTATAATTTTTCGATAGGCCTATGTGTGTAGAATAATCATGCTCATCCGCTAAAATTTCATATTGGGTTTACCTATTGAAACAACAATTATTCGAAAACTTGAAAATTTGGATAGGCCTACCGAAAAATCATAGTGACATGTTTGCCGATAGAAGAAAATTTTGAGATATCGATTTTCTTAAATGATTACTTTTTTTCAAATTTTCTCAATAAATTTTGTGTGTTTTAATTATATTTTTTTAATCTAGAATAAACTTCACACTATTTCGCCGTAATGTACCATATGCTTTCTGATTTTTTTACGCTTGTATTTAAAATTAATCTAGGTAATCTTTCGAATAATCGTTATTTCAATAGGTAAACCCAATATCAAATTTTAGCAAATATGCCTGATTATACTACACGTATAGACCTATCGAAAAATTATAGTGAGATGTTTGCCGATAGAAGAAACCTTTCTTATAAATGGATAAGATTAAAATTTCAATTGTCAAACATTGTCGATTAATAGGTAAACTCCTTGATCCATTATTAAATTTAATGGGATTAGCTTTGTGAAATCCCAAATAGTTTAATTCTTAAAAAATTTTGTGTATTTGGATTTTTGTTATTTCAGCATTAAGTTCAAATATTTGATTTGAATGCATTTTTCTTTGTGGATATAATAAATTCGCCCGAATGTATGCTTTTTAAACACATACAAACGCAATTTTGTTGTTGTTGTAAAATCTATTATTAATTTAGGATAAACTTCATTCGCATGTCGAATATCAATCATTTCATTTCTGTTGAACAGATTCCGTCGCTGAAATTTGGTGCAAAATGCCGTATATATATATTGCCTATTATTTATATCACCAACCCCTGCGGTCGACCATGTGATATTTTACTTACAAGGCCCATACAATGGAGATCCCAGAAACTATAGACGAATATCAATATTTTTCTTTTTCTTGAAAAGATGTTGTCGTTTAAATTTAATGCAACGTGTCGTATATACATTGCCCATTATTTATATCGCCAACCCCTGGGATCGACCATGTAACATTTTACATACAAGGCCAAACTATCGTCGAATATCAATCTTTCGAATTTTGTTGAACAGATTTCGTCGTTGAAATTTGATGCAACGTGCCGTAAATTCATTACCTGTTATTCATATCGCCAACCTCTAGTATTGGCCATGTGATATTTTACATAAAAGTCCTATCTGTTAGAGATCCCAGAAACCATAGACGAATATCAATCTTTTAATTTTTGTTCAACAGATTTCGTTGTTGAAATTTGATGCAACATGCCGTTAATATATTGCCTGTTGTTTATATCACTGACCCCTGGGATCGACCATGTGACATTTTACATACAATGCCCATACAACAGAGATCCCAGAAACCATAGTCGAATATCAATCTTTTAATTTTTGTTGAACATATCTCGTCGTTGAAATTTGATGCAACATGCCGTATATATATATATATATGTATTGCCTGTTATTTACATCGCTGACCTCTAGGATTGATTATGTGATGGACCTTGTGAGATATAGCGTACTTGATGTACATAGCTAGTAGCGTAATATACAATATTTTATACTGCTGATTTCAAGTTCAACTTTTTTGGGATTTATATGCAACATTTGATGCACAAAATATCGCCTGAATGAATGTAATTTGTATAAACACATACATATTCCTATTTTGATGTGATGTAGTTCTCGACCTAATTTCAGAAGCAGCGTGTTTCTGCAAAGATTTTTAAAAGCCAGTACAAATCATAACACCAAAATCATCAAAAGGCATACATAGATAATAAGTGTTAATATGCGGGACAAATATTTTTAAAAACTTCCCAATTTTCATTTAGACTCACTGCACAAATTTTACTTTCCCAAAGCTCTACCAAAGCACAATTTGTGTCTGACTGCACGCTAGAATAAGGCATGTAAGCTGGGATTTTTAAGTAGGGGCCACTAAACTTGTATTCCAAAAATCAGTTAGATTTTAAGCAGGCATGGCATGATTGCTGACTACTATAGGTTCCATCCCGTTGAGGCCGCAGGCCGATAGTAATTGGCAAGCAAAAAATTCCAATTTTAACCATTTTAAATATAGCAAACCTGCGAAAGTCAAACCATTAAAATTTTATTTGTATCCACTTTCGTAAATACTAAATTCCATCAACAAATATAAAAGGCATCCAACCAATGTACTGTTAAGTATGTAATAATATCTAGAGCAAACAATATGATTTGTTCATCATAACAGTTTAGTTAAAACCAATTAAAATTTAAAAAATTTAAAAAAATTGTTACCTAACTCATTAAATCGCCCTAAGCCAAAATTAATCCACCTTTGACGTGCTTAATGACAATAGAAATGATACAAATTCCAGTTTGTATGTGAAATATCCCAACACGATTTTCCCAAATCAACCTGTTACACAATATATTTATTTATAAATTTAGGTCTTCACTTAAAAATTTAGATGTAGCTATGTATAAAAAATTGACCGATATAATCTTTCTTCAGTTTTTTTTTTTAACAAACCACCAACCAACATTTTTTTACATATGCTCATTTTTCTTTCTTTTGACCGTTTTTTATCGCCTTTTCTGTTTTCTTAACGAATATAACCTAATATCCAGCTGACTTACAATAATATCGATTTATAGTATTTATACGCTTTAGACTCATGTAAAGGTATACACTCAAGATATTTAAATGACAAATAATTTTCAAGTTGATGTATGAATTGTACTGTATAGAACATTATAAAACAGGTATACCCATTAAAATCAAGTCGATTACAAGTCAAAAGTGAATTTAATAAATTCAAATTATTAAAATAACCCTTGATTTGCATGGTACATATGTATGTACATATAGCGTTAGCTTATTTATTGGCATGCCACGCGAGATTTTTTTTTTATTCTATAAAGCAGAATGAACCATACCGATATTTATATATATACTTACGTATTTTATGTACATACTCAAGTATGTAAAGTAAGAAAATTGTTTTTTATGACTTGCAAAACAGGTAAATTACTATTGATACTCTTATTAAATCTTATGGTATTATGGTATCGGTAAATTATGTAATTTATCCTATAAATCATGGTACTGTTAGTAATTATAATATATTACCTTGAAATGTTGTTATTAGGTTCGTCTACTTAGTTATGTACATACACGAGTAAACGCAATAATCGACGCATAAGAATGCAAATATTGCATGATCATTCGACTAATGATCACATAGAACAGTGAATTACAACAGGTCATGTAATAAGCGAGTGTATTCTGCGCGCCAAAATCACCTAAGTATATACATGTACACATTTTCCACTTGACCACCTTCCATGATTCACATCAATTAAACATTTTAACGGATTCTATCCAGTTGGCTTTGTTATCGTAAAAGAAAAATGCGATATAAGGGTCCCTTCTTAATCAACTTTATGGCCGTATATTGTGAAATAAAAAAAATACAAAACAGGTGCTTGTATTTTAACTATACTTAAGAAATTGGATTGAAAGAAAATATATATAAAAGTTAAAGATTACCGTTTCTTTTGTGCGTATAAAAATAAAATAATATTTCACCTGTTATATATCCATAGAACTATACAAGATGATCGTTATTTTCTTAGGAATTATTATAATTTATTGTAAAACTATGTATAAATAAATAAAAAAAAAAATCGAGGGAACTTCTGTGTAATCCACTTGACGTTGGTTTTGTAACGGATTCCAAATGGTTAATCAAATAGCATATGTGTGATGTTATAAGTATATACATAAGAACACTAAAAGAATCGGAAGGATAATTACGCATAGAGCAACATTTCCACCTTGTGTGCGCGCATAAAAGATTTTTATTTAATTTTTTTATTGTCATCAGGATAACCGAATATCGAACACCTTGTTGAAATAATAAATCGATTTCGAAAAGATATGACAACGATGTATGCACATCATACTTATATAGCCTATATACATAAAAGCCGGCACCGCGCGCGGTTCAATAATTAATTTTTATTATTATAAAGAAATTTCATTTTTTTTTTTGTTACGTTACGTTTTTTAAGAGTTAAGGCGTTACTAAAATTTTACGCCTTTACCTCTTACCTTTTACCATGCTTGTATATACCATATATTCACGAAGTAGAAGATGAAAAAAAAAAAAAAAAAATTATTAAAAATTCTAATTAAAAATTAAAATTATATATATTAGATTTTTATTATATTACATGGGCTTAAATTTTTTTTTTGTGTTTCGAAACGATTACCCGCACCAAAAAAAAAAAACTAATAAATGAATTTAAATTAGTTTTTCGTGTTTATTTTAATTACTTTTAGTTAAGAAGACAAAACAAAAAAAAAAAATTTGCATATTTGATTCGCAGATCCATGGATTGTAATTATATATCTGTGTGTGCCTGTGTGTGCGCGCTCTTGATTTTGACAGTGTTTAACATATCTGTAATTTGCTTTGGTGTTTTTTTTTGTTGTCTTCTTGTGCAAAGAGGCCATAAAACACACAGAGTTTAATTATGAGGTCATTTTGCGCATTTTTTTTTTCTTTTTATAATTAAGTGAACTGATGAACAAAAAGAATTTGGATCATGTATATAATACTTGTAAGTACTATATACATAAAATAGAGAGGCGCCAGTTATGATCGTTAAAATTTCTTAAATCCATTTATCATGTTTGGAACTAATTGATTTTTGAATGGTTTAGATTTTAAAAGAAGAAAAGAAATTTTCAGTAGCGCTCAATTGGTCATAATAAAATTTTGGGTTCTTTTATATTATTGTACAATAAATTTTAACATTATCTCTTAATTGAATTTATGTATATAAGAATTGTTAGTATCACGACTTTGTGTTCTTTCTACGATAAGCGCAGGCAATTAATAATTTGCTAACTAAAATATTTGAGTGAGATAGTTAATTAAAAATTCCTGAATATATATAAGACGGATTGTTATATATTTGCAAATTCCTAAATATAAGACGGATTGTCAGAGATGTTCAAAATCTAATATTTATATTTAATTATTCAGAATTTGGTAAATTGAGAGATAATCAATTCGATTTTTTTAGATTTTAACATCATCATTTACTGCTTTGATTTTATCAAATACTGTGGCTCCGCATTGTTTGGTCTCCCTCCTATCCTTTGGCCGAACAGTTTTCTTTCTATAGACCGATCGTTGTAAAATCTTCCCTAGGAGATCTTCGTCAGCCAATCCAATTTCATTTTCGGTGATTAACAATCAGATCCAGTCCTTCCATGTTGGTTTTTTTTCGCATCCATATACATAGAACGAGAAAGTTTTAAATCAAACGACGGTCGGGTCATGTAGCACCAAGATAGCAAAATGATTCCACTTCTTCAAATTGTCAACGATTTTTCTCCTGAAACTCTTAAGCTATAGACGTTGTGAGACCACCTTTTGAATGCGGCTTTGTTTGAGGAGTTCTTTCACTCGAGTATGAACCTTGTGATTGACGTCTGTGCACAATTCTTCTATTATGTTCATTAATGTAACAACAATTAGATTGGTGCTTGCTATTAGAAGCTTTATTCTAAGATGGTCCTGATTCCAGAAGGTATTGAAGTCTTCGATCTTCAGGGTCGAAACTTCGGCCTTAATCTAAATTCATAGTAGAGTTTTCTTTGTTACGCCACTCTTATTGTGATGTCTACAGTGGAAAAAGTTTTCGCTTAAAGTTCTTCGTACTACCCACAGTGGTCTGGAAAGGCAGTAAAGTTTGGCCACCATGACCCGCCCGGGCAATAGACAAATTATGTTCCTTGGACCTTGAGAATTTCGAAAATTACCCCCCCCCCCCCCTCCCAAAATCGCCGTTGATCCTTTTTACTCTTTTCCATACTTTTTGCGTGCTGAGAAAATGCGAAAATTCAATGATTTCGAGAATTAAAAGCGCGCAGAAATGTCCGCGTGTGCGTGTCCGGGAGTGACATTAACGGGTATACACTCAAGTCTCTCGGTACGGAGACTCGTCCTACACGTATGTGTGTGAATAAAATTAGTTTATTGTTATAATTCATGAGATATATATAACACAAATGCAAGTAACCATCAATTTCAATTATTCAAACAATTGAAATGAGTATAAATATATATTCATCTTCCTGTTGCACAAATTAACAGGGTACAGCAGCTTCCTAGTCCTGTAACAGATTGGAGTTAGTACAAAGATCATTATATTATTGAATAATATAATGAAGCCTCTTACGAATTAAATGTAATTTGAGGAAAATTCTACCACTGATGATCTCAATCTCTGGGAGTATTGTGGGTTCAAAATATTGTTGATCTTCCATCGATTCCAGAATTTCAAAAATTCATGATGAACTGACTCGCCCGCTTGCTCGGACCAGAGACGGAATCCGTGGCTTTCCCTTAGAAAACTAAGGCTTTCTTCTATTTGGCGAATCGCTACACGAATCTTAAAGGTCTCACTTATTCCAGTTGCCAGGACCGCTTTTTTAATTCATCTATACATTTTGACAAATTTTCTTCATTTCTCCTGATACTGAAGCAAGCTTCTACAATTTTGTTCATTGCTTGGAAAGCAGAAACGTGAGGTATCATGATTAATTCACCACCAACTGCTCGACTAATTTCTTTATCGAACAATTTTTTTGGTTCCTTAAGAAGCTTCCTACAGGCGTTCCCTTCAAAAACTTCTCCGTGATAGTTTTTGGATATCAACTTAAGCCCCTGAGGGGCCCGTAGAAGAGAATTTGAAGCTCTGGGACAACGTACTTTTCCAAGACGGAAACACTCCATTCTTCGGTAAAAAGCGGCTTATTTATTGTACTATTACTCCTTGAGGCCTGTTTCTTAATACTGCCAAGTGAAACGAATTTCTGGTAGTCTGATTCTAAATCTCCGTAAATTTTCAGTCTATAAACATCTTGCTCTAATGAGTATGAAACATCGCTTAAGTCTAATTCACGCTCATTGTTTAATTTCCCAATATCTAGTTCTTTTCGACTTCTGAGATCTTGAAGACGCACGAAACAATATGGGCAAGGAAAGCTCGATGTAGTCGTTTGTTGACTGTTTACTAGCAGAAGAAGCTTGAAATCTGACAAGAATTTGAATGGAATAGAATTTATTCTAATCAAATCAAATAAAATTTTCACGTTATCATAAGTTTCACTGATTAGAGGGATGATTCCCAACATTATCAACTTATGAACTCCTGTTAGCTTCCCTTCATTGTTGTTTGAGTCTAACTTTTGTTTTTTAGAACCATCATCGGAATTTATACATAGATAATCTTCTGAAAGAATAGTCATACAAATCTTGAAGAAGCCTCAACCATAACTTTAATAACGTATTTGCCAATTAAATTTCTTCTTACTAAAACACACTCTAATATTTCTTCGGCATCGGCCCACACTATTGGTCTTTCTTGTTTATTTATATTTTTATCGACTTCGAAACTCAAAATAGTACTTTTATATACGTCATCTAATGCCTTGGATTTTTTTGACGCTTCTGCTAAATAATTGCTATGAACCGATTTTCGACCGATATTCTTTCTAATGAAAGTGCATAATTTTTTCATCTGTCTACCAGAAGTACCTGACTGAACAGATGAAAATTGGGCGTTTATTCCTTGCTTGTTCAGATCTCTGCTTTTGCGTCCTCCCGTATTCATTTTCACTATGGTCTTATTATCGGTGGCCTGCATTTTTTTGGACACCAGACACATGAGCAGCACACATATCTGATGCCTCTACCAGTACGTTGGAAGCAAATATTACAAATTTTAAAAGTCGAACCGGATTTTTCTACCGGCGCACGCATCACTTTAGTTTCAGTTGCTTCAGGAGATTTTTGAGCATACATGCCATTTTCTGATGATATTTTTGAACGTGATATTAGTGGTACACCTATCCTTCTTTTTTTGTCACCTTTACAACGTGCAGTTTGGCATATATAACATTCACAAGAAACAACACTTGATTCACCACCGTACCTTGTAGTTTTCAGCAAAATAATATCTTCATAGTTGGGCATGAATTTGAATGATCGGCTTGAGTTCTCCGCGCTCTCTGGATGTAATTTTTCATCTAGAATTCTTCGACAATTCACACAGATACTAGTCGGAAATCGAGGATCGGACAATCGAAAATTCACATTTATACGACTTTGTATCTGCTCCTCGCGACATGGCGTTATTCGAAAATACTCCAATGTTCTACCATTTAAAACAATTTTCCGACCACAAGGTGCACAAATTTTCCTTCGGTTTTCGCTATGATTGCATTTGTGATCGCATTTACTGCCCATGGTTCATAAAATATAAAATAGCAAATGAAGACTTATAAATGTTAGAAGTAATATTCAAGATGTGAAGTGGATGATATTTCACGCACCACTGACTTGGAAAACTCGAAAATTGTTTTTGTTGTGAAAACTCGATTTGAGCGCTCACACACACATTCACACGCCTTCATGAAAGAAACTATCATAAAAATACAGTGTCACTTCATGAATTCTATCTGAAAGCGCATAAATGGTTCATACACACAATCACACCCACACACATACATTCACTCACACACATATATGTAGGACGAGTCCCCGTACCTAGAGACTTGAGTGTATACCCATTAATGTCTTGAGTGTATACCCACTCCCGGACACGCACATGCGGAAATTTCTGCGCGTTTTTAATTCTTCACTTTGTTCTCTTTGTCCATCTTGCTCTGTTAAAATCTTCCATTAAAATATCCATAAGCGTTCTATAAATTTCTAAAATGTTGTAAGCAGTTGCCATCAAAAATTATGAGTGTGATTTCGTACATAAAAAAATGTTGTGCGTTCATGAGGAAATATGGAACCGCGAGGTGGAATGTTCTTTATATTTTGGCTTTAAAGTATGAGGTGATGGAAGATATTAGGGCTATAGAGGTTATTTAATAGACGAAATTAGATTAACGCCAAGGCTAATGACTATTTTTAAAACTTAAATTAGATCCTACAAAATTCACATATGTTTTAAAATTCTTACTAAGGAAAGGAAGCGATCCGCTGCCAAAAAAAATAGAAACATTCGATTTTACTCTCTTATATGTGACAAAATTTGCTGTTTCCCAAGCGCGGATCTGAGGGAGAGGTAATGGGAATAATTATTTTCTCCAAAGCTTTGCTACAGACTCGCAAACTTTGTTTATCAGTAACATGAGCGCAGCAATGTGACGCAGCAACAACGTTATCATAAATTGTGGTATGGTTAATACTGTACTTGATAAAATGAACATTTCACCGTTTTGGAATCGACGACATCAATAAAACCGGAAATGTTCCAATTAAAATGACGACGTTAGTTATTAACAATTTTTCACTGTATGAATGATTGTCGAAACAGCATAAAGATGTTTCCCATTCTCCAGTAAGAAGATTCAAAAGAATTTTGAGTTGTATTGAAAACCCTGAAGTTTAGCTTGTAATCGAATTATTCCTGCCTACAAACCTTAAATGGTTTTAAAATTCAAGACTATTTTTCAATATCACTCAAAATTGCATAAATGTTTGTCTATTTCGGACGCTCTAAATTACATTTAAATTAATTTTGAGTGGTATTCTCCAATTAGTTTGAGTGACATTTTGATTAAATCGTTGATTCAAGCTCCACTCAAAGCTTCAACTGCTCTCGAATCGTAATTTAAGTGAAGTGACAATAGTAAGAAAATTCGAAAGAACTTTGAGTTGGATTGCAAACTTAGAAGTATAGCTTGCATTCTAATTATCCCTGCCCTAATCATAAATGTAAATTTTAATCAGGGTAATAAAATTGAAGACCAATTTTTTCAACAATTTTTACGTCCGACTCAGTGGCTCTAAATTACATTTGACTAATTTTGAGTGGTTTCCACAAATTAGTTTGAGTGATATTTTAATTCAAATTTCACTCAAACTTCATGTATGGTAATATGGTTGTTGTAGATTAGTTTTTCACTATCTTAACGTATTGTAGTATTTTCGATCAAATATAAATTTTATTTATTTTGAGTAGAATGTACATAGATCGATAGAATTCACTCAAAATATGAAAAAAATGATTGAATGTATTTTAATTTAATTGAAACTATTTAAATAACTGAATAAGTCGAATGAAATTGTATTTGAACAAAGTTTGAGTATAATTTGTGTACTATTATATATTAAAATATCAGTCGCTTCCAAGAAAATTTGAGTGAAGTTTATAACAAAAAAATTAACTCGTATTCGTTTACAATTTCAATTGGAGTTGTTTTATTTGTAAATGTTGGTGACAGTGTAGGCAATATTTTACATTAGCCAGGAAAGTTCCTAATTCAAAACGTGTTGGGGAGGGGTATTCATTTGGTTTATTCTTTTAACGTAAAGCCAAATTTTATTGTAAAGAATTAGTAATAGCCTTAGGTGTCGAGAATCAAAAGAGCTATACGCAATTTTTTTAACGATGGGAAGGAAATATAAATTTTAATTTTTTTGTTACGTTATATCGCTTCTGCTCGTTTGAGTAATAAATTGTTCAAACCAATAAAGTAAATATAACGGGGATTGTCGCATAATGCCGTTGATATAGAATTCTAGCCTTATGTGTCGCGATTCAAATGGTATATATGGCATTTCTCTGCGGTAGGGAGGAATCGCAAATTTTATTTTTTTCTACATCCAATCGATTTTGCTCGTTTTTGTTCGGAATAATAGCCTTAAGTGTCTTGGATCAAACGTTGTAAAGGGTTGTCCAAATGAGACGCAGGAAAATAAAAAATAATTTTCCAAAGACGCCATGTTTGTTTTGTTTTGTTAGTTTAATGTTTGCCATTTATCGCTTTGGAGTCGTATTCGATTGAAGACCATGTGTAACGGGACGACTAAGTTCCAACTAAGTTGCAATCATAATGTATCAACTTAGATGGTTGATTTTCGCCCCATTAACAGAATTTCCTTGTAACTCTACACATCGGTGACTGCAGCACATTTGCCGGCTAGGTGACGTCGGTGGGCGTAGTTCTTGTCACCAATTACAAGGAACTGGATGTGCTGCGATGGAGTGTACACACATTAACGACTACACAGGTGGGACAAACAAACATGGAACGTGCCTCGTTAAACTAGGTGATATTTTATATCATATCACAGATGAGATCACATTTTTAATTAAGTAAATAAATTGTCAAAAACAAATTAAAGGAAACTAAATTAAATCACAGCCGTATTCTATGGTGGTCAGGTGACGGACCACGTGCTCTCCACCCTCCGCAATGGCAACACAACGCACTTATATTTAGTGTGCCCCATATTAATTCCACTAATGTACGCTAGTCCATACTAACACTAAAACTATTCACACATGATGATATTGTATTAAGCTAGGAACTTAAACACTGTGTAAGAACAAAAATATAAAAATACGCGACAATAACTTGGAAGAAACAATCATGATTCACGAGGAATAAGATAATTAAATAAACAAACAGATGATTTTTGGTACAACTGTAACGTAATTATTCACAGAATCAATAAAAAAAAAACAACAATGAATTACAATCATAAATAATAGATAAATAGGTAAATAAACTTGTATGTATATAAATAAATAACATATATTGTATAAATGTATAAATAAAAAAAATTATTTATTAAAAGTTACTTATAGTTAAGCATTTCTAAATTTTGTTGGATCCGCGGTCCTTATTTTAACTACACCTGAATTGCATATTTATCAATGCGAATTATTGAGAATGATCAATTTGATTTTATAACAATAACAATATAATTATATGTAATATAAATAAATAAATAAATAATATAATATAGTAGTGGTCGAACCACGTAATAAAAACTTATCTGTTTCCCTTTTTTATTGTTTCTATGATGCGATGGTGTTGTTAGGTATAGCGGTTTGCATCAAATTCTTGTGACCTTTCCCGAACAATCTTGTTTTTTTTATTTGTTGACGTTAAATATTTGTCAAATCAAATTTGGACAAAACAAATTTAACAACGTCGCGGAAATACCCGTTGTGCGGTCTATTGTCGCACACACTTTTCCGTTATCACTTGAAATGGGGCTCTTTAAAAAAAATAACAAAACAAAACAAGGTTTTCATATCACAAAATAATATATTCGCGCCCGCGCCACACAATCACAAGTAAATAAATATATATATACCTGTTTTGTTCTTCTATTTCCGCGACAATATTCGTTATAACACCGTATTAGTATTATTTCCCGATTTGATCGAACATACATAAAACTGTATGTGGATATTTTATATCACTAATTTTATTTAACCGTACTAATTAACTCGGTTTTAATTTAATTTAATTTAACAGCCACTAATATGGCGACTATTTATTTTGTCTTGTTTGGTCAACAGAACAAAAAAAAACACTTCACTGGTGCACTGTTGGTTTCACCTTCTTCCGTCAACAAGACACAATCGATTGACCGATTGCATTTTGCATTCGATTATTTACAATTCTTGTTGTCGTAGGAGGGGAAAGAAATATAAAAAACCAACAATCAAAACAAACAAGCCAACATCACCCTCTATCATTTTACCGAAACAATTATACCAATAATCAATAATCGACCCGCAAAGCTACATTCAGGGAACTCAAAACAAAATGCCAATGCATACAAATCTCGTCCCATGAATCAGATCCCACCGTCCAAGACAAAACAAAACTTATCAGAAAGGCGAGAAATCAACCATACGTACGTAAGTTCCTCGCCTGAACGGAACATCACCAATGTTACACATGTACAACGGCGTGAGAATATCGACGGATTGCAAAGGTTCTTCGAAAATCGCTTAATTTTGCGTCGCGGAAATCTGAATTGGCCTGCAAGATCATGTAATTTAACGCCATTAATTACTTTTTACAACAAAACAACATCATTGCCGAGATAAATGTCATAGAAACGTCCGTATTGGGAAATGTCATCAAAAAATGTAACCATCGGATCGACGTCTGTAAATCCAGCCGTGGATTTTTCATACATAAATGGCATCGATAAACGTTTAAAATAAAGTACCCAACTTGATTCAAAAATAAATATTTGTAGTTTTTAGTTTGCGCTTATTTTCCCGCGTCTCAATTGGACAACCCGATATATGAAGTTTCTCAACGGTGACGAGGAATCCTAACAATAAATTACTCAAACGAGCAGAAATAAAATGGTGTAACAAAAAAATGTAAATCTGCGATTTCTCCCCACGTTTAACGCTGTATGCTGAGCATTATTCTTGATTTGAGAATAATTGATGTACTAATACTTTAGTCCTGAAAAATGCTGGCTCTGAAAAATCGTGCTCGAAATTTTTTTATTCCTATAAAAAAATTCTAAATCCTATTTTACTTTCGATTTTTCACTCAAAATCTTAATTGGAATTATATTAACAATGTACTTTATAATACTTACTTATACATATTTTGTTATTTGTTAGAAACTTCAAATATTAAAGATATTTTGAGTAGAATTTTATTTTGGAAATATTTAAAAATTCTCAATTCTTAATAAACTTTGTCCGATTCTGAAATGATAAAATTCATGTTATGTTATTTTATTTCCCCGCTCCTTATATGAATTTGCATTGAAAAAAAAGAAAATATCATAACATACTCATTAGATCAGAGCCTGTCGTTCACATACTTATGTAAGTGACAATCGTTTTTGGCCAAGTTATGAGGGCATGTTGAAACGCAAGTAGATACGTAAAGTCTAATCCAAGTGGTGTCATATAATCCCTAAAAAAATCATGGGCTGTTGTGGCTATTTTTCCCAGGAGACCTTGGTAGCGAACGAATTAAACACGATTATGAATAATTTCAGTTGAATGTGTAAAAGCGGTTTTAATTTGCTATATATTGACTGAGACTTCGCTCAAACGTGACACAAATTAATTTTTATAAATTTTGAATACTTTCCTAAATAGTTTGCTCAACCAGTCTTGATTTGAACGTTTTTGTATACATATCGATATTACTATTAAGATAAAATAATTCTATTTCTACGTCATTACTTCAGAAGACTGGTTAAATTCAACAAATCATATTTTGAGTGAAATTTTAATTTGCAGAATTTTCATTGAATCTCAGCCAAGTGTCGAAGTTCGTCACATGATTTTGAAAATTTGAAAATGTTTGTTGCCTTGGAATGCAGGGTATTTTATACTTGAATGCTAATTCTTTAAGGTGTGATTCCTAATTCAATCATGAGCAAAAAATGTTTCTGGGGGGTAGCGGGCGTCTATCTTCCATTTCCACAGATAGAGCTCAAAAGCTTCGATTTGTGGGGATGCAATTATCTTACATTCGGTGTATCAGATAGCCACGTAGGCTTTTCCAGTTCAGAGATATTGATACTCAAACTTAGAATATTTTGCGGATTTCAAATAATTCTACGTTTGATCAATTTTTTTTTGCTGACAAAATGTGTTATCAACATGTCATTTTTATAATTTTTGCTGATGCTCCATATTCATAATAACCAAAACTACGTACAAACATTTAGCTTAAGTCTTATCTACAATTCGATAAGAAAACCTGGAAAAGATCGTCAAAAGTAAAAGTGGCTTATCAGACAACCGAACCGAATGGAAGAAAATTTCAATCCCAAAAAACCAAGCTCTTGAAAGTTGGCATACGTCACATAAAAGTCTAATAAAAAGGCTAAACGTGAATGCAGATATCGGGTCGAACGACATTTCTTTAACGGATAATGAAAAAAGAAACCCTTCCCAGAAACACGTTTGCTCAAAATTGCTCAAGGAATCATCACTTAAAGAATGAGCTTTCAAATATAAAACACGGATGTTCTCGATTTACTTGTTCATTAATTCTTTTAGAGCATAAAACTTCTCATTTTTTGTAGTTTCGATGATTATTAAGCCTATTTTAATGTGTCATCAAATTCTGCTGCAAAATAGGCCCCTTTAAATAGGCCTCATACATAATGTCTTGAGTAGGTATTGTTTTGTACACATATGTTCTTATCATAGTATCGAATTGATATTTTTATCGTTTCGGTTTTAGATTCCGTTCCAAAATATTTTTTTTTCTGGCTTTGTAGTCCGGTTTAGGAGGATAGTTTTTTGTTACACCGCAAAGCTTAAAAATTGAATTCAACGCTCCTCATCTGCGTTACTGTTACTCGTACATCTTCAATGAGCGTTCTCTCCCATGTATTTATTTGAATTTGAAGTAACAAACCCAAACAATTATGGTCCAGCTATGCCAACATTATTATTAGATAAAGTTTTACGCCCTTCCTCCTCTTTAATCGGATACTCTTCTAAACGAAGCAGAACGAAAAATTCATCGTTCGGGTTAAAATTTCGGTTTTATTATTGTTTTCTCATACTCTTCTACATAATGACATCGACCCCATCTACAAAACACATAAAAGGTCAATACCACCCAAACAAAAAAATATTTTAATTAAATAATTTATTTAATTCTTATAAAACGACTTAAGTCTTTAAAAGATTATTATTGTTTGTTATTTATTATTTAGCATAATCGTGAACTTGATAATTAAATTGTATAAATTTTTTTTTTATTTTTTTTTTTAGTTCTACCTTCTCGAAAATTAAGTTGTATATTGTTTTATTCGAGTTACCTTACATTTAATAAATAAACGCAAAGATTGATCTCTAATTTTATGCAAATTACTTTAGTTTCAAAAAAAAAAAAACATTTCTTTCTGTTTTCTATATGGACTTCTTTCCGTATATAGCTTTAGCTACCAATTAATTGTATTTTTGATTAATTGAATAAATTGCATACGTTTATAATATTACATACATACTTAGAAAGACACGACATTTTGAACTCTATGTGTTTCTTATGCGCGATAACGAGATTGTTTCTTTTGCAACTTTTATATCAAGGTCTTTCTAATTAAATCTTGACTCGTGGAGCTAATAATAAGTATACAATGCTGCGACAGATGTTCATGGTCGCACATATACATATTTATGTATAATAATTACAATGCACATAAATCATTTTCTAAGACCTCGAGGGCATGCTACTACTGACAATTTTTTTTTTTTAATTAGAAACCATTCAGTAGCCAATATGAGATCTAACGAGAAATATGATGACTCGACTATTTCCTTCACTGTATACTAGATATAAATTAAACTATTTCAAAATATTTTATCTCATTTTAAAATCTGTTAAAATCTTAAAACCAATTTCTTATTTATTATTATTAAGAAACATTGATTGTTTATTGATTTGTTTATATATACATATATATTCGTATAGATATGTGTAGTGTATCGAAATGTAAAATACATAAAATTAGAGGTCCAATGTTATGTATTATGATTATTGGTAGTGATTTTGATGGTTACTTGGAAGAGATATTATAACTCAAATCAATCAATTTGTTATATTGTTATTTTTATGTTATATATGTTACATAATATATTTTTGTGAGCACACATAATAAGTATTTTGACCTCATTTTGTGGAGACATTTAATTTTGTATGGTACGAGGAATTCATGTAATATATGTTTTTTAAGAATTCAAAAGGACAGGAAATATAAAATGTATGATTATCTCCTAATCAATCAAAAGCATCTATCCAGAAATCAATAAAATTAACGATCACAATATAAAATCGATGTATTTTAATTAAATTACAATGTATAAGAGAGGCAACTATACGCGTATATATAATATATTATTGAAAACTTTAGTGGTGTTCTTATAGATATAAAATAATAAATTTTATATTTTGATTTATAATTTGGTATAAATAAATTTTATTTTTATTCAATGTATCAATTTTATTGTACTGATGAATTTTCATTCAATACAAAAAATCAACGAACGATTAATTTTGCGTTTGGTTCGATATGTATGTATGCCCGTAAAATGTTTTTTTTTCAAAGATTTTTTTATTTTTTTTTTTTTTATGAGCATCTTATATATTTATAGGACGACTATACGGTTTCTAAACGTAGTTTTATAAATCAACAAAGATTTTTTATTTTTTTTGTTAAAGTTTTAATTGTTATTATTTTCTTTTATAAAGAATAGACATTAAATTTTGTAGATAGATTTAGGAGTTTGATAATTTTAATTTTATGGTACATAATCAGACGTTTTTGTTGAGGTGTTTGTCTGTTAAAATCTGATTACAATATATCTGTATACTTGTCTAGCTAAATTTTAAGACTCAAAAACCAGAAATTTGTCGATAATTTTGTGTTAATTATACTTACATATGTCAAGTGGTAAAATTAACACCGGCTATTTAAAATGTATAATATGTGTACGATCAAAGAAATTAATCATCAAACGATTTAGGACAAGTTGTGCATTATTTTGTTGATTCTCAAACAATATCAAAAGGTAACCATTTTAGAATAACAACCTACTATGGTATTGTCTTTATATGTGCGCTTTTTCGCTGCTAAGCGAAGTCAAAAATGTTCATTAAATTAACCATGGATCGGGATAAATGGACCCTTATAATTTGGGGTAAATCATGAATTATCGTAAATTCAGATTATAGGAAAAGTAATATTTTGTTCCTTTTTTTATATTAATTATTTTAAAAAAATGTTCGCTCTAGTACAGACTTTGTTTAAAAAGAAACATCACAAAAGTATAGAAAAATATTAAAAGCAAATTAAAACTCAAGCTTTCTTTTTGTGATATTGAGTTAAACTTCCATGTACTTGAATGTTTGTTCATTGTAATCTTGATCACGTTCATTGAATTAAATGAGTGAAATTTAAAGTTTTAACAAACAATTAGGTATTCTGCTAATTTATTAATTACTAATTATTGTAATTTTCGTTTTAATATGTGAATGGTATTCACTCTAGTAACTTAGTTTAAAATCAAAATGGATTCGAAAAAGTAAGATTTTTGGTCAGAAATTTAATTTCAAGCAGTTCCCGACGTTGATCAAAATGGTAAATAGAATTTTGAACAAAAATCTAGCAGCATTCAACAGAGAGGAAATTGAAAAGATAACGAAGAGAAAAAATTAGCTTGAATTTGTAGTGATTCACTCATGCAATCAATTTATTACAATTCGTTTATCCCTACAATTATTCGAAATGCAACTCATAACTCATAACTCTCTAAACTAGATATAATGAATTTGAGTGAAATTTTAAGTAGCAATTGTCTTCTTTATTTTGCATTTGGGAAACACATTTTCAAAAACAATTTTAGCAAAATATTTAATGCCCTTTATGTGACTGAGCTTAAATTCTAAACACGATTTCAACAAATTTTTTAGTTCAACTAGAAACTCAGAAATCCAGCAAAAATCTGAAAGGATTTTGTTTTATAATAGAAGCATTTCAATTTTATACTGTAATTGAAAAAATCTTAGGTAGGAACTTACATTAGAAATAGAATTTAATTGACTACCTTTAATAACAGTTAACAGTGAATTTTATAGTTAATTATTCGAGAAAAATTTTTATTTAGAACGAGGTAAAACAAGATTTGAACAAAGTTTGGACTAAAAATTCAATTTTAATCCAATCAAGAGTTTGAGCAAAAATTTGGATGTAATATATGTATATTTAAAAAACGAGCTTGATTTCCAAATTTATTTAACGCAAAATTATTTCTAAAGCTAGAAATTTTGTGATATTTTGTTTACAAATTAAGTAAAAATTCCAACCTAAATTTGTCTGTGCAACTTCAGCTATCGTTGCAAGTGCATTTAAGAAATTTATTAAGAAATGCTGGGTTAAAGTCGAATTTAAAACTCTAGTTTAAATCAAAAGGTTTGTTAAAATTTGAATCAGAATTTTGAACAGAAATCTGAGTAAGTATTGAAATATTTCAATTTTAGCCGTTATTAAAAAAAATGTTGAGTAGAAATTGAATTTGAATAGTAATTTGGACTTGTAGAAAAATTAAAGATTAAGTTAGAATTATAAAATCGATTTGAGCAAAATTTTATGTTTAGTGAGGGAAAAATTCTGAGAAAAACTTTTTTTGAATTCCAAAATTTTGGTTGCAATTAGATATAAATTTTGTGATATTTTGAATACAAGTAGGCTAAGTTCCAAACTCGATTTGAAAAAAAAAACTTGAAGGAGGGATTGATTTATAATTTTGAGTGAACTTTAAAATATAAAATTTACAATTTCAGCTTTCATTTTAAAATGATTCGAGAAGTGTAAGTTTGATATTCCAAACTAAATTTTAATTGCAATTAGTAAAAATTGCAATACGAAACATGATTGCAATAAAATTATCAGCACGATGTATAAAAGAATATCAATTCTAAACTGTAATTGAATTAGTGTTGTTTAATTTAGTTTTTCTTAGTTTAAAACTTGCTTTAATAGCGTGAATCTTTTAGTCTCAACCGTCGCGGTGTTCTTTTCAAGTAAGTATCGCTTACCAGTTCAAATTTTTAAATGTGTGGAACAATTTTTGGACTAATTTTCCAGCACTTTGTAGTCCAGGAGAGCTAGTTTATCCAACTTTGTAGCCAAAAACTTGATATTTTTTTTTTTTTGTTAATAACCCAAGTAACAATTTGATAGGCAAGTTGTCCTAGACAGCAAGATCAAAGCTGTTACAATGTCGTGAAATCAATAAAATTACACAAATTAGTTATAAATGTTAAATAGATATTCAATAAGTTTTTAAAACGTTGTGGCAGTGAAAAAAACGCTAATTAGCTTAAGTAGATATGTAAGACATTCCAGCAGGGATTTTGTTATACGTCATAAAGCAAAACAGTCGGGAGAAAAGCAATTTTGCTGTGGTAGTCAACTAAACAAGTATGACAGCTATAATACTTTATTACATTAAAATTACTGTTAAAATAACAAAATAGTTAGAGAACAAGTCTAAAAGAAATTTATAAATAATTTTGGAGGTGGAAAAGGGTTTTTTCGGCTATGATTATTTACGGATACAAAAATCCAATTTGCTGTGCGGTTTAGTTTTGCGCTTTATGACGTAAAATCGAATAAGTCGAATATAATGGAGAACAAAGATTTATATAATTATTTATAATTTTATTTATTTAATATTTATAATAATTGTAAATAGTGATGTGGTATCTTGCAAATGGGTCTTACCAAATGCTCTGTTTGAAGAGGCATCTTGCAATTGACTAGTACCAGTTTTTTTGCGACTATCGATTACATCTTGCACTGAAGCAATATTTTATATATCTTAATTTAAAAAAAATTCATTAAAAAATTAACAAAATTATTTGCTTTACTTGCTCTTCGGAAGTGGGTCCTTCTTCTAACCTTTGCATACCCTGTACTGCCAGCTGATACTCCGAATATTTGGCGAGCAAGCGTGCCGGTTTTGAGCCCAATGAATTTTCGGCTTTTTGCTCTATAACCCTTGATATTTGAGGATCTGTTTCGTGTCCGGTGGATAATGCACGATCCCATTATCTTTGTCTCCTTCAAACCAGCACGCCGGACACACTAACAATTCCTTCTTGTTTACAGTTTCGAGAACACTTGAAATAACTAGAAAAAATGATTTCATAGCAAACACTTACCGTTATTAAAGATAAAATGTACTGTTTCAGTAATTTCCGCGTTAATCTAACAATAACGTTGAAGAATAAATTATAGAAATCCAACTTGATATGCCAATTGGTTTGGAAAACGGAAAAACTGCTTAACTCAAAGCAAAATTATTTATCTATTGTAACAACAAAACTGCTTAACACCAGCGAAATTTATATGAGTAAACTAAACGTCGATAAAAAAGGCCAACTGCTTAACTGAAAGCAAACACACAGCAAAACTGTTAAACACACCGCAGAATCTATTTGTGTACTATGTGTAAATTTATAACTAAAACCATTTTGTTAACCCTCTAACAGGTATTTCCGCTTTTAGATGGAGCACAGAAAACATGAATAATAAATAGAAAATTATTATTTGCTCTTGTACTCTTTGCACGTGTGTTAACGATTATTATTTGCGTAATTCAAATATTTCAGTAAAATATTTATGTGAACAAAATTGGGCAGACAAATATTTAATTGTCGCGTCACAATGTCCAAGTGTACAAGAGATATTATTAGTGTCTTGTTTTTCTTGTCGTAAAAATCACAGAGTAGAAAGATAGAACATTCATAATATTCTGATCTAAAGTGGAGTATATTCTTGGTGTGCTTGAGAGGCACCCTTCGAGTACAACGCCAAATGTTGACAGTACTTGAGAGGAATACTTCGAGTACAAAGAGCTAATAATGTAAAATGTAGAAAACATTAGCTGACATAGCGAGGCAATAGTAAAATAGTTTGCATTGTTCAAAACAGGAAAACGTATTTCGCTTGACTTAACGCAAGTGTGCTAGTAAGTTTTAAAAGGCATCGTTTGCAATTGATAGATATGTATGTATAAGCAAAATTATCTTACATCGAATAGCTTAGCTTTGCTGAAAGGCGCAACCTACCCTTGTGTTTCTGAAATATTACTATGCATTCGTGAGACCAAATATTATTTGACGGTTGGTGCTTTTATAGTTCAACCGGGAATTAGAATTTCAATTAGTGATGTTTTTGTATTATGTAATGTTTATTAATGTACTACATAATATGTTAGTAATTTTAACCTGAGACAATTTTAGACGTAATTTTCGATTTTTTCACATTAAAATAACCCTACCATAATTTTCCCAGTCAGAAAAAATTGCCTGCTAGAGGGTTAAAGAAAATAATATTCCATGCAAAGTGCAACAGCTAAAACGCTTAACACAAAACAATAATGTTTTATGATCAGTGATTTTCTCATTCAAAAGCTAATTGGTTACTTAAAACATTTAATATATTTTGGTTACTTTTTCGTAAGTTCGTAAAACAATTTAGCTGTAATAATATTTAATGTAGGACAAATAGTTAAAATGGTTACCTAGTATGCTATTTAGCTGTTACATATATTAAAACCATCTTTTAATTTAGTTTTTCTTCTCATGAAAATGGTTGCATCATTTATCTGGTTAAAAAATTTCGACAAAAACAACTTCATCACATGCAAATATTAAAAAAACGCCAATCTTCAGCTTTTAGTTGATTACCAGAAGCTTTTTAACAGATTTGGATTAATTTTTCGAAAAAATTTTTGATTTTAATTTTATTACTTTTTAAAACTGGTCGATGAAATTTGTTTCCCGTGTATTTTTACGATTAAAAATCACAAGCAAAGTCATATTTTCCCTGTCAATATTTCATAAAATATTTATGACATATATTATTGAAGTATAGAAAACATAATTAAAATGACATCATTAAAATTGTAGATGGAATTATAGAAATATGTTTTTTACCAATCATTTAGCAACAAATTGTTATTGTTACAATAATTTCCAAAATAATAGCTCTTTAGTTATTTCCGACTGTTTTGCTATCGTGAAACCGATTCCCGTCGTGAAACGTGTTTGCTGCTATAACATTAATTTTTCCTTATGTAGCTATTTTGCGTGAAGCACGACGAAACTGTGAAATATAATTTTTTTGCTATTTGGGAACCTATATTTTTAAATAAATCAAATTGCTGTCTCAAAAGTAATTTACCATTTATTACGAGTTTGCTATTTGACGTTGCTATAACATAAGCGCCTCTTGCGAAAATGTTTGTAAAGCTGATGTACTAAAACACGATCTATACTTTTCTGCTACCAGTTAAGCTTTTTCAATCAAACATCAAAGTTTTAAAACTATAAACCAAAGTTACAAACCACAAAAATATCAAATAGTTTTAGTTCAACATATTTATTATTTGGTTCCAATTGGAATTCAAATGTACTGCATTCAAAATGTAATTTCATTACAAAATCTTTCGAATAAAAGTGATTCCCTGGGTAAATCAGACCATTCAGAGGCAATATTAGTGGAATTTAGTCAAAATAATATATAGACCATAAGAAAATGAATCCAAATCACTAGCAAGTGGCGTAAATGACATTTAACAATTGTTAGTCTTAATCGGCAGAAAAATATCCAGTTTAAATTAATTCCTGGTTTAAGAAATAGTTAATCGGAATAATGGACAACAATTTTAAGCAGCTACTACATGTACTATCGGATCCCTAGTTCAAATACGTAGAAGTTTGTGTTAACGGTCAAAGAACGATATCAGACGAAATCTCAATTGGTACCTAAATTTTCCAGGCGAATTTTTTCCCCTGGATAGGGAGTAGTTCTTGGACTCGATGGACGGAGTAATAGGTCAGCTACTACATGTACTTTCGGAAAGTGAATTCAAATCTCTGGCAAGGGGTACTAAGGCCCATTTATCAGTTTCAGCTAAACTACATGGACTATCCGGAAAGCGAATTCAAATCTCTGGCAAGGGGTACTTAGGCCCATTTATCAGTTTCAGCTAAAATCTCAATTGTTATAAAAAGTTGCCAGAATAATTTATTCCCCTGGATAGGGAGTAGTTCTTGGACTCGATGGACGGAGTAATAGGTCAGCTACTACATGTACTTTCGGAAAGTGAATTCAAATCTCTGGCAAGGGGTACTAAGGCCCATTTATCAGTTTCAGCTAAACTACATGGACTATCCGGAAAGCGAATTCAAATCTCTGGCAAGGGGTACTTAGGCCCATTTATCAGTTTCAGCTAAAATCTCAATTGTTATAAAAAGTTGCCAGAATAATTTATTCCCCTGGATAGGGAGTAGTTCTTGGACTCGATGGACGGAGTAATAGGTCAGCTACTACATGTACTTTCGGAAAGTGAATTCAAATCTCTGGCAAGGGGTACTAAGGCCCATTTATCAGTTTCAGCTAAACTACATGGACTATCCGGAAAGTGAATTCAAATCTCTGGCAAGGGGTACTAAGGCCCATTATCAGTTTCAGCTAAAATCTCAATTGTTATAAAAAGTTGCCAGAATAATTTATTCCCCTGGATAGGGAGTAGTTTTTGGATTCGATGATAGGAGTAGTAGGTCAGCTACTACTTGTACTATCGGAAAGTGAATTCAAATTTCTGGCAAGAGGTGCTAAGGCCCATTTATCAGTTTCAGCTAAAATCTCAATTGTTAGAAAAAGTTTCCAGAATAATTTATTCCCCTGAATATGGGACAGGTTTTAGGCTCGATGAACGGAGTAGTAGGTCAGCTACTGCATGTACTATCGGAACGTGAATTCAAATCTCTGGCAAGGGGCGCTAAGGCACATTTATCAGTTTCAGCTAAAATCTCAATTGGTATAAAAAGTTTCCAGGCTAATTTATTCCCCTGGATAGGGGGCAGGTTTTAGGCTCGATTGATGGAGTAGTAAGCCAATTACTCCATGGACTATCTGGAAAGTGAATTCAAATCTCTGGCAAGGAGTGCTAGGGCCCATTTATCAGTTTCAGCTAAAATCTCAATTGTTAGAAAAAGTTTCCAGAATAATTTATTCCCCTGAATATGGGACAGGTTTTAGGCTCGATGAACGGAGTAGTAGGTTAGCTACTGCATGTACTATCGGAACGTGAATTCAAATCTCTGGCAAGGGGCGCTAAGGCCCATTTATCAGTTTCAGCTAAAATCTCAATTGGTATAAAAAGTTTCCAGGCTAATTTATTCCCCTGGATAGGGGGCAGGTTTTAGGCTCGATTGATGGAGTAGTAAGCCAATTACTCCATGGACTATCTGGAAAGTGAATTCAAATCTCTGGCAAGGAGTGCTAAGGCCCATTTATCAGTTTCAGCTAAAATCTCAATTGTTAGAAAAAGTTTTCAGAATAATTTATTCTCCTGGATAGGGGGTAGGTTTTGGCCTCGATGAAGTAGTAGTAGGTCAGCTACTACATGTACTATCAGAAAGTGAATTCAAATCTCTGGCAAGGAGTGCTAAGGTCCATTTATCAGTTTCAGCTAGAATCTTAATTGTTGGAAAAGGTTTCCATGCTAATTTATTCCTGTGGACAGGGTAGGTCAGCCACTTTATGTACTATCGGAAAGTCCATGTAGTTTAGCTGAAACTGATAAATGGGCCTTAGCACTCCTTGCCAGAGATTTGAATTCACTTTGCGATAGTACATGTAGTAGGTGACCTACTACTCCATCAATCGAGCCCAAAAACTGCCCCCTATCCAGGGGAATAAATTATCCTGGAAACTTTATATACCAATTGAGATTTTAGCTGAAACTGATAAATGGGTCTTAGCACTCCTTCCCAGAGATTTGAATTCACTTTCTGATAGAACATGTAGTAGCTGACCTACTACTCGGTCCATCGAGGCCAATAAATACCGCCTATCCAGGGGAATAAATTCGTCTGGAAACTTTATGTAGCAATTGAGATTTCGTCTGAAATCGTTCATTGACCGTTAATACCTACTACTAGATATTTGAACTAGGGGTCCGATAGTACAAGGAGTAGCTGCTTAAAATTGTGGTCCATTATGCTGATTAACTATTTCTTAAACCAAGAATTAATTTAAACTGGACATTTTTTCTGGCGATAAAAACTAAAAATTGTTAAATGTACCAATTGGAATTTAGTTTAGCAGTGTGAAACTAATACGTATATAGAATCGGTGGATTTGTAGAAAACTTGACATCCATATTCATTTTCTGTTGTTGTAGTTGAGCTTCTTATTACTTGATGGTTTTACTAGAAAAAAATCACTAACTTACTCGAATAGAAACTGTATCCACACTAACGTTTTAATTGTAGGAACAAAACCATACCTTTTACTAGTAACGGGTTTTATTCGGGTAATTTTTTATGTACTATATGCTGGTTTGAGGATTAAATTCGGCGTTGAGCTTGCAATTGAGTTAAGAAAGGTTGAGTTGCATTCCATTTGCGGGTTGAACTGGCGTTAAATGGAGGTTCGGTTAAAGTTTAGTAAGCAGTTCAGCGCGGAATTAATTTGTGTGTTGAATTGACGGTTGAATTAAAGTTAGCTTGAGTTGAGTTCATTTACGCATGTAGTTTTTATGACCATGTTGATTTGGGAGTTGAGTTGGGCATGAATTCGGGGTTGATTTAATGGCTGGTTTACAGGTCTAGTTCAGGATGAGTTAGGGTTGGCCTGAAACTGAGTTTAGATTGAATTGGAGTTGAGTTGGGATTTAGTTGAGAAGTGTTGATGGTTGAATTGGTATTGAGATGGAAATTAGATTAAGTTGAGTTGATGTACTCATACAGTTTCCGAACCGTGTTGATTTACGAGTTGTGTTAAACGTTGAGTTTGACGTTAAGTTTAGGGTTGAGTTGGGGTGGAGTTGAACGTTGAGTAATGTAAGAGATTAGGATTGGGTTGAAGGTTGAGTTAACTCGACCTCAACTCAACCGCTTAGGATCGAATAGAGTTTAAGTTAAAGTTAATTAGGGTTTGAGTGAGGTTGGGGATTAATTTAATCAGTGCTAGCTTTCGAATCGGGGTATAATTTCGGAATTGAGTTGCCCATGATTGTGGAGTTGAGTAGAGAGTTGTGATTTGGTTTGAGCTAAGTTGAGTCAGAGTTGAGCTAGCTTGCGTTGGGGTCGAGCGGGCATTTCGGTTCAGCTTCGGAAGAGGGGTTGGCGGTTGATTCAGTGATTGCGTTACGATTGAGTTGGAGGTTGACTTACAAATTGAATTGGTAGTTCAACTACAGATTCACTGAATATAAACCTTAAGAAAAAATATTTCAACCCTTTTCTTATTCTTCTAGTCGTTCGTTCACAGAACGGCAAGAGCACGACGTTGTTATAAAAGTAGACAATCTAGTTCTGAATATTGTAACGCATGCGTTTTAGGTGGTCAAACCAAATGAGTAATGATGACATATTTTAAGAAAATTATCCAAACCCAACTGGATACCACAATTACATAAACCATATATTCAAAATCCACCTATATGACATATCATATTAGCAATAAAATAAAATACTTTAACTTTATGTCCACACAAACGAGACACAAAACTAAAGAAACAAACACAGAATCGGCATCTTCGATTTTAAATTACAAATATTTTAATGGCACTAAAATGAATAAAATATCCTGTTTTATATACAAACATATATTCGTTCAAATATAATTATATTTTGTATTTCTTATTTATTTTCTTAAAGTTTAATTTGGTGTTATGTTATTATTTTATTTATTTATTTTACATCTCAATCTATATACGAGTATGTATATGGATATACCTTCACAAAAAAAATACAAAATTGTGAATTCACAAAATAGCGTGCGATATCAAACTTATTTACATACTACATGTCGATAATTTGAAATGCATTAAGTCTTAATTGTTCAGAATTGGAAATGAAGAAAAATGCGCATAAAATCTTTGTTTAAATTATTTTAATATAAATACGAGCATACAGCAGCATATAGACAAAGACTACCGTATTTATGTATACGCCAATATTGTCCGCTCACATAATATTGTACAACCTAGTATTTTGTATGCGCGCGTCTTATCTAATCAGGCCGCGCAACAAAAAATTAAAGAGTCAATTAAGAGCTAAACTGCGAATTCGCAAAAAAAAAATAAAAATCTGATATAATTTATTCGCGCACACACACACAGACTTTATCGAAAAAAGCTCTCCTCCGCGCATACCATATAAATTGTACATACAAAATTGAGACAGCTAACATGCAATACGTCTGATAAAATTAAAACAACAACAAAAATTGATTTTTCTTATTTATTTAACTTTACGTGATTAAAACCAAACAAAACAAAAATTATTTAATCCAAAAGATGTGATTTTGAATAAATTTATTTTATTTTTAATTCTTCTTCTAGAAGTTTTGTCGTCTTTTATAAAAATAGAATTGAGATCTGTATTATGTGTAGCACATAATATCGAGAAGGATAAAAACATTTAATTATTTAGCGAATGGCTGCATGACAATTTAAAATAATTTATATATAGTTTTACGTGATTGTGTCGCGTTTAAATTTAAGCGCCATGACAACAAAAAAGTAGTTTTGTCTTGAGCGCGAGAATTATGAATGATTTTAATCGAGTCTCAAAATTTTTATTTTTTTTTTCTATTTTCAGGAGATAAACCACACGCCTGTGAATTATGTAACAAAAAATTTGCATTAGCCTGTAATTTAAGAGCACACATGAAAACACATGAAGGTACGTAACAAAGTCTAACAAAAAATTAAAAAGATCAATAAATTGTACATACATAAGTATATCGTAAATTAAAAGAAATAAAATCAATGTGTTCCTAATATATGTAAATGTGCTACTCTCATAAATTAGCGTCTGATTAATTTTTCCATTTTGTACATTTTTATTATTTTGAAATTATAATAAAATGCTTATTACTATATAAAGTAATACAATGTTGTTCCTTTTGTAAAAAATTTTTCAGGTGATCCGCAAGAAGAATGTGTACGATGTGGCAAAGTATATTTAGTATCGTCAAGTGAAATAAATCAAGGTTTCTGTAATAAATGTCTAATGAAGACGCAAGATCATCAGGGAAGTATTTTTAAATCGTCGTCATCGTCGTGTGAAGGTTCCGGTACCGAGGAAGAGGAGGAGGATTCATCGAATGGGGCGGATGTTGAATAAAATTTCGTTTTTTGTTTTTGTTTTAATTTAATCTTTTTATTTTATTTAATTTGAAAAGAACAAAGTGTTTTATTAAATTTTTATTTGCCGTATTGTTTTCGGTTATTATACATTTGTATAATTTAATATTTTTATTAATTAGTTCGTATTTTTTATTACACTGTTTATTATAAATTAATTAATTAATTATTAATAGTTTTATTTTATTATATTGTGTGTATAAATTATTTTATTATAGATATTTTTTGTTAAGTAGATAATAAATAATATTTTATTTGATTGGATTACGATAATTATTTTATTTTTATTATTAGTTTTTATTTTGATCTTTTTTAAGTTTTTATTATTTTTAATTATTATTTGTTTTTAGTTTATAAATTACAATATAAAATTTTACAAACAAAGAAAGAGAATATGGTACATATAAAAAAAAAATCGAGAATTTTTTTGTTTTTGGAATTTTTTGTTTGTATTTAGAATTTATTTTATGTTAATGCATTAATTAATTAATTAATAGTAGGTATATTATATAAATAAATTAAAAAATAAGTGATATTTAATTAATTAGTTTTGTTTCGATATAGTGTTTTTGTTATTATCATTATTATAATTAAAAATTATTTAATACATTAATTACAAAAATGAAGAAAATTAAATTCTTGTGTTTTAATACAAATTGAGGTATATTGTTGTCTTGTTCACCTTTGAATTAAATTAAGGTTGGCACTGCATGCCCACATTCGAAAGTTTTGTGCAATAAAATTTCTATAGATATATATGACAGGATTAAATTTGCATGACTTCTATAGATACTTGAGCTTAAATCGATTAATTTAATATATTTAACCGTTATCTTACAATGTTGCAAAGTTGTTAGCTAGACTTTAATAAAATGTATGAAACAGGATATTTAGAAAAATATTTACCGGTTAATTAACAAGGCTATTTATACAACTATTTTGAAACATAATAAATATTTTAAATTCTTGTAGTGTAAAAGTAAATGAATTTTACAAAATACTAAAAACCGGATCTGATGAGAAGTAACAGATTTATAGCAGGTAAGGTGATTTTCAAAATTCGAATTTTCTATGAAATATATGAAAATAATCAAGCGATCTAAATATGCGTTTGCACAACAATTACAGGTCCCGAAACCTATCTTTAGAGTTATCAAGAACCAAAATCGGAAAACAATTGCAGATTTTCGATTGTTTTTGGCTGAAAATTGCTGATTTATAGTAAAGTGAAGGTGAAAATTCTGTTGGGTATGTTCGACGCTATTTTGAAAATTGTGAAAATAAAATAAACGGTCGAAACCCGATGCTACACTATGACCATTTACAAAAATCTCAGAGATGTTACCAAGTGTGGGCTTATATTTCGGTAAAGTGGACAGGTCAAGCTATACGAAACAATTTTTCTTATTAAAATAAAAAGGATTGGGTATGTTCGATGCTATTTTGACAATTGTGAAAATCAAATTTCGGGACCTGGAAACCTATTGATAGAGGTATCAACCATCGTAATCGGACCATTTTAGATTTTGGCCGCCCAAAAACTTGTGGGCTATAGCACAGTTAATTTTCAATAAAATTGAATTTTCTAAGAAATGTTTAGAAATAATTGAGCAATCAAAATAAAAAATGTCACAGCAATTAGAGGTCCCGAAACCTATTGATAGAGGTATCAACCATCGTAATCGGACCATTTTAGATTTTTGCCACCCAAAAACTTGTGGGCTAGAGCACAGTTAATTTTCAATAAAATTGAATTTTCTAAGAAATGTTTAGAAATAATTGAGCAATCAAAATAAAAAATGTCACAGCAATTACAGGTCCCGAAACCTATTGATAGAGGTATCAACCATCGTAATCGGACCATTTTAGATTTTTGCCGCCCAAAAACTTGTGGGCTATACCACAGTTAATTTTCAATAAAATTGAATTTTCTAAGAAATGTTTAGAAATAATCGAGCAATCAAAATGAAAATTGTCACAGCCATTAAAGGTCCTGAAACCTATTGATAGAGGTATCAACCATCGTAATCGGACCATTTTAGATTTTTGCCGCCCAAAAACTTGTGGGCTATAGCACAGTTAATTTTCAATAAAATTGAAGTTTCTAAGAAATATTTAGAAATAATCGAGCAATCAAAATGAAAATTGTCACAGCAATTACAGGTTCCGACACCTATTGATAGAGGTATCAACCATCGTAATCGGATCATTTTAGATTTTTGCCACCCAAAAACTTGTGGGCTAAGCACAGTTAATTTTCAATAAAATTGAATTTTCTAAGAAATGTTTAGAAATAATCGAGCAATCAAAATGAAAATTGTCACAGCAATTACAGGTCCCGAAACCTATTGATAGAGGTATCAACCATCGTAATCGGACCATTTTAGATTTTTGCCGCCCAAAAACTTGTGGGCTATAGCACAGTTAATTTTCAATAAAACTGAATTTTCTAAGAAATGTTTAGAAATAATCGAGCAATCAAAATGAAAATTGTCACAGCAATTACAGGTCCCGAAACCTATTGATGGAGGTGTCAACCATCGTAATCGGACCATTTTAGATTTTTGCCGCCCAAAAATGTGTGGGCTATAGCACAGTTAATTTTCAATAAAATTGAATTTTCTAAGAAATGTTTAGAAATAATCGAGCAATCAAAATGAAAATTGGCATAGCAATTACAGGTCCCGAAACCTATTGATAGAGGTATCAACCATCGTAATCGGACCATTTTAGATTTTTGCCACCCAAAAACTTGTGGGCTATAGCACAGTTAATTTTCAATAAAATTGAATTTTCTAAGAAATGTTTAGAAATAATCGAGCAATCAAAATGAAAATTGTCACAGCAATTACAGGTCCCGAAACCTATTGATAGAGGTATCAACCATCGTGATCGGACCATTTTAGATTTTTGCCACCCAAAAACTTGTGGGCTAGAGCACAGTTAATTTTCAATAAAATTGAATTTTCTAAGAAATGTTTGGAAATAATCGAGCAATCAAAATGAAAATTGTCACAGCAATTACAGGTCCCGAAACCTATTGATAGAGGTATCAACCATCGTAATCGGACTATTTTAGATTTTTGCCGCCCAAAAACTTGTGGGCTATAGCATAGTTGATTTTCAATAAAATTGAATTTTCTAAGAAATGTTTCGAAATAATCGAGCAATCAAAATAAAAAATGTCACAGCAATTACAGGTCCCGAAACCTATTGATGGAGGTATCAACCATCGTAATCGGACCATTTTAGATTTTTGCCACCCAAAAACTTGTGGGCTATAGCACAGTTAATTTTCAGACGTAATATAACTAGTGGTCCGCTTATTATCGATAATTTTTTTCAAATGTCACGAATGCGTATCCCAGCGACGAAAATGCAACGAGTGCGCAGCACGAGTTGCATTTTCTAAAGCTTGGGGTACGCATGAGTGACATTTGGAAAAAATTATCGATTCTTAAGAGGACCACGAGTTATATTTGGGTGGAGAATATAATAAATTGGTGTGAAAGATAAAACTTAAATTCACAACATGAAAGATTATATTTGTAATAACAATTATTTATTATGCAAGAATACCATTGAAACATATTATATTTAGAACTGACAGTTGTTGAAGGTATAATTTTCAAATCGGAATTGTCCTTCATTTTTGTTGTTAATTTTAGATGAAACGATTGGGTTTACAGCTTTTGACGGCTCAGCAGAACTTCCTCGCATCTTTTCTAGAATATTGTTGTGTTGCTCTGGCTGCATATTTAAATATGGCTGAATTGAATTAGCACTGCTATGGCCGGTTATTTTAATCAATTGTTGATCTGAAATACCCGCATTTGCCATTATAGTAACCGCAGTTGATCTATGACTATGATTGGTGATTTTATTATTTTGCACATCAATTCCAATTGCCTGGGCCGTTTGTTTGGTCCATTTTGATAATTCATTGACACCTACAGGAAGATTTTTATACCACCTTCCAGTTGAATTTTTCCAGAAAGGATTGGGTGTAAGAAACAATCTTTCGGAGGTTACATGACTTGGCCGTTTATTCATTAATTTATTGAATAATCGTACGGGACAAACGTTGATATTATTCACATTTTGCGTGAGCCACTTACTATTAGCACAACGGCTTGCACCTCCTTGTGTAGTTTTGGTGAATATAGGGTTATATTCAATTCGTCCCGTATCATTACCGAAATGGTCTGTAATTCTCTTAAAATAATGAGTTAAAGCAAACGCGGCTTCGTTACCACGCCACGCTAATTCTGTCGCAACAATGTTGAAGAATTTCTTTTGAAGTCCATAAGGGTTATCTTCATCCCAATACGTTTGCATACAAGTAGATTCATTTGACGTAAAAGCTACAGCACTTAATTTCCGTTTGTTCGGTTCACTTTGAAGTTGTTTCCGTTTTGAATCTCTGGCACATCTTGCCTGTTTAAACTCAATATCACGAAATGGATCAAATTTTATTTTAAATTCTGCATAATATTTTTCTTGAAGCATTTTCGCTAGCGTATTCCAAATAGTTTTAATTACAGTTTCCTTGTAATTTTCTCCGTTAGACTTACGCATATTGCATGCATAATCTTTTAAATATGACGCGAGCATATCAATTGATGTGTCTCGCTCAATTGTATATTGACGTGTTGCACAAAAATCCATAAACTGTTTCCAAATACTTTTCTTATTTCGTTCCGTGTTTAAAGGAACACTATTGAGTATTAACTCTTCGATTTTTTTATTTGTACACTCTCCCCATCTTTGATTATCACAATTATCCATCTTTGTATCAAGCAGTAATCAATACTGATTCACAAATATTTTGTAATTGCATAAGTTGACAGATAGTTATATGAGAATTTTGTTTTTGTTGTGTGTTACTTTGATTCTAATGAATTTATTTTTATTAATAAAAATCGCCAAAAATAATAAATAGTAGGCTATTGCCATAACAACGTTTTTCCCACAGCGACAATACAACAGTGTTGTATTATCACTTATTAATAACAAAAATAACAAAAAAATTGCATAGTGAAATAGATGATTTTTAGGTATGAATTATATTCTCAATAAAATTGAATTTTCATAGAAATGTTTAGAAATAATCGAGCAATCAAAATGAAAATTGTCACAGCAATTACAGGTCCCGAAACCTATTGATAGAGGTATCAACCATCGTAATCGGACCATTTTAGATTTTTACCACCCAAAAACATGTGGGCAGCACAGTTAATTTTCAAAAAAAATTGAATTTTCTAAGAAATGTTTAGAAATAATCGAGCAATCAAAATGAAAATTGTCACAGCAATTACAGGTCCCGAAACCTATTGATAGAGGTATCAACAATCGTAATCGGACCATTTTAGATTTTTGCCGCCCAAAAACTTGTGGGCTATAGCACAGTTAATTTTCAATAAAATTGAATTTTCTAAGAAATGTTTAGAAATAATCGAGCAATCAAAATGAAAATTGTCACAGCAATTACAGGTCCCGAAACCTATTGATGGAGGTATCAACCATCGTAATCGGACCATTTTAGATTTTTGCCACCCAAAAACTTGTGGGCTATAGCACAGTTAATTTTCAATAAAGTTGAATTTTCTAAGAAATGTTTAGAAATAATCGAGCAATCAAAATGAAAATTGTCACAGTAAATACAGGTCCCGACACCTATTGATAGAGGTATCAACCATCGTAATCGGACCATTTTAGATTTTTGCCAACCAAAAACTTGTGGGCTATAGCACAGTTAATTTTCAATAAAATTGAATTTTCTAAGAAATGTTTAGAAATAATCGAGCAATCAAAATGAAAATTGTCACAGCAATTACAGGTCCCGAAACCTATTGATGGAGATATCAACCATCGTAATCGGACCATTTTAGATTTTTGCCACCCAAAAACTTGTGGGCTATAGCACAGTTAATTTTCAATAAAGTTGAATTTTTTAAGAAATGTTTAGAAATAATCGAGCAATACAAATGAAAATTGTCACAGCAATTACAGGTCCCGACACCTATTGATGGAGGTATCAACCATCGTAATCGGACCATTTTAGATTTTTGCCGCCCAAAAACTTGTGGGCTATAGCACAGTTAATTTTCAATAAAATTGAATTTTCTAAGAAATGTTTAGAAATAATCGAGCAATCAAAATGAAAATTGTCACAGCAATTACAGGTCCCGAAACCTATTGATGGAGATATCAACCATCGTAATCGGACCATTTTAGATTTTTGCCACCCAAAAACTTGTGGGCTATAGCACAGTTAATTTTCAATAAAATTGAATTTTCTAAGAAATGTTTAGAAATAATCGAGCAATAAAAATGAAAATTGTCACAGCAATTAGAGGTCCCGACACCTATTGATGGAGGTATCAACCATCGTAATCGGACCATTTTAGATTTCTGCCACCCAAAAACTTGTGGGCTATAGCACAGTTAATTTTCAATAAAATTGAATTTTCTAAGAAATCTTTAGAAATAATCGAGCAATAAAAATGAAAATTGTCACAGCAATTACAGGTCCCGACACCTATTGATGGAGGTATCAACCATCGTAATCGGACCATTTTAGATTTTTGCCGCCCAAAAACTTGTGGGCTATAGCACAGTTAATTTTCAATAAAATTGAATTTTCTAAGAAATGTTTAGAAATAATCGAGCAATCAAAATGAAAATTGTCACAGCAATTACAGGTCCCGAAACCTATTGATGGAGATATCAACCATCGTAATCGGACCATTTTAGATTTTTGCCACCCAAAAACTTGTGGGCTATAGCACAGTTAATTTTCAATAAAATTGAATTTTCTAAGAAATGTTTAGAAATAATCGAGCAATAAAAATGAAAATTGTCACAGCAATTAGAGGTCCCGACACCTATTGATGGAGGTATCAACCATCGTAATCGGACCATTTTAGATTTCTGCCACCCAAAAACTTGTGGGCTATAGCACAGTTAATTTTCAATAAAATTGAATTTTCTAAGAAATCTTTAGAAATAATCGAGCAATAAAAATGAAAATTGTCACAGCAATTACAGGTCCCGACACCTATTGATGGAGGTATCAACCATCGTAATCGGACCATTTTAGATTTTTGCCGCCCAAAAACTTGTGGGCTATAGCACAGTTAATTTTCAATAAAATTGAATTTTCTAAGAAATGTTTAGAAATAATCGAGCAATCAAAATGAAAATTGTCACAGCCATTACAGGTCCCGAAACCTATTGATAGAGGTATCAACCATCGTAATCGGACCATTTTAGATTTTTGCCGCCCAAAAACTTGTGGGCTATAGCACAGTTAATTTTCAATAAAATTGAATTTTCTAAGAAATGTTTAGAAATAATCGAGCAATCAAAATGAAAATTGTCACAGCAATTACAGGTCCCGACACCTATTGATGGAGATATCAACCATCGTAATCGGACCATTTTAGATTTTTGCCACCCAAAAACTTGTGGGCTATAGCACAGTTAATTTTCAATAAAGTTGAATTTTCTAAGAAATATTTAGAAATAATCGAGCAATCAAAATGAAAATTGTCACAGCCATTACAGGTCCCGAAACCTATTGATAGAGGTATCAACCATCGTAATCGGACTATTTTAGATTTTTGCCGCCCAAAAACTTGTGGGCTTTAGCACAGTTAATTTTCAATAAAATTGAATTTTCTAAGAAATGTTTAGAAATAATCGAGCAATCAAAATGAAAATTGTCACAGCAATTACAGGTCCCGACACCTATTGATGGAGGTATCAACCATCGTAATCGGACCATTTTAGATTTTTGCTGAGCCCAAAAACTTGTGGGCTATAGCACTGTTAATTTTCAATAAAATTGAATTTTCTAAGAAATGTTTAGAAATAATCGAGCAATCAAAATGAAAATTGTCACAGCAATTACAGGTCCCGAAACCTATTGATAGAGGTATCAACCATCGTAATCGGATCATTTTAGATTTTTGCCGCCCAAAAACTTGTGGGCTTTAGCACAGTTAATTTTCAATAAAATTGAATTTTCTAAGAAATGTTTAGAAATAATCGAGCAATCAAAATGAAAATTGTCACAGCCGTTACAGGTCCCGAAACCTATTGATGGAGGTTTAATCCATCGTAATCGGACCATTTTAGATTTTTGCCGAGCCCAAAAACTTGTGGGCTATAGCACAGTTAATTTTCAATAAAATTGAATTTTCTAAGAAATGTTTAGAAATAATCGAGCAATCAAAATGAAAATTGTCACAGCAATTACAGGTCCCGAAACCTATTGATGGAGGTATCAACCATCGTAATCGGACCATTTTAGATTTTTGCCGCCTAAAAATTTGTGGGCTATAGCACAGTTAATTTTCAATAAAATTGAATTTTCTAAGAAATGTTTAGATATAATCGAGCAATCAAAATGAAAATTGTCACAGCCGTTACAGGTCCCGAAACCTATTGATAGAGGTATCAACCATCGTAATCGGACCATTTTAGATTTTTGCCGAACCCAAAAACTTGTGGGCTATAGCACAGTTAATTTTCAATAAAATTGAATTTTCTAAGAAATGTTTAGAAATAATCGAGCAATCAAAATGAAAATTGTCACAGCCGTTACAGGTCCCGAAACCTATTGATGGAGGTATCAACCATCGTAATCGGACCATTTTAGATTTTTGCCGCCCAAAAATTTGTGGGCTATAGCACAGTTAATTTTCAATAAAATTGAATTTTCTAAGAAATGTTTAGATATAATCGAGCAATCAAAATGAAAATTGTCACAGCCGTTACAGGTCCCGAAACCTATTGATAGAGGTATCAACCATCGTAATCGGACCATTTTAGATTTTTGCCGCCCAAAAACTTGTGGGCTATAGCACAGTTAATTTTCAATAAAATTGAATTTTCTAAGAAATGTTTAGAAATAATCGAGCAATCAAAATGAAAATTGTCACAGCAATTACAGGTCCCGAAACCTATTGATGGAGGTATCAACCATCGTAATCGGACCATTTTAGATTTTTGCCGCCCAAAAATTTGTGGGCTATAGCACAGTTAATTTTCAATAAAATTGAATTTTCTAAGAAATGTTTAGATATAATCGAGCAATCAAAATGAAAATTGTCACAGCCGTTACAGGTCCCGAAACCTATTGATAGAGGTATCAACCATCGTAATCGGACCATTTTAGATTTTTGCCGAACCCAAAAACTTGTGGGCTATAGCACAGTTAATTTTCAATAAAATTGAATTTTCTAAGAAATGTTTAGAAATAATTGAGCAATCAAAATAAAAAATGTCACAGCAATTACAGGTCCCGAAACCTATTGATAGAGGTATCAACCATCGTAATCGGACCATTTTAGATTTTGGCCGCCCAAAAACTTGTGGGCTATAGCACAGTTAATTTTCAATAAAATTGAAGTTTCTAAGAAATATTTAGAAATAATCGAGCAATCAAAATGAAAATTGTCACAGCAATTACAGGTCCCGACACCTATTGATAGAGGTATCAACCATCGTAACCGGATCACTTTAGATTTTTGCCACCCAAAAACTTGTGGGCTAAGCACAGTTAATTTTCAATAAAATTGAATTTTCTAAGAAATGTTTAGAAATAATCGAGCAATCAAAATGAAAATTGTCACAGCCCATTACACGTCCCGACACCTATTGATAGAGGTATCAACCATCGTAATCGGACCATTTTAGATGTTTTGCCGCCCAAAAACTTGTGGGCTATAGCACAGTTAATTTTCAATAAAGTTGAATTTTCTAAGAAATGTTTAGAAATAATCGAGCAATCAAAATGAAAATTGTCACAGCCATTACAGGTCCCGACAACTATTGATAGAGGTATCAACCATCGTAATTGGACCATTTTAGATTTTGGCCGCCCAAAAACTTGTGGGCTATAGCACAGTTAATTTTCAATAAAATTGAAGTTTCTAAGAAATATTTAGAAATAATCGAGCAATCAAAATGAAAATTGTCACAGCAATTACAGGTCCCGACACCTATTGATAGAGGTATCAACCATCGTAATCGGATCACTTTAGATTTTTGCCACCCAAAAACTTGTGGGCTAAGCACAGTTAATTTTCAATAAAATTGAATTTTCTAAGAAATGTTTAGATATAATCGAGCAATCAAAATGAAAATTGTCACAACCGTTACAGGTCCCGAAACCTATTGATAGAGGTATCAACCATCGTAATCGGACCATTTTAGATTTTTGCCGAACCCAAAAACTTGTGGGCTATAGCACAGTTAATTTTCAATAAAACTGAATTTTTTAAGAAATGTTTAGAAATAATCGAGCAATCAAAATGAAAATTGTCACAGCAATTACAGGTCCCGAAACCTATTGATGGAGGTGTCAACCATCGTAATCGGACCATTTTAGATTTTTGCCGCCCAAAAATGTGTGGGCTATAGCACAGTTAATTTTCAATAAAATTGAATTTTCTAAGACATGTTTAGAAATAATCGAGCAATCAAAATGAAAATTGGCATAGCAGTTACAGGTCCCGAAACCTATTGATAGAGGTATCAACCATCGTAATCGGACCATTTTAGATTTTTGCCACCCAAAAACTTGTGGGCTATAGCACAGTTAATTTTCAATAAAATTGAATTTTCTAAGAAATGTTTAGAAATAATCGAGCAATCAAAATGAAAATTGTCACAGCAATTACAGGTCCCGAAACCTATTGATAGAGGTATCAACCATCGTGATCGGACCATTTTAGATTTTTGCCACCCAAAAACTTGTGGGCTATAGCACAGTTAATTTTCAATAAAGTTGAATTTTCTAAGAAATGTTTAGAAATAATCGAGCAATCAAAATGAAAATTGTCACAGCCATTACAGGTCCCGAAACCTATTGATAGAGGTATCAACCATCGTAATCGGACCATTTTAGATTTTTGCCACCCAAAAACTTGTGGGCTATAGCACAGTTAATTTTCAATAAAGTTGAATTTTCTAAGAAATGTTTAGAAATAATCGAGCAATCAAAATGAAAATTGTCACAGCCATTACAGGTCCCGAAACCTATTGATAGAGGTATCAACCATCGTAATCGGACTATTTTAGATTTTTGCCGCCCAAAAACTTGTGGGCTTTAGCACAGTTAATTTTCAATAAAATTGAATTTTCTAAGAAATGTTTAGAAATAATCGAGCAATCAAAATGAAAATTGTCACAGCAATTACAGGTCCCGACACCTATTGATGGAGGTATCAACCATCGTAATCGGACCATTTTAGATTTTTGCCGAGCCCAAAAACTTGTGGGCTATAGCACAGTTAATTTTCAATAAAATTGAATTTTCAAGGAAATGTTTAGAAATAATCGAGCAATCAAAATGAAAATTGTCACAGCAATTACAGGTCCCGAAACCTATTGATAGAGGTATCAACCATCGTAATCGGACCATTTTAGATTTTTGCCGAGCCCAAAAACTTGTGGGCTATAGCACTGTTAATTTTCAATAAAATTGAATTTTCTAAGAAATGTTTAGAAATAATCGAGCAATCAAAATGAAAATTGTCACAGCAATTACTAGTCCCGACACCTATTTATAGAGGTATCAACCATCGTAATCGGACCATTTTAGATTTTTGCCGCCCAAAAACTTGTGGGCTTTAGCACAGTTAATTTTCAATAAAATTGAATTTTCTAAGAAATGTTTAGAAATAATCGAGCAATCAAAATTAAAATTGACACAGCAATTACAGGTCCCGACACCTATTGATGGAGGTATCAACCATCGTAATCGGACCATTTTAGATTTTTGCCGAGCCAAAAACTTGTGGGCTATAGCACAGTTAATTTTCAATAAAATTGAATTTTCTAAGAAATGTTTAGAAATAATCGAGCAATCAAAATGAAAATTGTCACAGCAATTACAGGTCCCGAAACCTATTGATAGAGGTATCAACCATCGTAATCGGACCATTTTAGATTTTTGCCGAGCCCAAAAACTTGTGGGCTATAGCACAGTTAATTTTCAATAAAATTGAATTTTCTAAGAAATGTTTAGAAATAATCGAGCAATCAAAATGAAAATTGTCACAGTAATTACAGGTCCCGACACCTATTGATAGAGGTATCAACCATCGTAATCGGACCATTTTAGATTTTTGCCGCCCAAAAACTTGTGGGCTATAGCACAGTTAGTTTTCAATAAAATTGAATTTTCTAAGAAATGTTTAGAAATAATCGAGCAATCAAAATGAAAATTGTCACGGCCATTACAGGTCCTGAAACCTATTGATAGAGGTATCAACCATCGTAATCGGACCATTTTAGATTTTTGCCGCCCAAAAACTTGTGGGCTATAGCACAGTTAATTTTCAATAAAATTGAATTTTCTAAGAAATATTTAGAAATAATCGAGCAATCAAAATGAAAATTGTCACAGCAATTACAGGTCCCGAAACCTATTGATAGAGGTATCAACCATCGTAATCGGACCATTTTAGATTTTTGCCGAGCCCAAAAACTTGTGGGCTATAGCACAGTTAATTTTCAATAAAATTGAATTTTCTAAGAAATGTTTAGAAATAATCGAGCAATCAAAATGAAAATTGTCACAGCAATTACAGGTCCCGAAACCTATTGATAGAGGTATCAACCATCGTAATCGGATCATTTTAGATTTTTGCCGCCCAAAAACTTGTGGGCTTTAGCACAGTTAATTTTCAATAAAATTGAATTTTCTAAGAAATGTTTAGAAATAATCGAGCAATCAAAATGAAAATTGTCACAGCCGTTACAGGTCCCGAAACCTATTGATGGAGGTTTAATCCATCGTAATCGGACCATTTTAGATTTTTGCCGAGCCCAAAAACTTGTGGGCTATAGCACAGTTAATTTTCAATAAAATTGAATTTTCTAAGAAATGTTTAGAAATAATCGAGCAATCAAAATGAAAATTGTCACAGCCATTACAGGTCCCGAAACCTATTGATAGAGGTATCAACCATCGTAATCGGACCATTTTAGATTTTTGCCACCCAAAAACTTGTGGGCTATAGCACAGTTAATTTTCAATAAAGTTGAATTTTCTAAGAAATGTTTAGAAATAATCGAGCAATCAAAATGAAAATTGTCACAGCCATTACAGGTCCCGAAACCTATTGATAGAGGTATCAACCATCGTAATCGGACTATTTTAGATTTTTGCCGCCCAAAAACTTGTGGGCTTTAGCACAGTTAATTTTCAATAAAATTGAATTTTCTAAGAAATGTTTAGAAATAATCGAGCAATCAAAATGAAAATTGTCACAGCAATTACAGGTCCCGACACCTATTGATGGAGGTATCAACCATCGTAATCGGACCATTTTAGATTTTTGCCGAGCCCAAAAACTTGTGGGCTATAGCACAGTTAATTTTCAATAAAATTGAATTTTCAAGGAAATGTTTAGAAATAATCGAGCAATCAAAATGAAAATTGTCACAGCAATTACAGGTCCCGAAACCTATTGATAGAGGTATCAACCATCGTAATCGGACCATTTTAGATTTTTGCCGAGCCCAAAAACTTGTGGGCTATAGCACTGTTAATTTTCAATAAAATTGAATTTTCTAAGAAATGTTTAGAAATAATCGAGCAATCAAAATGAAAATTGTCACAGCAATTACTAGTCCCGACACCTATTTATAGAGGTATCAACCATCGTAATCGGACCATTTTAGATTTTTGCCGCCCAAAAACTTGTGGGCTTTAGCACAGTTAATTTTCAATAAAATTGAATTTTCTAAGAAATGTTTAGAAATAATCGAGCAATCAAAATGAAAATTGTCACAGCAATTACAGGTCCCGAAACCTATTGATAGAGGTATCAACCATCGTAATCGGACCATTTTAGATTTTTGCCGAGCCCAAAAACTTGTGGGCTATAGCACAGTTAATTTTCAATAAAATTGAATTTTCTAAGAAATGTTTAGAAATAATCGAGCAATCAAAATGAAAATTGTCACAGTAATTACAGGTCCCGACACCTATTGATAGAGGTATCAACCATCGTAATCGGACCATTGTAGATTTTTGCCGCCCAAAAACTTGTGGGCTATAGCACAGTTAGTTTTCAATAAAATTGAATTTTCTAAGAAATGTTTAGAAATAATCGAGCAATCAAAATGAAAATTGTCACGGCCATTACAGGTCCTGAAACCTATTGATAGAGGTATCAACCATCGTAATCGGACCATTTTAGATTTTTGCCGCCCAAAAACTTGTGGGCTATAGCACAGTTAATTTTCAATAAAATTGAATTTTCTAAGAAATATTTAGAAATAATCGAGCAATCAAAATGAAAATTGTCACAGCAATTACAGGTCCCGAAACCTATTGATAGAGGTATCAACCATCGTAATCGGACCATTTTAGATTTTTGCCGAGCCCAAAAACTTGTGGGCTATAGCACAGTTAATTTTCAATAAAATTGAATTTTCTAAGAAATGTTTAGAAATAATCGAGCAATCAAAATGAAAATTGTCACAGCAATTACAGGTCCCGAAACCTATTGATAGAGGTATCAACCATCGTAATCGGATCATTTTAGATTTTTGCCGCCCAAAAACTTGTGGGCTTTAGCACAGTTAATTTTCAATAAAATTGAATTTTCTAAGAAATGTTTAGAAATAATCGAGCAATCAAAATGAAAATTGTCACAGCCGTTACAGGTTCCGAAACCTATTGATAGAGGTATCAACCATCCTAATCGGACCATTTTAGATTTTTGCCGAACCCAAAAACTTGTGGGCTATAGCACAGTTAATTTTCAATAAAATTGAATTTTCTAAGAAATGTTTAGATATAATCGAGCAATCAAAATGAAAATTGTCACAGCCATTACAGGTCCTGAAACCTATTGATAGAGGTATCAACCATCGTAATCGGACCATTTTAGATTTTTGCCGCCCAAAAACTTGTGGGCTATAGCACAGTTAATTTTCAATAAAATTGAATTTTCTAAGAAATGTTTAGAAATAATCGAGCAATCAAAATGAAAATTGTCACAGCAATTACAGGTCCCGAAACCTATTGATGAAGGTATCAACCATCGTAATCGGACCATTTTAGATTTTTGCCGCCCAAAAATTTGTGGGCTATAGCACAGTTAATTTTCAATAAAATTGAATTTTCTAAGAAATGTTTAGATATAATCGAGCAATCAAAATGAAAATTGTCACAGCCGTTACAGGTCCCGAAACCTATTGATAGAGGTATCAACCATCGTAATCGGACCATTTTAGATTTTTGCCGAACCCAAAAATTTGTGGGCTATAGCACAGTTAATTTTCAATAAAATTGAATTTTCTAAGAAATGTTTAGAAATAATCGAGCAATCAAAATGAAAATTGTCACAGCAATTACAGGTCCCGAAACCTATTGATGGAGGTATCAACCATCGTAATCGGACCATTTTAGATTTTTGCCGCCCAAAAATTTGTGGGCTATAGCACAGTTAATTTTCAATAAAATTGAATTTTCTAAGAAATGTTTAGATATAATCGAGCAATCAAAATGAAAATTGTCACAGCCGTTACAGGTCCCGAAACCTATTGATAGAGGTATCAACCATCGTAATCGGACCATTTTAGATTTTTGCCACCCAAAAACTTGTGGGCTTTAGCACAGTTAATTTTCAATAAAATTGAATTTTCTAAGAAATGTTTAGAAATAATCGAGCAATCAAAATGAAAATTGTCACAGCAATTACAGGTCCCGAAACCTATTGATGGAGGTATCAACCATCGTAATCGGACCATTTTAGATTTTTGCCGCCCAAAAACTTGTGGGCTATAGCACAGTTAATTTTCAATAAAATTGAATTTTCTAAGAAATGTTTAGAAATAATCGAGCAATTAAAATAAAAATTGTCACAGTAATTACAGGTCCCGACACCTATTGATAGAGGTATCAACCATCGTAATCGGACCATTTTAGATTTTTGCCGCCCAAAAACTTGTGGGCTATAGCACAGTTAATTTTCAATAAAATTGAATTTTCTAAGAAATGTTTAGAAATAATCGAGCAATCAAAATGAAAATTGTCACAGCAATTACAGGTCCCGAAACCTATTGATAGAGGTATCAACCATCGTAATCGGACCATTTTAGATTTTGGCCGCCCAAAAACTTGTGGGCTATAGCACAGTTAATTTTCAATAAAATTGAAGTTTCTAAGAAATATTTAGAAATAATCGAGCAATCAAAATGAAAATTGTCACAGCAATTACAGGTCCCGACACCTATTGATAGAGGTATCAACCATCGTAATCGGATCACTTTAGATTTTTGCCACCCAAAAACTTGTGGGCTAAGCACAGTTAATTTTCAATAAAATTGAATTTTCTAAGAAATGTTTACAAATAATCGAGCAATCAAAATGAAAATTGTCACAGCCCATTACACGTCCCGACACCTATTGATAGAGGTATCAACCATCGTAATCGGACCATTTTAGATGTTTTGCCGCCCAAAAACTTGTGGGCTATAGCACAGTTAATTTTCAATAAAGTTGAATTTTCTAAGAAATGTTTAGAAATAATCGAGCAATCAAAATGAAAATTGTCACAGCCATTACAGGTCCCGACACCTATTGATAGAGGTATCAACCATCGTAATCGGACCATTTTAGATTTTGGCCGCCCAAAAACTTGTGGGCTATAGCACAGTTAATTTTCAATAAAATTGAAGTTTCTAAGAAATATTTAGAAATAATCGAGCAATCAAAATGAAAATTGTCACAGCAATTACAGGTCCCGACACCTATTGATAGAGGTATCAACCATCGTAATCGGATCACTTTAGATTTTTGCCACCCAAAAACTTGTGGGCTAAGCACAGTTAATTTTCAATAAAATTGAATTTTCTAAGAAATGTTTAGAAATAATCGAGCAATCAAAATGAAAATTGTCACAGCCCATTACACGTCCCGACACCTATTGATAGAGGTATCAACCATCGTAATCGGACCATTTTAGATTTTTGCCGCCCAAAAACTTGTGGGCTATAGCACAGTTAATTTTCAATAAAATTGAATTTTCTAAGAAATGTTTAGATATAATCGAGCAATCAAAATGAAAATTGTCACAACCGTTACAGGTCCCGAAACCTATTGATAGAGGTATCAACCATCGTAATCGGACCATTTTAGATTTTTGCCGAACCCAAAAACTTGTGGGCTATAGCACAGTTAATTTTCAATAAAACTGAATTTTTTAAGAAATGTTTAGAAATAATCGAGCAATCAAAATGAAAATTGTCACAGCAATTACAGGTCCCGAAACCTATTGATGGAGGTGTCAACCATCGTAATCGGACCATTTTAGATTTTTGCCGCCCAAAAATGTGTGGGCTATAGCACAGTTAATTTTCAATAAAATTGAATTTTCTAAGAAATGTTTAGAAATAATCGAGCAATCAAAATGAAAATTGGCATAGCAGTTACAGGTCCCGAAACCTATTGATAGAGGTATCAACCATCGTAATCGGACCATTTTAGATTTTTGCCACCCAAAAACTTGTGGGCTATAGCACAGTTAATTTTCAATAAAATTGAATTTTCTAAGAAATGTTTAGAAATAATCGAGCAATCAAAATGAAAATTGTCACAGCAATTACAGGTCCCGAAACCTATTGATAGAGGTATCAACCATCGTGATCGGACCATTTTAGATTTTTGCCACCCAAAAACTTGTGGGCTAGAGCACAGTTAATTTTCAATAAAATTGAATTTTCTAAGAAATGTTTGGAAATAATCGAGCAATCAAAATGAAAATTGTCACAGCAATTACAGGTCCCGACACCTATTGATGGAGGTATCAACCATCGTAATCGGACCATTTTAGATTTTTGCCGTACCCAAAAACTTGTGGGCTATAGCACAGTTAATTTTCAATAAAATTGAATTTTCTAAGAAATGTTTAGAAATAATCGAGCAATCAAAATGAAAATTGTCACAGCAATTACAGGTCCCGACACCTATTGATGGAGGTATCAACCATCGTAATCGGACCATTTTAGATTTTTGCCGAGCCCAAAAACTTGTGGGCTATAGCACAGTTAATTTTCAATAAAATTGAATTTTCAAGGAAATGTTTAGAAATAATCGAGCAATCAAAATGAAAATTGTCACAGCAATTACAGGTCCCGAAACCTATTGATAGAGGTATCAACCATCGTAATCGGACCATTTTAGATTTTTGCCGAGCCCAAAAACTTGTGGGCTATAGCACTGTTAATTTTCAATAAAATTGAATTTTCTAAGAAATGTTTAGAAATAATCGAGCAATCAAAATGAAAATTGTCACAGCAATTACTAGTCCCGACACCTATTTATAGAGGTATCAACCATCGTAATCGGACCATTTTAGATTTTTGCCGCCCAAAAACTTGTGGGCTTTAGCACAGTTAATTTTCAATAAAATTGAATTTTCTAAGAAATGTTTAGAAATAATCGAGCAATCAAAATTAAAATTGACACAGCAATTACAGGTCCCGACACCTATTGATGGAGGTATCAACCATCGTAATCGGACCATTTTAGATTTTTGCCGAGCCAAAAACTTGTGGGCTATAGCACAGTTAATTTTCAATAAAATTGAATTTTCTAAGAAATGTTTAGAAATAATCGAGCAATCAAAATGAAAATTGTCACAGCAATTACAGGTCCCGAAACCTATTGATAGAGGTATCAACCATCGTAATCGGACCATTTTAGATTTTTGCCGAGCCCAAAAACTTGTGGGCTATAGCACAGTTAATTTTCAATAAAATTGAATTTTCTAAGAAATGTTTAGAAATAATCGAGCAATCAAAATGAAAATTGTCACAGTAATTACAGGTCCCGACACCTATTGATAGAGGTATCAACCATCGTAATCGGACCATTTTAGATTTTTGCCGCCCAAAAACTTGTGGGCTATAACACAGTTAGTTTTCAATAAAATTGAATTTTCTAAGAAATGTTTAGAAATAATCGAGCAATCAAAATGAAAATTGTCACGGCCATTACAGGTCCTGAAACCTATTGATAGAGGTATCAACCATCGTAATCGGACCATTTTAGATTTTTGCCGAGCCCAAAAACTTGTGGGCTATAGCACAGTTAATTTTCAATAAAATTGAATTTTCTAAGAAATGTTTAGAAATAATCGAGCAATCAAAATGAAAATTGTCACAGCAATTACAGGTCCCGAAACCTATTGATAGAGGTATCAACCATCGTAATCGGATCATTTTAGATTTTTGCCGCCCAAAAACTTGTGGGCTTTAGCACAGTTAATTTTCAATAAAATTGAATTTTCTAAGAAATGTTTAGAAATAATCGAGCAATCAAAATGAAAATTGTCACAGCCGTTACAGGTCCCGAAACCTATTGATGGAGGTTTAATCCATCGTAATCGGACCATTTTAGATTTTTGCCGAGCCCAAAAACTTGTGGGCTATAGCACAGTTAATTTTCAATAAAATTGAATTTTCTAAGAAATGTTTAGAAATAATCGAGCAATCAAAATGAAAATTGTCACAGCAATTACAGGTCCCGAAACCTATTGATGGAGGTATCAACCATCGTAATCGGACCATTTTAGATTTTTGCCGCCTAAAAATTTGTGGGCTATAGCACAGTTAATTTTCAATAAAATTGAATTTTCTAAGAAATGTTTAGATATAATCGAGCAATCAAAATGAAAATTGTCACAGCCGTTACAGGTCCCGAAACCTATTGATAGAGGTATCAACCATCGTAATCGGACCATTTTAGATTTTTGCCGAACCCAAAAACTTGTGGGCTATAGCACAGTTAATTTTCAATAAAATTGAATTTTCTAAGAAATGTTTAGAAATAATCGAGCAATCAAAATGAAAATTGTCACAGCCGTTACAGGTCCCGAAACCTATTGATGGAGGTATCAACCATCGTAATCGGACCATTTTAGATTTTTGCCGCCCAAAAATTTGTGGGCTATAGCACAGTTAATTTTCAATAAAATTGAATTTTCTAAGAAATGTTTAGATATAATCGAGCAATCAAAATGAAAATTGTCACAGCCGTTACAGGTCCCGAAACCTATTGATAGAGGTATCAACCATCCTAATCGGACCATTTTAGATTTTTGCCGAACCCAAAAACTTGTGGGCTATAGCACAGTTAATTTTCAATAAAATTGAATTTTCTAAGAAATGTTTAGATATAATCGAGCAATCAAAATGAAAATTGTCACAGCCATTACAGGTCCTGAAACCTATTGATAGAGGTATCAACCATCGTAATCGGACCATTTTAGATTTTTGCCGCCCAAAAACTTGTGGGCTATAGCACAGTTAATTTTCAATAAAATTGAATTTTCTAAGAAATGTTTAGAAATAATCGAGCAATCAAAATGAAAATTGTCACAGCAATTACAGGTCTCGAAACCTATTGATGGAGGTATCAACCATCGTAATCGGACCATTTTAGATTTTTGCCGCCCAAAAATTTGTGGGCTATAGCACAGTTAATTTTCAATAAAATTGAATTTTCTAAGAAATGTTTAGATATAATCGAGCAATCAAAATGAAAATTGTCACAGCCGTTACAGGTCCCGAAACCTATTGATAGAGGTATCAACCATCGTAATCGGACCATTTTAGATTTTTGCCGAACCCAAAAATTTGTGGGCTATAGCACAGTTAATTTTCAATAAAATTGAATTTTCTAAGAAATGTTTAGAAATAATCGAGCAATCAAAATGAAAATTGTCACAGCAATTACAGGTCCCGAAACCTATTGATGGAGGTATCAACCATCGTAATCGGACCATTTTAGATTTTTGCCGCCCAAAAATTTGTGGGCTATAGCACAGTTAATTTTCAATAAAATTGAATTTTCTAAGAAATGTTTAGATATAATCGAGCAATCAAAATGAAAATTGTCACAGCCGTTACAGGTCCCGAAACCTATTGATAGAGGTATCAACCATCGTAATCGGACCATTTTAGATTTTTGCCACCCAAAAACTTGTGGGCTTTAGCACAGTTAATTTTCAATAAAATTGAATTTTCTAAGAAATGTTTAGAAATAATCGAGCAATCAAAATGAAAATTGTCACAGCAATTACAGGTCCCGAAACCTATTGATGGAGGTATCAACCATCGTAATCGGACCATTTTAGATTTTTGCCGCCCAAAAACTTGTGGGCTATAGCACAGTTAATTTTCAATAAAATTGAATTTTCTAAGAAATGTTTAGAAATAATCGAGCAATTAAAATGAAAATTGTCACAGTAATTACAGGTCCCGACACCTATTGATAGAGGTATCAACCATCGTAATCGGACCATTTTAGATTTTTGCCGCCAAAAAACTTGTGGGCTATAGCACAGTTAATTTTCAATAAAATTGAATTTTCTAAGAAATGTTTAGAAATAATCGAGCAATCAAAATGAAAATTGTCACAGCAATTACAGGTCCCGAAACCTATTGATAGAGGTATCAACCATCGTAATCGGACCATTTTAGATTTTGGCCGCCCAAAAACTTGTGGGCTATAGCACAGTTAATTTTCAATAAAATTGAAGTTTCTAAGAAATATTTAGAAATAATCGAGCAATCAAAATGAAAATTGTCACAGCAATTACAGGTCCCGACACCTATTGATAGAGGTATCAACCATCGTAATCGGATCACTTTAGATTTTTGCCACCCAAAAACTTGTGGGCTAAGCACAGTTAATTTTCAATAAAATTGAATTTTCTAAGAAATGTTTAGAAATAATCGAGCAATCAAAATGAAAATTGTCACAGCCCATTACACGTCCCGACACCTATTGATAGAGGTATCAACCATCGTAATCGGACCATTTTAGATGTTTTGCCGCCCAAAAACTTGTGGGCTATAGCACAGTTAATTTTCAATAAAGTTGAATTTTCTAAGAAATGTTTAGAAATAATCGAGCAATCAAAATGAAAATTGTCACAGCCATTACAGGTCCCGACACCTATTGATAGAGGTATCAACCATCGTAATCGGACCATTTTAGATTTTGGCCGCCCAAAAACTTGTGGGCTATAGCACAGTTAATTTTCAATAAAATTGAAGTTTCTAAGAAATATTTAGAAATAATCGAGCAATCAAAATGAAAATTGTCACAGCAATTACAGGTCCCGACACCTATTGATAGAGGTATCAACCATCGTAATCGGATCACTTTAGATTTTTGCCACCCAAAAACTTGTGGGCTAAGCACAGTTAATTTTCAATAAAATTGAATTTTCTAAGAAATGTTTAGAAATAATCGAGCAATCAAAATGAAAATTGTCACAGCCCATTACACGTCCCGACACCTATTGATAGAGGTATCAACCATCGTAATCGGACCATTTTAGATTTTTGCCGCCCAAAAACTTGTGGGCTATAGCACAGTTAATTTTCAATAAAATTGAATTTTCTAAGAAATGTTTAGATATAATCGAGCAATCAAAATGAAAATTGTCACAACCGTTACAGGTCCCGAAACCTATTGATAGAGGTATCAACCATCGTAATCGGACCATTTTAGATTTTTGCCGCCCAAAAACTTGTGGGCTATAGCACAGTTAATTTTCAATAAAACTGAATTTTTTAAGAAATGTTTAGAAATAATCGAGCAATCAAAATGAAAATTGTCACAGCAATTACAGGTCCCGAAACCTATTGATGGAGGTGTCAACCATCGTAATCGGACCATTTTAGATTTTTGCCGCCCAAAAATGTGTGGGCTATAGCACAGTTAATTTTCAATAAAATTGAATTTTCTAAGAAATGTTTAGAAATAATCGAGCAATCAAAATGAAAATTGGCATAGCAGTTACAGGTCCCGAAACCTATTGATAGAGGTATCAACCATCGTAATCGGACCATTTTAGATTTTTGCCACCCAAAAACTTGTGGGCTATAGCACAGTTAATTTTCAATAAAATTGAATTTTCTAAGAAATGTTTAGAAATAATCGAGCAATCAAAATGAAAATTGTCACAGCAATTACAGGTCCCGAAACCTATTGATAGAGGTATCAACCATCGTGATCGGACCATTTTAGATTTTTGCCACCCAAAAACTTGTGGGCTAGAGCACAGTTAATTTTCAATAAAATTGAATTTTCTAAGAAATGTTTAGAAATAATCGAGCAATCAAAATGAAAATTGTCACAGCAATTACAGGTCCCGAAACCTATTGATAGAGGTATCAACCATCGTAATCGGACTATTTTAGATTTTTGCCGCCCAAAAACTTGTGGGCTATAGCATAGTTGATTTTCAATAAAATTGAATTTTCTAAGAAATGTTTCGAAATAATCGAGCAATCAAAATAAAAAATGTCACAGCAATTACAGGTCCCGAAACCTATTGATGGAGGTATCAACCATCGTAATCGGACCATTTTAGATTTTTGCCACCCAAAAACTTGTGGGCTATAGCACAGTTAATTTTCAGACGTAATATAACTAGTGGTCCGCTTATTATCGATAATTTTTTTCAAATGTCACGAATGCGTATCCCAGCGACGAAAATGCAACGAGTGCGCAGCACGAGTTGCATTTTCTAAAGCTTGGGGTACGCATGAGTGACATTTGGAAAAAATTATCGATTCTTAAGAGGACCACGAGTTATATTTGGGTGGAGAATATAATAAATTGGTGTGAAAGATAAAACTTAAATTCACAACATGAAAGATTATATTTGTAATAACAATTATTTATTATGCAAGAATACCATTGAAACATATTATATTTAGAACTGACAGTTGTTGAAGGTATAATTTTCAAATCGGAATTGTCCTTCATTTTTGTTGTTAATTTTAGATGAAACGATTGGGTTTACAGCTTTTGACGGCTCAGCAGAACTTCCTCGCATCTTTTCTAGAATATTGTTGTGTTGCTCTGGCTGCATATTTAAATATGGCTGAATTGAATTAGCACTGCTATGGCCGGTTATTTTAATCAATTGTTGATCTGAAATACCCGCATTTGCCATTATAGTAACCGCAGTTGATCTATGACTATGATTGGTGATTTTATTATTTTGCACATCAATTCCAATTGCCTGGGCCGTTTGTTTGGTCCATTTTGATAATTCATTGACACCTACAGGAAGATTTTTATACCACCTTCCAGTTGAATTTTTCCAGAAAGGATTGGGTGTAAGAAACAATCTTTCGGAGGTTACATGATTTGGCCGTTTATTCATTAATTTATTGAATAATCGTACGGGACAAACGTTGATATTATTCACATTTTGCGTGAGCCACTTACTATTAGCACAACGGCTTGCACCTCCTTGTGTAGTTTTGGTGAATATAGGGTTATATTCAATTCGTCCCGTATCATTACCGAAATGGTCTGTAATTCTCTTAAAATAATGAGTTAAAGCAAACGCGGCTTCGTTACCACGCCACGCTAATTCTGTCGCAACAATGTTGAAGAATTTCTTTTGAAGTCCATAAGGGTTATCTTCATCCCAATACGTTTGCATACAAGTAGATTCATTTGACGTAAAAGCTACAGCACTTAATTTCCGTTTGTTCGGTTCACTTTGAAGTTGTTTCCGTTTTGAATCTCTGGCACATCTTGCCTGTTTAAACTCAATATCACGAAATGGATCAAATTTTATTTTAAATTCTGCATAATATTTTTCTTGAAGCATTTTCGCTAGCGTATTCCAAATAGTTTTAATTACAGTTTCCTTGTAATTTTCTCCGTTAGACTTACGCATATTGCATGCATAATCTTTTAAATATGACGCGAGCATATCAATTGATGTGTCTCGCTCAATTGTATATTGACGTGTTGCACAAAAATCCATAAACTGTTTCCAAATACTTTTCTTATTTCGTTCCGTGTTTAAAGGAACACTATTGAGTATTAACTCTTCGATTTTTTTTATTTGTACACTCTCCCCATATTTGATTATCACAATTATCCATCTTTGTATCAAGCAGTAATCAATACTGATTCACAAATATTTTGTAATTGCATAAGTTGACAGATAGTTATATGAGAATTTTGTTTTTGTTGTGTGTTACTTTGATTCTAATGAATTTATTTTTATTAATAAAAATCGCCAAAAATAATAAATAGTAGGCTATTGCCATAACAACGTTTTTCCCACAGCGACAATACAACAGTGTTGTATTATCACTTATTAATAACAAAAATAACAAAAAAATTGCATAGTGAAATAGATGATTTTTAGGTATGAATTATATTCTCAATAAAATTGAATTTTCATAGAAATGTTTAGAAATAATCGAGCAATCAAAATGAAAATTGTCACAGCAATTACAGGTCCCGAAACCTATTGATAGAGGTATCAACCATCGTAATCGGACCATTTTAGATTTTTGCCACCCAAAAACATGTGGGCAGCACAGTTAATTTTCAAAAAAAATTGAATTTTCTAAGAAATGTTTAGAAATAATCGAGCAATCAAAATGAAAATTGTCACAGCAATTACAGGTCCCGAAACCTATTGATAGAGGTATCAACAATCGTAATCGGACCATTTTAGATTTTTGCCGCCCAAAAACTTGTGGGCTATAGCACAGTTAATTTTCAATAAAATTGAATTTTCTAAGAAATGTTTAGAAATAATCGAGCAATCAAAATGAAAATTGTCACAGCAATTACAGGTCCCGAAACCTATTGATGGAGGTATCAACCATCGTAATCGGACCATTTTAGATTTTTGCCACCCAAAAACTTGTGGGCTATAGCACAGTTAATTTTCAATAAAGTTGAATTTTCTAAGAAATGTTTAGAAATAATCGAGCAATCAAAATAAAAATTGTCACAGTAAATACAGGTCCCGACACCTATTGATAGAGGTATCAACCATCGTAATCGGACCATTTTAGATTTTTGCCAACCAAAAACTTGTGGGCTATAGCACAGTTAATTTTCAATAAAATTGAATTTTCTAAGAAATGTTTAGAAATAATCGAGCAATCAAAATGAAAATTGTCACAGCAATTACAGGTCCCGAAACCTATTGATGGAGATATCAACCATCGTAATCGGACCATTTTAGATTTTTGCCACCCAAAAACTTGTGGGCTATAGCACAGTTAATTTTCAATAAAATTGAATTTTCTAAGAAATGTTTAGAAATAATCGAGCAATAAAAATGAAAATTGTCACAGCAATTACAGGTCCCGACACCTATTGATGGAGGTATCAACCATCGTAATCGGACCATTTTAGATTTCTGCCACCCAAAAACTTGTGGGCTATAGCACAGTTAATTTTCAATAAAATTGAATTTTCTAAGAAATCTTTAGAAATAATCGAGCAATAAAAATGAAAATTGTCACAGCAATTACAGGTCCCGACACCTATTGATGGAGGTATCAACCATCGTAATCGGACCATTTTAGATTTTTGCCGCCCAAAAACTTGTGGGCTATAGCACAGTTAATTTTCAATAAAATTGAATTTTCTAAGAAATGTTTAGAAATAATCGAGCAATCAAAATGAAAATTGTCACAGCAATTACAGGTCCCGAAACCTATTGATGGAGATATCAACCATCGTAATCGGACCATTTTAGATTTTTGCCACCCAAAAACTTGTGGGCTATAGCACAGTTAATTTTCAATAAAGTTGAATTGTTTAAGAAATGTTTAGAAATAATCGAGCAATCAAAATGAAAATTGTCACGGCCATTACAAGTCCTGAAACCTATTGATGGAGGTATCAACCATCGTAATCGGACCATTTTAGATTTTTGCCGCCCAAAAACTTGTGGGCTATAGCACAGTTAATTTTCAATAAAATTGAATTTTCTAAGAAATGTTTAGAAATAATCGAGCAATCAAAATGAAAATTGTCACAGCAATTACAGGTCCCGAAACCTATTGATGGAGATATCAACCATCGTAATCGGACCATTTTAGATTTTTGCCACCCAAAAACTTGTGGGCTATAGCACAGTTAATTTTCAATAAAGTTGAATTGTTTAAGAAATGTTTAGAAATAATCGAGCAATCAAAATGAAAATTGTCACAGCAATTACAGGTCCCGAAACCTATTGATGGAGATATCAACCATCGTAATCGGACCATTTTAGATTTTTGCAACCCAAAAACTTGTGGGCTATAGCACAGTTAATTTTCAATAAAGTTGAATTTTCTAAGAAAGGTTTAGAAATAATCGAGCAATCAAAATGAAAATTGTCACAGCCATTACAGGTCCCGAAACCTATTGATAGAGGTATCAACCATCGTAATCGGACCATTTTAGATTTTTGCCGCCCAAAAACTTGTGGGCTATAGCACAGTTAATTTTCAATAAAATTGAATTTTCTAAGAAATGTTTAGAAATAATCGAGCAATCAAAATGAAAATTGTCACAGCAATTACAGGTCCCGAAACCTATTGATGGAGATATCAACCATCGTAATCGGACCATTTTAGATTTTTGCCACCCAAAAACTTGTGGGCTATAGCACAGTTAATTTTCAATAAAGTTGAATTTTCTAAGAAATGTTTAGAAATAATCGAGCAATCAAAATGAAAATTGTCACAGCAATTACAGGTCCCGAAACCTATTGATAGAGGTATCAACCATCGTAATCGGACTATTTTAGATTTTTGCCGCCCAAAAACTTGTGGGCTTTAGCACAGTTAATTTTCAATAAAATTGAATTTTCTAAGAAATGTTTAGAAATAATCGAGCAATCAAAATGAAAATTGTCACAGCAATTGCAGGTCCCGACACCTATTGATGGAGGTATCAACCATCGTAATCGGACCATTTTAGATTTTTGCCACCCAAAAACTTGTGGGCTATAGCACAGTTAATTTTCAATAAAGTTGAATTGTTTAAGAAATGTTTAGAAATAATCGAGCAATCAAAATGAAAATTGTCACGGCCATTACAAGTCCTGAAACCTATTGATGGAGGTATCAACCATCGTAATCGGACCATTTTAGATTTTTGCCGCCCAAAAACTTGTGGGCTATAGCACAGTTAATTTTCAATAAAATTGAATTTTCTAAGAAATGTTTAGAAATAATCGAGCAATCAAAATGAAAATTGTCACAGCAATTACAGGTCCCGAAACCTATTGATGGAGATATCAACCATCGTAATCGGACCATTTTAGATTTTTGCCACCCAAAAACTTGTGGGCTATAGCACAGTTAATTTTCAATAAAGTTGAATTGTTTAAGAAATGTTTAGAAATAATCGAGCAATCAAAATGAAAATTGTCACAGCAATTACAGGTCCCGAAACCTATTGATGGAGATATCAACCATCGTAATCGGACCATTTTAGATTTTTGCAACCCAAAAACTTGTGGGCTATAGCACAGTTAATTTTCAATAAAGTTGAATTTTCTAAGAAATGTTTAGAAATAATCGAGCAATCAAAATGAAAATTGTCACGGCCATTACAGGTCCCGAAACCTATTGATAGAGGTATCAACCATCGTAATCGGACCATTTTAGATTTTTGCCGCCCAAAAACTTGTGGGCTATAGCACAGTTAATTTTCAATAAAATTGAATTTTCTAAGAAATGTTTAGAAATAATCGAGCAATCAAAATGAAAATTGTCACAGCAATTACAGGTCCCGAAACCTATTGATGGAGATATCAACCATCGTAATCGGACCATTTTAGATTTTTGCCACCCAAAAACTTGTGGGCTATAGCACAGTTAATTTTCAATAAAGTTGAATTTTCTAAGAAATGTTTAGAAATAATCGAGCAATCAAAATGAAAATTGTCACAGCCATTACAGGTCCCGAAACCTATTGATAGAGGTATCAACCATCGTAATCGGACTATTTTAGATTTTTGCGGCCCAAAAACTTGTGGGCTTTAGCACAGTTAATTTTCAATAAAATTGAATTTTCAAGGAAATGTTTAGAAATAATCGAGCAATCAAAATGAAAATTGTCACAGATATTACAGGTCCCGAAACCTATTGATAGAGGTATCAACCATCGTAATCGGACCATTTTAGATTTTTGCCGAGCCCAAAAACTTGTGGGCTATAGCACTGTTAATTTTCAATAAAATTGAATTTTCTAAGAAATGTTTAGAAATAATCGAGCAATCAAAATGAAAATTGTCACAGCAATTACTAGTCCCGACACCTATTTATAGAGGTATCAACCATCGTAATCGGACCATTTTAGATTTTTGCCGCCCAAAAACTTGTGGGCTTTAGCACAGTTAATTTTCAATAAAATTGAATTTTCTAAGAAATATTTAGAAATAATCGAGCAATCAAAATGAAAATTGTCACAGCAATTACAGGTCCCGAAACCTATTGATAGGGGTATCAACCATCGTAATCGGACCATTTTAGATTTTTGCCGAGCCCAAAAACTTGTGGGCTATAGCACAGTTAATTTTCAATAAAATTGAATTTTCTAAGAAATGTTTAGAAATAATCGAGCAATCAAAATGAAAATTGTCACAGCAATTACAGGTCCCGAAACCTATTGATAGAGGTATCAACCATCGTAATCGGACCATTTTAGATTTTTGCCGAGCCCAAAAACTTGTGGGCTATAGCACAGTTAATTTTCAATAAAATTGAATTTTCTAAGAAATGTTTAGAAATAATCGAGCAATCAAAATGAAAATTGTCACAGCAATTACAGGTCCCGAAACCTATTGATGGAGGTATCAACCATCGTAATCGGACCATTTTAGATTTTTGCCGCCCAAAAATTTGTGGGCTATAGCACAGTTAATTTTCAATAAAATTGAATTTTCTAAGAAATGTTTAGAAATAATCGAGCAATCAAAATGAAAATTGTCACAGCAATTACAGGTCCCGAAACCTATTGATGGAGGTATCAACCATCGTAATCGGACCATTTTAGATTTTTGCCGCCCAAAAATTTGTGGGCTATAGCACAGTTAATTTTCAATAAAATTGAATTTTCTAAGAAATGTTTAGATATAATCGAGCAATCAAAATGAAAATTGTCACAGCCGTTACAGGTCCCGAAACCTATTGATAGAGGTATCAACCATCGTAATCGGACCATTTTAGATTTTTGCCGCCCAAAAACTTGTGGGCTATAGCACAGTTAATTTTCAATAAAATTGAATTTTCTAAGAAATGTTTAGAAATAATCGAGCAATCAAAATGAAAATTGTCACAGTAATTACAGGTCCCGACACCTATTGATAGAGGTATCAACCATCGTAATCGGACCATTTTAGATTTTTGCCGCCCAAAAACTTGTGGGCTATAGCACAGTTAGTTTTCAATAAAATTGAATTTTCTAAGAAATGTTTAGAAATAATCGAGCAATCAAAATGAAAATTGTCACGGCCATTACAGGTCCCGAAACCTATTGATAGAGGTATCAACCATCGTAATCGGACCATTTTAGATTTTTGCCGCCCAAAAACTTGTGGGCTTTAGCACAGTTAATTTTCAATAAAATTGAATTTTCTAAGAAATGTTTAGAAATAATCGAGCAATCAAAATGAAAATTGTCACAGCAATTACAGGTCCCGACACCTATTGATGGAGGTATCAACCATCGTAATCGGACCATTTTAGATTTTTGCCACCCAAAAACTTGTGGGCTATAGCACAGTTAATTTTCAATAAAGTTGAATTGTTTAAGAAATGTTTAGAAATAATCGAGCAATCAAAATGAAAATTGTCACGGCCATTACAAGTCCTGAAACCTATTGATGGAGGTATCAACCATCGTAATCGGACCATTTTAGATTTTTGCCGCCCAAAAACTTGTGGGCTATAGCACAGTTAATTTTCAATAAAATTGAATTTTCTAAGAAATGTTTAGAAATAATCGAGCAATCAAAATGAAAATTGTCACAGCAATTACAGGTCCCGAAACCTATTGATGGAGATATCAACCATCGTAATCGGACCATTTTAGATTTTTGCCACCCAAAAACTTGTGGGCTATAGCACAGTTAATTTTCAATAAAGTTGAATTGTTTAAGAAATGTTTAGAAATAATCGAGCAATCAAAATGAAAATTGTCACAGCAATTACAGGTCCCGAAACCTATTGATGGAGATATCAACCATCGTAATCGGACCATTTTAGATTTTTGCAACCCAAAAACTTGTGGGCTATAGCACAGTTAATTTTCAATAAAGTTGAATTTTCTAAGAAATGTTTAGAAATAATCGAGCAATCAAAATGAAAATTGTCACAGCCATTACAGGTCCCGAAACCTATTGATAGAGGTATCAACCATCGTAATCGGACCATTTTAGATTTTTGCCGCCCAAAAACTTGTGGGCTATAGCACAGTTAATTTTCAATAAAATTGAATTTTCTAAGAAATGTTTAGAAATAATCGAGCAATCAAAATGAAAATTGTCACAGCAATTACAGGTCCCGAAACCTATTGATGGAGATATCAACCATCGTAATCGGACCATTTTAGATTTTTGCCACCCAAAAACTTGTGGGCTATAGCACAGTTAATTTTCAATAAAGTTGAATTTTCTAAGAAATGTTTAGAAATAATCGAGCAATCAAAATGAAAATTGTCACAGCCATTACAGGTCCCGAAACCTATTGATAGAGGTATCAACCATCGTAATCGGACTATTTTAGATTTTTGCCGCCCAAAAACTTGTGGGCTTTAGCACAGTTAATTTTCAATAAAATTGAATTTTCTAAGAAATGTTTAGAAATAATCGAGCAATCAAAATGAAAATTGTCACAGCAATTACAGGTCCCGACACCTATTGATGGAGGTATCAACCATCGTAATCGGACCATTTTAGATTTTTGCCGAGCCCAAAAACTTGTGGGCTATAGCACAGTTAATTTTCAATAAAATTGAATTTTCAAGGAAATGTTTAGAAATAATCGAGCAATCAAAATGAAAATTGTCACAGATATTACAGGTCCCGAAACCTATTGATAGAGGTATCAACCATCGTAATCGGACCATTTTAGATTTTTGCCGAGCCCAAAAACTTGTGGGCTATAGCACTGTTAATTTTCAATAAAATTGAATTTTCTAAGAAATGTTTAGAAATAATCGAGCAATCAAAATGAAAATTGTCACAGCAATTACTAGTCCCGACACCTATTTATAGAGGTATCAACCATCGTAATCGGACCATTTTAGATTTTTGCCGCCCAAAAACTTGTGGGCTTTAGCACAGTTAATTTTCAATAAAATTGAATTTTCTAAGAAATATTTAGAAATAATCGAGCAATCAAAATGAAAATTGTCACAGCAATTACAGGTCCCGAAACCTATTGATAGAGGTATCAACCATCGTAATCGGACCATTTTAGATTTTTGCCGAGCCCAAAAACTTGTGGGCTATAGCACAGTTAATTTTCAATAAAATTGAATTTTCTAAGAAATGTTTAGAAATAATCGAGCAATCAAAATGAAAATTGTCACAGCAATTACAGGTCCCGAAACCTATTGATAGAGGTATCAACCATCGTAATCGGACCATTTTAGATTTTTGCCGAGCCCAAAAACTTGTGGGCTATAGCACAGTTAATTTTCAATAAAATTGAATTTTCTAAGAAATGTTTAGAAATAATCGAGCAATCAAAATGAAAATTGTCACAGCAATTACAGGTCCCGAAACCTATTGATGGAGGTATCAACCATCGTAATCGGACCATTTTAGATTTTTGCCGCCCAAAAATTTGTGGGCTATAGCACAGTTAATTTTCAATAAAATTGAATTTTCTAAGAAATGTTTAGAAATAATCGAGCAATCAAAATGAAAATTGTCACAGCAATTACAGGTCCCGAAACCTATTGATGGAGGTATCAACCATCGTAATCGGACCATTTTAGATTTTTGCCGCCCAAAAATTTGTGGGCTATAGCACAGTTAATTTTCAATAAAATTGAATTTTCTAAGAAATGTTTAGATATAATCGAGCAATCAAAATGAAAATTGTCACAGCAATTACAGGTCCCGAAACCTATTGATAGAGGTATCAACCATCGTAATCGGACCATTTTAGATTTTTGCCGCCCAAAAACTTGTGGGCTATAGCACAGTTAATTTTCAATAAAATTGAATTTTCTAAGAAATGTTTAGAAATAATCGAGCAATCAAAATGAAAATTGTCACAGTAATTACAGGTCCCGACACCTATTGATAGAGGTATCAACCATCGTAATCGGACCATTTTAGATTTTTGCCGCCCAAAAACTTGTGGGCTATAGCACAGTTAGTTTTCAATAAAATTGAATTTTCTAAGAAATGTTTAGAAATAATCGAGCAATCAAAATGAAAATTGTCACGGCCATTACAGGTCCTGAAACCTATTGATAGAGGTATCAACCATCGTAATCGGACCATTTTAGATTTTTGCCGCCCAAAAACTTGTGGGCTATAGCACAGTTAATTTTCAATAAAATTGAATTTTCTAAGAAATGTTTAGAAATAATCGAGCAATCAAAATGAAAATTGTCACAGTAATTACAGGTCCCGACACCTATTGATAGAGGTATCAACCATCGTAATCGGACCATTTTAGATTTTTGCCGCCCAAAAACTTGTGGGCTATAGCACAGTTAATTTTCAATAAAATTGAATTTTCTAAGAAATGTTTAGAAATAATCGAGCAATCAAAATGAAAATTGTCACAGCAATTACAGGTCCCGAAACCTATTGATAGAGGTATCAACCATCGTAATCGGATCATTTTAGATTTTTGCCGCCCAAAAACTTGTGGGCTTTAGCACAGTTAATTTTCAATAAAATTGAATTTTCTAAGAAATGTTTAGAAATAATCGAGCAATCAAAATGAAAATTGTCACAGCCGTTACAGGTCCCGAAACCTATTGATGGAGGTTTAATCCATCGTAATCGGACCATTTTAGATTTTTGCCGAGCCCAAAAACTTGTGGGCTATAGCACAGTTAATTTTCAATAAAATTGAATTTTCTAAGAAATGTTTAGAAATAATCGAGCAATCAAAATGAAAATTGTCACAGCAATTACAGGTCCCGAAACCTATTGATGGAGGTATCAACCATCGTAATCGGACCATTTTAGATTTTTGCCGCCTAAAAATTTGTGGGCTATAGCACAGTTAATTTTCAATAAAATTGAATTTTCTAAGAAATGTTTAGATATAATCGAGCAATCAAAATGAAAATTGTCACAGCCGTTACAGGTCCCGAAACCTATTGATAGAGGTATCAACCATCGTAATCGGACCATTTTAGATTTTTGTCGAACCCAAAAACTTGTGGGCTATAGCACAGTTAATTTTCAATAAAATTGAATTTTCTAAGAAATGTTTAGAAATAATCGAGCAATCAAAAGGAAAATTGTCACAGCAGGTACAGGTCCCGAAACCTATTGATGGAGGTATCAACCATCGTAATCGGACCATTTTAGATTTTTGCCGCCCAAAAATTTGTGGGCTATAGCACAGTTAATTTTCAATAAAATTGAATTTTCTAAGAAATGTTTAGATATAATCGAGCAATCAAAATGAAAATTGTCACAGCCGTTACAGGTCCCGACACCTATTGATGGAGGTATTAACCATCGTAATCGGACCATTTTAGATTTTTGCCACCCAAAAACTTGTGGGCTATAGCACAGTTAATTTTCAATAAAGTTGAATTTTCTAAGAAATGTTTAGAAATAATCGAGCAATCAAAATGAAAATTGTCACAGCCATTACAGGTCCCGAAACCTATTGATAGAGGTATCAACCATCGTAATCGGACTATTTTAGATTTTTGCCGCCCAAAAACTTGTGGGCTTTAGCACAGTTAATTTTCAATAAAATTGAATTTTCTAAGAAATGTTTAGAAATAATCGAGCAATCAAAATGAAAATTGTCACAGCAATTACAGGTCCCGACACCTATTGATGGAGGTATCAACCATCGTAATCGGACCATTGTAGATTTTTGCCACCCAAAAACTTGTGGGCTATAGCACAGTTAATTTTCAATAAAGTTGAATTGTTTAAGAAATGTTTAGAAATAATCGAGCAATCAAAATGAAAATTGTCACGGCCATTACAAGTCCTGAAACCTATTGATGGAGGTATCAACCATCGTAATCGGACCATTTTAGATTTTTGCCGCCCAAAAACTTGTGGGCTATAGCACAGTTAATTTTCAATAAAATTGAATTTTCTAAGAAATGTTTAGAAATAATCGAGCAATCAAAATGAAAATTGTCACAGCAATTACAGGTCCCGAAACCTATTGATGGAGATATCAACCATCGTAATCGGACCATTTTAGATTTTTGCCACCCAAAAACTTGTGGGCTATAGCACAGTTAATTTTCAATAAAGTTGAATTGTTTAAGAAATGTTTAGAAATAATCGAGCAATCAAAATGAAAATTGTCACAGCAATTACAGGTCCCGAAACCTATTGATGGAGATATCAACCATCGTAATCGGACCATTTTAGATTTTTGCAACCCAAAAACTTGTGGGCTATAGCACAGTTAATTTTCAATAAAGTTGAATTTTCTAAGAAATGTTTAGAAATAATCGAGCAATCAAAATGAAAATTGTCACAGCCATTACAGGTCCCGAAACCTATTGATAGAGGTATCAACCATCGTAATCGGACCATTTTAGATTTTTGCCGCCCAAAAACTTGTGGGCTATAGCACAGTTAATTTTCAATAAAATTGAATTTTCTAAGAAATGTTTAGAAATAATCGAGCAATCAAAATGAAAATTGTCACAGCAATTACAGGTCCCGAAACCTATTGATGGAGATATCAACCATCGTAATCGGACCATTTTAGATTTTTGCCACCCAAAAACTTGTGGGCTATAGCACAGTTAATTTTCAATAAAGTTGAATTGTTTAAGAAATGTTTAGAAATAATCGAGCAATCAAAATGAAAATTGTCACAGCAATTACAGGTCCCGAAACCTATTGATGGAGATATCAACCATCGTAATCGGACCATTTTAGATTTTTGCAACCCAAAAACTTGTGGGCTATAGCACAGTTAATTTTCAATAAAGTTGAATTTTCTAAGAAATGTTTAGAAATAATCGAGCAATCAAAATGAAAATTGTCACAGCCATTACAGGTCCCGAAACCTATTGATAGAGGTATCAACCATCGTAATCGGACCATTTTAGATTTTTGCCGCCCAAAAACTTGTGGGCTATAGCACAGTTAATTTTCAATAAAATTGAATTTTCTAAGAAATGTTTAGAAATAATCGAGCAATCAAAATGAAAATTGTCACAGCAATTACAGGTCCCGAAACCTATTGATGGAGATATCAACCATCGTAATCGGACCATTTTAGATTTTTGCCACCCAAAAACTTGTGGGCTATAGCACAGTTAATTTTCAATAAAGTTGAATTTTCTAAGAAATGTTTAGAAATAATCGAGCAATCAAAATGAAAATTGTCACAGCCATTACAGGTCCCGAAACCTATTGATAGAGGTATCAACCATCGTAATCGGACTATTTTAGATTTTTGCCGCCAAAAACTTGTGGGCTTTAGCACAGTTAATTTTCAATAAAATTGAATTTTCTAAGAAATGTTTAGAAATAATCGAGCAATCAAAATGAAAATTGTCACAGCAATTACAGGTCCCGACACCTATTGATGGAGGTATCAACCATCGTAATCGGACCATTTTAGATTTTTGCCGAGCCCAAAAACTTGTGGGCTATAGCACAGTTAATTTTCAATAAAATTGAATTTTCAAGGAAATGTTTAGAAATAATCGAGCAATCAAAATGAAAATTGTCACAGATATTACAGGTCCCGAAACCTATTGATAGAGGTATCAACCATCGTAATCGGACCATTTTAGATTTTTGCCGAGCCCAAAAACTTGTGGGCTATAGCACTGTTAATTTTCAATAAAATTGAATTTTCTAAGAAATGTTTAGAAATAATCGAGCAATCAAAATGAAAATTGTCACAGCAATTACTAGTCCCGACACCTATTTATAGAGGTATCAACCATCGTAATCGGACCATTTTAGATTTTTGCCGCCCAAAAACTTGTGGGCTTTAGCACAGTTAATTTTCAATAAAATTGAATTTTCTAAGAAATATTTAGAAATAATCGAGCAATCAAAATGAAAATTGTCACAGCAATTACAGGTCCCGAAACCTATTGATAGAGGTATCAACCATCGTAATCGGACCATTTTAGATTTTTGCCGAGCCCAAAAACTTGTGGGCTATAGCACAGTTAATTTTCAATAAAATTGAATTTTCTAAGAAATGTTTAGAAATAATCGAGCAATCAAAATGAAAATTGTCACAGCAATTACAGGTCCCGAAACCTATTGATAGAGGTATCAACCATCGTAATCGGACCATTTTAGATTTTTGCCGAGCCCAAAAACTTGTGGGCTATAGCACAGTTAATTTTCAATAAAATTGAATTTTCTAAGAAATGTTTAGAAATAATCGAGCAATCAAAATGAAAATTGTCACAGCAATTACAGGTCCCGAAACCTATTGATGGAGGTATCAACCATCGTAATCGGACCATTTTAGATTTTTGCCGCCCAAAAATTTGTGGGCTATAGCACAGTTAATTTTCAATAAAATTGAATTTTCTAAGAAATGTTTAGAAATAATCGAGCAATCAAAATGAAAATTGTCACAGCAATTACAGGTCCCGAAACCTATTGATGGAGGTATCAACCATCGTAATCGGACCATTTTAGATTTTTGCCGCCCAAAAATTTGTGGGCTATAGCACAGTTAATTTTCAATAAAATTGAATTTTCTAAGAAATGTTTAGATATAATCGAGCAATCAAAATGAAAATTGTCACAGCCGTTACAGGTCCCGAAACCTATTGATAGAGGTATCAACCATCGTAATCGGACCATTTTAGATTTTTGCCGCCCAAAAACTTGTGGGCTATAGCACAGTTAATTTTCAATAAAATTGAATTTTCTAAGAAATGTTTAGAAATAATCGAGCAATCAAAATGAAAATTGTCACAGTAATTACAGGTCCCGACACCTATTGATAGAGGTATCAACCATCGTAATCGGACCATTTTAGATTTTTGCCGCCCAAAAACTTGTGGGCTATAGCACAGTTAGTTTTCAATAAAATTGAATTTTCTAAGAAATGTTTAGAAATAATCGAGCAATCAAAATGAAAATTGTCACGGCCATTACAGGTCCTGAAACCTATTGATAGAGGTATCAACCATCGTAATCGGACCATTTTAGATTTTTGCCGCCCAAAAACTTGTGGGCTATAGCACAGTTAATTTTCAATAAAATTGAATTTTCTAAGAAATATTTAGAAATAATCGAGCAATCAAAATGAAAATTGTCAAAGCAATTACAGGTCCCGAAACCTATTGATAGAGGTATCAACCATCGTAATCGGACCATTTTAGATTTTTGCCGAGCCCAAAAACTTGTGGGCTATAGCACAGTTAATTTTCAATAAAATTGAATTTTCTAAGAAATGTTTAGAAATAATCGAGCAATCAAAATGAAAATTGTCACAGCAATTACAGGTCCCGAAACCTATTGATAGAGGTATCAACCATCGTAATCGGATCATTTTAGATTTTTGCCGCCCAAAAACTTGTGGGCTTTAGCACAGTTAATTTTCAATAAAATTGAATTTTCTAAGAAATGTTTAGAAATAATCGAGCAATCAAAATGAAAATTGTCACAGCCGTTACAGGTCCCGAAACCTATTGATGGAGGTTTAATCCATCGTAATCGGACCATTTTAGATTTTTGCCGAGCCCAAAAACTTGTGGGCTATAGCACAGTTAATTTTCAATAAAATTGAATTTTCTAAGAAATGTTTAGAAATAATCGAGCAATCAAAATGAAAATTGTCACAGCAATTACAGGTCCCGAAACCTATTGATGGAGGTATCAACCATCGTAATCGGACCATTTTAGATTTTTGCCGCCTAAAAATTTGTGGGCTATAGCACAGTTAATTTTCAATAAAATTGAATTTTCTAAGAAATGTTTAGATATAATCGAGCAATCAAAATGAAAATTGTCACAGCCGTTACAGGCCCCGAAACCTATTGATAGAGGTATCAACCATCGTAATCGGACCATTTTAGATTTTTGTCGAACCCAAAAACTTGTGGGCTATAGCACAGTTAATTTTCAATAAAATTGAATTTTCTAAGAAATGTTTAGATATAATCGAGCAATCAAAAGGAAAATTGTCACAGCAGGTACAGGTCCCGAAACCTATTGATGGAGGTATCAACCATCGTAATCGGACCATTTTAGATTTTTGCCGCCCAAAAATTTGTGGGCTATAGCACAGTTAATTTTCAATAAAATTGAATTTTCTAAGAAATGTTTAGATATAATCGAGCAATCAAAATGAAAATTGTCACAGCCGTTACAGGTCCCGAAACCTATTGATAGAGGTATCAACCATCGTAATCGGACCATTTTAGATTTTTGCCGCCCAAAAACTTGTGGGCTATAGCACAGTTAATTTTCAATAAAATTGAATTTTCTAAGAAATGTTTAGAAATAATCGAGCAATAAAAATGAAAATTGTCACAGCCATTACAGGTCCTGAAACCTATTGATAGAGGTATCAACCATCGTAATCGGACCATTTTAGATTTTTGCCGCCCAAAAACTTGTGGGCTATAACACAGTTAATTTTCAATAAAATTGAATTTTCTAAGAAATGTTTAGAAATAATCGAGCAATCAAAATGAAAATTGTCACAGCAATTACAGGTCCCGAAACCTATTGATAGAGGTATCAACCATCGTAATCGGACCATTTTAGATTTTTGCCGCCCAAAAATTTGTGGGCTATAGCACAGTTAATTTTCAATAAAATTGAATTTTCTAAGAAATGTTTAGATATAATCGAGCAATCAAAATGAAAATTGTCACAGCCGTTACAGGTCCCGAAACCTATTGATAGAGGTATCAACCATCGTAATCGGACCATTTTAGATTTTTGCCGCCCAAAAACTTGTGGGCTATAGCACAGTTAATTTTCAATAAAATTGAATTTTCTAAGAAATGTTTAGAAATAATCGAGCAATCAAAATGAAAATTGTCACAGCAATTACAGGTCCCGAAACCTATTGATGGAGGTATCAACCATCGTAATCGGACCATTTTAGATTTTTGCCGCCCAAAAACTTGTGGGCTATAGCACAGTTAATTTTCAATAAAATTGAATTTTCTAAGAAATGTTTAGAAATAATCGAGCAATCAAAATGAAAATTGTCACAGTAATTACAGGTCCCGACACCTATTGATAGAGGTATCAACCATCGTAATCGGACCATTTTAGATTTTTGCCGCCCATAAACTTGTGGGCTATAGCACAGTTAATTTTCAATAAAATTGAATTTTCTAAGAAATGTTTAGATATAATCGAGCAATCAAAATGAAAATTGTCACAGCCGTTACAGGTCCCGAAACCTATTGATAGAGGTATCAACCATCGTAATCGGACCATTTTAGATTTTTGCCGAACCCAAAAACTTGTGGGCTATAGCACAGTTAATTTTCAATAAAATTGAATTTTCTAAGAAATGTTTAGATATAATCGAGCAATCAAAATGAAAATTGTCACAGCCATTACAGGTCCTGAAACCTATTGATAGAGGTATCAACCATCGTAATCGGACCATTTTAGATTTTTGCCGCCCAAAAACTTGTGGGCTATAGCACAGTTAATTTTCAATAAAATTGAATTTTCTAAGAAATGTTTAGAAATAATCGAGCAATCAAAATGAAAATTGTCACAGCAATTACAGGTCCCGAAACCTATTGATGGAGGTATCAACCATCGTAATCGGACCATTTTAGATTTTTGCCGAACCCAAAAATTTGTGGGCTATAGCACAGTTAATTTTCAATAAAATTGAATTTTCTAAGAAATGTTTAGATATAATCGAGCAATCAAAATGAAAATTGTCACAGCCGTTACAGGTCCCGAAACCTATTGATAGAGGTATCAACCATCGTAATCGGACCATTTTAGATTTTTGCCGAACCCAAAAATTTGTGGGCTATAGCACAGTTAATTTTCAATAAAATTGAATTTTCTAAGAAATGTTTAGAAATAATCGAGCAATCAAAATGAAAATTGTCACAGCAATTACAGGTCCCGAAACCTATTGATGGAGGTATCAACCATCGTAATCGGACCATTTTAGATTTTTGCCGCCCAAAAATTTGTGGGCTATAGCACAGTTAATTTTCAATAAAATTGAATTTTCTAAGAAATGTTTAGATATAATCGAGCAATCAAAATGAAAATTGTCACAGCCGTTACAGGTCCCGAAACCTATTGATAGAGGTATCAACCATCGTAATCGGACCATTTTAGATTTTTGCCACCCAAAAACTTGTGGGCTTTAGCACAGTTAATTTTCAATAAAATTGAATTTTCTAAGAAATGTTTAGAAATAATCGAGCAATCAAAATGAAAATTGTCACAGCAATTACAGGTCCCGAAACCTATTGATGGAGGTATCAACCATCGTAATCGGACCATTTTAGATTTTTGCCGCCCAAAAACTTGTGGGCTATAGCACAGTTAATTTTCAATAAAATTGAATTTTCTAAGAAATGTTTAGAAATAATCGAGCAATCAAAATGAAAATTGTCACAGTAATTACAGGTCCCGACACCTATTGATAGAGGTATCAACCATCGTAATCGGACCATTTTAGATTTTTGCCGCACAAAAACTTGTGGGCTATAGCACAGTTAATTTTCAATAAAATTGAATTTTCTAAGAAATGTTTAGATATAATCGAGCAATCAAAATGAAAATTGTCACAACCGTTACAGGTCCCGAAACCTATTGATAGAGGTATCAACCATCGTAATCGGACCATTTTAGATTTTTGCCGAACCCAAAAACTTGTGGGCTATAGCACAGTTAATTTTCAATAAAATTGAATTTTCTAAGAAATGTTTAGAAATAATCGAGCAATCAAAATGAAAATTGTCACGGCCATTACAGGTCCTGAAACCTATTGATAGAGGTATCAACCATCGTAATCGGACCATTTTAGATTTTTGCCGCACAAAAACTTGTGGACTATAGCACAGTTAATTTTCAATAAAATTGAATTTTCTAAGAAATGTTTAGAAATAATCGAGCAATCAAAATGAAAATTGTCACGGCAATTACAGGTCCTGAAACCTATTGATAGAGGTATCAACCATCGTAATCGGACCATTTTAGATTTTTGCCGCACAAAAACTTGTGGACTATAGCACAGTTAATTTTCAATAAAATTGAATTTTCTAAGAAATGTTTAGAAATAATCGAGCAATCAAAATGAAAATTGTCACAGCCGTTACAGGTCCCGAAACCTATTGATAGAGGTATCAACCATCGTAATCGGACCATTTTAGATTTTTGCCGCCCAAAAACTTGTGGGCTATAGCACAGTTAATTTTCAATAAAATTGAATTTTCTAAGAAATGTTTAGAAATAATCGAGCAATCAAAATGAAAATTGTCACAGCAATTACAGGTCCCGAAACCTATTGATGGAGGTATCAACCATCGTAATCGGACCATTTTAGATTTTTGCCGCCCAAAAATTTGTGGGCTATAGCACAGTTAATTTTCAATAAAATTGAATTTTCTAAGAAATGTTTAGATATAATCGAGCAATCAAAATGAAAATTGTCACAGCCGTTACAGGTCCCGAAACCTATTGATAGAGGTATCAACCATCGTAATCGGACCATTTTAGATTTTTGCCGAACCCAAAAACTTGTGGGCTATAGCACAGTTAATTTTCAATAAAATTGAATTTTCTAAGAAATGTTTAGATATAATCGAGCAATCAAAATGAAAATTGTCACAGCCGTTACAGGTCCCGAAACCTATTGATAGAGGTATCAACCATCGTAATCGGACCATTTTAGATTTTTGCCGAACCCAAAAACTTGTGGGCTATAGCACAGTTAATTTTCAATAAAATTGAATTTTCTAAGAAATGTTTAGATATAATCGAGCAATCAAAATGAAAATTGTCACAACCGTTACAGGTCCCGAAACCTATTGATAGAGGTATCAACCATCGTAATCGGACCATTTTAGATTTTTGCCGCCCAAAAACTTGTGGGCTATAGCACAGTTAATTTTCAATAAAATTGAATTTTCTAAGAAATGTTTAGATATAATCGAGCAATCAAAATGAAAATTGTCACAACCGTTACAGGTCCCGAAACCTATTGATAGAGGTATCAACCATCGTAATCGGACCATTTTAGATTTTTGCCGAACCCAAAAACTTGTGGGCTATAGCACAGTTAATTTTCAATAAAATTGAATTTTCTAAGAAATGTTTAGAAATAATCGAGCAATCAAAATGAAAATTGTCACGGCCATTACAGGTCCTGAAACCTATTGATAGAGGTATCAACCATCGTAATCGGACCATTTTAGATTTTTGCCGCACAAAAACTTGTGGACTATAGCACAGTTAATTTTCAATAAAATTGAATTTTCTAAGAAATGTTTAGAAATAATCGAGCAATCAAAATGAAAATTGTCACGGCAATTACAGGTCCTGAAACCTATTGATAGAGGTATCAACCATCGTAATCGGACCATTTTAGATTTTTGCCGCACAAAAACTTGTGGACTATAGCACAGTTAATTTTCAATAAAATTGAATTTTCTAAGAAATGTTTAGAAATAATCGAGCAATCAAAATGAAAATTGTCACAGCCGTTACAGGTCCCGAAACCTATTGATAGAGGTATCAACCATCGTAATCGGACCATTTTAGATTTTTGCCGCCCAAAAACTTGTGGGCTATAGCACAGTTAATTTTCAATAAAATTGAATTTTCTAAGAAATGTTTAGAAATAATCGAGCAATCAAAATGAAAATTGTCACAGCAATTACAGGTCCCGAAACCTATTGATGGAGGTATCAACCATCGTAATCGGACCATTTTAGATTTTTGCCGCCCAAAAATTTGTGGGCTATAGCACAGTTAATTTTCAATAAAATTGAATTTTCTAAGAAATGTTTAGATATAATCGAGCAATCAAAATGAAAATTGTCACAGCCGTTACAGGTCCCGAAACCTATTGATAGAGGTATCAACCATCGTAATCGGACCATTTTAGATTTTTGCCGCCCAAAAACTTGTGGGCTATAGCACAGTTAATTTTCAATAAAATTGAATTTTCTAAGAAATGTTTAGATATAATCGAGCAATCAAAATGAAAATTGTCACAGCCGTTACAGGTCCCGAAACCTATTGATAGAGGTATCAACCATCGTAATCGGACCATTTTAGATTTTTGCCGAACCCAAAAACTTGTGGGCTATAGCACAGTTAATTTTCAATAAAATTGAATTTTCTAAGAAATGTTTAGATATAATCGAGCAATCAAAATGAAAATTGTCACAGCCATTACAGGTCCTGAAACCTATTGATAGAGGTATCAACCATCGTAATCGGACCATTTTAGATTTTTGCCGCCCAAAAACTTGTGGGCTATAGCACAGTTAATTTTCAATAAAATTGAATTTTCTAAGAAATGTTTAGAAATAATCGAGCAATCAAAATGAAAATTGTCACAGCAATTACAGGTCCCGAAACCTATTGATGGAGGTATCAACCATCGTAATCGGACCATTTTAGATTTTTGCCGAACCCAAAAATTTGTGGGCTATAGCACAGTTAATTTTCAATAAAATTGAATTTTCTAAGAAATGTTTAGATATAATCGAGCAATCAAAATGAAAATTGTCACAGCCGTTACAGGTCCCGAAACCTATTGATAGAGGTATCAACCATCGTAATCGGACCATTTTAGATTTTTGCCGAACCCAAAAATTTGTGGGCTATAGCACAGTTAATTTTCAATAAAATTGAATTTTCTAAGAAATGTTTAGAAATAATCGAGCAATCAAAATGAAAATTGTCACAGCAATTACAGGTCCCGAAACCTATTGATGGAGGTATCAACCATCGTAATCGGACCATTTTAGATTTTTGCCGCCCAAAAATTTGTGGGCTATAGCACAGTTAATTTTCAATAAAATTGAATTTTCTAAGAAATGTTTAGATATAATCGAGCAATCAAAATGAAAATTGTCACAGCCGTTACAGGTCCCGAAACCTATTGATAGAGGTATCAACCATCGTAATCGGACCATTTTAGATTTTTGCCACCCAAAAACTTGTGGGCTTTAGCACAGTTAATTTTCAATAAAATTGAATTTTCTAAGAAATGTTTAGAAATAATCGAGCAATCAAAATGAAAATTGTCACAGCAATTACAGGTCCCGAAACCTATTGATGGAGGTATCAACCATCGTAATCGGACCATTTTAGATTTTTGCCGCCCAAAAACATGTGGGCTATAGCACAGTTAATTTTCAATAAAATTGAATTTTCTAAGAAATGTTTAGAAATAATCGAGCAATTAAAATGAAAATTGTCACAGTAATTACAGGTCCCGACACCTATTGATAGAGGTATCAACCATCGTAATCGGACCATTTTAGATTTTTGCCGCCCAAAAACTTGTGGGCTATAGCACAGTTAATTTTCAATAAAATTGAATTTTCTAAGAAATGTTTAGATATAATCGAGCAATCAAAATGAAAATTGTCACAACCGTTACAGGTCCCGAAACCTATTGATAGAGGTATCAACCATCGTAATCGGACCATTTTAGATTTTTGCCGAACCCAAAAACTTGTGGGCTATAGCACAGTTAATTTTCAATAAAATTGAATTTTCTAAGAAATGTTTAGAAATAATCGAGCAATCAAAATGAAAATTGTCACGGCCATTACAGGTCCTGAAACCTATTGATAGAGGTATCAACCATCGTAATCGGACCATTTTAGATTTTTGCCGCACAAAAACTTGTGGACTATAGCACAGTTAATTTTCAATAAAATTGAATTTTCTAAGAAATGTTTAGAAATAATCGAGCAATCAAAATGAAAATTGTCACGGCAATTACAGGTCCTGAAACCTATTGATAGAGGTATCAACCATCGTAATCGGACCATTTTAGATTTTTGCCGCACAAAAACTTGTGGACTATAGCACAGTTAATTTTCAATAAAATTGAATTTTCTAAGAAATGTTTAGAAATAATCGAGCAATCAAAATGAAAATTGTCACAGCCGTTACAGGTCCCGAAACCTATTGATAGAGGTATCAACCATCGTAATCGGACCATTTTAGATTTTTGCCGCCCAAAAACTTGTGGGCTATAGCACAGTTAATTTTCAATAAAATTGAATTTTCTAAGAAATGTTTAGAAATAATCGAGCAATCAAAATGAAAATTGTCACAGCAATTACAGGTCCCGAAACCTATTGATGGAGGTATCAACCATCGTAATCGGACCATTTTAGATTTTTGCCGCCCAAAAATTTGTGGGCTATAGCACAGTTAATTTTCAATAAAATTGAATTTTCTAAGAAATGTTTAGATATAATCGAGCAATCAAAATGAAAATTGTCACAGCCGTTACAGGTCCCGAAACCTATTGATAGAGGTATCAACCATCGTAATCGGACCATTTTAGATTTTTGCCGAACCCAAAAACTTGTGGGCTATAGCACAGTTAATTTTCAATAAAATTGAATTTTCTAAGAAATGTTTAGATATAATCGAGCAATCAAAATGAAAATTGTCACAGCCATTACAGGTCCCGAAACCTATTGATAGAGGTATCAACCATCGTAATCGGACCATTTTAGATTTTTGCCGCCCAAAAACTTGTGGGCTATAGCACAGTTAATTTTCAATAAAATTGAATTTTCTAAGAAATGTTTAGAAATAATCGAGCAATCAAAATGAAAATTGTCACAGCAATTACAGGTCCCGAAACCTATTGATGGAGGTATCAACCATCGTAATCGGACCATTTTAGATTTTTGCCGCCCAAAAATTTGTGGGCTATAGCACAGTTAATTTTCAATAAAATTGAATTTTCTAAGAAATGTTTAGATATAATCGAGCAATCAAAATGAAAATTGTCACAGCCGTTACAGGTCCCGAAACCTATTGATAGAGGTATCAACCATCGTAATCGGACCATTTTAGATTTTTGCCGAACCCAAAAATTTGTGGGCTATAGCACAGTTAATTTTCAATAAAATTGAATTTTCTAAGAAATGTTTAGAAATAATCGAGCAATCAAAATAAAAATTGTCACAGCAATTAAAGGTCCCGAAACCTATTGATGGAGGTATCAACCATCGTAATCGGACCATTTTAGATTTTTGCCGCCCAACAGCACAGTTAATTTTCAATAAAATTGAATTTTCTAAGAAATGTTTAGATATAATCGAGCAATCAAAATGAAAATTGTCACAGCCGTTACAGGTCCCGAAACCTATTGATAGAGGTATCAACCATCGTAATCGGACCATTTTAGATTTTTGCCGAACCCAAAAACTTGTGGGCTATAGCACAGTTAATTTTCAATAAAATTGAATTTTCTAAGAAATGTTTAGAAATAATCGAGCAATCAAAATGAAAATTGTCACAGCCATTACAGGTCCCGAAACCTATTGATAGAGGTATCAACCATCGTGATCGGACCATTTTAGATTTTTGCCACCCAAAAACTTGTGGGCTTTAGCACAGTTAATTTTCAATAAAATTGAATTTTCTAAGAAATGTTTAGAAATAATCGAGCAATCAAAATGAAAATTGTCACAGCAATTACAGGTCCCGAAACCTATTGATGGAGGTATCAACCATCGTAATCGGACCATTTTAGATTTTTGCCGCCCAAAAACTTGTGGGCTATAGCACAGTTAATTTTCAATAAAATTGAATTTTCTAAGAAATGTTTAGAAATAATCGAGCAATTAAAATAAAAATTGTCACAGTAATTACAGGTCCCGACACCTATTGATAGAGGTATCAACCATCGTAATCGGACCATTTTAGATTTTTGCCGCCCAAAAACTTGTGGGCTATAGCACAGTTAATTTTCAATAAAATTGAATTTTCTAAGAAATGTTTAGATATAATCGAGCAATCAAAATGAAAATTGTCACAACCGTTACAGGTCCCGAAACCTATTGATAGAGGTATCAACCATCGTAATCGGACCATTTTAGATTTTTGCCGAACCCAAAAACTTGTGGGCTATAGCACAGTTAATTTTCAATAAAATTGAATTTTCTAAGAAATGTTTAGAAATAATCGAGCAATCAAAATGAAAATTGTCACGGCCATTACAGGTCCTGAAACCTATTGATAGAGGTATCAACCATCGTAATCGGACCATTTTAGATTTTTGCCGCACAAAAACTTGTGGACTATAGCACAGTTAATTTTCAATAAAATTGAATTTTCTAAGAAATGTTTAGAAATAATCGAGCAATCAAAATGAAAATTGTCACAGATATTACAGGTCCCGAAACCTATTGATAGAGGTATCAACCATCGTAATCGGACCATTTTAGATTTTTGCCGAGCCCAAAAACTTGTGGGCTATAGCACTGTTAATTTTCAATAAAATTGAATTTTCTAAGAAATGTTTAGAAATAATCGAGCAATCAAAATGAAAATTGTCACAGCAATTACAGGTCCCGAAACCTATTGATGGAGGTATCAACCATCGTAATCGGACCATTTTAGATTTTTGCCGAACCCAAAAATTTGTGGGCTATAGCACAGTTAATTTTCAATAAAATTGAATTTTCTAAGAAATGTTTAGATATAATCGAGCAATCAAAATGAAAATTGTCACAGCCGTTACAGGTCCCGAAACCTATTGATAGAGGTATCAACCATCGTAATCGGACCATTTTAGATTTTTGCCGAACCCAAAAATTTGTGGGCTATAGCACAGTTAATTTTCAATAAAATTGAATTTTCTAAGAAATGTTTAGAAATAATCGAGCAATCAAAATGAAAATTGTCACAGCAATTACAGGTCCCGAAACCTATTGATGGAGGTATCAACCATCGTAATCGGACCATTTTAGATTTTTGCCGCCCAAAAATTTGTGGGCTATAGCACAGTTAATTTTCAATAAAATTGAATTTTCTAAGAAATGTTTAGATATAATCGAGCAATCAAAATGAAAATTGTCACAGCCGTTACAGGTCCCGAAACCTATTGATAGAGGTATCAACCATCGTAATCGGACCATTTTAGATTTTTGCCACCCAAAAACTTGTGGGCTTTAGCACAGTTAATTTTCAATAAAATTGAATTTTCTAAGAAATGTTTAGAAATAATCGAGCAATCAAAATGAAAATTGTCACGGCCATTACAGGTCCTGAAACCTATTGATAGAGGTATCAACCATCGTAATCGGACCATTTTAGATTTTTGCCGCACAAAAACTTGTGGACTATAGCACAGTTAATTTTCAATAAAATTGAATTTTCTAAGAAATGTTTAGAAATAATCGAGCAATCAAAATGAAAATTGTCACAGCAATTACAGGTCCCGAAACCTATTGATGGAGGTATCAACCATCGTAATCGGACCATTTTAGATTTTTGCCGCCCAAAAATTTGTGGGCTATAGCACAGTTAATTTTCAATAAAATTGAATTTTCTAAGAAATGTTTAGATATAATCGAGCAATCAAAATGAAAATTGTCACAGCCGTTACAGGTCCCGAAACCTATTGATAGAGGTATCAACCATCGTAATCGGACCATTTTAGATTTTTGCCACCCAAAAACTTGTGGGCTTTAGCACAGTTAATTTTCAATAAAATTGAATTTTCTAAGAAATGTTTAGATATAATCGAGCAATCAAAATGAAAATTGTCACAACCGTTACAGGTCCCGAAACCTATTGATGGAGGTATCAACCATCGTAATCGGACCATTTTAGATTTTTGCCGCCCAAAAACATGTGGGCTATAGCACAGTTAATTTTCAATAAAATTGAATTTTCTAAGAAATGTTTAGAAATAATCGAGCAATTAAAATGAAAATTGTCACAGTAATTACAGGTCCCGACACCTATTGATAGAGGTATCAACCATCGTAATCGGACCATTTTAGATTTTTGCCGCCCAAAAACTTGTGGGCTATAGCACAGTTAATTTTCAATAAAATTGAATTTTCTAAGAAATGTTTAGATATAATCGAGCAATCAAAATGAAAATTGTCACAACCGTTACAGGTCCCGAAACCTATTGATAGAGGTATCAACCATCGTAATCGGACCATTTTAGATTTTTGCCGAACCCAAAAACTTGTGGGCTATAGCACAGTTAATTTTCAATAAAATTGAATTTTCTAAGAAATGTTTAGAAATAATCGAGCAATCAAAATGAAAATTGTCACGGCCATTACAGGTCCTGAAACCTATTGATAGAGGTATCAACCATCGTAATCGGACCATTTTAGATTTTTGCCGCACAAAAACTTGTGGACTATAGCACAGTTAATTTTCAATAAAATTGAATTTTCTAAGAAATGTTTAGAAATAATCGAGCAATCAAAATGAAAATTGTCACGGCAATTACAGGTCCTGAAACCTATTGATAGAGGTATCAACCATCGTAATCGGACCATTTTAGATTTTTGCCGCACAAAAACTTGTGGACTATAGCACAGTTAATTTTCAATAAAATTGAATTTTCTAAGAAATGTTTAGAAATAATCGAGCAATCAAAATGAAAATTGTCACAGCCGTTACAGGTCCCGAAACCTATTGATAGAGGTATCAACCATCGTAATCGGACCATTTTAGATTTTTGCCGCCCAAAAACTTGTGGGCTATAGCACAGTTAATTTTCAATAAAATTGAATTTTCTAAGAAATGTTTAGAAATAATCGAGCAATCAAAATGAAAATTGTCACAGCAATTACAGGTCCCGAAACCTATTGATGGAGGTATCAACCATCGTAATCGGACCATTTTAGATTTTTGCCGCCCAAAAATTTGTGGGCTATAGCACAGTTAATTTTCAATAAAATTGAATTTTCTAAGAAATGTTTAGATATAATCGAGCAATCAAAATGAAAATTGTCACAGCCGTTACAGGTCCCGAAACCTATTGATAGAGGTATCAACCATCGTAATCGGACCATTTTAGATTTTTGCCGAACCCAAAAACTTGTGGGCTATAGCACAGTTAATTTTCAATAAAATTGAATTTTCTAAGAAATGTTTAGATATAATCGAGCAATCAAAATGAAAATTGTCACAGCCATTACAGGTCCCGAAACCTATTGATAGAGGTATCAACCATCGTAATCGGACCATTTTAGATTTTTGCCGCCCAAAAACTTGTGGGCTATAGCACAGTTAATTTTCAATAAAATTGAATTTTCTAAGAAATGTTTAGAAATAATCGAGCAATCAAAATGAAAATTGTCACAGCAATTACAGGTCCCGAAACCTATTGATGGAGGTATCAACCATCGTAATCGGACCATTTTAGATTTTTGCCGCCCAAAAATTTGTGGGCTATAGCACAGTTAATTTTCAATAAAATTGAATTTTCTAAGAAATGTTTAGATATAATCGAGCAATCAAAATGAAAATTGTCACAGCCGTTACAGGTCCCGAAACCTATTGATAGAGGTATCAACCATCGTAATCGGACCATTTTAGATTTTTGCCGAACCCAAAAATTTGTGGGCTATAGCACAGTTAATTTTCAATAAAATTGAATTTTCTAAGAAATGTTTAGAAATAATCGAGCAATCAAAATAAAAATTGTCACAGCAATTAAAGGTCCCGAAACCTATTGATGGAGGTATCAACCATCGTAATCGGACCATTTTAGATTTTTGCCGCCCAACAGCACAGTTAATTTTCAATAAAATTGAATTTTCTAAGAAATGTTTAGATATAATCGAGCAATCAAAATGAAAATTGTCACAGCCGTTACAGGTCCCGAAACCTATTGATAGAGGTATCAACCATCGTAATCGGACCATTTTAGATTTTTGCCGAACCCAAAAACTTGTGGGCTATAGCACAGTTAATTTTCAATAAAATTGAATTTTCTAAGAAATGTTTAGAAATAATCGAGCAATCAAAATGAAAATTGTCACAGCCATTACAGGTCCCGAAACCTATTGATAGAGGTATCAACCATCGTGATCGGACCATTTTAGATTTTTGCCACCCAAAAACTTGTGGGCTTTAGCACAGTTAATTTTCAATAAAATTGAATTTTCTAAGAAATGTTTAGAAATAATCGAGCAATCAAAATGAAAATTGTCACAGCAATTACAGGTCCCGAAACCTATTGATGGAGGTATCAACCATCGTAATCGGACCATTTTAGATTTTTGCCGCCCAAAAACTTGTGGGCTATAGCACAGTTAATTTTCAATAAAATTGAATTTTCTAAGAAATGTTTAGAAATAATCGAGCAATTAAAATAAAAATTGTCACAGTAATTACAGGTCCCGACACCTATTGATAGAGGTATCAACCATCGTAATCGGACCATTTTAGATTTTTGCCGCCCAAAAACTTGTGGGCTATAGCACAGTTAATTTTCAATAAAATTGAATTTTCTAAGAAATGTTTAGATATAATCGAGCAATCAAAATGAAAATTGTCACAACCGTTACAGGTCCCGAAACCTATTGATAGAGGTATCAACCATCGTAATCGGACCATTTTAGATTTTTGCCGAACCCAAAAACTTGTGGGCTATAGCACAGTTAATTTTCAATAAAATTGAATTTTCTAAGAAATGTTTAGAAATAATCGAGCAATCAAAATGAAAATTGTCACGGCCATTACAGGTCCTGAAACCTATTGATAGAGGTATCAACCATCGTAATCGGACCATTTTAGATTTTTGCCGCACAAAAACTTGTGGACTATAGCACAGTTAATTTTCAATAAAATTGAATTTTCTAAGAAATGTTTAGAAATAATCGAGCAATCAAAATGAAAATTGTCACGGCAATTACAGGTCCTGAAACCTATTGATAGAGGTATCAACCATCGTAATCGGACCATTTTAGATTTTTGCCGCACAAAAACTTGTGGACTATAGCTCAGTTAATTTTCAATAAAATTGAATTTTCTAAGAAATGTTTAGAAATAATCGAGCAATCAAAATGAAAATTGTCACAGCCATTACAGGTCCTGAAACCTATTGATAGAGGTATCAACCATCGTAATCGGACCATTTTGGATTTTTGCCGCCCAAAAACTTGTGGGCTATAGCACAGTTAATTTTCAATAAAATTGAATTTTCTAAGAAATTTTTCGAAATAATCGAGCAATCAAAATGAAAATTGTCACAGCCATTACACGTCCCGAAACCTATTGATAGAGGTATCAACCATCGTAATCGGACCCTTTTAGATTTTTGCCGCCCAAAAACTTGTGGGCTATAGCACAGTTAATTTGCAATAAAGTTGAATTTTCTAAGAAATGTTTAGAAATAATCGAGCAATCAAAATGAAAATTATCACAGCAATTACAGGTCCCGACACCTATTTATAGAGGTATCAACCATCGTAATCGGACCATTTTAGATTTTTGCCGCCCAAAAACTTGTGGGCTATAGCACAGTTAATTTTCAATAAAATTGAATTTTCTAAGAAATTTTCCGAAATAATCGAGCAATCAAAATGAAAATTGTCACAGCAATTACAGGTCCCGACACCTATTGATAGAGGTATCAACCATCGTAATCGGACCATTTTAGATTTTTGCCGCCCAAAAACTTCTGGGCTATAGCACAGTTAATTTTCAATAAAGTTGAATTTTTTAAGAAATGTTTAGAAATAATCGAGCAATCAAAATGAAAATTGTCACAGCAATTACAGGTCCCGACACCTATTGATAGAAGTATCAACCATCGTAATCGGACCATTTTAGATTTTTGCCGCCCAAAAACTTGTGGGCTTATAGCACAGTTAATTTTCAATAAAATTGAATTTTCTAAGAAATGTTCAGAAATAATCGAGCAATCAAAATGAAAATTGTCACAGCTATTACACGTCCCGAAGCTTATTGATAGAGGTATCAACCATCGTAATCGGACCATTTTAGATTTATGCCGCCCAAAAACTTGTGGGCTATATATAGCACAGTTAATTTTCAATAAAATTGAATTTTCTAAGAAATGTTTAGAAATAATCGAGCAATCAAAATGAAAATTGTCACAGCAATTACAGGTCCCGACACCTATTGATAGAGGTATCAACCATCGTAATCGGATCATTTTAGATTTTTGCCGCCCAAAAACTGGTGGGCTATAGCACAGTTAATTTCAATAAAATTGAATTTTCTAAGAAATGTTTAGAAATAATCGAGCAATCAAAATGAAAATTGTCACAGCAATTACAGGTCCCGAAACCTATTGATGGAGGTATCAACCATCGTAATCGGACCATTTTAGATTTTTGCCACCCAAAAACTTGTGGGCTTTAGCACAGTTAATTTTCAATAAAATTGAATTTTCTAAGAAATGTTTAGAAATAATCGAGCAATCAAAATGAAAATTGTCACAGCAATTACAGGTCCCGAAACCTATTGATGGAGGTATCAACCATCGTAATCGGACCATTTTAGATTTTTGCCGCCCAAAAACTTGTGGGCTATAGCACAGTTAATTTTCAATAAAATTGAATTTTCTAAGAAATGTTTAGAAATAATCGAGCAATCAAAATGAAAATTGTCACAGCAATTACAGGTCCCGACACCTATTAATAGAGGTATCAACCATCGTAATCGGACCATTTTAGATTTATGCCGCCCAAAAACTTGTGGGCTATATATAGCACAGTTAATTTTCAATAAAATTGAATTTTCTAAGAAATGTTTAGAAATAATCGAGCAATCAAAATGAAAATTGTCACAGCAATTACAGGTCCCGACACCTATTGATAGAGGTATCAACCATCGTAATCGGACCATTTTAGATTTTTGCCGCCCAAAAACTTGTGGGCTATAGCAGAGTTAATTTTCAATAAAGTTGAATTTTCTAAGAAATGTTTAGAAATAATCGAGCAATCAAAATGAAAATTGTCACAGCAATTATAGGTCCCGACACCTATTGATAGAGGTATCAACCATCGTAATCGGACCATTTTAGATTTTTGCCGCCCAAAAATTTGTGGGCTATAGCACAGTTAATTTTCAATAAAATTGAATTTTCTAAGAAATGTTTAGATATAATCGAGCAATCAAAATGAAAATTGTCACAGCCGTTACAGGTCCCGAAACCTATTGATAGAGGTATCAACCATCGTAATCGGACCATTTTAGATTTTTGCCACCCAAAAACTTGTGGGCTTTAGCACAGTTAATTTTCAATAAAATTGAATTTTCTAAGAAATGTTTAGAAATAATCGAGCAATCAAAATGAAAATTGTCACAGCAATTACAGGTCCCGAAACCTATTGATGGAGGTATCAACCATCGTAATCGGACCATTTTAGATTTTTGCCGCCCAAAAACTTGTGGGCTATAGCACAGTTAATTTTCAATAAAATTGAATTTTCTAAGAAATGTTTAGAAATAATCGAGCAATTAAAATGAAAATTGTCACAGTAATTACAGGTCCCGACACCTATTGATAGAGGTATCAACCATCGTAATCGGACCATTTTAGATTTTTGCCGCCCAAAAACTTGTGGGCTATAGCACAGTTAATTTTCAATAAAATTGAATTTTCTAAGAAATGTTTAGATATAATCGAGCAATCAAAATGAAAATTGTCACAACCGTTACAGGTCCCGAAACCTATTGATAGAGGTATCAACCATCGTAATCGGACCATTTTAGATTTTTGCCGAACCCAAAAACTTGTGGGCTATAGCACAGTTAATTTTCAATAAAATTGAATTTTCTAAGAAATGTTTAGAAATAATCGAGCAATCAAAATGAAAATTGTCACGGCCATTACAGGTCCTGAAACCTATTGATAGAGGTATCAACCATCGTAATCGGACCATTTTAGATTTTTGCCGCACAAAAACTTGTGGACTATAGCACAGTTAATTTTCAATAAAATTGAATTTTCTAAGAAATGTTTAGAAATAATCGAGCAATCAAAATGAAAATTGTCACGGCAATTACAGGTCCTGAAACCTATTGATAGAGGTATCAACCATTGTAATCGGACCATTTTAGATTTTTGCCGCACAAAAACTTGTGGACTATAGCACAGTTAATTTTCAATAAAATTGAATTTTCTAAGAAATGTTTAGAAATAATCGAGCAATCAAAATGAAAATTGTCACAGCCGTTACAGGTCCCGAAACCTATTGATAGAGGTATCAACCATCGTAATCGGACCATTTTAGATTTTTGCCGAACCCAAAAACTTGTGGGCTATAGCACAGTTAATTTTCAATAAAATTGAATTTTCTAAGAAATGTTTAGATATAATCGAGCAATCAAAATGAAAATTGTCACAGCAATTACAGGTCCCGAAACCTATTGATGGAGGTATCAACCATCGTAATCGGACCATTTTAGATTTTTGCCGCCCAAAAATTTGTGGGCTATAGCACAGTTAATTTTCAATAAAATTGAATTTTCTAAGAAATGTTTAGATATAATCGAGCAATCAAAATGAAAATTGTCACAGCCGTTACAGGTCCCGAAACCTATTGATAGAGGTATCAACCATCGTAATCGGACCCTTTTAGATTTTTGCCGAACCCAAAAATTTGTGGGCTATAGCACAGTTAATTTTCAATAAAATTGAATTTTCTAAGAAATGTTTAGAAATAATCGAGCAATCAAAATGAAAATTGTCACAGCAATTACAGGTCCCGAAACCTATTGATGGAGGTATCAACCATCGTAATCGGACCATTTTAGATTTTTGCCGCCCAAAAATTTGTGGGCTATAGCACAGTTAATTTTCAATAAAATTGAATTTTCTAAGAAATGTTTAGATATAATCGAGCAATCAAAATGAAAATTGTCACAGCCGTTACAGGTCCCGAAACCTATTGATAGAGGTATCAACCATCGTAATCGGACCATTTTAGATTTTTGCCGAACCCAAAAACTTGTTGGCTATAGCACAGTTAATTTTCAATAAAATTGAATTTTCTAAGAAATGTTTAGAAATAATCGAGCAATCAAAATGAAAATTGTCACAGCCATTACAGGTCCCGAAACCTATTGATAGAGGTATCAACCATCGTGATCGGACCATTTTAGATTTTTGCCACCCAAAAACTTGTGGGCTTTAGCACAGTTAATTTTCAATAAAATTGAATTTTCTAAGAAATGTTTAGAAATAATCGAGCAATCAAAATGAAAATTGTCACAGCAATTACAGGTCCCGAAACCTATTGATGGAGGTATCAACCATCGTAATCGGACCATTTTAGATTTTTGCCGCCCAAAAACTTGTGGGCTATAGCACAGTTAATTTTCAATAAAATTGAATTTTCTAAGAAATGTTTAGAAATAATCGAGCAATTAAAATAAAAATTGTCACAGTAATTACAGGTCCCGACACCTATTGATAGAGGTATCAACCATCGTAATCGGACCATTTTAGATTTTTGCCGCCCAAAAACTTGTGGGCTATAGCACAGTTAATTTTCAATAAAATTGAATTTTCTAAGAAATGTTTAGATATAATCGAGCAATCAAAATGAAAATTGTCACAACCGTTACAGGTCCCGAAACCTATTGATAGAGGTATCAACCATCGTAATCGGACCATTTTAGATTTTTGCCGAACCCAAAAACTTGTGGGCTATAGCACAGTTAATTTTCAATAAAATTGAATTTTCTAAGAAATGTTTAGAAATAATCGAGCAATCAAAATGAAAATTGTCACGGCCATTACAGGTCCTGAAACCTATTGATAGAGGTATCAACCATCGTAATCGGACCATTTTAGATTTTTGCCGCACAAAAACTTGTGGACTATAGCACAGTTAATTTTCAATAAAATTGAATTTTCTAAGAAATGTTTAGAAATAATCGAGCAATCAAAATGAAAATTGTCACGGCAATTACAGGTCCTGAAACCTATTGATAGAGGTATCAACCATCGTAATCGGACCATTTTAGATTTTTGCCGCACAAAAACTTGTGGACTATAACACAGTTAATTTTCAATAAAATTGAATTTTCTAAGAAATGTTTAGAAATAATCGAGCAATCAAAATGAAAATTGTCACAGCCATTACAGGTCCTGAAACCTATTGATAGAGGTATCAACCATCGTAATCGGACCATTTTGGATTTTTGCCGCCCAAAAACTTGTGGGCTATAGCACAGTTAATTTTCAATAAAATTGAATTTTCTAAGAAATTTTTCGAAATAATCGAGCAATCAAAATGAAAATTGTCACAGCCATTACACGTCCCGAAACCTATTGATAGAGGTATCAACCATCGTAATCGGACCCTTTTAGATTTTTGCCGCCCAAAAACTTGTGGGCTATAGCACAGTTAATTTTCAATAAAGTTGAATTTTCTAAGAAATGTTTAGAAATAATCGAGCAATCAAAATGAAAATTATCACAGCAATTACAGGTCCCGACACCTATTTATAGAGGTATCAACCATCGTAATCGGACCATTTTAGCTATAGCACAGTTAATTTTCAATAAAGTTGAATTTTCTAAGAAATGTTTAGAAATAATCGAGCAATCAAAATGAAAATTGTCACAGCAATTACAGGTCCCGACACCTATTGATAGAGGTATCAACCATCGTAATCGGACCATTTTAGATTTTTGCCGCCCAAAAACTTGTGGGCTATAGCACAGTCAATTTTCAATAAAATTGAATTTTCTAAGAAATTTTCCGAAATAATCGAGCAATCAAAATGAAAATTGTCACAGCAATTACAGGTCCCGACACCTATTGATAGAGGTATCAACCATCGTAATCGGATCATTTTAGATTTTTGCCGCCCAAAAACTGGTGGGCTATAGCACAGTTAATTTCAATAAAATTGAATTTTCTAAGAAATGTTTAGAAATAATCGAGCAATCAAAATGAAAATTGTCACAGCAATTACAGGTCCCGAAACCTATTGATGGAGGTATCAACCATCGTAATCGGACCATTTTAGATTTTTGCCACCCAAAAACTTGTGGGCTTTAGCACAGTTAATTTTCAATAAAATTGAATTTTCTAAGAAATGTTTAGAAATAATCGAGCAATCAAAATGAAAATTGTCACAGCAATTACAGGTCCCGAAACCTATTGATGGAGGTATCAACCATCGTAATCGGACCATTTTAGATTTTTGCCGCCCAAAAACTTGTGGGCTATAGCACAGTTAATTTTCAATAAAATTGAATTTTCTAAGAAATGTTTAGAAATAATCGAGCAATCAAAATGAAAATTGTCACAGCAATTACAGGTCCCGACACCTATTAATAGAGGTATCAACCATCGTAATCGGACCATTTTAGATTTATGCCGCCCAAAAACTTGTGGGCTATATATAGCACAGTTAATTTTCAATAAAATTGAATTTTCTAAGAAATGTTTAGAAATAATCGAGCAATCAAAATGAAAATTGTCACGGCAATTACAGGTCCCGACACCTATTGATAGAGGTATCAACCATCGTAATCGGACCATTTTAGATTTTTGCCGCCCAAAAACTTGTGGGCTATAGCAGAGTTAATTTTCAATAAAGTTGAATTTTCTAAGAAATGTTTAGAAATAATCGAGCAATCAAAATGAAAATTGTCACAGCAATTATAGGTCCCGACACCTATTGATAGAGGTATCAACCATCGTAATCGGACCATTTTAGATTTTTGCCGCCCAAAAATTTGTGGGCTATAGCACAGTTAATTTTCAATAAAATTGAATTTTCTAAGAAATGTTTAGATATAATCGAGCAATCAAAATGAAAATTGTCACAGCCGTTACAGGTCCCGAAACCTATTGATAGAGGTATCAACCATCGTAATCGGACCATTTTAGATTTTTGCCACCCAAAAACTTGTGGGCTTTAGCACAGTTAATTTTCAATAAAATTGAATTTTCTAAGAAATGTTTAGAAATAATCGAGCAATCAAAATGAAAATTGTCACAGCAATTACAGGTCCCGAAACCTATTGATGGAGGTATCAACCATCGTAATCGGACCATTTTAGATTTTTGCCGCCCAAAAACTTGTGGGCTATAGCACAGTTAATTTTCAATAAAATTGAATTTTCTAAGAAATGTTTAGAAATAATCGAGCAATTAAAATGAAAATTGTCACAGTAATTACAGGTCCCGACACCTATTGATAGAGGTATCAACCATCGTAATCGGACCATTTTAGATTTTTGCCGCCCAAAAACTTGTGGGCTATAGCACAGTTAATTTTCAATAAAATTGAATTTTCTAAGAAATGTTTAGATATAATCGAGCAATCAAAATGAAAATTGTCACAACCGTTACAGGTCCCGAAACCTATTGATAGAGGTATCAACCATCGTAATCGGACCATTTTAGATTTTTGCCGAACCCAAAAACTTGTGGGCTATAGCACAGTTAATTTTCAATAAAATTGAATTTTCTAAGAAATGTTTAGAAATAATCGAGCAATCAAAATGAAAATTGTCACGGCCATTACAGGTCCTGAAACCTATTGATAGAGGTATCAACCATCGTAATCGGACCATTTTAGATTTTTGCCGCACAAAAACTTGTGGACTATAGCACAGTTAATTTTCAATAAAATTGAATTTTCTAAGAAATGTTTAGAAATAATCGAGCAATCAAAATGAAAATTGTCACGGCAATTACAGGTCCTGAAACCTATTGATAGAGGTATCAACCATCGTAATCGGACCATTTTAGATTTTTGCCGCACAAAAACTTGTGGACTATAGCACAGTTAATTTTCAATAAAATTGAATTTTCTAAGAAATGTTTAGAAATAATCGAGCAATCAAAATGAAAATTGTCACAGCCGTTACAGGTCCCGAAACCTATTGATAGAGGTATCAACCATCGTAATCGGACCATTTTAGATTTTTGCCGAACCCAAAAACTTGTGGGCTATAGCACAGTTAATTTTCAATAAAATTGAATTTTCTAAGAAATGTTTAGATATAATCGAGCAATCAAAATGAAAATTGTCACAGCAATTACAGGTCCCGAAACCTATTGATGGAGGTATCAACCATCGTAATCGGACCATTTTAGATTTTTGCCGCCCAAAAATTTGTGGGCTATAGCACAGTTAATTTTCAATAAAATTGAATTTTCTAAGAAATGTTTAGATATAATCGAGCAATCAAAATGAAAATTGTCACAGCCGTTACAGGTCCCGAAACCTATTGATAGAGGTATCAACCATCGTAATCGGACCCTTTTAGATTTTTGCCGAACCCAAAAATTTGTGGGCTATAGCACAGTTAATTTTCAATAAAATTGAATTTTCTAAGAAATGTTTAGAAATAATCGAGCAATCAAAATGAAAATTGTCACAGCAATTACAGGTCCCGAAACCTATTGATGGAGGTATCAACCATCGTAATCGGACCATTTTAGATTTTTGCCGCCCAAAAATTTGTGGGCTATAGCACAGTTAATTTTCAATAAAATTGAATTTTCTAAGAAATGTTTAGATATAATCGAGCAATCAAAATGAAAATTGTCACAGCCGTTACAGGTCCCGAAACCTATTGATAGAGGTATCAACCATCGTAATCGGACCATTTTAGATTTTTGCCGAACCCAAAAACTTGTTGGCTATAGCACAGTTAATTTTCAATAAAATTGAATTTTCTAAGAAATGTTTAGAAATAATCGAGCAATCAAAATGAAAATTGTCACAGCCATTACAGGTCCCGAAACCTATTGATAGAGGTATCAACCATCGTGATCGGACCATTTTAGATTTTTGCCACCCAAAAACTTGTGGGCTTTAGCACAGTTAATTTTCAATAAAATTGAATTTTCTAAGAAATGTTTAGAAATAATCGAGCAATCAAAATGAAAATTGTCACAGCAATTACAGGTCCCGAAACCTATTGATGGAGGTATCAACCATCGTAATCGGACCATTTTAGATTTTTGCCGCCCAAAAACTTGTGGGCTATAGCACAGTTAATTTTCAATAAAATTGAATTTTCTAAGAAATGTTTAGAAATAATCGAGCAATTAAAATAAAAATTGTCACAGTAATTACAGGTCCCGACACCTATTGATAGAGGTATCAACCATCGTAATCGGACCATTTTAGATTTTTGCCGCCCAAAAACTTGTGGGCTATAGCACAGTTAATTTTCAATAAAATTGAATTTTCTAAGAAATGTTTAGATATAATCGAGCAATCAAAATGAAAATTGTCACAACCGTTACAGGTCCCGAAACCTATTGATAGAGGTATCAACCATCGTAATCGGACCATTTTAGATTTTTGCCGAACCCAAAAACTTGTGGGCTATAGCACAGTTAATTTTCAATAAAATTGAATTTTCTAAGAAATGTTTAGAAATAATCGAGCAATCAAAATGAAAATTGTCACGGCCATTACAGGTCCTGAAACCTATTGATAGAGGTATCAACCATCGTAATCGGACCATTTTAGATTTTTGCCGCACAAAAACTTGTGGACTATAGCACAGTTCATTTTCAATAAAATTGAATTTTCTAAGAAATGTTTAGAAATAATCGAGCAATCAAAATGAAAATTGTCACGGCAATTACAGGTCCTGAAACCTATTGATAGAGGTATCAACCATCGTAATCGGACCATTTTGGATTTTTGCCGCCCAAAAACTTGTGGGCTATAGCACAGTTAATTTTCAATAAAATTGAATTTTCTAAGAAATTTTTAGAAATAATCGAGCAATCAAAATGAAAATTGTCACAGCCATTACACGTCCCGAAACCTATTGATAGAGGTATCAACCATCGTAATCGGACCCTTTTAGATTTTTGCCGCCCAAAAACTTGTGGGCTATAGCACAGTTAATTTTCAATAAAGTTGAATTTTCTAAGAAATGTTTAGAAATAATCGAGCAATCAAAATGAAAATTATCACAGCAATTACAGGTCCCGACACCTATTTATAGAGGTATCAACCATCGTAATCGGACCATTTTAGCTATAGCACAGTTAATTTTCAATAAAGTTGAATTTTCTAAGAAATGTTTAGAAATAATCGAGCAATCAAAATGAAAATTGTCACAGCAATTACAGGTCCCGACACCTATTGATAGAGGTATCAACCATCGTAATCGGACCATTTTAGATTTTTGCCGCCCAAAAACTTGTGGGCTATAGCACAGTCAATTTTCAATAAAATTGAATTTTCTAAGAAATTTTCCGAAATAATCGAGCAATCAAAATGAAAATTGTCACAGCAATTACAGGTCCCGACACCTATTGATAGAGGTATCAACCATCGTAATCGGACCATTTTAGATTTTTGCCGCCCAAAAACTTCTGGGCTATAGCACAGTTAATTTTCAATAAAGTTGAATTTTTTAAGAAATGTTTAGAAATAATCGAGCAATCAAAATGAAAATTGTCACAGCAATTACAGGTCCCGACACCTATTGATAGAAGTATCAACCATCGTAATCGGACCATTTTAGATTTTTGCCGCCCAAAAACTTGTGGGCTTATAGCACAGTTAATTTTCAATAAAATTGAATTTTCTAAGAAATGTTCAGAAATAATCGAGCAATCAAAATGAAAATTGTCACAGCAATTACACGTCCCGAAGCCTATTGATAGAGGTATCAACCATCGTAATCGGACCATTTTAGATTTTTGCCGCCCAAAAACTTGTGGGCTATAGCACAGTTAATTTTCAATAAAATTGAATTTTCTAAGAAATGTTTAGAAATAATCGAGCAATCAAAATGAAAATTGTCACAGCCATTACAGGTCCCGAAACCTATTGATAGAGGTATCAACCATCGTAATCGGACCATTTTAGATTTTTGCCACCCAAAAACTGGTGGGCTATAGCACAGTTAATTTCAATAAAATTGAATTTTCTAAGAAATGTTTAGAAATAATCGAGCAATCAAAATGAAAATTGTTACAGCAATTACAGGTCCCGACACCTATTAATAGAGGTATCAACCATCGTAATCGGACCATTTTAGATTTATGCCGCCCAAAAACTTGTGGGCTATATATAGCACAGTTAATTTTCAATAAAATTGAATTTTCTAAGAAATGTTTAGAAATAATCGAGCAATCAAAATGAAAATTGTCACAGCAATTACAGGTCCCGACACCTATTGATAGAGGTATCAACCATCGTAATCGGACCATTTTAGATTTTTGCCACCCAAAAACTGGTGGGCTATAGCACAGTTAATTTCAATAAAATTGAATTTTCTAAGAAATGTTTAGAAATAATCGAGCAATCAAAATGAAAATTGTCACAGCAATTACAGGTCCCGAAACCTATTGATGGAGGTATCAACCATCGTAATCGGACCATTTTAGATTTTTGCCACCCAAAAACTGGTGGGCTATAGCACAGTTAATTTCAATAAAATTGAATTTTCTAAGAAATGTTTAGAAATAATCGAGCAACCAAAATGAAAATTGTCACAGCAATTACAGGTCCCGAAACCTATTGATCGAGGTATCAACCATCGTAATCGGACCCTTTTAGATTTTTGCCGCCCAAAAACTTGTGGGCTATAGCACAGTTAATTTTCAATAAAATTGAATTTTCTAAGAAATGTTTAGAAATAATCGAGCAATTAAAATGAAAATTGTCACAGTAATTACAGGTCCCGACACCTATTGATAGAGGTATCAACCATCGTAATCGGACCATTTTAGATTTTTGCCGCCCAAAAACTTGTGGGCTATAGCACAGTTAATTTTCAATAAAATTGAATTTTCTAAGAAATTTTTCGAAATAATCGAGCAATCAAAATGAAAATTGTCACAGCCATTACACGTCCCGAAACCTATTGATAGAGGTATCAACCATCGTAATCGGACCCTTTTAGATTTTTGCCGCCCAAAAACTTGTGGGCTATAGCACAGTTAATTTTCAATAAAGTTGAATTTTCTAAGAAATGTTTAGAAATAATCGAGCAATCAAAATGAAAATTATCACAGCAATTACAGGTCCCGACACCTATTTATAGAGGTATCAACCATCGTAATCGGACCATTTTAGCTATAGCACAGTTAATTTTCAATAAAGTTGAATTTTCTAAGAAATGTTTAGAAATAATCGAGCAATCAAAATGAAAATTGTCACAGCAATTACAGGTCCCGACACCTATTGATAGAGGTATCAACCATCGTAATCGGACCATTTTAGATTTTTGCCGCCCAAAAACTTCTGGGCTTATAGCACAGTTAATTTTCAATAAAATTGAATTTTCTAAGAAATGTTCAGAAATAATCGAGCAATCAAAATGAAAATTGTCACAGCAATTACACATCCCGAAGCCTATTGATAGAGGTATCAACCATCGTAATCGGACCATTTTAGATTTTTGCCGCCCAAAAACTTGTGGGCTATAGCACAGTTAATTTTCAATAAAATTGAATTTTCTAAGAAATGTTTAGAAATAATCGAGCAATCAAAATGAAAATTGTCACAGCCATTACAGGTCCCGAAACCTATTGATAGAGGTATCAACCATCGTGATCGGACCATTTTAGATTTTTGCCAACCTAAAACTTGTGGGCTTTAACACAGTTAATTTTCAATAAAATTGAATTTTCTAAGAAATGTTTAGAAATAATCGAGCAATCAAAATGAAAATTGTCACAGCAATTACAGGTCCCGACACCTATTAATAGAGGTATCAACCATCGTAATCGGACCATTTTAGATTTATGCCGCCCAAAAACTTGTGGGCTATATATAGCACAGTTAATTTTCAATAAAATTGAATTTTCTAAGAAATGTTTAGAAATAATCGAGCAATCAAAATGAAAATTGTCACAGCAATTACAGGTCCCGACACCTATTGATAGAGATATCAACCATCGTAATCGGACCATTTTAGATTTTTGCCACCCAAAAACTGGTGGGCTATAGCACAGTTAATTTCAATAAAATTGAATTTTCTAAGAAATGTTTAGAAATAATCGAGCAATCAAAATGAAAATTGTCACAGCAATTACAGGTCCCGAAACCTATTGATGGAGGTATCAACCATCGTAATCGGACCATTTTAGATTTTTGCCACCCAAAAACTGGTGGGCTATAGCACAGTTAATTTCAATAAAATTGAATTTTCTAAGAAATGTTTAGAAATAATCGAGCAATCAAAACGAAAATTATCACAGCAATTACAGGTCCCGACACCTATTGATAGAGGTATCAACCATCGTAATCGGACCATTTTAGATTTTTGCCGCCCAAAAACTTGTGGGCTATAGCACAGTTAATTTTCAATTAAAATCTAAGAAATGTTTAGAAATAATCGAGCAATCAAAATGAAAATTGTCACAGCAATTACAGGTCCCGACACCTATTGATAGAGGTATCAACCATCGTAATCGGACCATTTTAGATTTTTGCCGCCCAAAAACTTGTGTGCTATAACACAGTTAATTTTCAATAAAATTGAATTTTCTAAGAAATGTTTAGAAATAATCGAGCAATCAAAATGAAAATTGTCACAGCCGTTACAGGTCCCGACACCTATTGATAGAGGTATCAACCATCGTAATCGGACCATTTTAGATTTTTGCCACCCAAAAACTTGTGGGCTATAGCACAGTTAATTTTCAATACAGTTGAATTTTCTAAGAAATGTTTAGAAATAATCGAGCAATCAAAATGAAAATTGTCACAGCAATTACAGGTCCCGACACCTATTGATAGAGGTATCAACCATCGTAATCGGACCATTTTAGATTTTTGCCACCCAAAAACTTGTGGGCTATAGCACAGTTAATTTTCAATAAAATTGAATTTTCTAAGAAATGTTTAGAAATAATCGAGCAATCAAAATGAAAATTGTCACAGCAATTACAGGTCCCGAAACCTATTGATAGAGGTATCAACCATCATAATCGGACCATTTTAGATTTTTGCCGCCCAAAAACTTGTGGGCTATAGCACAGATAATTTTCAATAAAATTGAATTTTCTAAGAAATGTTTAGAAATAATCGAGCAATCAAAATGAAAATTGTCACAGCCATTACACGTCCCGAAACCTATTGATAGAGGTATCAACCATCGTAATCGGACCATTTTAGATTTATGCCGCCCAAAAACTTGTGGGCTATAGCACAGTTAATTTTCAATAAAATTGAATTTTCTAAGAAATGTTTAGAAATAATCGAGCAATCAAAATGAAAATTGTCACGGCCATTACAGGTCCTGAAGCCTATTGGTAGAGGTATCAACCATCGTAATCGGACCATTTTAGATTTTTGCCGCCCAAAAACTTGTGGGCTATAGCACAGTTAATTTTCAATAAAATTGAATTTTCCAAGAAATGTTTAGAAATAATCGAGCAATCAAAATGAAAATTGTCACAGCCATTACAGGTCCTGAAACCTATTGATAGAGGTATCAACCATCGTAATCGGACCATTTTAGATTTTTGCCGCCCAAAAACTTGTGGGCTATAGCACAGTTAATTTTCAATAAAATTGAATTTTCTAAGAAATGTTTAGAAATAATCGAGCAATCAAAATGAAAATTGTCACGGACATTACAGGTCCTGAAACCTATTGATGGAGGTATCAACCATCGTAATCGGACCATTTTAGATTTTTGCCGCCCAAAAACTTGTGGGCTATAGCACAGTTAATTTTCAATAAATTGAATTTTCTAAGAAATGTTTAGAAATAATCGAGCAATCAAAATGACAATTGTCACAGCCATTACAGGTCCCGACACCTATTGATGGAGGTATCAACCATCGTAATCGGACCATTTTAGATTTTTGCCGCCCAAAAACTTGTGGGCTATAGCACAGTTAATTTTCAATAAAGTTGAATTTTCTAAGAAATGTTTAGAAATAATCGAGCAATCAAAATGAAAATTGTCACAGCCATTACAGGTCCTGAAACCTATTGATAGAGGTATCAACCATCGTAATCGGACCATTTTAGATTTTTGCCGCCCAAAAACTTGTGGGCTATAGCACAGTTAATTTTCAATAAAATTGAATTTTCTAAGAAATGTTTAGAAATAATCGAGCAATCAAAATGAAAATTGTCACAGCAATTACAGGTCCCGACACCTATTGATAGAGGTATCAACCATCGTAATCGGACCATTTTAGATTTTTGCCGCCCAAAAACTTGTGGGCTATAGCACAGTTAATTTTCAATAAAATTGAATTTTCTAAGAAATGTTTAGAAATAATCGAGCAATCAAAATGAAAATTGTCACGGCCATTACAAGTCCTGAAACCTATTGATAGAGGTATCAACCATCGTAATCAGACCATTTTAGATTTTTGCCGCCCAAAAACTTGGGGGCTATAGCACAGTTAATTTTCAGTAAAGTTAAATTTTCTAAGAAATGTTCAGAAATAATCGAGCAATCAAAATTAAAATTGTCACAGCAATTACAGTTCCCGAAACCTATTGATAGAAGTATCAACCATCGTAATCGGACCATTTTAGATTTTTGCCAACCAAAAACTTGTGGGCTTTAGCACAGTTAATTTTTAATAAAATAGAATTTTCTAAGAAATGTTTAGAAATAATCGAGCAATCAAACTGAAAATTGGCACAGCCGTTACAGGTCCCGAAACCTATTGAAGGAGGTATCAACCATCGTAATCGGACCATTTTAGATTTTTGCCGAGCCCAAAATCTTGTGGGCTATAGCACAGTTAATTTTCAATAAAATAGAATTTTCTAAGAAATGTTTAGAAATAATCGAGCAATCAAAATGAAAATTGTCACGGACATTACAGGTCCCGACACCTATTGATAGAGGTATCAACCATCGTAATCGGACCATTTTAGATTTTTGCCGCCCAAAAACTTGTGGGCTATAGCACAGTTAATTTTCAATAAAATTGAATTTTCTAAGAAATGTTTAGAAATAATCGAGCAATCAAAATGAAAATTGTCACAGCAATTACAGGTTCCGACAACTATTGATAGAGGTATCAACCATCGTAATCGGACCATTTTAGATTTTTGCCGCCCAAAAACTTGTGGGCTATAGCACAGTTAATTTTCAATAAAATTGAATTTTCTAAGAAATGTTTAGAAATAATCGAGCAATCAAAATGAAAATTGTCACAGCAATTACAGGTCCCGAAACCTATTGATAGAGGTATCAACCATCGTAATCGGACCATTTTAGATTTTTGCCGCCCAAAAATTTGTGGGCTATAGCTCAGTTAATTTTCAATAAAATTGAATTTTCTAAGAAATGTTTAGAAATAATCGAGCAATCAAAATGAAAATTGTCACAGCAATTACAGGTCCCGACACCTATTGATAGAGGTATCAACCATCGTAATCGGACCATTTTAGATTTTTGCCGCCCAAAAACTTGTGGGCTATAGCACAGTTAATTTTCAATAAAATTGAATTTTCTAAGAAATGTTTAGAAATAATCGAGCAATCAAAATGAAAATTGTCACAGCAATTACAGGCCCCGACACCTATTGATAGAGGTATCAACCATCGTAATCGGACCATTTTAGATTTTTGCCGCCCAAAAACTTGTGGGCTATAGCACAGTTAATTTTCAATAAAATTGAATTTTCTAAGAAATGTTTAGAAATAATCGAGCAATCGAAATGAAAATTGTCACGGCCATTACAGGTCCTGAAACCTATTGATAGAGGTATCAACCATCGTAATCGGACCATTTTAGATTTTTGCCGCCCAAAAACTTGTGGGCTATAGCACAGTTAATTTTCAATAAAATTGAATTTTCTAAGAAATGTTTAGAAATAATCGAGCAATCAAAATGAAAATTGTCACGGCCATTACAGGTCCTGAAACCTATTGATAGAGGTATCAACCATCGTAATCGGACCATTTTAGATTTTTGCCGCCCAACAACTTGTGGGCTATAGCACAGTTAATTTTCAATAAAATTTAATTTTCTAAGAAATGTTTAGAAATAATCGAGAAATCAAAATGAAAATTGTCACAGCCATTACAGGTCCCGAAACCTATTGATAGAGGTATCAACCATCGTAATCGGACCATTTTAGATTTTTGCCGCCCAAAAACTTGTGGGCTATAGCACAGTTAATTTTCAATAAAATTGAATTTTCTAAGAAATGTTTAGAAATAATCGAGCAATCAAAATGAAAATTGTCACAGCAATTACAGGTCCTGAAACCTATTGATAGAGGTATCAACCATCGTAATCGGACCATTTTAGATTTTTGCCGCCCAAAAATTTATGGGCTATAGCACAGTTAATTTTCAATAAAATTGAATTTTCTAAGAAATGTTTTGAAATAATCGAGCAATCAAAATGAAAATTGTCACAGCAATTACAGGTCCCGACACCTATTGATAGAGGTATCAACCATCGTAATCGGACCATTTTAGATTTTTGCCGCCCAACAACTTGTGGGCTATAACACAGTTAATTTTCAATAAAATTGAATTTTCTAAGAAATGTTTAGAAATAATCGAGCAATCAAAATGAAAATTGTCACGGCCATTACAGGTCCTGAAACCTATTGATAGAGGTATCAACCATCGTAATCGGACAATTTTAGATTTTTGCCGCCCAAAAATTTGTGGGCTATAGCACAGTTAATTTTCAGTAAAGTTGAATTTTCTAAGAAATGTTTAGAAATAATCGAGCAATCAAAATGAAAATTGTCACAGCAATTACAGGTCCCGACACCTATTGATAGAGGTATCAACCATCGTAATCGGACCATTTTAGATTTTTGCCGCCCAAAAACTTGTGGGCACAGTTAATTTTCAATAAAATTGTATTTTCTAAGAAATGTTTAGAAATAATCGAGCAATCAAAATGAAAATTGTCACAGCAATTACAGGTCCCGACACCTATTGATAGAGGTATCAACCATCGTAATCGGACCATTTTAGATTTTTGCCGAGCCCAAAAACTTGTGAACTATTGCACAGTTAATTTTCAATAAAATTGAATTTTCTAAGAAATGTTTAGAAATAATCGAGCAATCAAAATGAAAATTGTCACGGCCATTACAGGTCCTGAAACCTATTGATAGAGGTATCAACCATCGTAATCGGACCATTTTAGATTTTTGCCGCCCAAAAACTTGTGGGCTATAGCACAGTTAATTTTCAATAAAATTAAATTTTCTAAGAAATGTTTAGAAATAATCGAGCAATCAAAATGAAAATTGTCACAGCCATTACAGGTCCTGACACCTATTGATAGAGGTATCAACCATCGTAATCGGACCATTTTAGATTTTTGCCGCCCAAAAACTTGTGGGCTATAGCACAGTTAATTTTCAATAAAATTGAATTTTCTAAGAAATGTTTAGAAATAATCGAGCAATCAAAATGAAAATTGTCACGGCAATTACAGGTCCCGACACCTATTGATAGAGGTATCAACCATCGTAATCGGACCATTTTAGATTTTTGCCACCCAAAAACTTGTGGGCTATAGCACAGTTAATTTTCAATAAAATTGAATTTTCTAAGAAATGTTTAGAAATAATCGAGCAATCAAAATGAAAATTGTCACAGCAATTACAGGTCCCGACACCTATTGATAGAGGTATCAACCATCGTAATCGGACCATTTTAGATTTTTGCCGCCAAAAAACTTGTGGGCTATAGCACAGTTAATTTTCAATAAAATTAAATTTTCTAAGAAATGTTTAGAAATAATCGAGCAATCAAAATGAAAATTGTCACAGCAATTACAGGTCCCGACACCTATTGATAGAGGTATCAACCATCGTAATCGGACCATTTTAGATTTTTGCCGCCCAAAAACTTGTGGGCTATAACACAGTTAATTTTCAATAAAATTGAATTTTCTAAGAAATGTTTAGAAATAATCGAGCAATCAAAATGAAAATTGTCACAGCCATTACAGGTCCTGACACCTATTGATAGAGGTATCAACCATCGTAATCGGACCATTTTAGATTTTTGCCGTCCAAAAATTTGTGGGCTATAGCACAGTTAATTTTCAATAAAATTGAATTTTCTAAGAAATGTTTAGAAATAATCGAGCAATCAAAATGAAAAATGTCACAACAATTACAGGTCCCGACACCTATTGATAGAGGTATCAACCATCGTAATCGGACCATTTTAGATTTTTGCCGCCCAAAAACTTGTGGGCTATAGCACAGTTAATTTTCAATAAAATTGAATTTTCTAAGAAATGTTTAGAAATAATCGAGCAATCAAAATGAAAATTGTCACAGCAATTACAGGTCCCGACACCTATTGATAGAGGTATCAACCATCGTATTCGGACCATTTTAGATTTTTGCCGCCCAAAAACTTGTGGGCTATAGCACAGTTAATTTTCAATAAAGTTGAATTTTCTAAGAAATGTTTAGAAATAATCGAGCAATCAAAATGAAAATTGTCACAGCAATTACAGGTCCCGACACCTATTGATAGAGGTATCAACCATCGTAATCGGACCATTTTAGATTTTTGCCGCCCAAAAACTTGTGGGCTATAGCACAGTTAATTTTCAATAAAATTGAATTTTCTAAGAAATGTTTAGAAATAATCGAGCAATCAAAATGAAAATTGTCACAGCAATTACAGGTCCCGACACCTATTGATAGAGGTATCAACCATCGTAATCGGACCATTTTAGATTTTTGCCGCCCAAAAACTTGTGGGCTATAGCACAGTTAATTTTCAATAAAATTGAATTTTCTAAGAAATGTTTAGAAATAATCGAGCAATCAAAATGAAAATTGTCACAGCCATTACAGGTCCTGAAACCTATTGATAGGGGTATCAACCATCGTAATCGGACCATTTTAGATTTTTGCCGCCCAAAAACTTGTGGGCTATAGCACAGTTAATTTTCAATAAAATTGAATTTTCTAAGAAATGTTTAGAAATAATCGAGCAATCAAAATGAAAATTGTCACAGCCATTACAGGTCCCGACACCTATTGATAGAGGTATCAACCATCGTAATCGGACCATTTTAGATTTTTGCCGCCCAAAAACTTGTGGGCTATAGCACAGTTAATTTTCAATTAAAATCTAAGAAATGTTTAGAAATAATCGAGCAATCAAAATGAAAATTGTCACAGCAATTACAGGTCCCGACACCTATTTATAGAGGTATCAACCATCGTAATCGGACCATTTTAGATTTTTGCCGCCCAAAAACTTGTGGGCTATAACACAGTTAATTTTCAATAAAATTGAATTTTCTAAGAAATGTTTAGAAATAATCGAGCAATCAAAATGAAAATTGTCACAGCCGTTACAGGTCCCGACACCTATTGATAGAGGTATCAACCATCGTAATCGGACCATTTTAGATTTTTGCCACCCAAAAACTTGTGGGCTTTAGCACAGTTAATTTTCAATACAGTTGAATTTTCTAAGAAATGTTTAGAAATAATCGAGCAATCAAAATGAAAATTGTCACAGCAATTACAGGTCCCGACACCTATTGATAGAGGTATCAACCATCGTAATCGGACCATTTTAGATTTTTGCCGCCCAAAAACTTGTGGGCTATAGCACAGTTAATTTTCAATACAGTTGAATTTTCTAAGAAATGTTTAGAAATAATCGAGCAATCAAAATGAAAATTGTCACAGCAATTACAGGTCCCGAAACCTATTGATAGAGGTATCAACCATCGTAATCGGACCATTTTAGATTTTTGCCGCCCAAAAACTTGTGGGCTATAGCACAGTTAATTTTCAATAAAATTGAATTTTCTAAGAAATGTTCAGAAATAATCGAGCAATCAAAATGAAAATTGTCACAGCCATTACACGTCCCGAAACCTATTGATAGAGGTATCAACCATCGTAATCGGACCATTTTAGATTTATGCCGCCCAAAAACTTGTGGGCTATAGCACAGTTAATTTTCAATAAAATTGAATTTTCTAAGAAATGTTTAGAAATAATCGAGCAATCAAAATGAAAATTGTCACGGACATTACAGGTCCTGAAACCTATTGATGGAGGTATCAACCATCGTAAACGGACCATTTTAGATTTTTGCCGCCCAAAAACTTGTGGGCTATAGCACAGTTAATTTTCAATAAAATTGAATTTTCTAAGAAATGTTTAGAAATAATCGAGCAATCAAAATGAAAATTGTCACAGCAATTACAGGTCCCGACACCTATTGATAGAGGTATCAACCATCGTAATCGGACCATTTTAGATTTTTGCCGCCCAAAAACTTGTGGGCTATAGCACAGTTAATTTTCAATAAAATTGAATTTTCCAAGAAATGTTTAGAAATAATCGAGCAATCAAAATGAAAATTGTCACAGCCATTACAGGTCCTGAAACCTATTGATAGAGGTATCAACCATCGTAATCGGACCATTTTAGATTTTTGCCGCCCAAAAACTTGTGGGCTATAGCACAGTTAATTTTCAATAAAATTGAATTTTCTAAGAAATGTTTAGAAATAATCGAGCAATCAAAATGAAAATTGTCACAGCAATTACAGTTCCCGAAACCTATTGATAGAGGTATCAACCATCGTAATCGGACCATTTTAGATTTTTGCCAACCAAAAACTTGTGGGCTTTAGCACAGTTAATTTTCAATAAAATTGAATTTTCTAAGAAATGTTTAGAAATAATCGAGCAATCAAAATGAAAATTGTCACAGCCGTTACAGGTCCCGACACCTATTGATGGAGGTATCAACCATCGTAATCGGACCATTTTAGATTTTTGCCGAGCCCAAAAACTTGTGGGCTATAGCACAGTTAATTTTCAATAAAATAGAATTTTCTAAGAAATGTTTAGAAATAATCGAGTAATCAAAATGAAAATTGTCACAGCAATTACAGGTCCCGACACCTATTGATAGAGGTATCAACCATCGTAATCGGACCATTTTAGATTTTTGCCGCCCAAAAACTTGTGGGCTATAGCACAGTTAATTTTCAATAAAATTGAATTTTCTAAGAAATGTTTAGAAATAATCGAGCAATCAAAATGAAAATTGTCACAGCAATTACAGGTCCCGACACCTATTGATGGAGGTATCAACCATCGTAATCGGACCATTTTAGATTTTTGCCGCCCAAAAACTTGTGGGCTATAGCACAGTTAATTTTCAATAAAATTGAATTTTCTAAGAAATGTTTAGAAATAATCGAGCAATCAAAATGAAAATTGTCACAGCAATTACAGGTCCCGAAACCTATTGATAGAGGTATAAACCATCGTAATCGGACCATTTTAGATTTTTGCCGCCCAAAAATTTGTGGGCTATAGCACAGTTAATTTTCAATAAAATTGAATTTTCTAAGAAATGTTTAGAAATAATCGAGCAATCAAAATGAAAATTGTCACAGCAATTACAGGTCCCGACACCTATTGATAGAGGTATCAACCATCGTAATCGGACCATTTTAGATTTTTGCCGCCCAAAAACTTGTGGGCTATAGCACAGTTAATTTTCAATAAAATTGAATATTCTAAGAAATGTTTAGAAATAATCGAGCAATCAAAATGAAAATTGTCACGGCCATTACAGGTCCTGAAACCTATTGATAGAGGTATCAACCATCGTAATCGGACCATTTTAGATTTTTGCCGCCCAAAAACTTGTGGGCTATAGCACAGTTAATTTTCAATAAAATTGAATTTTCTAAGAAATGTTTAGAAATAATCGAGCAATCAAAATGAAAATTGTCACGGCCATTACAGGTCCTGAAACCTATTGATAGAGGTATCAACCATCGTAATCGGACCATTTTAGATTTTTGCTGCCCAACAACTTGTGAGCTATAGCACAGTTAATTTTCAATAAAATTTAATTTTCAAAGAAATGTTTAGAAATAATCGAGCAATCAAAATGAAAATTGTCACAGCAATTACAGGTCCCGAAACCTATTGATAGAGGTATCAACCATCGTAATCGGACCATTTTAGATTTTTGCCGCCCAAAAACTTGTGGGCTATAGCACAGTTAATTTTCAATAAAATTGAATTTTCTAAGAAATGTTTAGAACTAATCGAGCAATCAAAATGAAAATTGTCACAGCAATTACACGTCCCGAAACCTATTGATAGAGGTATCAACCATCGTAATCGGACCATTTTAGATTTTTGCCGCCCAAAAACTTGTGGGCTATAGCACAGTTAATTTTCAATAAAATTGAATTTTCTAAGAAATGTTTAGAAATAATCGAGCAATCAAAATGAAAATTGTCACGGCCATTACAGGTCCTGAAACCTATTGATAGAGGTATCAACCATCGTAATCGGACCATTTTAGATTTTTGCTGCCCAACAACTTGTGAGCTATAGCACAGTTAATTTTCAATAAAATTTAATTTTCTAAGAAATGTTTAGAAATAATCGAGCAATCAAAATGAAAATTGTCACAGCAATTACAGGTCCCGAAACCTATTGATAGAGGTATCAACCATCGTAATCGGACCATTTTAGATTTTTGCCGCCCAAAAACTTGTGGGCTATAGCACAGTTAATTTTCAATAAAATTGAATTCTCTAAGAAATGTTTTGAAATAATCGAGCAATCAAAATGAAAATTGTCACGGCCATTGCAGGTCCTGAAACCTATTGATAGAGGTATCAACCATCGTAATCGGACCATTTTAGATTTTTGCCGCCCAAAAGTTTATGGGCTATAGCACAGTTAATTTCAATCACAGTCACAGCAATTACAGGTCCTGAAACCTATTGATAGAGGTATCAACCATCGTAATCGGACCATTTTAGATTTTTGCCGCCCAAAAATTTGTGGGCTATAACACAGTTAATTTTCAATAAAATTGAATTTTCTAAGAAATGTTTAGAAATAATCGAGCAATCAAAATGAAAAATGTCACAGAAATTACAGGTCCCGACACCTATTGATAGAGGTATCAACCATCGTAATCGGACTATTTTAGATTTTTGCCGCCCAAAAACTTGTGGGCTATAGCACAGTTAATTTTCAATAAAATTGAATTTTCTAAGAAATGTTTAGAAATAATCGAGCAATCAAAATGAAAATTGTCACAGCAATTACAGGTCCCGACACCTATTGATAGAGGTATCAACCATCGTAATCGGACCATTTTAGATTTTTGCCGCCCAAAAACTTGTGGGCACAGTTAATTTTCAATAAAATTGAATTTTCTAAGAAATGTTTAGAAATAATCGAGCAATCAAAATGAAAATTGTCACAGCAATTACAGGTTCCGACACCTATTGATAGAGGTATCAACCATCGTAATCGGACCATTTTAGATTTTTGCCGCCCAAAAACTTGTAGGCTATAGCACAGTTAATTTTCAATAAAATTGAATTTTCTAAGAAATGTTTAGAAATAATCGAGCAATCAAAATGAAAATTGTCACAGCCATTACAGGTCCTGAAACCTATTGATAGAGGTATCAACCATCGTAATCGGACCATTTTAGATTTTTGCCGCCCAAAAACTTGTGGGCTATAGCACAGTTAATTTTCAATAAAATTGAATTTTTTAAGAAATGTTTAGAACTAATCGAGCAATCAAAATGAAAATTGTCACGGCCATTACAGGTCCTGAAACCTATTGATAGAGGTATCAACCATCGTAATCGGACCATTTTAGATTTTTGCCGCCCAAAAACTTGTGGGCTATAGCACAGTTAATTTTCAATAAAATTGAATTTTCTAAGAAATGTTTAGAAATAATCGAGCAATCAAAATGAAAATTGTCACAGAAATTACAGGTCCCGAAACCTATTGATAGAGAGAGGTATCAACCATCGTAATCGGACCATTTTAGATTTTTGCCGCCCAAAAACTTGTGGGCTATAGCACAGTTAATTTTCAATAAAATTGAATTTTTTAAGAAATGTTTAGAACTAATCGAGCAATCAAAATGAAAATTGTCACAGCAATTACAGGTCACGAAACCTATTGACAGAGGTATCAACCATCGTAATCGGACCATTTTAGATTTTTGCCGCCCAAAAATTTATGGGCTATAGCACAGTTAATTTTCAATAAAATTGAATTTTCTAAGAAATGTTTAGAAATAATCGAGCAATCAAAATGAAAATTGTCACGGCCATTACAGGTCCCGACACCTATTGATAGAGGTATCAACCATCGTAATCGGACCATTTTAGATTTTTGCCGCCCAAAAACTTGTGGGCAATAGCACAGTTAATTTTCAATAAAATTGAATTTTCTAAGAAATGTTTAGAAATAATCGAGCAATCAAAATGAAAATTGTCACAGCAATTACAGGTCCCGAAACTTATTGATAGAGGTATCAACCATCGTAATCGGACCATTTTAGATTTTTGCCGCCCAAAAGCTTGTGGGCTATAGCACAGTTAATTTTCAATAAAATTGAATTTTCTAAGAAATGTTTAGAAATAATCGAGCAATCAAAATGAAAATTGTCACAGCAATTACAGGTCCCGACAACTATTGATAGAGGTATCAACCATCGTAATCGGACCATTTTAGATTTTTGCCGCCCAAAAGCTTGTGGGCTATAGCACAGTTAATTTTCAATAAAATTGAATTTTCTAAGAAATGTTTAGAAATAATCGAGTAATCAAAATGAAAATTGTCACAGCAATTACAGGTCCCGAAACCTATTGATAGAGGTATCAACCATCGTAATCGGACCATTTTAGATTTTTGCCGCCCAAAAACTTGTGGGCTATAGCACAGTTAATTTTCAGTAAAGTTGAATTTTTTAAGAAATGTTTAGAAATAATCGAGCAATCAAAATGAAAATTGTCACAGCAATTACTGGTCCCGACACCTATTGATAGAGGTATCAACCATCGTAATCGGACCATTTTAGATTTTTGCCGCCCAAAAACTTGTGCACAGTTAATTTTCAACAAAATTGAATTTTCTAAGAAATGTTTAGAAATAATCGAGCAATCAAAATGAAAATTGTCACGGCAATTACAGGTCCCGACACCTATTGATAGAGGTATCAACCATCGTAATCGGACCATTTTAGATTTTTGCCGCCAAAAAACTTGTGGGCAGTTAATTTTCAATAAAATTGAATTTTCTAAGAAATGTTTAGAAATAATCGAGCAATCAAAATGAAAATTGTCACAGCAATTACAGGTCCCGACACCTATTGATAGAGGTATCAACCATCGTAATCGGACCATTTTAGATTTTTGCCGCCCAAAAATTTATGGGCTATATATAGCACAGTTAATTTTCAATAAAATTGAATTTTCTAAGAAATGTTTAGAAATAATCGAGCAATAAAAAGGAAAATTGTCACAGCAATTACAGGTCCCGACACCTATTGATAGAGGTATCAACCATCGTAATCGGACCATTTTAGATTTTTGCCGCCCAAAAACTTGTGGGCTATAGCACAGTTAATTTTCAATAAAATTGAATTTTCTAAGAAATGTTTAGAAATAATCGAGCAATCAAAATGAAAATTGTCACATTCATTACAGGTCCTGAAACCTATTGATAGAGGTATCAACCATCGTAATCGGACCATTTTAGATTTTTGCCGCCCAAAAACTTGTGGGCTATAGCACAGTTAATTTTCAATAAAATTGAATTTTCAAGGAAATGTTTAGAAATAATCGAGCAATCAAAATGAAAATTGTCACAGCCATTACAGGTCCCGAAACCTATTGATAGAGGTATCAACCATCGTAATCGGACTATTTTAGATTTTTGCCGCCCAAAAACTTGTGGGCTTTAGCACAGTTAATTTTCAATAAAATTGAATTTTCTAAGAAATGTTTAGAAATAATCGAGCAATCAAAATGAAAATTGTCACAGCCGTTACAGGTCCCGAAACCTATTGATGGAGGTATCAACCATCGTAATCGGACCATTTTAGATTTTTGCCGAGCCCAAAAACTTGTGGGCTATAGCACAGTTAATTTTCAATAAAATTGAATTCTCTAAGAAATGTTTAGAAATAATCGAGCAATCAAAATGAAAATTGTCACAGCAATTACAGGTCCCGACACCTATTGATGGAGGTATCAACCATCGTAATCGGACAATTTTAGATTTTTGCCGCCCAAAAACTTGTGGGCTTTAGCACAGTTAATTTTCAATAAAGTTGAATTTTCTAAGAAATGTTTAGAAATAATCGAGCAATCAAAATGAAAATTGTCACAGCAATTACAGGTCCTGAAACCTATTGATAGAGGTATCAACCATCGTAATCGGACCATTTTAGATTTTTGCCGCCCCCAAAAACTTGTGGGCTATAGCACAGTTAATTTTCAATAAAATTGAATTTTCTAAGAAATGTTTAGAAATAATCGAGCAATCAAAATGAAAATTGTCACAGCAATTACAGGTCCCGACACCTATTGATAGAGGTATCAACCATCGTAATCGGACCATTTTAGATTTTTGCCGCCCAAAAACTTGTGGGCTATAGCACAGTTAATTTTCAATAAAATTGAATTTTCTAAGAAATGTTTAGAAATAATCGAGCAATCAAAATGAAAATTGTCACAGCAATTACAGGTTCCCCCCTATTGATAGAGGTATCAACCATCGTAATCGGACAATTTTAGATTTTTACCGCCCAAAAACTTGTGGGCTATAGCACAGTTAATTTTCAGTAAAATTGAATTTTTTAAGAAATGTTTAGAAATAATCGAGCAATCAAAATGAAAATTGTCACAGCAATTACAGGTCCCGACACCTATTGATAGAGGTATCAACCATCGTAATCAGACCATTTTAGATTTTTGCCGCCCAAAAACTTGTGGGCTATAGCACAGTTAATTTTCAATAAAATTGAATTTTCTAAGAAATGTTTAGAACTGATCGAGCAATAAAAATGAAAATTGTCACAGCAATTACAGGTCCCGACACCTATTGATAGAGGTATCAACCATCGTAATCGGACCATTTTAGATTTTTGCCGAACCCAAAAACTTGTGGGCTATAGCACAGTTAATTTTCAATAAAATTGATTTTTCTAAGAAATGTTTAGAAATAATCGAGCAATCAAAATGAAAATTGTCACAGCAATTACACGTCCCGACACCTATTGATGGAGGTATCAACCATCGTAATCGGACCATTTTAGATTTTTGCCGCCCAAAAACTTGTGGGCTATAGCACAGTTAATTTTCAATAAAATTGAATTTTCTAAGAAATGTTTAGAAATAATCGAGCAATCAAAATGAAAATTGTCACAGCAATTACAGGTCCCGAAACCTATTGATAGAGGTATAAACCATCGTAATCGGACCATTTTAGATTTTTGCCGCCCAAAAATTTGTGGGCTATAGCTCAGTTAATTTTCAATAAAATTGAATTTTCTAAGAAATGTTTAGAAATAATCGAGCAATCAAAATGAAAATTGTCACAGCAATTACAGGTCACGAAACCTATTGATAGAGGTATCAACCATCGTAATCGGACCATTTTAGATTTTTGCCGCCCAAAAACTTGTGGGCTATATAGCACAGTTAATTTTCAATAAAATTGAATTTTCTAAGAAATGTTTAGAAATAATCGAGCAATCAAAATGAAAATTGTCACAGCAATTACAGGTCCCGACACCTATTGATAGAGGTATCAACCATCGTAATCGGACCATTTTAGATTTTTGCCGCCCAAAAACTTGTGGGCTATAGCACAGTTAATTTTCAATAAAATTGAATTTTCTAAGAAATGTTTAGAAATAATCGAGCAATCAAAATGAAAATTGTCACAGCCGTTACAGGTCCTGAAACCTATTGATGGAGGTATCAACCATCGTAATCGGACCATTTTAGATTTTTGCCGACCCCAAAAACTTGTGGGCTATAGCACAGTTAATTTTCAATAAAACTGAATTCTCTAAGAAATGTTTAGAAATAATCGAGCAATCAAAATGAAAATTGTCACAGCAATTACAGGTCCCGAAACCTATTGATGGAAGTTGAATTTTCTAAGAAATGTTTAGAAATAATCGAGCAATCAAAATGAAAATTGTCAGAGCAATTACAGGTCCCGAAACCTATTGATAGAGGTATCAACCATCGTAATCGGACCATTTTAGATTTTTGCCGCCCAAAAACTTGTGGGCTTTAGCACAGTTAATTTTCAATAAAATTGAATTTTCTAAGAAATGTTTAGAAATAATCGAGCAATCAAAATGAAAATTGTCACAGCCATTACAGGTCCCGAAGCCTATTGATGGAGGTATCAACCATCGTAATCGGACCATTTTAGATTTTTGCCGAACCCAAAAACTTGTGGGCTATAGCACAGTTAATTTTCAATAAAATTGAATTCTCTAAGAAATGTTTAGAAATAATCGAGCAATCAAAATGAAAATTGTCACAGCAATTACAGGTCCCGAAACCTATTGATGGTTGAATTTTCTAAGAAATGTTTAGAAATAATCGAGCAATCAAAATGAAAATTGTCACAGCAATTACAGGTCCTGAAACCTATTGATAGAGGTATCAACCATCGTAATCGGACCATTTTAGATTTTTGCCGCCCAAAAATTTGTGGGCTATAGTACAGTTAATTTTCAATAAAATTGAATTTTCTAAGAAATGTTTAGAAATAATCGAGCAATGAAAATGAAAATTGTCACAGCCATTACAGGTCCCGAAACCTATTGATAGAGGTATCAACCATCGTAATCGGACCATTTTAGATTTTTGCCGCCCAAAAACTTGTGGGCTACAGTTAATTTTCAATAAAATTGAATTTTCTAAGAAATGTTTAGAAATAATCGAGCAATCAAAATGAAAATTGTCACAGCAATTACAGGTCCCGAAACCTATTGATAGAGTTATCAAGAACCGAAATCGGAAAACAATTGCAGATTTTCGATTTTTTTTGGCTGAGAATTGCTGATTTATAGTAAGGTGATTTTCAAAATTCGAATTTTCTATGAAATGTATGGAAATAATCAAGCGATCTAAATATGCGTTGGCACAACAATTACAGGTCCCGAAACCTATCTTTAGAGTTATCAAGAACCGAAATCGGAGCACAATTGTAGATTTTCGATTTTTTTTGGCTGAGAATTGCTGATTTATAGTAAGGTGATTTTCAAAATTCGAATTTTCTATGAAATGTATGGACATAATCAAGCGATCTTAATATGCGTTGGCACAACAATTACAGGTCCCGAAACCTATCTTTAGAGTTATCAAGAACCGAAATAGGAGCACAATTGCAGATTTTCGATTTTTTTTTTGGCTGAGAATTGCTGATTTATAGTAAGGTGATTTTCAAAATTCGAATTTTCTATGAAATGTATGGAAATAATCAAGCGATCTAAATATGCGTTGGCACAACAATTACAGGTCCCGAAACCTATCTTTAGAGTTATCAAGAACCGAAATCGGAGCACAATTGCAGATTTTCGATTTTTTTTGGCTGAGAATTGCTGATTTATAGTAAGGTGATTTTCAATATTCGAATTTTCTATGAAATGTATGGAAATAATCAAGCGATCTAAATATGCGTTGGCACAACAATTACAGGTCCCGAAACCTATCTTTAGAGTTATCAAGAACCGAAATCGGAGCACAATTGCAGATTTTCGATTTTTTTTGGCTGAGAATTGCTGATTTATAGTAAGGTGATTTTCAAAATTCGAATTTTCTATGAAATGTATGGAAATAATCAAGCGATCTAAATATGCGTTGGCACAACAATTACAGGTCCCGAAACCTATCTTTAGAGTTATCAAGAACCGAAATCGGAGCACAATTGCAAATTTTCGATTTTTTTTTTCTGAGAATTGCTGATTTATAGTAAGGTGATTTTCAAAATTCGAATTTTCTATGAAATGTATGGCAATAATTAAGCGATCTTAATATGCGATGGCACAACAATTACAGGTCGCGAAACCTATCTTTAGAGTTATCAAGAACCGAAATCGGAAAACTATTGCAGATTTTCGATTTTTTTTGGCCGAGAATTGCTGATTTTCAAAAATCGGATTGAGGTGATTTTCAAAATTCGAATTTTCTTTGAAATGTATGGAAATAATCAAGCGATCTAAATATGCGTTGGCACAACAATTACAGATCCTGAAACCTATATTTAGATTTATCAACAACCGAAATCGGAGCACAATTGCAGATTTTCGATTTTTTTTGGTCGAGAATTGCTGATTTATAGTAAGGTGATTTTCAAAATTCGAATTTTCTATGAAATGTATGGCAATAATTAAGCGATCTTAATATGCGATGGCACAACAATTACAGGTCGCGAAACCTATCTTTAGAGTTATCAAGAACCGAAATCGGAAAACTATTGCAGATTTTCGATTTTTTTTGGCCGAGAATTGCTGATTTTCAAAAATCGGATTGAGGTGATTTTCAAAATTCGAATTTGCTATGATATGTATGGAAATAATCAAGAAATCTTAACGCACGTTGGCACATCAATTACACGTCCCGAAACCTATCTTTAGATGACTGCAAGAATTGCCTATTTTTGGTAATTTTCAAAAAAATCTTATTTTCTATGAAATACCATATATGGCAATAATTAAGCAATCTCAATCTTTGGCACGATACTTTCAACTCAATAAAACACATCAATAAAACATGCATCATATTTCCCTGGTCGTCCATAATTTTTCAAACGTCCGTTATCATAGGTGATAAATTTTGTAAATGTGCGTGATCCGATGAGATTGGTACCCCCATAAAATTTTTTGATACCGATCCGCATGAGGTTGCTGGTACACTCGGAGGTATAGACTCCTGTTTGTCATATGGCGTTGCCTTAAAACAAAATTTATTTTGCATGGCTGGTATAGTTGCGTACTTGTTGATGGATTAATATTTTCCTCGATACTTAAACAAATTTGCGTAGTTCGCTTCATCGTCATACAATTCAAATCAATCCAAAACTTTTTTGCGCACTAGCGTAACTCTCAGACAATACAGAGATTTTTTTTATGGAGAAAAAAAATTATTCAATAAATGATAAGCAATCTTGTAAGCCACCTTAATTCCGAGCATCAAATCTGCGTGCAGAATCCTGGTCGCAAAAATTGTCAAATCTGAAAATTTTAAATGATCTTGTAATGCCCACATTTTCTATATGAATAAGCGCAAAAATTGAAAAATTAAAAACGATTACATTTGTTTGACAGTTTGAATGAAGTGTTTTTAGCTAAAAAAAATGTCGGAAATAATACAATTATTTCCTATACCGTAAGTATAGTAAGTAAAATTAGAGTTCGAATTTCGAAAAAAAAACAAATATAGTACACACTAGAGATGAGATTAGAGTATATACTAGAGATGTTAGCAGGACCACCCCTTCAATAAAAGTTTCTTATTTTTTTGCGTCAAATCAGAAAACTATATGTAAGAAAAGGAATATTGGTTCCTATTTAGAAAGTAAAGTATTCTTCCAACTAAAAAAAATTAACTATACAGTTTATTGTCCTTTTGTAACCAAAAAACTTTTGTTTATACCAATTTTTTCTAAAATACGTTCCCGATGATATTTTCACTTGTCTCACATTGGGTAACTCAACCTGTGTTTATATGTATCCTGGATATCCTGCTTCCATCGATGTTCAGCGCACACAATATTCGCTCAATTAAAGCTGAATTCATATTTGAAGTTTTCAGTGGCGTAACTACAAATTTCGGGCCCCCCGTAACATTTTTTGTGCCCTAAAAATGCTTCTTGTCACATGAACAAGTAAAGCTTTTAGTGAAAAACTTATTTCTTCCTATTGTCTAGTCTCGCATTAATTAAAAGTATCTGATTTCGAAAGTAGATGACACGAAATATCTTGCAACTCAATGCTCTGACGATTTCTAAATACAATATCGATAAAAGCATCACAAATTTCGAATATAATTTGAAAAAAATATCAAGAATTTTGAAATAATCTTAAAAATGTCAAAATTTCCAAATTGTTCTCAAATAACGAATTATCCTAAGTTTTGTTAAAAAATTGTCTAACCATAAAATATGTATTTGCAAAAGTTGTAAATTAGTTTTAAGTTTGATAATTGATCTAAGCAAGTTTGGGTCTTCACTTAACTTTTAAAGTTGAACTTTTTTCATACTTTTAGGTTTTTGCTAAAATGTTTTATGTATTTGTAAAAGAAGCTTTTTGAACCAAACCATTTTACTCAGAAATATGATGTTACAAAGGGTGACAACATTTTGGCTAAAACTTAGAATATTTGAAATCATCAATCATCAAAAGCTTTTAGTTTTAAGAAGTTTTTAAACCAAACCATTTTACGACGAAATTTGATGTTATAAAGGAAAGTGGTATTTTCAGATAAATTTAGAATATTTGCTTTTAATGAGCTTTAAGCTTGATAATTAATTTATACTTTTTGGGTTTGAACTTAAGATTTTTGAGCTTTTTAATAATTTCAGGTTTTTGTTAAAATGTTTTATGAGCATAAATTAGGTATTTGAAAACATTGTGAAGAGCTTTAGTTTTAAAATCTTACACTTATCGAAGCTTTTTAAACCAACCATTTTACATCGAAATTTGATATTAAAAGGGATGACGGAATTTTGGATAGGATTCAGAATATTTGTGCTCAATGTAAATTATTAAGAGCTTTTAGTTTTAAGAGCTTTTCAAACCAAACCATTTGACTTTCAAATTTGATTTATAAATGAAGGTGGTATTTTGGGAAAAAATTCAGAATATTTGTTCTCAATATAAATATTCTTTATCCAAAACGTGTTTCCATCGGCCATCGTTCAAGTAGATGAAACAACGTGATTCAGTAGATGAGACAGAACGTGATTCATTTGAATGGCTTGAAATAAAACGAAACATCTTGCAACTCTATACTATGAAGAGTTCTAAATATATCGATAAAGCATAACAAATTTCGAATATAATTTGAAAAATATCAAAAATTTCGAATTTTGAAAGTATCTTGAATATTCTTGAAAGTTCTCAAATATCAAATTATCCGTAAGTATGTAAAACCATAGGAAATCCTATGCGTGCTAATCACTGTCATATACAACGTAAATAAACTGGTTATTCTTGAATAATTTCGAACAATCTACAGTAAAATTAAGAAAAATTTCGAAATTTTGGCAAAATTTCAAAAAATCTTTTAAATATCACCATTTAGATTTATTTGTGTAACTCTGCTAAAGCTAAGCGCAGAAAATTGCCTTGCAAAATTCGAATAAATAGGAATGTCGAAAAACTTAATAAACCGCGGAACAATCTCGATTACCCCAGACAAATTCGATAAATCTCTATATTATATGAATGTCAATTGATCTCGAACAATTTCAATAACACCGAAAAATCTGGATATTAATGAATAATATCGGAAAGAATGTAAAAATCTAGAAACTTACGAAAATTTTGAAAAATTCCGATCATTCTAAAAAATTCCAAAAAATTTGTAATTGGCTGAAATAATGAAGATTAAACTTTTTCGGTTCTAAATAAATTTTTTTGGACCAAAAAAATTAAATTTTCATTTGCTATTTGGTTCAGAACCAGAAGATTTTAGAAATATATCGAAAAAACTAAATTCGATTTTTCTTTTCGTTTTTCAATGGGTAAAGCGCTTAATATTGAACTATCAAATACACCTTATTACAATATCAAACATACGCGAATAATCTCGAAATCTCGAATAACCTGACTGCTTCGTAACACTAAATCACCAAATAAGTCTCAAACATCACGCATCTCATTTCCATGATAAACTCAAAAAATCTCGAGAAATTTTAAAAAGTGATCATGAAAACATGAAACCTGAGACAAGCGGAAATGAAATGGGAAAGCGAGAATTTCCAAAATCAGGAGAACACTAAATAGTTAAGGAGAATGCTAAGTAAACTAGTTTTTCAATATTAACCTGTAAATTTAATTTTTATTTACCATTTACTGGTAATTGAACGAACGCTAATTGATTATAGAGACTGACTGACTGGTTTGACTCAAGTGAGGGAAACAAAAATTTATTTACAGTCGCGGTTATGTATTTTTCCACTTTCTTCTTCATTTGCATGAAGATCACAATGGTATATCGCAAGCTACTAACACCAGCAGATTACTATAAAATCCCTTTTTCAAATCAAATTTAACCTTTCACAAAACAAATGTTATTTGTTGGCAAATTAAATTCAACCTTTCAAGGTTGAATTTTAAATGGCAATGTGGTAAACTTGGAGTTACGCAAAACGTATAATACAAATAAATCAACCCAGCAAACATCAAAATCGTTATCGTTTGATGTTGAAAGCTTTTATTTCGAACTAGTTTAGCAAAGTTTCTTAAAATATAAATATATCTGTCATAACCAAAAGCCATTTTTATTATGGTGTCAGAACCGAGAAGAAATGGTTGAGCCTTAATCTGAGCTAATCTTAAATATATAAAAATTGTGTAAAAAATGTATGTGCGATCAGTTGAGAACGGCTGAACCGATTTAGCTCAATATTTTTTGTTGTATTCGCAATTCCCTGGAGCTGGTTCTTACGAAAGAAAATTTCGGGAAAGAAAAGTCAGAAAATTCGGAAAATCATAAAATGATGTCTTTGTACGGGATTTCGCGCGTATCCGATCCAAATGGTCTTTTAGAAGAGAAAAATTGGAAAATCTGAATGAAAAACTCGGAAACTTCTGGAAAAACACGAAGAAAATTGAGTTTTTTTTTCTAAAAAATTTTGAAATTTTTATATGTTTTGATGACTTTGGATGCTGTACAACGTGAAAAGTCGATGCAAAGCTTGAAAAATCTCAGAAAATCGTTAAATAAATTGATAAAAATAGAAATTTAACGAGATAAATAAGAGATGGCGCGGAGGTGTGATCATTAATGACACAACCCAATAGATGGTGTTGTACGTTGACTTAGGCGTTGTGCAATTTGACAGGTCTCCTTTTCGCATTGTCATTTTCGATGTGCGAACGTGTTATTTTTCTTGCTGCTATTAAATTGGAATGATCTGATTCGATCAGACGATCGAACCTATAGGACGAAGAAACCGTAATTCAGAAAAAATACACGGTGTACGTAAGAATTAAACGCAAAAGCAACGTGAAGAATTAAATGAATAGAGACGTGCTCATATCGGAAAAGTTCGTGCTATACAGGCACCAGCTCACGTTCGACTTGAATCGCGCTGCTTTCATTTACGACTCTACAATCGCCTACAAAGATCTTCGCTGCGTTGATATTGGCGCATTGTCTACCGTATGCCGACATTGCCAAGCATTGAAGTTCCAAGCAGAAACGCCAGCTGCTATGTTGTGCCGATGGCAAAGTTAAATTGCCGGTTTTGACTTCGCCACCGGAGCCATTGCGTACTTATATCTATGGAGATACAATGCTATCCAGCCATTTTCTCGCACACACGCAACAGTACAATCAATGCTTTAACATGACGTTATTTGGAATCGATGTTGTTGTTCGTCAACCCACCTACAATCCCACCTATAAGGTAATGACGTCATCACGTGTTCATCATTTCGATAATGTTGAACGATTGTACTAATCATATTCAAAATTGCCCTCTATTTTAAAGATTCAAGGGCAAATTTATCATCGATCGTTTGTTTAAAACTGCTTTGGAGACAATGACTTCCGATGATCACAAAATAATCATCAGAGCAGATAAAAGACCAACCGTAGGCCATAACGAACGAATGCAGCGCGTGGTCGAAACACATCGATCATATGATGCACTTCAATATCCATTGATGTTTTGTCATGGAGAGAATGGCTATACCACTTCCAGATAAAGATGGTCAATCCGCTGACCACACTACAAATAACATATGTATTCATTTTGCAGGCGAAGAAACGAATAAGAAGGTCAGTTCCATGCATTTTTATACTTATCGGTTGATGATGCGAAATACCGACCCGGAGTTGTTCGCAGTAGTCGCAACAAACATGATTCACGGTCCGTGCGAAGATCACAATCCAGATTCACCGTTTCTTCGTTTGCTTTTGTTCGTGGTCCTACTTCGTTCGAATCGCTTCGTACTACAGATGGTGTGTTGTGCGCCACTTATCGAGAGGCTTGCCAACGTCTGAATTTGCTGGAAAACGACTCACATTAGGACTCAACAGTCGCCGACGCCACTGTTTTCTGCGCCGGCAAATCAAATTCGTACATTGTTCACGATCATCATTGCGACATGTCATCCATCGAACGCATTGAAATTGTGGAACAAATATAAGGACGAGATGGCTGACGACATTTTGCATCGAGTTCGCACTGCAACATCGAATTATGAGCTTGAAATGAACGACGAGATACGCAACGAAGCTGTGATCATGATCGAAGAAATGTGCGTGCTTATGTGCGGCAGCTATTTGTCGAAATTTGGCATGCCAGTACCAATTAGTTCGTTGAACGATGCATTTAATCGTGAATTGCAACGAGAGCAAGTGCACAGCAAAAGAACGTTGACGAAGTTGACCAAGGAAAGGGCGGAATATTCGTCCTTGATGTTCCCGGTGGAACAGGCAAAACCTTTTGGCCACAATTCACTCGAGATCTCAAATAGCGATAGCTGTTGCATCATCGGGAATTGCAGCCACATTGCTGGTCGGCGGCCGGACGGCACATTCTGCATTGAAGTTGACAATGGCACACAAACGATCATTAGAAGCGTTCAATCGAACGATGAAGGATTTACGAAGTGATCCAAGACTTAACATATTTGTTGTTTACTCGTGGACTAATATCACAAGCCGCTGTGAATTTTATCCTAAAGTTTTCCTAAAACAACAACACCAACTAATAAAGTTATTAGGATTAGTAAAATGCATAAATTTAGGCGATGGCATAGAGTATTGAATTTATTAATAAATATTTTTTAATATTGTTTACATTAATAATAGTAAATTATTAAAAAATATTAATTAATTATTAATTAACTTATAATTAACAAAACAAATATCTAATAATGTTTCGATAAAAATTATTTACAAAAGTATAAATTAAAATTTCGAAATAGGATATTTTATGTGCTAACTCCGTATACCATGAAAGTATTACATTTGACATAATAGCACTGAGCAAAATATTAATAGAGAAGTAATTTGTATGAAAGACAAATGTTCACTAAAAAAAAAATCGATTTTTTCTCGATTTCAATTTCGAGCTCAACGAAACAATCATATAAATGTCTAATATTTTCGAATGCCTCTTTCTATCTTTCGTATTTTCTATAAGCAAAGGAGAATTTAAAGGCGTTCCTAAATTTTACGTTGAAACAAAACCAACAAAAAAGTAATATCAAGCCCGAATAATGCAATATTGCGTTTGTTTCGTACACTCGTTTATTGCTCGTAGTATCGATGCCAAATTATCTATTCAAAACGTATAATTTTCACAAAGCCGGCCATCAAAAACACCATACATTTTGAATACGTAGATAAAAATGAAAGAACATAATGAAAACAATTTATTTTTCGTCACATTTTCCTGTAAAGATAAAAATGTTTGCCGGGATGCTAAAATTTTCGATACAATTCTGGAATAAGGGTCAAATTTGAATTAAACCGATTTCTAAAATCTTAACTAAGTTTAAATTTGGCCAATTAGGCCTAACTTGCTGGTTTTTTCTTAACCGATTTGGACTTAGTTCAACATTTATTGTAATGGGATTATAAAATAATAGTTAGCTGATATTCTGGAAAATGGCCATAGGGTGGAATTTGGCGTTTTTTAACCGTTTATGATGAATTTCAATATGTGTGTATCTACGATGGAAATGAGATTTTCAAAGTATGTTAATATAAAGCTCTGGACTTTGGGGTAGTACAACTGATTATAATGAAATTCGACATGTGTATCGATAAATCCAAAAACAATCCTCAAGGTACAAAATTCAAATTATTTTAAGAATCCATAAGCGAAAAGCCAAATAGGACAAAACCCAGATACAACAGAATCCAAATATAAAAATTACAAATTGGACAAAATTCAAAAAATATTTTTTGTTAATTTCGCCCATATTTTTAATTATATATTTGTAACAAAATGAACTGAATTTTACCATCATAAAAAATTATCTTCTTGTGATTTCAACTCAAATAAGATTTTGAGTGAAATTTGGTCGAAAACCTCAAACCGATTGTCTAATCCAACATTTTCAATATCTGGCAAGGTTCTTACTAAATATCGAATTTTATGTTTGTTGCCACTTTTTAATTTTTTGAATCTTATGTGTAAATCAAATCTTTAGTCTTTGTTTAGGTTAAATTTTCCTTCCAGAATTTAAACAAGACTTAAGCGCTTTACCCACTGAAAACCGAAAAGAAAAATCGGATTTAGTTTTTTCGATATATTTCCAAATTTATTGCTTTGTTTTCGTTAAAATTTTGTGGTTCTTGACCAAATGTATCAAACAATACTATTTTCAATTTAAAAATTCAAAAAAAATTTTAATCGGCTGAAAAATGAAGATTAAACTTTTTCGGTTCTAAATAATTTTTTTGGGACGAAAAAATTATGAATTTTTTAAATTGAAAATAGTATTATACATTTGGTCAAGAACAAGAGCATTAAATTAAATAAAATTTGGCAATTTTATCGAAAAAACTAAATCCGATTTTTCTTTTCGTTTTTCATTGGGTAAAGCGCTTTTTGCGATGCGGGATTTTAAAATTCTATATTTTGAAATTGGGCTTTAGAAAACGAGAGTTATCAAAACGGGCATTCGTACCTAGCTCTTTCAATCTTTTCATTTTATATCACAAAAAATTATTTAATTGCAATAGGTTCCAGAATTTTAGAGAGAGAAACCTGTAAATCCAAAAAATAATTCAAACTATATGAATAGAAAAATTGTTTGAATTTATCGACCAAACGGCACAGTGGTTAAAGCTGCGGCGGTTGGATCGGGAGGTACCGGGTTCGAATATAGGGATTCGGGGCGGGATGCAAAAGGGATTTTTCATCATCTGATTACGATCGGTGATGAAGATGAAAACGTGTCTTTAGCCGTACGTCCTCGATTTGGCTAATATTGCGTAAAGTAGGGACGGTAAAAGTATACTGCGAAAGAGTTTGGAGTGCCTTGAGCCCCCAGAACAGATTGCATCGATTAAAACAAAAAAAAAAAAAAAACTATATGAAAATATTTCAGTAAATATTTTCTTTAAGTTTTGATTTTTTTTCGATTCATTTGTTGAATTTTACCCTTTTTGGGTTTTCTAGGCAGTTTGCAGGTTTGAGTTTGCCTTCTTTTGGATTTTGGCAATTTAAGCTTGATATACTCCTCTAAATGACCTATACAAAAAGTTCTGAAATAAAGACGTTTCTTGTTGGCTATGTCTGAACTAAAATGATGTTTTGATGAAGTTCTGAAATAGAAAAACCAAAAATATTGTTTCCCAAAAAGCAATAAAATATATGAATTGCAATAAACTTGTTGAGCAAGTGTATAAAGTACTATTTCTTTACGCAAAAACTATTTATCTCTGAAGTCTGTGTTTTCACGAATACTAATATTTTCGAGGTAAATGTCGGGTACCCGTATTCATGTTTTATGAAACATATATTAGCAAAAATAGATCGTAGAATACTCGTAGGCGTGATCTTGTGCCAAAGACATGCAACACAAAAAGTATGTGCGAACGTTGTTGAAGTGTCAATCAATACGATTCGACGAAGGCTTGGAGAATTCGACATTACAAATAGGTACACATAGTATACCAGGTGTCTATATATGAAACGAGAATTTACTAATAAATGGCGCCACATGTTGATGTACCTTTCAACAAACCGCGTCACCATTTTTTTCTTTTGACATCTGTCAACAACATCCAATTCATAACCATACAAGTTTCATACAATAACGCATGTTTTATACGTGTTAAAAATGTCGAGTTTTGTGCCTACATATTACGATTTGCGGACATTATTGATTTTTTGTTTTCATTTCAAGAAAACTGCTGCAGAATCATATCGAATGCTTGTGTTCTTGATTCTCGGTTGACCAGAAGTTTTAAGTAATTGTTTTTATTTATTAGCAAACTCTTAAGATTCTCCCAATAGACAACTAAAAAACTATGAACAAAGAAAGGAAATCTTTGTTCTTCTTCCTTGTATACTTGATTTACTAGGTTGGTTACCAGGAGATTTGAGTTTACCGATGAAAAAGTAAGTTTGTAGCGGATTACTTTTTGGTTGAAAATGGTGACAGTAGAAGTGGGGCGTTGAGATAGGTATCAAAGTGGCTTGTCTGAGGTGGTATTTCTCGTGTGGCTCTCGAAAAATATATCGTGCCTCTTATTTGATGCGCTGTTCTACTGAATATTGGAGAGCATTTAAATGATGGTTAAAAGGAGATTGCAAACAACAACACCTGTCACGCCTAGGATTTCGGCGGAAAAGACGCAAATGAAGATCGACATTTGCGCACTCGAGGACAACAAAATTAGCTGAATATTAGATTCCATTTTTTTTTTACTGAATTGGCACAAAATGAGTACCAAATTATTTACATAAATAAATAGAATTAAATTATCAAAAGAACTACTATAGAAATTAGTAAAAACCTATAGGTATTCTTTAAAAATGTACACGCAGTACCCGTAATAATTAATTGTAAGTATAAGGCAACTGTTATATACTTTTAAATTAGAGACAACTTCTATTTAAAAGTATACCAGCTTAGGTTTTAAGGTCAACCTTAAACAAAAATTTCGGTGCAGTATATTTGTTAAGGGTCGACTTTAAAAACTAAGTTGATATTTATTTTTCTATTACTAAGGGCCATTATCTTTTACGGGAAATATAACTCTAATCGGATCTTGTTTTTTATACCCTTGCCCATAGGCTGGGTGGAATAAAATAAATACTGATAATAAGAGGTACATTTTTCGTAAAAAACAATACTTTTAAATAGGTTTTCACTAATTTTTCTGAACGAATAAGAGCTACTTTATACTAGAAGTGTTTACATCTTCACTTATTCCTAGAGTAGTTCTTCTGATAAATTAATTCTATTTATTTATGAAAATACTTTGATACTTATTTTGTATTTTATAGCCAGCTCTTTTTTGTTGGTGCAGCATTCTTATTAGTAAGTAGGTCTCCCTCTTTGCATTCTCCACTTAATCCCTCATCGTGACTGCTGTTATTGTCTATATCCTCCTCGACTCCATACACACCATTTAAGTGCTTTCCAATAATATGAAGAATTGCTAAATAAATAACAACCTTTAAGACCACTTCGGCAGCTGCACGAATTCGAACAAATCCAATCTTTTTTTAATTTGATTAACATCTCTCTTTACGATCATCCTACCCTTTCTTAGATCACCCTCTTATTATATGGAGTTAAGAACACAGATATTAAACCAAATCAACTGTTCAAATAGAGAAGTAGAACCTCTCTTACTCCGGTGTTTGATCGATGAATTCAAATATCAGAATCGTCCTTTTTTCTCAGGTTTTTTACACATTAGGGTTAACATCTGATCCATATATCTTCGGCTGATCGAACTTTACGACATCGGACAAATTTCTTAATATGCTTATGCACTATACATATGTATATAATAATAGAACTCGATAAACCTTATGCTTCTTTTTTCTATGTAAGCGGAAAAAGTAAATGTATTAGGTTCGAATATGCATCACATTTGCACTTTATACAAATTTTAACTAATTACGGCAATAAATAATTTAAATGATAGCGAATTTTTTAGTTGAACCCTATAAACTCATCATTATTTCTAGTGCAATCGATAGTAATTGAAATACAGATTGAGGAAGATACATATTAAATGAAGTAATTATTCGTTTAAATGGAAAACCATTATTGTAAAAATTCTTCAAGAGTTATTGAACAAAAATTGGTTAACTGGAGAAAACCACTTCTTGGGATACGACCATAAATTCAACAATCCTAAGCTACGTATCAAACCCTAATCGGTTTTGAATTTTATTTTATTTTAATGAAAATTCTGCTCAAAAAAGTTTATGGCGTTCTTTGCAAAATAGAACGATAAAAATTGTTAAATAGTCATTTTTCTTATAATCTATAAAAAAGTATTTAATGAAATATGGAAAAAATCGATATCTTTAGTTAAATATATACATAGTTTTGATTATACGACCCAAACCAAATTCTTACAACGCTTGTTGTAAAAAACGAGATATCTGGGCCCTATTGCACCAACTACTTATCACTTATTACTTATTAACTTATCATAAGTTAGTTTTTTTGATAATGATAAGTGATAAGTGTTTCACCAAAAGTAACAAAATTTCACTCACTTATCAATTTGAATACTTATCAAATTTTGATAATGATAAGTGATAAGCGTTGCACATCAGAATGTCTATAACTTATCAATTGACAAATTATCAAATTTTTATGATAAGTTGTAATGATCTATACAAAATTACTATAAATGTGATAGTGTACCTATGGTAGGAAAACAATTAAAAAATTGTTATTCTGTAATTTAATAACAACAACAATTTTGCATGTATATAATACATGAAGCGAAACTTTTCTCAATTGAGAGTTCTTATTTCAGTTTTTAGAATAAATTGTAAAACTTTTTTTTTGCTTTTAAAATAAAATCTCTTTTCTAACTGTAAATAATTTTTGAACATCACTTGAACGTAAACAATTTATTTTCATAACATTTGAATTAAGAGAATCCCTCTTAACAAACAAATTGGATTTAACTACATTATACAAAAATTGCATTCGTCATACAGAAACCAAAACTATTTTCCACTATTCGTCTCATCCGCTTATTAGTACGATAAATCTTTGCTCTATTGCATCATCCGGATTTCTTCCCATTGGTGAGATAAGCCAATTTTTAAGGGGTAAGCACTGTCACCCAAAATCACAGCACCGGGGAACGGACGAAGACCAGACTCAAAATTGCTAAATAGCCTTATATTTCGCAATACTCTGGAGTCATGGACACTACCTGGCCAATTTGAATTTACTGCATAAAAGCGGCGGTCTGGCCCACAGACCATCATTGCATTAAGTGAATATTTTCCATGTCGGTTCACAAAGTGTTCTTCATTGACCGTAGGTGCATCTATATTAATCATTGTTCCATCGATGCAACCAGCTACCTGAGGGAAATCACCCTTCTCAAGAAACTTCTATCCTGGATATTTCCGGGCCAACACACGGTTTCCGCCATCTTGTTATCGATGATGGTATTTGCTACTCGATGAATGACCCTACACACAGTTGATTTATTAATTCCATGCATATTGGCCATCCCATCATATTGCGCGCCATTTCCTAACCAATGTAGTGTTGGTAGTAGCTGCTTTAGAGGGCTCAACGCATAGTTTCGGTCGCTTCCATGGTGCATACTTGTTCCTATTTTTAATAATACGTGCTTAATTTGTTCATGTGACAAACTAAAATTTTTTATCACTGCCGAGTCCAGAGAATAATTGGTTCTGGCTTCCACTATACGATTTCTTCTTTCGTTTTTATCCTCGAATAATCTTTCGAACCGACGCATTTTTTTATAAAAATTATTTTTTCGTTTAATAAATTTCAGTTTTTGTTCACTGAAGTTGATATACTTATAGTTGATAGTTTTATATTAATTTTAAAACATCGAAAATCAACTGTCTTACCTCTATGATAAATCAAAGATGAATGAAATTGTTCTTACTTTGATTTATTATTGTAGTGTTTTTTTATTCGCTCCGGACAGCTGCTATCGAGAGCCATCATTTTTCTACGCCTAAATTTAAATTTGACGCGCTATTTATTGGTAAACTAAGTTTATTTAACATCAAACTATCATTTTTAATTCAACTGTTTAGCGAAAACTTGATATAAAAAATTTTTGGCTCTACCTATTTATACGGAGCGCTATCGGGAGCCGCTTTTCATATGACGGCTCTCGATAGTAGCTATCCGGAGCGAATAAAAAAAACACTACATATTATAACTTATCAGAATACAATAAAATAGCGGTATAAATTTTGAAATTAAAGTTATTATACACTTGAAAACATATTGTTAGATGTATTGTCATTATCATTTATAATCATTTGAATAATAAATAATTTTATTGAAAAATGTGTTTGTACTCTTTAAAAATTGAACAAAAGTTCTCATCTTACAATAACAGCTAAAAACAAACGTTTTTAACAGAGTTCTGTCATACCACTACAATTTGTAGCTCTTATCAATTTATTTGAGTAGTGAAATTTTTCTTATGGATATTTTGGGTAAGTTATCATTAAAGTAGTCGATTATTGATAAGTTAAAACTTCTGATGCAACAGAACTACGAAAAACTTATCAAAAACCTCAAACTTATCGCTTATCAAAATATTACTTATCATTTATCATTTCGCGAATTGGTGCAATTTAATTTTGATAAGTGAGTGCTTATCACTTATTATAACTCAATTAAATACTTAGCAAATTTCAATTTGGTGCAACAGAAAATTATCAAAAATTATTATAAGTTGATAAGTAATAAGAGATAATTAGTTGGTGCAATAGGGCCCTGGACAATTGGACATATTAAGTTTATGCGAAGCAATATTTCGAATAACAAAACAGTTATTTTGCAATTTATTTGAAAAAAGCTTTATATTATATTATTCATTTTTAATTAACAAATTATGTATATTATGTAAGATTCATATTCAAATACAATCGAGTAAGAAACTTTACATTATGCAATACATAATTCAAAATTATTAAAAATTATTACCTAAAACTTTAAATGCGATTTCCCAATACATATTTTGTTTTTTTCCGGTTTCATAAATTTCTATATAATTTTCTATAATTTGTCGTTCATATAAATTACTCCTCTAATAGTATTATGCTCAGTGATATTAGTAAACAGGGTTAGAGACCGTGATCATCGGATTCACTCACAGAGTAGTAAGGTGCACCCCTAAGTCAACTAATCAGTGATTTTCAGAAATTTATCATTGACCTTGCATATTGAAACGGAATTTTTTGTGTGTTAACTCCGCATATCATAGAAGTACTTCTATGGTATACGGAGTTAGCATACAAAAAATTATGTTTCTATATGAAAGGTCAATGATAAATCTCTGAAAATCACTGATTAGTTGACTTAGGGGTGCACTTTACTACCCTGTGAGGGAATGCGATGATCACGGTCTCATTTTGATAAAATCCACCTTTTAGCATATAATCCACTTTTGACTTTTTCTAAGAAACTCGACTAAAAACAGCTTGGTGATAAATTCTGGAGAAGGGGAATTTCAATTTTAAAACGCGTTCCGAGCATCAACATTTTAAAAAATATTGGTCGTACTAAAAACAAAGATGCAACATTCTTCAAAAGTGGATTCTTATAAAAAAAAAAAGGCGGATTTTAACAAAATTTATTTTGTAAATAATTAGGATAAACTTCACATGCATTATCACAAACAAAAAGACTTTATATAATAAAACACAATATTTTGGTTTTGTCATTTTATTTAACGTGAAAAAATGAAATTATACGATTATTTCGGATGTTACTCTTTTATCAAATTTCTAACAAACACTCTGGAACCAATCAGCTGCGCAATCTGAAACATCCGAGATTGTGTAACGGAACGCGATTGGTTGTGAAGAAACTGATGAACAACGTGATTTGAGCGACGATCATCAAGGGAAAATTCAAAGGGGAGGATGTTCTAATTCCGAGAATTTCTCTGAATTTGTTTAAATTCCAACTGACTCCAATTCATTTCCACACTGAGAGAAAAAATACAAAAAAAAAACTCAATTTTTGATAGATGCCTGAGTTTGAATCGACATTTCATTCACTTTTCAATACATTAGTGTGAAATTCGATGAAAAAGTTAATGGAATGTCCACTCAACTCAATCGTCTATTGAGAATTGAGTTGAGTTGTTTGAATTTTTCTCTCCTCAAAATCAATTTACGTTAAGGACTAAAGTATTTGCTCCGGACGAAGTAATTTGGGATGGAACGAAGTTGGCCGGGTCAGGTAGTTAATCTTAAATTTGAACTAATAAAGGAAATCTCGTGGCGGGTGCTGTGGATACACAGTTACGCCACTGGAAGTTTCTAAGTCGAACATAAACAAATCAAATGTTATATTTCTAAAGTAGCCAACAATTTTGAAAGGCACATAATTAAAAAAAAAAATCATATAAAACAAGAGCCATGACAGATTTTTGATTGAAATTAATGTATCACCATATATTGGTTACAAATAACACAGCAGCAGTTTATAAATCGTAACTGTCTATAATATAAATATGCCATAATTTGCCTATATCAAATCGATCGACAGGCCTCTAATCTCGATAAGCAATTTACCAAAACTAGTAAGCCGCATACAATACTTACTATATACATATTATAAAAATAGTTGACAGCGTCGCATATTATTAGACATCGACAGATTTTTATACGATAATTAAATTAATGCTCTAAGCAAATTATGATTTATAATTTTTGTTATTTTTTGATCGTCGCGGTCTAATATTTCAAAAAACAAAAACAAAAATTAATTTGAAAAAATTTTAATTACAAATTAAAATCTCAATCTCGCAACTACTCAATTTACCAGTATGTATGTACATCGAGTAAAATGTACCTAATATTATGTAACACAAAAATGTCTTAACTTTAAATAAATTTTGGACAAGATTAAATTTATTTATTTTAATTGATTGAATTAGATTGGATAAATATGATTTTTTATTCGTTCGTTCTGTTTTAAATTAAAAAAAAATATTTAATTTCAATGACGGTCGCTTATACAACAACAATATTTATACATATACATATGTATGTATATACTGTAATATTCGAATCTATTCAATCAGAAATTATTTAAGGTGACATATAGAAAATAATAAAAAAAAAAAAAAAAATTATTTTAAGATTTATCTCGAAAGACGATAAGCTACAACCAATATATCTACTACACGAATAAATGACTCATATTGAACTCAAAAATTAAGTTGTACATACAATATATTTATGTATATTGTACCTGTTCAATAAATCATTGATTCCAATAAGTCATATTCATAACTTTTATATAAGATTGTTATCCAAATTTTTAAAACATTTAAATTTAATGATTTAGGTGGTTGACGAAATAAACCAAACGTCCAAGAACTAGTTTTTATTACTTTGTATATGATCGTTGTTATTCAAAATTGTTGTCCATCTTACAAATAAGCCAGTACACTATACATCATAAATTGTCGATCGATATACTAAATAAAACCAAACAAAAAAAATCTTTACAGGTATATCTTAACTTGTATTAATTTTAATCTTTAATACGACACCAAACAAAATATAATAAGACCAATTCTCGTATACATATTTATACTCGTATGGATATAAGAATTTTGTCATGTCAGTTTTACAGTTTCCCACGCAACTCAATCTGTCTATCAATTTTGTTGCTGTTGGATTTTCATTCACGGAATTTATTGTCAAGCGTCGTTTTATTAATGTTTTAATTGAATTAAAATATGGTTTAGACATTAACCATATGTACGTATATGTTTATTGTTTATATACACCAGGATAAATATGGCAAATATTTTGTTGAGCTTTACTATTTGTTGTGGCGAGTGTGGGTTTTTGATAATTGAGTACGTATATATTATTTACAACTTGTAATTTCCTGTTAATTTCAACAAAGAAAAAATTTATAAAAGAGTGAATTCAAGATAGAATTAATCAATATGGACTGATGCAATCAATATTATCACTATTTCATCTTATTCTATACAATTTAGCTTTGCACTACTGTGTCACTGTTTTTGTTTTGGGGCAATTTAGCATTCAAACTTAATTTTCTCGGTAAATGGTTCTTTTAACCGCAACATAGCCACCGCGATGCATTTGGCTTAGGGATGACTAGGTCGTCCGTATTAGTTATAATCTGATTTTTTGGTAATTATGTGTATCAAGGAGAAATTTTTCCTTGGAGGCAGTAGGATTTATTCAATTTCTGAATTCCTTCCCGTAATCTGGAGGAGTTAAAGTTGGTCGATCTGATGTCAAAAATTTCTATATAACGTCTAAAGTTAAAACAGCGAGTGGGCACTCTGAACGTATTTTTGGGTATTTATGCGGGCAAAAGCTGGATTTAATGGAATTGAAAAAATGATGCGATTTTATTTGGTGACCTGATTAATACAGGAGTTTGTACATAGGGATTGATTTTTGGAAACTTTTTAATATTTTTCCAAAGACCTATTCAGCATTAAATAAAAACGATGCCAAGACACGAAATTGTTGAATACTCTCTTCTGATCAACTGACTCGTCTCGATTACATTATAGAAAATTTTCGGTCATCTAATAAACACGGATTAGGTAAAACTTCGTTAATATTTCATCGTATAGATGTTCAAGGAGCCACACGTGTCAAACAAAGATATTTTCCGATGTCTCTGATTAAATAAGCTGCTATGGATGCTGAATTTAAGAGTTCATGGAGTTCACCTGTGATATTAGTCCAGAGACCAAATGGTAAGGCTCGTCTGTGTTTAGACGATAGACGTGTAAATGGAGTAGCTATGGGAGACTCGTATCCACTGCCTATTGTCGACGGACTTTTAAGCCGGCTAGAGGATACCAAATGTATTACAAGTTTAGACTTTAAAGATGCATTTTGGCAAATCCCTTAGAGCAAAGCGTCTCGCGATAAGACAACGTTTACCTTTTCTGGTCGACCGTTATTTCAATTTACAGTAATGTAAGGTGATTCCTCATGAATTTCATGAGCGCATTTTTTTGTACCTTGATGATCTTTTGATTACTTCCAAGTCATTTGACGAATATCTTGTTTTGTTATCAATGGTTGCTAAAAGTTGTTGGATGCTGGCTTAGCGGTCAATATTGAAAAGAGTCGTTTTCTGCTAAACGAATTTCTTTGGGGTCACTGACAGTGACAGACCTAACCACACAACATAAAAAATTTATTTGGACAACTGAGCAAAAATTGAAAATTATTTCATTAACTTCACGATGTTGTGCAGAATATTGTTCTGGAAAGATATACGTAAAGCCACCATAAATTTCGATTATCTCTTTCATGAAAAATTCAAGTGCCGACGCTTTTCATGCAAAACTAGTTTGAACAAGGTTTGACTTATTTTTCCACACTGTACATTAATATTTTGTTTTTAAAGTATCTAGAGAGCTTCGCCTTCGCATCATGTTCGCTAAGCTCACTAATCCTCGACAACGTCTTTTGGCTACTATCGAAAGTCACAGTATATTTTCGATGACAAACGCAAATGCATTAAAAAATATAAAAGACTGAAATCTCATAAGGTGATCAGAACTTCGGTCTTCATTAATTCACCTCTTAAGTCAATCTTCAGCTTAACCTCTAACTGAATTTACAATTCAACCTCTATCTCAATCGCATTACAACCCTACCCAGCCTTCAACGAAATCACCAAATCAACCTTTAATCAACTTTCAAATCAACCCTTAACCTAACTCCAAATCAGCCCTTAAATAATTCCCCAACCAATCAACTTACACCCCAATGGAAAACACCCCATGTCAAATTTCATCAAAAACAGTTGAGAAATAAGCAAATTCCATCATACTTGGCCATATTCCAGAACTTCTTCAAAAAATCATTTTAAAATGTCATTCCAATTAACAAGCCAAAATTCATCATAATTGGTTGAGAAATAGGCAAGCTCCATCATACTTGGTCATATTCCAGAAATTCATCCAAAATTCATTTTAGAATCCAATTTCCAACGCACATGTCAAATTTCACTAAAATCCGTTAAGAAATAGATACGATCCTAATTGGCCATTCAAATAATTTGTTCAATTTCAGGGTTGAGATATTAACGGTGACCTTTCTTAAGTTCTGGATTTGTTTAAATATTTTACACATATTCTTTAGATATATACAAACACTCACTTATATAGATTGCTCAACTGCTCACTAAACACTAGTCCAACCTCAATTCAACCCCAATTCTAGCCGCAAACGGCCCCCAACTCAATCCTCAACCCAACAGCAAACTCTCATTCAATTTAATCTTCAAACCAGTATACATATATAAAAGTGGTCAACTGCTCACTATGTCTTAATCTAACCCCAACTCAACTCCAACTCAAGTTCAACTTAACCCCAAACTCAATGCCCAATTCAATATTTAAACCAGCATATACAAAAAATTGGTAAATATTTCTATAACAAGGTATTTTAGGTCAATTCGTATGGCAAGTACCCAACCCCCTTGACGTACAGGTTCCAAAAGCTTTTCAAATCTCAGCCTTGACCATAGAAAAAGGTTGGCAAAAAAAAATTCTAAATCGGACAAGCCGTTGTCGTGATACCACGGGTAAAGACATCCAGACATTCAGACGGACGGACATTTTTTTTTTTGCTTTTTTAGACTCAGGGACTTTCAAAACGTCGAGAAAAGTGGTTTTGCACGAACCAAATTTTTGGTCATTTTTGACAGGATTTCAATACACGACTTTGGTCTTTGACGGAAGTAAAAAACTTTGTTGTTGTAGCATTGTTTTTGTTTCTTATGTGTAAAAAAGAGCTATCTCTAGGCATATCTGTATTTCGGTCTGAAAGTATTTTTCCTAAATTTGTATAATGGGTTAGGTTAGGTTGGAGTGGCTGCTTATGCACACTTAGACCAGTGACGGTCCATTGTGATACCACAGAATATCTCCCCTTTCACCCCTATTGGAACCATTTCGAGCTACTTATGTAGCGTAAGACGTCCCGCACTTTACTGTTTTCGAGATCCGAGTGCGCTCCAAGTCCAGCTTTGACCAAACTTGTCTTGCAACTCTACAGGTGAGGGTGTTAGACCACCTTTCCCCCGCTGAGGATAGCCCCTGCTTCCCAAATGCTTGTCTCAGCGCTGTGATAGGCGTCCCCAGACTGGCCCTTTTCGGTTTCAGCTGGAGAGTCGTACCATGCCTAGCAAGTTCATCCGCCCTGTAGTTCCCCATGCCGTCCGAGTGACCTGGGACCCAGATTACCCGGATATTGAAATGCTCACCCATCTCATTTAGAGATGAGTGACAACTCAACGCCACCCGTGACGCCAAAGACACCGATTCTAACGACCGGATCGCCGCTTGACTGTCCACATAGATTGTGATATCGTCTGAGGATAACACATTATGCTTCAACCACGTCATGACCTCATCAATCGCTACGACTTCAGCTTGGTACACGCTGCAGTAATCAGGGAGTCGAATAGAAATGTTTACATTTAATTTGTCACAGAATACTCCAGCTCCCACTTTACCGTCTAGCTTGGAGCCATCTGTGAAGAATTGCAACGCTTCGGTTTCCGATAACGGTCTATCCCTCCAGGATTCCCTTGAAGGGAAGGAGGTCCGAAATCGCTTCTCGAAGCGTAGAGTAGGTTTAATGTAGTCAAGATTCGCCAGCTCATCCTTCAACGATCTAACAATAGTAGAGTGTCCTATACTAAGACACCTCCACTGAGAGACGGCTGCAAGTCGTACAGCCGTATTTGCCGCCATCTGTTTGCCAAAAATGTCGACCGGAAGAAGGTGCAACATAACCTCTAAGACACTTGTCGGTGTCGACCTCAATGCCCCGCTAACAAGCATACAGGCCGTTCTTTGCACTCTCTCAATCTTACTTTTATAAGTTACCTCATCCAGAGCTGGCCACCAAACACCCACCCCGTACATGAGTACAGGTCTCACTACAGCGATGTAGAGCCAGTGTACCAGCTCCGGCTTCAGACGCCATCTATGACCAATGGCGTTCCTACAGGAGTACAAAGCTATAGTAGCTTTGTTTGTTCTCTCCAACATGTTGGGCTTCCAACTAAGCTTACTATCCAAGATAATGCCCAGATATCTAGCTCTATTAGTAAAAGCAAGTCTCGTGCCATTTAAGGTAGGAGGGACAACTACCGGGATTTTGTATTTCTTAGTGAAGAGTACCAGCTCTGTCTTGGACGGGTTAATACGAAGTCCACATTTGCCAGCCCATTTCGTAACGATGGTAAGCGCATTCTGCATTACGTCTACAATCGTGCCCAGGAATTTCCCGGTAACAGCTAAAGCTACGTCATCTGCGTAAGCGATAACTTCAATACCCTCTCCCTCCAATTCTAGTAGTAACCCGTTTACCACTATATTCCAAAGAAGAGGGGACAGAACCCCCCGTGCGGGGTTCCCCTAGTTACTCGCCTCTTGATGGTGGAGTCGGCATATAATTGATTAACCCTATCAGAGGAACGTCCACCTCCGAAAATGACAATCCCTCCTTGATTGCCTCCGCTTTTACATTATTAAAGGCGCCCTCTATATCCAGGAAGGCCACCAACCAGAATTCCTTCGAATTAATCGATTTCTCAATCGTACACACCAAGGCGTGCAGAGCATTGTCCACAGATCTACCCTTTGTGTACGCATGCTGAGACGGTGCCCACTTCCTGGCACCTATTTTATCTCTGATGTATACATCCATCAGCCTTTCCAAGGTTTTCAAAAGAAAGGATGATAGAGTTATTGGTCTTAGGTCCTTAGGATAGATATATGAGCTTCAAAGCTCCTTGGGAAGTGTGTCTGGAAGAGAAGCTTCAGAGATTCTCCACTAGAAGCTGTCCAAGATCCATCCGGTTTTATCAAAAAACTCGGACTAGCTGTACTTTTGGAAAGAATCTTCCTAAGGTGGGAGGTTTCGGATACCTCTTCCATTTTATCATAGAAGATTCTCCAAGACCTCCTTTGTGCCTTTCTTAATTCTTTCTTATAAGTTCCGAGTTTCTCCTTATAGGAGTCCCAATCCTGAGCCTCCCTTGTATTTTTCGCTTTATTAAAGGCTGTCCTACAAGCCTTACGATAGGTGCCCAGTTCCCTGGACCACCATACTGGTTTTTGCCTAAATCTAGGCTTAGCCAGTGGGCAGGCAGCGCGGAAGGATCGGTTGCATGCGCTAATAACGCTAGCCACCATGTCCTCCAGCTCCCCAACGGTCGTTGGGGCTCCATAGCCCTCGACGGTAACATATCCTCCAATAATTCCCCATATTTGCTCCAGTTGGTCGTTCTAGGGTTCATGACGGCTTCCCGGGTAGCAGGGTGAATATCGAGGCTATCAGAAAAGGAGTGTTCCTTATCCACCCTCCAATTTTTAACCATATGAAGAATATTATTTGAGGCAAGGGTCACGTCTAGAACCTCTTGCCTGTTACTAGTAATAAATGTGGGTTCCCGCCCAATATTACACACTGAACGGTTAGTACTCATCAAATAATCAAAAAGCGACTCACCTCTTTCATTATTGTCCGTGCTTCCCCAGATAGTGTGATGCGCATTAGCATCAGCTCCCAGTACCACACCTACCTTTGATTGTTCCGCTTCACGGATCAGCTCCTCCAGGTTATCCTCCAGGGAATCTCCTTCTCCCGGTCCATGTAGGCTGAAACTAGCCAGAATCTACAAGTGCCTACTTCCAGGCTAACTGCAGTAGTGTCACCATTGCTGTATTGAGAGAGAAGGAAAAGATTAATATTATTTTTCCCAAGAATACAAGATCTGATCTTCCCAGACTTACTAGAGGATATAGTTTTATACCCCTTGGTTCTGAGGCCACAGATCCGGTTGTTGTTAATCCAAGGTTCTTGGATTAATATCACATCCTCACCCGACCTAGTCAGCCTAAGGAGTAGAGCTGCCGAAGCAGCCTTAGAATTGTGAAGGTTAATTTGTATTATCTTAATCATAACCTTTTAACCTCTAACTACCTCTATAGTATAATGCTGCTACCTCAGGAATATTATTTCCCGGTATTTTGGGATGCGCCGGATTCGTCCGTCTCGCTAACCCTCATACCCTTTGTAGAGGACTTGTCAGTGCCCGGTCTGCCGACATCATCCTTCATCGGTACACCAGCTCCTTCGCTTATGTGCCCCTCCTCATGTTCCAAGTGAATCCTTACCAGACCGAGGTCGCCGGATTCAATCTCCCCCCTACCCTCAGCTTATCCCCCCATGCTGCTGGTACCTCCTTCAGGCCTGGGCGGGTTGCCACCATCCTCCGGTTGGCCTCCCGTACGGCTTCCGCTCCATCGTTTTTATAAACGTTGAGAGTAATTGACCCGAATCCGAAGTCAATTACTCCCTTCGTTTTGTGCAGGAGGGCAAGGGACTCCTTTTTTATTACCATAATTGATAACTTCGAGCCCCCCTTCGCCTTCTCCTGCTTGACGATCTTCCAATATCCGGTCGGAAGATTCGGGTTGAACCTGCCGCAAGCTTTGCGCCTGGGCACACCTCCCCTACTTTGGCTATAGCCTTTTTATAAAGATCCACAGATCTAGAGTCCGAGCATGCATTCATTTTTACACGCCCTTGATACCATCTCGCATCTCTGCAGGATGGGGGTGGTCCTGGATTTTCTCCCAGTACCTTTAAAAAGACGAGGTTGAGTGCATTATACACCAACCTCCATTTTTCCGCCGTGATGCTCCCATCTTCTTGACTTTCGTCAATTACGGCTAGCATCAACACATGCTCCCTCAGGACATCGCTGAACAGCTTTGTCCCTGAGTTGGAGCTCGGCTTCTTGTCAGTCAGCAACTTGGCTCGCTTGCTGTTGACTACTTCCACCTCGTCCTGGGACCGCTGTCTTTTCGACACATGGTCCCTTTCCGAGCTTCCGCAGCCCACAGTGCTCCTTGCCCAAGCTACCGAGATTCTCTGTTCTTCCGTAAGCTGCCCCTCGGGGGTCGCAGCCCACTTCTCGGGAATTCTAAATGTCGAGCGGCGATTTCTGTACTGCCTTTTCGCCGGAGGAATTTTTCTCGTCCCCCTCCCCTGCGCTGCGTTGGTACCGCTAACCCCCGGGACTAGTGCCCTAGAGTCAACCACCTTTGCATCCTTCGAGGCCCCATCCGTCTGGTTCGAGGTACCTCCCTTCGCTGATACCGGCTTTTGAGGAGAGCCGGTGCCCTTTGATTTATTTTCGTTTAATCTTTTCATTAGATTCCCACGAGTATCGGAGAAATGAAGGTTCGCCTGGGTAGAGATCCATATACGCAGGTAAGGCTAATTACAACTGGAGGTGGCCAGGTATCCAGAGGGCTCCGTTCACGACTGGGCTTTGTTAAATGGGCCCCCAGCCTGGCAGATCGTCAGCACGGGTCGCTTTACACCTTAATCCCACCCGCTTTACACCTTAACACCCGCTCAATGAGCGTGGACCCGGAGGCGACGGCAATTATAAAGCAAATTTGTATAATAAAACCAAGAAAATCTAATTTATTTCATATTTCTATTAGTTTCGAATGCTTGATAGGCCTGCAGACTTACGAAACCGCTACAACTTCTGCCAATCATGATATGAATAACGTTTTTTTTTTTTGGTAGAGCCTTTTGATTTTTATATAAGAGAGAAGATATCTTAAGCTTCTTATATTGATTACTAAACTGGATCCTAACCCATGCAGAACCCAACACACTACATCTTTCTTCTTCTACATCGTTAGGAACTTTGATAGTTAAGCCTCGATATACTAAATCAAACTGATCGGTTATGAACCAATTCAGATAACCGAATTGGTGGACTATAATGGTCAAGTTAGCCATGAAGGAATAGCAAATAAGTATTTCCAAAGCTCTTATTATTTGTTGTTCCTTTATGCTATTTTAATTCACTAAAGTTATTTAAGCACGTAAAGCACTTATGGGGGGTTGAGTATTGTCAAGAAAGGAATTATTTTAAGACTAACACAGACAGTTGTTTTCTTATTTCCGTTGGCATTACTTGTCCCTTTATCTTTTCAATATTAACACCACTAGAATCAAAGGAATTTGTATTATTGTATTGCTGAACGAATTCAACCCATAAATTTATAAATTTTGATTCGCCAAATTGAGACCATTTTGCAACGTGACAGCAGGTAGAAGCTGGTTAAGAGGGCAAAAGGCGGAATAATTATAAAACATATTTTAGGCATTATTGCTAAGTGTATCATTTAGAACCAAATATTTTCAAAATTTCTTTCCATTTTATAGATAAGCGTTTCTACTTTTGTATTAGAATTTTTGTTCACTGTGTATAAGCAAATTGTTAATATGCCTTATCGGAATTACTAAAAAGTGCTTAAGTGATAATCATTTTTTTCGGTCTTAAATTTAACGTATATCAATATTAAACTCAAATTTTAAATTTTACGGAACGGAATAGATATCATTCTGTTTGAAAAAAAAGGTTAAATTCACGACTGACCCGAATATAAATTACAGATAATCCTAGTGTTCAATCGGGCAAAAATGATAAAAAATATCATGATATTTTTTATCACTTTTAGCATTGAACGCACTCATTTATCACGAAAAAAACCAGTTTTTTTCGGTTTTAGCTGTCAAAAGAAATGACATTTGAATTGAGGTTTTTGCTTACTTTGATTTTTTTATGTGCAATGTTAAAATATAATTTTTATTATAAATATAAATAAAATAATTAAATAAAATTGCTGTGTGATTATTTTTTAGTGTGTGTTTTTATTTTCGTTAAGCCGTTAAGAATGTGGACAAGGTACAGCACGGAAATTTTGATTGAAGCTTTCGAAGGGTATAAGGATAATTCATCTTGTCTTGTAGCAGTGTGATCAAATTCTCTCTGTCTTGCACTATTTGATTGTGTATCGCTTTGGGTTAAGTTTGTGTGGCGTTCCACTTCATCGACATGATCGATGCATACGATGTATTTTTCGCTTCTTAGTATTTCCAAATTTGCTTGCATCTGAATACTGAAATATTTTTTCGGTTAAAATCATCTCCTTGGTGTTCTTTCGGTTTCGGGATTTCAATGTGAATGCAATCAATGGCTCCAATCACATTTCTAATATTGGATATAGCTTTGAAACGGTCAACTATAATTTTTTGTTCATCTAAAGATGGCCACTTTACAAACTTCTGCGCTTCGATCACCTATCTGACGAAATGTTTCGGTATTGGCTAAATACCAAACATGTACATTTGGATTTTTGGCGTTAACTGCAGAAATATTTTGTTTTTCTCCGTGCAATGCCTGATATAGCTATCTGTAATAAAACAATCGATAAGTAAACATGCGAATTTATTATTTAAATTCTTGTATGTGCACTTACCAACAACTATTTGAAGAGTGCTATTGGACAACCTGAAGTGCCGTCGAAATTGAGCATCGGTGTAATTTTCAATGAAATTTTGAAAATTTTCAATATTTTTATGCTCCTCGTTATACAACATTAAAACGATTTCATCGTCCACTTCACTGTCACTTGACCGAAGCATATTTATTTGTAATAAAATTAAAACTTTACCTATCGATCTTTTACTAATCTAACCCTAACCTTGTAGCAAAACAGAAATCGAAATAACCGTTGATCAAGGCGGTCCTGTATTTAGTACTACTATACCTACACTGTATGTAAAATACTCGTGTTGTCTCGTTTCTCTTTCTTTTGTTTTGTATAAATATAATCAGTCAGTCAATTTTAGTTACCGAGATGAACACACGAGTTTGAATTATTATAAATAAAAGAAGAAATAATTTATAGTTTATAGTTTACAATAAAATTGAACTTTTATTTTAAATCGTTTGGTATAACGAAATTTGTCGAGTAAATTACCCTTCTAATCATCAAATGCATAAATCGTGAAGACAACCAAAAAGCAAACATCACATTTTTTTTAAATAAGAAACGACTACAAAATGGCAGCCCAAGTGGAGCGTCGAATGTAATTTAATCAGCGGTAGTTAAGAGTTTAGATTCACGAAGGCGGCATTTAAGAGTTTAGATTCACGAGAGATTAATATTAAGCTGGGAAAAATAAACAAAGTTATAAATAAGTGGTACGCTGTTACGTCGGTCAAAGGTTGGAGCATATTTTCTGTTTAGGGTTAGATTTTCCGAGCAGACATATTTGATTTTGTTTTAATTTCTGTTTCCGAACAGAGAAAGGATTTTATTGTAATAGATAATTTTGCTTAGGGGAAAATTCCGAGTAAATTATTTATTGAATTTTTATCAGTTTATAGGGTTCTCAGATGTGTATTGGGTTTGGTGTTACGTATCGTGCCAATTTTTTTTTATGTTAGTGATTTAATGCCGAAGAAAGACACATATCCCGTTTCGGAAATTCCGAAGGATCAAGCCGAAAGCACTCCGAAAAATCGAGAAGTGTTACGAGAAATCAGACAAAAATGGCGACAAATAATGTTGTAATGACTGATGACCAGTTTCGGAAATTGTTGAACATGGTGAAAAAACAAAATATTGTTGGCCCTCAAAATATGCAAATGAATACAGGTAATTTTGCAAAGTGTACGTCCCGGTTCAATAGTGAAAAATCAGTTAGTGTCGAAGCATTTATAGATGCAATAAAAATTTATAAGGACTGTACGCATATTTCGGAGGGGAATGCTTTAATGGGTTTGCCGATGTTGCTTGAGGGCACCGCTGCAAAATATTAGTATGGAGTGAAGGGTATGTAGCATCATTTGATGATGCTCGGGAGTTATTATTGTCTGTTTTTGGTCGGAAGAAAGCCCCATATAAGATTTACCGCGAAATATTTTCGAACGTTCAGGCGGAAACAATGAAAACGGATCTCTTCATTTGTAACACAATTACCCCCTGAATCGTCGACAGAAACCGTAGAGTTGGATATGGTGTATGGATTGTTGTCAAAGCGTATAGGCTCAAGAATTAAACGAGAGTCATTTACAAAATTTGATGAATTAATAAAATTGGCTCGAATAGAGGAAGAATTTTATGAAGATGAAAATCAACTAAAAGAAAAGGTTCAAAATGTTGGTTTGGAGACTTTCTGCAAATATTGTAAAAAGAAAGGTCATGTAATTGAGGAATGTCGAAAGAAGCCTAAAGATTCGAAAAGTTTCAATAAGAGTAAAACTGAAAAATTAGGAAATTCGGCTCAGGAGCCAACTAAATCTACTTATAGTTGTTATGGCTGTGGTACACCGGGATATGTGCGAAGTATATATCCAAAATGCAATTCATCAAGTTTTAGTTCTAATAAATCACCTCCCGCGGCTTTTAGCGCTTCAACTGTGGATTTCCATAATCCGTTAGCTGCTGAATTTGATTCAGTTTCCTTGAGTTGTTCAATCTCAGAATATAATATTTTGGGAACTACATTAAGTCCTAAGCCAAGGCCGGTGTTGAATATTTCTATATTAGGTTCAAATGGATGTGGTATAATCGACACCGATGCAAAGTTGAGTATTGCGTCTCTTTCGCTTTATAAAATTTTACTAGATAAGGGTGCTATTTTCGAATATCAGGATTTAAATATTGTTTTGGCGGATGGGATACAGAAACAGAAACAAATATTATTTACGAAAACTGATGTTGTGTTAGAGGGTCGGATGATTCCTACCACTTTTATTGTTTTGCCAGGCGCCGACAATACTAAGACACTTCTGGGGATAGATTTTATTAAAAATTCCCGAATCATAATAGATTTCGCAAAAAACCAATGGAAGTTTCATGATTCAGAAACAGAATTTAGTTTGAAATTCGAAAATACCAATCAGAAACTATCTACTGATATATCTTCTTTGAATGTGCTCAGGGCTGACGAGGGATGTTCTCTTACCGATTTACAACGGGGAGAAATAAATAAATTTCTTGAACAAAATGAAACCGTTTTTTCGCTAGGGGGAGTTCCTACTACATGTGCGGAGCACAGTATAGATACTAGTGATCACATTCCTGTTTTTGGTCCTGCCTTTAAAATGTCTTTGGAGAAACGCAACATTATACGCCAAGAGTTAGACAAAATGTTAAAAGATGCGATAATAGAGGAATGTGAGTCACCTTGGGCATCTCCGGTGGTACTTGTGAAAAAACCTAATGCTTCTTATCGATTTTGTGTAGATTATAGGCGGCTTAATGCCATAACGACATCAGATAAGTACCCAATGCCGAGAATTGACGAACTCTTGCATTTGGCTAAGAAAACTCTTTTTATGTCGACGATTGATTTGCGGTGTGAGTATTGGCAAGTTCCAGTTCGCTTTTCGGATCGTGATAAAACCGCTTTTATATGTTCGTTTGGGTTATATCGGTTTAAGCGAATGAGTTTCGGGTTAAAAAATGCGCCCGCGACATTCCAGCGGATGGTCGATAGATTTAAGTCGGGAATCCCAGAGGTCACAATTTTGGCATATCTGGATGATATAGTCATTCTTTCAGAGTCCTTTCAACAACATTTGTCTGATTTGGAGAAAGTTTTTAATCGTTTGATGCAGTTTAAATTACGAGCTAACCGCGAAAAAAGTTTTTTCTATCGAGAGAGTATTAGGTTTCTCGGTCATGTTATAAATGGCGAAGGTATTAGCACTGACCCCGATAAGGTTTCCGCAATTTCAGAGCGCGACGTGCCACGAAATGTAAGGGAAGTGAAGTCTTTTTTGCAGACGTGTTCTTGGTATAGGAAGTTCGTTCCAGGATTTTCCGAAGTATCACAACCTTTGAGCGTCTTAACAAAAAAAAAATCGGCTTGGGCATGGAATGATGCCCATCAGCGAGCTTTCGATTCGTTAAAACGGTTGTTAATTAACGCGCAGGGGGAGGATGTGAATGAACGCCCAATTGAGTATGCCAGTCGTCTATTACTGCCCGCTGAAAAAAATTATAGTACAACAGAACGAGAAGCGTTAGCAGTTGTGTGGGCTTTAAACAAATTTAGGGGTTATATTGATGGGGCAGAAGTAACAATCGGAACCGATCATCAACCACTCAAATGGCTAATGACCTTAAAGTCACCATCTGGTCGCCTTGCGCGATGGGTGTTGCTCATCCAAGGATTTAATTTAAAATTTATATATACGCCTGGTAAAGGTAATCTGGTAGCAGACACTTTATCTAGACCACCATATGATGAAAATAAACAAGATTGCGAAATAAGTTCATTTCAAATTGACTTTCCAACTTATGCTAATAAGGATATAAGGAAACTTCAGTTGGAAGACGACAAATTGGAGAAGATTATAACTTGTTTTGAGCAGCTGGATCATCCCGATATAGGAAACTGGACAGGACGTGGGTATTTAATGGAATCAGGCATCTTGTTTCGTTATGCTCCGGATCAAGAGACAGAGGATGCGCAATTGGTAATACCGGCTGTTTTGCGGGAACATGTTCTAAAGATTTATCATGATAGTCCAATCGCAGGTCATTATGGTGTGGAACGTACCATAAATAAAATTTGCTCTAAATATCACTGGAAAGGAATGCGAAAATATATCGCTGAATATGTCAGATATTGCAATGAGTGCCAACAATTTAAACCCAATAACCTAGAACCAAGTGGATTACTCAAAACGCCAGTTATGCAGCAACGATTTGAGGTTCTAGCGATCGATTTATTTGGCCCACTCCCGATTACCGCGGAGGGATATAAGTGGATATTGATTATAGAGGATACTGCAAGTCGATGGGTTGAGTACAGCAGAGGCATGTGCCAAGGTTTTGATTAATGACATTTTTATGAGGTATGGACTGCCGAGGAGAATGATATCTGATAATGGATCACAATTCATTAGCGATGTAATGCAACACGTGTCACAGTGTTTCCATATTACTCAAAATTTAATACCAGTATATCATCCGGAGGCGAATCCTGTTGAACGAAAGAATCGCGATTTAAAGGTGCAACTTGCAATTTTAACTCAAACTGATCATACACGGTGGGCAGAAAATATATCCTCAATTAGATTCGCGTTGAACACTATCAGAACCGATTCTACTGGATAAACGCCAGCATTTGTGACTTTCGGAAGGGAACTTCGAGTACTAGAAGATGTAGCCATGAACATAAGGCCCATCATTGAGTCGGAAAATTTTATTCCACAGATCACTCCTTATTTATGGAGACTTCAGAATAAAATTAAAGAAGTTCGCGATCATAATGAAAACCAGCAAGACAGATATCGATGTTATTTTTCTTCGGAAAACGCATCAAAACAAAATGACATTTAAAATCAATTTATCATTTTTGTTTTTCATTTTGGGTGTTTAATCGGGTTTGACGTACAGTATTACGGAATGAAGTTAGGGTGGGATAAAATATCATGATATTGTTACGTTTTTGCCTTGTCAATCAAGGTTCGTATCACTGGATTGTGAATAATACAAACTCAATTCAATTTATCACCAACGAATTTATTTATTTCACAAAATTTATTACAACACAGTTTATCAATCAAAATTCACAAAATCACTTTATATAAATTATTCTCAAATTTTACTAATCACTTTTACTTTTTATTTCGCACAAAAACACTTTTTAACCTTTATGTTTACAACCGCATACCCGGGTATGTTTTTCAATTTTAATGACCAACATTTTATTGGGTTAGTTACCTAATCGACATGAATCCTTCAGTAGCTTAACAATTACGTGCTCTGAATGGAATTTGAAGAACGTAAAATTCAATTTAAAAAAAAAATTTTATGCAAAATTAATAGAAATCGTACATTCTTACCCGGGTATGTTGGTTGTAAAGACAAAGATAAAAATTCGGTTGTAAACACAAGGGTTAAATCACTTTTTAATTCCTTTTTAATCTTTATACTATCGCTTTCCAAATAATCTTACAAGTTTACACTATCGCGTTCCAAATACTAATAATCCAATTCGATCTTGTTCGCCTTTTTATATACACAAACCAAGCTTCTCGAAAGTTCACGACTTTTCCAGTTGGAATAGCGTAGAAACATTACGTAACAATTTTTATCATGGAAAATTCCATTTAGTACATTAAACATTGAGCTATTAGTTTTACTTATTCTATTACACACTAGGTGTCACCGTCACACTACCCCTCACCTAAGCCTGTTCGTCCCGAACAGGACCCAAATCACCTCCTCTGTATAGGGCTAGCCTCTCCAAATGCACCACCTTTGGTTTACCTCGATGTCCCTTCCGTATCCGATAAACCACGTCGTTCATCCTTGTGATGACAGTATAAGGTCCTTCCCATGCTGGTTGCAGCTTCGGTGATAATCCCTTTTTCCGTTGCGGGTTGTGAAGCCATACTAATTGCCCTTCCTGGAAGCCCTGGTTATTTGCTCGTATGTCATATCGAGCCTTCATCCGGTCACTTGACATCCGTATTTTCTCCCGTACAAATTGATGAATCTCATTAAGTTCCTCTTTCATTCGGTCTACGTAATCTTGTCCACATAAAGCCGATGATGGTACAGCCCCAAACTTTAGATCTCCAGGTAACCGTAGATTATCTCCAAATAAAGTTTTAGCTGGTGTCATTCCGGTTGTGTCATGTATAGCTGATCGATAGGCCATCAGAAACATCGGTATATGTCGATCCCAGTTGCGTTGGTTTTTCTCAACGACCTTTGCTAGATATTCCTCCAATGTACCATTGAATCTTTCCACCATACCGTCAGACTGTGGATGCAAAGGCGTTGTTCTCGTTTTATTTATACCGAGCATCTGGCATATTTCTTGAAACACCACCGACTCAAAATTCCGTCCTTGATCGGTATGAATCTCCATCGGCACTCCAAATCTGCTAATCCAATTGTTTACCACGGCATCAGCTATTGTTGTCGTCTCCTGCTTGGGAATGGGGTACACCTCCATCGATCAGATCTTTACGGACAATCGTGCGATTTGCTCCCGTATCCAGAGTGATGATGCAATCCGTGCCATCAATGTCGCCTTTGATTGTTAAGCTGTCACCGCCTCTTGCTACTTTCGAAACGCGGATGGAGGTTATGGGGCAATCGGTTGTGGGAGTCAGCTTCTGCCCCTTTAAGCTGACTCGTTGTAGTTTAACGGCTCCGCCGTCATTTGGCCTTCTTGCCTAGCCAACGCCTGCTCCCCGCTTGGTCGTCGCTGCATAGGAGATGGTGATCTTCCCCTTTTTCTTCTTAATTCCCAGCAGTCGCGAGAGATGTGACCGACCTTATCACATGCCCAACATTTGATTTTGCCGCTTCCATCTCGGTATCTTGGTGTTGACCGCTCGTTGTTTATGCTTGTATCGATTTCTACTCGGCGTATTTTCATTGACGGTTTGGTGATGGCTTGTGCAGTTTCATTTGTTAACGCACAAGCGATAGTTTCCGCAAAGGTTGCTTTAGGTGACAACATCACCGCCCTGCGTGTCTCTGGATCTCGAATGCCGTCAATGAATGCGTCAATTTTTAGCCTTTCCATATAATCACCCGACGTACTGGTATGTGCTAGATGTACTAGTCGCTCGATTGCCGATGAAAATTCCTGAAGTGATTCTCCTCCCTTTTGGTAGCGGCTTTTCAATTCCATTCGATAGATTTCCCGCTTGTGATCACTGCCGTACTTCCGATCCAGCGCCTTCATAATTTCGAGATAGCTGCTGCGCTCTTGTTCCGGGATGGTTTGTAAAGCCTCTGCTGCTTCGCCTTTGAGGGCCACTATTAATGCCGCGACACGATGTTCGTCGTTCCAATGATTTTGATTGGCTGCCGTCTCAAATTGAAATTTGAAAATGACGAAAGATGTTGTTCCGTCGAATGTTGGTGGCTTTATCTTGATTGATTGGACGGTTTGTACCACTTGTGTTGTTGTTCCACTTGCCTTGATATCAGTTAGTTCTTTCTCGAGCCGTTGGCATTTTTCTTCAACCTGCTGAACCTCCGTTTTGACAAGTTGAACTTCCTTTTGCAGTTTTTGGTCAACCTGTTGAATCTCCATTTGCAGCTTCTCTACTTCGCCGTGTATGTTAGCAGATAATTCGAGAAGTTTCTCGTCCATTCTCTTATGACCATCAGTAATTTGGCTTTTAATTTCTTCTCCTTGTTTCTCCACCCGGTGTTGAAGTTCTTCGTTTGATTGTTTCATAGTCTCCAACTGCCGCACATTTTGTTGTTCCATTTCATTCTTAATTTCTTGGTTTGACTGCTCAATTTTCACCATTTGTCGTTCGTTTTGTTGTTTCATGAGACACATCTGTCCTGTCATTTGGTTCATAGCAGCTATTAACTGTGACAAATCGAAACTTCCAGAATGTTCTTGTGTCTTTTCGACCAACGGTTGTTTATCTTCTGCTTTCTGCTCTATGGTTGCTGCATCCGTTACTTTCTCTCCAAAATCATAATGTTCCGCGTCCAGCCCTTCGTTCTGCATGGCCTCACGTAGTCGCGCTTGTAAAGCTGCTTTAGTACCATCAGTAGCCAAACCACGTTTCTCAAGTTCCCTCTTTAATTCTGGAACTTTTAATTCGTTGAGAATCATTTTCTTTTTCTTTTTATTCACAATCCCACCGCTGTCACCAATTTGTTACGTTTTTGCCTTGTCAATCAAGGTTCGTATCACTGGATTGTGAATAATACAAACTCAATTCAATTTATCACCAACGAATTTATTTATTTCACAAAATTTATTACAACACAGTTTATCAATCAAAATTCACAAAATCACTTTATATAAATTATTCTCAAATTTTACTAATCACTTTTACTTTTTATTTCGCACAAAAACACTTTTTAAATCACTTTTTAATTCCTTTTTAATCTTTATACTATCGCTTTCCAAATAATCTTACAAGTTTACACTATCGCGTTCCAAATACTAATAATCCAATTCGATCTTGTTCGCCTTTTTATATACACAAACCAAGCTTCTCGAAAGTTCACGACTTTTCCAGTTGGAATAGCGTAGAAACATTACGTAACAATTTTTATCATGGAAAATTCCATTTAGTACATTAAACATTGAGCTATTAGTTTTACTTATTCTATTACACACTAGGTGTCACCGTCACAATATTTTTTATCATTTTTGCCCGATTGAACACGACCAATGTGAATGACAACGTTACCCCAATGTCATTAATTAGCGTGTTTTTTTATTAGCTCCGGATAGCAAGCTATCGGGAGCACAAGGGAAATTTCTATTGAAAGTTGTTCTATTATACACATGTGTCGCTAATAAACAAAAAACTAAAATTTTACCTAACTTCATGCAGTTGTATGACATTTCTTCCGAATAAAAAATCGGAATAAAAATATCTAAAAATCATCGGGAGATTGTTGAGCAATACGTTAATGTAGAAGCTGCAAAATATTTTTAAAAGCTGGAAAGCAAAACGATAATCGAGATGCATCATTGTCGAAAAGTGACGAAGATGAATATAAATAATATTTTGATGAAATGGACATGCCTGGTACAAAAGTCAAGTCGATTCAAAACAAAGAATTACTGTATGTATTCTACGTATACGTGAAGACACAGCTTAATATTACGGAAATCTGAACCCCAATTCGGCATATTATGATCCAAAACACGTTCTATGAGGAATATTCCTGATCCAAAATCACATCCTGAAGAGTAAATAATTGTTGTTTATTAAGTTTTGAATTAAATAAATTAATTTGATTATTTTAGAGTTGAGTTTTGTACTGGAGACATGGAAAAATATTCTAAAGCAGAACTATTTGCTTGGGAAGCTTATGGTAAAATATTCTCCAAGTGGAAAAATCATTAAAGGACAAGAGAAACAAATCATTCGAAGCCGTTATGAAAAGATGTACATATATGTATTTAAATAATCACTGAATATATTAAAAATAATCCAACATGTATTTATGCTTCTTATCTTCCACGATTTCCAGTAAGGCTTATTAATTTTATTCAAAGATTCAGTTTTATTAAATCACAATTTGTATACTCCTTCGAATATAACTTACAAACTTAAATCGTTTGCTTGCTGTTCGTTAAACAATCTTGACATGTTACATGACCGCAAATTAAAATTTTGTACAAGGTAATTCCGCTGCCGCTAGATAGTAAACATTTTACAGCAATCCGAGTAACCATCTTCGCCTGTTTCCCTTTAGCTTTCTATTCTCGAATTCCACATCCATTTTCCACATGTGGACATCAGTCAAAATTCATAAAAATGGAATTTTTTTGGTACTAAGGGAATATTTCCCAGGGCTGCGGAGTCCGAGTAAAAATGTTCGGCTCCGGCTCCGACTCCGGAAATTTATAAACTTATTAACGACTCCGGCTCCAGCTCCAACTCCGGCTCCAACTCTGGCTCCAACTCTGACTCCAGCCCCTCCCCCGACATCAAACATTTATCTTTTTATGCGTAAAGCAAATAGGGTTTTCATTTCCGTGAAACGCTGTTATTTATGTGCTGAAAAACTATGGATATTTGGCAAGCAGACAGCAGCTGGATGATAGCGTCTCGGTGTTAATTTACAAAGGCCGTCGGCTGAATCCCAAGAGCCGATATTTTTTTTATTTTATTTATTGCGGCGCTTTAACTGGGTTTCTATTGATTTATTACCGATTGCAAGGTCACATGTTTGAAATTTTACAGGTTCAGTAAGTCCCTCTTAATTCTTCTTGATGTTTTTATTTTTAATTTTTTGTTTGGTTTAACATCAGTAATTTTCCGTGAAATGTGATGACAAAATACTTAATTAGATTTGCTCGCTTAACCCAAATTTTTTCTGGGACTTCTCGACTTTCTACGCGTATCTCGACTTAAACTTCGCGAGATTTCGAGAGTTAAGCCCGGTACGCTGCTGAAGTAAAATGAAATTTCTCATATAAAAATGACACAAGCGAAAACGAAAATGAAAATTTCACCGCTGAACTTCATTTTGTGGTGCCCAGTTTAGCTAGCGAAATGGGAGTTTTCATATCAGAATACAGAAGTCTCTATTTGATCTCTACACATTTTTCATTTCATAAATTTTGACAATTTCATTTGAGTTTTTGCGTTTTGAGGATAGAAGGGAATTTTATTGTATAAAATACGTTGTCACATGAAGTTGTACGCACTAAAATATTTACGAAATTCGTCAAACTAAATTTTCCGGTCAGATTTATCTTCCTATATTTTTGGAGACCAGTGAAAATTGCATTTCATTTGAACAGCGTACTAGGCTTTAAAAAAGACGAAGATTTTCGAGAAGAAACCCTAACTTCGGCTAGTCCGATTTTGAATTCCAATTTGAACTGCGCTAATGCATATATAAATAATTGGGGTAGCCCAGCAAAAAAAATGATTTTAAGCAAAAAAAATCCGGAGCCGGAGTCTGTCTATTCCACAAGGCTCTGGCTCCGACTCCGGCTCCTTTAAAAATATGAAAATAAACATAAACTCCGCGACTCCGACTCCGGCTCCGACTCCACAGCCCTGATTATTTCCGAATGGATATAAGCAGGTGGAAGAAATTCTCCATATAGGAAAATGGCCATGTATCAAGTGTTTTATATACCAATTAAAATTTCCGAGCGTTTTGATGAATTTTGACAGATGTCTGCATGTGGAAAATGGATGTGGTGTTTTGGATCATAATATGCCGAATTTTGGTTCAAATTTCTGTGATATTAAGCTGTGTCTTCACGTATACGTAGAATACGTACAGTAATTCTTTGTTTTGAATCGACTTAACTTTTGTACCAGGCATGTCAATTTCATCAAAATATTATTTATCTTCGTCTTCGTCACCTTCCGACAATGATGCATCTCGATTATCGTTTTGCTTTCCAGCTTTTAAAAATATTTTTGCAGCTTCTACTTTAACGTATTCCTCATCAATATCCCGATGATTTTTTATTTGGAAGAAATGTCATACAACCATATGACATTTGAATTTGACATCTATCAAAATTTTTAAACCAAAATGAAGTTTGCCACAATTAGGGTTGTACAAAATTCAAAAAAATTTCAAATTTCCCTTTGCTCCGGATAGCAGCTCCGGATAGCAGCTCCAGATAAATAGGTAGAGCTAAATATTTTTTTATAGGATTTTAGTTAAAAAGTTGAATTAAAAATTATAGATTAGTTTTAAATAAATTATTTATATGTATAAATAGCTTGTTAAACATAAGTTTTATAACAGAAAATTAGCTGCTCCGGATACCAGCTATCCGGAGCTAATAAAAAAACACGCTCAATGTCAGTATCTTCAAAGAAATGTTCACCTTAACTTTTCTTAAAGTTATTCCAATGAATGTACAAAAATTGTATTGACTTAATGCGATTTACTGTAGAGAAATCGGGTAAATTTCACATAAATCATATGAATCGAGTTACATTATTTACTAATATATCAGTCAATAATCGATAATGTGATAAATAAAGAGACGATGTTGCTTTAATTTCAAAAAATACTTAATCAAAATCTCCTTTACTTTTAAAAAAAAACAAAATCAGAAATTCTCTTCTCTGGTCTCAGCACAACCTATATGTGAATAGAAGAAACGGCGATCTTTAAAAATGTACATTCATACAAAAACATATAGATGTCTCTGGAGGAAAAAAAATAAAAAATTTTATAAATTATTTTGCAAGGTTAACACTATAGCAAAGGTTGAATCATCTAAATATGTAGCCATAAATATTTTAAAGTATGTACTATGTGCATACCTTCTCCCAAATACTTTTATTATGCGTTTATGAATTATATCAGCTTGCACTATATACATACTATAAATATAGCTAAATTTATTTCGACATCTGCTTTCTAAAATACCCGGCTACAAGAGTTGTTACAATTCGCGCGGCTATTAAATTGACAAAAACTTGCGAATTTCATTGTGCAAAAAACAAAACAAAAATTTATACCGTTCCTTATTGATCTGATTTCCTAATTATTTTGGTTATAAGAATGTCATATTCAAAATGGAAACGACATTTTTTCGTGTGCAAGAAAAATATAGAAACTCGTCGGTTTAGTGAATTTGTCTGTCTCTATACCGGACCAATTTACAAAAAATCATTTTCTGCTTGCTATAATGGATGAACAAGGTTTGTAATATGACTATATGTATACCAAGGGAGCAGAATTATGTGTGTTATTGTTTTTGCTCCATGTGAACGTTTTATATACGCGCGAAATTTATTTATAATTTATAAAAATAAAAATTGGTACCTGTACACACCGCGTTCATGTACAACCAAACAAAAACAAAAAAACAGGTGGATTTTGTTTATATTTTGTGTGACTGACAATTTGGTTTTTTGTTTGTCGAAAATTTTTATATAAGACATAAAACGACGACAAAAGTATCGCAAGGTGTTTTTTAGGAATATACCACGAAGTCAGTAGACAAATAGCGTTACTTATGTTATAACCTAATGTATTGTATTAGGCGGCCATAAAAATGAGGAAATAAGCGGGTTTCGATTTTTTTATTTTTGGTATTTTTATGATTTATATAAGCGATAACAAGTTTCAAGTTTCAAATAGTATGAAACAATGTAAGTAGTAATAGTAGCAATATTTAGTACTTTTACACTTTAACATTTCAATTTTACAATATTTTCAGTTCAGAATTTTTTCAAATTGTATATGGAATTTGTTTAATTTTGATAATTTTGGTAAAAAATGCGAAATTTGGTATTTCTTTTGAGTATTTCTTTAACCGGCTATTTAAAAAGAGCAAATTGCTATAATTATGGTGATTTTGGGGTTACACTAAAATGGCTCAAATTATTTCTTCTAGCTCCGTTGTTCCTAATTGTTCTTTTGAACTATTCCATATATTCTAATATATCGTAGATGAGCCAGCACAGATAGGCGATTTTTATTCGTGAAAGAACGATAAAATAGATAAATGCAGAGAACAAGATTGTGATAAATGCAAAGCTGAGCCTAATGGTGCACGTTTCCGATAATAATATTTACACTACTCCAAAAAATTAAAGGAACAAAATTTTTTTGTAAATATTTTTAATATTTTTTGAAGAGCTGTCAGCAAACATTTTTTTTTAGTTAAACCATTCCATCTGCCAGTTAGCTTGTTAATTAAGCTTCAATTTGGTTTATATTCGGTCTCTCTACGTGAATTTTTCGCTGAGATATCTGACTTTGAATGAAGAAAATTAAAATACCACCAACTAAAAAGAGAAACAATATTTGAGTTTTTGTTTGCCAAAAATCACACGATCCTTCCACTATATCTTAATTCATTTAACCATAGCTGTTTACCAAAGGGCACTAATTTGACTGACCAACTTTCAAAATGCCGCAGAAAATTGGCCCTTTATTGGGAGCTGGTCGATTTGGTTTTGTTGGTATCAATTTCAATAGCAACAGAGTTCATCTTTCAGTAAAATATCAAAAGCCCCAGTTTTAGAATTAGATATTAATATAGATGGAGTTCCGATTTCAAAAAAAAATAGGAGCTATTTCTGGCCTGTATTAGGCAGGGTTTAGAATTTAGATCAAAGCTTTATTTTAACCCATATTCATTATGTCCTCTGGTTTCTGCATTAAAAGATTTATTGAGGGATGGATTTATAAATAAAGGTGATCATATTTCTGTAAAAATTACGTGTTTTATTTGTGATGCACCAGCATGATCAGGTTTATCAGGAACAAAATCGTATACGGGTTATTTTGATTGTTTAAAATGTCTAAAATGTATTGAGGAAGGAGAATTTATAAAAAATCGAATGATTCTCAAATCAATATGATTACGCAATTTCCCCTAGCATATTTCCATTTAGTATGTTTAGGTGTTATGAAAAAATTGATCCAAATATAGTTGAATGGGGGCTCAAAATCCATTTTATCAAACCGTAAAATTCAAAAGATTTCTGATTTAAAATAGCATCTCTAACGCAACCTAATAATTTTAAACGGAATAGTAGATCGTTAAATAATTAAGCCTTTTTTAAAGGTTTGGTATTAAGAGCATTCTTGTTATATTGCGGTCGATTTATATTGAAAGACATAATTTCTATTGAAAAGTACCACCATTTTATGTTATTACATGTTGGAGTTTCTTTATTATGTCATAGCTAGTTGATAATATTTGTAAGTGGTACGAAAGGTCTCACTTAACGTACAACTTGCATTGCCTCAAACATTTGTCAAAAGACGTACAACATTTTTGCAAATAAGATCAGTTTTCCGCTTTCCATTTTAAAAATATATGTCCGTTATCAAATGGCTTTTACGAAAACTTAATCAATAACTAGCACGAATTTGCAATAGAATATTTGCAATTAATAATGCAAATTTGAGATTAGAAATGACTGTTTGGTGAGTTCTTCACAAACGGCACAAAATCAAAACACCACAATTAATTTATATATTTTATAACACCACAATTAATTTATATATTAAATACATTTATTGAAACTTCGAATCAGCTGTCACAGTAGAGTAAATTCTAAAATAAATTTAAAGACATTAAAATTTTTATCTATATGTATTAGATTGATTATACTTAACTTATGATAATTTATTACCTAATCTGGGTTACCTTGAATTGTATAAAAATTATGATTATTTTATTAATTAATTTAGTTTTCTTGTTATGTAAACACTTACTTGCTGTCAAATCGAATTGTAGAGATTGGACGATTTGCACTTTTTAGTGATCAGAGTGGCATCTGTTAACTAACACAGTTAACTAACTATAATTGTGCGCAAGCATACTATTCTATTCAGTGTATTTTTTTCTGTTGTTCAAAATGTTAGTACATTGGTCATGCATTAATCATTAAGAAACGAGCGGTCAAGCTAACAACATTGTACCTACTTAAAAATAATAATCATAAAATAAAAAAAAACTTTTTTGTCAAAATCATTAAACCTTTTTTTTTTAAATTAATTCTGCTATCGTGCATCGGTTTACAATACAACCGCATCACAAAATCAATGACAATCGTAATTGCTGGATTCTGACGAGATCTGAATCAATAATACAATTTTCTTGCGTGGAGAAGCAGTGAATAAAACAGACTTCTACCATTTCCCGATTGCATCAAGAAAGCATCATATTTTTGAAACTACGTTTTCAGATTCAGACAAAATTGCAAAAAAAAACTGTTTGCGCAGGAGCATTCCAAGCCAAAAAGATTTGTATTTGTTGCAATATTCCATCCTTAAAAAATCTTAATTTAATAGGTGATTTTTAAAATCCAGGCAAAATCTCAGATGTTTTGTACAAATGGCTAATGGGGAAAATTTGTGTTTTAGCCATCTAATTACAAAAGAGCAATTTGAAGTAAATTGAATGCCAATTCCTGGGGAAAATTTGATTGCAAAGTTTTAAAACAAAACGTAACTTCATTTAGTGAAGCAAAAAAATTGAAAAACATTTTGGGAAATGAAAATTATAATTCTCACAAAAGAGCACATTGACTCCCTATGGTGACGAATTTGAAGTTTCTGAAACAACGACTGAAAAAATTGCTATAGTAGTGCTTTCGTTAGTGCCAGTAGAACCGGTACCAATTTTAAACAGCCTCTAGAAAAATGTCAAGTTGATTCACAGCATCCACCAATCTAATAGATAATATCGATTCAGTGCTAGAGGACTGAAGTAATGTGCTAGAGAAGTAATTGCTTCATCGAAGACAGTCAATTAGCTAAAATTATTGGAATTGGGAATATTCAGAAAGATATAAGAGAACCGCAACAAAATCAAACTAAGCTTCTAAAAAATCAACAAGATATAATTCAAAACCAAAATATCACAAAAGAATGCTTAGAAAATCGTTTGCTTGCTGTACTGAACAATGAATAATAATAATATAAATAAATCTGTAAGGAATAAACTGGAAAGCTTATAAAGTTACGACTGAAGCCTGATTTCCATTATGAAATATTTACTGGCAGTATAAACAAAATGGGATAAAAATATATATTGGCGTGCTGTGTGAGAGAAATAAAAACTTTTTCAGTTTTACAGTACTGACAAAATTATTATAGCATACTGACATTTTTTATAGTATACTGACAAAATTTACTGAAAAAATATATAAATCGAAGTATATTTTTCAGTACTGGAAAAATATTTCAATTTTTCAATGCCATTTTTCAAAAAAAATTAAAAACAAAGAATGATCTGTGTCAATTCAATGAAATTTTCGATGTTTATGTTTTTATTCAGTAAAAAGTACTGTCAGTAAAAGTTTCATAATGGAAACCAGGCTTTAATCGTAAAATATTCGTGGTCGACTGGTCGGGCAGTCCTTGCTTTCAAGGCGTAATTTAATTTTCAATTTAAACATAATAATTATACAAAATTATACAAGTTCTTTTAAGCATTATTAATTTAAATAATGATGTAATTTGTAAAAGTATTTGTTACTGAATTGAAGCATTTGCTACACAATAACAGTATTTATTCCTCTATCATTAAAATAATTCCATTTTCTGAATTTCCGCAAAATTAAACCAATTCAAAGTTGGACAGAATCAGTCACGTTTTTATGAAAATTATGCACATAATGATGAAGTATTTGCTTTAAGTAGTACCAAATGCTCCGAGTTATAGCATTTGCTCCTAAATACCGAAGTAAATGCTGCTTGTCCATAAAAGCTAGTAGGTAGTAAATGCTTTATTTTCAAAGCAAATACATTACAAATAAGAAAAGCAGTTGCATACCACCTAATATTTCACTAATTCTATTTACAATAATTCTCACAGATATAACCAAATTGATTTTCAATTAAAACATATTTGTATCCAATATAATTAACGCAAGGTGATTAATTATTTAAACTCCGGCAACCCTGTGACTTTAATACAGAATAAGAACAGCACAAAAAAAATACCAAAGTTAAAGCTATCTAATATTAAAAATATTTTTATTTGAATTGATTACGCGACCTTAGAATGACAGGGTTCTATATTCACCAAGCTTCATTTTGAGATAACGAGGATACTATTACGTTTACCAGTTTTGCAAGTATGACTCTGTTAATTGATTTATAATGTTGGTGAACTATTTAGTTTTTTAGACATTCCAGCTTGAAAAAGTGGATAAAACTTTGATGCTGATCGATAAGGCTGAATAATCTGGAGTAATAAGGTTCTAATTCCCACATACAACTGTGTAGCACTATAAAAATTTTGTTGAATAACATAGAACTTTGGTACCCTTTTTTAAATCAAAATATTTTAATATTGATGGAATACGAGTACCAAATACCCATAACCAAAATTATAATTCATAAAGCTATATACGTATTAACATATAGAAACTTTAATTCTTTGGTAACAAAATAATACTAAATATTTATAGTTAAATCACATAAGGATAAAATGACCAGTCCTTCATCTCTAGAACATTTATATGGACGTAAACTTAATCTAATTAAGCTTAAAATGCACATAGAATTTTTAAAATCCATCGGTTCCATTTGAATTATAATAAACGGTTTTTTATAGTTGATTTGCTTTAAAAGCCGAATGAGGCCCATAGGTAAAAAATATTCACTGACCCCCAAATGCTTTTCAATTTGGCCGAATGGCCTGGCACTGAGTACTTCATTAAAATTTGTTGTAAATTATGGAGTTCTTATTTTGCAGGGCGCAAGAGTCACTCCAATTTGTAAGATCGGTGATGTCATTGTCCTCAAAAACGTTTTCTAAAATCTTATACAACGTTTTCTAAAATCTTATGATATAACGTTTCATAAAAAACGTCATAATATATTTATTTAGATCTATTCTACAGTTAATAACTTAATGAATAGAAAAAAAAGAATTTTTTAGATTAAAAAGAAATAAAAAGAATACTAACAATACGGAACATTACCTGAAAAAACGAAAACTTTAAAACTTAAAATGAGATTAAAAATTGCAATTACTAATTGCCTTCCGAAGATACACTCTGGATCTCTCAAAATGAAATAAATGGTAAAATTCATTAAAAATTCTAGCCATTGACTTGGTTGGTTCGTTGGAACCATAATTCGTTCTATGAAAGTCAACAAACAAAAATTCGCAGGGACGCAAGCTTCTGGTAGGTACATAAATGCTCCAATCAGAAATGAGTTCAAGACACTTAATGCGGCCAATAAGAGAATCACTAACAAATAAGGCAGAGGCAATTTTTCGGCGTTTAACCAACGTATCAATGTGAAGGGACTCACACCGAATCACATACGATGGGAGACTGCGCACCTGTTCCCACATAGGTAGATTACGATAAGATAAATGACCAAGCTTCCTGGCCATATAGATAGTAAAACGTTTCTGAATAGATTCCAATCTAGCAATCTGCACATCAAGATGAGGATACCAAACCACTATAGCATATTCAAGGTGAGATCTTACTAAAGAAGTATATAAACTAACACATGAAAATGCATCCATAAAATCCTTTGTCATTCTAAAAATAAAACCTAACATAGAATTGGCCTTTAATATTATTTTGTCTATGTGTAACGCAAAAGTTAATTTCTGATCAAACAGAACTCCTAAATCAACAGTTGAAGTTACTCTACAAAGTAGATCTCCATCAAAATAATAATTGACAATATTTGGATTGAGTGTTCTAAAAAACGACATCACCTTACACTTCTGTACATTGATGAACAATTTATTCTTAGAGCAACAACTAGACAATATATTAATTTCAGATTGCAAAACCTCAGCATCACTTACAGATTGAACATGCATGAAAATCTTCAAATCATCAGCAAATAATAAACATTCACAGAATTTAAAAATATTAGGAATATCATTCACGAATAAAAGAAATATAATTGGGCCTAAATGGGACCCCTGAGGGACTCCTGAATGACAATAGATATAATCTGACTTAAAATCATTCAATAGAACATACTGCTTCCTACCAACTAGATAAGAAGAAATCCATTTAAGAAAATTTGGATCAAGACCAATAACCGAAAGTTTTTCAATAATAATTTTATGGTCGATTGAATCAAAAGCCTTAGCAAAATCAAAGTAAATTGAATCAACTTGGGCGCCTTTAGATTCAAGTGACTCAATAGTGAATTTAGTAAATTGCAACAGATTGATAGTCGTAGATTTTCCACTGGTGAAACCATGCTGGAAACAAGAAATTAGCTCTTTAGTATGGAATAACAAATGTTTCGACACAATTAATTCGAAAAGTTTAGGTATAGACGAAAGAATTGAAATACCACGAAAATTTGATATATCAGAACGGTTACCCTTTTTGTAAATTGGAACAATGTGAGAAATTTTCCAAGCTGTAGGAAATTGTCCAGAAATTAATGATTGGTTAAAAAGATAACATAATGGAGTTACAATATATGAGCTCACACATTTAAGTATTGACGAAGGTATACCATCAGGCCCACATCCATCATTAAAATCTGACAGATATTCATAAATGTCATCTTCAGTTATTGTTAGGTACGGAATGTTAAATTGGCAATTACTAACAGTAGGGACGCTATCAAAGGATCCGTAATTAACTTTATACACCGATTGAAAGAAACTAGCAAAACCCTCGCAGATTTCAAGAACCGTGCTCAGTTTACCTCCATTAAAAATCATTACCGATGGAAAGCCAGTTGTATTACGTTTTTCGTTAACAAACTTCCAAAATGTTTTAGGGTTTTGTTTGATATTAGTTTCAATCACACTTATATACTGACAATATTTAGAATGAAATACAGATTTAAATTGTTCACGTAGATCAACAAATTTGGATTTATTAAGTTGACAATTATTGGATCTGAATCTATAGTAAGCTCTATTTTTACGTTTTCGTAAGTTGATCAAATCAGAATCAAACCATGGTGGATAATTATAGTTACGTTTTTTCCTCAAAGGTACGAATTTATCAACAAATAGTAAGTCATTAAAATTATTTACATTTTCATTAACATCATTGGCTCGAAAAAAATCATCCCAACAAATGCAACGGAGATATTCAGAGAGACCAGGTGTGTCGCATTCCTTAAAATCATAAAACGAATCATCAAAAGAAAAAACCCGACATTTATCATCTCGATTTCCAACATGAAATATAATCTCGAGGGAATTATGATGAATATCATTTTCCTTGAAAGATGTCAAAGACTCATGAACTGACAAATATTCCGTATTATTAACAAAAATTAAATCTAAAAACGAATTGTTATCATTACAAAATAAATTAACTTGTTTGAGATTGAAACTGAACAGTGCATCCACCACCTCTGCATCATTTGCAGATAGAATATCCGAAGGGAGTAACCCCAAAGACTCAGTTTCACTATCAACCAACCAATGAATATTACTTAAATTAAAATCACCTAATACAACTAAAGTATCATTATAATTAATTATATTAACCAATTCACATATTCAATCTACATGACTCAAATAAACATCAGTAGGTGAGCTAGGTGGTATGTACAAAACTGTAAAATAAAATAAATTATTACAAATTAAAACTTTGACACATAAAAATTCAATAGAGTCACATCCAGGTACTACAACCAGCTCACTTTGCATAGAAGAATGGGTTGCAAACAGCACACCACCTCCACTTTTTTTAGTGCTGTTAAAAATAGATCTGTCACATCTATAAACGACAAAGTCATCAGAAAAGAACTCATTATTAAAGATCCCCTCATGAAATCCAGTTTCCACAAAAGCAAAAAATTGAAAATCCGTTGAATAAAAGAAATTCAAAAATTCAGCTGACTTAGACGACATACGCCCAACATTACGATAAAATAATCTCGGAGACGTCAAATTATAACGATTAGTTTGTTTATCAAAACGACTGGCCTCAGTTAAAGAGTTGGTTGGTTTCGTTGAAGAACAGGAAAATTCGATTTATTGGTTCGTCCCTTATTAAAAATTACAAATTCTTTAATTAATGACCGAGCAGGCCAAGAAGTAGGTTATAATAAATTCTCAAAATCAGTAACGTCCACATATAATTTAAATGACGAAAAATTACGGTCTGCATTATTAATCCGTCGAGATATAATACGCTGGCAGTTTACATCCTCAATGTTAAATTTATCTTTAAGATAATCCAAAATTACAGCTTCGGATCTCTTCAAATATTGTTTAAAATATGCTGTTGAAAGATTATGTAGATAGAGTTTTATTGCCTTTGTCTTAGAAATACCAAATACAATATAAAATAATTAAAAATTACAACCCGAATAAGAAATATCCAATAATACACTCCACTCTTCATATAAATGAGCAATCATATTCCAGAACTGTATCAATAAATCAAAGAATTACCGAGTTTCATCTTAATTGGCCTTATTCAAGAACAAGCTCTAAAATTCATTTAATAATCCCATTTCGATCGTACGTAATAAATTTAAAGTTCTAGAATATGGCCAATTATCATATTCCAGAACTTTATCAAAAAATCATGGAATTTCATCAAAAATGGGTTAAGAAATGATTAGACAAATCTCATCCTAATTGACCATATTCCCGAACCTCAGGTAAAAATCTTTTTAGAACTCCATTCCCCAACGCACATATTTAATTTCATCAAAATCGATTATTTCGAGTTTCATCTTAACTGGCCATATTACTAAAATATCATTTCAGAATCCCATCGCATTTCGATTTTCATTATAATCGATTAAGAAAAACATGCTAAATTCATCCTGATTAGCCAAATTGCAAAGTTTCATGTAAAAAACTTTTTAGAAACCCATTTCCATCGAATTTCACCATAATCGGCTAAAAAAAACACAATTGTAGTGTTTTTTTATTCGCTCCGGATAGCTGCTATCGAGAGCCGTCATATAAAAAATGGCTCCGGATAGCACTCCGTATAAATAGGTAGAGCCAAAAATTTTTTATATGAAGTTTTTGGTAAACAATTGAATTACAAATGATAGTTTGATGTTAAATAAGTTTAGTTTATTAATAAATAGCGCGTCAAATTTAAATTTAGGCATAGAAAAATGACGGCTCTCGATAGCAGCTATCCGGAGCGAATAAAAAAACGCGCTTAATATGTTTTCCCCAAACATCACCTTATAATACGATTCAGAATTTCGTTCCCATATTTTTTGTTTTCAAATCTCTTCAACATCATTTTTTGGAGCAAACCAGAAGAAAATATCTCAAATACAGCCCGAGAAATAGACTACAGATTTTATTTTGATATTATGCTTACCCTACAATCGTATTACGTGTAAATAAAAAACGTACGATGGAAAGCATTAACAAGACAAAAAAAAAAATTAAAAATTTCATAACAAGATAAAGCAAGAAAAAAACAAAAACAATAAAGTCTCACATGTTCTTCATTTCAAGTCGACACGGAAAAATACAAAAATATTTTATAAATCGCATGACGCTGACGCATCTGATTATTTTGCTCGCCTGGTATTTATTGTGTATCGCGTGCCGTCCCGTGGCATTTTTTTCTTTTTACACGCTTTTTAAGCTGCACCATGTCTGTTTATAGTGTGTGTTTGGATGTGTGTTTGGGTGTGTATGTTTATATAGAATAGTATGTATTGGATTGGCAAACGTGTACAACAACAACAATAGTGGAGAAATTTTTTAGAAAAAGACAAAAAAAACATTTGTTTGGTTTTTGCCGTATATTTTGAAGGAGAAGAAAGAACAAACAAACAATAAAATATTGCAATTTGCAATTATATTTACACATACTGGCAGTAGATTCCGTATCTACATACTACGGTAATAAAAATGAAAGAAGGTTTGTGTAAAAAAATTGGTCATGCGTAGAGAAAATGGTAAACACGAAAATTGTTGGTTACGCGACATGACGTAAGGCCCCGCCAAAGTATTTTAGCTTCCCTCTAAAGTAACAGGCAAGCAAAATTTTTAGAAAGAAAAGTTGAAATTCTTTATTTTTTGTATTTACGTTTTGCATTTTTGTTTTTTTTTTGTTTTTGTACTCTTGTGTTTATTTATGGAAAGTGTAGACAAAAAAAAAAGTGTACGTTTTGGTGTACAAAAAAATGAATAATGAGATTTTAAACTGTAAGTGTACATACATAAAATACATTGTTATGTACATGTACATACAATATAATTAAATAGATTTATTTTAAAATACATAATAATAGTTTTGTCTATTTTTAGTAGTAGGCAGTATAAAATTTACTAGACTACATAGCACTCGACATGCCCACCTCAACCTCGGTAATGTTTTTAAACAAATGGAATCGTGTGTACGGTGTACACTCACGGATATATCGAGAAATACCGGTATTTAATTTCATCACCACCCTGACTCGAGATTTTTACATAATTTTGTGTTGTACATATTGAATTTAGATGCCTAGGACATCATAATCCGCAGACTAGAAATTTACTACTCGGTGTGTACTTTATTTTTGTACTAAACATGCATTGACTATAAATATAGTTCAGTTATCATCTATTTAGTATGCGCTCCGGGTATAAAATTTTGTTTGAATCATCGTACTATATTGAAACCGTAGTCAACCATTTTAAAAATATCGTATCGTCGTAATAACAACGCGCGTACGTTCAATATTTTTTTAATTTTGTTCATTCAACTCGGGATTTTTTATTCAATGCAGTTTCTTCACCCATTCGTTGTCGGTTGTTTGACTGAAAAAAAAACACGACGAGGTTAAAGAAACTTATTTTGCGCGAGTCCACAACCTTAATCATAATCTGTTAACAGGCAACCACATTTTTTAAAAAGACATTCATAATTTTTCGTTATACAAATTGATTTATTTCTACAGTAATAATATAGTCAACTGCGATGGTTTATGTGCGCCTAATCAAAATTTCTCCACTTTCGATGGCAAACCTGCATGACATATTTGTTTGTTTTTATTAAAATCATCTGGCACATCCTATCTCGTCACACATGTACGGAATTTTTAGTGAATTTTATTTTTACAGTGGAATTGAAATATGTAATGGGATTTTAGTGTAGTTCTAAAGCAAAAGGTCGGTCAAATAATAGGGAAAACACAACAAAAAGTACAACAAAACTTTAATTTAAATGGGAGAGCAAAAGGGGAAGATATAAAACAAACTTTTTTTATTGTAAAGCAATAAATAATTTACTTAAAGAAAACCTGTATAAATAAAGAGCTCCGCCTTTTAAATATTAACAAAGAAACAAAATTGGTCAACTGGTCAAATTGGTTTGTTCCGAATTGTGTTCCATGCACTCTGTAGGTAGACAACGACAACAAACCACAAATCAATACGGAACTTTTGATACCAAAATACATTGGCGTGTTAAACTTAAAATATTGTAAAGCAATAATCCGTCCGGAAATATTTTGTGTATGTACAAAGGTAGGAAGTTCCATTAAAAAATTCTTAGTTGCGGTCAGCACCGGCCCACTATAGATCAATTTAACCGGGAGAACAGAATTCTTGAAAACAACAAGAATTTCGTATTTTTTGTTTTGTTGTTAAGAATAGCAGCAGCGCATTTTTTATAAAATTTCTTGAAATTGTTGTTGTTGCTGTGTTTATATAATCGCTTTTAACGCGTTAGTTGTGGGATTGTTATTCTTGATTAAAATTAACAAAAACAAAAAAAAAACCACAAAATACTCGAATTAGATTTTAATTTATCAAAATTCAAAACGTAACAAAAAACTATTAAACATAACCATTACATATGACACAAAATTTGATACGATACGAGCACAAAAAAAAACATAAAGATTAGAAATATTTCAAATACATATTATTAAGTTAGAAATGCTTGTTTCTAATTTTGTTACGTTGTTATTTCTTCTCTTTGTTTGTCTAAATTCTAAACTCGTTTTCCTATTCCAAATCTAATGCTTTTTTTTTTGTGCGGTCTTGTCGATTTTTCTATTCCCAATCCTTTTTATTGACCTGTCTCCCTGGTACTAGAAACATATGACGAATGTTTTACGCCCACCGTACGAGATTAGAAAGACGACACAGACAAATTTGGGTGTTGTTGGATGAATGATTTTAGTATTGCGTGTAAGTAATAAAACAGAATGAATAAAGGTGGGAAGATTTTTATTTTTTTTTGATGATCATATTGATTCAATTTCAGAGGCGTAACGAACGGGAACAGATGTACAAAAAAAATTGTTGTTTATGTTTTTGGATTTTACTTTTATTTGGAGTGCGGTTGGAATCTTCTAAATTTGAAGAATGCGGACATAATATGTTACGACATAGTATTTCCCCTTTTTAAACCAAATTCGCTTTAGTGAATTTTGGGAGTTAGCCGTATTGTACTGCTAATCCCGCTTCATTTTGGGTTTAATGGCTAAATGCGTTTAGTTTACCTTTAGATTTTGTGAAGTTGATCGCGTAATTACCAAACTTTCGAGTCAATTAAATGTGATCAGTTTGTTTTCCAGGCGAAATCAATTTCGGGAAAGCTGTTTTGACACTCGGATAAATTCATATTTGTTTGATTGGATGATATTTTGTTTTATTAAAGTAAATAAAAATAACTTCTGAGTTTTGAGACAATTTACTTTCTTCGAATTTTTAAATTGAACATCAGCAAATGTAAAGTTATGAGTTGTGCTATACAGACTGCAGAGAAAAAACTTGATACTCTATACAGACTGCAGTTTAATTAATCATATTTAGCTAAACTTATTCAAGTACTCTATGCAAAACAAAGCGATTAACTAAAATTGAGGTTGATATAATGCGGCATAACTCGAAAAATTCACTAAATCGGTTCAGAAAACATTTAGTGTACGTTTCGACAGAAAACTTCGTTGATTTTTTTACAACGAATTTCACACGGATAGTATCAGAGCCTTCTAAAGTATAGAGCCATAATCATAATAACGAAGCTTTTTTAGTGGTATAACTTTTCATTGATTTCCATAGGAATCCATAGTAAAAATGGTGTTTTTTAGGTTCAAGTTTTTCAATGAAAAAAGCAAATATATTATAAAACGTTTATATAAATGTTTTCTACATACTTTGAACAACAACATTCAAGAAGACTATATTGTTTATTGAATAAGTATTAATTGCAGAAATATTAAAATTAAACTATGCCTAAAATATATTTTTCGAATTTCTATTTTGAAAAATAAATCAAAGTTGGCTCTGATGAATTAAAATAATACTTGCTAAATTTATCTTTAGTTTTACTAGTGTACGTAAGATGTCTAAAACATTTACAGAAAAATACGAAAAAAAATTATTTAGTCACAAAATGATCTACTACTTAATATTTTGTGAATTTGTTTTGCTTTTCCTACAATTTTTTTACTTGAAATTTCCTCAGGTGGTAATTTTTGGTTTGATTTTGCCAAATTTTTAAGGCCATCACTGCCATCTTTTATGTAACGTATATTGACTTAATGACCAAACGAATTGTAGTAAGCTTTTATTTTAATTTGACCAGAATGCTGTTGTTATGAATTGTTTTTATATTTTGGTTTAAATAATTAAATTATTACAAGAAAATGAAAACCCTTAAACGACATTCATACATATATGTTGAAATTCAAATATTTATGAAAGTATTTCAGAAATCATAATTAAGAATTTGTAACGTTTCCATTTAAAAATTTGTCTTAGGAAAAAAAGTGATTTCCCATATGTTTTGTGTATTTTACTATGAAAAGTTTGGTTTTTTCCTCGTTTCTAATTCCTTTATAAAAGCTGTGTTTTTTAGACTATGGCTTTGTATAATCAAAGTTGCTTTGATAGTATACATACACAAAAAAAATGTAAATCGACACAAAATTTGTAACATTCACAAAACATTCAAAATTACAACCAAAAAGTACTAATGCCTTGAACTTTTCCTTTGTATTTTTTACATTAGTACTAAAATATAAACTTTGTTCTTTGAAATTATTGAACCACCCTTATTGTATGTAGTATTGTTTTGATAAATTCGACGTGTGTATTATTATTTCTATTGTTATTTGTCTATAAGGTTTGAAGAATTTTACGAATGAGGCTTGCCATAATGACCATCAATAATAATGAAAAAGTGATTCGTGATCATTATCCGAATAAATCCCTGAATTGTGTGAGAAAATATTATAAAATGGCGTGTATGCCAACATGGCGGCTCAAAGTTAATTTTTTTTATTCTTATTACTACATACAAAAACATAATCTAGTAAAGCTTGAACTAATAAATTATTGACATTTTCGCAATTCACGACCTTGATGGATCTTCTTCATATTCGTACCTTCAAATTTGTTATTCATTTCCAACCGTTTTAAAATCGTATCAAATGTCAAAGAGCAGAAATACATATCCAAACGAAACACCCACACAACCAAACAAAAAATATTTCCCTTTGTAAAAATAACAACGAACTTTTCGGTCGAAACGTACATACTAATGCTCTATTTTCAGGGCTGAGTACCGGATAAAAATTATATCCCAACACCCTCTATTAATATTTAAAATTGTGATTTCACAAGATGTACCACGATAAAAATCTCCACAATAAAAAAATACGTCTGACTTATATGAAGAACTAAACGGAAGTAAGTTTTTTTATTATCTCAAAAATATTTCAGTATACAGTGTTTAAGTATAACTTTATAAAGCCTGTGTTACACGTTAGTTTAAATTATAGGACATCGAACGAACGTACTAAAAATGATTGACAGTTTGACGTTTCAATAATTCAATACTCCCGCTAAATTAGAACTCGTCAAAAAAATTTTGAGTTATTTGAATTGAGAATACATTGCAAATCTTTTAAATCTTAATCGTTGAAATAGAGTCTCGTAGAGTTTTGAATCTATCCGAGGGTAGTGGTTTAGTGAAGATATCGGTCAATTGATCTTTAGTACACAAATTTCTCCTTGTTTCAGTTTCTCTCTGATGAAGTGATATCGAATATCCATATGCTTGGTTCGTTTGTGGAACTCTGGATTATGAATCAATCGAATTGCACTTTGATTGTCTATAAATAGTGTGGAGGGGTCCATTCACTTCTTCACCGATGTCTTTTAACAACTGACGCAACCAAGTCACTTCTTTAACTGCTGCACATCCAGCCATATATTCAGCCTCGGTCGTTGATAGTGCGACTGAATGTTGTCGTTGACTGTTCCATGTTATCGGTCCACCATTGAGCATGAAAACATATCCGGAGGTTGATCTTCGTGTATCGATGTCATTTGCATAGTCCGAGTCTGAATATCCAACAAGTTGTTCAGCATTGATTGAATGTTTGTATTCAATTCCTCGATTATTTGTGCCAATTAAATATTTAATTATTCTTTTTACTGCATTCCAATGGGCATCCGTGTGATTTGACAGGAATCTGCTGACAACTCCCACTGCAAAGGAGATGTCTGGTCGACTGACTATTGCGGCAAATATTAGACAACCGACGGCTTCTCGATACGGAAAAGATTTTCTTTTGATTCTTGACTATTGTCTGTTGAATTGAGATGTATCTGTGGATCAGCCGGAATGCTTGTAGGATTTGCTGTTTCAAGGTTAAATCGTTTTATAATTTGATTTATATAGTCTGTTTGATGAATAAAAATGGAACGTTTTTGACGATTTCGTTCAATTTTCAGTCCAACAAAATTATCCGGTTCGTTTATTTTAACCTCGAAGGTCGCTTGTAGATGATGAAGTACTATTTTCAGTGCCTCAACATATAGTAAGTCAATCATCAACATATAGTATTAATAGTACTTTCACATTATTGAATTGTCCTCGATAGACACAATTATCAGCATTACTTCGTACGAAGCCGTACTTGCTCAAAAAACTGTGAAATGTTGTATTCCAACAGTGCGAAGCTTGTTTTAAGCCGTACAATAATTTTTTTAACTTGCATACCATATTCGAACTGATCGAACAGCATTATCTCAAAATTATTTCTTGCTGCAACGGAGAAAAGAATCCTAATTGAGTCAAAACGTGTTGTCGGTGCAAATGTTTCATTGTAGTCGATGCCCTGTTTTTGTGCATACCCTTTTGCACAAAGTCTTGATTTGTACCGAACAACATCTCCATTCGGATTTCTTTTAACTTTGAAAACCCATTTTGATCCAATAGTACTTCTACCGGGTGGTAACTTAACAACCTCCCATGTGTTGTTCTTTTCGAGTGCATCTAATTCTTCCTGTATTGACTTCGTCCAATTTTTCGCTTCTGTATATGATATCGCTTCCTCATACGTCTCAGGAATGTCAGCTTCAGCAAAATTCGCCTCGTAGTCGTATCGTGCAGGCATTCTGATTTTGTCGCGATTGCGCGACTTATAGTCAGCATTGATTTGACTATTTATTGACTGCTGTGTTGTTGCTTCTTGTTTCTCTAAATCGTCTTCTATGTCTTGAATTCCTTCAGTTCTATTATTTTCAGATTCAAGATTTTCTGTTTTGTTTTCGTGTTCATTTGATTGAGTACAACCACCATCAGTGTTGTCTTCTATTATTTGTATCTCAACCGTGTTTCTTCTTGGAAAACTAACAGCTGCATTTTCGTTGAAAATAACGCTGCGAGAAACTTTGATTTTTCCGGATACTTCATCATAAAGGCGATAATTCGTAGAATTTCCGTCGTAGCCAACAAACATTAGTTTCTTGCACTTTGGATCCAGTTTTGTAAGAAGCTCTTTTGGAATATGCATGTACGCCTCACATCCAAAAATGTTTGTATGGTCCAATATAGGCTTTTTACCTGTCCATAATTGGTATGGGGTTGAATCGGGTGCTTGAGTGGTTGGAATGCGATTTAGAATATACGCTGCTGTGTTGATAGCTTCACTCCACAAATTAATTGGAACATCCTTTGCATATATCATCGATCGTGCACTCTCCACGATAGTTCTCATGCCTCGTTCTGCTCTCTCATTCTGATCGGGTGTATAGGGAGCTGTTGTTTTCAAAGATATTCCATTTTTCGAGTGATACTCCTTGAAAATGTTGTTACAGTATTCGGTTCCGTTATCAACGTGTAAGACCTTTGGTGGCGACCCAAACTTGTTGCGTGAGTGATTGACAAAATCTTGGAAACAGTCGAAAGCATCTGATTTATGTTTAATGAAGTAAACGACACGATAACCGGAGTTGTTATCTTTGAAAAGAATGAAATATCTCATTCCACTGGCTGATGGTTGAGACATGGGACCACATATGTCACTGTGTATAAACTCACCGGGTTTGGTTTTTCTGTTTACTACTGTTTTAAATGGTAATTTGTAACCTTTTCCATAGACACATGCTTCACAGAAAAATTTGTTGATGTTGTCAATACTGACATTCTTAATGTCTCCCTTGGTTACCATTTCTTTTATCGCTTGCTTGTTAATGTGTCCAAGTCTCTCGTGCCATAATTTTATATCTATCCAGGCTATTCAGCTTCTGTAATTGATAGTGCAACTGTTGGCTGTTTCATAGAGCACCAACTTATTGAACCCCCACAAAAGATTACGACGTATCCAGACGTACTTCTAGCATAGTCTGAATCACAAAACGCTTCTAGTATATATGACTATCCGATGAATATTCAATTCCTCTTCACACAATACCCTTTATATATCTCAATGTCCGTTTTATGTTGTTTATATCTGCTTTGCCTGGGTTTTCTACAAATCTACTTTTATAGTTTGATGCAAACGCTATGTCTCGTCGCGTTTTTGACATTAAGTACATGAGACTGCCTACCGTCTCTCGATACAGAATTTTTATGTTTAGTCATTTGAAGGCACATTTTTAACTTTGTTTTGTTTTAAATCCATTAGTGGTGTTGATACCGGTTTCGCTTCCTCCATTTTGAAACGTTTTAGAATATTAATTGCATACTCCTGTTGACTAATTTTTACTTTTGAATTAACGTGTATCTGCAGCTTCAAACCTAAAACTGTTTTTGGATCTTTAAACACGGTCATTTCAAATTCGTTTCCAATTTCTGATAGAAGATTTTCCATTTTTGATTGATCATTTCCTAACAAAATTCCGTCATCTAAGTATATTGCTAATATTATACCACTATCGTTGGTACAACTATCACTTTTAATTGACTATTGATCCTACCGTTTTTAGAAACATTGTAAATTTCTCGTTCCACTTTAGAGGAGCTTGTTTTATACAAGAAGGAGTGGTAATTGGCATCAGATATACATATGAGACGCTATAGATAAAAATTATGTTTATTGGAAGAGTAACGGAATTTCTGCACACGCATTCAGTGTGTGATAAATGTAGTCATAATAAATTATTTTACAGCTAGTAAAATATAAAATTTATTCCGAACCAACTGAATGTTTATTTTTTGCTCGTGTCTGTTTTGAGAATTTTTCCCTATTTTTGCTTCGAATTTTGGTTTTAGAAAATTTTTGTAAAATCCAATATATAAAATATATTTTTATAATCTTCTGTAAATAAGACAAATAATTTATTTAGTATTTTGTCACATTTCTTTAAGTTTTAATGACTTCTTTAATTCTGGTAGTCCATACTCTTTATACAGATTTTTATCATCTGTTTGATTCCGAGGCCATTTTTGCAAATATCTTCAATCTTTTCCTTTAAATTTTTAACGGTGTTATTTTTGCCAGCTTACACTTTAATTTTAAGCTATAACACAAACAGTTTTCTATTGGGTTCATGTCTGGGGAATTGCCTGCCTAGGAAAGAATTTTATAATATTGTGTTCGTCGAGGCATTTTCTGCTCTTTTATGAAGTGTGATAAGGTGCGTCATTCTTTATAAAATTGTGCTCTATTGGTGAATTATTCAGGCTATTTATCTATGGCATCAGTTAACACTTTAACGCAATGATCGCTGTTCATTGCTTGTTCAACAAAGTAAATTAGCCCAGGCCCTTCAACAGAAATGCAGCTCCAAATCATCACCGTAGGTGAATGTTTCGAATATCGTTCATTAGGAAACCTTCGAACAAATCGAAAGGATTCGGTTACAGTTTCCAGCCGGCACTCATCACTGAAGATGACCTATCCAAATTTGGAAAAAATATATTTTGAATAGTAAAGAAAACATGTCTCTAAACCATTTAACTCCATGTATTTTGGCATCTAACCTTATTCCAGTCATCCTGTGTAAGCCTCGTTAAGTTTATCCCAAATCAATCCCTGCTTCATTACATGTTCTGTCGATCTTCCTTTTTTTGCAAATATTCGTTCGACACTTCGAAGAGAAGTAACCATTCCTCCATCATTCTACTCTTTATAAAGAATATTGAGCCTAATATTGAGGGTCACAGTAAGAGAAACAATCCTTGAAGTCTCGATTTGATCCTGTTAGTACAGTTAAATATTTTGTGACACTAGAAAATCTTCCACGTAATCTCAGTGGACAGGATTTCTTTAAAATGGGTTTAGTAAATAAGTTTAGCATGATTTGTAGTAATAAACTGGTTGTTTATTATAATTACTATAAGACTCCTTATTATATATTTCCAATCAAATTGAAATTTATTTAAATTTGCGTCTGAATTACCACAGTTTAGAAAAAAAAATCGGCAAAAATTCTTGAAGTAAGGTAGTAAGAAGAGTGGCTGGAATCGCTGAGGCTCGAGTTCGGTTTTCTAAAATCATTCGTTGGTTTTCTAAAACCACTTCTTTCGAAGAATTTCCTAACCTTTTACACAAACTTACCATTCGTTAAACATTTCAAATTATCATTTATAAGGACAAACATTTGTGTGGCCTATAATAAGAAACTAAAACAATATACATATATAATTTACGTTATTACCGCCTTCTTCAAGACGCATAAATTCATAAATTTTTAGACATAAATATTGTAAATTGTGGAATCCTGTAGAAATATTTGGCAAATGATTAAACAAAAAAGATACAAATTAAAGCAGCTATGTGTCACAAGATATATTTTATAAACCAATTTATTGATCCTGCAAATCGAAAAAATTTGGCCTATTTTATAGTATATATTATGAAGTAGGCTAATTGCTAAAGTGATGTCTGTTTAAATTACATAATCATTTCTTATTATCTTGAACCTTGTAAGTTTATATTTTACATCAAGTTAACGGCCAATTATCTTCGGCAGCAAACCTAGAATAAAAAGTTTAATTTAACAAAAAATCTCAAACCAAAAACAAATTCCTTTCGTATTTAGATGGGAGATGAAATTCATCGCAGAATTATCGAATTACAACAATTGTAAGGTCGCTTATTGCGACAACCGTTTACAATCCATTAAAGCAGATTTTGATAACAAATCGTTATAACGATTTCAAAATAATCAGAGTACTTGAAAGTAAAAGAATCATTGACGAAATTGGAGCTTTTTAGAAATAGTCCTATCTATCTAAAGTCCAATCTTCAAAATATATTTTTAGTTGCTCTTTTTTATGTTATCGATCTGCATAATGAGTATATTATCTAAATTCTGTTTAAGAACCAACTGTCGACGACATTAAATTCCTTAAATTTGAATGCCTGTTAATTGAGAACCACGGGGCTGTATATGGGACATTTATTTCTTTGTCTCACGACAATCGTCCTGCAAATGACATATGATTGGAGTTACTAAATCCTGCTAAGTAAAAAATCCTAATCCATATGAATCGTTCGTTTAGTAAAAGTTCTACAAAATTACATTTTTGAAATCGCACTCAACCCTTAAGGGCCAATATCGGTCATTGCCAACAATGATGACAAAGGTTTGGCTAGCACATGCAATAGGCCCTTTAATTACCTAGTCAAAAACCCTAATCCATACGAATCGTTCGTTTAGTAAAAGTTCTACAAAATTATATTTTTGAAATCGCACTCAACTCTCAACGGCTAATATCGGCCATTACCAACAATGATGACATAAGTTTGGTTAGCACATGGAATAGGACCCTTAATTACCTAATTAAAAAATCCTAATTTATACGAATCGTTCGTTTAGTAAAAGTTCTACAAAATTATATTTTTGAAATCGTACTCAACTCTTAAGGGCCAATATCGGCCATTGCCAACAATGATGACAAAGGTTTGGCTAGCACACGCAATAGGCCCTTTAATTACCTAGTCAAAAACCCTAATCTATACGAATCGTTCGTTTAGTAAAAGTTCTACAAAATTATATTTTTGAAATCGCACTCAACTCTTAAGGGCCAATATCGGCCATTGCCAACAATGATGACAAAGGTGTGGCTAACACATGGAATATGATCCTTAATTACGCAATTAAAAAATCCTAATCCATACGAATCGTTCGTTTAGTAAAAGTTCTTAGCACATGGAATAGGACCCTTAATTACCTAATTACAAGGCTGGGCAAATTACATTACACTGAGTAATTAAAATACTTTTTCGAGTTACAGCAAACTCAGTAATTAAAATACAAATTACAATTACTTTCGAGTGGAGTAATTAAAATATAAGTTACAATTACTTTGAATTGTCATTTGTAATTAAAATACAAATTACAATTACTTTACATTTGTAAATTGATAAATTTGATTTGACAAAATTCATTTAGTGAAAAAACGTATCATTAGAAAAAGATTATTAAGATTAGGTTTTATGCTGATGACTCTGGAACCAAATTTTAATAAGCCTTGTAAAAATTTAAATAAGAAATTTCAAAAACTGGGGTGATTAAAATACAAATTACAATTACTTAGAATTTAAGTAATTAAAATACAAGATACTGTTACTTGGAGAATGAGTAATTAAAATACAAATTACAAATGTAATTCGTTACTGCCCAGCCTTGCCTTTCCTTTACTTTTGCCGTTTTTATATAATGACTAGCAAAAATACAAACAAATCTTCTACCGAAGACGGGGAATTATTTAGAATGGATGTTGTCCGATCTAGCTCAATTAAAAAAAAATTAAAGATGATTGAAATAAAATGTATCAGTCGAAATTTATTACTAAATGATTTGAAATAGTGCATTTACTGCATGATGGGTCTGGAAGGTTTTGTAGTACATATTAATTAAATATCAGTTCGAGTTTTTCAACCGAAAAATAAACATTCGAACATTAATCTTGAAATAAGCAAGTTAGGACAAAACGCTATCAAAATGTCTGACCACACATTTTCCTTTAATGTTCGAAAGCTTTCATAATTATTTGATTTAAATAATTTAGAAAAACTAATCAGTTCTCATTTAGTATCCATTAAAAATACTTTTAACAAAGATTTTACACCGAAGCAACATTTTTTATTGCAATATCCTAGGGTACGGGACCTGTTACACACCTTTGGACTATGAGGTATGAAGGCAAGCATCGTTTCTTTAAAAAAAGTCTAAAGCATCAGCAAATGATGTGTAGCGTCTGGTCAATTTAATTATTTGACCCAAAAATTACAATGGGCAGAAAAGTGTTATATAACAAAATAAATAAAGATCCCTTGATGGTTTTTCTAGACCAATATATAGTTTGCCATTGCCATAATCAAAATAAAAAAATTTTATTTTGAAACAAAAATCATCTCATAAAATGGAAATTCTAGAATGTAACAGTGGCATCTTTTTGCTTTTAGATGAATTTATTGCTACATTATGATACATTTCATTGTGTCTATCAATTGATCGATAAAAACTTGAGTCCTGTTTGCATTATAGTTTTAATTGTAAATGGTATACTGTACAAAAAAGCATACGGAAAACATTTTTCTATAAATTTTCCAATTGTAATTTAGAAAATATTAATGGTAATTCAGAAAATTCTAAAATTTTTAGATGAAATATTTAATTACAATTTATTTTTATGGATTATAATTAGAAATTTGAATTTTTTTACAAAGCACAATCAATAAATAATCAAGACTAACAATAACAGCAATATAAAATAAATAAAACAAGTAATCAAAATAATCTTAATCCGATTTAGCTATATCAACGCAGGCATGTCATTCATTGCTAAAGCGGTATAGCTTGATGGATTGAACAATGTTATACAGCACGAGAAACATTACCTCCGGCTACGGTGTTCTTTGCCTGGTCTATAATCTCCTCCAAGTATACCGCAGTCTTTGTTCCATTAGCCCAGGACCTGTAACGCTGAGCATTCTAATATTATTTTTAGCGTAAGCCTTCACCTTTGACCAAATAGTCTCAATAAGATTAAGCATAGCCGAATATGGATCTAGCCGCGAATGGTAAGTGCGTTGTCTGAAACAATTACCAAATCTTCCAGTTAATTTCCAATATCTTGCCAGTGTTGCAACAATCTTGTCATCTATGCATTTGCTAGTCATCTATGATTTTGCTTACGCAGTAGAGATTTGAATAATGTGTTGAAATTGTTAAGTATTTTTGCTTTTAATTGCTGCTATGTACAACTATACAATCCTCTTCTACCCATGAAACTAGCGAATCAATTTGTTCCTCAGTGCAGAAGATTCCTTTGTTTATCAATTCCAAACCGACGTCAGGAAATTAATAAACTTCGGATTTGTATAAATTGTTTGCGAAATGATCACCAAATAAACAACTGGACATCGTCATTTGATTGCAATAAGCCCGGTTGTTCAATTCGTCATCACTCACTCCTGCATTCGGATATCGCTCAGCTTCATCCCCATGCAGATCAGTTAAATAAGCCAACCAATACAGAGATCAATAATCACTCTGTGGGGACATCTGATAGCACAAAACAAAATGAGCTGACTAAAAATACAGTATTCCACTCAACCGTTGAAGAACATCAAAACATCTTACACATCTGTTCTTCTAATGCTTATGTTTTTTTAGAAACCGCGCTTGTAATTGTTCTGGATCATACGGGAACACCAATTATTGCCAGAGCGCTTCTTGACAGTGGCTCCCAACTTAGTCTTATGACTGAAAAGTTTGCAGCTCGGTTTGGTCTAAGACGCAAAAACTTCAACACAACTATAACTGGAATCGGCGCTTCTTCACTATCATGCCATTCCATGTTAGCCGTAACGATTCAATCACGAATTACTGCATATACGGCCCAAATTGACGTTTATCTATTGCAAAAAATTTCGGGACCGCAACCTACAAATGGCATAAATACAAGTCAATGGACGATTCCGCAAAATATGAGGATGGCCGATCCAGAATTGTCAACACCACAGCACATAGTTCTTCTGATAGGGGCAAATCTTTACTATTCTCTACAAGCGGTCGGCCAAATCCAGCTGGGTCCAGACATGCCTATCTTACAAAACCCCTTGCTAGGCTGGGTCGTAGTGGGCAAAACCGCAAATTATTGCTCATCACCACAAAACTACCATGTAAGCAACACGCTGTCAATAGAAGAAACCAGTCTAAATTAGCAACTCCGAAATTTTTTTGGAAATTGAACATCTCAACGCCGCATGTCCTGCGATGTCCAAGCAAGAACAGTATGTGGAGGATCATTTTAAGAAACACTACGGACGCACGGCCGCAGGTAAATTTATTGTGAAACTTCCAATGTCTCAACCAGCCTCGGTTTTAGGTAATTCGCAAGATATGGCTCGTCGAAGGTTTAACAATCTGGAACATCGGCTAACCAGGAATAATAATCTGAGAAAGGTCTATCAAGAAACCATTGAAGCAAGTCACAGCAGAAGAGGTCTCCGCAATAAATTTCTTCTTACCGCATCATTGCGTGTTAAAACCGTATAGCTCCACGACCAAGATAAGGATAGTTTTTGATGCCTCGGCAAAATCTGATTCCGGAAAGGCTTTGAACGACATTCTTATGGTGGGACCTGTATTGCAATAAGACTTGTTCTCTATTTTGGCCAGGTTCAGAACCTACGAGTACGTATTCAGTGCAGATATCTGTAAAATGTATCGTCAGATAATGGTTACTGACGATGATGCTCAACTACAACATATATTCTGGAGAAAAACACCATCAGAATCTCTATTGTTTAGGCTGCTCACCTTAACCTTCGATACAGCCAGTGTTTCGTATCTAGCAACAAAATGTGTTCAGAAGTTAGCGGAAATTCATCAGGAACATTATCCCTTGGCATCGCAAGTCATAAAGCGTGACGTATACATCGATGATGTACTGACCGGCAGCAACCATTTGGAGGAGGCTAAGACTATAAAAACCCAAATCTCGAAAATTCTAAGCACGGCGGGAATGGAACTCCGAAAGTGGTGCGCCAACTCGCAAGACATTTTGGAGGGCACACCTCAGGAACATCCCGAGAAACTGCTTCAGCTCGAAAATGGCGATTTCATGAAGACACTTGGGATATATTGGCAGCCATCATCGGACGTTTTTTGTTTTAATGTCCAGGTTAAAGACAATGGAGGACCAGTTACGAAAAGGACAGTTTTGTCGGACATAGCTCGTATATTCGATCCACTCGGGCTGACCTCGCCAGTTATTACACGAGCCAAAATTCATTTACAAAAAATATGGATGCTTAAGAATGATTGGGATCAGTCGCTTCCACAAGATCTATTTACTGTTTGGCAAGATTTTCGAAATCAGCTCACATTTTTAAACGATCTTCAAGTTAGTCGGCGGATCACATTAACATCAATTGGAGTGGTTTACGAGCTTCACGGGCTTGCAGACGCTAGCGAAAAGGCATTTGGAACAGCTATATATCTGAGGAGTTAAAGCATATGCTCAGTTAACGTTCAATTAATCTGCGCAAAGTCTCGTGTGGCACCTCTTAGTAAAACAACCATACCACGTCTTGAACTAAGTAAGAAAGGTTATTCCAGTCTTAAATATCAACATTCATGAAACCTATTACTGGTCAGATTCAGCAGTCACATTATCGTGGCTCTCTTCGGAATCAACCACATTAACAACATTTGTCGTGAATCGAGTAGCAAAAGTTCAGAGAATGACAGTAATATCTAATTGGCACCATATCAGCATTAAATTCAACTCGGCGGATCTATTGTCGAGAGAATGTTCACCACTAGAACTGATACGGCATTCATCGTGGTTTATAGGACCATCATTTCTGCTAACCTCGCCTGACCAATGGCCTACGTCACGCATACCAGTAATAGATGAAGTTCCGGAACGTCGGAAAACTAAAGCCGCCTTGGTATATTCATCTGCGCTGGATGAGGTGGACCTTCTGCAGAGATTCCAATCACGAAATTTCCTCTCTTTGCAAAGAATTTTGGCTTATGTTCATCGCTTTATTCACAACTATCGGGCAAGGCAAGAAAGTGATAGGATATATGGCGACATCCAGCCATGTGATCTTCAGAATGATCTAAATTTAATAATAAAGATAATACAGTCTACTGGTTTTAAAGACCAGATGGTGTCATTAAGGTCCAAAACACCACTCAGTCCCAAGGACCCATTAATTCCTTTGTCTCCTTTCCTAGATAGTAGCGGAATCCTTCGAGTGGGGGGTCGACTAAAACATTCATCACTCGCATATTCAACGAAATATCGGATTTTATTGCCATCCACACATCCAATTACCTTATCAATCCTGTTTTATTTTCATAAAAAACTTCTTCACGCAGGTCCACAGGCATTATTGGCAGCTGTGCGGCAAGAATACTGGCCAATTAACGGACGAAGGCTGGTGAAAAGGGTGTGCCACAATTGCATCCTCTGTTTCCGATTTCGAGCAAAAACGAGTCAGCAGAAGATGGGGGATTTTCCAACTGAACGTGTTACATATGCGCCACCACTTTACAATGTTGGAGTCGACTTCACAGGTCTTTTCTTTATACACCACAAATTACGAGGCAAGGGGCCAACAAAAGGATATTTAGCCATATTCGTATGTCTGGCAATAAAAGCAGTTCATTTGGAACTGGTGTCAGACCTGTCTTCAGATGCTTTTGTTGGAGCACTGAAGAGATTCATTTCAACAAGAGGTATGTGCAAAAACATATTTTGTGATAATGGTACGAATTTTGTAGGAGCAAATTCTTCCTTACACGAGTTGTACCAGTTATTCAAAACTCAACATTGTAACGACGAGATTTTGCGCATATGTCAAGACGGTATGATAAATTGGCGTTTTGCTCCACCATTGGCCCCACATTTCGGTGGGATCTACGAAGCTGCCGTAAAATCCGCGAAGCACCATTTACGTTGGATAATGGGGGACTCATCCCTATAACGTATGAAGAGATGAATACAGCATTTAAGCAAGTGGAAGCTATATTAAATTCACGGCCATTGACCCCACTATCACCAGACCCGAACGATCTTGAGGCAATTACTCCCGGGCATTTCCTAATCGGACGACCTCTCACGGCAATTATGGAGCCGAATATTGAAAATGAAAAGGTGCCGTATTTAAAACGGTGGCGCCATGTTCAGCAATTACATCAGCACTTCTTGTCGCGTTGGACTAATGAGTGCCTCCTAGGAATGCAGCATCGCAGAAAATGGTCAACATCATCGCCGAACATTGCTGTCGGAGAACTCGTTCTCATAAAGGAAGACAATCTGCCACCTCCGAGGTGGAAAATGGGTCGTGTGTTGGAGGTTCATCCGGGAAGCGATAAATTGGTTAGGGTGCATTTTTATAAATATAATAAATTGAATAAAATAAATTAGTCGCCACGGTGAAATAAAGTGCTTGGCAAAGTTTTTTTTGATTAAATCATCTTCGACAAAATTGGCTGGAATCTTGGAAAGGCCCAAGATTAAACAGTATATATCACAATTTTTCCAAGTATTTTGTATTAAGATGAGTGAAATCGGTGGTAGTCTAATGTCTTAACGTACGAATAAACTCAGGAGATGATGAAGAAGTTTATTACTGTTATTATTGATTTTTTACTGCGCCCTTTTGTTTTATTTTATTTTATTTTAGTCTTAAAAAAAAAAATGAAAACTATAAGCAAAAGAGAAACATGTGCAGTGCAATGTTAAACTTAGGATTACTTTACAACATTTATCGTATAATGTAAGCCGACTCTTGAGTCAAAGCTTAACTAAATATACAAGCCGTCAGGTTAAAATTCGAACTTAATATAAGGGGGATAGAAAGACAAAAAAAAATTAATTTTTCATACAAATCATATGAAAAGTTATGTTTTTTTTAATATCGTTTTTCTTAAATGAAAAGTCTTACAAAAATGAATTTTGATTTCTACGTTATCAAGAAGAATGATTAGTAAATATACGATTTAAAGATCAATTAATAAAATCTTGCTTATAGATATTTAATTAATGTTTTATTGTTATTTTAACAAAATGGCCGTGTAGTTTTAGTGTTTGAAATCAGATGGCGGTAATAAGAAATTGAAATAAATTCACATTTCAGAAAAACAATTCAAAATAATGTTTTAGCAAGTTAGGAGTATAATTTAGTAAATAAAAAGTTTAACGAGCATGCGGATCTATTTCATCCGAACATTATTGTTTTGAAGCCGAAAAATTCGGACGATGCATTTGTTTTCAACATTCAAAAATTGCAATAATGATTTGAATGATTTATAAAAATAAACTGTAATTCTTACCAATTAAGTACTTTTCAAATTGAGGTCGTAATCCAATACTTTCACAAAAGATTTTCAAGTTTTGATTGGCTCTGATAAATTGTTTATTCTTTATAAACTAAAAAATATTAATAAAATTGATGTTTTTTTTTTCAAATAATTAATATTACGCGACCTTAGAATGAAAAGGTTCTATCTAACATTTTTACACTTTTTGAGGTTAATATCGATTTTACATTTTTCGAGGTCGCAGAATTCAAAAATGTCGTTTAAATTTGCTTTACTTTAATATGTTCGGAGATAATACAATAGAAAAGTTCTATTTCAATTCATTATGCACATCAATTAATTCAACAAGGTTCTAATTACACAGATAGAACCTTTTTCAAAGAAAAATCAAATAAGAATCTCAGTTTTACGTAAAACAATTATTATATTGTTGCATATATAACCTTTTATCATGACAAAATTTGGTCAATAAGGTTTTTCCCCGTAAAGTTATTGTACCATGTTGCGCATTTGTGTTGTGAATTTTGTCGAAGAAGGTTGTAATTTTGGTAAGCTGAAATTTTATATTTTATTTTATCTTAATTATTGCAGTGTTGTTTTTTGTGTTTAATTATTAGTGATTAATTAATAATTTTTTGGTGTTTATGTTTAATTAACATTTTAGAAAAATAAATTCAGAATACATTATTTTGGGAGAATGTAACAGCGATGGAACGGTAGAGATAATAAATGAAGCAGCGTTAGAGAATATACAGGCGACGGATATAGATATTCCGGTACATTCAAATGTAGTGGCAGTTGAGGTATCAGATAGTCAGTCATGTGAGAATTTAAATGAAGACGGCCGGAAACGCAAAAGAAAAAAAAATGAAGCAAATTGGAAGGTACATGTACAGCAGATAAAGCGGCAAAAGGGAGAGGAATATATAAATTCTAAGGGAAAAATTATTCCTCAAAAAATGATTAAAAATAATAAAAACTGTGAAAACTGTAAGTTTAAATGTGCCACAAAAATTAGTAAAAGTGAGAGGCAATTAATTTTTGAGCATTACTACTCTCTCGATCGTTTACGTAAATATGATTTTATTTTAAAATGTACAAGTGAGGTTGAAATTGCGCCTAAAAAAACAGAAGCACAATCAAGCCGCCGAAAAAAAGCGTTCGGTTATTATCTTGAAATAAAAGGAGAAATGATTCGTGTATGCAACCATACTTTCTAGGCACCTTAGATATATCGCGAAAAATTATCTATAATGCGCATAATAAAAAGACCATCACTGGACTAATCACAGCTAAACCCAAGGCTTGTAACCGACAAACCAAACAAGAGATTACCGATAGAATTAAAAGGCATATAAATTCCTTTCCCGTAATGGAAAGTCACTATTGTCGCGCCAAAACCTCAAAAAAATATCTAGATTCTGGCCTAAATATTCAAAAGATGTACGAGTTATATACCAGCCAGTGTAGCCAAGATACAGGAAAGTCTTCTGCACAGAATTCAATCTGGGTTTCCATAAACCCAAATCTGATATATGTGGAAAATATGAAGAGTTCCGCATCGCTGAAAAAGCAACTGTATGTACACCAAAGTTAACTAGTGATTTTGAAGAACATCAACGTCTCAAACAAAACATGCGGACTGTTAGAAACGAAGATCGCTATAACAAAAATGTTCCAGTATTGTGCTTTGATTTGGAAAATGTTATAAACTGTCCAAGATCGAACATTGGCTCATTATTTTATAGCTCTAAGTTAACCGTATATAATCTTACGGCGCACTTTTCGACAACCAAAAAAATCTATTGCTGTTTGTGGACGGAATATACAGCCGGGCGCACCGGAAACGATATTGCGTCAGCGCTCATTAAGATATTAGGAAAGGTTTATGATGATTCCGGATTCACATGGAGCGATTCTTGTGTACCACAGAACAAGAATTCATACATGGCTACAGCAATTTTAAAATTCATGCAAGACCATCCCGATGTCGAAGAGGTTACGATGAAATATTCTATCGCTGGTCATTCTGCAATACAGGAGGTAGACAACGCGCACTCGCAAATTGAAAAAGTTTTAAAAAAAAATGAGTTTATGTCACCACTCGGCCTCATAAGAATCTTGAAAAACATTAATGTAAAAAAACCTTTCAGTATTCTTCAAATGATTCCATCCGATTTTAAAGACTACGAGGAATTCTCAAAACTAATGTATAACTTTAAGGAAGTTCCTTTTAGTAAAATTAAAATTCATCAATTTAACCAAGAAAATTATGTGATTAAATTCAAATTGGACCACGCTGAGGAGTCGTTTAAGATATGTAATCTACGAAAACAAAGAAACCGCAATTCGTTTGCAAAGGAAGCAAATATTGTGAATGTAAACATTATAAAGAAAAAACCTAAGATTGACCTAAAGAAAAAATCGGACTTGCAAGCTGCATTCTGCTATATGACGCCACAAGATATTGCTTATTATAATGTTATACTCAATTTAAGTGGTAAGAAATTTACGTTTATTTATGAATTGGTACACAATTTTTAATTAAATTCATTTGATTTCAGATACAGAACCTTTATGTGAAACCCCAAAGCGAACAGTTGATCGATTCCGTTTATTAAAACGACTCGTGAATACAAGATAATAACTATAAAGTTAAACAATTTAACATAATTAAATACATATTAAAACAATAATAATTGTTGTGATGAACTACACTTTTACACTCCTTGGTTGAATTAAAATTAATATTGAAGTATTATTATTTTATTTATTATTATTTTACTTAATTAAGCAAATTTAACGAACTAAATAAATTTATTTAAACAAATAGAACTGAATTGTTTTAATTTTTTTATTGATTTCTAAACAAAAAAGTTCTATCGTGCAGATAGAACCTATATGCTTAATTGATGACCATAATAATTATGAAAAAGGTTCTATCCAAATAATTAAAACCCAATTTACGGTAAATCAGTTGACCAAAACTATATTAATTTGATATTCTATTAAATTGTCTTGACTATAAAATTTTACGTTTGAAATATTTTTGGTATGACGTAAATAATTTAAAAGATATCACGATTTAAAAATTCGTTTGGGTTTTACTCAGTAGTGAATTTTGTACAAATAGAACCTTTTCATTCTTAGGTCGCGATAATGCACATAAATTTCGCACATAAAAACCACTCTGACATTTGATTGCTCTATTAAGCAAAATAAGTAAGGGGAAAACAAAATAAAACGGATTATTAATTTTTATAACTCATTCGAACAGAAATAGTAACCGAAATATGTATTTTTTGTGGTAAACTACAGATGTCACTAATTGCTCACTACACTTGACAGTGTACAAAATGGAAAAGCTAATTTTTTGACATAAGCTGTATTTTGTTGAGAAAAAATTAATTCGAATTATTTTGGAGTTATTTTTTTCTTAACATAATAAGCCGCGAAATATTTTTTCGATTTAATTTTTGTATTCTTTGTTGGTATTTCTTCTGTTTTTCATTCAAGCAGTTACGTATTTTATTTATTCGAGCTCGAATTAAATAATTCAAATTTTTTGTCGAATTATTTAATTCCTGTCACGTGCAATTGTTGTTGTAAATTTCTCAACAAAATACAGCTATATTCTCAACAAATATCATACTTGTCATTGGAGAAAAGTGGGAAGTTGAATTATTTTTTTTTTTAATTATTTAAATTAATTTATTTATTTAATTAAACATCCGTACTAACGTTTTTACTAAATTTAGTACACGACAAAGATGATTCCAAATTTAGGCGATTCAGTCCAAACGACCAACTCGTGCAAACTGTTTAAGAAACTTATGTATGACTGTATTTTGGAGCGGAAAATTTTAAAAATTTTGATCCCAATACCGCATCCGTATTTGATTTTATTTATCAAGTATCACAATCACCAGATAAAGTAACAGAGGAAATGTTATATGAAATTATACAAAAGATCGAGAAAAAATCGATTGCATGGTTTCCCATTTAACAGAATTATTGCACTGTTAAAAATATTTTCAAAATTTAAAAAAACGTTGTGTAGCCAGTAACTTCATAATATCAAAAAAAAAATTTTTGTTTTTACAAAACAAGATCTTACGTCATTGATTTCGTTTTTATAAGTTTATACTGTATTTTTCCAAATTTTTCACATAGACATACAAAGAAAAAGTAAATTTGTACAATTTTATTTTAATTACAGTGCTAGTAAAAAAAAATTGGGCAAACAAATTTATTGCAAATTGGAGTCTTTTTTTGCTAAAATTACAAAACTTTTGAAAGCAATTGGTTTATTGTTTCATTTTAAATACATGTATGACGTAATTTTTGAAAAAAAAATTGACCTGCAATTTAGGGGCAAAACACCGAAAAATGCCAAAATATTCAAAATACGTTGATTGGTGTTAAAGTAATGTAATAAATTAAACACTTATTTTTTATTTTTTTGTTTGTTTTTTATTGATTTATAGAAGTTCAATCTTTCATATTAATATTTTGTTGGACCGCCTTTTGCTTTTATTACACCGGTACAACCCCGCAACCGATCTGCAAAAAAATTGGACAAGCAATTATTTTTTTTACGCCTACTGTTCTTGGCCGTCATTAGGGTGCAGATGTTTTATTGCCTGTAATTTGTTTTTTGAGTATAAATAGTGCATATTTTGTAAGATTAAGTTATTCTGTAAGTGATCCTAGACAAATAAAGAATAAAGTGCAATTTTAGTTAAAAAAATGGGAAAAGTTAGTGACCAGTGTAAAAGCAATATGTTGATTTTGGCGCGAGAAAATTTAACCACGCGTGAAATAGGTGAAAGATTAAACATTCCTCAAAGTACTGGAATATTAAAAAAAATCGAGAGATGGGCGGTACACAAAGAAAGAAAGGCTCTGGAAGGCCCAGAAAGACACCGCCAGTGGAAGATCGTTTTATACTATTACAAAGTCGTCGGAACCGTTTTAAAACTTCATCGGACATAAGACAGGATCTTGAGCGAGCAACGGGAAAAAAAATTTCAGCCGGCTTAGTGAGAAAAAGAATTGTTAAAGCTGGTTTCAGAGCACTTAAACCAGTCCAGAAGCCTGAGTTCACATTACTAGTGAATAAAAAAACGTTTGCTATGGGCCCAGGAGCATGTTAATTGGACTCCAGAGATGTGGAATGATGTGATTTTCTCCGATGAATCAAAATTCAAGCTGCATGTTGGAGATGGAAGAATTCTCATAAGGAGAAAACCTGGCGATAGACTTAGCAACGAATGTCTTTTAAGACTTCCACCGAAAAAAGAAGGAGTTATGGTCTGGGGATGCTTTTCTGGAAATGAAACCGGTCGATCGTGCTTCCTTAGTTCCAGCGTTACAGCAGCTGTTTATCTGCAGGTCCTTCAGAACGAATTTGAGCCTTCTGCGTTAAAGCTTTTTGGCGAGACTTGCAAATTTATTTTTCAACAGGACAACGCTCCGTGCCATACCGCCAAAATTGTGAGTTATTAATTTTGAATTGTAGATAGACAAATTGGCTTTCAGATAAACATAAATAATTTGTTAAAAACTTGTTTTTTTTCTTATCTCTTCATTTAAAGGTAAAAAAGTACTTCGAAGAAACAAGTATCGATGTGTTGAGCTGGCCCCCGTATAGTCCAGACTTAAATCCAATTGAAAATATTTGGTCTATAATGAAGCTAGAAGTAGCAAGGAAGCGCCCAGAATCGATTGAAGCTTTAAAAAGTTTGTTGATGACGATTTTGGAATCCATATCTCCTGCGACTTTGAAAATTTTATCAAATTCAATGAATCGGAGGTGTATCGCTGTAATAAAAGCAAAAGGCGGTCCAACAAAATATTAATATTAAAGATTGAACTTCTATAAATCAATAAAAAACAAAAAATAAATAAAAAATAAGTGTTTAATTTATTACATTACTTTAACTCCAATCAAACGTATTTTGAATATTTTGGCATTTTTCGGTGTTTTGCCCCTAAATTGCAGGTCATTTTTTTTTTTTCAAAAAATTACGTCATACATGTATTTAAAATGAAACAATAAACCAATTGCTTTCAAAAGTTTTGTAATTTTAGCAAAAAAAGACTCCAATTTGCAATAAATTTGTTTGCCCAATTTTTTTTTACCAGCACTGTATATTAATCAAATTACTAAATTTAAGTTATTGGTTTTAAAATATGTTATACTCAAAGGTTTGATTTAAATATAAACCTAAAAATATTTTCTGTTACGAGTATTTTTCATTCATAAAATTTTAATCAAAAATGTTCAATTTTACATGGGTTCTTATGGGAAATCGTAAAATGTATCCCCCTTAATTTAAGCTTCTTTTAAAATTGGTCTGAACCTGACGGCTTGTATATTTAGATAAGCTTTGCTTGAGTTGATTAAACATTCAGTCTCGCAAGAAAACTTTCCCAAATGTTGCCAACATAAATGATTACATTTGTTTGCCTGCAATTAGATATAGTGCTTCAAATAAGTACCCCATTAATCCATTCTAAATATGGGTGTAACAAATAATATTTCACAGAAAAAAAACATAAAACAAAAATCGGTACGTGCCCACAAAAAATAAAATCAAGCAACTCCAGCAGCATAATTCAAAAGCTGTATATGATATTATTATCATGAAAACATGGGAATAAAAAAAGATTACAAACATTTTACTGGAATTCATCCCTCCTCCTTCCAATAAATAACTAAAACAAAATTCTCTTCATAAAAATAATCGATTTAATTCATATTCTAATCATTCTTCATACCTGTGCATATCTGAAATTGATCCAACCTATATTTTCTCAACTTGCCCTTCTTTATTTCGATGTTTTTGTGAGTTTTACAATAACTAAATAATTAAATACGTAAGAACTAACCGAAAATCTTGTTTTATACACATTTAGCAGCCGCGCAACAACAAACACCAAATACAAATTTGAATTTCGTCATCATGACGCGACGACGTTTAAGATAAACGTGGTAAAACAAAAAAATTAGAAACATCTTTTTACTATTTTGCTTTCTTAGTATTTCAAATCCAATTGAGAGAGGAATTTTTATAAAATTTATAAAAACGCGTGTACACCACACGTACATATTAAAATAAACATTTGTTTTTGCTTAGAAATGAAAATAAAAACAAATTTATGAAGATGTAATAGATTTGAAAAATGCGAACGCTGCTTTCGGGTATGTGCTCCTAGTAAGCAACGATTAAGTTTAGTTTAATCAGTTTCGTTCGAAATAAATAATATTTTTAAAACGCTTTTTTGGTTTGATTTGAACGATGTTTGTGATGACTGCGGATTAAATCTTATCCTATACCGAATTTCAATCTCGCACACATGCTACGAATTCATCTCGCCGGGTAGATCCATCGACATCAGATGTGTTTGACTGTTTTAATGTACTTTATACACTTTCTGATTGGTTGTTGTCGTCCGCCGTTGATCGTATTCATCGACATAAACATAGTCTATCGCGTTGTATGGTGTGCTGCTAGCGTTTCTTAAATAAATATAACGTCGTCGTTGTACACTCACTAAACACGAATTTATTTTAGACTCTATAGTGTTTATAAATTACTGTCGACGTTAACAGGAATACTGGAATGAATGGATAGTTTCACTTTTTTCAATACTATTTTGGAGTAAATTATGCAGTGACTTGGTATGCGCGATTGGTAGTTCGTTAAAAATATTCATATTTGCTGTAGGCTCCGATTATTTCAAATATTTGAAATATTGTGAAAATGTGCGGCGAAATTTATAATCCTGGCATACTGATATTTTTTTAAATTCAAATAGTGGTTTGTAAAAGAGATGACAACACAAATATGGATTTGAAATTTAGCCGAATTGAACGCGAATTTGCGTTATTTATATCAGATACCAACGAACGAAACAAAATAATTTAAAACATTTTGCTTTTGCTTTATCCACCGGGGTAGCATAATTTGACACATAACATTGGCATATTTCAAATAGTTCACTATCTGTCGTGGTTGTTGTTGTTGGGTTTTTGATTCATTGTACGGTACCGCTCTGGTTTAACTGACTGTAAATAAAAATGGCCTATCAAAATTGTGAATTTCAAGCTCCCTAAGTAGTCTGAAATAGCGTTATGAACATATTTGTTTTTGTTTTAACGACTCGGGTAACATAAATACTGAAAAGCATAAAATCACAAAACAATTTGTAAATTTAACAAAAAAAAAATTTCTAAATAAAATTTCTTCGAATAATATCAAGAAATTTGTTATTTGGCTACCATATATTTGAGTATCCGAAACATTAATGAATATTATTAAAGTATTAACCTTTCTGTATATTATGTACGCCTGGTAATTGAGTTATATAAACGATTCCAAATAGCACACAATTTTCCGTATCTGAACTGCGTCTTTATTTTTTAATTCACATATTAATTAAGAAGAAGAAAAATAAGCAATGGGTGAATAAAATATTCAGCGTTTTTGTAACAAACAACATTTTCTGAATCGTTTATATAACTTGCTGATCAGGGATTCAGAATTGATAAAGTGCTGATAATCAAACCTTTATTATCAAATCGATAGTGATGATTGATTCATTCATTCATTCATACAGCCGGCTTTTTAAGGCCAACAAATGACTGGATTTTGTTGCATCATTGACTTACCAGGTGTGTATAATTTCCAAAAAGTAAGATGAATATTTGAACTCTACTGATTTCATAATTAATAAAAATTAAAATTAATGTCGCTTGGCACGGCACACTTTGGTTACAAATTTCGATTAGTTTGCGACACTTTTTCCGTCTTTGTGTCATTTAAATAAAATTTGTGATAGGGGATCAGTATTTTAGCCAAATCGAATTATTAAAATTTACGAGAAAGTACATATCGCAAAACCACAAAATTGTGACTCGTTTCTTTAAAGTTAAGTATCAGGAATTCAGGGCCTTTATGCCGTTATTATTAATTACTCTTATCGACAAAAATTAAATGTTCGATTGATATTTTTAAAAAATTCCAGATGCGTCGCACATACACAACTAAATTACGTCTATAGACTTGATAGATTGCACAATTTAAAATGTTACTGATTGACTAGGCTTCAATGAAATTGAATACTGAAAAAAAAAAACAAATTGTTATGGAGGGCTAAAATAAAATTTTTGAATAGCCGTTCTTAAACGTAACATCTATAAAGTGAAAAAGTGTGTGATCCGGTTTGACATTTTTCGACCTTATCGATTATCATTTGAATGAACGAACGAAATGATCCACAAAAAATGTACAAAACACGAGATTGATCGAGGAACTGATACGTCAAAACAAAAAACTGATTTTTTAACGCAAGTTGCGTCAATTTTTCCATCTTTGAGTCGCTTATAAACCAATTGTAACAGGGAACCAGAAACAATCGTACATAAATTATATTTGAATACTTGAATTTAGAATTTTTAAATTTTGTTAAACGAGCTTAAACATGATATGGACATGACGTGTTTTTGTCGTTTGCCTAAGTTGTTATGATAATTTTGATTTTACTTGTCACAACCTTTATGATTAGATAAAAATGGAAATTATTAAATCATTCAGGTAAAATTTTACGTGGATTTTCCTTTAGCGAAATAAAAAATACTTATCGACGAAAAACCAACTAAAATTCAAAATAAGTCTAAGTCTAGTCTTTTTTACACACACCGCCTTATTAATCTTTTTTCCGTCTTCGAGGCGTTTTTGTACCAATTGTATCAGGAATCCAGAATAGAACGTAGTACATGTATTCGAAAATCTAAAAATTAATTATGAACATACACATACATATGTATATTTGCAAATGATATTTTTTATATACAACAAACAAACATAGATTAGATTAGACATTATTGTTTGGAGTAGTAAATAGCGGACCTTTACACAGTCAATATTAATTATGTAATTACCGATACTTCATTACCTCCAAATGAAGGAGTAATGACGCAAGGGTTTTGGAAGTAATAAGATAACCAAGTCAAAAACATCCGAACGCGGACGAAGTTTGAAAAAGTTTGAAAAAGCAGAACATTTCAAATTGATGAAGAACAGATATTTGGTGAAATCTCTTGTAGAAAAGTTTCAAATCCGCTACCTTGATTCATCATTTGGATATGTTACAATTAATTCATTAATTATCCAATATGTTGGCTAAGTCAGATACCAAATTGATATAAAAAAAAAAAATTCATACGTAACCAATCCTAGGCCTTTACTACATTCCCGGCATCAAATGGAACATGCACGTTAGTCAATAGATTTTAGTGAAATTTTATATCTAAATTATTAAGCCAGGTTCTACTCGTACTCATGCTCTTAAGAATCCTTTGGGTATCATCTCTCATTTGAGGTTGAATTTCTTAATTAAATCATGGCTCAAATTTAAGAAATATTGCGGACATTGGTGATATTTTGGTCTATGCAAATCAAAAATTATATTCGCCTAATTTAATTTACATATTTTTTAGTCCCACGCTCAGTTCTAACAGAATTTGGAATTTAATTCAATGCCTAATTCAATCTCAATCTATTATCAAAATGTTGGTGGTATGCGCACTAAATCAACGCAGTTTTCATTATTTCTATCGTCGTCATGTTATCCGATATATGTTTTATCTAAAACATGGATGAAACCTGCTGTTTTAAGTTCTGAATTTTTTGATGATAATTATGTAACGTATAGATGTGACCATTCCAGCCTAACAAGTGATAAATCTGATGGTGGTGGAGTTCTTGTAGCTGTGCATAATTCAATTATAAACTGTGATGTAGTATGTCCGAATATTACTGTGGAATATGTTGCTGTGAAATTATCTTGGACAGTGAAATCATTATATTTATATGCTGCATATATCCCACCTCTAAGCTCTGCTGAGTTTTATAGCTTACACTGTGCAAATATTTATTATTTTGTATCACAGTGTAACGCACGTTTTTCCATCCAATGTTTCGAGTGATGTGGAACAGATTTTTATTGATGCCATGTTGTCTTTAAATTTACATCAAATTTGTAAAGTTGCTAACTTGAATGGTAGAATCCTGGATCTAGTTTTATTGAATGATCCTAATTGTGGATTGGTTACTAAGTCGTTGGAACCTTTTGTTCCGGATAGATTTCACCACAGTGGATTGGAAATTAACTTTGACTGCCAGGAGCTGTTTTGTAAATTCATCAACAATGTACAACCAAGGTTAAATTACAATTTTAATAAGGCTGATATTGCCGGTCTGCAGGAGTTTTTTGAATTGGTGGATTGGGAAGAAACTTTCAATTCTTAATGGAGTGATGTTAATGCTCTAGTCGACTCATTTTATTTGGTTTTATTTGATGCTTTTGACAAAGACAAATATGTACCTAAATGCTATGAACGTAAGAATAACTATCCTCCATGGTTTGACAACAATTTGGTCAATTTAAGAAACAAGAAGAATAAGGCACACACATTTGCCAAAGAATTTGGTGATAACTTGGATTGTCTAAATACTTTTCTACAACTACGCCGGGAATTTGATAAGGAACAACGCCGAGCCTATAGGAACTATATTTCACGGCTGGAAAATAATTTAATTTCAAACCCAAAACTATTTTGTCCTTTTGTTGATGTCAAAAGAAAATGTTCTGGTTATCCACAAATGATGTCGTTAAATGATGTAACTGCCTGTAACGCTGAGGACATAATATGTGAATTATTTGCAGAATTTTTCCAATCAGTCTATCAAAAAAACCATGATAATGCTATTGATATTTCATTAGGACCTCGTAGTTCGCATCATCAATTTCATCATTTTTTTTTTATTTCAGTAAAAGATGTCAGCCTTGGTATATCCAAGATGAAATCGGGATGTGGTTTTGATAACATACCTGCAAAAATACTTAAAGATCTTAACAGCTCGCTATCATTAGCACTATCTCTGATATTTAATGCGTCTCTGAAGAGTGGTGTATTTCCGTTGGTATGGAAAAAGTCAATTATAATTCCCATTTTTAAATCCGGAAAACGGAGCAACATTAAAAATTATCGTGGCATATCTGTATTATTATCAATTCCAAAATTATTTGAGCTTATTATTTCTGATTATTTGTATTTTAATGTTAAACCTTTATTATCACTTCAACAACATGGATTCGTCAGGCATCGTTCTACCACTACAAATCTTTTAAGTTTAACGTCTAAAGTATTCAGTGCCTTTGACTCTAAATGTCACAGCTTGATGTGGTTTTCACTGATTTTGCGAAAGCATTTGACTCACCTCAGTTTGAGTTACTTCTTGCCAAACTGGATAGATTTGGAGTGAGTAAATTGTTTTTGGATTGGATTGGATCGTATCTGCGTGATCGGAAGCAGGTAGTTCAAATTAACGGGTTTACATCTAAGGTGATTGAAGTTCATTCTGGAGTGCCTCAGGGCTCCCACCTAGGACCTGTATTATTTAATGTCTTCATCAATGAAATTGCTTCTTTGTTTCAGTACTGCGACTGTGAATTATATGCAGATGACTTGAAAATATCAAGAAGTGTATGTAGCCCGCAACAATGTAATGAAATGCAGAGTGATCTTGATTTGCTGTATAAATGGTCAGTTATGAATAAGTTGAAGATAAATTTGGAAAAGTGCAAGATTATGAGCTTCTCCAGGAAAAAAGCAGTATTCTTCATCAATATCATATTGATAATCACCAGCTAGAACGAGTTATGACATTTAAAGATTTGGGTGTGGTCCTGGACCATCAATTGAATTTTCGAGACCATATTAATTTAATAGTAGCTAAGTCTAATTCTCTACTTGGCTTTATTCGTCGTATCACAAAAGATTTTCGTAATCCACAATCAATTAAGACTTTGTATGTTCCATTGTTCGGTCTAATTTGGAATACGCGTCGATTATTTGGGATCCTGCTTACAATATTTATATCGATAGAATTGAACGAATACAGAAGCAATTTATTATTTACTATCTTCATAAATTGAATTGGCCATTTGATCCGAACCTTCCAATGTGGCTGAATAAAAAAAATTTGCGATCCTACGGTGGCCGCTGTAGAATTGCTGATTTGAATTTATTGCTTGTAAGATGTAGATGTGCTGCTTCAACATTCATCGCTGATCTGCTTAACAGATCGATTGACTTCCCTAAACTACTTGCAAAGATTGATATTCATGTGCCCTGTAAACCTACTCGGATTAGGAATTTTATATATTTGCCGACATTTAAATCTAATTAGGCACATAATGCTCCGGTTCCGGCGATTTGTCGACAATTTAATTGTAGTTTTGATGTGTTTGATTTTAATATTTCTAAATGTTCTTTTACAAAATTAATAAAAACTAAATTATGAAATTGTAAAATAAAATTGTAGTCAAAAAAGGATTTTTTATCCCGTTGATGATGTAAATAAATAAATAAATGAATACTTAGCTAATTCTAGCTTGGAAACAAGCACATTTTGTTGATGGATTTTAGTGAAATTTTATATCTGAGACGTTAAGCTGATTCTATAAATGTATCTAATCTAAAATAGATTAAATCGCGTTTTGAAGAACTTTTTGGGCCAGATTTGATAGTTCTAAATATTTGTTTAAAATAAAGCTTTAGTTTATTACATTGGAAATATTTTAAAAGGGATTATTCTCGTTGAGTATTTTTATAACCGGATTTTACAGGTATTTTATGCGATTTTTTGAGGTTTCTAGCGCATTCGAGATTTATGCAAGTACAATTTACGCAAGACTATAGATTTTGAAAAGTCACACTTTTCATAATAAAATTAGAAAAAAATTATTTCGGCTTGTTTTGCTAAATCTTTTCAGCATTATAACAATCTAATAACTAGGACGGATACGTCTTTATTTTTGTTAATTCAACATTGTATTTATCATGATGCAACATGGTGGTTTGGCGTCTATTGGAGGGGGGATCAAAGTTGAGTAGATTAATCTACCAGCTCCGTAACCTTCCAATAGGGTGCGCATCACGTGAGCTGTTCTGGTCTTGTCATTAGGCAGCTGCGTGATGGGTACAATTGTGTAAGGGGTAACCTGTTCACAATTCGCAAGTGTACGTACTGCCTCCTCGTGGCAACCACTGGTAACTAAGGCCACTTGGCACATTTTTGGCCATTTGGCACAGGCTAAAGTACGGCGCTAAAGGAAAAACCTTGACAAAAAACCCTAATCTAAGGTGGAACAGCATATACCGAAAGATGAATGGCTGATAGGTTAATCAGCCCAAAATATGCGGACTCTGGATACCAGGCACCCTCCAGTTTTATTTAGCCTTCCTGTTGTAAAGCTGGGTGACCTACAGGTGATTTGCAATTCCCAGCAACTCGTAAGAGTAAAATCAAATGGAATACGGGGCAGGAGTAGGAATATACGGGAGTGGGACAACCCTCTCGAGATCCTTGAGCTCCAATGCTACCGTCTTTCGAGTGGAACTACATGCTGTAGTAAACATCTAGGAGGGAGAGCAATAAGCCCAGATAGTATGTATCACTTACCGGGAGGCAGTATTGTCAGGTTCATTAAGAACCTGAATATTGACTGGACGGATAATTAAGCAGGGGCCAGCACAATAGATCTTTTAGGTCGCAGTGCGAAGTGGCTGATCACCCGCATGCCCCCCCCCCCAATAATAATAATAATAATAATAATAATAATGCAATATGTCACTGAAAATCCAGTTTGGATTATTTTCCAATAATTTTCTTTTATACATAAAATAAAGCAGTTAGAAACATGTTTCTGTTTTGTTCTTTTTGGTGAAGGTTAGGAATAATTGTTCTGATTTATTTGGTAGTGTGGACTTGGCCTTATAGAACATATGTAGCTGTTCTTGTTTTGTTTTATCAGATAAAAGGGAACAAATTTTGCGACAAGAGGTTATTTTTGAGAAATTTATTAATTTATTGTAGAAAAACGTCGCCAAACCTCGATATCCTTGGCCAGTAATTGCTTTTTTCATGTAATAAGAAAGGGCTGCTTTGCACTCTTGATGCCCAAATAACTACTCTAACATTATTAAAATGTATGTGGTTGTAAAATTGGTTATGGGCATACACTCCGCGACACTTGATTACTCTCACTTGAAAATTTTCCATAAAACCTAAGATAATGCGCCTAACTATTTGAAATTTTTTCATCACCTTGGTTTCTATCTTATCTAACTTTTCAAGGACTAATACTCATACTTGCATGTAATGCGAAGTGGAATATCCCCATTTCGTCTAATCCCCATTTCGTCTAATCCCCATTGATTACCCTTATCACTTTGTTTTTGACGTCGAAGGCATTAGGTGCGTGTAAATAAATTTACTTGTGTTTAGTTTAATAGTTTACCATTAATTTATTAAGTTTATTACCGGCTGTAGTTCATAGTGGTGAAAATGGGTCGTGGAAAAACCCTAACAAAGGTAGAAATTGGAAAAATTCTGGCGCTTAAACAAGAAAATTATTCCAATCGTGCGATTTCCAAAAAAATTGGTCGCAATTCTTGGACCATCAATAACTATCTCAAAGATCCAGAAAATTACGGAAAAAATCGAAGAGGTCCGCACAGCAAGGGTGACAACAGATTGAGAAAATAGAGCTATTTTGCGCGAAGCTTCGAATTCGATGCAATCTGCAAAAAAAATAAAGCAGAAAATTGGAGTCTCAGACAGTATCCGTACTATTCAGAGGATAATAAAAAAGTGTTTACATCTCCGGCGACAAAAACTTAAGAAAAAACCACGTTTGCTTCAGCAACATAGAAGTGCTTGATTGGAATATTGCCGTGGACATCTGCATTGGAAGGAAGAATGGTTCCAGGTTATCTTTTCGGACGAGAAAAAGTATAACTTAGATGGATCAGATGGTTTCAGACATTACTTCCCTGATTTGAGGAAATCGGAGCTATTTTTGTTCCGCCGCCACACCAGTGTTGGTGCCATCATGGTGTGGGCAGCAATTTCTTTTTATGGTGCTATTGATTTGGTTGTCCTGGAGGGCCGACAAAACTCGCAAAGCTATATCGAGCTCCTAGAAGTATAAAAAATCAATTTTGACGAAATGTTTGAAGGCCAACGCTGGATTTTCCAGCAAGATAACGCAGCAATCCACACAGCTGCATGAGTAAAACAGTGGTTTGAAGACAATAACGTGGAAGTTTTGAATTGATCGGCTTTGTCTCCGGATTTAAATATTATTGAAAATCTCTGGGGATGGCTATCGAGACACATTTATTCGAATGGAAGGTAATACGAATGCCGGAATGATCTTATGACAGCTGTTTATGATGCTTTCGAGAAAGTACCGATAAAATTAATACAAAATCTTTATAGTTCTTTGCCTAATAGAATTTATGATGTTGTAAGGAACAATGGAGGACACACTAAATATTAAATGAAGAAAAAATATCAAAACAATAAAACGTAATGGGTTTTATTACTTAATTTCACAGATAAGGAGGGTAATCAAGTGTCGCAGTTTAAATAAGTAAAATAATCGAAATGGGGATTTTCCACTTCGCGTTATATGCAAGTATGCGTATTACTCCTTGGAAAGTTAGATAAGATAGAAACCAAGGTGATGAAAAAATTTCAAATAGTTAGGCGCATTATCTTAGGTTTTATGGAAAATTTTCAAGTCAGGATAATCAAGTGTCGCGCAGTGTATATATCGCGAAACTTTAATAAACTGAAGTAGTCAGATGAACTTCAACAATAGACCTAGATTCAAATATATGCAACTTAACTCCGTCGAAAGCAGCACAACTACACACGAAGTGAGTGAAGTCATCATCGTTTTCAGAACAACCCTCGTATACAGCATCCTGAGTCAGCCCCATGCGCTGTAGGTGTGGCTTTAAAATGGCCGTAACCAGTGAGAGTCGCAATTGAGAATCACAACTGGTTCCTGCTGAGAGGTAAAACAAACCTATTGGCCTTCAAGGTAGGTTCACTAATAAAAAGTTTCGCCATTTGGCAGTTCTAAGTAGCAAGCCACTGCTGTTTTAATTCATTTAGAGCGCAGTGTTTATAGCGTTCTTAACATAGACCGACAAGTTTTAACCCCAGCTTTTAAACCCACATGATCGTCACTCTACTAAACAAGATGAATAATTTACAGTCCTTAACATATTTTAACACAGTCAAGCAATTATCCAACGAATTCAGTACAGGTAAGCTGCCTGTACAGAAAACAAATTTTTATTTGTAGCCGCGAGATACAATGTCTCAATTAGACAGAGCATAAGAGTAATTGCTTCTGCTTGAAATTATGCATTACCTCTCCAGGCAGCCTGATAAATTCAGATCAAACGTAGGGCAGTACATTCCATAACCTGAACTATTCGGAGCGAGAGCCATCAGAAAAGAAGACACACATATAAGTTTTCAAGAAAATCCAGTGATCTCCACTGATCTCTCGAAGTGCGCACTACCGAATATAATTTAGTGAAATTGAATTCAGGCAACAGTCTATCATTAACCATAAAAATTTCTGGAATTAATAATGTTTAATCATTAACAAATGTTCTGTGGCTCACGACTGATCCAGGAATGTTCCACATCCCTGTGCACCTTAGCTGAAGCGCAGTAGAACATGCTGTGCTAAGAATGAAAGAATTCAACTTTTGAAAGAATAGAATTGATTCCATGGCACTAGCTCGGTTGAGGCCATAGCTGAATGGCCCTAAAACCAATAATTTGTAGACCATTGAGTTTAATAATTGAAGACTTTAATTTAACAACTGGCCACCATAGCAAGGAAGCATAAGATAACATCGGTAGAACTAACGATTTATAGGTGAAAGGCAGTGTTTTGGGAGTTATACACAGTCCTGTGCTTTCCAGCAAATGTAATTGTAGCGGCTCACTCATCAAGTACATACATTTGTTTACCGCCACAGAATCACATATATCAGCGCTCACTCGTATCATACATTCATATTACAACCGCAACCGCTCGAACATCGATCACTGCCCTTCTTCAATTCATTTTAACTTTTACAGTGTATTGCAAATAAACGAAAAACCAAATAATTCATTTACTTTTGTTCATCGTTCCAAAACTTCGTTTCGGACACATTAATTCGTGCGTTCTTGTTTGGTGGACATTAAGTCAAATTAAACTAAAAAAATTTAATAATTGTTTTTTCTTTCCTCCGAACATAATACCGTGGTGAAAATTATTAACGTAATAAATTTTCTTGTAAAAATATTTAGTAAAACATTGTTTGTTATCAGTTGTGTCTGCTACACAAAAAAAAACAAAAACAGAAATACAAAATCCTATTTCTACATTACAGTGAAATATATAGTTTTTTTAATACCTACAAGTTAAGTGGATTACAATACTTAAAGTGTTTCATTGGTTAAAAATAAATAGGTAATGTAAGACATTACAAGTGGTGACCATCGACGCCCTTTTTAGGGATAATAAACATTCAAATATTCCTCATATTCTGGGAATATTACATACATTTCATTATTACAAATTACACACGGAAATCTGGTGCGGTACAACCGTACCAGATAAGAGGTACGTACGAATACACACATTTTTTTTAAAAAAAAAAAAAAAAGACAAACATAAAAATTAAATCAATTGACACCATTTTCACACATTTTTTTTTCATACCAACGGCAACGGGAGCCAACAACAAATAATACAATACAGTACATACACATACAACGTGGAAATTAATCTCGAGTACAACAGGGCAGCACGTAATAATTGCCACGCAATACAATAAATAAATCAAGCCAAAAAGTTATATCATCATTTATTTTAAACGTAAAATTGTACACAAAATTAAAAGATTTTACAACAACAGTGCGCAACAAAAATAGTCGTATCAACCAAATTCAACAGTACGACAACCGAATCGCACAATAAAAAAATACAAATCAAACTCAACAGTGCGCAACAAAAATAGCCGTTTCAAAAAATTTAACGGGATGAAGAGACACTTATCACAATAGGTGCCATTGAAAATTCAACATAACCAGGATAACAACGGTTACAACAGCAGCAACAACAACAACGGTTACAACAGCAGCATCTACAACAACAACAATAAAATAGATGAGTTTTTAATTTTTTTGTACACATAATTTTCTTTTTATTTTCTTATTGGAATTTATATCATTTTCATAATTATTATTAGTTTAATTTCCTTTATTCCAATAATTCTAAAGTAACGTAGAATCATTTTTTTTTTTTTTCTCCATAAATTATCAAAATTTATATATAAACATTTACATATATTCACTATATTTATATACACATTATTTGGCATTGTAAAATTTTCACCACGTATTTCGGTAAAATCGGTTCGTTCTCATTCACATATTAATCCTTTTGCTTGGTTTTTTTCGGTTTGAATGTCAACTAATATAGGTCGTGTAGGATAATTATTCCGAGATTAAAATTCCGTTATAACTTTACTCAATTCGCTCAAGAACTACATTCTTCAAAATTTCACAATATTTCAAAATTATTATTATTATTTTTTTTTGGGGTCAGAATAATTCACGAGAATTTGGATTGCCGAAGGCAACTATTCGTGAAGTGTAACGAACTCCGGTGCAGTTTATTAATTCAAATTTTGGAAGATTTTTTTTTTTTTTTTATTTATCATCCAATACCTTGAAGCCCTAGGCGACGGTATTCGGATATACCTCATCAATACCAAGTTAAACCGAAATTAATGCCGGTCGATAATACCCAAAAAGAACTTAAAACAGAAAACGTAAACAGAGACGCCACAATGGCAGAGGACGAGCCCAAACAAATAGAAGCCGCAACGCGGGTTAAATTGCAACCATTCTGGATGGATAATCCAGCTAACTGGTTTAACATGGCGGAAATATTGTTTGGTATACAACAAATAACCTCCGACAAAATAAAGTACGCACTCGTCCTCTCAGCTCTGTCCCCCGTGGCAAGTAACACAATTTCTGACATTCTCGCAACACCACCAACCGAGAATCAGTATGCTACAATTAAACGAGCGTTCCTCGACCGATGTGCACCCTCAGACGAGCGACAGCTCGAAGCTCTGTTGGGCGGCCAGGACATAGGGGACAGGCGCCCGTCAGAAAGCCTTAGACATATCCGAACATTAGCGGGAAATCAGTTCAGTGAGAAAATAATAAGGTCATTCTGGCTTCGAAAACTACCCGAAATTATACGAATCGCGATGGTGGCGCAACCCGAGACAAATCCCTTAGAAGAGCTAGCAAAAACGGCGGACAAAATGCACGAGATAATTACACCGGGCCCACAGATAGCGGCACATAACATACCATTTAGCACATCAGTACGCGTGAATCCGGATCGCGGCGGGGATCGTCGGGCCTCGTCGAGCACATTCGCGTCAAGCACATTAGAAGACCGCCTAACTCGCCTGGAAACAAAGATTAATCAATTTTTTACGAATAACCGAAGCCGATCGAGGGACCGACGATCCGCGTCGCGTTCCGGAAATCGCAGCGGATCAGCATACCGCAGCCCCAGCAGCAACCGCCAACAAGGCGTGTGCTGGTATCATGAAAAGTTCGGCGCAGCTGCGAACAAATGCACACGGCCATGTAAATTCGACCAATCAACATCCACCGCTAGCATGGACGTAGATACAACTCAAAAAAACTTCCAAACACACGGGTAGAGTCAGCCACTCAAGACACCCATCGTTCAAGCCGACTATTTTTACATGACCAAATAAACCACCTGACGTTTCTCATCGACACTGGCGCGGACCTTTCGGTCATTCCAGCCAAAACATTCGCAAACACAATCCTATTAAATCGAAAATCTACTGATCTAGTCCTATCGGCCGCCAATGGCACAACAATCAACACTTATGGCACAAAATTGCTTCAAGTGAACATCGGACTCAAACGAACCTTCACGCATGCTTTCATCTTAGCTGCTGTGAATCGTCCGATTATTGGCGCCGATTTCCTATACAAATTCGGACTACTTGTTGACCTCAAGAATAGACGGCTGGTTGATTCAGCGACAAAGCTGTCAATCAATGCCACAATGGTTCGAGTCGACACACCGACCCCGATTCATTATTCAATCAACAATGGTTACGGCACTCTGCTCAAACAATTCCCTTCACTCACAGCAGAGCCGAACTACAACTTACCAGTTCGACACAACGTGGTCCACCACATTGTCACGGCAGGCCATCTGCCCGTGTCAAGACCACGTAGACTAGATCAGGTCCGCCACAAAGCCGCACATACGGAATTTCAGCACATGGTGGAATTAGGGATTTGCCGGCCATCTGCATCTCCCGTCTCTTGTCCACTACATATGGTAAAAAAGAAAGATCACGATTGGCGACCATGTGGGGATTATCGTCGACTAAACACGGTCACAACACCGGATCGTTATCCGATCCCCCACATTCAAAATTTCTCCATGCATTTACATGGATGCAAAATTTTTTCTAAAATCGATCTTGTCAGAGCTTACCATTTGATTCCCGTCGCACCTGAAGACGTTCACAAAACGGCGATCACAACACCGTTTGGCCTATTCGAATTCACCCGAATGCCATTCGGTCTACGCAATGCCGCCCAAACGTTTCAGCGTTTCATGAACGAAGTCGTTCGTGATTTAAACTTCGTGTTCGTCTACATTGACGATATTCTTGTGGCTTCACATTCTGAGGAACAACACAAACTACACTTGGAACAACTCTTCCACAAGTTAACACAGTTTGATGTTCATATCAATAGCTCAAAATGCGTCTTTGGCGCATCCACTCTTGATTTCCTCAGCCACAAGATCACTCCTAATGGTATTCTGCCGTCTGAAGAACGAATTAACGCCATTAGGGAATTCCCAGCTCCAACATCAATCAAAAGTATTCAGCGATTCGTCGGTATGGTAAACTACTACCACCGATTCATACCAAAACTCGCTGAAACACTCGCACCAATTCACAGCCACTTGGCAGCTTTACTCAAAAAGCCCAAGACAGCTAAGAACTTTTCTTGGCCCGACGAATGTCAACAAGCATTCACGTCACTAAAGGCTGAATTGGCCCAGATAACACTTCTGGCGCACCCACTGAGCGACTCAAAGCTCAGCATAACCACTGACGCCTCGAACACTGCTGTCGGTGCTGTACTGCAGCAGTACAATAACGAGTGTTGGGAACCACTGGGATTCTTTTCAAAAAAACTCTCGGATGCCGAAAAGAAATATTCCGCATTCGACCGGGAATTACTCGCAATATATCTGGCAGTCAAACACTTCAGATATTTTGTTGAGGGTCGGGACTTCACAATATATACCGACCACAAGCCTCTGACACGAGCAATTCAGTCAAAAACTGAACGTAATCCAAGACAATCTCGCCACTTGGATTATATTAGTCAATTCACAACGGACATCCAACATGTTCACGGACATGACAACGTTGTCGCGGACACACTATCCCGCACAGATGACAACGAAACGGCCGCAGTCGAGACACACATCGACTTAAACCAAATCGCAAACACCCAAAAAGCCGACTTAGAACTTCAGAATTTACTTTCTGGTTCCGAATGTCACACTAGTTCATCAATGAAACTAGAGCTTTTCAAACTGCCTGGCCTCGAAATCGTCTGCGAAACATCTACCGGGTACAATCGCCCATACATCGCAGATACACTACGTCGAACCATTTTCGACACATTACATAACATTTCGCATCCTGGAGTCCGTGCAACGCGAAAATTGATTACTGCTCGCTATTTTTGGCCTAACATAAACAAAGACGTAAACAATTGGGCTCAATCTTGTTTATCTTGCCAACGTGCCAAAGTTCAACGGCACACTAAATCACCTCATGGACAGTTCGAGATTCCGCCTGGTCGATTTGAACACATCCACTTAGATATCGTAGGTCCACTTCCTCCATCTAATGGATATTCATACTTACTTACCTGTGTCGATCGCTTCACTCGATGGCCCGAAGCATACTGCATGACCAATATGTCAGCTGCAACCATTGCCACTACTTTTGTCAACGATTACGTATCACGATTCGGTGTTCCCCTTCACATCACAACTGATCAAGGAACGCAATTCGAGTCCAAACTTTTCTCAGAGTTAACGAAACTCCTCGGATCACATCGCATACGTACAACGGCTTACCATCCGCAAGCCAATGGCATGGTCGAACGCTTCCATCGGCAACTCAAAGCCGCACTAATGGCCAGAGGCAACACAATTCACTGGAGTTCGGAAATACCAATCATCCTACTTGGTATTCGAGCAACGGTTAAAGAAGATCTGAAGTGCTCACCAGCTGAAATGGTTTATGGCCAAACCATCAAGCTACCCGGTGAGTTCTTCATAGACAATCCTCTTAGACCACTCCCAACCGCCGACACAGTCATCGACCAACTGCGACAAACCATGCAAAACCTTGTACCAAAATCAACTCGTCAATCCAAACAAGATGACGTTTTTGTTCCAAAATCACTAGACAACTGTGATTTTGTTTTCATTAGAACAGATAAGGTTCGCACGGGATTATCTCCTCCCTATGAAGGTCCGTATAAAGTTGTACGTCGACTACGAAAACATTTCATCGTATCGATTAATGGTAAAAACATTAACATTTCAATCGATCGGCTCAAGCCAGCATACGGAATTCTTTGTTCGGCTGATCAAACATCAAGCCATCAAAAAAACAAAACCGTCCGTATTGCTACGACTCACACTGTTATTTCCTAGCGAGGGAAAAATCACTTCCGGGGGAGTCCTGTAGCGGCTCACTCATCAAGTACATACATTTGTTTACCGCCACAGAATCACATATATCAGCGCTCACTCGTATCATACATTCATATTACAACCGCAACCGCTCGAACATCGATCACTGCCCTTCTTCAATTCATTTTAACTTTTACAGTGTATTGCAAATAAACGAAAAACCAAATAATTCATTTACTTTTGTTCATCGTTCCAAAACTTCGTTTCGGACACATTAATTCGTGCGTTCTTGTTTGGTGGACATTAAGTCAAATTAAACTAAAAAAATTTAATAATTGTTTTTTCTTTCCTCCGAACATAATACCGTGGTGAAAATTATTAACGTAATAAATTTTCTTGTAAAAATATTTAGTAAAACATTGTTTGTTATCAGTTGTGTCTGCTACACAAAAAAAAACAAAAACAGAAATACAAAATCCTATTTCTACATTACAGTGAAATATATAGTTTTTTTAATACCTACAAGTTAAGTGGATTACAATACTTAAAGTGTTTCATTGGTTAAAAATAAATAGGTAATGTAAGACATTACATAATAAAGAGCTCGTCAGCGTATCTTTGAGCAACAAAGCCTACCTGCCGTAATTTCATAAGTAGATGGTCAATCATCAAAAGCCATAACAGGGGCGAGAGCACTCCTCCCTGCGGATAACCTTTGACAACTTTGACCAAGATTGAGAGATCAACACCGAAATTGTTCGAAACTCCCGCAATGTCCATAATAATACCTACAAGAAACTGGAGAATTCGAAAAATATTTATCTTTAATAAATCTGTTGACAATCCTGTTTAACGCTTAATGTTGAGGACAAACTGATAGGCCGAAATGCTTTCTTATCAGTGTAAACTGTTTTGCCAGTTTTCGGTATAAAAACAACGTTTTCCTTAAACCAAACCTGAGAAACAATACTAAAAGCAACGCAAAGCTTTGTAAAGGTGGAGCAGATGATGCTTGAACCACTACGCTTGTACGGTTTAAAGGAGAAAGTACTCCGAGGCAGAACTTCGAACGTAATTATCTGGTCCGTTAGTTCCCAATCGGGATGTAACGGTGGGACGCTCAGGAAAATGAACAGAAACAAACAACTGGTTCACTTCTTTTTCGAAGAGGTAAACATGCCATACGATAGACGAGGAGCATCAAGTCTATACAGGTATCATTTTTAGCCAATGCTCTATTAAGTCTAGCGGCCGTAGACGGACTATTTATTTCCTCACAGAAGTTTGTTCTTGCAGTTCTGTGAGCGGATATTACGCTATTTTTATACTCCTTTTGAGGTATAATGAAACAATCTCAATCGCATTAAGATTAGTTTTTTGGGCTTTATTCATCAGTTTTTCAGTATGCTTGCTTTATTTTTTAAGAGCAGAGCACCAAAAGGGTCTATTTACAATCTTTTGTTTGGAAATAAGAGGACACGAATTTTTAAAAGCCGTCGAGAATGCTGTTGTGAACTTGGAAGCTTGTAACTTAATGTCCTTAACTGAGTGAATATCCGTAGCAGGATGAATTAGGGAAACAAGTTCGAGAGAGCATAGATCCCAATCGGTTAATTTTCGATTAAGATATGGTTTAAGAAGTGGCCTTTTAATATTGATAAGAGATGCACCTGTGGTCAGAAGTGAAGAATATCATTTATTACCCTCCAATTTAAAATTAATTCAAAAATAGTTAACGATCACTTATATCAATAACTTTCAATAACTTCCCGCCGCATAGAATTGACAAAAGTTGGCTCACAGCCTTTAATGAGCATTTCTACTTCCGATGAGCTTATATAATTTAACAGAGCGGAACCCCTGTTATTAATATTAGTGCTACCTCAAAGAGTATGATACACATTGGTATCACAACACAACCAATTAATAGTGAAATGTTTTTATCCCTCCACTTGAAGAGTTCAGAATCGATAGTGATCAGCTGAACTGCATTCGTGAATAAGAGATGCACTAATATTACCAGAAATATAAACGCAAACTCTATTTTTAAAGACCGAATTATTAGAAAAAATTCTACCAGTAGGGATGTTTAGTACACAAACAGAACCATCGAGAAGAAAAGGTTCCAGAATAAAATAAAAATATAAATATAGGTCGTAAAGTAAACTCAGAGAACAATCGATTGGCGATTGGCCTCTCGTTTGTACCGGGCGACTTTCCAACGCTTGATCGAGATATTTGAATTCATCATGTCAATGTTGGTAACGATAACACTATAGGATTCTCCGGTGGTCCAGGAATCCACATGTGTAATAAAATGAGCTTTGGAGGATCACCATTCGAAAGTCGGCAACCACTCCTGATATTCTTAATGTATGAACAACTTTTAGATTTCTTCATTGCTGCTTTTGCAGATGAATACACCTTCTGATAAACAATACCCAGAAGATTTCGCCGAACTAAGAATTCGCCAGCTCAACGTCATCTGGAAAACTCAGGTTTGCCTCTTCCATATGAATATTTCATTAGTATGAATACGTTGTTTGTTTAATTTTTACTTTGTCCAATTAAGTTCTGAATTCTGAGTTTACATACACACTGTACGATGGTACACACTGCGTTAATGCTGGAATTTGTATATTAACTGTTAGCGTTTTACTTTGAATTCCGACTTGATATTTTTTTGACTCGCTAACGGTCGCTACAGTACTTTAATTCAAAAATTAAATTATTACGGTAAATCTAAATTTAGAAACATTTTTCAAATAATGTTACCTAGAGAAGAATTTAGCAGTCAACATTTTTGAAGGAAAACGGTCTGTGCTCTGTTATGTACCTATTGGTATGACATTTGGTATTATAACAAATTATACAGTTTCAAGTTCCATGCCAAATCCATTCCAAAGATTTTCATGGAAACGTAATCTAAGTATTTAAACGAAATTTAATTAAATATTTAGTAATGGTGTAGTAAAATTTTGGTTCATAAATCGTCATTCAACCAATAAATATTTTATGTAATAAAAACGCCAAAAATTTATTTTTTTGCTTGTACATATTTAGAAATAACCATTCTGACCTCCTGGTAAATGTATTAAAGCAACGACACACAAATGTGATTGAAACCGAAATGTTACCGAAAAATGAAAACACTGTAAAATGAGCTTGTTAAAATTTAAATGCGTACCACCAATGATTTATGTGTCCCTGTTATATTTGGTTTATAAACGACTCAAATAAAACGTCTTTGGAATAAAACGATTAAGCGAGCGACGTTAAAAATCGTTTTCGACGAAATACATAATTAAATTCTTCAACTTCTTATTGGATTTTGAATAAATAATTTTTGTTTATGGTTTTGTTTTTTACTCCAGAATGCGGTTTCCTGCGTATATCGATGGTTGCGTTTTTAGATTACCACTGCTGGATTTCTTAACGTTTTATCCGATTTCTGGGCACATTCTAGAAATTCATTCAAAAAAAGCCGTAACCAAACGTCACCGGAGATTTTTTTTCCGTGAACTTCAAGAATACTGTAATTGTGTGTCGTCTCGTTTGTTTTATGCAGTAAACAAAATAATGCAGAATGAATTGGTAAAAAACATCACAAATAAAAAATGCGATGTAAAATTAAAAAATATTTAAGAGAAAGCGTTTACGACAACTATCTATTATAATTTTTTGTTAAAATAAGAGGATTCAAGAAATCGGATTCAATCCAAATTGATAAAATTATTTTTGGTTTCATTTAATTGTTTGTTTAAACAACATTTCTGAATTCTTGGTATACGCATTATAGCGATGACACACAATTGTGCTGGGGCTTTTTTAGGTTGGATCGATCGATGGGTTTACAGTTTTTTGTTATGAATATTTTTTTTAATGTTACTTACTTTAGAATATATTTTTCTGTACCCCTATTATGAATGACTCAAAGACGGAAAAACGACGCAAATTGCGTCTTTAGAGACGGAAACTATTTTTTAAAACGTTTAACGAAGCGACATTACAGAGTGGAAGAACCTCATTTCAACACTATTCGAATTTTTACACAAGTTCTATTGTACGAGTAATATAAAAAACACAATGAAATTTGCCGACCATGATTTTGAATCACTTTTACAGTTATTTCATGCGAATTATTTTACATTCAAATTTTCAAGGTAAATAAACAAGTGATTTTGGTTATCTTATCGCATTTGCTTCAATTGAATGACTGTTTTAAAATGTTCCAATCTCATTACCTCCCAAAAAAAACCTTTTGGAAATCTGCGAACGCGTTTTATTACAGAAAACAATTTTTTTTTTTGTTTGAGAAAATTTTATTTGTAACGAAATTGTATGAATCAACAAAACGCGTCTAAACTAGCTACTTACATAATATTTCATTTTATTAAAATAAGAGGGAAACCCACTTTCATCAAAACAGTTGCTTAATAAAAAAAAAAACAATATTTCTGGACTCTTGGTACATGCATTAAAGCAATGACACAATTGTGTTGGCTGGGGCTGGATCGTTATAGTTTTTAAAATTTTTGTTTTTTCAAATATTAAGTAACTTTTTATATCTTTCTGTATTCCTGTTACAAGTGACTCAAAGACGGAAAAACGACGCAAATTGCGTCTTAAACAAACGGAAATAATTTTTATGACACAATTTAACGAAGTTTTTTTTTGTTTAGTCTTTTTTGTACAGCTTCTGTCCTAATTTTTACTGTTCGTACATGCAACCTGTCTGTGGAATGAAGATCTAAATTTGTTTATAATCGATACCCTATTTGTCACAATCATTGCGCGTTGTAAATTTTCTGTGCGGTTTCCTTGTCATCGATGTAATACTTGCTGGTAGTTCTAAAATGGTGTTCATGAAATTTCTGTAAAATTAACACCATTTTGGTTCAGTAAATTCAGTAAATTTAAAACCTGATTCAAAATTTTATTTAGCGCACGTTACCTCTGAAATTATGAAAACTTGAAATGTTTTCATGTGGTAGTTGCTCTAGCGTAAAGCACAATTAATTTAGTTGTAAATTTTATTCAAACTTATTCGCAAACTGATGTTTGTAAGGGGTTAAAAGAAAAATTAGTCGAACGCCGCCGGATCAAACAACTATTGTCTAATAGAGTTACGATAGATCTAACACTCTTTATGGTACCTTAATAATGAAATTATGGCCTAGACGATTACCTTCGGCCATAAATATTGCGTTAACACCATTAGTTAAAGGAAAGAAAGATATATGTATCTGAGCTAACAGAACTAGCAGATAAAATTCATAATGCTTGTAATACAATCTTAGGTATCTTGCGTCAGCAATTTTCAAAAGAAACCACTTCGCTGGTACCATTTCAAATTCGGAAATAAACCTAACAAGTGCGAAAAGCCATGCACTCGAAGTTTTCATTCGAGTGATAAATCAAAAGTAAAATAATTCAACAAACTAGAAAGTTCCTAGTTTACTACTAGTATAGTAATTAATAGCAAACAACAAACGCCTTCTTCTTATTAATGATGACACATTGAATGTAGCAGAAACACAGGCAGCGGAAGTACGTCACAAACCACTACGCTACAGTTCAATTTACGATGGTAAAAACTAATCCGGGGATGTTGCAACAGGCATTTCTGTTCGACCGTAAACGTTAGACGAATTGCAAACTCAAAACACGCAATTAAAGCAACAGGTTGCGCACTTAACAGGGTTAATGCAACGCCTGCTCGAACAACAAACGATACATCAGCCACATGTGCAACAGCAGACGATGCATCAGCCACAGATGCAACCACAAACGGTACAGCAGCCGATACAACAGACGCATATGTTAGAACAGCAAACGCTCAATCGACATTATTACGATCGACTCCCAATACCTAATTTTAGTCGAGATAACGTTGAAATGTGGTTCTTCCAGCTCGAAACGTGGTTCAATCGTCGCAATATCGCAATATATTCAGAAATCCAAATGCAGAGCAGCACGGTTTAATAAGGCATTTTTGACTCGAACAAATGCCAACAGAAATTATTTTTTTATTTATTTATTTATTTATTTAATTATACACAAATAAGGCTTTGCCTTTTTACAATATCCAGGGATATATTCCTATGTGTATTCCAGCAATTACAAAGAAAAATAATTAGAACAATAATTAAAATTAAATATAATATAATTAAAAATACAGAAGAAAAGATTAAGAACAAAAGATAAAACATTAGAAGACGTGATAATGGAAAAAAGAAAAAAGAAAAATAATGGAAACGAATTATGTGCCAATCAGCCCCTCGAGGTACAGTCCCTTGAAACCACGCAAATTAGATGCTGCCTTTATAGACGGATTCAGACTATTCCAGAGCTTCACCCCATGGATAAAGAAAGCACGTTGTCTTGGCTTAGTTTTGCATGATTTAGGCAAATTTAAATTTAATGTCCTCTGCGATTTCGAGAATTTCAGTTTATCATAAAGGTAGTTCGGAACTTTATTTTTAGTCAAACCAAACATCACAGTCAACACCGACAGTTCCAAAAACTGGTTCAAGCTTACACCAAATATCTGTTCAGAAAGGTGCGAAATTGGTTCGCCCCTTCGCTTCAAAAATATGTATCTAGCACAAGAATTAAAAGCAACATTTAACTTTCGTAGGGACTTCTTGGAACATTGCGAATATATCGAAGAACAATATGAAAGTAAAGGTCCCACAAGAGTACGAATGATATGACATTTCACATCACTTGAAATAAATTTCGCCGTGCACCACAATTTACCTAAGATACCATAAATTTTACCACATAGGTTATTAACATGGGTACTCCAATTTAATTTAGTGTCTATGATCAACCCCAGACTCTTGATAACGTCACAAAACTCAATTCTGTGATTGTCAATTAAAAGACTGTTTATCGGTAAATTTATACGTTTTTTGTTAGTTATTAGTATGGCTTGTGACTTCGCAGGATTGATTTGAAGTTTGTGCACTTTGGACCATTCCAAAATATTACATAACGCTTGATTTAGATTATTAATCACAGCGTCAACCGAATCAATATCCCCAAAAGAATAGATTTGCAAATCATCCGCAAAAAGGTGATAGCAAATGTTTCCCATTTGTTTAATTGATTGACAAATTTGATTTATGTACAATGAAAACAGAATAGGTCCTAAAATAGATCCTTGAGGAACCCCAGATGTGACAAAAATGTTGTCGCTAAAGTTGCCATGATATTTTACAGATTGTTGTCGCAGATGCAAGTAAGAACCTATAAGTTGACAAGCACTCTTGGAAAAGTTGTATTCATAACATAGTTTCGATAACAACATAGCGTGGTCTACTTTATCAAATGCCTTTGAAAAGTCTAATAGAACCAAAACTGCAACTTTACCATCTTTAATATTAATAGTAATATCATCAGTAACTTTCAACAAGGCAGTTGTAGTCGGGAACAAAGCGAAGGCCGTGCATCCTGAAAACGTGTCTCTCGACGACGAGGCAACGCTCGCTGACGCCCTCATTGTAGCGTTGGACAGCAGGAATACACATGTTGCCCAAGTATCTCAAGTTACTGACAAAAACGAAGTTCAGCTAGCCAATGCCGAGCTTACGACTAAAGTCGACGAATTATATCAACGAGAAGATAGAAATCGCTTTAACAGTCGTTCACGCGTGGATTACGCAGACGACGAACGCGAAAGTCGAAAAGGTCATCGTAGCCCAAGTGGAACAAAGCCAACCACTTGTGTATACCATCGGAAGTATGGAATGGATGCTCGCAAATGTAGAGATCCCTGTAATTTCCATACCCCTTCACAACAAAAAAAACCAATACGGCGCAGATTACAGTCGGGTAAGCTGCCAGCCCCCAACAACGACGGCTTCGAACTAAATCGGATATTCATTAAAGATTCGGCGTCAAAGAAGATATTTTTAATCGACACCGGCGCTGATATTTCAGTTTTGCCGCCAGCACAGCAGTTGAAGTCAAAACTTAACCCAAAAGCCGTAAAACTTTTCGCAGCCAATGGTACTCCGATTGACACATACGGCGAATGCACCTTAAAGGTAAACCTTGGCCTGCGGAGAGATTTTCAATGGACGTTGGTGAAAGCCGATGTCACTCAAGTCGACGGGATGCCGGTTAACAAGTGCTTCACTACAGCTCAAAACGTTCAGTATAAACGATCCAATCGCCGATCTGCTCGAAGAATTTAAGAATGTTTCCCAACCAACATCATCACTACGCCCGATCGACGGTGTGACACACCACATCGTCACCAAGGGCAACGCAGTCTTCGCTAAGGCACGTCGTCTATCACCAGCCAAGTTACAAGCTGCAAAAGACGAGTTCGAGTGCCATTACGCAAGCCAACTTCACATGGTGAAGAAAGCAGATGGTTCCTGGCGACCTTGCGGCGATTTTAGAGCGCTGAATGCAATAACAGTTCCGGATAAATATCCTTTGTCGTATATACAAGACTATGCTAACGCAGTGCGAAATAAATTTTTTTTCAAAAATTGATTTGCACAAGGCATTTCATCAAATACCTATAGAGCCGGCAGACATACACAAAACAGCAATAATAACACCATTTGGGCTGTTTGAGTTCGTATACATGACCTTGTGCAACGCCGCCCAGACGTTCCAGCGGTATGTTGATCATGCTACAAGAGATCTACAATACGTGTTTGGATATAACGACGATTTTCTCATCGCTTCGGAAAACGAGCAACAACATCGTGAACATCTTCGAATGTTTTTCCAACGACTTTGGGATTTCGGACTTCGAATAAACATCGCGAAATGCGAATTTTTCAAAGATGAGATAGATTTTTTGGGTCATGTGGTCACACCCAAAGGTCTGAAACCACTACCAAGCAAAATCGAAATCGTAAAAGAGTTTCCAAAACCAACGATCGCCAAGCAGCTAAAAAGTTTTCTAGCAATGGTAAACTTTTACAGAAAGTTTATCCCTCATGCTATCAAACACCAGATTACCTTACAAAGCCCGATCAAGGGCCACGTGAAGAACGACCAGAGTAAACTTGAATGGACAGCGGAAGCGGAAGAAGCATTCGTCGAATGTAAAGAAGATTTAGCAAAAGCAACCTTGCTCGCATATCCCATGCCTAACGCTCAATTATCACTAAACGTTGATGCCTCAGACTATGCGATCGGCGCGGTGCTATATCAAACCATCGATGGACAAGCTCAACCATTGGGATATTTTTCAAAGAAATTGACCGAAACCGAACAGCGTTATGCCGTCTACGACCGGGAATTGTTGGCCATATATCAGGGCGTTCGCCACTTCAAATATATGCTTGAAGGTCGCAATGCCATCATATACACTGATCACAAGCCGTTGGTGTACGCGTTCATGCAGAAATCGGACAAGGCTACTCCGCGTAGAATTCACCATCTGGACTACATTAGCCAATTTACCACAGACATACGGCACATTAAAGGAAGAAATAATCACACAGCAGACTTGTTATCGAGGATTGAAACAATCGCACAGGAATGGAGTTGCGACGATATTTCGATTGATCAAACTACCGATCCAGAGATACAGACATTGCTTAACTACAATACGACGTCCCTCCAGTTAAAGTCAATACCTTTTTCGGGTGTCGCGGGACCAGTTATCTGCGATTCCCGAGGTGATTCCATCCGCCCGTTTGTCACACAAAGATACAGAAGTGCAGTGATGAGTCATTTCCATTCCATTGGAATTGTGCAACATTCGTCAAACATTGTCAGGCGTGTCAACAACTCCTTTTTCGACAACAACACCGCCGACTCAATGTTTCGAGCATATCAATATCGATATTGTTGGACCATTGCCTCCATCGCAGGGATATCGATATCTATTGACAATAATTGACAGATTTTCTCGGTGGCCAGAAGCCATCCCGATGGAAGACATCACCGCTGAGCACGTCGCCAGTACGCTGATTTCCGGATGAATTGCTCCCTTTGGGACGCCTCTACGCATAACATCAGACCAAGGACGCCAGTTCGAGTCGCAAATCTTTACAGATTTAAACCGACTCTGCGGCACGAAGCATTTGCGATCTACACCAAGACATCCTCAATCAAACGGGATCATAGAGCGATTTCATCGGACGATAAAAACAGCTATAACATGCCGGCGAAATCAAGACTGGGTATCTCAACTGCCCATCGTTCTCCTTGGTCTACGCACAATACACAAAGAGGATATCGGTGCCACTCCAGCTGAAATGTTATACGGAACAAATCTTCGATTGCCCGGAGAAATTTTCGCGGTAAGCTCATCGACCAATCAGCACGAATTCATCAAAATCCTTAAACAAAATATGAGCGCGTTGCAGCCTACATCTACAGCACATCACATCACATCGCAGTACGTCTTCGAGCACCCAACGCTTCGCCAAACTGAGTTCGTTTTTGTCCGAAATGACGCGGTCCGACCACCTTTGTCACCCGCATTCAATGGCCCATACCTCGTCAAGGAACGACTTGACAAATACTTCGTACTGGAAGCAAAGGGTCGAGAAACAAAAGTTTCAGTGGATCGACTGAAGCCAGCGCATATTTTGAAGGATGATCCGGAACCACCACAGAGCCTGCAGAAATCGCCCAAAGTCACCAAGTTTGGATGTACCATAGTCACACTCAAACGATTCAAGAGATGACTTCGGTCTGGCGGGGGAGTAGTGTGGCGACCTCATTACAACTACCCAAACTACCCAAAAAGGGTACTAACCATTTTTAGTTGATTGGGAGAACTATTTTAGTTCAGTATAAAATTATTAGATTAGAAATAACCACGAATAAGAAAAGGCGTGTAATTAAAAATTTAATAAACAATAAATAAATCTGTAAGTGTATTTCATTTAAATATTGGTAAATTCGTTTAACCTCCACAATATTATTGTAATTTTTTCTTATTTTATCTTACCAATGAACACATGATTTTAAATTGTTACCCATTGATTTAGAATTATGCCTTAAGCCGGGTGGTTTGGCGTCTATTGGAAGGGGGACCAAAGTTGAGTAGAGATCACGTTTCGTAAACTTTCAGTAGGGTGAGGTTTCTGGTCATGTATTAGGCAGCTGTGTGACGGGTACAATTGTGTAAGGGATAACCTGGTCACAATTCGCAAGTGTACGTATTGTCTCCTCGAAGCCACTTGGCATATTTTGGCCATTTGGCACAGGTTGAAGTGTGGCGCTTTGTGGAAAAATTGTCGTTCGAGAGTCAGATAATCCCATATTTCATTTTGTTGCGAAGGTAAGATTTTCAGTATTAAGTTGTCGTTCAGTGGCTCAAAATTCAAATTTAACATGTAAAATAAAAGGTAAGAGCAAAAAATTCTTGGTTCATGTAATGTCCCTTCTGGTTATTTACTATTTTGTGACCAAACAGTCACTTTTTTGTGAATGTACCGTGATCTGTCTGAACAGTTCTGCAGTTGGGACTTTAATGCCTAAAATCCGACAGTTTTGCCTATTAACAAAATACAAACCCTATGAGGTGATTTTTTTCCGAATAACGAACTGAAATTATTGTTGTAAGTCGCGGTATTACCCGACCTTTTTCTAACCGAGTCAATCAACGGAGAACGGGTATTTGTTATGTTGATCTCTTAAAGCAGTTAATAAAGCGGCACAAATAAATAATTTCAAACGAACAAATCATAATAAAATCATTTAGAATTAAACCTCATATTACTAACCTCATAAGGCTGCATATTTTTGATTTAAATTAACGAAAAGTATGTCTTATAAAATATGTAGCTCAAATTATTAACTAACAATTTTTATTGAAAACTGAGCATTTTGCATTTCTGCGGTTCTCATATAACCGGACTTTTACTTGAATTAAATTAAAGGTCACCATACGCCCCACACTTTATGGTATTATTCTATATTTTCAACGAACGAACTACATTGTCAAATGTACCACAATAGGATCGATTGTACCAAATGTGTCATATTTCCAGGGGCACGGGGGTTAGATTGAGTTCAGCATGCAGATTTTAGAATCGAGTTGATTTCGGGACTGAGATGGCGGTCGAGTTTGGAGTTGAGTAGAGGGTAGAGAATTTGAGATTTGGCTCGAGGGAAATGGGGTTAAGTCGAAGTTGAGTTAAGAATTATTTCGGGGTTGACTTGAATGTTAGAGAATTGATTTTAGTTGAGTTTATGTTCGTATTACAACAATATATAATTTGAACTGTAGGTGAAAGTCTTCTAATTTAAAAAAATTATAGAATGACTTGATGGATGGCTTCATCAATTAAGCTTGGTCCCGTTTCCAGGTTCAACAATATTATTAAATCTGTCCTGTTTTAAGCATTTGAAAGTCGAGTCAATTTTCCATATATGCTATTTTTAAATGGGATTTTCTTAAAACTTTGCTAAGAAATTCGTAGTGCTTGCTTAAATAACGCAAATAATTAATTTTTAGAAATACAATTGAAGAAGTAAAATTAGTTTCACACACGAACTTAAATTTTAAAAATTTTCATTCTGCCTCACATTCACTCTAATCATGGTCATTTTTCAATTAATTTCAGTTTATGTTATATTTTATGTCTCATTAATTGCAGCCATTTACTCACAAAAGGAAAATCCATATTTAGGAAAACGTTGAAATTTATGTCGTGTGGCATATGCTAGCATTTGTTTTGACCACAATCTATTATAGATTTTTATTTTATATGTTAGGTTAGAAAAATTCATTCCAACCTTGAAATTTGAAAACGTTTGATAAAGAATAATGTTTGGTTTAATTTTTTTTCTTTTTAAAAAAAATATTTCTGGAACCCTGGTAAATGTATTAAAATGTGACACAAGTTGGTTGCTTTTTCTTTTGCTTCGATAATTTTAAACAAAAAACTTAGTGTTTGTTTACATTTGAAAATAATCTTTCTGTGACCCTGTTACAAATGACTCAAAGACGGAAAATCGACGCAAATTGCGTCTTTTTAGAGACGGAAACAATTTATTTTTTTCATATACGTTATTGTGACAGTTTGGTGAAGAAACTTTATTTATAGCCGATACCTTATTTGCTATAAATGACGTGTAGGCAAAAATTGTGGTCGGGCTTTTTCTCTTACGAGTAGTTATCTTTAGTTTCGCAAGGCTCCAATCGTGTGATGATTTTTTTAAAGATGCGATACGGAAGATCCCAGACTACTATTCCTATAAAAAATAATTTTTACCTAAACTGATATAACCGAAAACAAAAAAAACAATGAGTTGGACCTCTAAGCCATCGAACATCATTCGTTGTGCAAGGCATTCAAATTTATAAAGTCAGATTTTAATTCGCCCCTCCTAAAGAAATGGGCTGAGATTTTGCACAAAAAGCGAGAAGCGAGTTTGTGTCTCCTTTACTTAAACTGAATATGAACACTATTTCGCTTAGTAGAAATATATTTTATTAATGCGATCTCAACTATAGCTAAAACAAAATGATATTCTATTTCAACATTCGTCTGTGTCTCTCACCAACGAAGATATGTGGTCGAAGCGGAGAAAAAGAGACAGTTATTGTACATATTATAATTGACTGAGATCGCAATATAAAAAGCGGCATAGACTCACCTTTTGTGCAAAATCCCACGCCTGTTACTGAATTTGTAACGTGAAATGAGAAGAAATCGAGTTTGTAACTTCGGAATATTCCTAATGTTTTAAAATCAAGAACCTTCATTCCCCCATAAGTAATTATGCTGGTATGTAAACAACCGAGGTAAGTGCTGTGTGCGTTTAGCCACTGACTACCGAGTTAATTATGATTTTTCCAAAATCATTTGTCCTATCTTTTTACTTCATAGAGAAATTCTTATGATCGTAATTAGGATAATTTTAGTACTAAAAAATGATTTAAGGACCATTTATACCATTTGCATATATAAATGCATGGAATGAAGTGAAAAAAATCCGTGCATCTACACAAGTTATAACCCCAAAATAATTAACATTTTATGGTGAATTAGCAAAAATAGTAACAAATGATTGACAGCGCCGGCTTTGAACGTTCGATTGCTATAAATTATATTGTTTTGGTTCATTTTACACGTGAGTTAAAGCAGTAATTAAAATATTCTGAATTTGTAGCATCCATAAGAACTAGACTCGTCTAATTAACGAAAACAGTCATAATGTGAGTTTTAGGTTCTGTTGACATAATATCTCGCTTTATGCCACAATTCTATTGCGAATCAAAGTTTGTCAGTCAAAATAACGAGGTATAAATATAAAATCGGTGGTTGTGTGAACGAGACACACAACGAAGTCAGTCAAGATTTTACTTACAAAAATGCGTGTCTTTGTTAGTAGACCGATCAGATCAAAATTTACATGTGAAGCAACAACAACATTTGATCTAACACTCATTTTGGATCACGAATGGTGATCTAAAAGTAATTGAACAATATTTTGTAAAGCGACAAAGAATATGATGAAGGCAGTACGTGTATGAAGAGACAGATTCAAAACGAAACGAGACGGAAGATTGAAGTTTGGTGTTTGTTTGTTTTACACATTTTGGTGTTGTTTGTAAAAATATTTCTCGCACTGATAATCTTAATAGTTTGGCATTTTTAGGGGACATTTTTTTTTAATTTTGTATTTTATGAAGGAAATAATTCGAATAAAATAATTCTGATATGAGTATTAATAGTAATTAATTTTTTAGATTATTTTGAAATGTGAAAATAATCGAATTACACAAATGATTAATTTTTTTTAAATAATTTTTTGTTATGTTTTTGTTTGCTGACAAAATGTACTTTGTCTTTGACACTGACGGATTATTTTTTTTTCTCTTCTTTCAACTTCAAGTCAGCTCAGTCAATTTTTCGCAATGAAATTGGGGCATTATACTACTTCATATGTTGCAGTCGTTTGTGGAACGCGTTGCTTTGGTTTACCAGATAACTTCATTGCAATATATTTAACAAATTGAATTTATTTCTATACAATTAAACATTCTCAATAAACTAATTTTACGTAATCCAAAATTTAAATAAATATCTAGTTTTTACTGTTGAAGCTCAGAGCTGTCCGTCCGGTACGAAAATTAAACAAATTATGCATGTGAATTTTACAATAAAGTTAAAATTTAGGACAAATGTTTTTGGAGCAAAATTATAATAAAATTGTAAATAAATTTAATAAATAGATTTAAAAAATTCAATACAACTAGTTAAAATTCATTTATCCACTTTTGATATATAATAGCCCGATAACTATGCTGATTTCAAATAAAGAAAATGTAAAATAACCCATTGTTATTGTATAACCCACGCTGCTAGGGGCAACGTGAGTTATATTTGATATAACAAAATGTTGAGTAGTCATTGGAAAATTATTCGTAGTCAAATTGAAAGAAAAACTGTATTCCAAAAATTAGTTAAATTAAAGTACACCATGACAATTTAAAGAAAGAACGGTCACTATGATAAAATTTATTTCAAAATTCAATGCTCCACTGTGAAAACACAAAATGGAACTATTTCTTATTAATTTACGAAATTTATTTCAACAAAAGTGGATAAAACGTTGTATAGCACTCGTGAGCAAAGAGATATTATCCACTCGGGATAATGTCCCACTCGGCTATCGCCTCGTGGGACAAACTTATCCCTCATGGATAATATCTCGTTTTGCTCACTAGTACCATAAATAACTATTATGCTGTCACTTTTATTCGTGTTGTTGCGTCATAGTTGCAATATCATTTCGTTTATTTTGTTCATTTTTGTGTTCAGCCCCAGTTGTACTTTGCGTGAGCAATCGAAAAATTTTGTTTGAGATGGCACGTTAAAAACATGAAACAGAAGTATAAAGCAACAAAAAAAAGAAATTTTCGGCTTTCTTTAATTTGTTTTTCATGTTAACAATGTTCGCATTTTTTTCGTGCCTTTTTTACGAAATATGGTGTAAAGTGATGATCACGGTGAGGTATAAGAGAGCATCACCGTGATTGATCATTGATCGCTCTTGGAGCGCTCAGTCGTACAACAGGGATGTAGTAAATTACAATGTTCGCATTTTTTCCGTGCTATTTTTACGAAATAAGGTATAAAGTGATGATCACGGTTATGTATAAGAGAGCATCACCGTGATTGATCATTGATCGCTCTTGGCGCGCTCAGTCGTACAACAGGGGCTCGATCCCACAAAAACGAAAAAATTTGATGTACAAACGGAAATGATAAAAAACAATCAAATCATCTCAAATAAATACTGAAAATGAACCAAATTTCAAAACCAGTGTAATTCAAAAATAATTATCGCCCAAAATAACACCATACGAGTATATTCTAACTTTGTTATCTTGAAATAATTGTGTACCATTACGTAATTGTAGCGTCAAGATCATTGCATATGATCATAATTTGAAAATTTTAGTACTACAATTAATAACGACGAATAATTTTAAAAACCATAGTAAATTTTCGCACACTTTACTCGCTATTTACAATTAAATCATTTTTTACGTACGCGGGTAGCAATAAAAAAAACTCTTTTCACGCATTTTGTGCAGTTTCGGAATAATCGGAGCTGAAAACGTTTTTTTGAAACTAAACTATTATAATTTTTTATTAAAATAAGAGGGTTTAAGAAACTGAAGTCAATGTCAAATAAATTTGATAAAGAATAATTTTTTTTAGTTTATTTTGCTTAGCAAAGAAAAAAAAAATATTTCTGGACTCTTGGTATATGCATTAAAGCAATGACACACAAAAGTGTTGGGCTTGAGCGACTTGATTTGGGATATTAGGTTTTCAAAATTATTATTTTTTCAATGCCATCTAGCTTTGAATGTATTGTTTTCTAAGCCCCTGTTACAAATGAGTCAAAAACCACACAAATGCGTTCGTCAATAAATTTAAGTATTTAGACGGAAACAATTTGATGTTGTGAATTCTTTACAGGTGGAAGAGACGTGAAATCAACCGTTTTTGTTTATTATATATATAGCACTATCCTCTATCTTAATTTCTACGGAAATCCTGTGGCCATATAAAAACACTTTTAGTAATTCACCATTTGAATTTATCTGGTGTGTTAAATGTGAAATTTATTCAAGTAAATTTCCACAAGGCCAATTTCGGCATTAAGAATTTTCTCGATTTGAAAAGTCTAGCTATTCCTTTATACATTGAGCTTCCAAGATTACCATAATGGATTCTGTTTCTGCAATTAATCAAAACAGTGACGTTATGTTATAACGAATTATAGAGTCAGAATGAATATTTAATTCAGTAAACGGAACATTTGAGAATAAAACTATATAGGACCAACAAAAGGCAGTGCATTAACAAGAAAGAAGTAACCGTGCCCCCAGGACAAACTCTTCTGGTAAACCATAAAACTATTTAAATTTGATCAAATAAACAAAGAAGAAAACAATTAGCGAAGACTATAGAAATTTTTAAACTCCCATCGTTCATTGCTTGAATGTTTGAATGCTTTCATTAACATTTGATATCGACTTGGCATCATATAGATGCCATGTTAGAGGATGCGATGAAAGGACCGTCAAAGATCATATTCACAGTCGAGAAGCCAGAAATATTAAAGAATGATGAGAATGTAGAAGACCACAAAATTTTAAAATAGTACCATCTTTAAAATTTTTTCATTTTCAAAATGGCCGCCAAAATATTTTTTGTTTTGTTTTGTTTTTCAATTATCTTAAAAACCCCTGTTTTTATTCTTTTTGAGCATTTAATTCTAGTGAACATAACAACAAAATAGTTTTGAGTAATTTTTTGTCTGCTTGCAAGATGTTACATTTAAGCCTTAAGTTAAAGGGATCAACCTAAAAATCGAGTTTTTTGAAAAAATAAAAATAAAACATTTCAGTGGCCATTTTGAAAAGGAAGAAATTAAAGGACATACATTGTGGACAGTTAGATTGTCACATTTGTTGACTTGCGAATTGTGGCTTGCCACATTATCAAGTACCCCATTTGGCTTCTCGCGTTTTCTACAAAATACAGCCCACGAAAACCATATTTTTTTTGTTTAAATAATTTTAAATAACCGGAATTATTCAATAGTTTTAACACTTCTTTTGATTCTTTAAAACTACGTACGCCTTCGCTTTAAAGTAAGAGGGTACTTCTTACTTAATTAATCCAAATCAAATTGTACCAAGTATTGGTTGTATCAGGTTATATTCAAATCAAATCGGTGACATGTCTAGAATAGTTTGGTAGTAAATGAATTAGGATAGTTTGATCGTTTCATTCAAATCATATCGTATAGTCGCGAAAAATATAAAGCCACATCGAGACATGTTTAATGGATTTTGCCTAATTAATGGCGGCGACCCTCACAAATAACATCTTGTATAAAAAGCTCCTTGAGTCACAAATTTTGTCCCTTTAATAGCAAAACAACGCACAGTGAATCCAAACTGAGAATAATCTTTTTATTTTTCATTTTCTCTCCACTTTAGAATCGGCGATTTTCACAAATAAAAACTTACGAAAAGCTCATTGAGCCACATGTAACGGGCTTTATTCCATTAACAGCCGTTCAACAGTTATCAAGATATAAATTAGATTTAAAAATTTTACACCACTTTAAAAGGCTAAGTTAAAGTTTTCGACAAGCCGCGTAAACCGATTTTTCTTCCATTAACGGCCGATTATCCATAATCGAAATTGTATGGTAAATAAAAATACTTCGACCTTGTTTCTCCACTTCAGTGCCGGCTATCCTCTCCCCCTCCCCCCAAAATAAGGTATTTATAGATACAGAAGAACCTTTATTGAAAATGTTTTATTTGGTTGTGCCTTAAATTCATAACATACTGCCAATACTAATAATGGAATTTAACTAAGCAGAGCTGGAAACTTGAAAATAAAACACGGATGATTCCAGATTAATTTTTATTTCAAAAACCTTTTTATTTTGCTTCTTTTAGTGTCACTTGAAAAAGATATTATTGACTCAAGTGAAGTTAGAGCTACAATAGTTAAATACAGTGAAACATATGAAATGATTCTCCTCCTCATTTGACTCATCAGTTAACTCCACATGCATCCCGAAGAACATTGCCACGAGGTCTCGCCAATGGTTTTGTCAACAAATCTGCCACCATAGTTTCCGTAGGGCAATATTGGCATGTAATAATACATTTGTCGATGTAATCCTTGACAAATGCCTCTCGAACATCAATATGTTTGGTACGTGACGACAATTTCTCCTCCTTAATGAATTTCAAACATCTTTGATTGTCTTCGAAAATTGTTGTCGGGTTTTCAATGCGTTGATCGAAATCATTGAGTAAACGACGAATCCAATTCGCCACGACGAATCCAATAAATTCTGCTTCCGTTGATGATAGCGCAATGCAATCCTGTCTTCGACTGCACCAACTGAGAATACCGTTACAATACTTGAATATGTAACCAGATTGTGACTTTCTGCTTGCACGATCATCAGCCCAACTTGTACCTGCATATCCGATTAACTGATTCGTACCATTACTCTTGCCAAGTGACAATTGCAAACCGGCAGTACCCTTGAGATACTTTAATACTCGTTTCAATTCGTTCCAATCCTCCTGGTTTGGACTGGACATCTTTTGTGCTAGAATTGAAACTGCTGCCTTTTCCTAACAACAAATCCGTATCTACTCCTTTACCATATCCAACTGATAATGGAACTGAGGACTCCTTTGCATCAGACATTTGGAAATTCTTTTGTAATTTTCCAATGTAAGCAGTCTGATTCAACGTGTAATAGCCATCTGCTTCCTTCTTGACTTGAAGACTCAAGAAATCGTTAATCTCTCCCAAGTTCTTAATCTTGAATTTCGAACTTAAAAACATTTCGCACTTGGAGATTATCTCGTTGTTTTCACCAGCAATGACCACATCGTCAACGTAGATTAATACGTAGCATATTTTTCCCTCATGTTTGTAGGTGTACAAGCATGGATCATTCTTGCTTTGAACAAAGCCGAAATCGATGAGAATTTGATGAATTGTTTTGTTCCAATTGCGCTTTCCTGATTGATTTACACCATATAAACTCCGTGTTAGTAGACACACTAATTCTTCGCCCCCTTCAACTTTGAATCCTGGAGGTTGTCTCATGTAAATTGTTTCAGACAATTCACTGTTGAGAAAAGCCGTTTACGCATCTAGATAATAAACCTTCATGTCCTTGTTTACTGCCACTGTAAGCAATGTTCGAAACGTAGTTTGACGAATAACTGGAGCAAGCACCTGATCATAGTCAGTACCGTATTTTTGCGAAAAACCTTGAGCAACAAGCCTTGCCTTACGTGTCTGACTACTTTTCCATCTGAATTGCACTTTAGCTTGTAAATCCACTTGCAGCCAACTAGATTTGCACCTTCTGGAATTTTCACAAGCTCCTATGTTTGATTCTCCATCAATGACTTCATCTCATCTGTCATTGCTTGAACTCACCACGTTCAATTCTTCAATAAGTTTCTTTGGTGGAATTCCTTTGTTAGTACGTTGTGATCGTCTAACAGTTTGCTCTTCATCTTCATTCTGAACGTGATCTTGTATTGGATTCTCTTCCTGAACTTCCTCATCGACTAATTCCTTTTGCACCTGATCGTTTTCTGCATCTTCAAAGTTGTTCCACTCTGAATAGTCGATAATTTGTTCCAGTTGATAATCTTCGCTGGACTTGATAGGTAACAAATGGCCCCTTTCGACGAACTGAACATCTCGACTAACTGTGACTCGATCGGTTTCCGGACTATAATAACGATATGCCTTTGATTCGTAATCATATTCGAGCAGCACTGCTTTCATACCCTTTGAATCGAATTTGCGCCTTGTTTGTTTTGGTACATGCATATAACATTCTGATCCGAATTTTCTGAAATATTGCACATTCGGACTTTTCTGGGACCAGCCTTCATATGGCGTTGTTTCTGTAACCCTTTGTTGTCAAACGATTCTGGACATAGTTAGCCATCATTACAGCTTCGCCCCAAAACTTTTTCTCTAGACCTGCGTCAATTAGCATGCAGTGAGCCATTTCTACCAACGTTCTGTTTTTGCGTTTCGCTGTTCCGTTTTGTTGAGGTGTGTACGCAGTAGCTCTTTGGATTTGAATTCCGCTCGACTTTAAATAATTCACGAATTCATTACTGATGTACTCTCCTCCTCGATCTGTACGGATGCATTTAGGTTTCTTTCCGAATTGAACCTTTACCATCGCAATATATTCCTTGAATTTGCTGTAAACTGATGATTTATTTGCGATTAGGTAGCTGACTGTAAATTTTGAGTAATCATCTATGAATGTCACAATGTAACGATTACCTGATGGTGTGGTCGTTTGCATCGGACCACAAACATCCAAATGAATCAGATCCGGAAACTTGATTCGAGTAATTTTTCCTTCGAGACACACTCTGTACTTGGAGTTGATTTCGCAATCCGCTGTACACTCCCTAAAGTTGATGCCTTTAACCAAATTTCGTTTCGCTAATGATTTCACAACTTTGATGTTTCTATGGCTTAGAACCTTATGCCAATAATGTATGCAGCCATTGGATTCCTTTTCGACCGACTAAACTTTGTGAGGTTCCTTTAGTCTGTAAAGTTTACCGCTGATTTCGCCAACTGCAATTTGCCGACTGTTTTTCCTTATTTCACACTTTTTGCCCTTGAAATTTACTTGAAAACCTTTTTCCGTTAGCTTTTTGACTGAAAATAAATTTCCCTTGATACCTGGCATTAGCAACACGTCTGTGATTCTTCCTCATTCAGAAAATCAACTTTAATTGTGCCTTTACCCGCAGCTGTTAATTGTTGACCACTTGCAACGCTTACTTTATCACTACAATTCATGTCGATATTGACGAAAATATCCTTAGAACTGGCCATCACCTACTTGATGTGTCACAAACAGTTTTTCTGTTTCATCTTTCGCTAGATTCGCCTTCTGATTACTTCCTTCCTTTTTGTTGAGTCAGGCTTTGTATTTTCGACAATTCTTTTTGATGTGACCGCTTCTTTTGCAAAAATAGCACTCAAACTTTTTATTTTCTTTCTTTTTCTCTTGATGTGTCAACTTTTAATGCAGTGTCATCCGTTGTTCCGCCTCGATCCATTCTTCTTTTGAATTCCGCGAGAACCTTTGATTTAACCAACGTGAGTGTCAATTCACTCTCTTCTTTACCTTCGAGCGCCGTTACCAAACCGTCGTAGCTTGGTGGCAAAGAAGCCAACAACGTAGCACTCATAAAAAATTTCGGACCAAAATCTACACCAAGCGCCAATAATTTTCGAAACAGCTCGTTCATGGAATTCACGTGTTTTTCATCAAGCCGTTGTTGCATGATTAACTTTAAAATGTGCACACGATTGCTTGATGTGTTTGATTCATACGTTTCCTTAAGAATTCTCCATGTATTTCTTGCTGAATCTGCACCGATGATATGATGAATTTGATCGTCTTTTACCTTCAATGCAATTGTTGAATGTGCCTTTTCATCATTTGCTGTCCACGCTGCTGTAACTGGTGATGGTTGTACCTCATTGATAACTGCCCATAAACCTTTTTCCTTAAGAAGCATTTCCATTTTGTATTTCTGTTTAGCTTTGAATCTTAATTCAGCTGCAGCCATCCTTTTCCGTATGTGAATTTCACAACACCGAAAAATCAATTTCACTTTATCCAATTAATTTGCCTTAATTTTTCGAAATATCCGTATTCTTCATCCACTGGGCCAATAACCTAATGGAATTTAACTAAGCAGAGCTGGAAACTTGAAAATAAAAGACGGATGATTCCAGATTAATTTTTATTTTAAAAACCTTTTTATTTTGCTTCTTTTAGGTTGTGTCACTTGAAAAAGATATTATTGACTCAAATGAAGTTAGCTACAATAGTTAAATACAGTGAGACATATGAAATGATTCGAATGCGTTCAATGCTTATTTCCAATAACTAAGTACATGATGAACGAAGAATTTTTCATGTATAAGTAAATACACGAAAAAAGGAGAAACAATAACAGAAAATAAACCGCCAATGTCTATAAGCATCAAAGAATACTATATATTAAATTATGAAGGCGTTAACAGTTTAGATGTTTTTCAGTTTTATGTCAGAGAAGAGGAAGAGATACATAGAGCAAGTTATCTACAAAATATGTGACGACATGTAAAACACCAAAGCTAGAGATTCTGAATTTTTGATTTTTTTGTCTCGGTTATTTTCGGGTTACCTCGTTAAAACATTTTCAATGTTTAAATTTAAATAAAATACTCATTGTGTAACGGTTTATCAAAATAAAAATAGATTTAGTTTTCCTTTTTGTTCTCCACTTTAGAGGAGACGATTTTTACAAATAAAAATATTTTTGTAAAGAACACATCAAGCTGCGGATAACAGTTTTTGCTCCATTAAAATCCGTCTATCCGTTGTTGAGATATAACTGAAAGTGCCGTAGTATGGCGAAAAAATTGGCCAAAATCCCGCTTAATTTTGAAATGTTAACAACTAGCTCAAACGCAACTCACCAGAACCACTCACACATTTTTTTTAATCTATCCAACAATCTTTCCTCTATCCAACGGTAAATGCACCATCTAGGTAAATTTTACCATTTGACATTTCCGAGCAATAATAACGAAACTTGGTAGCACAATTCCGTGACACCAAAAAAAAACTTGAAACGAAACGTCGAAATTACATAATATTTTATTAAAATAAGAGGGTTTAAGAAATCAAATTTAATTCAACTTGCAAAACAATCGATAAAGAATAATTTTTGGTAATTCGAAATAGATAAAAAAAAATGATATTTCTGGACTCTTGGTACAAGCATTAACAATGACACATAATTGTGTTGGTTGGGATTTGTTTGGTAGGTCGGTATAGTTACTGTGTTGTGTTTTTATAAATTAGCTTTGAATAAATATTTTCTGTATCCCTGTTACAAATGACTCAAAGACGGAAAAAACGACGCAAATTGCGTCTTTAGAGACGGAAAAAAAAATAAAACAATTTAATGCAGCTGTCACCGCTTCATGTACAGCGAAAATTCAATTTATTATTTGACTTTTGTTGTTTTCAAATCAGTTTGAGGTTGTTTGTTCGATGCATTATGAAGGTTCGGTGAAGCACGGTTGAGTCGTATAGACAGCGCTGTATTTTGTGAAAAGACACTTTGACGAATAATATAATTTGTAAGTTCACCGATTTTTTAGACCCTAATTTGTTGGAAAAAGTGGCAAGTAATTATTGATAAAATATTCATTGTATCGTAAACCTAGTGTTGAAATATCAATCATTGTTCATTTTAATTTGCTTTGCTTATAGGTTTGATTAAACACACTTGATTAAAGTATGAAATTGGGGAGATGCGCGAGAAAACAACATTTGAATTTATTTTCCACTTTTTCGTAAAAGGTTTGGCTTGACTTTCGACTTCGCTTCTGACTTTACTTTTGACTTCACTTTTAATCACTTTCGACTTTATTTGCTTTATTTTCGACTTCATTGTTGACTTAACTTTTAGCTTGACTTTTAATTTCGCTTTTGATTTCATTTTTTACTTCACTTTTGGCTTGATTTGTATTTTGACTTTTCGCATCACTTTTGACTTCAATTTGAGTTAAATTTGACTTGACTTTTAACTTAATTTTTGCGTTGACTTGAATTTTATTGGCGAATATTGGCTTCACCTTTGGTTTGACTTTTGAGTTGTCTTTGATTTCATTTATTGCTTGTCTTTTAACTTGATTGAATTGAAATTTGGTTTGATATTTGACTTTTGACTTCACCTTTTACTTTATGATCTGGCATTTGACGATACTTTACTTCCCATTTGACTATTGCTTTGACTTTGGCTTGACTTCTAATTTCAATTTGAACTTCATTTTTAACTTTATTTTGACTTGAGTTTCGACTTGACTTTTGGCTTGTCAAAAGACTTCTCTTTTGAACTGCGCTAAAATCTCGACTTTTTACTTCGTTTTTGGCTTTATATTATTGATTTCAATTTTGACCTCAGTTTTGATTTCACTTTCTCTTGAGTTTTGACTTTATTTTGACCTGACTTTTGGCTTAACTGTTGTTACCAAAGGACAAGTTTGGCTTCAATTTTAATTTGATTAGCTTGACTTTTGGCTTCACTTTAAACTTACGTTTGAACCTCGTTTTGACATGATTTTTGTCTTGACATACCAGGTGTTAATTTCCAGAGAACAATCGAAAGAGCTTTTCTCAAAGTAATGTCCATCGCTATAGCTAGACATTTTCTCCATCATTCAGGTAATTTATGGATACCGTCCCAATAGAACATTTTCTCCTTTGAGGCAAACCATTTTGAGACTCAATTTTCGTCTTCTTCTTCTCACATTTTGAAGTGCTGCTCGGAAACTGCGTGTACCATCGCCCGAAATAAGTGATAATCGGCTAAAAAAAGATCTGGTGAATTTCTGCGCTTCGGATTTTCAAAATAAATCCATTATTCATCGCCAGTCACAATTCTATGCTAAAAGGACTTTCTTTCGTAAAGTCGAAACAATTCACTGATGTGATAACTTTTCGGTTTTCCATTTGTCATTCCTTCAGTCGATGTGGCCTCCATTTTCCTTCCTTTAAGATCTTCCCATTGCATGTAAACGACTACTATTTACAGTAATGCTTGCATTTGTTGGTTTTCAACCTTTTCTGGTTGACATGGACGACTTTCTTTGCTTTATTTAAACCAGCGTTCACAAGTATTTTGAGATGAAGCTGTACATCACAAGCTTCCCGAAGAATACGATAACTTTCAGCAGGACTTTTCTTCAAAATGAAATAATGTATTAAAACTTTCTGTAAGTGCTCTTTTTCGATACGAAATTCAACATTTTCAGCGCAAAAATATCTGTAATGTGAACATCTTACAAAAATTTGACAGATGAAATTTTAAGGTTTGCTGTCAATGAAATAAAATGACATTTTCGGAGTTTTCTAAAATGAACACAAAAAAATCAACGATTGGAATTCGTATATTCAATATATCCTACATCCCGCTCGTATAAGGCAGACTATAATATCAACGGTAAAATTATTCCCAGATAAACTTCAAACCGAAACGACCCACAGAAGGCCCGCGTTCTACTAAATTTCATTAGTTTGCCAAAGTGTGTCCGATTTGCATGTGAGATTTTTGGAGACGGCTAAATTTTTTAAGATGTTGTGAAAATTAATTTTCTCTACTGAAATCTTTTCAATTAGATTTTAGAGCATTAGAGCAATTTTATTTGGCTGCCTTTGAGTTTTGTTTTACTCCTAAATCTGAGTATGGCGGAGATGACATATCCAATACCATTTTTAAATTTATGCAAAATATTTAAATTAAATAGACATTTTTAAAATCCATCGGCATTGTGGCATAAAATTCAAATACAGTTTCTGAGAGTGACTATAGGAAGGTTATTGACAATTTTTCATTTCGGCTTATTACGCAGTAAAATGCATATAGAGGTCCTCTGCAGATTAAAGCCGGCTGAAAAGGAACATTATTCACAAATAGATTATGTTTCTAGACGATTGTCTCACCTTCGGTTTCTAAAATTATTGAAATGACCGGTGGAGCACTGGACCAATGTTGCAGCAATGTTGGAATTAAGTTTTCGTCGTAATAGTACATATAGGTTTTAGTGGATACCATTTGTAAAGAAACCGTAACAGTAGATTCAGAATCCCAGTTAAATTTTACTTCAAAATGCTAACCTTTCGCCAGACTTTAAAGTTCACATGTTTTCTAGAGTTCATTATACTTATTCGAGAAAAGCTGGGCATGCGCTAGAATGGATTGTAGATGAGCAGCAATTTCTTAAAACTCAATAGCGTAATGAGCTTGGTTGCTTTCTATACCAGTCGAATAGCTTGTTAATTTTCATTAAACGCGGCCAGGTTTTTAAACGATTCGACAATAAAATAAGGTGTTTTCAATATCCAATATATCGTTGTGAGGGAACACCAAACCAAAAAATGCGTTTTATGATTGCTAAACTGTCGGGTCCTAAACAGAGATGTAAAAGTTGATCCTATAGTATTTTTTTCGATCCTTTAAAGCGACTTTCAGTTCTCTCGAGAAATTATTTTTAGACAATTTTTGCTAAGATAGGATGAATTTTCATTAAGCATTAACTTATTTAATATGGTAAGAATGATTAATTGCTAAAGGAAACTTTAACATTACTAAATAAGTATTTTGTAGACCTAGAACCTCTCTAGCTCTTTGAGTGTGTCGGTTATGTATCTCTCGTATTTCGAATTACGAGTGACGAAATCACGTAATTAACAAAGTCCAAGTGCGAGGAATGCCTTACATAATTGTGTTTTATCATATTTTCAAAAAAAAAATTGAAACCTGCTTACAAAATCGGCCACCAGGCGCCCTGCTTTTAGGGCTCAGTGCTTTTAAATATTTTTAAAAAATAAAGTTTAATTTTGTACCTTGAAAATGTCTTAATTGGGTTTATTCAAATTTTTCTAATTTGCCTCGAATTTTGATACTGAAGTGGCTCTTAATGTTACCGAACTGCATATACATCGGGATCTTCAATATTTTAAGTGATTATTTGTTTTTTTTAGCGCAATCAAGGTTTGCTGTAACGTAGGTTTTTTAGGAGAAATACGTTTTCTAGCTTTTGAATCGTTTAATATTTAGATTTTTGAGGATTATTCTACAATTCCTAAGTTTATTCAAGATTTCCGGGAAAATTCGAAATTTCCTGAGAATATCGAGATTATTCTAGAATTTTAAGATGATTCAAGCTTATTGGAGCTTTTCTAATTCATTCTAATCTATTCGAGTTTCTCGATATTACTCTAAATATGTAAAATACTGTAGAATGCTGTTATTAGTGATACATCGATATTTTCATTATTTTAAGGGACTTTCGAGTGTTGAACATTTTTATATTAATCTAGATTTCCGGATGCCATCGAAACTCTGGTATGAAGTTATTCGAGATTTTTAATGATTTCTTAATTTTAAAAAATTATTGTAAGATTCTAAGTTTTCTTCCAAAGTTTTTCGGATATGTTTGAAATTTGTTATGAATGTCGCGTTTTCCAATGTTACTTGAAACTTGCTAAAGGGTTGAGATGCCGGTAAGGCCATTTAGATATTTTAGTAGTCCTTTTTCAAAAATGCTAATTTGTTCTTCAACTACCACTAGATTTTCCTAAAAACAAACAACCAAAAAAGTGAAGTTGTTAACTATTATCATTTCTTCTCTTGTAATATTTTCGCTTGCATGCATAATTCAAATTGCTTTTTTCTCCATTTAAATAGTGAATATAAGGGTTTGCAAGTTTGTGATGAAAGGGATGAAAGGCTGATGCTGATTAGTTTTGGTTCGCTAAAAGCGTTGATGGAAAAATAAATAAAAAGGAGGTTAGCGAAAGTATTAGTATACCACTTCGTAGACAAAATACTACCAATACGGACCAGATTCATTACTCTAAAATAGTTACGGACTAGGCCGTGGGGACACCGGGCAATTTCAAGGTAGGCTGACGGGAATTGAGACTCCAAAACCGATTTTAAAGTTATAAAACAACATGAAAAATATTTATGGAATGGTAACTTGAATTGTTTAGTAAAAGCCGAGTTGGTTACTTCCATGTTTACTTCATAAAATGCATAGCCTCGCGATTTTAATACTGACCGAGAAAACTAAAATTATTATGTCAACATTTAAGATTCAAATGTTCTCGAAGGATTAAATTATAAGTTAGTTTTCGGAGATACTTTTATCTTATCATTTTCAATCCAAAATATTTTAAACGTCATTTGCAAAAAACAATAAGTTCGTAGGCCTGAAAGGGAGAAAATTTAAAGGTCTCACGAGAAATTAGGAACTTTTACAACATCATCTTATTTTTTTCAGTAAATTTATTTTAAATTCAATATATCTAACCACCTCGAAATTTTAAGTACAAAGCACGAGTACAAAAACTTTCAATAAGCAAAAATTCCCCATTTTATAAATGAAACAATTTGACTGCAGAGGTAGTATTATTTATCAACTGCACATTTTGCACCATTGGCCCATTTTGGCATTGAGTACAGAACCTGTGTGGTCCCAGCCAAGTCTAATTAATATTAACGGCATAAGAATTACGTACATTTAATTTTGAGATTAGGAATTTGTCTAAGTTAAAGAATTTAAACGTTAGAATTATTCTAATGGATTCGATGGTAATGGTAAGGTAAGTCTCTTGAGTGAAACTACGGTGGTCTCTGTGCTATTAGTCGCTGTCTGTACTTGCTGGCCTGGCGATGGTATCTCTGACGACAGATCTGATTGAATGTCCTCTTTCTCTACATTCTCAGTATAGCATGGCTTAATATGATCTATCGAGATATTAGTATGACGACCCCCTATGTCACATGGAGACCCGTATATGGAGGTTGTAGTGCCTTGCGTAAAGCGTCAGTCCTAACAAAAACATGTGTACATTCTCCTAACTGACGGCTGACGAATACCTTATCTGTCGCATGTCGCGTTGCTGGGATGGGTTCTAACTCCCTGAGATGCTGTTTAATGTTCTTTACAAACTCCGACTGTGGTACCGTACGCTCGCTCTTTTCTAAAAATTGTCCAGGTACACGTAAAGTATCACCATATACTAACTCTGCCGAGGATGCTCGCAATTCGTCACGATATGTGGTTCTTAGTCCTAATAAAACCGATGGTAAAACGATCGTCCAGTCTGCCCTATTATGACACATTATGGCAGCTTTTAAAGAGCGGTGCCAACGCTCTATCATCCCGTTGCATTTGGGATTATATGCGGTGGTGCGTTTGCGCTCAAATCCTAACAGACTAGATAACTCCTTAAACAGCTGAGACTCGAACTGAGTACCCTGATCGGTAACAATAAACATAGGCACACCAAAACGTGCAATCCAGGTTGAATACAGAGCGAATGCTACCGTAGAAGCTGTAATGTCAGGCACTGCGATGGCCTCAGCCCAACGCGTATAGCGGTCGATCATGGTTATGCAGTAACGATTGCCTTCAGATGGAGGTAGGGAACCGATAATATCCATATGAACTTCCGAGAATCTCTTGGTTGTGCTTTCATAAGATCCCGTAATGGATCTGGTATGTCGGGAGATTTTCGACCTTTGGCAGTCCATGCACGATTGAGCAAACACCTTAACATCTTTTTTGATGTCCGGCCACACAACCTGATCCGTCAACAGTTTCACAGACGCTCTGATCATCGGATGAGCTAAATTATGGTATGTAGCAAACACCTGTGCTCGAAAGTCACTAGGTATGTACGGCCGAGGCTTGCCAGTGGATATGTCACAGTAAAGCACCTTAGTCGAGTTGAATTGAATAGGGATTTTGTCGAACTTTAGCGTCGTGCTGTCGTCCGTGATCAATTTCACCAATTCTTGATCCGTGAGCTGTGCCTCTGCAATACCATTATAATCAACAGTCTCGGGCAAGCTTATTTGCTCGATACGCGAGAGTGCATCAGCGACAACGTTGTTCACTCCAGATACGTGTTGCAAGTCCGTCGTGAACTGCCCTATAAAATCTTAATGCCTACGCTGGCGTGGTGATGCCTTTTCCAGGTTCTGCCTAAACGCAAAAATCAGTGGCCGGTGATCGGTATAAAGGGTAAAACAACGGCCCTCAACCAAGTATCGAAAATGTGTCACACCCAAATAAGCCGCTAGCAGCTCACGATCATAAGTGCTGTATTTATTCTGGGCTGGTATCAGACGAACAGAAAAAAACCTAAGGGTTGCCATGCCTGGCTCACCCGTTGTTGGACTACCGCACCTATCGCGGTATCGGTTGCGTCTACCATAATACACATCTGTGCTGACATCACGGTGTATGCAAGAGTAGTTGCCTCTGACAACTTCGCTTTGCAACTATCAAACGATTCAATTGCTGCCTCGGACCAATCAATGAGAATTTTGCTATTTCTTCGATACCCCTTTAAGAAATCGTTCAAAACAGCCTGATCACTAGCTGCCGCGGGAATAAACCGTCGATAAAAATTTACCATGCCCAGAAATCGCTTTAACTGTTGGACGTTCACTGGTCGCTCAAATTGGGTAATTACCTGGACACGTTCCGGCGATGGTAGAATACCCTGTGCATTAATCTTATGACCTAAAAATAGAACTTCGCCTTTGGCGAAGACGCACTTATCTACGTTAATCACGAGACCGGCGTTGGACAATCGTTGAAAAACTGCAGATAAATGTGCGATGTAATCTTCCCGTGAATTCAACGCCACCAAAATATCGTCCAGATAGACGAAACAGAATGGTAAACCTCGTAATACCGAATGCATCAACCTCTGGAAAGATTGGAAAGTCATATACACCGAAGGGCGTGGCTATGGCCGTTTTTGGGATATCGGTGGGCTCTATCGGGATCTGATGGTACGCCCGCACAAGATCTAACGTGGTAAAAATTTGAGAACCTGCCAGTTGGGCGGAAAAATCCTGCAAATGCGGGATAGGGTAATAATACGGAATCGTAATGATGTTCAAGGCACGATAGTCCCCGCCCGGACGCCATTCTTCGTTTTTCTTCTGCACTAAATGTAGTGGGCTGGATCATGCGCCGCTACCGGGCCGACAAATGCCCTGCGCCATCATTTCCTCAAAATGCGCCTTGGCTATTCGAAGCTTGTCGGGAGCTAGCCGTCTTGTTTTACACGATACCGGTGGGCCTCGGGTTTTCAAACAATGAGTCACCTTATGTTTCACTGGTTCAGTATTGAACAATTCCCGGGTGATGGAACTGTATTCGGTTAATAAACATGAAATGTCTAGGCTTGTTTCGGACTTATTCAAGATTGATAACGCAGGACTCGACAACACGGTAAGTGAACCAACTGTATACACGGAAGTTAGAGGGTCTATGATGCAACGTTTTTTGATATCCACAATGATCCCGGTGCTACGTAAAAAATCCGCTCCCAATATTGACATTGACACATTGTACGTGTGTCGAAAGCCTTGATACGCGTGCCATTGGCCGCATATAAATTAAATTCAGCCCTAACCCCCGTATCACTTTTAAAATCTGGTGGTATTATGGAGATATCCGCCCCAGTATCAATTAAGAACTTACGATTTGTATTTTTTTCGGCTATTAATAGGCGACTCGAATTAGCCCCATCCAAACACGTCACCGTATGTTGATGGGCCATTAATTTTTTGCAGCACCAACAACACATTTGTTCGCCCTATCGCCAAATCGACGATGATAATAACATTGGTCCTTGTCCTGTCTTAGTCCGTGAGAATTAGAACGATATTAATTTCTCGAAGCACGATCCCTTGATTCGATCCCCCGATTGTCTCTTGAGTTCCATCAAGGCAGACACCTGACTCATTATACGAAACTTAAATCTAGACCATCTCTCATCAAGCTCAAGCGTGGAGGGTGTAACAAGCGAGCTATGATTTGTTTGAACCGTATAAACCTGCTGCTGCGACAATGTCTCCATAAGGTTATCGGCTCGTTCAGCCAATACCGTCAAGCACAAGTCGTTCTCGAAAGAAGGCAACACCAATTGAACTTGTTGTGGTAATCGCTGCATCCACAGTTGCCGGATGGAGTCGTCATCAAATTTATCGCCCGCATTAAGTCTGAATTTATTAAGAAGCTGCGATGGTTTCGCGTGCCCCAATGTAAGACCATGCAATAAATTATGCAGTTTGATCTTATCTGATTCTCCGAGAACTTTAAGGATCTCCTGCTTAAATTTACAATACGGTGATGCACCCTTGTCGCTCATAGTAACACCAGCGAATTGGTCATGCAGCCTCGCGTCCAAAGCACCGACAGCGTGTGAATACTTTGTGGCTTCACGAGTTATGTGCGCAACGGAAAACTGCTGTTCCAGGATTTCGAACCATACCACGGGGTTTTGCGCGTATAACGGTTGAAGAGGTTTGAACGCAACGTGCGCGATTTCCGGGAATGATTTTTTGTCATCTTGTGAATTCGAATTAGTTCCGTAAGAAGTAGTTTTAACAATAATGATGAACGGGTATCCTTAGTCCCTGAAAACTCACCACCGGTTTCAGCCAAACGAGCCTCAAATAATCATCTGCACTCGCGACTCGATCATTTCCTACAACTTCGACGCCGACACCGTAATACTTTCCTCGAGAGGGCTGCTCGTGCCACCTGGCGTCACTTTTGGGTCAGTGTCGTCGCCATCCGTCTCGTTCCCGTTAACAGTATGTCTCATTAAATAACAATGATAAAATAAACAATGTGGTCGCAAATATATCTACTTAGCGCAATCGTTGACGTCAAAAAAAAAAAGAAAAAACAAAGAAAAATGTACTTACAATTAATTGTTGAAATGCGTACAATGATTCTTAAATGCTGAATCCAAATTATTTGATGTCGGTTGAAAACTCCAATTATCTGCTTAAAAACGGCTGCTTTGCCCAAAAATGTTTGATTGAATTTGATTCCACGTGGCTTTGTAAACGTTATTAATTGAAAAATTTCGGCGAATTGCTTAAAAAACGGCTGCTTCGCAAGAAATTATAGGTTTAATTTTATCGCACGCGGCTTTGCTTCGGAAGAGCTATTCCAGTATTTTTTTATTGTTTAATCGATTGAATTCCGGTGTTTTGTGTTTTTGCCATCCCATTTATTAATTTCAAAAAATGGTGTCTTCTTTCTTTGATCGCCTTTAGACTAATTATATATTTTACACCTCTTTCCTTTCTCTTCCCAGTCGACGTCAACAACGGCGCCCAGCAAACTACAAAACATCATGCAAAAAATAATTTTTAACGCGATCGGACGCCACATACACAAACGAAACAATTTAAAAACATTTAAAAACGCTGAGAAGCCATAGTAAGTTCTATTACTCACTACTCACTAGTCACTATATTGAGTCACTATATTTAGTTTTAGTTTACGTAACATTATTCAAGTAATAGTCGAACTGACAGATATTAATATTGGTGTTAACACTCGTAGCATTTTTTTGTTATTTATGTTTAAATGGTTTGTTCAATTTGAAAATACTTTTAATATTTTGTGACAATTTATAAGACATATTCGATTCGATTGATAAATAAAATTAATATTATCAGCCCATCACTTGAATTAACAACAGCGTTCTCTCTATTTTGAGCCTATTGTTCATTAAACAAATTATCTGCTGAGTGCTGAATTGCCAACTAAATTAGCAGTAGACTTTCAGAGGCTCTTTGTTTGTTTCCTAAAATCATTCTTCTCAGTTTTTGTTACGTTTAAGGATGTCTGCCAATAAAATTTGTAGACTCATCAAAAAAAGTACATTAAATGTAAATTTAATACTTTGTTGCTGCAAATTTTAGTACTTTGGAATTTATGCTAATTTCAACCCGACTTTGATAATTAATTATCCTCACCGGTAATATTGTATACATGTATGTATACCATGCGAGTAACGAAATTACTATAAAGAGTAAAATTATTGATTTCATCAAAATCAAAAGCAAAAAGAACATAATTTGTGTGCCAACAAAATAATTTGTTTGATCTAAAAATGTAGATGAAAAAAACGAAATCACAAACGCGAAAAAAAAATCGACAATCTACATTATTATAACTTAAATGAAGAGGGTTTAAGAAATCGAATACTATAAAACCAATCTTGAATAAATAAAACGAAAAATTTATTTTTTGATATACTTGTTCACAAACAAAAAATATTAATTCTGTACTCTTGGTATATGCATACACAATTGTGTTGGCTGGGTTTGTATCGTTTACATATTTTGTGATGTTTTAAAATTGTATTTTATACACATACTATTTCTAATTTTTGTGCTCCTGTTATAAATGACTCAAAGACGGAAAATTTAGAACCTACTCGTCGAACCTACTCTAAAACTAACCGGATACTTTTTAACCCGGACTCCGGAATATGTTTATTGAGTACTTTCCAATAACTGGATATTTTCAACTCGATACTTTTTAACCAGAACCAAATACTTTTTAGTTGATACTCAAATTTTACGAAATACCAATCGAAAATGAGTTACAAACTAGATATATCCGGTTAAAACATGAAATTGTGTGTAAACTTGGTAGAATAACTGTAATTTAGAGTTGGAAAAGTACACAAAACTGCTTAATGAATGTATTGTTTTAGGAATAGGAGGGAAGAAACAATGGAAGGAACAGAAGATAGAATTAGGGAGCTGTTTCCAAGAAGTGTTTAGGAGATGGAAGTAAATTTGCAAATGCAATGATCGATTTCATAATTGAGTTGTGTTACTATTGTTTGTCACGTACGATATGGTTCATCATTTTCTGCACTCAACTTTCAAAATAGACTAGCATTTGTCTTGAATTTAATTTAATCCTTAATTTCCTTTGTCGTTGGACCTAACCTCCTGTGCTTGTTTCTTAACTCAGATGATAAATTGGAGCGATTTTGCACTTTCATTTAAAAAGGAATTCGCAAACTCGAAGATATTATTACCGCTGAGGTATTATATCCACTAAATTGTCAAAAAAATGATCGGAAATTCTCGTCATATAGCATTCAGTGCAGGAAATTGACAAATGATCACTCTTCTCACTAATTCACCACTGTAGCACAATTCTTAAGGGCTGAACTGAAAATGCCTATAAATAGTAAGACAGACAGACGGTGGTGGAAATCTAACCATTCGTTTTAGTTGGAATTAAAAATTTCCTAATGGTAGTGAACATTTTGATAACCAAATCATCAATTACAGTTTGCCAGATGCATATTTCGGACTACGCAGAGTGTGATGTTCTTGGTAGCCATCAAGCATCAACATTTACATTATTATCTATCCTCTAGAAGTGACGAATGCAACTGCTCCTGGTTTAATGTGCTCTTTTGAATCGAACCACAGCTCCAACAGATCCTTAACATTATCATGTTATTTCTAAATGTCGTTTAAATTCGGCCTAGAGAATATGTTAGGTATATTTTCTCTTCCTTCTAGTCCTCCCGTGTGACCCGGAAAAGGGCTTCGAATAAAAGTTCCAGGCATTGCGTTTTGCTTCGTTCAAATTTTTATTTATTTCAACAAACCAGCTCATCCGGTAACTTAATGCAGGATATTTTTCATTACTGGCGGCCATTTTTTCACAAGGGTGGGTACAAGTCTGTTACAATTTTATGAATTTTATTGAAATAAAATAATTTTAGACTACTATACTATATGTCCGAAACCTGTCGTAACAATTTTATGTCGTAATTTTTGACATTTTTCCTGTAAAAACACACTTATTCGAATTGCATGAGTCTTTAACTATAAATTTTGAGTTTAGATGATGCAGTTAATATTATCGGCTAGCCCAACACCTTCTTTGAGCAGCTTTGTTTCTACATCATCATCTATCTACATATATCGATTCATTTCTAGGAGCAATGGAAATACTGTTTTAATGGAGTGTTCGATTTTTAGTTCGAGCAATTTATTAAGAATATTGTTACGTTTTTGCCTTGTCAATTTATCACTACAATTTATCACAAACTAATTTATTTACTCAACAAAAAAATGAACACAACACATACATATATTATAATACTAACACCTATAACTTTTATATAGCACTAAATAACTTTTTAAACCACTCGGTTTAATCTTTACTCTACCGCGTTCAATTTTCTAATCGCCTTCAATCCCCCAATACAACTTTTCTATATCGCGTTCCAAATACCAATCATCCAATTTGATCTCATTCGCCTTTTTATATACTCAAACCAAAGTTGTAGTCGAGCACAATGAAGAACAGTTTTAGCATGGCAAATTTCCATTTAATACAATTAACTAAAATACCCTAACCTATAGATATCACTAGTAGCAAACTTTACGCTATTTTTTAACGTATTCTAAACTAGGTGACAACCGAAAGGGCTGTGCCATGCGCTCTGTTAAATTTATTTTCTTTTCGGCCCAGATGCGTAAGAGCTTATATCTCCTGACTGACTTTGGGAAGTCTACCAATACGTCGTAGTTAAATGTTTCTTTAAATATTTGAATATGCGGTTTACATAAATCAAATAATAATTCCGTTGGAGCGCACAGGGAATCAAAATTACTGTTACTAACATAGTTCTTCATGAATATAAAATATTCAGAAGTTATTGTTGTATTAGCATCATTGTCTTCTTTGATCCATTTAGTTTCGTAATATTGGCAGTATCTTCGTCCCAAACATTTAAATATAGCACATCTTAAGTAATATTTATAGCACAGTCGTCAAAATTTAAACTCGTGTTGTCGTTTGATAGTACATGATCCAACAATTCATGGTTAACTTTTGATTGGTTACAGATGGCTGAGGCTAGTTTCTCTGTAAAATCATCTACATTATGACTGTCTTCAATTAATGTTAATTCCAATGGTTCTTTGGTTGGTAAATCACTTGTAGTTATGAAATCTTGGATTAGTATTTCATCGTCTTCTTCATAACAATTCGTTAAAGCTTAAAGTGAAAACTGGTTAAATTGACTCATCGTTCGAATAGCACAGGCAACTGTCCAGCTGAAAACTTGTGTTGCATAGCTTTTAGGGCTGATATGTCTAGTTGTTACTTTCGGACATAATCTAGTTCTATTTGTGTGTATTTTTTGTTCGTGTACGTAAAAGAACGGATTTTCTGGTTCCACGCCTAAAATCTTAAAGGCAAGCTAATTATTTGGACCCTGGACATATACCACACTCTTCATACTAAACCTTATTTCGGAAAGAACGGTAATACTTTTTTTTATAATATCTACTAAATCGCTACCTTTGATGTTTGTAGCATTGGTAAAATATGATAAAACTATTTGTAGTTTAAAAATAAACCTATAATTAAAAATACACAAATATTTTTGGCTAAATCTTTTGAGCGTAAGTCCCCCGAATCCGCAAACTCATCAATCTCATCTTTAACTGAATCAAACTCTAATGATTGACGGATCATAACTTCATCAAACACTAACACAATATTTCTTTCCATTTCAAATAATTCGCTACACTTTTCTTTTAATTTAATAATAATTTGGTCATTAAAACCGGGTTTCAAGTGTTTTATTATTTTCCAATTTATTAGACTCTGTTTTGAAGGGATATTAAAGCCGAGAATGTCACGCATATAATTATATGTTGATGGGGATTTGAAATATAATTTCTGAGAAATCAATTTTTGTTTTGGAACTAAACATTTGCCAAATTCCTTGCTATCCTCATTGATTTCTTGATTGTTAATTAAATATTCCAACCCATTTTAGGATTGTAGTTTCGCATTTTTGGCATTTTTGTGTTCTTTTAGAAGCTATAAAATACAATTTTTGGTAGATCCGCAACGTTTTAAAGCTTTTGATACAGTTGTTATAAGTTATTGAAGAACATAAATCTTCACTAGACATATTCGAAGAGCTAGGAATGTTGTACAAATTACGTAATTCAATGTCTTGATCTTTATTAACTATAGAGGAGTACGTCTTTATATTTTGGTACTTTTCGGGAACTTCTCTGACAAAATCTTCTTCAGCACATTGTAAGTTTAATTTGGGAATGGCATTTTTTTTTTATCTTAACTTTCCCTTGTATGTATCTAAAAAATGAATATCACAAACCCGTAAAATTTTCTTTTCTGGAATATCTAGTCCACATTTAAATAACCAGGTGGAAAATTCGGGACTCTCGCGATCAGGAAAACTATAAAACTTACGGTCAGGGAAGCACCTTTTGCTGGCCAAACATGTTGGAATTGCGCAAAGAATCCCTGATAATCGTTTATCACACATTTTTGGTGGAAGTAGAATTACGAGTATAAAATTTGTACAGTATTTTTATATGGTTAGATCACAAAAAATACACACAAGATTTATAGTGAATACAAAAAAAATCGTTAATATTCTTATCTCTGCTATATGTTTAGTTATATACTATGTTCGAACTGAGTCGAACCGAATACTTTTAACCTGATATTCAAAAGGTTCGAAGTATCAATTGAGTACTTTTCAAAGTATCAGGTAAAAAGTATCAACTCATATATTCGACGCTCGAACGGAATACAACCAAACAGTTGTTTTGGTATGGTTTACGAGTACTTCCTCATATAAATTGTTTTTTTGTATAAAATATGTGTTTATTGAGCTGGTAAGTGGTGACATCGCACGAACAGTTATTAGGTACAATAACGTAGGTACTTTCTGCCATCCTGTGGTAGGAGAAATTGACAATGGCGATTTTAATGTTTTGTTTCTGAAATTTAAAGTTTATTTGTTGTTTTTATAGTGCTTCAAAGTGTTGTATAGGTGTTGTTAAAAATATTTGAGCAAGAATGGATTCGGCAAATTTGCAAATGATTTTGCAACAAGTTCAACAATTAGAAGAAAGAGGAAAACATCTACAAAGAATAGTAAAAGAGTCCGAGGAATTGGCCATATTTTATTTTGAGCGAAACAAAAAGTTAGCTGCGTTATTTATCGCCTTAAATGCTACAAAAAGTATTGACCGTAAATTGTGGAATTTGGTAAACTCATATTTTAACAATTATATTTTCAACCATTTCAGGTAACAAGAGAAAGTTTATATTGGGAGGTAGAAGTGCCATCGTACAGTGAGCAAAAATTTACTGAGGACTTCAGAATGGGTCGACAAACTTTTAATGAACTTGTCGAATCAGTGAAGTGCATCGAAAAAATGGACACTTATTTTAGAAATTGTATCCCAATTGATAAGAGGGTCGCAATTTCGTTATATTATTTGGCATCATCAGCTGAATGTCGGGCGGTGGCTAGTCTGTTTGGCGTAGGACGAAAGACGGTCAGGGAGATGCTATTGGAATTTTGTGAAGCCGTATGCTTTACACAAGAAAACAATAGTTTCACATATTATCCTCCAACGGATGCGACTATAAAAGAGCTCACTGAAGGTTTTGAGCGAATGTGGGGATTTCCTCAAGTTTACGGGGCAGTTGGTAGGTTTATTACTGTCGAGTTTAATATTATACAATATGTTTATTACAATTTTTATTTTAGATGGTTGCCACATAGAAGTATACCCATCTAAGGAAGAGGCAACGGATTACTATAAATATAAGGGCTGGTATTCAATTGTATTAAAATGTAATGAAAATAATTTATATTGATACCTTTATCTTTGATTAATTGTTTTTTCTTTCAGATATCGTTTCACATACATAAACGTAGGCTCCCCAGGTAAAAACAACGACTCATATATTTTTGAAAAATCGCAATTAAAACAGATGCACCAAAATAATGAGCTATTTTATAAGAACGAAAAAACAATAGAGGGAACTTCAATTCCCGTTTTACTCTTAGGAGATTCGGCGTTCAAGCTGAGCCCATACCTTATGAAGCCGTACCCAGGAAACAACTTATCGCCATTTTCTACTTTTACTTACAAATTTCAACAATTATAGATTCCTGTATTAAATCATCGTCGTTTGACGGGGAACTGCCGATTATAGAGCTAACTTCCCAAAAAAATCCACCAATATGGGCCCAACATTTATTTTCTCGCTTCTACAAGAAGATATTCCATAAAAAAAGTTATGTTTATGTAAATAATTTATACTCTGGATAAAATTTAACCAAAATGAGGACGTTTTTAATGCTTTACTATTGAAAAAAAAGAATTCACTTTATGTATACGTCTAATTTTTTGAGGTTATGTGGTCCTTTATCCAGAGATGAAATTATTGTTTATTTTTTTAAACGAATGAGCCCACCTATATGTTGCAGTAATATTTTTAATGCGCGATTTAATTTCCGCGGCTGTTTTTTTTTACTCCAATGTCCTAAAGACTTCTTGAAATGTCATTGTAGACGGAGGAATTTCGTTTTGTTTTTCGAAGTTCATCTATTTTTTCAGACCAGCGGTCGAGTAATTTTTTGGTTTGATGGTTCCATTTTAATTGTTATTATTTAATTATATTTTGTATTTTTTTTTGTCACCAAGCAATCAACAAAATGCGAGCGAATAAATTTAAGGAAAATAAACAACTAAACAATTTGACGTTTGGATTAATATCAATACTAAACAAGAGAGGCACTGCAATACTATTTCAGATTTAATAAACCACTGTGTGTCAGGGCAATAAGATTAGTTGTTGATTATTTAAATCGGTTTAGCTAAATCGGATTTATTAAACCCCAGTCTGTCTAGGGTATAACCTAGATATCACTAGTAGTAAACTTTACGCTATTATTTAACGTATTCTAACCTAGGTGAGAACCGAAAGGGCTCTGTTAAATTTATTTTCTTTTCGGCCCAGATGCGTAAGAGTTTATGTCTCCTGACTGACATTGGGAAGTCTACCAATACGTCGTTGAAGAAGTGGCTACTATCTAATCGTTGTGTTTGTTTATGGACATTTTATTCTCACAATAGTACCTGTCGTATTAGTAAAAAATCGCATTCAGGTCTTCTACAAAATTGTATCCTAATTTCCTGGGAGGTCTTCTTCAGTAGGAAGCTTAAAATATGTTCGGTAAATCGTTTGGTTGAAGTTTATGTTCATAAACGAAAATGTCTTAATAATTGAAAGACAAAATAAATGGATGATATACATCCGGTGAAGAAAGAGATCAACAACACCAATGGCACAGAAGGCGGATAAATCAGTGAGACTATGCGGTGACTTAAAAGTGGATATATTTTATTCTAAATTAGATTTATCTTACTTACAGATTGAATTATTTAAACATTCTAAGACATTTATGGTGATCAACACGCCATTTGGGGTTTATGAATTTTACGATTACCTTATGGTGTAACCGATCCTCCTGCTTTATCCCAACAACTGGTTGAACAAGTAATTTCGGGTATTCCAAATTGTATCAGTAACTTGGATGATATTGTTATACTGGGTCAAACATCTGTAGAACACTAAATGATTTGAAGCAACTTTTCGAATGACTGAAGAGATGAGAGTTTGGTATTCATTCTAAATTAGCCAAATATTAATTTTTGGATAAACAATTGAAGTACCTAGGCAATATTATTAATGCTGAAGGAATTACATTATAGGAATCAAGCATGAAAGCAATACATAATTTAGCTCGTCCACTCAATACGAAAGAAGTTCAAGCTTTCATTCATCAGTCCAGGATATTTCACAGATATGAAGCTCCCTTAAATGAGTTTAGGAAAAAAGAAGTCAGTTTTAAGCGGAAGTGTGAACAAGAACGCCTATTTCGGTTAATAAAACAAGACACTCACAGAATTGGAACAGCTGAGCTTCTGAGATTAAACCATTTAAAGTAAGGAAAAGTTCAATTTCTGTTTTTAAAAACGTTCTATTATTACAGAATGATACAGTTAGAGTTATTATCCCAAAGCTGCCTTAATCCCATGTTCTAAATATGCTGCATGAGGGATTCTGGGGTTTAATCAGAACAATACAAATAGGTGGTAGGCATTGTTGGTGGCATAAAATTGGCCAAGATATTGAAAAGTTAATAAGACCTTATCATATCGTTATGAACTCTATGTGACTTTTATGCACCAACGCCTATTCGAAATATATCTATATGTTGTCAAAATGGGTACTCAAGGTAAGGAATTCTGATGGCTTATACAACAATATACAATCTGGAAATGAATTCGGAGCGTTTAAATAGAACTCCTCAAGAAAAGGCTTTATCTATATCGAAAACGATCAAAATTTGAAGTAAAGGCTCCAAAATGTTTAATGCTTGGTTATGCATCGGATAATTCATGTCGTTTATGGGATATTAAGACAACATACAAACAAACCATCGACCGAAACGTCACTTGGTGACATCGAAGAAATTTTCAATAGTACTAATGAGGATTGTACTGATCACAACAAAAATAATGCCAACAGCAGGCGTTACTGCGAAGTAATTGACCTCAATGGTATAGGCAACCAGAAAGTGAGGCACAGTCCGCATTGTCAGCTCAACATAACGTAAATTGTGATCCTGAATCGATTGATGATGCAAAGCAACGTGATATTGTGTGATTTACCGAAGGGACGTAAAGCAATCACCGGCAAATGGTTGTACTTTAAGTTAAAACATAAAGTGAATGGCAACATCGATAACCGATAAGTACAAAGCGCGTTTCGTAATAAGAGAATTTTCACGATAATCGGTAGCTGAATTACCAAATTGCAAGGAAACCACCAGAATGGTTTGATCAAGGCGGCAAAGTGTTGAAGCTACAAAAGGCAATTACTGGCTTAGAACAAGCCTCATATACCTATGTGGGACCAGAAATTTATTGATTTAATACGAATTGGCTTCAAATGATGATCGAGAAAAGGGAATCGTTCATCATGAATGAAAGCAAACCTTAAACCCAAAAAGGCCTACATTTGACAGACGAATCATCAAATGATGACAACTCAAATGTACGTTATCGTGTGTTGCCTTACAAATGCAACACATATAACGTGATCGAATTTATGTGCAAATAAAACTATTTTGGTGGTTTTCAATGCTGTTGCACACATGAACATTGTATGCATACAAAACGAATTTTACGTTAAATTAACGGCTCGATTGGTCCCAAATATTGGATACGCTGATTCTGATTGGGCAGGTGACTAACACGGAGAGTTGGGCTTCCCGTAAGATAGACATAATAGCACAATAGTCAGCAGAGGCAGAATAAAAAGCATTATCTGAAGCGCTCAATGAAGCTGAATGGACCAAGAAATTCATGATTGAGCTTGGTATCACATTAGATAAGCAGCTCAACTTAGTTATCATTTCATTCGTGAGACGGTGCAAAACAATCTGGTACAGGTAAATTACGTTCCAAATGTGAAAACGGCTGATATCATAACAAAAGAACTCGGACAAATTTAATTTTTACATTTGCGATCGAATTTGAATTTAGTTCAATATAATTTTATTTTGAATATTTGATGAAAAGTGTTGATGATTGGCATTGGATTAATAATTTAAAGTTTCTTATAAAATTGAGAGGTGCTAGTTTAGAATAATTTTACAGAGAACACAGTCTTCTGGTTGTTTCGCACATTTCACCGCATTTGATTTTCACTCGACACTCACGCATTCATTTATTCGTTTTGGAAAAGTTAGTTGAAAGTAGTCACGGCGACATAATAAGAACAAGTTTCTAGGCTTTGCTAAATAAATTCTCAGTGATGAATATCCAAAATTTAATAATATTTGTCGTTTTATTATTTTGCCAACAAAAACACTCTCAATCAATGGGATTATAATCATATAAGCTTACACATACACGTTTATTGTCCTGTCTTATGTCGGTTGCAATTTGAAATGGTAATACTCTGATGAACGTTCGCGAGAATTGATCTAAATTGTAAAATAAAGTTTTTAAGTGTTGTCTTTATTTATTAAATTATATTTACGTGATATGTGAATATAAACAGTCAACGTTTTCTGTATTATAAATTTAACGAATAAACTGTGTGTAGTAAAAAATGAAAACTCTTAAAATTTGCTTTCCGCCTTATACCAATAACATACCAATATACATTCCCTTCATTATCTGTTATAAAATCATAAAATTGTAAAATACTGAGTTCTTTTTAACCACCATATTTCTTCTTCACTAAATATTGAACCTACCTACCTACATACTTCCAAATAGTACATTATAATATTTTTGATACACATGTGTAAAAAATTTGCAAAATAATATTTCTTATATACGTATTATTGTAAAACTTATTATTAAAATAAGAGGGTTTAAGAAACCGAATTCAATCCATTACTTATTGAAAACAGCTAAATTCGTTCATTCATTCACACTTTTCGTTCTATTCCAAAAAATAATATTAAAATACTAGGAAAAGTGCAAATATATTTTATTCATTTAAGAAACATGAGACAGACATAGGCGAAGTTTTATTTTTTCAAAATATTTGGTTGTAAATGAAAACAAAAATTTTGCACTCCTGGTAAATGCATTAAAGAGATACACAATTGTGTTGGCTGGGGCTTTACGTTATAGTTTTTTGAGTTTTCGATACAATTTAAAATTTTAGTTATGATTTGATACTGTAATAATTATTTCTGTGTTCCTGTTACAAATGACTCAAAGACGGAAAAACGACGCAAATCGAGTTTTTAAAGACGGAAAAAACTTTACCCCAGTCGTGTGGTGGTGTTTAAAATAAAATAAAGATGTGTTATGGTTTGCTGTTATATGTATAGTTAGAATCGGCAAAAAGCCTCTTGAACCAGTTGTGTTTAATCGGAGAAGATAATCGAGCCCTATCATTTTACGGTTACTCTGTCACGCATGAACGATTCTAAATTGTTTATTAATTTAAACATGTAATGTTTCACTAAACACGCGTTGACACGTTAAAACGTGCCTACTACGCAAAATTAATTCCATTTCCATTAATTCCTGCAATCTATGTTCTCGTGATTGCCATTTTGAGTTGAAATAAATGGAGAAGATCGCTTAACTTGGTGTCTTACAATATCTGGATTTTGACCAACTTCAATGAAAAACTGTTTGTGAAGAACGTTTCCTGAAGAACTATTGCAGGACCGATGATATTAGAATCTGACATATGGAACACTTCGTTTGATTAAACAACTACTTAAAAAAAATGTCTTGAAAGAAAATCTGTATTTTAACCAATTTTTTTTAAATATTTTGATTTCTTTCCTAAATTTGAACCGTTTTTTAATAATTTTTTAATAAAAACAACTTTGTGAAAAATTAGAAATGCCGGTTTAAAAATTCGGTCGGAGATTTTTCTTATGGCAATGTCTTAAAGGTTTTAAATTTCTATTTAAATTTCAATTAATTTTCGTGAATAAGGGTATAAATCGGAGTTTAATGCGACTTGTTATGAATCGTAAGAGATTAATTGAAAATAAACCGGAGGAAATTATAATAAGTGATGACGAGGAACGAGGATGCAGAATTTTTTTTTAAAAATTTGTAAATAATTTCTTTAAAAGCCGGTACCGATCGCGCGCTTTATTTGATTATAACTTATGTTCCTATTCCTAGAATATTTGCCGAATGTTTTTCATTTCACTTGGCATTTCCTTAAACATGTTCCGAGGAGGACAATGGTTTTGCGGCCCGAATCCTTCAATAAAACAAGAGAAAAATCATTTTAAGGGGCATATCCTCTAACCAGTCGCAAATAAACTATTTGCGCTAGAAAATATGACTACTCGATTGGTTTTAATAAGAGTTTTTAAATTTTATTAGTTTTTTAAAAACATTATGAAGAAGTTACCACCGGCTTTTTGAGGATGCAAATAAAGTCAAGTAATTCAAGGTAAATTACTAAAGATTAAGGCCCGAATCGATAGTGTGCTTTTATACCCTATTTTTTGTGCCTACTTGCCTTGTGAATCTTCTTTGCCTTTTATTTTATCGTTTCTTCTTAAAGGGGTGGTACCGCCTTTCTGTCTTGTATATACATACCATCAGGTGTGTGAGAAGAATTTGTCGACCATCTGGTGTGTATGTCGGTGTCCATATGGAAAATGATACTTTGAATGAAGTCTAAATTTTGTTGCGGACAATTTTTTCGTAAAAAATTGGTTCTTCCAATCTGTTCTTTAGTCGTCCTTTTCGTATTCTGTGTAATTATGTTTTTCTATAGTCAAGTGTTGTACAAATTTCGAGTCGATTTTTGTTTTTCCGATTTCTTTTATATGTTCTATAAACCTGACCTCAAAACTTCTGCCAGTTTGTCCGATGTATAAATTTTGGGCAATCATTACATGTATTCTTATAGATTCCGGTGTCTATGGGTATATTTATTTTTCGTTGTTTGAATCGATTCCCTAATTTGTTGTTTGTTTTAAATGCCATCGTATATCCGTGTTTTTTAAAAACTTTCGTTATATTCTTGTTAATGTTCTTATTGTACTCTATAGTGATGTATTTCTCTGTTTGTTCATTTTGCTTGTTTAACGTGGTCATCATATTCTGTTGTTTCTTATAATCCTGATTGTTTATCTGGATCGTGTTTAGTCTATTTATTAATCGTGTTTAGTTGAACGTTGCCATCTTATGTTGGTATGGGTGGTGTATATTTTGAATGTAGGCCTATTGTTAACATTTGTTATTGTCAAGTCTAAGAAATTAATGGCTTTGTTCGTTTCTGATTCTAGAGTAAATTTTATGTTCGGATGTTGTGTTTTATAAAATTAATAAATGTTTAATAAATTTTTCCAAATATATACTAACTTTTTAAGGCCAAAATCGTAATATAAATAATCTTAATTGATTATTTATTGCCAATTACAGTTATTTTGTTTATATTAATTAATATGACCTAAAATAAATAAATTTACATAGAAATTGGAAATGATAAAATCGATTTCAAATGTCAATTGTATTCACTGATTATAGTCGGAGTCGCCGATATCTGCGACTAGACAATCGACACTTTTATCTGTGATTTTATTGAGATTTAAAAATATCAAAAGAGAAAATTTAGTCGTATTTGCGAATTAATTATGGTTTGTCCATTTGGCCCTTAATGTTAAGTCGCGGCTACACGAATGGAAAATGTAGACCAACGTTGAAAATTTGTCCAAAAAACCAATCGTGTAGACAGAAAAAAATAACAAATACATATGAAGGTTATATTGGCCCAACATTGGTATCCATTCGCTCAATAGGCGATTTTTATAAAAAAATCAAAGGAAACTACCAACGTTGGAGTGTATATTGGTACTTTGTCTACACGATTGGTGAGAAAAAATGTATTTTTGAAAACTTAACGGCAGATGTCACTAAATACAGGGCCGTGCTGTCACATTTGGAGGCCCGGGGCAAACAAAAATGGGGGGCTCTACAACAAAACAAAAAATTCTCAAAATATTTAAATAAAAAACATAAATTTTATCACAAAAAACACAGTTTAATTCATTTGCGTAATCACAATAATTTTAGTTAGTTTTACATTAAGATACTTTATATTCAATAAGAAAATAATGAAAAATAGATAGTAAAGTAGAATAACAAATTATAAAATAATTTTTCTTGCCCTTTTGCTGGCAAATTCATCGATAATATCATTCAAATCAATAATTCTGGCAGTTACATTTTCAATTGACAGCGAAGAGAGTCTTTCCTGTGACATCGTCGACCGCAGATAATTTTCAATCAGTTTTAGCTTTAAAAAAAAGATCGCTCACAATTAGCAACGGAAATTGGTATCATTAAAATTATTCGGTATACGATACATACACATTAGGATATAATTCTTCCAAATTTCTATCTAAAATAAATTTGAAATTTTCCAAAACTGTATAGTTATCTAGGACATGTCTCAAAACGGAAAGCTCATTTCTGAACTCCATCTCCTCGATATCGTCTTTTAAATATTTGGATAAATTTGAACAATGATTGTTAAAGTCATTTGTATCCATATTTTTCAACTTTTCATTATCAAAAAGAAACCCGAAAAGCTCATTTAAATAATTATACGATTCAAATCGTTCCTGAAATGAATCTCTCATTACGTTGATTAATTTATCAAAATATAATGTTTTAAATTTCTCTTCAGAAGCCAGATGGTTACACTCTGCCTCAACTTCTGTTTCGAGCATTAACTCACGAATGTTGATATCATCACAGCATTCGATAATTTGTTCAGTTTCATGACTAACACCTGTTCCAATTGTATCAACAATTTCGTCATCTTTATCATTATTATTTTTTTAACTCTCAGTATAATAACAGCGGCCAACCTTTTCGGTTTTCGTGTTCTATGTTTTGGTAAACAAGGTTCGGTTGGTTCAGGATCAGAAAGACGAAATGAACTGTTTGTTGTAGACGGTTTATTATAGGAACGTGGAACATTGAAATTTGACATGATATTTATTTTTTCCGATATTTCAGTTGATTCTTTTAAAATGCTGTCGAAATTGTTTTTAAAATCTTCAAGTGATAATAACGTGGCCCTTGTGTGACTTAATGCAACATTTAATGCCATATCTTTTTGCTGTAATAATTTGGCTTAAAATATGAAGTTTTGATAACAATGTTACCAAATTGTTGTCAATACAATAAACTCATAATTGTTTATTTGTTGTTTTAGTGATTCAGCAAGAGCAGCTTTACAGTCTAGGTGGGTAATTTTAAGTTCATCTAGAGCAAGAATAATTTCGGTTAGCTGGTATTTATCAGCTTTTACACTTTTCAATCGATATTCCCAACGAGTATCGCTAGGTGGTTTTACATTTATTTTTAAATATTTCGTCTGAATAGCCCATCGCTTGGTTGATGCAGCAAAAATTTTATATAAATTATTTATTGTTGTAAAATAATTCTGGCTTTTAATAGTGTTTTTAACACTATCTCCTATCACTAAATTGATGTAGTGTCCACCACAAGGAGTATAGCATGCTCTGCTGTTGATTTCCGAAATTCGACTTTTCACTCCCTTATATTCTCCTTTCATATTGCTGGCATTATCGTATGACTGACCACGGCAGTCACCAATATTGATGCCTAATACGTCTAATTCCTCAATAAGGACGTTTGCTAAATTTTCCCCAGTTGAAGACAAAACATTTACAAAGTTTAAAAAACTTTCTACGATACTTGGCTTTTGGGATGTTATCTTTACATACCGAATAATTATGGATAATTGATCCTTTTTTCGAAAATCTGGTGTTTAATCTATCATTATGGAAAAATATTTTGATGATTTAATATTATTTACTATACTACTTAAAACCTTAGATGCTAATTTCGTTTTGAATTTTCGCTGAAAAATATGACGTAACCTTTTTTTTGTCAGAATCATTTATTGATTCCAAATGGCTCTTCAATTCTGGAACAAAATCAGAGAGTAACTCAATTACTCCCAAAAAGTTACCATTATTTGGTTCAAAAAGTTTTTCATTGCTTCCTCTAAAAGCTAAATTACGTTCGCTTAAAAATAATATTGTTTTTATGATGCATTTTAAAATTATTCGCCATTTTCGCTTCTCTTTAAGATAAACATCTTCATTCATATTGTCTATTCCAGCTCTGGATTTAATGTTAAATTCTAGCATTCGCCATTTAAACGCTGATTCAAAATGTTCTTTTGATGATTCGTGTGAAGATAAGTGTCTTCCTGTATGTTTATAGTCCCAAAATCTAGTAGTAGTGAGCAAAATTTTTGATGGTAAAAACAAACGACAACAAAAGCAGAAAATGTTTCCCGTAGAGTTTGAATAAAAAAGCCAGTTTCTCAACTCTGTTTCTCCATTTGTCATTTGCCGAAAATAAAAAGTGTCACTGAAACATCTTCCATTTGGGTTTCTTTTAAATTGACTGCTTTTAATGCTCTTTGGTGACTGTTCGATCAAAAACATCCGTAGTTTGTCGTCAATTTCAGCAGGCCAAGTTGCAAGGTCTGCTATATCAAATTTCGCTGTAACTGCTAAAGCACTACTATGTATTTCTTCATTATCATTGATTTCTGAAAAAGAGAGAATTTTAGCAGGTTATGACACAAACCCAGGCATACACACAAAATCCACATCAACACATACACACGCAGTGATAAATAGCCAACAAATAAATTTAATATTTTTTATTTAATTCAATTTTAAGAAAATTATCAATTTAAAAATTTTAAGCAATTTTATATACTAATTTTTTGGGTTTATAAGGATAAACTTATTACAATCCTTTTAAGAAAATCAAGTTTCCCCATCATCCGACGTTTTTTTATAATTTTTTCAATTTTTTTGTTCTTTTGTATGATCGATATTTTCTTTCTAATGTGATTCCCCGATTTTATTTTTTCCACCTGCATTTTAGACATTATCATTTCCTTTGATAAATCTCCTATCAATTTATAAAGCCCCGCATGGCGTTTCCCGACTACCACTTTCAAACGTCGGTGCCACGCTTCAACGCTATTTTGCGTTCTTGGGAAATACTCCGTTCCGGGTTTGTTTTGGTTCACTGTCCAAAATACTGGAGAATATAAAGACTGATTTCTTGTCATTAAATAATTTTTTTCAAACCAGTTTCCAAATTTTTTAGATTCCCTGTGCTCAAAGTTTTCTTTTAGTTCCAAGTAATATGAATTTACTTCATCTTCCGGAACAAAGGCTAGGCTCTTTATCATCCTAATTTCCAACGACAATGATACGGAATTTCCATAAAGTTTCTTCATACCTTCCTTTTGGATTTTACGCCATAAAATCTGGCCGAAGTGGAACAAGCATCCCTTCACATTTGTGTTTGGAAAAAAAAATTTAGTCGATGAGATAATGGCTTTTTCAAAATCACACACGATTCTTTGTGGATTTGCTTTAATTTCACATTTTAAAAATAATTTTTTTAATTCAAAAAAGAAGTGGTCGTATAATTTTAAAGTTTTTCTGCTCATTAAACAAAAAATTAATGGAATAATTTCACCTTCAATGTTGCCGTGGATGGAAAATAATTGCCGCATTATGGACGGTACCACTTCAAATGTACCATCCATTATCCAGCATGTTGACTCTGCTAAGAGTTGTAGAGATGATTTGGTACCCATTATGATAATCTTTTCACTGTCGACCTCAGACTCACACAAGACAAACAATTCCCCTTCTAATTGCCGTAATTCTTCAGGGATGTCAATAAGGGCCAGATTTTGTGGCTCAGTAATTATATCTTTTCTTACCCGATGTATCTTCATTTTTTGGGCTTCCTTTGTTGGTAAATAAACTCTAACATCCGCAGGACATTGAACAACTGAATTCCTTATAATTTGGGATGGTTTATTTTCTGATATTGTGGCTAAAGTTTTAATATTGTTGTTTGCAATGCAAACTTCCAGATCACTGGCCACTAGTGGATGCGTATGCTTTTCACATTGTTCTTTTACAACTTTGTGTATGCCATTTTCTATTACAGTGGTAACTCTGCCCTTACAGTACAAGGGAATTCTTTTAGCACAAGCCCAGCTAAAAGTTCCTTTTTTGTGCTTCCTTTCACAATAATAAAAAAAACCGTTAACGTTAAGTTTTTCTTGGCCTTTATTACTTTTGATGATGTTAACGTTCATTTTGAATTAATTTTTTACTTTTGTTTTACTATCTGTTCAGTATAATATGTACAAAATCAGCAAAGATACTGCGTTAATACAATATTCCATATATACCTATGTACGAGTATATAAACACTTTGTATTTATATAAGAATTATATACATTTCATATAATTCTGCTAAAAATTAATTTTGCAATAAATTTTTTTGCCGCAAAAAAATTAATTGCAAAATTAATTTTTAGCAGAATTATATGAAACAGAATTTTGTGAACCAGAATTTTATGAAACAGAATTATGTGAAACAGAATTTAGAAAAAACAGAATTTTGTAAAAACAGAATTATGTAAAACAGAATTTTGTAAAACAGAATTTTGAAAAGCAGAATAACAAGAATAATTTCGTACCCAACCCTTAACTAACCGTTGTTTTCAACTCTTTTAGTACTTCCATTAAATCCGATATAGTTGGATTCTTAGTAGATGCAACTCATTTCCCACTATAGTATACATAAAAAAAGGCTAATTACTGAATCAACTGTGAAATGAGACAAGCCTCATTAATAAACAAAAATAAAAACTTTAACTTTTGATTTTGTAACACCATAATCGACTGTAAGAGGCATAATTTAAATTCAAGTTAACACAAGGGGATGTAGCTCAGTGGTAGAGCGTTCGCTTTGCATGTGAAAGGCCCCGGGTTCGATCCCCGGCATCTCCAGTATTTTATAATTTTGTTTTGAAAATTTTGAATGCAAAATATGTACAGTAGTTAAAATAGTTAAGAAAAAAGCTAAAAACCTTAAAGAAATCAGATGTATTCATTTTATAGCAGCCAGCTACGACGTCACACTATTCGGTTGTATCAACCATATTACGAAATTTCTGAATCATTTATATAAGTAACTTAACAGGAGTGCATAAGACAAAGTAAATATATTTTTGTTTATTTATATAAAGTTTAATACGTTTACTGTATAAAATAGAACACACATGTACTACAACTTCTTGTCCACTATAAAATGTGTTTTTGATTACACCATTTAAATCTTTGCTCGTCGACTAGGTTTCAATAAAACGAAAACATATTTTTTGTATTTTATTTATTCGATCCGTAACATGTGCTTATTATATAGAGCTAAAAACTATCATGCAAGTCATATCCGAGATTATTATTATTTTACAGCGAAATACGTTGGAATTTTTTTTTCCATGTGTATACAAACAAAAAACTCAAAACACATAAACACGGCTAATAAAAATATATCGCCTGTCGTCGTACATCACTAACAAGTTTCCATGAACTATACAAAGATCACAGGCTTTCATAAATCTGCGCCACTAAAATATACTTTATAATCTGTTAATTATTAAAATGTGCACTAACCAAAGCACGAAATGCGGCTACAATTTCTTGTCCCCTAATATCTCGAAAGTATTGTATCACTTTCATTTCTATATGAAAAGTTGCGCGAAGCTATCAAAAGAAATATAACAGAAAGTTAAATCGGTTGTGTATATACCCCGCAGCCTGATTATAATATATGCACGCGAATTATACGATGATGAAACAAACGCAACCAATAACGTTCAGGCAGGTTCAGGTGGCACACAAGTTGAAATAATCGATCAAGATTTCATAATAATAAGTTCGCGACTTCGCTTTAAGTGAACTGTTATATTTATTACTTGTGTAATAAAATATTTGTAATTGTGCCACCGATTTATGATCGTCTGGCTATAAAAGACACAAAATTTATAAAATGTGACCGTTTGACGCAGTTTTTATTTTTTTAATATTTTTTTTTTTTTTTGTATTTTGCGCAACATGTGCAAGCTCAGAGAAAAAAATAAAACTATTTAAGCGCACTTCTTATAGCATTATGCTATCCTACTGTTCTTTGGAACATTAGAACTAAATTGGCTCGTTTTTGATTGTGTGATTTTTTCTTTGCGACATGGTTTTTTGTGTACAGTCACTTGCCGTATGTAGAGAGGTACTTATTATAGTAGTCCAGTATCATTTTTATGTCTGTCTGGCTGTCTGTCTGTCTGTCTATATACAATTATTTTGTTTTGGTGTGGAATTTCTCCGATTCGTCAAGGAAGGGATGGAGTTAGTGTGCAAAATGTGACACGAGCCACCAGGCAAACAAAATTCCAAGATAGGAAGAGCACGCGCACATGTTGAAAATAATGATACCAAATATTTTGATACTGATTTTGTAGCACGTTTATCTGTTTTGCTTGCCAAGTTATTTAATAATTTTAAAATCATTTTTTTTTGTAATTTTAATTTATAAATAAAAATAATTTATAATTAAAATAAAATAACATAAATTATTTATTTATATGATTCAAAATTAAATTTTGTAATATTTATTGTGTGTACTATATACTACTAACTAGGCATGTAAACCTTGGATATGTTTATAAAAATCATAAAATTATTTAGTTTTTCGATATATACGAATATGATTTGCTTGTTGTTTTTATGTGCGCCTAATCCCGCCGGCGCTGACATTTTATAAGTAAGCAAATTAGGTATTATTACGAACGGAGCGACGATTCCGTACAAATCCATTCATATACAGATAAGATTTTCGGTGACTACTACGATTTTGTTTTGATGCTTTTTGTGCCGATTATGCGTCTTTTCGATGCATCATCATTATTCATTCAGACCTTCGTTAAATTCTGCGCAACGTTTGTTACTTTTTCTCAAAAAAATTCCGCGTCTAATACTATTAGGTAGGCATAATATAGTGAGGGTATGGTATGCGGAACGCAAAAATATCGATGGAAATTTTTTAAAATTTTATTTTATTTATTCTGTACATTCTGCCATCTTGGTGATTTAGTTACAAACGCAAAGTAGGTTTTTAAATTTTATTGAGGTTACAAATTAAAATGAAACTTGATAACGACGTACAGTCGAGTCGTCGACTATCTAGACCTACCCCATTTGTATGTGGATGTGTGTACATTCGTTTTCTTATCATCTGCACTGTTTCCAAACTAACAAAAAAAAAAGAAAGCAAAAATATAAAACCCGCGTAAAATTTTCAGATTAATTTCGCTTGCATAAAATACGTCAACTTTCTGCACTCCTGGCCCCAAAGACAGACTTACTCTCTCAGAAATTTTACTGTTTGATTTTTTTGTTTTTATTCTTTTGTTACACTATCTATCATCTGATTTGTTGGTTGTCCTTTTCTTTTTATGTTTTATTTTTAGGGTAACGGATGAGAGAAAATTTGTATACGTGAAAATTGGTATTGAGCCCGTATTGGGACAAAACACAAAAACAATTGATTGAAAGAAAACGAAATTTTAGGGCAAATCCCTAAACAAGAAAAACTGGGTTGAGTTTTGTAAACAAAATGAAAGTGAAAGGAATGTCATGCAACATTTTGGTTAGTAGTGTGTTCGTAAAACTTCCTGGTTTTTTTGTGTTGTACAAAACTGTTTTTATAAAGCTGATGTTGTAAAGCTGCACACTTTAACCAGGCAATAAGAAACATTTTTATAAACAATTTATGAATATTTCGCGGTAAACCAAAACTTTTTTGTTCATTAAAAGGTAATATAGATAGGTGGAATAAAATTGTGTTCATATGCTAAAAACACGATAGCTTTTTTTGTAAGTCCAACAAAACACCCAGGACATAATTAAATATTCTCCAAAAATCCCTACATAATTATACTCAAAACTAAACTACAAAACGGAATATTTCGTTCCCTATTTTTAGAATTTGTCCCCTTAACCTTGCATCATTCAATCTTAAATTTAAAACTTGATCTACTTTTTTATACACAAAAACTTAAACAAAATTAGTTTGTTGTTGTTTGTGCTTTTTTTGAACAAATTCTACCAACAATAGCTGAAATAATTACCAGTGTAGCATAAAAATGCGCAGCAGAATATTTTATATTATTACATACAAAAAAATGTACACGACGTCGAAAAAGCGATTTTGACACAAAATGACTGAAACAAACAAAAATAATTGAAATTCTTTCCAACTGGAATAAAATCCAAGATTTTCAATTTAACAGGCGCATAGAACGTAATACATACAAAACTATTTTTTTTTATATTGTACATAAAAGTTAAAGTTTTATTATTTTGTTTGTTTTGTTTTTGTACTTTTGTAAATGAATGAATTCGAAATATTTGAAACTGTGACTAAAAATTATGAACTCTTGGTGAATGAGAGTTCACTAAATTTCTTATATGAAATTTAAAATCGAAAATTTTTTTTTTTATTTATTTTTTTGGTCGACGAAGGTAGTTTTAAAAAAAAAATTATTTTAAATAATAAATAAAATAAAATATAAAATAATTTCTTTTCATTGGAGGAACTCTAGGAATTTCAAGACCGCTGAGAATATTTAGTTGCTATGTGTTTTATACCAGGAATACATAATACGTTGGAGGGTGATGATTTAAAGTTTGCTATACAAAAAGTGTACAACAACATTTTTGTTTTTGTATTCGATCACAAACAAAAATTAAATTCTTTTGTGTAGTTATTTATTACATTATGTACATATGAAGTTTTTAGTTTGTTTTGTATTTTTTTGTTCAATGGAATTCATTCAACCATGGGTACATACATAGTAGTGTACATGAGATGATTTCTTATCATTTATCTTAAAATATTCTCTTTTAATTCTAGTGCTGTTTTCCTTTTATCTATTGAACTAAATTTTAATTCACCCGTACCTAGACATAAAATATAAAATGGTAATCATCGTAATGTGGTACGATTATTATCTGTAACTGTAATGAAGGTTGACGTTACAAATACAATGGATAGATAGATGTTTAAGAAAACCAAAAGATCTAATAAATAACTAACATTTTCGTAATTTCATTGAACAATGCAAGATACTCTTGTATTTTTGTTTTATAACATTATTTCTGAGGTCCTGTTACTTTTGGTACCCAAAATTCGATTTACGCGATTCGTTTTACGCGATTTTTTTTATTTTAATTTTTTAAATCTTGTTTGTGGTTTTTATGGGCTAGATTGGATGGATGCCATTTAGAATAAAACGTGTGATGATTGAGGATGTGTGATTGAGGGTATTATAAATTATGGCTTTAGGTCCTAATTATACTTCAAATGATTTGAGAAATTACCTCAACACCGAAAAAATCTTTTCTTTTTATAATGATGATTTTATTTGTATAAAATTTCAAAAATTACAATTCAATGGATTCATGCTGGATTTTTCAGCTCTCAAGATTCTTAACTTAAATTGTAATAATTCATCCTCGAGGACCTTAATGGATTAAAAAGAATTAAACATTATCCCTTCGTTAGGGAACAAAAATAAAATAAAAAATTGGATAGTTTTATGGTGGGTGTCCGCCAGCTTCGGGCCATCGCATGAAGCGATCTATCATCGTCAAACAATAACTACTATTTTCTGATGGTTGCAAAGGGCCTATTATATCGATATGGATCTCCGAAAATCGATTACTGAAGACAGGGTAGTTGCCACACGGACTTTTAACGTGCTTTGGGACTTTGCATTTTTGACAATCGACGCAGGATTTTGCCCATAATTGCACGTCTTTGTTAATTGCTGGCCATACGAACTTATTCCGCAATAGATTGACGGAACTGCGAATTCCCGGATGTGACACGTTATGATATACTTTCAAAACTTGTCTTCGAAATTTTTTGGGAATGTATGGTCTTGATGTGCCTGTTGAAACGTCGCAATATAGAAGTTTGTCCGTTCCAAATACTGGCATTTTTTTAAATTTAAAATTGTCGTTATTTTGAATTAGTGCTTGTAGCTCGCTATCGTTGGATTGTTCGTCGGCCATGAGTGAGTAATCTATGTTACTCGGTACCGTTAGTGCCTCGACCCGAGAAAGGGCATCAGCAACAATGTTGTCCTTGCCGGAAACGAGCTGAATGTCCGTTGTGTATTAAGCGACCAGGTCAAGATGTCTGCACTGACGTGGCAAAGCTTTCTCTAAATTTTGATGTAGGGCGTACGTGAGGGGTTTGTGGTCGGTATACAGAGTAAGTTCCCGACCGTCCACGAAATGCTTGAAGTGCTTGATAGCCGCGTATGCCGCCAGCAACTCCCTGTCGTAGATGCTGTATTTTTGTTCCGCAGTTGAGAGCTTTCGCGAAAAAAACTTAGCGGTTGCCAACCTTCTGCCGTGTATTGTTGTATCACGGCGCCGACTGACTGATTTGACGCGTCTACCATGATTGCCAGTTTTGGATTAGACAATGGATGAGCTAGTTGTGTAGCTTCTGAAAACAGCTAGTTTTTACAACGTTCGAAAGCTTGGTTCGACAAATCGCACCAATCGACTTTGCTGTTGTCGTTTTTCTTTCGTCCTTTAAGGAATTCGTACAATTTGGCTTGTTCTTGAGCTGCGTTTGGCAGGAAAATGGGTAATAATTTATCATGCCCAAGAATCTTTGAATGCCTTTCGTTGTAGTTGGGCGCACGAAATTTGTTATCGCTTCGATTCGATATTGAGCCGGCTTAATACCTGCAGCTGAAATATCGAATCCTAGAAAACTAATTTGTTTCTCGCCGAACATACATTGGTTCAAATTGATAACAAAACCGGCATCCTGCAATCGCTGAAATATTATTGTCAGGTGCTCGTTGTGCTGGTCGACATTAGCCGATGCAACTATTATTTTTTTATATTTTCCTTAAAAATTACTTTAAATTAATTCAAATACTAGCCAAAAAAATATCTATTGTAAAATTTCGTAATTGAGGGCAATGGCAGATTGGCAGATTGCGGCCACCACTGGTCCCTTGATGATGCTGCTACGATGATAAATTTTCAAGTGGTGTATATAACAATTGATGGCAATAGACACTCCCGAAAAGCATAAAATCTTAGGGACGAGTATGTACAATACATAATTTCCATAGCTGTGCCGCCACGTTGATTATGAAATTACACTTTTTCCATTTATTTATTATTTATAATGTTAAGCCATCGCATGCCCCATGATCTGTTATGAATGAGCACATGCTCAAAACTGATAGTGGAAGCATGCTGTTGGTCTTTAATATAAAATTTTCGTAAATAAAATACAATACAATATACAACTAAAACGTCATCGATGTATGGGAATGCGAATTTTATATCACGCAAAATCGAATGAATGAGCCGCTGGAATGTTTGAGCCGCATTTCGCAACCCGAATGTCATATGGGGGAACTCAAACAAACCGAAAGGGGTGCATATAGCCGTTTTTTCGATATCTGCCTCGTCAATTGGAACCTGATAATAGGCCCGCACGAGGTCGATTTTTGAAAAAAAATTACAGCTCTCCAGCTGGTGGCTGAAATCCGTGACAAACGGTATTGGGTATCGGCCGGGCTTAGTTTTTTGATTTAGACCACGGTAGTCTCCGCAGAGCCTCCAGCCGCCGTCCTTTTTCTTAGTGATGTGAAGCGGACTAGCCCAATTGCTTTTGGAAAGCCGACATACGCCTTGTTTTAGCCAGAGGTCGATTTCTTTTTTAGCGATTTGCGTTTTTTCCGTGTTAAGTCGTCGAACTTTTGCTGAACACGGTTGACCCTCTGTTTCGATTTTATGGACAACGTTATGTTTGACGGTATTGAACGTTGGCGTTTCGTGAGTAATTTGCCTGAAAGTTTTCAGTAATTTGCGGATGTGTGGTTCCCTGCATTCGTGTTTATTATTGTTAGCTGATATGACGGTAGCTGATATGACGGCAAGATAATGGGGTTTCCGTTTATTGACTTGGTCGTCAGCGGATCAATCAATTTCTTATTTTTCGCGTCAACCAACAGACCGTAGTGTAGCAGAAAATCGGCTCCGATAATGCATCTGTCAACGTTAGCGATTGTAAACTTCCATTGGAATGAACGACGTAGACCTAAATTCAACGTAAGATTTTTTGTACCGAATGTTTCGATCGCTGTTGTATTTGCTGCAAATAATTGCAAATCTGATTTTGCGAATTTGTTCTGAGAAGTTGGGGTTATGACAGAGATATCGGCTCCGGTGTCGATAAGGAATTGCTTTTTGGTGATTAGTTCGAGTATAATTAAGCGGCAATTTGGATGGCTGCTATCACTTGCCGCGAAGAGTGATGAGCCTAATGGTTTTCCGATCGGTCTGCCGTTCGGTTTTGATCGAACTTGCAAGGTTTATTGCAATTTTTAGGCTTGGACCCGAACTTAAAATGATACCAGCAGTTTGGGAAAACTTTGACTTGTGAGTCAGATCGGGATTTGCTGCGCGCTCGCTGATTTTCGTTTGTTTGCGATCTTTGCCCGGCTCGAGATTTGCTGTCGTTGTTTATCCAATTATCGAAGCGCTTTGTTAAAGCATCGATGCGCGCTGACAATGAGTGCTCAGAATCGCTTGCCGTAGATTGTGACGGTTTGGAAATATTATAAACGCCCACTGGCCTATGAATTTCCATGATTTTATCCGCAGATGCGGCTATTTTATCCAACTCGTATTCTTCCATGCAGGATAATATCTCTTGAATATTTGTGGGCATTCGCTGCAACCACAAATTTCGCAGCACCGGTTCGTTGATTTGGTTTACCGAGAGCGTCTGCATTTCGCGTAGTAGTTGGGAAGGTTTTTTGTCACCGAGTTGTAAGCCAGAAAGTAAGCGGTTTAATTTTATTCTAGCTGAGTCGCAAAGCCGTTCGATAATTGCTGATTTTAGCGACGAATATTTGTCAGCTGGGCGTGGTTTTAATATCAATTCGCGCACGCATTTGACTGTTTCCGCGTCGAGTGAAGCTAATAAGTGTCCGTATTTTGTTTTGTCTATGGTTACTCCGCTCAAATCGAACTGAGCTTCAAGTTGTTTGAACCATATTTCGGGGTCGTCTTTGTTAAACGCAGAATATGCCGTTCGTCGCTTGGGCCTTTGGTCTTTTCGTTGTCACTCATTTTGTTTAATAACTTTGTTCTTTATACCACGAAAATAAATATTGAATAAGCGTAGCCGTACAAACGATTCGTCGAATTTATTGAAAATCTTGTCGAGATGAACAATTAGAATGACCGATATGACCGTATTTACTAATTGTCACGTTATCACGAAATAAAGTAAAATTATCCAACAAGGTAACAAATTAATTGTTCGCGGTACAGTACAATGAAAAGAAAATCGCTTACCTTACAGGTTGTAAATTATTTGACCATTAATTTTTCGTTAATTTCTGTTGTTTGCTGCAGCTTGTGGTGTTCTCTGCTCGTACGCTCACAGTGCCTATTGATGAACCGTTGATGGCGACACGTTGTAATGTCCGATTTAACCTCGAAAGTGCTATACGATGACAGTGCCGATTGAGAAATGTTGATGGATTTTTAGTATATATTTCCGATGAATTATCGAATTATTCGTTTGTCACAAAACCGTTCGATAATTGCTGAAAAGTTAAAAAGATTGGTTAAACGATTTTCTAAACGAATGCACCGCAACGAATGCGTGTGTTTTCTTTCTTGTTCGCCTCGTTAGTCCTTTTTTTAATCATCATGACCATCAGTCCGTTTTCTTTTATTTTGTAATAACGATAACAATGAGTACGTTTTGTACTACGATGACCATGAGTACGTTTTATAATATGATGACGAATCGTTTTGGTCAGCACTTATTTTTGATGCTGCCACAGTTTAATGAACCGTTAGATTGATGAAATTTTAGTTGTCTAATTTGTGGTGCGGGCCTTATTCGGAATTAGTACAGTCCTTTAAAAATTATTTGTGCATGGTCGGTTTTAAATTTTGATGCATAGTAAAGTAGACAACATTAAATTACAAGTAATAAACAATATAATAACTTTGTCCACGACTAAATAATAATACAAGAATTAAGGTTAAGAAGATAGGTTATTCTTTGCCAAAAGGCAGTGGCGAATAACCTTTACAATAAAGCTAATATCAAATAAAATATAAACTATCAAAAAAAAAACACAAAATATAAATTTTATTTTATTTTAAAAACATAAAGCCAATATCTTTAATTTCAAACAACCAATCCTTAATTAAATTCATAATTTTTCTATTTTTTAACTATGCGCGTAATAGTTAAGGCAAGCGATTAAAAAATGTGGGGGCCGAAACTAAGAAGTACCTGCGATAAGCTTCACTGATAAATAACTTCTAGAGAAAAATAATTTTAAAACTTTAAATACATATATGTAGGTGTTGCAAAGGTAAAATTTTACAAGCCATAAAAATTGGCCAAGAACGATCACGACGACTCTTAAAAAACATAACACAAACAATGTTTTTTTGCAAAATGTATAAAGGTTCCAATGTATTCATATAAACCCCACCCCAACAAGGTAATCCATAGGAAAGCCTAGATTCAAAACATGCATTATAAAAATTTAATAAAACGGCGGATTGACAAAACTGACGCAGTAAATACATGGCAAGTAAAGAAAAATTTAATTGCTCTTTAACCTTTTGAAAATGAATTATCCAATTTAAATTAGCATCCAGATGCAAACCTATAGATACTTAAAATTATAAACAGGTTCAATTGGAATGCAAAGATTGCTACAATTCACTAAATTACAATTCCTCATATGGCAAACAATCTCTGGAACATAACCAGAGCACCCTGTATTTTATAGAGCCATAATCAAAAAATCTGAGCTTTTATAAGGGAATTAGAAACGAGGAAAAAACCAAACTTTTCATAGTAAAACACACAAAACATATGGGAAATCACTTTTTTTCCTAAGACAAATTTTTAAAAGAAAACGTTACAAATTCTTCATTTTGATTTCTGAAATACTTTCATAAATGTTTGAATTTCAACATATATGAATATCGTTTAAGTAAATCGTTTTCATTTTCTTGTAATCTTAAAAGAACTGCCAAGGAAAGCTCTGGTGAAACTCACCAATCTTATAAATGCAGCATTTAGAATCAAATGTGCACCAAGCTTATGGAAAATTGCAGAAGTAATCATGATCCCAAAACCTGGGAAACCACCACACATAACATCGTCCTTTAGGCCAATTTCGCTATTGCCAGTCATGTCCAAACTCTTTGAGAAGCTTCTGGTAAAAAAGATTAAATCCGATAATTGAGAGTAAAAACTTGATCCCAAATCATCAGTTCGGTTTTCGCAACCAACACTCAACAATTGATCAAGTACACAGAATAACCAGTTTAATTGAGAAAGCATTAGAGGAGAAAAAAGTCTGTTCAACAGTACTTCTAGACGTTGCACAAGCATTTGATAGAGTGTGGTGTGAAGGACTTAACCACAAGCTAAGAAATCTTCTACCAATGCAATTTGCTAGGATACTGGAATCTTACTTGAAAGATAGGTTCTTCAGGATTAAGTTAGATGATACATTTTCTGAATTGAAAGAAATCAATGCAGGAGTTCCACAGGGCAGTGTATTAGGGCCGGTTTTATACCTACTATACACTTATGATCTTCCTACATTAGAAAACAACACGGTGGCAACTTTTGCAGATGATACGGCGATCTTAGGTGTTGGAAAAAGCAACGAATAATCAACACAGAAGTTACAATCAGCTATAACTCAAATATATAAATGGACAAAAAGATGGAGAATAAAACTAAATGAAGCTAAATCAGTTCACATCAACTTTACAAACAGACGATTCGGACATATTCCGATTACCATAAATCGGGAAATAATACCGCATGCGAACACAGCTAAGTATCTCGGCATGACCCTGGATGCTAAACTACGATGGAAAGCACACGTCAAGAAGAAAAGTGAAGAATTAAAACTTAAATACAGAAAAATGTATTGGCTGATGGGAACGAACTCTTCTTTATCAACATACAACAAGCTTCTACTTTATAAGCAAATATAGAAACCGATTTGGACTTATGGTATTCAGCTTTGGGGTTGTATCAAACATAGCAACGTAAATATCATCCAATCATTTCAGAATATGGTATTGAGGAACATTGTTGATACACCTTCATAGGGACCTTGTAACGAATGATGACCGCTGGTTCGATGCCCCTGCATAAATCAACAATCGGATCAATTCATGAATTGTTTGTATGTTGTGTTCCTATTGTGAATACAGTGGGCCATTCTTAAGTGAATACGGACATCCAAATTAAAAGCTTAGATTCCATTATTGAAATTGCTGTCATTCATTCAGTAATTATTAATTATTATAGTATTAAATTTTCTGGATGGATTATAGTGGTAAATTGTAATTATATAGAGACGACTAGGTATTAATATACAATAAATGTTTTGCTCTGATAGTTAGCTATTAATTTGTACAACACACATAAATGTAATATAATTTATTTGTCTTGTTGGGAAATGTTAAATTGAGTTCGATGATGATGGAATATTAAAAGAAATGATCTTTAGAAAATGATTAGGGGAAAAGTAATGAGGTTGATGCAGATTTTTGGTGTTGAGAATTGAGAGATATGACGAGAAAAATAAAAAGATGTTGAGGGTAATGGTGAGGTTTGAGATGGAGGAAAAAGAAAATTTTTTTGCTGGACAGTATGTTTTGGATGATGAAGAGTGATAAGAGGGTAACCTGTGCTATTGAATAGAAAAAATTGAAAAAAAAAACATAGTAAGACCAGGGCCCTATTGCACCAACTACTTATCACTTATTATTTATCAACTTATCATAAGTTAGGTTTTTTGATAATGATAAGTGATAAGTGTTTCACCAAAAGTAACGAAATCTCACTCACTTATCAATTTGAAAACTTATCAAATTTTGATAATGATAAGTGATAAGCGTTGCACATCAGAATGTCTACAACTTATCAATTGACAAATTACCAAATTTTTATGATAAGTAATGATCTCTACAGTGTTTGCAAAATAATGTGCTTTCCGCACATTTTGTATGTTAAACAATGGTTTTGTACCTACATATATAGTAAAACAATTAAAAATTTGTTCTGTAATTTAATAAAAACAGTAATTTTACATGTATATAATACATGAAGCGAAACGTTTCTCAATTGAGAGTTCTTATTTCAGTGTTTAGAATCAATTGTAAAACTTTTTTTTCGTTGCTATTAAAACAAAATCTCTTTTCTAACTGTAAATAATATTTGAACAGTACTTGAACGTAAACAATTTATCTTCATAATAATTGAATTAAGAGAATTCCTACTAACAAGCAAATTGAGTTTAACTATATTATACACAAATTGCAATCGTCATTACACAAACCAAAATTATTTTCCACTATTCGTCTAGTCCGCTTATGGGCACGATTAAACCTTTGCTCTATTGCATCATCCGGATTTTTTCGCATGGGTGAGATAAGCCAATCTTTAAGGGGTAAGCAGTGTCATCCGAAATCACAGCACCGGGAAACGAACGAAACCCAGACTCAAAATTGCTAAATAGCCTTGTATTTCGCAATACTCTGAAGTCATGTACGCTACCTGGCCAATTTGAATTTATGCAGAAAAGCGGCAGTCTGGGCCACACACCATCATTGCATTGAGTGAATGTTTTCCATGTCGGTTCACAAAGTGTTTTTCATCGACCGTAGGTGCATCTATATTAATCATTGAATGACCCTACACACAGTCGATTTATTAATTCCGTCCATATTAGCAATCCCATGATATTGCGCGCCATTTCCTAACCAATACAGTGTTATTCGTAGCTGCTGTAGAGGGATCAACGCTTAGTTTCGGTCGCTTCCATGGTACAAACTTGCTTCTATTTTTAATAATACGTGCTCAATTTGTTCATGTGACAAACGAAAAATTTTTGTCATTATCATTTATAATCATTTGAATAATAAATAATTGTATTAAAAAATGTGTTTGTACTCTTTTAAAATTAAACAAAAGTTCTCATCTTAAAATAACACCAAAAAAAACGTTTTTAACAAACTTCCGTCATACCACTACAATTTGTAGCTCTTATCAATAAATTTGAGTAGTGAAATTTTTTTTATTGATATTTTGGATAAGTTATCATTAAAGTAGTCGATTATTGATAAGTTAAAACTTTTGGTGCAACAGAACTACGAAAAACTTATCAAAAACCTCAAACTTATCGCTTATCAAAATATTACTTATCACTTATCCTTTCGCAAATTGGTGCAACTTAATTTTGATAAGTGATTGCTTATCACTTATTATAACTCAATTAAATACTTAGCAAATTTCAATTTGGTACAACAGAAAATTTCCAAAAATTATGATAAGTTGATAAGTAATTAGTCAGATGGATACAAATTGTAAAAAAAAATTAGTAACGCTGGTTGATTTAAGTTTCAAAAAGTAAAAGATTAGGAGTGATAATACAAACTGTGATTACGAACTATAAAAAAAATAATAAATAACCTATAAGTGATTATCAGGTGTTATACAATGCAATTGGGTGTTTTTTTTTTTGTGTCCGTTATTGTTTGTCAATCAGGTGATATTAAATAAACGGTAAAACAAAAGACTGCCGGAAATGTGAATAAAGCCAGTGGACAGGAATACATTTTTTTTGGGCAATAAGAAGCCAAAGTCAAAAAGTGAATAGTGTATTAAATAGGTAGTTACTTAACCTTCTTATCTAATTATTTAATCAGTGAAAAAAGAATTAAAACAAAAGAACCATAGTGATCACTATGTGTGTAAAGTGACTGATTGTGTGGTACCAAGTTCATTTCCGTGTAACGAACTAACTTTTGCTGTTTAGTTCGTCATAGTCTTTGTAGTGTTTATTTTAACTTTGATTTTTTTTAGTACAAAATACAATGGAATGTGATTAACTCCAGTAATCGATACAGTGATTCCTGACTTTCCAATGATAAATAGGTGAATCCTGGTTTCGTGGAGGGTTGGGACATTTTCCTTATTGCTGGTTTACTGTTTCATTGTGAAAATGTAACGATTACAATTGAAAAAAAAAAAAAAAAAAACTAAAAGTCATCTGGAGTCATTTGTTGGAGCTCATTGTATAGTTTTCCTGCTCATCCTTTTTTTTTTACGAAAATATAAATACATTCTTGAGATAAGATATAGCTAAATTAGTAATTTGAACTTATTCAAATTTTTTTTTATTATTGCTAGTATTTAGGTTTAATTAATACCTTACTTACTTACTATAATTGTTGATTTTTGCTTGGGTATGGATCCTAAGTTTTGATTTTGTTTAATAAAATTAGTGAACAATTGGTGACATTTAAAATTATTATTAAATAATATTTGGGGTACATATTTTTTTTCGTGATAGGTCAACATGTTTTTGGCCCGTCCTATTTTGGTGGTCTCAAAAGAAAAAAAAAATGTTTACATTATTTTTCCGAATTATATGTATATTAATTAAAAGCCCTATTTCGAAAGAGTTAGAAGTTGAATACGAAATTCGGGGATTAGCAGTAGACCAAGAAGATGTTCAACAAGAATTGATAGAAATGATTAAAAACGAATGCATTGATCCTACTGCTAAACCGAAACTGTCTCATGTTATGGGCAATCCCACAAATGAATTGATGGTTATTAATCGACAACTTTTAGAGATAGACGATTTACTAGAACAGCTGGAACTGAACCCTTCGCTGCAAGAATAGCGAAAGACTTTGATTAAAGTAATGCACTGGAGAGATCGAGCGATTAGATTACAAAATTCTTTCAACGACGTTCCGAATATCGCGGTGTCAATTAACGCCTGGAATCGGTAGTCCCGAAACCTGAGTCGTGACACTAAGAAAACCGAATCCCAAATGAAAAACCAGAAGGTAGTTAATCATCCTGAACCAGCTAAGCCCAATGAAAATCCATCGTCAGGTACAGTTCGAAAAATTGGGCAATCTAGTCCAAGATACCAAGTAAACCTGAGGCTCAGCAAGGTTATAATACTGAATTGGAAACTCAGGAGCGTCGATTTTCACAGCGTTTAGAGGAATTGGCGCAAGAGTTTTTGGGAAAATTACAAACAGCTAAAATTCCAGAAAATCGGAGGTCTAACAAGCAGAGACGGCCTACATCACAACACAATTATAAAAGTAGCACCAGCGATATGGAGGACGATGCCTCAAATTCAAGTGTCTCCAGTTCATCTAGGGCGAACTCGATGAGAGTAGAACAAAGGCGTTACAGGAATTTTGTAAGAAAACCAGACCCTACAAAATGGAGAATAAACTTTTCCGGGCGATATGATCGGAAAAGAGAAGAAGATACGGTACAAGATTTCATAATGAAACTGGAAGAGCACGCTATTCAAGACGATGTCCACCTTGATGACCTCGTTAGCCTAACCCGTCATTTCGTGTCGGACAAAGCTGAAAAATGGTATTATGTTTTCATCCGAAAACATAGATATACGGGTTGGAAACAATTCAAAGAAGCACTCCTAGAACGATTCAGCACCATTGAATGAGAGAGAGCAATTAGACGATATATACGACGACGTACTCAATATCCCAGAGTCCTTTAGCGACTTCGTTCTGGAGATTGAGAGTTCAAATTACGGTCTGTCGAATCCGCTCGCTCCCAGAGATTGAAATAATTGAGCTATTGCATGACAATATGAACCCTGCTTTAAAAGATGCAACCATGAACATGAGGTTCAAATCAGTGGAGCAACTGAGGAAAGTGTGTGATAATCGCGAAAAACTATGGGAATCTTCGGGTTATGATCCTCGCCGCATAATTGAGTCGCGTCCAAAGCGCCAAGTTATAGGTGAAGAACTCCCAAAATATAACGTTGCTGTTCTGAATCGTTCTTACAAATCACTTTGAAATTAACTCAAAAATGGAAAGTAACGATACTAACCATTCAAGCAATGGCAATTCTGACAGTGAGAATACTGACCAGAAACCTCCTGAACTTTCCGTAATAGATTGGTCAATATTCCAGGTTTGCTGGAATTGCAAAGATTTGGGCCACAAATTCACAGCTTGCCCAATGGCGCGAACACACCAATTTTGTGAAGGTTGTGGATTAGCCGGAGTACTATAGATCGCAAAGATTGCTTGCGTTGTCAAAAGAAACGCTTGGGAAACTCAGGACCGAACGCCATGGAGACTGGGGAACCTCGTTCGGGAAAAACATTTATTCCCAGTCAATTACCACCGAAAGGATCGCTCAAGTAAATACTGCTATCCCTATTAACAACACTAGTTTCTTAGAATCTTCCATCACTAAAGTCCCAAATTTCGGAAATAGACGCCTTCGAAGAATCAGAAAATATTGGAAAGAACGAAAAATATTTCGCAAATCTTGTACTATCGCCTCACTTACCGAAACGGTTGATAATGACCCATGTCCATATGCAAAAATCAGGATTAAGGGAAGGACTCTTCTAGGATTGCTTGATAGCGGGGCAACGGTAAGCATTCTTGGTAAGAATAGCGAACAATTGGTTAAGGAGTTGGGGGTCTCGATTAAAAAACTTGCTACTTACATTAGAACAGCAGACGGAATAACTAACAATGTGTTAGGGTACGTACAACAGCCCGTATCATATACAAATTTGTGTTGTACCCTCATTAAAATCGGAAATTTACTTAGGGGTGGATTTTTGGAAACAATTTAAAGTGGCTCCTGACGTTATTTGTGACTTATCGGACTTACAAGATAGTGAATTAAAAGTTGAAGACCAGCATTGCTTAACATCTTCAAAACGCAGAGCATTAAACAAATTAATAGAAACATTCCCGTCTTTTTCCGCGAAAGGGTTAGGAAGAACTCATATGATTGAACATCATATTGATGTCGGAAATGCTCAACCAATAAAACAACGATATTATGCCGTGTCTCCGATAATTCAAGAATCAATGAATGAAGAAATAGATAGGATGCTTCAATTAGGGGTGATAGAAGTCAGTAACAGTACCTGGAGTTCTCCCATAGTATTAGTACGGAAATCAAGTGGCAAATGTCGGTTATGTTTGGACTTACGAAAAATTAATTCCGTTACGAAGAAGGACGCATACCCTTTGCCTTTGATTGACGGGATGCTGGGCAGACTCCAAGAGACCAGATTTATAACGACACTAGACCTTAAAGATGCCTTTTGGCAAATTCCTCTTTCTCAAATTTCGAAAGAAATAACCGCATTTACAGTTCCAGGCCGTCCTCTCTATCAATTCTGCGTCATGCCGTTTGGGTTGTGTAATGCACCTCAAACCATGAGCAGATTGATGGATCGAGTTATTCCTCATCAGCTTCGAGACAAAGTGTTCGTTTATCTTGACGACCTGTTAATTATCTCAGCTGATTTTGACGAACACCAGAAAATTTTACAAACTGTGGCAGAGCTACTGTCTAAAGCAGGGCTAACAATTAACCTTGAGACGAATTATTTTGTCTTAAAGGAAACCAAATATTTGGGCTTCCTGATCGGCGATAAAGGATTAAGGACCGACCCATCAAAAGTAGAGTCAATAAAGAATTTTCCGGCACCCAAGTCTACAAAACAAACACGCCGTCTATTAGGTATGACTGGATGGTACCGACGGCTTATACCAAATTATTCAGAGGTAACCGCTCCAATAACCAATCACCTACGGAAAGGGATTAAATTTAAATGGACGGACGAGGCTAATATTGCGTTTGAGGAATTAAAGACCCTACTGTGTAATGCACCCAAATTATACCAAGCGATTTTATATTAAATGCGACGCTAGCACGCAAGGCATCGGTAGCGTGTTATTTCAGTTGGACGAGGATGGTAATGGTAACTTACAATCATATTTATATCACAAAAATTAAATGCTGCACAAAAAAACTATACAATCACTGAACTGGAGTGTTTGGCTGCAATTATAAGTGTCAAGAAATTAAGACCGTATATTGATTTGTAAATAAAATTTTTCTCCGATCATAGGAAAAAATATATCTTTCCGTTGTTTTTTCGAAACGAAAAGCTCATGATTCCAGTATGTTGTATTTGTTGCTAAGCAACAAGTAATAATAGTACGAGAATATTTTTTCTGGCCTAGGCCGGGAATATGTCGTGGAAGCAATAATTTTATGTTATTTTCCATTTTTTACTTTGTTTTGATTTCTTAATATGATAATTAATGAATAATACTAAAAATTATTTTGGGTTTATATTCGTTTTAAAATCCGATCGGAGAAAAAATAGTATGTACAATTCAGAGGAAAAGTGCATTCCCGGACTCCCGTGGTTGCCGGACTCGGCTATCGCCTCGTCCGCCAATTTCCACTATCGTCCGGGAATGCAGTACTTTTCCTCCTAATTATACAATATACTATTGTTTCTTCAATTATAATGTCCATTATTCACTACTACCAAGTAAATTATTCATTTTTGAAATTTTATCTAGAAGTCTCTTGCCATTTTCATTGTCGTCAAAATGTCGACGGAAATTTGTTTAGGATTATTTAAAGGATTTGGTTATAAAATACAATATTTTTTTATCGGTCGTAGACAAAATGTCGTATTCTACTCGCGTATGGTATAATGGCTGTTATTCACTCATCTTCGTGAATAAAAGTAGGCTCGTTAAATAATATACTGTGATTTATTGCAATTTTATACATTTTTCTACTCAAACTTGAAATATTCAGTCTTTAGAGGACGGTTTCCGAGACCTTCCATCCTTCCAATTTGGAATAGTATAATTAGAATTTTTAGAGCTTTTTGCTCTTTAATAATAAATAATACAAACAATCTTAAATTTTGTGCGCAACTAAAATATTGAAAGGTACGTACACAATCAATTAAAATTGTAGATTTTGTTTGCAAAACGATTGCAAATAATATTGATTGATGATCAGGGGATCAGCAATCGAACTATATGTAACAAAATAAACATATGTGAGAGTAAATTTGCAAAAAGAAAAACAAAAAAAATCTTCGCTTATACATATAAACTTCTTTGCGATTTTCGAATGCCACCAAAAATATATTTTGTAGTAAAATATAGTTTCTGGAGGCTTAATAAATACATAGGCAACTATTTCTTAATACATAATATTATTATTATAAGAAGTTGTGCGACTTTATCCAAGTTAAAATATATCTCGATGAAAATCGAAAAAATCCCATATAACATGGCAAAAAAATTTTGTCACTCCGATCCATACATATATACATTTATACATATGAGGTAACCGGTTAGCAAAATCAACTAGGACACGAAATCTTTAAAAGTTAAAAACAGCATTTTTCAATTATTATAAATAATCGCATATTCGTTCTTTTATATATGGTCTTGTATGTACTTGTTGTATACATTTATTTACGGAACATTTTCAATTTATTTTATTATTGTACGTACGTAATGTTGTTATTGTCATTACTTTATAATTGTTGTACTTTTTTGTACGTGTATAGAGTAGTAAATTTATACAAAACAACAGCAGCAAATTTTGAATACATATTGGATTGGTGGTATGGTACGATGTCTGGTGATGACGATGATGATGAAGGTGGTGTGTGGTGGTGGTGGCGGAGTACCAAAATCAATTTTAATATATGTACATAAATATATTTATTTATTAAATGGAAATTGGTATAAACAATGCACGCGAAACAGTTATGATCGCTTGGTAACCAGAGGATTGCTGAGGACATTTAAACGAAAAGAACTTTTTCTAAGAACCTACAGACACCGTATCTTACTTTTTTGCTATAAAAAAACGATTCCCTTGCTGCGATATAGAAGAAGAATGAAAATAATTACAAACCAAACAAAATACGAGTTGGTATAGTTTCTATAAAAAATTTTAGTACAACGAGGATATCATGTTTAACGTGCAGCACATGTAAACAATTTTGTTGTTCTGTTGTATTTGGATGAGCTTTATTTTACTCGTATACAAAACTAAGAAAAAATAACAACAAAAAATTGTGATTGACTGTGAAATTTAAACAAAATGAATCATTTATAAAAGATGTTTTGTAATCTTTCATTTATTCTCCAATCCTATTCAAATTTACTCTTATTATTTTTTTAAAATTATAAAATATAAAAAATTATTTAAATAAATAAAATAATTATTTAGAGTAGTTAGAGTGTGTACACAATTTATGGATTATTGTGAATTTATTGCTAGTCATATGATGATTGAGTTTTGTCGATATTTCTGTTGATAGCAAAATCTATAAATCTGTTAATCGAGTAACTAGGCAAACATAGTTTAAAGAAGTGGTTATTGAGCAATACAATTTGGATATGTAGTAAGTAGATAGGCGACCGAATATCGTACAGCACAAAATAATACCATATTCGAGTATGTTATATTGTTATTTATAGTTGAAACTTGAAAAAAAGCATTTTTACCAAAACTCAAATCGAAGCTTGCTAAATTTTATGTAGAATTTTATTATTTTCTCCAAAATCGACCTCTTGCAACCGTCCAAGCCGCTGCGAAAACGGCATTAACTCACCGGTGTGAAGTTTTTGGACACTTTTTTTTTAGGACAAAAATTTAAGCGAGTGTACTGTGAAGTTTTTGGACAAAATTCAGATTTTAGAAAAATTAAGTTTTTGGACATCCTTTAACAGTGTATTTAACAAAAATAATGTTATTCAACTAAAATAGGCCTCAAATAATTTCTAACATTCATTTCCAATTTTCTTTTCAACAAAGCAACGAATTAAGCCCCATAGGGCCTTTGCAAAAAAATTTTGAAACTTAAAAAATCAACGAATTTCGTTTGGAACAAGGACGTTGTTCTCTATTATACCAAATAGAACGAATCTCAGAGATTGGCTCATATAGTGACTATATAGGTTGTAAAGGGCATACATTGCGGAATCGAAATCACTCAGTGCCATTTTGATATGAGCCGTAGGGCTCTTGCAAAAAAATTTTGAAAATTAACAAATTAACGAATTTCGTTTGGAACAAGGACGTTGTTCTCTATTAAACCAAATAGGACGAATCTCAAAGATTGGCTCATATAGTGACAATATAGGTTGTAAAGGGCATACATTGCGGAATTGAAATCGCTTAGTGCCATTTTGATATGAGCCGTAGGGCTCTTGCAAAAAAATTTTGAAAATTAACAAATCAACGAATTTCGTTTGGAACAAGGACGTTGTTCTCTATTAAACCAAATAGGACGAATCTCAGAGATTGGCTCATATAGTGACTATATAGGTTGTAAAGGGCATACATTGCGGAATTGAAATCGCTTAGTGCCATTTTGATATGAGCCGTAGGGCTCTTGCAAAAAAAATTTGAAAATTAACAAATCAACGAATTTCGTTTGGAACAAGGACGTTGTTCTCTATTATACCAAATAGAACGAATCTCAGAGATTGGCTCATATAGTGACTATATAGGTTGTAAAGGGCATACATTGCGGAATCGAAATCACTCAGTGCCATTTTGATATGAGCCGTAGGGCACTGAGTGATTTCAATTCCGCAATATATGCTCTTTACAACCTATATAGTCACTATATGAGCCAATCTCTGAGATTCGTCCTATTTGGTACAATAGAGAACAATGTCCTTGCTCCAAACAAAATTCGCTTATTTGTTAATTTTCAAAATTTTTTTGCAAGAGCCCTACGGCTCATATCAAAATGGCACTAAGTGATTTCGATTCCGCAATGTATGCCCTTTACAACCTATATAGTCACTATATGAGCCAATCTCTGAGATTCGTCCTATTTGGTTTAATAGAGAACAACGTCCTTGTTCCAAACGAAATTCGTTGATTACCTATCGTAAAACACCTTTGATGTCTTACATTCTTACAAAATAAAATTTCAAACTGCTTACAATTTATAACAACAGTGAAGACTCATTACAAAACTACTAAGCTGATTTTGTTTCATTTTAAGACTTGTGTCGTTTTTTCCGTCTTTGAGGCGTTTTTATACCAAAAGTACTAGGAGCACAGAAATAATTTTACGTAAATAAGATTTCAAGTTTTGAAATAAAGCAAGCGGAATAAAAATTTTTATAGCTGCCATCTATCTTTGTTGATTATATTTTTAGAAAACTACTTCATAAATAACGTTTCGAATTGGGACAAATCGTTTTGGGTTGTTCACAAAATGTTTTTAACATAGTTTTTGTTAGTTTTTGTATAGCCTGCCTCTGTGAGGCTGAATATTTCAAGATGTTGTAATTTTTACATAAAATAAACAAATAAAAATGTTACCATAATATGAGTAACTTATTGATCAAATTCTGGTAGCAAAGTGGTAAACTCAAATAAATACAAATTTATATTGTCAAAAAATTGAAGAAAGTTTGCAAAATTCAAAGTTATGTTTGTTTTGGTTTAAATTTACTTCCTATAACTGCGCTACGGATGATTATCGCGGCGGAAATGTTTCTATTTTTATACATAACAGTATTCATATCTGAGACCACAGATTACAATTACTGCCGTTTAACATATAAATTTGTGGAATATATAGGTCTCAAAAATCGATTCTGGAGTGGACACTTTTTTAATAAATTAGATGATACAATTAATACTTACAAAAATTTTACTGTACTGGGTGATTTGAATGTTAATTATTTGATTTTATATAATAAAACACAATATTTTGGTTTTGCCACTTTCTGAATTGAAATTATGATCGTTTCGGATGTTACTCCTTTATCAAATTTCTAACAAACACTCAAACAACAAATATTTTAAATTAATTTGAAAAACTTGAAAGTAGTGTTCTTTCAATAGGTGCTACATTTCTTTTTTCAGGCTTATTGAAATTTTAATTTAACATTTAAAGTCTTAAAAACGTTCGGAAATTGTAATTAATGTATTCTTGATTGAATTCCCTACTAATGTAAACTTTTCACATCATATCTACTGGGAGGGTTCTCATTTTTGCAGAGTGGTACATTGGTATAACTCTTTGGGCCTTCAGCCAAAATTACAGTGAGGGGGGAAGATATTTCTACTTTTTTTCAGTAGATATATTATGAGCGATTGGCCTCTGTATTTTTCTGATTTACCAAATCGAAAATATTGGGATTGCCATGAACAATTAATATATTTGTCTATAAAAAATGCCGAAAAATCAACTGATTACAGACAGACAAATTAAATTCTTAAAAAAAAATTATTTATTAAGTAGGCTTTGCTTTTTATTTGCCGTCATCTGATAATATGCTTCATATTATGTATTTGCTTCATTTCTCTTATGTTTACCTTGTTTCTATATTGTTTGTCATGTTTATTATTGTAAACGTCGCGCCTTTTCCTTTATATTTACATATATCTCTTTTTTACATGCATGTACTCTATTTTTAAGCTTTTTCAGATATAAAATACCTTATTTTGTTATCATTATTACCGTAAATTGGAAAAGCTCACGAAAAAATCGTCCAAGTCAGGTGGAAAATAAAGTTTATAGTTTCAATCGAATCAAAATAAAATTAATTTCGAGTCAATTTTCATTAATATATTTTGAATAAACTGAGGTCAAATCTCTCCATATAAATACTATGGAATAAACATTTTCTTTTGGATTTTTTGATACCTTAAAAAAAGCTTATTTTCATCATGGAGGCTTTATTTATTAAGTAGGCTTTGATTGTATAAAGTAAAAGAAAGCTTATTTTAGCTATACAAAACAAATTGAAGTTTTACGTAAAACAAAACCAATAAAGCACAACATATAGAACAAATAAATAAAATTGTTGCTCTTACTTTGGACAGTTGTAAAACACCTAAAACCCCTTAAATCAAAAATTTTACCAAAGCAATATAACAAATCATGTTCAAAACAAACAAAATTTGGTAAATTGTGTATCTCACTGACAAACCCTACACTAAATTCGATATTGCACAACACAAGCTCGAACAGATTGAAGATGGTCTGGTTTCGGGTCGTAATGATTTCGAGGACTTATACGGCACCCTAGAATCTTCCTGAAAATCCATTGACAAAAATTTGATGGTCTCGAGGAAAACTGGCTAAACTTTTAGGGAACTTATAACGATCTATTTCATTCAAATACTCAGTATTTGACAGACATTGCGAAATTCCACTATTTAATAATAACCGCCCACGATGGCAAAGCATTGTTCGTACAGCCATTTCAAATATCATCGATAAATTATCAAAACGCTTATCAGAGTTTAGTCGATTTTTACGATAATGAGGTTAAGATTCAAAAATTGCATATACAGCAAACCGGTCGAGAATTCCGCTTCATCTCTATAAACTTTTTTGGACACTGTGACCAAGCATTACAATACTTTGAAGGCATTAAATGAACCAGTCCAACATTGCAATTTATTTCTACTTCGATGTGTCTCGTTCTGAAATAATTCTAATGTCGAATTCAACAAAACTATTGACAATTGAAAATTTTGTCGAAATTTTGCAAGCTCGAGTGCGAGCCTTAGAAGCAAAGAAGGTATCAAATGTTGCGCCACTTAATTAATATTTTATTTATATTATTAAGTTCTAATTGACCGTTCATGAAACGTCGAAGTTATGTGTGTCGCGCCTTAATAACAGACACAAGACGGCGTACTGCAAAAGTGTTTACTCCGTTTGTTCACAGAAATATCATACATTGTTGCATTTCGGGAAAGGGAACCCTGGTTCTACAAACCAAGCTGGACAGAATGTTGAAGCAAAGCTCTGCTCGAAATTTTGAATTGGGCTCTCCACAAACTTCGGATGCCGAAAATGCATTGCTGGAATTTACGAACTTTTTGAATAAAGGTCTTGACCAAATAAATTGTATTGCTTCTGTTTTCGTGAATTTGAAAAAGATGTTTGTTATGGTTAATCATTTAGTGTTACTACAAAAACTTTATTTTGCTGGGTTTCGTGGAGTAAAACTAAAATGGTTTGGTTCTTATCTGTCGAATAGGTATCAGATTGTCAACATTAAATGTTGTGTAGGTCAACGCAGATTTATTAATGAAAGAGTTCCGCAAGGGACTGTATTAGGACCTCTGCAATTTTTAATTTATTTAAACTCCATATTTTATATTGAGTTCAATTCCGATTTGGTTGCTTTTGCTGATGATCTAGTTTTTATATAAAATGAACAAAACAAGATTAAAACCATTGAACATATCCAACTTGATTTGCGTTTGTTAATGAAATGGTGTGTTACGCATTCAATGATTTTAAGCTCAAAAACCAAACTTATGTTTTTTTGTCTAAATGACGTTTCAACTGTTGATCATATTACTTTCTTTTACTCTAGTAAAATAAAGTATAGTAATCATGAAAATTTTGGACCTTGAGATTTTTAGAGATTTATTTGTTTTGAGGTCCCCTGAGTCCGAAAAAGTGGGTTTCGAAATGGTGTCTGTCTGTCTGTCAGTCAGTCTGTCAGTCTGTCTGTGTCCTCTCTACAGCCCAGATGGTTTAACCAATCGAACTGAAACTTCAAATTTAAGCTTTTTTGATAAATTGGGAGGTCCCAGTGAATATTACTCCAAATCGGCTAACCGGAAGTGGCCACTCCCATGGTCCAGAACATTTATTTTGCAAATATCTTAAAAAATATAAGGTTTACAAAAAATTACTTAATACAAAATGTTTCCAAAAATTAAAAACAAATAAAAATAAAAAATTAAAAATTAAAAAAAAAAATTTAAAAATTTAAAAATTAAAAAAAAAAATTAAGAAAAAAATAAAATTTCTCAAAATTCTCTGTTCATAAAAGAAAGTCGTGTGTTGGCCACACCTCCATTTTTATTGTTTATCATGACTTGCAATGCACCCGTAATATTTGTTCTACAGAATGTTGTAAGATTGAATGCGCCCAGAAGTTTAAATACCTAGGGCTTACGATTGATAACTGCTTGAGCTGGAAGTATCACATTGATGTTGTTCGTAATTATCTGGTATCGATGATTCGTAAAATGTATAGTTTACGGTTATTTTGTCCTATTGCTATTTTGAAAAATGTCTATGTTTGATTCTAAATTGTCATATGGTTTAGTTTGTTGGGGAGGTACATATTACGCTAGAGTGCAGCCTCTTGTTATTGCCCAGAAACAAATACTGAGAATAATGAATAACAAACCAAATCTTACAGAGTCCTGGCCGTTATTTTGATCTTTAGAAATTTTTTCGTTTAGACATTTATTTGTTTGGAAAGTTATGAAAATTTTATAATGAAACTTGTGCTGGTACAACGAAGTATAACCTGAGGAACAATCATCATATTCATCTTCAAAAGTTCACGACCACTAATTTTCAGAATTCCTTTTTAATTTTGGGTCCAAAAATATTTAATGAACTGCCAAATGAATTAAAACCATGACCATGGGAGAATTTGAATATGTTTACCACGGGTCTAAAGGCTTTCCTTTTTAGCCACTCAAATTTAAATGATTTGCTGCAATTCCAAGTTTAAACGTTGTTCCTTATTATTTTGCATGTATTATTTTTTTAGTAGATATATTTAGTAGTTATGTTATTTTAATTTTATTGTTTGATTCCGGTCGCGTTATCTGTGTTGCAATCGTGAGACAACCAATGATATAACGATAAGGTACAACTGAGTTGTCATCGAGTGATTCATTTATCAAACGGTGCAGTTGCTCTTCCTTTGCCAAATATTGAGTTTGATTCATACGAATGCATTCCAAGAAGTGTATCGACGTTTCCCATATCTGTAATTTCAAATTACAAAAGTGTAATAATCGCTATGTGCCCGCTATGATCATTTGCTCTCTGACAAAAACAATCAACAAATCATCAACGTGTAATATGTTGAAATAATCCGTCCCTGCGCTTGAGTCTTGTTTTTCTTTCAACACCTGAGTTATGTATAGCGCATATAAGCAATACACAAGTACAACAACACCAACCAAGGGCAACCTCAAGTAACCTAAGGAAAAGTGCATCAACCAACATTCTGCACTTATCATCAAATTCAACATTATAATAATCAAATTTCAAATATAAAAATTATAAAATGCATAAATGCATATTCTGCTTATTGTTTTTCTTTATCGCAGAGCACATAAACACTCTGCTTACATTATTGTATCATTCTACTTTTAATCATAAAACGTGTAACAACTAATTAATAAATACAAAACATTCGGTTGTAATTTTAACTGAAACCTACTATAAAAAATAAATGTGTTATATTATTTAAGCGTGCTCGCACCCAACTGCATAATAACATAACTATTTTAGAATAGGGCCGAAAGGATGAATGTCGGAACACCGAATAACGAAAGGCCAAATGCCTGAATGTCAAAAAAATAGAACCCACAATGAAAAAAATCGAGGAAAAAGCACAGGTTACTGTGAAAATGGTACAAACTCGTACAAATTGTGCTAATATGGTGAATCAAGAAACCTGTATCGAATCTGGGGATAAATTTGTTACATGTACTGTACCTGCGGTTATACAAAATCATTCGTCCATGGAAAATCATTTTTCCTCTGTCCTCCTCCGGTGTTGCTATGCCAGCAGTTGAAAATAAACATCCTCAACATCTGGACAGAAAATCGATTTGTGGTATAAGACAGTTTGCCGAAAATTTTGGGGTAAAAATCACTGAACCGACAGTATGGTTACACCTTTCTAAATTTGATCCGTATACTAATAAAAATGAAATATCAATTGTGGCTAAAACATGCTTGGAGATTGAGGACTGCAAAATATTTAAACTTATTCCCAAATAACGCAACATTGAATCGTTGTAGTTTGTTTGCTACAAATTGGGCATACAAGTTGCCTCCACGAGTGAAGCTTCGGATAACCGCTGCAACCAACAGTATAACCCGTTAAATTGTAACTTACATTGTAGTAAATTTGTTCCAAGTGATAATCTGCAGGTAAATGTAAATTATTCTATCAAATTTGGCCATTTAAATGTCCATAGTTTGGTTAAACATTTTAATGAAATTACTATTCTGTTAGAGTGACTTTCTTGCTTTAACTGAAACTCTTCAGTAAAATTACAAACAAGTCGCTCCTTATCAATAATTATAAGCTAACATGTTTTGATCGTGTTAACAATACGCAACGGAGTGGTGTTGGTATTTATTTTCGGTCTACTTTGGGGTTATCGTTCTGCGGGGGTTTTTGGTAAGGTTGAAGTTTTGGCGTCTGTCAAATCTTAACGAATTTATAGGAGTTTTGTCTTTACCCGATTTTGATTTTATTAGTTCTGGTTGTTATGGTTTTGTCTCTTAAGTCTGATTCGGTCACATATGACATGGTAAACTTCAAAGTACTAAAATTATTTATTGATTTGTTTCTGTCCCAAATTACATTTATCATTAACCAGTGTTTGACGAAATCAATATTTCCTAATTTGTGCTAAGTGGCATCGATATTTCCTTACCTAAAAAGAAAGTAATTTCTAAAATTTGTGACATTCGCCCGATTAGTATTTTGTCTGTCCTATCCAAGGTGATGGAAAAAATTATACAACTTCAAATTCTTGAGCTTGAGGTGCTCAAGAATTTGAAGTTGTATAATTTTTATATCTATGTTTCCGAATTTAAAGATTCAGTCCTTGGATGCGACTTGTTTGAGTTTTACTGTTATAGAACTGCTGTTTTTATTTTCCGAATAATTTAATCGGGTTCTGTCGAAAATATGAATACCGGTATTTCGGTATTACTTGACAACAAAACCGAGATACCGGTATTGTTTATGTAGCACTTATAGAAACATCGAGCATTAAAAAAAATAGTTTTAAATAATATATGTACATAAACATAATCAACCTCGATTTACTTTTTGTGCCATTTTCTTGTTAACCTCATTGTTTATTACAACGTCAAGCCTTTCTTGCAATCTTATCGAAAAAGATTTCCCTTCGCGCTTGTGGGTTTCACTATCAACATCACTTTCTGATGTTGAGTATGAAGCTTCATCTAGAGCTGGGGTTGATAAGATGAACAATTATATTAACTATTTCTTTTCTAGTTAGTCGATTAAAATTGACGTCCGAGCCAAAAATGCTTTGGACTTGCTTACATTTGTGCAAATATTGCAAAAGGCAAGATAAGTTCGTCTTTCTATAATTCTCTGGACCAAAGAGGTTTTCATTCGGTCAGCTAATGTTCCTTTTCCCAAAGTAGTTCCCGAACCAAGAATGCCAGGGTAGCGTCAACAGACGGAAGAGGAGGATTCCTCGGACACAACGCTTCTACTGTCAGTTTGACTGGTAAAAAAATCATAGTTAGAAACCGTTGATTCTATACTCTAGAAACGCCCGTTTCGGTAAAGCCGATAGTTGATTTGACTTCGATCGGAGCTTTTAATATGTAATTTCTTAATTTATAAAACTGTTCCATCATAAAAAGTAGCTATTCCATCTTGTTTTTGACTCTAAGATTACAGATAGTTCTTTACGGAATTCAGTTTAACGTAAGATTTTAGACTAAAATTTTTGGTGGGTGATCGTCGAAACAACTTTACAATCTTTCTAATTTTATTTATTAATGGAGCAAAATTATTGAAACGTCCCTTCTGTTGTTTTTCATTCAGGTTTGTTTTTTGTGGAGTGAAACATACGAATGAAATACACGGTTTGATTGTTCAAACACTCACAAAATAAAAATTAATATCTTGTGTTACTCTTCCTGAACTTTGCTTTGTTTATAAATTTTGAAGAGTTTATAAAAAATTTGACTTTATACGATTCTTATAAGAATTCTGACTTTAATTACAATTCAATGAATATTGGGCGAATAATCAATAAAAATGTAAATGCCGAAATACCGGTATTGATCGCTCAATACTGGTACTGAAAAATGATCCGGTATACCAGTATTTCGGTTTCCGGTATACCGGTATTGGATGCCCTAGTACCATTATACTTGCATGATAAATTACATTTTTCTATGACACTGAGAACTAAAAACGTTAATTTGTCTGTTAGTAGAACTAATGTTTACAATAACTCTGGATTAATAAATGCGATTACCAGTTGGAACAGTTTGCCTACAGAATTAATAAATTTAAAGAGGTTATATTAAAATTAGTAACTTAAAATAAAAGTTCTTGTACATATTGTAATTAATTATGTATATATGCTATGTTGATATTTGTAATGTATGTAGGGTCAAGATAAATTAGTACAGCCCTGATGACATACAGCAGTATATAGGGATATAGTGGAGTTGTCATTGCTTAAGATTAAGCTATTGCAACAATACGTTAGAAGCATTGAATTTAATAAAATGAATAATAAAAGTAAGAATTAAAATATAATAGTTTGAATTAATGGATGTTTGCAATAATATTGCAAACATAACAAATTGGCGACGAGGCAAATAAAATTTTACGACGGAACACAGGAAAATAAAAAAAGAAAAAATGACGCAATTGCAATATTTCGACAAGTTTGAAGGCAACAAGAGTGATGATTGGGAATTGTACGAGGAGAAATTGTCGTTTTATCACAGTTCGAACAACAAAAAAGAGGATGATAAAAAAGGGACATATTAATTAATAATCTATCGATGCAAGTACTTCGCGTTTTACGAGACACAGTGTCACCGGAAAAATTGAAAGACACTAAATACGAGGATATCTTGCGGCACCTAAGAAATTATTACAAACCTGTAATAATTGTTTTCAAAGAAAGGAGGTCATTTTTCTGTGCAACAAACAGTATGATGCAAGTGAGACCATTATTGAGTTTGCGGTACGATTAAAAGGGCTAGCTGTGAACTGTAAATTCGGCGCTAGTCTAGCGGAACATTTGATAAACAAATTTCTAATGGGTGTCGAGAAGGCGGTAGAGATCGCACTTAAAGTGGAAGTCAAACAAAAGGACAGATCCAATGTTAATTACATGCGGAATAACATGAGAGTTAACAAGGTTGCATATGGAGAGAGTACAAATATGAAGCGTGTTGTTGATAAAGCAGATGTACCGGTAAGTGATAAGAATGGACATAGGGCATAGTTCGAAAATGTGTGATAATTTTCAATCAAGTAATTATTTTGACGAAATAGTTAAGGAGATTAATTGTAACAATGATAGTAAATATTGTGAAGAATCAATATACGCAATGCATGATGCGAATGACGATCCGATATGGATCGATGTTAAATTAAATGACAAACGTATTTCGATGCAAATTGACACTGGTGCTAAAAATTGTGTTATATCAGACGAACTGTATAACAAATTATTTTCTAATATCAAATTGATTAAAGATAACACAATTTTGCAAACATATTATGGGGAAGTTTTGAGCATTTCGGGTTCGATGAACGCAATAGTGGTTAAAAATGGTGGACCACCTATAGCCGGTAGAAGATTTTTGAGACATTTTAATATTTCTCTTTGCAACATTAATGCATTAAATGAGGAGATGTCGTTAAAAACGATTCTAAACAATTATGAACATTTATTTTCTCCCGGGGTTGGTAAATATACTATAAGTAAAATACATTTAGAGTTAGATGAAGGTGTTAGACCAATTTTTTGCAAGTCGCGACAAATTCCCTTAGCCTTTAAGGACAAAGTTGAAGAAGAGCTTAACAAGCTGGTAAGAGACGGAATCATTCAGCCTATTGAAACGGCAGAGTGGGGGACATCATTGGTGCCGATAGTGAAAGCTGATGGTCGAATAAGAGTCTGTAGAGACTATAAGGTCACTATAAATAAACACATAAAGGATTTCAAGTACCCGCTGCCACATATTGAAGAGGGTGGTAGAAAATTTTCCAAATTAGACTTGGCAGCTGCGTACAATCAGTTCGAATTGGATGAGGAAAGCAAAAAGATAGTGACATATAGTACGCATAAAGGAGTTTTTGCAATGAATCGGATGCCATATGGTTTCAAACCAGCTAGTGGTATTTTCCAGCATGAAATTGAAAAGTTGCTTCAAGGTATACCGGGGGTAGTGGTGTTTATAGACGATATAGGTGTCACGGGTAAGAATGACAAAGATCATTTAAACAATTTATTGAATGTTTTCGAGAGATTGAGTAAAGCGGGGTTAAAGCTAAATCGGAAAAAGTGTCAATTTTTTAAAGAACAATTGCAATATTTGGGATTTATCATCAATGAAAAGGGTTTAATGTAGACTGATCAAAGAATAGAAGCAGTTGTTAGCGCAGAGGTACCCAACAATGTCACTGAAGTAAGAGCTTTTGCGAGGTTGGTGAACTATTACGGGAAATTTATAAATAATTTAGCTGGAACTATGAGACCAGTTTATGATTTGTTGAAAAAATCGAATGAATTTATATGGACAGACGAATGTAATAAGGCATTCGAAAAAATTAAGAAAGAGATTGTTTCTGATATAGTATTGGCACACTTCGACCCTAGCTTACAAATAATTTTGACAACGGATGCGTCGCAAAAAGGAGTCGGAGCGGTGCTTTCACACAAATTCGAGAATGGTGATGAAAGACCGATCGCGTTCATATCGAGAACTTTGACGGGCGCAGAAAATAACTGCAGTGTACTAGATAAGGAAGCTCTTGATATTTATTGGGTAATTAAAAAGCTATATCATATTTGGCGGGTCAATCATTTATTCTAAGAACCGATCATAAACCACTGATATCATTATTTGCAGAAAATAAACGTTTACCACAAATGGCAGCCTGTCGGTTGCAGAAGTGGGTTCTATTTTTAAGTGGGTTTAATTACAAAATTGAATACATCAAAAGCCAAGACAACAATGCCGATCTACTTTCGCGTTTACCGCTAAGGAAAGTAAATAATGGAGACTTAGAAGATGAGATTAGATCTCGAGTCAATTATGTGAATTATATGGATAAATCTGATAAGTTAATAGTTGATTACAAGGCAGTAAGATATGAAACTAGAAAAGATACAATTATGTCAAAAGTATTAGATGCTGTAAGATATTCCAAGTTAGGACTGTTGGCTAGCTGTGAGTACACCCCATATAGGCGTATCGAATCGGAATTGTCGGTGGAACAAGAAATTTTGATGCGAGGTTATAAAGTGGTAATACCAAAGACACTGAGAACTGCTATTCTGGAAGAGTTACATGGATCCCATTTTGGAGTGGTGAAAACTAACTCATTAGCGCGATCGTTTGTGCGGTGGCCCAATATAGACAATGACATTTTTAGGATATAGTTTTCTAGTAGTGGTGGACGCATATACTAAATCGGTGGAAATATTTAAAATGAAGTCAACTACATGTGAAATAACGAAAATGAGGTTTAGAGAACTGTTTGGGAGATTTGGCATACCCGACAAAGTAGTAAGTAATAATGGTAGCCAATTTTGTGCTAATGAGATGGATTTGTATCTTAGGCAGCATGGCATTGAACATGTCAAGGTCACCCTGCCAGCAATGGCAAGGCAGAAAACATGGTGAAGAATTTTAAGAATTCATTAAAAACTGTCAGTGAAAATTGTAAACGTAGTAGTCAGGAATTCGATATTGATCTGGCTCTCCAGAGATTTTTATTCGATTATCGCATCACGAAACATTGCACCACTCAAGAGACTCCGGCTAAATTAATGTTCGGCAGAGAATTAAAATCGAAGTTGAGTTTGTTAAGACCACCGGATCAGAAAATAATTGTTCAATCGGCCCAAATGAAACAGATTAAAAATTACAAAGGAAAAAGAGGAAAAATGTATGCAGAGAACGACACGGTCATAGTGAAAAATTATACTGACCCAAATAACAGTAAGTGGGAAAACGCAAAGATAATAAAGAGACTGGGTCCGCGTAATTATATAGTACAACTGATGAATGGAAGAACACTAAAAAGACATCTAGATCAAATTCATGACGGTATTGATGAAAAGGGAATTGATGATTGTGTGTCGGGGAAGTCGAATTGCGAAAACTCCCCAGAATCAGATATCAGTCAAAAATAAGTACGAACCCTTAATGCTCAAATCATAATAAGAAAGAGGGATTTTAATAGTAATACCAGTGAAAACGAAGCTAAAAAAACTTAGTTTGTAAGCTATTAGAAATTAATGATAAAGTAAAATATGTACACAATATAAAAAAAAAAAAAAAATTATTTCTTGATAATAAACAATTTAGTGTGAGGGTGTAATGTATGTAGGGTCAAGATAAATTGGTACAGCGGTATATAGGGATATAGTGGAGTTGTCATTACTTAATATTAAGCTATTGTAACAATACGTTAGAAGCATTGAATTTAACAAAATGAATAATAAAAGTAAAAATTAAAATATAATAGTTTGTATTAATGGATGTTTGCAATAATATTGCAAACATAACAATATTAAAATATTATTATTGTTGATTTTCAGTTATTCTCTACTGTTGTAAATAAGTGTGGTACAAAAGCCACGGCTTATACGTTAAATAAAGCATATTATACATTAAATAAAGCATAATATCGAAGGGACGAAATTGTCGAATATCGAAAGGCCGAATGGGTCGAAAGGCCGAATGGGTCGAAAGGCCGAATGGAAAGGATTTAGGTGAAGGAAAATTAACTAAAGTAGAGCATGATTCTATTAAGTGAAGAAGAATTCTGTTAAGGAAAATTCCAATAGGTGAAGGACAATTCTATTAATTGAATAAATTTCAGTGTAATCTGTTAATAAATAGCCAAGTTCCACCTTAATTGACCACATCCAGAACTTCATCAAAATATCATTTTAGAGTTCCATTAACATTTCCATTGTATAAATCGAATTTATGGAGCGTATATAAAAATCAAAACGTTCCACCGAAAGCAGGTGTTGTTGGGGTTGGTGAGCTAGCGAATAGGGCCGGAGCCTTCTAATTATTATACAAATTGAGGCGCATGGACTTATTGAGAGTTGTGTATTCATTTTAAGGTTTTTTTTTGGTAGAAACAGCGTTATTGTGGAAAAATCCTTATAAATTGATCTTTCAAAATATTGTCTATCGCTATTGCCACTACATTTACCCTTCCTTCTGGTAATAGTTTTTTTCCACTTCGAAAGAACATCGATCCTTAGTGGCTATCCACGTATCGACCCACTTTTGGTATCCTCATAAGTTTGGAAGCGCTACTCAGACAAGCAATGAGTCATCGATCGAAGTAGGTATAATCGGAAGGGCATTCCAGTTAAGCGCTCTTAATGTTTCCTTGACCGGTTTCGCATCATGAGCCCAAGCGTCATCGTGCTGAAAAATCACTTTTCGGTTGCGTTTCGTAGTAATGGTTTCATTTGGTTGGAGCAGCTTATGATACACTACGCTCAGTTGATCCCATCAAATACAGAGCATGGGCTTGGCGCCATTGATATTCGCCTTTGCCGTCAATTTTGATGGTTCGCCTGGCCTGCGCCATGATTTTTTGCGCTTCGGATTATCATCGCGTATCAATTTTTCATCATCCGTACGGCTTCATCAATTCGTACGATATCCAATTTCCTTGCTTGGAGAAATACTCCGTATCAAAAGTACTCACATGTTGAAATCAATGGAGCTTCCAATAGGATTCGTTGCCCTTGTGGGGTTGTTAGTCCCCCATAGGGCGCCTCCCCGGGTGGCAGATAGGGGAACGCCTATAAGATATTATGGGTACCAGGGAAATCAAATACCTGGGGCGGACCAAAACTAACATCTTGAGAGCGCCTGTTCCCCATGTCAGGGGCGGCTCCAACCAGCGTCTGTTTCCCATGTTAGGGAAGGCTGAATTTTATGTATTTTTGGAGGATATACTCTAAACAACTCCAGAGAAGGCTACTCTAAACCAAAACATGAGTTTGAAGAAAGAAGTGAAGTATACGGTGCAGGCAGTCGGAATCCCAGTACCGGCTTCTGGTCAGGGTGAGCAAGCACGCCGACGTCGTTATCCAGCAACTGCAGATCTTTACCAGAGGATCACTTGGCTGGTATATAGTTAATAGCTACAAGTAGTAGTACGTTTGCGAATCCGATCGGTCGGGGACAACGGATGATAAGGACGCCACCGCGTAGAAATAATAGCTTACATAGGACTCAGGCAGCGGTAAGGAACCTACAAAAACAATAGCGAGGGAGGATATCGTGGAGATCTCCAACGGAACCCCAAACACAAATAAAAAGGGGATAACCAGTAAGGGTAGTGGAAAGGAAGCTCCAAACAACAGGCAAGTCTACCTCAACAGTGCACAGAATATGCTCATACTAGACAACGGAGGAATTAGACTTGTATGGTAAATGCAGGGGCAGAATGAAAGTCGCAGCTGCCAGACAGGCCAATATATTCAATGTGGTGAAACTGGGCCTCCTTGAGTTTGAGGATGTCATAAACACCATTTGCTACGAAGAAGGAAATCGAAAAGAAGATGAGGGTCAACGGGCAAGTCTACCTCCGCCCCAACAGCAAAAACCCAATTGCGCAAATAATACCCCAGCTCAAGCGTCGGGTAGCAAGAGAACTGCCTCAGGCCAGCAAACCGGCAACCTTGAAGCAACTATTACCCCCATGCACTCGAAACCGAGGAAAAGACGAGGTGGTACCAGGCCTGAGGCTCTCCTATTAAAGCCGGCAACAGGATAATCCTATGCAGATGTCCTAAAGGAGATCCGAGCAAAGGCCAACCCTGACGAGTCTCAAACAGAAGTTAAAGCTATCCGGCAAACCAGAGCCGGAGAGGTACTCCTAGAACTAGGATTCCGAACCAAAAACAAAGATGGTTTTCGAGAGGCCCTTAGCAACATTTTGGAGGATAAAGCTAAAGTGGTGAGTCTTGGAGACAGGCTAACTCTAGAGATCCTAAATATTGACTGGTGCAGTAGTAAGGCAGATGTGGAAAAAGGCCTTAGAGCAAAAATACCCGAGTCGGAAGACATAGAGGTCCGTCTGTTTCCGAGCCCAAGGAAACAACAAGTAGCGGTTGTAGCCCTGAACAGTAAAGCGGCTATTAAGCTCCTTAACCATGGCGTCATTAAAGTAGGTTGGACTGACTGCAGAGTCCGTAAAAGAGTCATTGCGGTGCGCTATTTTAGGTGTTTTGGCTATGGCCATGTAGCTAAAGAAAGTCAGGGACCGGACAGAAGTAAGCTTTGCTATAAGTGTTTTAGTAACGACCATGTAGCAAAGGTGTGCACTGCCGAGACATGGCCTGCAAGGGACATGGCCAGGTAGAAGTGGTCCATATTCCAGGATCCGGGAAGTGCAAGGTGTACAGGGAAGCACTTCAGGCGGCCAAAAAACGCCTATGATGCTACGGATAATACAGGGTAACATACATCGTAGCAGAACTGCTGACTACCTTCTACCGCAGTTGGCAGCTGAAAAAAGAGCGGAGCTGCTTCTCCTAAGTGAGCAGTATTGTAATAGGGAGTCGCCATTATGGTATTCTGACTTGTTGGGAACCGCTGCAGTCTGGATTCCTAACGGAAAGATCCACGTCCAGAATCATGGGGCAGGTGTTGGATACGTGTGGGTGAAATGCAAAGAGGCAACATATTTTAGTTGCTATTTCACCCCAAATGAGGCGATTGCAGTATTCCAGTCGAAACTCGACGCGCTGGAGGATGAGATTATGAATACGGCTGGAAGTGTAGTGGTAGCTGGAGACTTTAACGCTAGAGTACTTGAGTGGGGAATGCCTCACCCAGACACCAGAAGCAGGCTTACTTTGGAGATGGCCGCTAGGACGGGGCTTATGTTTTAAATGAAGGCCACACTACCACATTTCGACGGGCAGGATATACCGAGACCATTCCTGATATCACGCTCGCCTCGGAAGCCCTAATTCCACTGACACGCGGATGGAGAGTTATGGAAGATTATTCGGGAAGTGTCAATACATTACTTTTGCAGTCGGTAATGAACCCCGATTAATTTCGCAATATAAACCAGGCAGGTGGAACCTAAAAAGGCTGAATAGTGAGCGTAGCAGAACTAAAAAATGGGGACAAGGCATTGAAGACACAGCGAAAGGGAGCGGTAGAGCCGCAACGGAGAAACCGGTTTCGGCCACTGTGTGTCTAATAGATACAGCCTGCAAGATCGCTATGCCGCAGACGAAATCCAGGCACGGTAAGCCATCCAAGTACTGGTGGACGTCGGATATAGCGGAATTAAGAAGGAAATGCTTTGCATTTCGGCGAAAGGCCCAACGCATGGCCAACCAAGCCGAAGCCTATCAAGTTTCTGCAGCGCATAGGTGTGCAAAGAAGCAGCTACGATACGCTATTAATAAGAGCAAGATCAGCTGCTGGAGAAACCTTGTGGACGATATCGATAGGGACCCTTGGAACTAGGCTATAAAATAGTCACACGGAAGCTTGGAGCGCAGAAGCCTACCCAAGTAATGGATTGTGTTACTATGGAGAGGATTGTCCGTGCCCTCTTCCCTAACCAGCCGCAACGGGATGAAATCGTTTTTGCTCAGAACATAGAGGCCCCGCTTTTCTCGGAGCAAGAACTGTTCTGTCAATGAAGAACAAAAAGGCCCCTGGACCAGATGTGATACCCAGCGAGAACCTAAAGATAGTACGGCGTGAAGACCCAAACTTGCTGCTACGTATGTACAACTCGTGCCTTCGTGAAGGAGTGTTCAGCACGCGGTGGAAAAGAGTGAGGTTAGCTCTTATTAGTAAAGGCAAAGGGGATCCAGAACTGCCCTAATCATATCGACCATTATGTATGCTCGACACTACGGGGAAAGTAATGGAGAAACTAATAAGAGCAAGACTGATTGACGCGATCCGAGCCGCTGGTGACCTTTCATCAATACAATATGGCTTCAGGGCAGGATTATCAACTATAGATGCTATTAGAGAGGTCACGGAGGCAGTACGTAGAGCTGAAAACCACAACCATTTTACAAAGCGCATTGTGCTATTAGTGACGCTCGACGTAAAAAATGTCTTCAACTCAGCAAGATGGAGCGATATGCTTCACGCGCTAAACCACAGCTTCCACATCCCGATGTACCTGCTGAGAATCCTAAATGATTACCTAAAGGATCGTATACTTCTTTATGAAACCGAGGACGGTCAAAGGAGTTTGACGATTACAGGAGGAGTTGCACAGGGATCAATTCTAGGACCCGACCTCTGGAACGCATACTATGAAAGCCTCCTGCGAGAGGAAATGCCGGACGAAACATGCTTAGTAGGATACGCGGACGACATTGCAATACTAGTCGCTGCTCATGATTCCAAGCACGGACAGTGGAAATTAAACCAGGTAATGCGCACTGTAAATCGCTGGATGAAAGCTCATGGACTATCCCTGGCTTATAGCAAAACGGAGATCGCTGTGCTGACAAAAAAGCGGATACAAATTGCTTTCCCAATGTGCATCGGCGAGCAAGTCATAGAGACAGCCCCGACAGTTAAATATCTGGGAATCATCATTGACGCAAATTTGAGCTTTTTCGAGCAGATCAAGCAGACAGCGGATAAGGCGGCAAGAGGAGTATCAGCCCTAAGCAGGCTCATGGCTAACACCAGCGGCCCAAGGGCAAGCAAACGGCGCCTTTTAATGTCAACGGCCCAGTCAGTTCTACTGTATGGCGCGGAGATTTGGGCCGACTCCTTGAGTAGGGAGGTATATTGGAAACGACTGGCTCAGGTGCAGAGACGGGGAGCTCTACGAATAGCATCGGCATACCGGAGTGTCCGAAGCAGCCATACTTGTGATAGCGGGCTGCATCCCCATCGACCTTTTGGCCATGGAGCGGAAAGCGGTCTACCAGCGAAAGGCTGAAGTGGGAAGGAAACTAGCGAGTTTGGAGGAAAGAGCTCGAACTACGGAGCGCTGGCAGGCAAAATGGGAGCGCGAAACCACGGAAAGATGGACTGCAAGGCTGATCCCAAGAGTAAGTGAATGGGCCGAACGCCAGCACGGCGAGGTCGACTACTACATAAGTCAATTCCTGAGTGGGCATGGCTATTTTAGGAAATACCTACACAGAATGGGGAATGCAGATTCCCAGGAGTGTATCTACTGCCCAGGTGTAGTGGACGATGCGGAGCATACCTTCTTCCAATGTGGAAACTGGGCCGAGCAATGAAGAGGGGTGCAGGAGGCAGCAGGCTTGTGGTCCCCAGAGACCGCAGCTGAATATTTGCTTCGCGGAGAAGAATCGTGGAGGAGGATGAAGGTTTTTGCGGAGGAAATCTTAAAATCCAAAAAATTCGATCTAGATAGAAGTGTCTAGTTGATGGGAGTGCTCTAGCAGAGCTGCAAAATATAGTATAAGATCTAGTCCGAAGTAATGTAGTAAAAAGTTCCAGACCAGATCGGAAGAAGAAGAGGTGTTTTAGTCGGTAGTTCGGCAACGGGAGTCCGACACACAGTGCGTAAATGCATTTTTACCTACCCCACCACAAAAAAAAACAAAAAATAGGATTCGTTGACTTTTAGCATCAATTTTCTTCAAGCGGAAGCAAAAAAGAGAAGGGAAGCTTCTTCTTGCAAATTGCATTTTGTTGGCACAAAATTCAACATATTCAACGTCCAAAAAACTAAAGCCATGTCATGATGCTTTAACATGAAGTTAGCAATTGCCTGATGCAATATAGTACTATGTAGTTACGCCATCTTTTGAAAATCCCTTAAAATATGCACAGTCCTAATAAATTCGAAATTCAAACGAAATACCGCCCACTGTTACACCAAAAATCTAATTTATTAAACTTAAAACTGGTTATCATATTACAATATTAATATTTGGTAGTGTCTAATCTAACACATTTCTAAGTACACCCAAACCCAATTTTACACGGTGTTTTTTACACGATTTTGAAATAGCACAGTCAACAAAAATAAAATAATCCTGTTTTGCTGTTTCGATTTTTGTACACGAAACAAAAAAAAAAATCAAATTTTAAAGGAGTTTTTTTACGAAATTCTTTTTGATTATTTAATTCTAAATAATAAGCGAGAAAATTAAAAATTTAATTGAAAACAATATGCGAAAATAAAAATGTTTAATTACAAGTATTTTAGAAAAATTTGATTTTTTTTATTTGGTAAACAAAATTTGTGTTTCCTTTAGTAAGTTTTTGAATTTTTACAGATTTTAACGCGAAAGAAGGAACGGATCCCATACAATCCCATATGTTCTTTGTCTTTTTATACACGATTTTTTTAACGATATTATACGGAACGTATCGACCATATCCAAACAGGTTTAGGTGTAAATTATTTACCAAAATAAATCCCACAATACAAAACAAATAAAATGTCTTTTTAATTAAATACCTAATTTGCTAGTACGTATTAAATTTGATGAGTAATTTTCCTCGATTGCTTAACACAACAAGGTTATATTGCCACTGTCGCCACCGACTAAGAACATCCGATTAAGTGGTAAAACTGCTAGACTGGTTAGAACTCCACGGAAATTTTCTGATCTTAATTTAGCTAGCGTATAGGACGAATCGCTTGATATAGACGAGTGGATACCGATTCGATTAGCCGGAGTTCCCGTAATTAGTTCATTCCCGTTGCAAATTAATGACACGGCCGGCTCGGGAGGAGACTGCATCTGAAACATTAGACTACCGTCTACGGTATTCCAGACGCTTATGCTATGATCCAAACTCGAACTAATTAATTGATTATCATTTGGTGCAACCAACTGTAATAATTCACCTTCACTGCCACGCCAACTGTTAATAATTATACCGGTTCGTCCATCTAAAAGGATTAACTGACCTGAACTGAGACCAACTCCAATCCATGATCCGGATGGTGATAGTGCAATACATCGTACCGATCCAGCCGGACTTGTCGATATTTTCCATTCATTTACGTACGTAAAACATCGTGTATCAATCGTTTTTATTAGTGAATCAGCAGTACCGCAAACGACGAGGCTGCTCGGTGCCGGAAAAGTTTTTACCATACTTACGGGACTATATTTAGGTGAATCTAGCTGAGCGATTGGTTGGCCGACAAATGGGTCCCACAAATGAACACCCGAATCACATGAAATTGTTAAACGATGAGATTCTAGAAATGTTAACGAGTGTACTGATTTTTTATGATTTGTGTATGTTAATTGGCACGAGCTAATTCTACTGCCGTCACCGTCACTGCGTAGCGACCACAATTTAACCGTTTTATCTTTGGACGCCGTCATAAAACTATTTTCATTATCGAGCGGTAAAATGACTCGAACCGAATTAGCATGACCATGGAATGATTGTAACTTGATTTGTTTCAAATTAAAATTGTTGTCTTTATCCGAACGGCCGATCTCATGTTCCCAATATGCAAGCCAATTCCCGCGTAAATGTCGAGCTGTATTTATTTGATCGGATCGATAACCTACCAGATTTAATAGTTCGGTTTCATTTAGCAAATCAACTTTATTCGTTTTTACCTCGGGCTGTTGAACTTCGATGCGATTACCGACGACCGCGACATTAGTTCCGAAAGCATTATAGTCGAGGGAATCATCATCAGGCAAATCGGTTAAATTTATAGAGTCGGCCATTTGATTGTTTATCTGATCTGCACGGTCTGAGTGTTCGTATTCGTGACATATGTTTAATATTAGCGGAAGATTTTTAACCGTTTGGCTCATTATTGCCTCGCCAAGAAATTTTAAAAACGCGGAATACGCTGTATGTGCCAAATTTGGCGTGAACACATCTTGAATTTCTTCCATAGCCTTTTCTTTTACCGTTTGATTTCCACCGTCACTTCCATATGAGGTGGAAGCCTGCGGAATTGGCGGTGTTATACTTTCGAAAGAGTCTTCACCTTTAATGCGGGCATGTGAAATTTGTAGAGGGGAACCTTTGATACACCATTCTCGTGTGCCACCATCGCGACGAATTTCTACGAAATTACAGTCATCCGAATTTGAAGGACTCAACTCTTGGTTCTGGAAAATGTATTGGAGTTATACTTATTAATTACTATACAGAATAATATTGTGGACCTACCTTAAAATCCATAGCCTTTGATTGATCAGTGATGCCGTACGCCTTATTAAAAATGTAGAAAAACCGTTGCATGGCAGGGACACAAAGATGTTCTCGCGTCATTTCAGGTCCAATCCGAATTGCAAGGACATATATTGTGTCTAGTAATTTCCGGGCTAGAACACTCCGGGCCAAAAAACCATTTGGCATTACGGCTCGACTAGATCCCAACAGCCTTATGATAGGATGGATTATGCTACGCAGTATTATATCATGAAGTTGATCCATTATAGTGGCATCATTTAAGAATGGCACCAAATATTTAAGTAGTTGAAGTGAGCTAATCAGTCCACCTTCGATTGTACTTGTAATCCGTTTTTTACAAAGCGCAATCAGCTCACTAACATGCGGAAAATATTGCAGCAGGATGAATTGTTCGCCAAACAGTTTTGAAATTTCAATAAGACACTCCAAGACTTTAACCGAATTTTGATCGCCAGCCACTCGTCCGTCAGCGATCGAGAAAAATTGAATATTCATATTGAGTTCATCATTACTCTCAGCCGATTGATAGGGGAATAAATTCTCTTGGCCAACATAGCAGAGAGTCAACATTTTCAGTAAATTTCGTGATATGTATCGTGCAGTCAGTACCGGTCCTAATCGATGCGACAACCAAATTAGACTTTCGGCGCTCATTTCTGAAATTTGAATGGAATGATTTAAGTTTAGGAATTTATTGTTGATCTCAGTCGAGGAGTTTGTTGATTTCAGATTATTCGAGGTCATGAAAAATTCGTTGGAATCAAAACTTTTTTTACTGCCAATATCGCATCCGATTGAGCTGAGCTGCTTGCCATGGTGGTAAGCTGATGTCGATGGTATTGGGATGGTAGATGATGTTGCTTGTGTCGATGCGAGTGCTTTGATATTTGGTGATTTTTGTGGACTATCGATGCTCTTGCAAGAGATTCGATCTTCATCGAAACTGGAGTAGAATTTTGAACTAATCTCATTTATTGGCGTGTCTTCGTGTAACTCTTCTGCCAACGAGTGATTTAATAGTAGCTCCAAATTACTCGAATTCTTTGAATCTTTATCGTCACTCGATTGGGGCGACGATGCCTTCTTAATCTCCTTAAAATCTTGTTCGAATTCAAAAAGTTCATCATTAACCTTTTTCGTAATCATTGAAATATCAATCGAAGTTGTTGAGCTGGACGAGGATGATGATGAACTTTTTTCGGATTCAGGCGAATTCTGTACCATATCCGCTTCATCATAGCTCATATTCAGCTTAAGCTTTTTATTTATAAAATTATCGTTATAATGCGAGTGGAGCACTATATTCTCATTAATCAGATCTTTATATCCACCTACTCCCTCAATCAGGGACGTAATAAAATTTTCCAAAAATATTTTCAGCCCAAATCGAACGATTAGCTTAATTAAAAAGGTGTGATGATACAGTTTATACGATTTCTTGATATTCCGGATCTTAAATTCGTTCAAATTTCGAATTTTCATCGTCTGATCGTAATTTAGTGAATTTAAAAATTTTATTCGATCATCACTATCATGATTGTAAAGTTTTAAAATTGAGTCGAGCAGCATATTTTTGGTTTCGGTGCGGCCCAATGCGATTGCAATCGGATCGAATAGATGCCAAGTTGCCATTATCGAAGTACTGTTACTATTAATCAGATCGATAATATGCGGCAGAATCAATTCGATTGAATTGAACTGTTCGTATCCAATTGAATCGAGTAGCGTATTGATTTGATACACACACGATTTAACTTTACACTCGGATATTTTATGCTCAAGCATCAGAAAAGTTTTATCGAGATTCTCATATCGGCGGCAATTTTTTCCATCGCACTCAAAAAATGTTAGTAAATTTAACAATTTAAACGTGAGGTCGAATTGAATCAACGACTTGAGGAGATTGTAGATCTGGCTGTAAGTATTTGGAAATGGAAATAATGAATTCGATAGCAATGGTTGGAGTAATTGGTGAGACGATGGATTTGGTAATCCTTTATCCGTAATTATACTGGAATTATGATCGAAGAGTAATTTAACTGGATACTGGATAAATTTCGGAAGCAACTCGATGTCATATTTTAGTAAGTTTTGGCATGCGAGTAATCGAGTTTTAAATGTTGAAACCGATTCACTTCCCCCATTCATCGGACGTAATTTATTCGATAAAAATATCTCGACTATTAAACAGCCGAGGATTTGTAATTCTCGAAATCGTCGTTCGGATACGACCTGTTTAAAATTCTTACTCTGATTCGAACTGTTTTGATTTTTAAGTAGCAGAGATTCATGAAAATTCTCAACAAATATTCGATTGGTAAACGAGTTATCCGTATCTTCGTCGTAATTTATATTCGTGTTGCGATTGTGTAGCTCCAGATTTATATCTACCACCTCGGATTTTGCGGCTTGGTTGTAGAACGTCTTTTTGGCAAAGTGTTCCATATTCTCGAGCTGCTGCAACTGAAGCACTGGGTTATAGTCCTTTGGCAGGATGATCAAACTATTGTTGATTTTTTGAACTTGTTGGTGATATGACGTTGAACGTTCAATAATATTCGAGTTATTGTCGTCAGTCGATAAATCCTCACTGCTACGAGTCAGTCGACGTTTCTCATTCTGCTGATATATTCGAGGCGGTAATTTACTGGTCCAAATCGACGGAAATTGTTTTGGCGGATGTGGATGTTGAAAAAGCTGCACAACTCCTTGCTTCGACAAATGTTTATGATCATCCACGATCGATAGGCATACATTTTTCGCTTTTATCGCCGGTTGACCCGTTAATTTGTAACCAAAGGTTAAATCAATCCAGTGATGCAATCGTTCAGAAACATATTGACTTTCCAGCGCCTCACGATGTTTAGTAATAAAATTTTCGGGGCAACTCGACCATGAAGGCACTTCCAAATCGGGCAAATCTTCATGAATACTTTTAAAGACGAGCGGATCATTATAAAATTCTGGTATACATTCGTCTGGAGTCCATTCCTGTAAACGTTGTATAGAGGCTGGATACTCGGCCGGTACCCAAATCGGTCGCACGTGTCGACATAAAATCGATTTAGGTGTTCGCCTCGCCATGTACACATAATAAGTGATTTCGGACAGGACATCTGAGACATGGTGTGGAATATTTGTCGTGCATGTATTTGATGTAGATGTGAACATGAGATCCAGTTGCGGATCGCCTTTGTTTAATCTATACTTAGACTTCGTTAGGTCACGCCAATTAATTCCATTTTTAGACGTAAAATCTGTAACCCACGGCATAATGTGATGATATTCAGCACATCCCAATCGTCGGCCCGTCAGATTATTCAAAATAATTAGATAATCAAAATTCGAAATTTGTCCGTGACACCACATTTCACAGTAATCAAGCAGTGAGTAGTTCAATTGTAAATTCTTCAATTTGTTCAGCTTGATTGAGGGGCTTTGAAAAAACGAATTGGACGACCCATTTCCAATATTATGCGGGGTCGGTGTAATATCATTAAAACTATCAATTTCATTCAACGTGATCGTATTGCAGTCGAGCTTGGGGATCACATACAGCCACAGATTCTCGGTTATAAAAATATCATTAAGATTTATCTCGCCCAATAGCAGGCCCTTGTCGTGGAATGATTTCATCAGATTGAGAATTTGATATATGATGAATAATTGCTTATTGTTGGACTTATCTAGTATTGCTGGACTGTAGGTGATACAATCGTACAGGGTGTGCTCGATGAATGTATCAAACAGTAAAATGATTTGTGAAGATGTTTCTATAGCCCCGATAACTGGATACAGATTTGTATGGCAGTTATCTACTAGGAGTGACGTAAAACATTTATTCGTCCCATTACTTGGATCGAAAGTGCCATCAATGTTGTTTAAATCAATTATTTGGACACCGTAAATACGATGAATCACTTCACGGAGCACATTATCATATGGAAGAAGCACGATTGTTGATTCCGAATTTGAACTATTGCTGCCCAGTTTTTTTCCATTTTCATTGACACCACCTGGATTGAAATTTGTCGTGCGTGACGCTGAATACTCTTTGTATGCAGCCTTCCATAAATTTTTATGATTGCTTTGTGACACGTAATGTAAAAGTTGTGAAAATGATAATGTTTGTTCATTTTCTGATTGGTATTCATTCCGAAATCTTGGAAGTGGGATCACTTTGTGGCTCAGCTTTTTATAAACCTAAATTGTTATTACCACAAATTAAATTAATACAAATGTGGGGTGGATTAGTCTTATCGGGTTAAAACTAGACTTACATGCATATATATTTGACACCATGAATAACCACCAAACGTATTATCATCGTTACTCGGCCATTCATCCAGATTATTATAAATCGGAAAGTCCGTCACCTTTCCCGACTGTGCAATATGTTTAAGCCATGATTTTTTCGTGAGCACAACAAATCGACTTGGATTCGGGGTCTCTTTTATTTGTTTTTTAGGTACGCCTATATCTTGACATAGCAAATCCATGTGAATACTAATTTTAATTTAGTTTTATAAATTTTATCACACTAATTGATTACAATTTTCACTTTGTGTTTTGTTTATTATGAATTGAACATTTTGACAGTCCATCATCTGTATAACAGCTGATTCTAAAAATATACCACTGAAGTGAAATTTGTAAATATGTACAAAAACAATTTTAGCGTGGTAAATAAAATTTCGCTTATTAATGGTTGGAGTCCGAGCTATGGTGAATTTAAGTAGCTTGGAAACATTTATAAGGTTTGCAAATTTCAAATTTAGTTTATGGGCGGTTAATTAAATGCCAGCAACGTGTTAGTTAAAATAGAACCACTTCAAGGAAATAATAAACGGTTTTTGGTTGCAAAATCCTTTCCAATCCGAATTTCAATTATAAACCTGTCTGCATACACAAAATCCGTATGTACTTCATTACGGTGGCCCATCAAAGCAAGCTTTGTGCGACATTTTCAAATTGTCAATAAAAGTTCAATTATATTTTGTACAGTTTGTTGCTGAATAAAACCGTTTCGATTTAGAATAGATCTTTGTACCACAACAACTGGCACGACTTACAAAGTGTTAATCAAATATATTTAATATAAACAATTTTATGATTTGTTTCTTTAAGATTATCGAAATTCCGAATAACATTATTATCAAACGGTCGGTATATGTGACTTATATTGTGAATGAAATGTTAGTAAATATAAAATCGTGTTAGTGTAATAAATCAAATAAAAATGTCCGGCCAAAGCCTAAATTCCTATTTGACCGATGTTGATCCACTATTAGGAATGCATCAACAGATTCGCGATCGTTTCGGTGAACGAAGGCGAGATTATTTTTATCGGATATGCTGTACAACACCAACGTGCTTTGGTAAGTTATTGCACAAATAAACTGTACATAGATTATAAGCAAACATTATTTAGATTACAGCGCAGATAATACCTCAAGTGCTCTGTTAATACGACTTTTATAAATTGCCCACTTCAAAACGCATATACATATATATATATATAGGTATGTAGGCAAAAAGGGAATTCCAAATTTTTGTTTGTTTTTTAAATTGAACTCTTGCTTTTAAAAAGCAATAAATTTAATAAAATTTAAAGTGCTTAGTAGGAAATGTGCGATAAATATCAACATTAGTTTTTATTATTGTACAATATTTTGCAGTTGCATTACGCAAATTAATTATAAAACACGATATGTTATTTTGATATTTTAGACGCACTGGAAATAATTTATTTATGTCAAAAGTTCCGTGGCCTCCGATAGATACAAACTAGTAGGGTGACTAGACGTCCTCGTTTCCCCGGAAATGTTCTGGGTTTTCAAACTTCTGAGGGCGTTCGGGAATGTTTCTTAATTGTTCTGGTTTGCAGTATAGTGATAACCATTTAATTTGGAATAAATAACTAAAAAATTCTCTTTGAACATTTATTCACACCATATTCATTCGGTGGCTTTCTTACATATTCATAAAAATTACAATAATTTCATTTCCCTGTATTATGCAACTTAATGAGTTAGAATGGAATTCGGTTTAAAAAAAACACTTTATTAAAATCCAAACTTAAACTAAACTTATACTACAAATTACATGGTTTTATCTAAAAATAAAATTATCTTACTTTGCAAAAAGTAATATAAAAAATTCTTATTCTAAGAAATTGAAAAAGGTATATTAAATTGCATTATATTTACGATAGATCAGCATATTTGGTCTTCGCGTGTCTCGGTAGTCACGTTGTGCTGAATCGGTGTTATCATTGGTGTCAACTAAGCACGTTGTGCTTATTCAACATTACTGATGGTGTTAACTCCTCCCTTCTTAAAAATCCATGTCCCGTGGATCAAAAATTTAACTGGATAGGTTGAATTCCAGGTTGATGAGTGGGAAGTTCCTCTTGGACAGTTGGTTTTGAGAAGATCAGCAATCCCCTTTGATGAGCGAGTCTCGCCCTGTGTATTAAAAAAATGACAATCAGGCCACAAATAATGACTATGATCCCTCCGTCAATAGCGGCCGCTTCCTTGTGTTCGTTGTATAATTCTTGTAATTGCGCAATGTTCCCTAGGTATAGGTTGTGTAGGTATCCGGGATCTATTTTAAAACCCTTCTCCGTGATGTTCGTGCGTAATACAGATGGTAAGACTTGGAATGTCTTCACTTCCTTACTTACGAATGTGGAATTGTTGATTTGGACCGTTTCGTTAGCATATTGCACCAAAAAGCTTCCTTTTAAGTGTTGACTCGTGTTGTTATATGAAATTTTTCCGTCGAAGTTGCTCAGAAATATGGTATGATCATTGAGGGTTTCAATGATTTCTTGTTTGTGGAACTGGTACTCGCATTTAGCATTTAATCCTTTTATCAGTTGATAGATACAATGATCCGGTAGTATTTTCTTTAAACCGCTTAGATTGCAAATGGTCGTTTCTCCGAATATGTGGTATTTTCTGACAATTCCAAATATCTCATCTTGATTGAGAAGAAGTTCGTTAAATTCCATGTATATGCGTTTATTGTGACTGGAGGTTGATCTTATGATGATGTGATTGTAGTCCTGTCTGCTAGTTTTCGGCATTCAGAGGACGTAAAGGAGAGTGGATTCCTTCATGATCATCATTGGTTCAGCATATTCGGTTGCCTCTATCTCGTTGGCATACGGCAGGGTTTCAATTTCCATGATTAAACGACTAATTTCACCTTTACTCAACAAATTAGTATTGACGATGTTTCCTTTGGCTAACTGGACAGCTCGGACTATTTCATATATTTCGTCTTTGAGAATGGTGAGTCGATTAAACAAGACTTGGTGAAGTTTTTCATCTGATTCGTCGTGTAAGTGGTCCATAATTTTGTTGTACTCCGCAAGCAATTATTGAGTTGTATTTGTCAGACCTTTGTTAATCCTGTACTGTTGATTGTTGTTGCTAATTATCTTGTTTTGGCTAGTTATTATCTGATCCCAATCAGTAGCATCGGGTGATCCTGCTATCCACTTCCAGGCGCTACCGATCCAGTTTATTGATCTTTGTGCGCGTGAGTGACCTTTTAGTTCTGAAATCAGCTGTGTTATTACTTTCATTTGATGGATCAATTGCGGTTGAAGGATGTTGTCTTGATGAATGCGGTTGATTGATGGCGTTATTCGATTCATGATTTCTTCATAATCTTTCAGATTGATGACATGAATCAACTTGAAACTCCCTTGGATTATTCGTCCATTTCCTTGTTTTATTGTTACGAGTGGAGTATTGTATTCGTAGATGCTCAGTGGCATAGTGAAACGCCAGAGCCAGGAACTAGAAAGGAAGAGAGGGAAAGGTTGTTGTAAGTATTGTGATAATAGTGGGTAATTATTGTTGTAGGTTTTTAATTTGGGTTTTGTGGATGCGCCTTCCAGAAGTAGTTGTTACAGTGACATTGTTATCTTGTGCCACTGTTTCTTGTCGAAATTTCGGCTTATCTTTTCGTTGGATTTGTTTCACTGCCGTATAGATGGTATTGCCTATTTCATAGGTTTTTGGGTCGACTCTCTTACTATTTTCCCTTGTAATGGTGGCGTCTTGATTTTTCCGTAGTCTTTCAATCAGATCCTCGTGAATTTTTGTCTTGAAATCTACTAGATTTTGGTAGTTGGTTCTCTCAATTCGTCCAAAAAAGATGCCGTTCGGTTTTTGTTGGGTAACCGAGTGTATTGAATCGTTGTATCGGTCCACCGCAATGTTGATGAGTTCCTTTGTGGACAGTTCCCTGTATTTGTTCTGGAGGCATCTAACTATTTCCAGTACGGTAGAATGAACTCGCTCGATCGCCCCCATTTACCTCACTTCGTTGTGAAGGTGTTAGGTAGATTTGGATACCTAAGGTTTTTAAGTAGTCCGTTATGACAGAACTCACAAAGCTTCTCTCGTTATCCATCACGAGTGTGCGAGGTGCGGTGAAGTAATGTATCGCTTTGATGACTTTGTCTCGTACGTGCAAAATTGATTTGTTCTTGATGCGAAAAAATTTTGCAAATTTTGAAAATTTGTCCACACACGTTAAGAATTTTTCATTTTTGATCTCCATTATGTCAATATGAAGAATTTCTGCAGGATATGTTGGAATAGGTGTTTGTTGAAGAGCAACACGATAAGGATGTCGGTCGTATTTATTTATGTTGCATATATCGCATGTTTGCGTGTATTTTTTGATCAAGCTGGCCATCCTTGGAAAATAATAACGTTCCAAAATTTGCTTTCTGTTTTCTATGTGGTTCCTATGTGCCCGCTTGTGTTCCTGCTTTATGACGGAGAATTTATTTTCTTCATTCCGAATGTCTTCAACAATTCTCTGCGTTAAGCGTAATTTGAAGCTAGAAAAACTTTCCTTAAATACTTTTTGTAGAAGTTGAATATATTCCTCAGGGATTTTGATTCCGTTGATGATGGTTGGATGCAATCGTTCCTGTAAAATCTTGCTTAAAATTTCTTTATTTAGTTCTGGCTTGCTTATGTAGTGTCTGTGGTAAGCGGGATGCGGCTCTTCATAAACATAAATGTCCTGACCATTTTGAAAGATCAGTTGGTTCCTGAAGACATTGATGGGTACATCACAGTATCGCACTAAGTCGGTAGAATCCTCCTCTGCACTGTGAATGGTTCCAGTGGTAGACAATGTGTTCGCTTCGAGTACTAGTCTCGACAGAGCGTCCGCTACTTTGTTGGTATGGCCAGGTTTGTAGATAAGCTCATAGTTGTATTCCTTTAATCGAGCTTTCCACCTATGGTATGATTTGGTGTATATCGGCTCTTCACTGGTGGTTTTGATTTCAGCGCGTACTTCGGTATTATTAACTTGGCACGACGGTTTTTCTTTTAACGGAATGTGTATGTTGGGTGTGATGATCAATTCATTGTGTTTCCGATCAATAAGTGCCCCTAGTTCCTTTAATGTGTCATCACCTATGATGCCATCAAACGATTTTAATCCTGGCAGAATAAAAAAATCGATGGTATTGTCGATGCCAATGCTTTTAAAAAATGGTCCACTAATTTTTTGACTGATTTTGATGTCACCTCCTGCTGATCTAATTTGGAATTGGTTATCGGTTGGTTTTGCATTAACGGCTAATTCTGATTTTATGAAGTTCTTATTGGCTCCTGTGTCGATTAGGAACTTGAGTGTGTTTCCGTTTTTAAGCCGATACTCTAGGTAAGGTACGCTAGAGAGGCTTCCATCATAAAATTTACTTCAGAATTATCTTCAATTTCCAGCTCGTCATTGGATACCTCGTTTTCGGTGTTGTCGTAAGCTAATTGATTATAGTATTCCTCCTCCAGTTGTGTCTCTAAGTGGTTGATTCTTTGCTGTTTCCTTGGCTCATGGATATGAGAATGTTCTCGTTTTGTCATCATATTATCCTGAGGAGTGGGGCGGTTGATGTAATTCACCTGCCGTGTTTGTATTGATGGGTCAATTTCCATCGGTGTTGGCGGCTTAGGGTAGTTCGGCCTTGGTGGTTGGAAGTTGTTCGAGTTCTGATTACCAAAAGGGCTGCTGTAGTTTTGGTGTTGTATGTTGTAAGCCTTGTTTCTCCATTGGGTTGGTAATGCGTTGTTACTTTTGGCTAGTGCATGATTATACGAAATTTGGTTTATCGGGGCAGTTACGACATTGCTAATATTTCTCTTGTGAATGGCCATGTTCCTGAAATTCAGGTTTTGAATTTCCAAGCAGGATGCGTATGCCTCGGGTAATGTTGCAGGTTTTTGGATGATCAACATCTTGGCCAGATCTCCGTTTAATCCACGGATGAATACGTCCAGTGCTCGATTCCGATACGTTTCTACCAAAACGTTAATTGTTTCTAACGTGTAATCCTCCGTCTTGATTTTATTGACTATCAAGGAGAATTGGTGGTTTACATTAGCGTAGAATTCGTCTACTGTTGTATTTCTCTGTGACAACGTACTTAATTGATGTTCCAATGTGCGAAGGTCACGTTTATCGGCGTAATGTAACGACAAACATTTTTTGATTGATACCCATTCTTCATTGAAAACATTGTATGAGATCAGCGCTGAGTCGGCATTCCCTCGAATTTTCTGCCGGATGTGCTGAAGAATCGCCCGGTATATAGGCTTATTCCGCAAGATTTCGTAATCTCTTAGTATATTCTCCACACTGTGCACCCATGACAAGTATTGGGTGGGATTTCCGTCAAATGTTTGTAGTTCTTTGACGGAATCAGGCAAGCGGCTTATTTCTTTTAATTCTTCTTCGTTTCTTGGTGTGACAAGCGCTGTAGGGGCTGTCAAAATCACTGGATTTTCCAGCTTGTTCAGTCGTCTCTCAATTTTTTTGGTTAACTCAATCTGGGCATTTAAAGCTCCAGTAATTTCTTTTAATGTATTCTTAATTATTTCTAAATCTGCCATTATTTTAATTTCAAGTAGATTTCTTATTACGATTTATTAAAGTTTCGGAAAACTGGTTATTATTATTTAAAAATTTTTACTTTTTTATTTTACACTAGATTTGTGTAACCAAATTTTAATTTTTATTTTACACTAGATTTGTGCAATTTTAATTTTTATTATACACTAGATTTGTGCAATTGAATTTTAATTTGTATTTTACACTAGATTTGTGCAATTTTAATTTTTATTATACACTGGATTTGTGTAATTGAATTTTAATTTTTCAATAGACTTACAAGAAAATTATTATCTCAATCTTCATGTAGACGGTGCACTCCGAGACGTGTGCACAAGACAATACCAATCGGGCGTGCGCTGGACGGAACGTAATTTTCCTTTTTAGCTATTTGTTTTTATTCTCACAAACGGCCTACTGCGGTACGTTTTTGCGATCACTGCACTATTCACTGTTATTTTTACACTAATTGTAGTTTAGAATTTGCTACAATTTTATGCACTTAGTATTATTACCGATGGTTCGACTGTTTCGGCGCCACTTAATGAGTTAGAATGGAATTCGGTTTAAAAAAAACACTTTATTTATTAAAATCCAAACTTAAACTAAACTTATACTACAAATTACATGGTTTTATCTAAAAATAAAATTATCTTACTTTGCAAAAAGTAAGATAAAAAATTCTTATTCTAAGAAATTGAAAAAGGTATATTAAATTGCATTATATTTACGGTAGATCAGCATATTTGGTCTTCGCGTGTCTCGGTAGTCACGTTGTGCTGAATCGGTGTTATCATTGGTGTCAACTAAGCATGTTGTGCTTATTCAACATTACTGATGGTGTTAACTTGCATATGCAGGCTATATCCCGTAAAGGTATTACCATAATCAAATAATAAAACGACACACTAAATAGCTGATTCTACACCATTCGGCTATTTCTGACTCTGCAATCGTCCCGGTTGCCGCAGACAATGGTTTTATGTTACATTTAGCACAAACACCATGATAGGTAATGTTGGATAGTTTCTGTCCCGGTATGTCTTCTATAGCACATCTTTCATTTGACAAAAAAGCATAAGGCCCTTTAAATTTCGGAGCAAGTTTTTAATTCGTACCTGCTTCCGTGATTTTATTTTTTATCAAAACAACATCACTGACTTTATATACATGAGAGGCTTTACGATGACTATCAAAATAATCTTTATTTCGCTCCTATGAATTTCTCACATTTTTCATAATTTAATGGCGTAAGTGTTCTAAGTTTCGCGGTTCGTTGTTCAGGACGTCAATAAACCGTAACATGTTGTCGTTTTCTTTAATTTAATTTACACCAAATAATGCCATAGACATATTCTGTCTCTCGGCTTGTCAATTAGATAGAGCAAGATTAATATCGTGAGAACAAACAAAATGCTTTAATTCTCTGCATCGCTAACATGATCCTCGATCGGCAGCTAATCTAATTTGAATATTAAAACTAACAAAATCATTTTTGTAAATGTTTGATAACCTCTAATTCGTGGTTATTGTAGGAAAAAAATTCGTAAACTTAGTAAAACTATCTACAACTACCAAAATATATTTAACATTTTTTTTCGGAAAAAGGTCTTAAATGATCTTTGTGGTAGATATGGAAAGGCTTATCGAACTTATCATAGATATTATTATTATTAAGTTTTTTTAAAGTTATGTAAGAATCCCTCTTTCGGTTGAAAATATAAACACCTTAAACATGTTTTAATTCAGTTACTTACAGCATATATCGCGGGATCTCGGCTAGCGGGAAAATATTGCCAGTCTCATAACTTGACTACATACTTGAATATTTTTTAGCCAAGATCTGTTTAAATAATAAGCAATCGGTCACTGTTTTAAACGGTATTCCATCTACATATACGTGAAATCTCACGACGACGATATCTTTCACGATTCTTAATAGCGGAGAATATAATAACTTCGATGGAAACGCCCAAAACGTATCAATTACCGACTCTTGAAATTTAAAAATAAAATCGTTTCTGAGTAAATCGTACAACGATAAACCTTCGAAAGAAGCTAGCAAGCCCGATAAAACCGGTGAATATTCTTCGGAATCGGCTGTCGTTTCGATGGACGTTTACCATCTTTGGAAATATCGTATCTTTTATATTTACAAATATTAAATTTATTATTTGGGAATTACACAACTTTATTTGAGAACACAACTTTATGGAATGACGTTTATAATGGAATGAATGGGGACTTTTGTATTTTTATTAAACAAGCAATATAGAAATTTTGACAGTATAAAAATTAGTGTGTTTTACGTTAAATATGAAAATGAGATATAACAGTTCCTCCTTCTCATAAATTAGGACATTATAAATCCAAGCGTACAGTTTTGTTTTTTGGTCGCGTTGATCTTCTCAGGATTGAAACTGGCGTATCGGTCTCAGTGGATGGAACTGCAATGGACGTCGATGGTTCTTCGATCTCCATGGTGCTCGGAGATGGATTTGTTTCGTTTGTTTCCAATGTAGCCATAGTTGGATCCTCCATGGGTAACGTCCCAGTCTCCTTTTGCGGTGTAGGTATCAAAAACTTGTTGAATTGTATGGTTTTGTTACTATCCGAAGTTTGGGTGTTATCGGTGCTTGACTCGTCGGACATTGATCTGGAAACTGAACTTCTTGGGCGAAGCTGGTTTTGGTGTCTTCTCCATATACCACGATTTGTTTCTACCAAATACAATTTGGCATAGGCATCAACACAGATTAACCACATTTTTTCCATGAACGGCCCTGCGTAATCAATGTGTAATCGTTGCCAAGATCCACTCGGAGTTGGCCTACTGGTATACTCTTTCTTCGGTGCGCAGGCGTTGAATTGGCAATTTTCGCAATTTTTTACGAGTTCCTCAATATCGCGATCGAGCGATGGTCACCAGCAGTAGCGACGTGCTAACTGCTTCATTCTGGTTGTGCCCCAATGTCCTTCGTGGAGTAGTGCTAGAACCTTGTTGTGCATGGTATCTGGAATGACAACACGAGTATGATGCCCTGTCGGTAATAAGATAATATTGTTAAAACAGCTTAAACTATCTCTGCGTCTAAAATACGCTGAGTAGGACATTTCGTTGCATAAAGATAACCTATTTGGCCAACCATTTTGTATAAACTCATTTATTTTAGAGAGGATTCGATTAGATTTAGTTTGTTTTCCGACAATCTCGGAATTTATTGGATAATCATCAAGTAATGATTGATACTCGTCGTCCACACTATAACAAGCCTGTTCGCTAGCATCGAACCGGGTGTCTGGACCACAAGGCAGCCGTGAGAGTGCGTCTGCATTTCCGTTGTGATGTGTTGGTTTGTAAATAATTTTGTACTCATATCCCATCAAAATAATAGACCATCGTTGTAATCTATTAATAGAGTGTACCGGGAGTTGTTTGTTTGGGTGGAATAAGGAGATAAGTGGTTTGTGATCCGTCATCAACTCAAATTTGCGTTCTTGCAAGTATTGGTTAAATTTGGTCACTCCATAAATAATTGAGAGGGCCTCCTTCTCAATTTGTGAATATCGCTGTTGTGTTTTGTTTAGGGTTTTCGAAGCAAAAGCGATCGGGTGCTCTGAACTAGGATGATCGGATAATCTTGCCGGAAATGTGCCAGTAGATCCGCATTCATTATTGCAACTTTTAATTTTTTAAATGATTCCTCTTGTAGTTCTGTCCACTGAAAAATGACATTCTTGCCTCTGAGATGGTTTAGAGGGGCGGCTAGCTGTGAAAAATTAGGGATGAATTTATTATAACAATTAATTTTTCCTATAAATGATTCCACTTCTTTTACATTTTGAGGGCGCGGTAAATTTTTTATAGCCTCTAACCCACGCGATGATAATCGAATGCCTTCTTTATTGATGATATGTCCTAGGTATTCTATATCAGATTTGGCGAACTCACATTTATTTAATCGGCATCGCAATTTATTTTCTTCCAAATGGCTCATTAATAATTTCAGGTTGTTTATGTGTTCAGCGTTTGTTCTGCCAGATATTATGACATCGTCAAGATAAGCTGCACAAAATTCGATGTCGACAGTTAGTTGTTCCATTAATCTTTGAAAAATACCTGGTGCACTTGTAATACCGAATGGTAACCGTTGGTATTCGTACAATCCGAACGGAGTATTAATTACCATAAATTTCTTTGATCTGTCAGATAGCTCTACTTATAAATATGCATCTTGTAAATCAAATTTTTTGAAGTAAACACCACCTTTTAGCTTATAGAATAACTCTTCGATTCTGGGAATGGGATGTCGGTCGGCTTCAATTTGTGGATTTACCGAAATTTTGAAATCCGCACATATGCGAATATAACCATTTGGTTTTGGTACCGGGACAATAGGTGTTTCCCATTGTGTGGTCTTGACCGGTTTTAAAATATTTTGTTTTACTAGTTTTGATAACTCATATCTTTTACTTTGTTTTGGATAGCAAATGGTAGAACTCGAGCTTTGAAATACTTTGGTATTGCGTCCGGTTTAAGATTTATATCCGCTTGAAATGACGTACAGTGTCCAATGGTTTTAGGATTAAATAACTCGTGGTGACTTTTGCAAATATCCATAAGATGGGCCTTTAAATTATTATCAGGTTGTACATCAATTGTGAATATGTATATTAGTTTGGTTGTGGTTGATTTTAAAATTTAATTCTTTGAACCAATCTAGTCCCATAAGGTTAACACAATCATTGGAATCGACGACAAATAAAGCTAATTGTTTTTCCAACTTATTATACAACACTGTGACATTCTAAGTACCCTTAATTGGAATGACGTTTCCTCCGTACGCTCTTGCTATTTTTGAAGATGGATTACATTTTGGAAATCCCATCTGTGCATAAGTTGCAAGTCCAATAATTGAACAAGTAGCTCCCGTGTCCACTTGAAACGAAATTGGATGTCCATTTATTTTCAATCCAATCCAAATGTTACTAAAAGGGAAATAACCCGCGAGTGCGCCATCACTATTTGAAAAAACGTTTATTGAATGAGCGGATCCTCGTCTACGTGGTGATAATGAACTGTCTCGAGGGCTTGAACTTCTGCAGCGCTGTGAGTTAGAAAGCAAACCTTTGGGTGATTGCCTACGTTTTCGATTCTGACTGTAATTTCGATATGGTTCACGATACCTGAATGACCTTCGACCACGCCCGCTAGACATGCAAACGGTGGAAATGTGTCCTTTTTTATTACAGCTATTGCAGGTGGCATCAAAATATTTGCATTTTGATCTTTCAGGTTCGTCTATGCACTGGGGACAGAATTTATAAAAATTTTCACTTGTAATTAAATTATATGTCACATCACTATTTCGATTATCAGCACGAGGTAAATCAATTTTATTTATATCCATTGACGTTTCACCTTTTATGATTTTACATGTTTTAACGGTAGTTTCATACGCGACAGCGATTCCCAACACTTCATCTAAAGTAGGATTATTTTTTTGTAAACACGTGGTTCTCACTATATCGTGTGGTGTATTTATTACAATCATATCGCGAATTAATTCGTCAATGAACGATGTGCAACAATTTGCTTTTTTACACGTAAAAATGGAATTGCGTGCGATACCACGTAAATTCGCTACCCAGTCTGAGTAGGATTGGTTTGGCTTCATTTTCGTTTTGTGAAATTCATAACGTGCAGCCAAAATATGTATTTTTGACGTAAAATGGTCTGATAATTTAGAGGTTAGATCTTTATATGTCCTATTCACCGAATCGCCGTCGAATAACTTTTGAAGGAGTTCAAAAATATATTCTCCCACGTTGGACAGAAAAAATGTTCGTGTCCTATTAACATCCGATACCCCGCATGCCTCGAAATGCTCATTTATTTGTAGTAAGTATGATGACCAATGATGTTTCTGCTCATTAAACGGGAAAAACGGTGAAATTGTTGTAGCGACTTGTTTTGTTTGAGCCACCAAAAATGATTGTATAAATCCTCGTCGCCACTTTTATATTTACAAATATTAAATTTATTATTGAGGAATTACACAACTTTATTTGAGAACACAACTTTATGGAATGGCGTTTATAATGGAATGAATGGGGGGGACATTTGTGTTTTTATTATACAAGCAATATAGACATTTTGACAGTATAAAAATTAGTGTGTTTTACGTTAAATATGAAAATGAGATATAACAGTATCCAATAAATTCTAGATATGGCTTACAAAATACATATTTCGAAGGCTGTATTTCTAAATAATTCTCATGCATTAATTTAAACACTTCTTGCAATGTTTCCAAATGCTCCGAAATGGTGCCCGTTGCAATTAAAATATCACCGATATAAACGATTACTTTTATTTTATGAATGAGCTGGTTAAAAACTTGATTATTAAAACGCTGGAAAACGGCCGCTGCATTACATAACCCAAACGGAGTTTTTAAGTACTCGTATTGCCCATCAGGTGTCACAAAAGCAGTGTGCTTTATTGAATTAATCTCAATCGGTATATGATGAAAAACATTTTTCAAATCAATTAGACTAAAACAACTTTTTCCTTCTAACTTGTCGAAACAATCATCGATTCTTGGAAGCGGGAATCGGTCCTTAACCGTAATTTTATTCAATTCCCTGAAATCTACGCACAACCGTTTCTTAATATTTTGCTTATCGACTAAGACTGTCCGACTAGTCTCCTAATTATTCGGTTAGTAAGCAATTCCGATGGACATTTCAGATTTCATAGTCGGCCAATCGTGTTGCATTTTTAAATTTCATAATTTTTCAATCCATTGCATTGCAGAAATATCATTTTTATTATGCGGATCAAATTCCGGTTAAATTTTTTCAATTTCATTTGGATGAAACATGCGGTTACGATTGTTACGTTGATCATCAATTTGGTTACATAGTGATTGAGTTTGTAGAGTTAATTTTTCTAACTCAAACCATAATTTACTTAAACACACTTAAAATGGTCTAACCACCGGTAAGTAATAAAGTAAAAATTAGCGTACACAGAAATAGAGCTGTGTGAATATTGTGAAAAAGAAAAATTGTAAGAGAATTCATCTGTATTAGTTATGATTCGTCGCTAATACTTAACGCACAGCACATTCTGTATACATAGAATGTAAATTGTGGTATAATCAGTCCAGTCGCCGCGGCCTGATGAGAAGATTGATTTTTTCATAATCATAAGCTCATCAGTTCGAAACTGGATTGAATTCTCTTACAATCTTCGGAACATATTAAAATCATAGTCCCGGCAGTCTTTCAAGGGCAGCAGGGTAGGTCCTAATTGCTCCCGTTGCGCCCAAACATATTAATCTTTGAATTTTGTCCAAAGCTGAACGAGCATTTATTTGCTGTGTCTTTGGCCGCCATATAAACGCCGCATAAGATATCATTGGTCTTATGATGGTTTGGTAAAGCCAAATTATCATTTGTGGGCTTAGGCCCCATGTTTTACCAAACATACGTTGGTACCCAAAGTATGCTTTATTTGCCTTATTTGCGATGTATTTCAAGTGGGGGTTCCAGGTTAATTTTTAGTCAAAAATGATCCCTAGATATTTAACCTCAGACGTCATCTTGAGTATTTCCCCGTTCATAGTTATTGGAGGAAAGGAAATTCTCCTCCGATTTGTAAAGAGAGTACATGTTATTTTTTTGGGATTGACGCTAAGGCCCACTTCAACACACCACTCGTTTTCTGAGCATGTTTATTATCCACCCGATGGTTGAGGAGTTGATACCCCTCACTACAACTTGTTCCCGAATCACCTCGAAATTAGTATTATCGATCGCACCCTGGATGTCAATGAAGGAGCATAATAGTGCCTCCTTGTTGCGAAGTTTATCCTCGATTTCCGATGTTAATTCATGCAGGGCTGTCTCCGTAGATTTGCCCACCTGATAAGCATGTTGGCTAGGATTTAGAGGACATCTTTGGATTGTATTGAGTCTGATATACAGGCCCAATATTTTTTCCATGGTTTTAAGTATAAATGATGTAAGGCTAATAGTCTGTAGGACCTAATGTCCTCGAGGGATTTATTCCCATTTTTTGGTATGAATATGACTCTTACCTCCCTCCAGCATCTGGGGATGTATTCCAGACTAAAGCTGGCTCTATATAATTTGATTAGGTGGGGCTCCCATATATCCAGGACTTGTTGAAGAAAAATAGGACAGATTCCATCCCCTCCTGGAGACTTAAAGGGACCAAATGAATTGATAGCCCAGCGCAGCTCTCCAGGGGTGAAGATTTCCATCGCTCGCTTGTAGGCCCCCCTTGGGACTAGATATGGATGCATCACGCTCATATCAGGATCCTCCCGACCCGCAATGATTGTGCACTCCGGAAAATGTCCCCTTCACCAGACATTCAAGAGTCTCTTCCCTTGATGTGGTTAAGGTCCTGTCCAGCCTTCTTACTGAGCCCAGAGGGTTTTTATGATCTAATGCGAGGACTTTTTGGAGTCGGCAAGCTGCCGGAATCTCGTCTATCTTCCCGCAAAAAGTTCTCCAGCTCTCTCTTCCTTAGAGTCTCATTATACTGGGTGAGGGCAGTTCGATACGCTGCCCAGTCATGTGTTACTTTTGCTCTGTTAAAGAGCTTACGAACTGTTTTTCTTTTAGTCTCCAGGGCGGAGGTCCACCAAGGAACATCCCTAGTTCCTCTAACACGCACCTCAGGAGAACTTGAGTGATGGGCATCAATTATTGCCCTGATGTGATTATCAGCAACTCTATCAAGCTCTGCAACAGAGCCGATAGAGTTCTGTAAACCCCCTACATTGTCTTGTAGTTTATTGGTAATGACAGCCCAGTCTATACCTATGCTCAGACGAAGATGCTTCCCCCGATACATGCCAATTCTGGACTGTGCTGGAGGTACCTATGTATGTCAGACATAGTAAGGTCCAGCACTTCCCTTCTAATGGCATTCACAAAGGTCGGCTCGTTCCCTGTATTATTTATAGCAATATTATTTGATGAACTGTATTCAAAAAGTTGCTCACCACTTGTATTGGTGTTGGTGCTACCCCAGACTGTGTGGTGTGAATTAGCATCACAACCAATGATGAACTTCTGCCCATGAGCTGTACAGTAATTGATTAGGCTCTGTACTTCTTCCGGAGGTGGGTCGTTACCGTCCCCGGGAAAATAGCTTATCTAAAACGCAGATTTATAGCGACAATGGCACAAACTTTGTTGGCGCTCATAACCAATTGATACATCTTCAAAAATTATTTGATGAAGAAGAAATTGGCATTGCTAGCTTTTGTCCAGAAGAGAATGTACCATGGAATTTCATTACTCCGCGAACTCCACATTTCGGTCGGTTATGGGAGTTTGGGGTGAAATTATGCAAATCACATATGAAGAAAGTAGTCGGAGCAAAAATTATGACAATTTTTAAGAAAATTTCAAACGACCTGGAGTCCCCTACTCTCTAGGGTATTTTTTTGACGGGATAGGCTGTAAATTCCATAATTGAATCTGGCATGTGCAAATTACCCGAAAATAGATTGTGAGATGTCCTAACTTACTAGCAATTGCTGTTGCAAAGTAGCAGTAAAAAGGCTACGGTTATCAATCCCGGCGTTGGGGCACAACGCGGTCAGGGGAGCCCTTTATTTCATAAAATATTAAAACACCAAAGTAAGCGATGCTAGAAAATTATAAGAATTTGAAATATATTACAAAATTTTCCTTTCGGTAAAGGTGTCGCTGTGACCCATAAATGAAATGCCTGCCCTAGTTCGGCATATCCTTCAGATCCAGAGAAGATGATCGGATAGAAGAGATATTACGTTAGGCCACATTTTACCAGCCCTCTTGCAAACTTTATTTATAACTGGAAATTTTAAACCAAATCTTGATTCGTTCTGATAAATTTTGATTATTAAATCAAGTTTATGTTATCGCAGCCAAATTTAATCGCATGCCTCAAGAAAGACAATAAGTAAATATTAATAATCGAGATAATTCAATAATCTATATATTTGTGAATTTATTACTCAAATAAGGTTAATCCAAAAATAAATTATATCGTTTTATTAAAATTTATGAGTAAGTCTAATATTTGGTTTAAGATAAGATATTAAGCCTGCTATAGGCTTAACCGGAAATAACCAGGTTGATTTATTACAGTTGAAACCAATCCCATTAAAATTGAAATATTTTGTATTTTGCAATTTGGCTAAGATGAAGGTGTGTTTATGATAACAATAAAAATTTCAGGCAAAATCTAAATATTCTCAACTCGAGAAAAATTTCCATCAGACTAAAGACATTCAAATAAAATTTATGTGTTGTTATGTTGATTTTCCTACTCCAGTCTTATGTCGTTTGTTAAAAATTAAATTAGTAACTTCGAATATATTTTAAATTTTAATTTTCTTTATAAGATTTGGCCCATTTTAATATGTAGGTATGTGCGCAGCCATCAAATGGAGTCAAGGTGATCAAATTAAATTTTATTTTTATTAAACTAAATATTAATTAGATATAAAATTGCACTTCCATTTCGATACAGTTCTACTGTGTGCTAATTCGGAACTAATATGATCACGTTTATTGTCACACTATCTGCGGAGTCTGGGATATCACACTACCACATATTTTTTAAACAAAATTTTAATGCTATCGAGTTCAATATTAGCAATTTGTAATTATCGATTATATTGATTATGATTATCATGTTTACTCAATATAGCGCTTTTATCCATATCCAAAAAATTAAATAGATTGGGTGCGTATTTGTGTGTATAATGTATACACAAAATTTTGTATGTGTATATTTGGTTTTTGTTTTCTGATAACATTAAGAATTTGAATTTTATTTGAGTTCGCGATAAACAAAACCAAAGAAAAAAAAACCAAACTAATAATTTAAAAATTTTCTGCTACGTCGAACAATTATTGGCGCGTGCGGCATATTTCTCAAACTAGAAAACAACTTTGGATGGGAAAATTTTACGTAATTGATTTTCTGTTTCAATATAATTAAATGTACATTAAATTAGAAAACAAAAGTTAATTGATAAAAAAAAAAAAAATTATAGGTACACTATAATTTATGATAGTAAGGTGTTCGAAATGATAAAAAAATTGTAATTATATTATTGAGACTCTGATATGGTTCATCATTATAAAACGATCACAAAGTTTATTTTATAGTATTGATGAATTAATGTTTGATTTGATTTAATTGATTATTATACTTATAATAGACATGATAATACAAATATTCTTTTGGTTTAGCTTCAATTTAAAATTACTTGCGTAGGTAATTATTATTAAGTGGTTAGTTTGGATATGTGTGTACATCCATAGTTTGATTAATAATCAAGGCATAATACGGCATAATAAACAAAAGACGGGCGTCGTTTGATTAGGGTATTAATTTACGATGAAATGTGATCCTGATACAATTAATCCATTTATAACGATTTATGACCTAGAATTTTCAAAACATGACAATAAATAAAACAACATCGTTCTAAAAATAAATAGTTCATTGAAAACAACTGAGTTCTTAAAACAGCCTTTATCGTAGTTTGTGCTGTAAAATGAATCATTTGAATAGTACACCTGTAAAACAATACCTTGGTATTATATTAGCCCTAAATAAGATTTTCTAAAGTGTATAAAAAAAGTGTGCCTAGAGGCACGAAATGGAAATATTTATTGTGCTCTTCTGCTCTTCTTGCCTAGGGTGATACTCTATTAGGCCGGTACGAAATCGATGCTGAATTCACTGCCAACAATACCGCTATTATCGGTGCAGACATTTTCATTCAAATAGCCTTCACCTATATCGATGATGTCAATAAAATAATAATTCAACTGTCAGTCGCTGTTGTTTAAATTATGACTTCGTCATGGCTTTCGATTCGACATGGTTAATTTCGCAACATCGACAAGTTTTATAATAAATATAAATATATTTTGTTGGGTAACATACATACCAATACAAAAAAAAATATTTACTATGGTGTTAAAGTTATAGGTGGCGATTTGTATGACAGATAATAATTGAATTGAACCGATACAAAAGGGAATCATAACGTTTCCGGTATATTGGCATTTGTGATTCGGTCAAATCGCATCAAATATAGACAATATTTTTTATGCCGACTGAAACAATAAAATTTGACGAGACTTCTTTTTGTTTAGTGGTATGTATAGGGATTGATACTTTACTCAGTACTAATATCATAATAAAAGTATCGATATATTTGAGTATCGTGTACAATTTAAAACACGTCTTCTGTCTGTTCACACAGACGATTTGTAATATAAGGTTTTTAATAGGGAGGGACCCATAAATCTGTCCCTGGTTTGTGTCAAATTCGCTCCAGCTTTTAGTAACAATCTTTCTGGTGGTACATAGGTACCGGGTATTATCAGATACTTCTTGGCGAGGTACTGAATTATCGTATGCGGTTGACAACTGTTCTGACCGGTTACCTTAATCATTTGATTCAGATGACGATGATTTGATATAAGAGGCATTCATTATTTTTCTGATGGAAGAAATAGTGCGGGCACCAGCTAAAGGCATCTTTAAAATTAATATTTTAGAAGCGGGAAATTGCCATAATGTGGTTTTCTCGATTTCACCAAACCTGTTTGTCATCCTTTTATTGACTTTATTATTTGTTATGTTAAACAATTAATGGAAGGCATTATTTTGCTGGTAGTTACGTAGCCGTCGCCGTATAATTCTTTGATGACATATTCGAATAGATATAAAATCAAAATTATCCTTTGAATTCGAATTAATTCGGCTGCTGTTAAAATATCCGATGGATTTGTATTCTCCAGTAAGATCTCATTTACTACAGTGCATAGCTTGACATAGCGTTCCAACATATAATACGTGGAGTTCCATCGAGTTGTGACATCCAACATTCATTTCAATAGCTCATTGATGCCTTGCTTGGCTCGAAGTAAATCGCTTTGAACTACGCTGTTTCTAACCAAATTAATTTTATGGGCAAAACAAGCAAAAATAACTTGATGTAACAAAAATAGCATCGTCATAGCAGTCGTCAACTGATTTAAGTTGTTTGGGCGGGTTGGGGTTTCTTTCTTCGGTAGTGGTGATAATTTCTCGGTTTCGTACGATGGACCACATTTTGAACCTGAACTTCTGAGACTTCTTTGTTACTGTCGTCATTAGTATCCTTATCATTTCGATATAACCGTTTTAAACTGCTGATTTCACTCCCACCTACTATAGTCTCTATTTTAAATCTGAACAAAAATTAATAAAGGGTTTTAAAAGTAAAATAAACTGGGCGGTTTCAGGTCCCGCAATGGAAAGAACGACATTCGATATTTTAGTCAACATGTTGCCAACAGTTGGCAAACTTGAAAGTGCCCATTGTCAGTAAATAAATAAAACACTTCCATTCAAATACAATAAATAGCCAAAGCTTTGTTGCAACTGGCAAAAAGTAATATTTTATAACTTACTCATCAGAATGAGACGTTAGTTGTTTTTTGTTATTTGAAGTGTTCCAGCTTAAACAAATTTTGCAAGACGCAATTTTGGCTTCAATTTTTTAGAAAAGTTCCATACGTTGCTTCTTGGCGGTGACATTTTAATTAACTTTTGTTTTGACACTATTTGGCAGTTACAAATAACGTTAAATTACACTTTCATCAATCAAAATTAACAGAATTTTCAATTCCTATAGAGAGTAAATGTTATTGCCCTATTTCCCTACGTATTAACCTCTCCCTTAATGTTAGTTTGTACAACATTTATAGTAATATTAAATTAGCATTTCTTGTTAATGTTTAATGTGAACGCAATACGTAACCTAAATTTGTCAAACATATTATGTAAAAATATGTAAACCCACCTTAACTGTTTGTTAATGTAAACCCACCTTAACGTAACTTTTAATCATCGGCTCAAATAAACAGGTTATGGGCCCAGTATTGTGATCATCATTTAAAGGAATCAACGATAATTAGGGAAACCACAATATTTTTCGAGAAATCACATATTTTTATAGTAATAATTTTGAGTCGAAAATTCATAACCTCAAAAATGGCTGATACAACGAAGATACAAATTATTAAACTAAACGACGAGAAATATCAGGTTTGGCGATACAAAATCGAAACTTACTGATAAAGGAAGACTTGTGGTTATTAAATTACTGATGCAGCACCAGAAGATGCAATTCAATTAGCGGTTTGGAACAAAAGTGATGGTAAAGCTCGTACACATATTGGTCTTTCAATTGAGGACAACCAAATCATACACGTAGGACGTAAGGAACATAGTGACGGTCAAAGCGATGTGGGAATCATTACGGGATTATCATCAAAAATCAACTTTATCCAATAAAGTGAGACTTTTAAGACGGTTATGTCGGATGAGGCTACCTGAAGGCGAAAATATGCACACACATCTAAATGCCATGGACGAATGTATCGACGAATTAATTACTTTGGGTAAGCCATTAGCAGAAACTTTCGCAGTTTCGTTGTACCTGTCAAGTTTATCGGAAAGCTACAGTGTTTTGATATAACAGCTCTCGAATCACGTGCTGAGGCTGACTTGACGAAGAGTATGGTGAAAAACAAATTGTTAGAAGAATATAAACATCGGCAAGATATCGAAAATATGAGTACCAACCAGTAAAGAAAATGTTTTTAAAGTTTACAAACAGGGCGCAAGTTTTGACATTTCCCAAATGTATTGTTTTTTCTGCAAGAACATGGGGCACATAAAAAGTGATTGTCGTAAATATGCGATTTGAAAAATGAAGAAGGATTCGGGAAACCAAAGCCAGAAACAGGCAAATATAGCTGAAAATGAAAGTGACGCAGTGAAAGCGTACGTATGCTTACTCGCTAATCATCAGAATAAAGTAAATATATCTGAATAGTGTGTAGACTCAGGAGCATCCGAGCATCCGCACACATGAGCAGCGACGAGTCGTTTTTCGAATGTTTAAACAAATCCACGATGAATTCAGTGACATTAGCCGATGGTAGTAATTTACCAATTAAAGGAACCGGCATTATTGAATTCAGTGATTCAGCCATAAAGTTCAGATTGTGTGACGTACAGTTTGTACCTGGACTTAAGTGTAATTTACTGTTAGTTAGCAAACTAGCTAAAAGCGGTTGCATCATTAAGTTTAAAGGAAAACAATGTGATATCAACAAGAATGGAAAAACATTATTTATTCTTAAATCCACCAATGATGTCTACAAGTTGAATCAACAAGCGCTTAATGTAATTCAACCAGGAAAATCGAAATGCATTCATGAATGGCATAAGGTTCTTGGTCATCGCAATTTAATCGATATAATACGTGTGAAATCTGTCTTCAATATAAGAAAACCAGAGCTTCATTTCCGCAAAAATCATTCACTAGGTCAGCGGGTAAATTAGATCTAATACACACCGACGTATGCGGACCATTACAAATACTAATACCAAGACGTAATAAATATATACCGACTCTCATTGATGATCATTCGAGATATTCCTATATACATATATATTTGTTAAAACAAAAATCTGACGTTTGCGGAAAGGTGATGGAATTTGTCGAAATGATGAAAATGCAATACGGTGTGTCACCTAAAGTAATTAGGTCATACAGAGGTGGTGAATATGTGGATAATGAACTGCGGAACTATCTAAAATCAAAAGGAATTAAATCCCAGTTTACAGTACCTAATACGCCAGAACAAAACGGAGTTGCCGAACGTAAAAATCGGACCTTAATTGAAATGACACGGTGCATGTTGACAAGCTCAGGTTTACATAAACAGTATTGGGGCGAAGCGGTGACTACGGCGAATCACATAATCAATCGTCTACCAACTAGAAGCTTAAAAACTACTCCGTATGAGATGTGGCATGGTAAATTACCAGATTTAAATTATTTTCATACTTTTGGAGTACTTGTATATGCACCCGTCCCGAAAGAACAGCGTAAAAAGTTGGATGACACAGCTGAAAAATTATTCTTCGTGGGTTATGAGTTCGGTACGAAAGGATATCGACTTTTGGATCTTAACACACACAAAATTAAGATTTGCGTGATGTTAAATTTATTGAAACCGATATATATATATATAATCAAACTACCATTGACATCTCGAGCGACCATCAAACGAAATCAGCAGACAGCGATGAACACCAACTCAATGAAGAAGCGTCTCAAAATGAAGATGATTTAGATCCAGAAGGGGAAGAAGAGCAACCTACACGACGTTCTACAAGCCCAAATAAGGGTGTGCCACCAAAACAGTTAATAATGGAAATTAATAAGGCGACAAAAGAAATAAACTCGGATCCTGTTACATATGTATGAAGAAGCAATAAACGGCCCAAATTCTGAAAATTGGATAACGCCTATGAATGAAGAGATGGACTCACTTCATAATTTTGAAACTTGGTTTTTAAGAAGAAAACCGATCAAGAAGGTAACATCGTTCGATTCAAAGCTAGTTTGGTAGCACAAGGTTTTTCACAAAAATTTGATCGAGATTACGACGAAGTTTTTGCACCCGTAGCCAGCCCGACGACATTGAAGATTCTTTTGGCAGTAGCAGGAAAAAGGAAGATGGAAGTTAAACATTTTGACATTCAAACTGCATACTTAAATGAAGATCTATCGCATAACGTCTACATGAAGCAGCCGAAATGATACACGATGGGTGACAGTACTTATTCAAGTATGCAAACTTATTAAAAATGTATATGGTCTCAAACAGGGCGCAAAAGAATGGAACACGAAGTTTGATACTGTTATGAAGGAGAACAGGTATGTACAAAGTGATAACGACCTATGTTTGTACAAAAAGAAAAGCGAACGAGATGTTATATATGTATCTAACCCAGGTCGATGATATTGTTGTAGTCTCAACAAATATCAAACTAATTGATGTTTTTGAAATTTCTATGAGTAACAATTTTATCATAAAAAATCTCGGAAATTTACAATCCTATCTTGGTACCCAGTTCAACAGAGATGATAAAGGCAGGTTCTGTTTAAATCAAGAGAAATATATCTTAAACAAGCTTCGTGAATTCAATCTGGAGGATGCCAAAGACTCGTCTGTACCGAGAAATGTCGGATATTTAAGCCAATCAACGAACCAGGAACCCTTCGAGTCACACGAAATCTATCGGAATGCAATCGGATCTTTACTATACTTATCTACCAACACTAGGCCGGATATCTCCATTGCAACGTCAATATTGGCAAGACGTGTGAGTGACCCAAAACGATGCGACTGGAATGAGGTAAAGAGAGTTTTCAGATATTTGAAAGCTACCCCTAAATCCCTAAAGCTTAAATTGGGAAACGAAGAAAACGATCTAAGTTTCAAATGCTACGTTGACGCCGATTGGGCCGGAGGCCATATTGACAGGATATCCAGTAGTGGCTATTGTTTTATTTTCAATGGTGCTTTGATCTCGTGGGTTAGTCGAAAACAAACATCTGTCTCTTTGTCTTCGAAATAACCAGAATTCATCGCATTTTCTGAAGCAGTACGCGATCTAATCTGGATAAAGCGCTTATTAAATGATGTGGACGAGACGATTAAAACTCCAATCAATATATTCGAAGACAATTAAGGATGCATAAAATTGCTTAACAATCAAACTTGTCATCAGCGTGTAAAACATATTGACATCAAATATAAATTCGTACAGAGCTTCGAACAAGATAACAGTCATTTATTGTCCAACTGACAATATGATTGCGGATATGCTGACGAAGTCACTAGATGGACCAAAGTTGGCTAAATACACCAGTGCAATTGGTTTAATTTAATGTAACTACATGTTGAGAAGGGGTGTTAGTTTGTACAACATTTATAGTAATATTAAATTAGCATTTCTTGTCAATGTTTAATGTGAACGCAATACGCAACCTAAATTTGTCAAACATATTATGTAAAAATATGTAAACCCACCTTAAGTCTTTTGGACATTTGTTGTAATAAAAAAAGCACACCAAATCTAGCAGTCTATCTAGCACGTTGTTTTATTTTATTATTTTGATAATCGTGCAAAAAGTAATTCTTAATCATCGGCTCAAATTAACACTTAAATATTATTTTTCTCTTAAGCATATATATGGTAGCGAGTTTGAATAATGCACTTAAGTTGCAAGGTTTTTTTTTTTATATAAAACTACAGAAATAGAACGTTATTTTCGGTTTAAAGTGTAAAATGATCAAAACTATTATTGTTATTACTGAAGTGCCATGTGTGCGTTCAAATCACCTCGCACTGCTACTTTAAAGATCTTTTGTGCTGGGACCCTGCTCCATTAACGTACCAGTCAATATTCAGGCTTTTAATGAACCTGATAATACTACTGGCCGGTACGTCAGACATACTATCTGTGCTCAATTTCCCCCTCCTAGATGTTGCAGACTTTGGCGGAAAATGGCTGAACAGCGGCACAGGACATGTTCCGCTGATTCCGCTTCCAGCTCGCAGAAGCGGCATTCGTCTGTCGTACTCAGGGCCATTTTCTTGAGGTGATATCTTAAGGGGACGTGACCTGTGAGGAAGCCAGTTAGCAGCCTCAACCCAGGTTTCCTAAATTCAAGACACTCCTTTACCCGGACTTTTGGCCATCCACCTAGCGTTTTATCGCTGCATTAGAGTACTCCTTAGTGACGCCGCAGAAGGGCTCTGGTCCTTTGAATGGAGAGGCAAAACCCCCACGGGCGAAACTATCGGCAGCCTCATTTCCCTCGATTCCAGTATGACCTGGCACCCACATAAGTATTACCTTGCCCTATACCAGCCTTGATTCAAAGGTACAATACTTAAGAGGCTTTAGGGCCGATTGGCTGTCTGATACAATATCTAGCTTTGGATGGTTTAGGCCTTTTGCTATGCCTATTCTAGCGGAAAGTTATATAGCAAGTACTTATGCTTGAAAGACGGCAGCATTGGTACCCAAGGACTTCGAGAGGGCACTCCCACTCCGTATATTCCTACAACGGCCCGTCTGCCGTTTTTGTTAAATGTGTAAACCGTACTATTGAGCCTCGCTCAAAGGAAGGTCCCCCAGAATTACACATATCCCAGCCAGGTAACCTAACACAGAATGGTTTGTGGAAGTCCAGCTTATTTGGCATACAGTCAGAAAACATAATCCCATCAAACTTGCCTCTGATTGTGATAGACTATGACCACATCATCCGCATAACTCTGGAGATCAAACCCATGGCTACTCAGAAGGGCCAGTAGTTTGTCAATAAACAATGACCATAAAAGAGGAGAAGTACGCCCCTTGGAGACCACCCTTTACGGCCCTGATGGTTATTGACTCACCACCTAATCTGGCTGTAATCTTACTGGCTGTAATCTTCTGGCTGTAAGCGGAACCCCTTTTCCATTGCTGTCCTCTCTATCGATCCATAGGAGGTTTTATCAAACGCCCTCCAATGTCCGCAAAGGCGCAAAGGGAAATTTCTTTATTTGCCACCGCTCTTTCAATCCTCGTGACTAGACCGCTAAGAGCCATCACTGTTGATTTACCAGTTTCATAAGCAAACTGGTTCCGATGCAGCGGATTTTTTACAAGGATCTCACAACTCTAAAATTTTTTCCATCGTCATTAATTGACTAATTAACCGATATGCCTTGGCTGGCTGTCCGGACGACTCCCTCCCTTTGTATAAAGACCACATTTACTTTCCTTCAGAGTTTCGGAATATAGTTAAATGCCTAACTAGCCCGGAACATCTGGATCAAGTTGGGGAGTATTTCCTTAGTTCCTTTTGGAAGTAAAGTCGGAAAGATACCATCCCCTCCAGCGTATTTAAACGGTTTGAAAGAGCCAATAGCCCATGCCATATTACTGGGTGTGAACATTTTCCCAGAGAGACTACAGATCCTATTGTGCGGTGCATAGGCATAGGCTGCCTGACTTCGAAGGTCATGCGGGTCCTCTTGGGCTCTTACCACTATTGAATCCAAAAAGTGGGGATCTAAAAGTAACTCTAGGATTTCCTTCCGGTTTTCAGTGAACCTCCCAGAGACGAACTATACAGAGGGTAATTCGTTGATTCATAGAAATATCTCCAGGTAGCCCTTTTGGATCTTCTTAGTTCGAGATTATGTTCCATCAAGACTATCTTATATTCGCCCCATATTCAACTGTACATTTAGCCTTGTTGAATAACCTTCTTGATTTTTTCCTCACCTTACTTTGCGCTCTGTTCCACCAAGGTACCATCTTATTGGACTCTCTTCGCTTAACCGAGCAGCTGTGCTCGTAAGCCAAATGTTTTTAGTTATGCAGCTGGTTTGAACAGAACTCCAATTCGAGAGCATTTCTGATCCGAGTGGAGCTCTATAAGAGTCCCAGTCGTTCAGGTTTTGAATTCTCACAACCTGCCGCTGCATGGTCTCGGCCGCCAAATCGAATCGGATGTGAATGTGATCCGATAAGAAGGCTTCTTCAGACACATGCCAGTTTTTAACTAAATTGCTAAAATAGGGACTAGCAAGTGTCAAATCTCGAACCTCTTTGCCTAATCGCATTCATAAAAGTAGATTTATTTCCCCCATTGAATACTTATCATCAAAAACTCAAACTCGCCTCTCTCCTGACCACACTTCAGTCTATCCCCTGCATGCCTCATTTTGGCTCTTGAAAAATTCAGGGAGCGGTTCCGTTGGCAATTCAGCATGTTATCGGAGGTGTCCATATCGGAGTTGAGAACTAAGTTCCTAAACAGCATACGGAGCTCCCCATCTAACGACGCACCCACTGAGAATTCCATAGTGGAAAGAGGGCCGAGGTCGTCGGAATCCACAACGGGACTTTCGTTGGTGTGTGACGCTTTAGGAGCATCACCATCCTTATTTTGATTTTTGAAAGACATGGGAAAGGCTAGTCGCCTGAGGGACACCCAGCTTTACCATAGGAAGGCTAAATAACACTGAAGGGCGCCTGGTATCCAGAAATCCGCATACTTATGCCTGATTAACCTAACAGCCTAATAGATTATGATTTTTGTCAAGGATTCTCCTTTAGAGACGCACTTTATCCTGTGCCGAACGGCAACATTTACCAGTGGTCGCCACGAGGAGGCAGCACGAACACTTGCTAATTATGACGAGTTTACCCTTACACAATCGAACACATTAGCTACCTAAGTGGCAATCTACTCTGACTATGTATATCATTGGCGGATCCGGGAGAAGGGGAAATGAAAAAAAATTGGGGTGTGACCAACACAAGACTTTCTGTTACGAAAGAGGAATGTTGAGAAACTTAATAAGCAAATATTTCTTTTTTTAATTGGAACATTTTGTACTTAATAGTTTTTCTGTAGATTTTATATTTTTTGAGATATTTGCAAAGTATCTCAAAAAACTTAAGATTTACAGAAAAACTATTAAGTCATTATTCCGGTTCGCCAGTTTTTACTAAAATTACCTCTTAATTTATGAAAGTAGCTTAAAAATAAAGGTTTAGTTCGATCAGTTAAATTATCTGGGCTGTAGAATATTCGACACATACAGACCGATAGACAATACTTCGAAATCCAATTTTTCGGGCTCAGTATTCTTTTGACAAGGTCGGTCAAAAATCTTTATTTGCCACTGTATGTAAAATATAGTCGACTTTCTGTAAAAAGGAATGCCGAAAGAGAACGAAATTTCAAATGAGTATGAAAACGAATGAACGGTAAGCTGAGAATGAGATCGAAAACTTGCTTGCTACGAATTATAATGAATATAAAAAATTATTAATTGTTGGTTATTAATGTTGAATAGTGAGTCAATTAGTGAGGTGGCAACATTCCGGGTACGTTTCATTTGACAACGATAGCTACGGTTCGAAATTTCAGAATTACCAGATCATTCAAGGGCATCGAAAGCACGATTACCAGAGAGGGCATTGAATTGCTTGATTTTAAATATGCGGTGATCTAAAGGAAGACGCTCACAACGATCATATTCAAACTCAATCAGGGTTGGTATGAGCAAACTTTCAAACAGTCGACGAATTGAAAAAATCTGCAAACAAAAACATAAAGCAATCGGTAAACAAATCCGATTGGCTGCTATGTAAGTATCAGTGCTGTCGTTCTGAAAATTTTAAACGAAGTACGTTCAAATTTTCATGGGAGTATTTCTAGACAGAAGGGAGTGTACACGAAATAAGATAATTAGACCTTAGCCATAAATTTTGTTAGCTCTTTATCTATTCTACTATTAAAGCGTTAAGCTCTGTATACTGCTCGAGCTAAACAGTTTTTAACTCGGCCACAACTCTTCACGAGATCACAGATATTTTTAGATTATCGTTTTGGGAGTTTTAAGTTTTTATCGTAGAGAAGAGTACCGACCAGCGAAACCGTAAGTGAAATTTTTAATTTTTAACTATTTTTACCTAAATTTTACGTGGTAAACGGAAAATTTATCTTAAAGCAACTTTGGTTCCAAACCTTTTCACTTTCACCATCGGAATTTTGGCAGATATTCCAAATTCAGACACGTTAAATATGGGAACATGTTTGTCATAATGGGAAGATATTTTGGTGCAATTTAAAGAAATGTCATTGACAGACAATACCTCGGTAGGTACCTAGGGTAACCAGGTCATAAATGACTAAGGCTGGACGAAGTCTGAAAAAATCGCCTTAAAAAAAGCAGGACCGTTATTAAATCTCGAAATATGTTTGTATTTGATTTAAAAAAAATTGCTACCTAAAATTGGTTTAGAGGCGACGACTGGTTACAAAACATGGACGTGGTGGAATCTCATCTAGAAAAGTTTCTAACCCGCCAATTTGATTAATAATTTGAAGGTGTTACAACTAATTCATTGATCATTAAATATATTGGTTAAGTCAGAAAATATATTTCAATGGAACTTATGCATAATCACAGCAGTTCCATTTAGGTCAAAGATAGAGTTTCTTAAATGAAACATGGCCAGAATTCAACAAGTGTTGCAAGACAATATAATGATTCTGTGGTTTTTAGAAAAAAATTTGGGGAATTTAGATTTGCCAAAGAAAAATTTGTTTTTACTTTCATAACCACTCCAGGCCCTTACAACATTCCCGGGTTCCAGCACCAAATGGAGAACGTTTGACAATGGTTTTTAGTGAAATTTTAATAAAATCTAATATAAAACAGAATTATTGACGCTCTGAAAATTTCTTGGGTCACCTTATTTTGGGTCGCATTTGTTTTAATAAAATAAGAGCCAAATTTAATAAATATTGCGGAACACCACTAATGATACTTTGGTTGATGCCATTTATCAGAAACATTGTTTCCCTAATTTTCTTTTTTTTAGGTGGCACGTTTGTGGATGGATTTTAATATAATATATATCTGAGATTTGAGATTCTTTAAGTAGTTCCTAATATAACATTTATTAATTCCGGCTCTGGAAAATTCCTTTGGCCATATCATCTGAAGTCGGACTTCTTAATTAAAAAATGGCTCAAATACAGGATATTTTTGAGTTGAAACTTTAAATTAAAAAAAGATATTCACTAAATTTATTTGTATATACTTAGCTAATTCAGACTAGTTTCCAGCATCAAATGGATGGAACAAACACATTTGTTGATGCATTTTAGAGTAATCTATTATCTGCGATATTTTGTAAATTCTATAAATAATTCCTATTATAAAACCTATTATTTCATGGCCTGAAAAAATTTTCTGTCATAAGGTATAGGGGATCAGAATTTTTTAAATAAAACGTGGCCCAACTGCAAGAAATATTTTGGAACACTAAGTAGTTGAAAACAATTTCAATTGTTATAACAAACGCCTCTAAAATTTTACTGTAAAATTTATAATTCTTTGCAAAACTAATTTAAAACAAAAAATTCAAATGATTTGTCGTTTTTTTTAAAATACATGTATTTTCCCACCCTGTCTGAGATAATGGGATTTTGACAAGATACATCAAACTCTGATAGTAATATAAAATTCTGACAGTATCTGACGAATTCTGAGCTGGTTTAAAGAATTCTGATGAAATATTGTGAATTCCGACATAATACGTGGAATTCCGACATGATAGGTTTACCAAATTCTAAAAGATTTATCGAATTGTATAAAGATTGAAAATTATTTTGAAATGATATATTGAATTCTGACATATGATATTTCGAATTCCTACATGATTTATAGAATCCGGATATTAAGTCGAATTCTGAGACGACATAATTAATTTTGACACCATGTGTCGAATTTCGACTTAATTCTGACAGATATATTGAATTCTGATAGTATATAGCGAATTCTGAGATGATATATCGAATTCTGATATGTTACGTCGAATTCTGAGATAATATATCCGAATTCTGAAATATTATATAGAATACTGATATGATAGGTACACCAAATTCTAAAAGATTTATCGTACATAACGAATTTTGAAATAGTATATCGAATTCTGACATAGGATGTTTCGAATTCTTACTTGATGTAAAGAAACCGGATATTAAATCAAATTCTAAGACAACATAATGAATTTTGACATCATGTGTCGAATTTCGACATAATTCTGACAAAAACATTGAATTCTGATATAATATAGTAAATTCTGAGATGAAATATCGAATTATGGCATTATGTTTCGAACTCTTACATTCTGATATGGTATGTCGAATTCTGAGATGATATATCCGAATTCTGACATATATGTCATATTATATAGAACTGACATGATAGGTATATCAAATTCTAAAAGATTTATCGAATTCTTACAGTATACAACGAATTTTGAGATGGTATGTCGAATTCTGACAAATCGAACATGACATAAACAAGTGACACAACTCAAAAATTGAGTTTTTAAGATATTTCGTCAAAAAGATGCGCAATAATCGATTTCATAACCTGACACAGTGGGGATAGTGACCATAGTGGTCATAGTTATTTTACAAAGCGAGAGACGGCCTAATTTTCCGATCTTCCTTTTTTAGACGCCCATAGAGAATATTACAGTATAATCGAAATTAGCATATTTTATTTTGCTCTCCTGAAAAATTTGAAATTTTGAGTTGACAATATTCTTTGTCACGTGCGATGTAGACGTATTATATGGAATACTGACATGATAGGTATACCAACTTCTAAAATATTTATCGAATTCTGTCAATATATAACGAATTTTGAGATGGAATATCGGATTCTGACATAATTTGTAGAATCCTTACATTATATATGAAATACAGTCATACCCCGCCTAACGTTGTTAATTGGTTCCGACGTTAGGCGAAACAACATTATAAGGGGCAAAGTATGTATGTAGACGAATAGACGAGAAAATTTCATTGTTTTTTGTTTTTTATGTTTTTTGCCTTTTTCTCAGTGTTTTTTTGCTTTGCTTGTTTGTTTGCTGAGCGAGGTTTGTTCGCATTTTACTAACGACGTTACAGCGAAACGACGTTATGAGGGGGGACGTTGTACGGGGTATGACTGTATAATGAATCTTACAGTTTGTATCGAATTCTGAGATGATATACCGAACTCTGATATATGCTTCGAATTCTTACATGATGTATAGAAAATGGATATTGAGTCGAATTCTGAGACGACATAACGGATTTTGACATCATGTGTCGTATTTTGATATAATTCTGATAAAAATATTGAATTCTGATAGTACATATGTATAACGCGAATTCTGAGATGATATATCGAATTATGACATTATATTTCGAATTTTTACGTGATATATAGAATTTTGGTATGGAATGTCGAATTCTGGCATGTATATAGAATTCTGACATATTATATAGAATACTGATATAATATATCAAATTCTGACAGATGTATCGAATCCGATAGTATGTATCGAATTCTAACATGAAATTTCAAATTATTAGTGATATACATAATTCGGATGTGAAATATATAAATTTGAATATGATAAGTTCTGAAAATATATAGCGAATTCTGATATGGTATTTCAAATCCTTAGGTTATATATCGAACTCTGACATGATATAACGAACTTTGACATAATAATTAAGTATAAAGAATACTGACTGGATATATCAAATTCTGAGATGATTTATGATGATATCCCAAATTCTGACAAATATCAACGATATATCAAATTCTGACTGATGCTTCAACAATATATACATATAAAGCAAATTCTGAGATGATATATCAAATTCTGATATGATATTTCGAATTATTATGTTGAATTCTGTGATGATATATCGAATTCTGACATGAATAAGATACATATGTTGAAATTTGGAAATGATATGTCGAACTCTGAGATGACAGATCAAATTCTGATAGTAAATGGCGAATTCTAAGATGGTTTATTTAAGCCTAACGCGTTCTTCGAATACCGACATAATATATAGATTTCTGATAGTAACTATAAGTACTCGTACTAATGGTATTATGACCGATACCATAAATTACAAATTAGAATTACCAATTTTGGTTTTCCATATACAGCCATTGTGTTTTAGTGAAATTTTATATCGGAGATGTTAAGCCGATTCTATATAAATAGTTCCTAGGTTAGGTTTGGGTGGCGGTCCACAAGGACCAGGCATAGACACAAAAATGATCCGTAGCCATAAATAGTTCCTAACCTTAAACATATTATATCACACAAGACGAATGAAATTTCCCACATCACACTGCATAAATCCAGACTTCCATACAACTTTCCAGTCTGGAAAGTTTAAATGACTGCAGAAATTATCTTACAGTATTATTTTTATATAGAAGTTCTAATCTATAAGCTTAAAGAATTTTATTTTCCGTACATCGTTTTTGTGTGGTAATTTTTGTATTCAGGAGATTCTAATCTAAATATTTAGTCAAAGCTGGTACATTTTTTTTTTGGTAAAATCAGGTAACGTCTGTCATGTTTGAGTGTATCTGAAGTTTTAAAGTTGTAAGTTGTAAAAACTCGGAATTATCTGTTTATAAGTTTTATCAGCTAACATTCAGATTCTGAAAAAATAGCCGTGTGAAGTAGAAGTAATTTAGTTCGTAAATTTTACATGTTTGAATTGATATTGTTTGCTAAAATGATTCATTACTGCAAGAGAACAGTTTTATGGGTTTATGCCTGAAAATGACAGGAACCATTATAAATTAGCTTTGAAAAATGTTTTATGAAAAAGCTAGATATCTTCCAGAATATTATAATAATTAAGCAAAAGCCGATAACTTAATATTTTAAGTATGTAAAAATATTATTAGAATAGCTGTTATTAGAACAGGGGAGTACAAAATGAAATAGCGGAGTACAGGAGTAAGCACTAAGCGAAAGTGGTACAAATACTCCGATTGTACTCACTTCGACAGCATACTGGTAATTATACATTTTAGTAATCTCGGCATTTTAAGTATACATTTTAGTAATCTCGGCAAAAATTAACTTTGAATAAATTAAAAGGATTAAAAAAATGGATTGTTTGAGATGTACCCTTTCAAAATATTTACTGGCTGAGGTTTATCGTTGCATATATCGTTGATTCTAATGGACGTGGGATTCCAATTAAATATGTAACGCAAACGGCACATCAGAATTAGCTATACAGATAAATTAAGTAAATTTAGTAAATCAAGTCTCTAAGCGATGATGGTCCCTACTACAGCCAATGAGGTAGTTTGTAGAATACCAACAATTAAATTTGGAATTGCAGTTGCTCGTCTTACGTGACTCTTTCTGAAATTAAAACACACGAATTTTGTTCTAACGAGATACTAAGGATCTCAAAGAAGGATTTGGGTTTGAATCATTATAGAAATCATGAACTCGACACGTTTGTTTCTTAAAACATTAACCCCTTTTACGATTGTCGTTTTCGTGTCGATATATCAAAAAGACTGAAAATAATTTGATGTGTAAATATATTTAGGGTATTTTTTAGCCGCTGCTTAAAGTGAAACTAGTTTTTTTTCTAATTTTAGCCTTCGGTGTGAAAACGACTGTCATAACGATTGTTAATTTTGTATTACAATATTGCCTCACTACAAAATGATTTCTGGTGCTTTCTCTCTGTTTCTGGCCCTTTCATTTCGAACAATTTGTTCATGTGATTGAAGCAAATACATTTTATTATAATTAGATCAATGAGCTATAAAATAACTTGAAAAATCCCTCCAATTCTACCTGTTCTTGATGAAAAATTTACTCGCCGTCATTTTTTCAGAATTCAGTCTTTTTATTTGCTTTAAATCTTAGAAAACAAATGATTAATATTAAACATTTTTTAAAAAAAAAAAATTTTTTTTTTGAAGCGGAGTGACGTAAGTGATCTTTTTATAATTAATATTATTTCGTATAATCACAAAACACCAACAGTTTTCACTTACTTAAAAATAAAAAAAACAAAATTTTATTTTTGAATTTATTTACTTTTATTTATTTAAAATTACAACTAGTTTCGATCTTGTAAAGATCATCTACAGGTAATTTTTTGCAATTGCAAAAAATTACCTGTAGATGATCTTTACAAGATCGAAACTAGTTGTAATTTTAAATAAATAAAAGTAAATAAATTCAAAAATAAAATTTTGTTTTTTTTATTTTTAAGTAAGTGAAAACTGTTGGTGTTTTGTGATTATACGAAATAATATTAATTATACAAATGATTAAATTTAGGAAATTTTATTAAAACTTAAAACTGATTTAAACTGGAAAAGAGATTCTCCTCAAATATTTGTAAAACGAGTTCTCGCGTAATAAATATACAATTTAAATAAAGCGCAGAAACTTGTTTTGAAATTTTATTGAAATATACGAAACCAAAATGTTTTATGACGATTCGGCGGAACTTGAAATAATAATATCATTATAATAGTTTAAGGTCAATAATATTTGAGGCAATAATTAATTTTTATTTAAATTTTACACCTGTGTCTTAGTTATACGTAAACCGGATATCCACTTAAAAGAAATTTAGGCGTGCGAGTGCTAGCGAATATTTTTGCTTGTACATAAACATATTGTTTGACATACTCGCATCTCAACTGAAAAAATGTTGGCATAGGTACATACATTTTGTGCAGTATAAATATTGTTGTAAAGGCGAATTAGCCATTGTGTTAATGTGTTTGGAAAGACTGCCTTCGAGCAAGCTCAATCAATTTCGTCTTGAATGCTGTCCATTTTATTTTATTAATTAAATTTTCAATTTTATTAATGATCAAAAAATTTAATTACTCAGACATACAATTTTACTGTACGGTAAATAGTATTATAAACATTAAAGTATTATTCTCTTTTAAAAATTATCTGTAACAGTATTCGAGTAGTAATTTTGTACGTATTTGGAACCTGGAAGTGAAAATTATTTATCCGGGAATTGACGTCGGGATTGGGTTATATTTGTTTGAATTTTTAGAATAATGAATTAATAAGTAAAACATTTACTTTTTATTGAATTTACTCGGTTTACCGAATTAAGTCTATTTTCTGTGAGAATTCGCTAGCAGCTTTCGTTAAAAAAAAATGTCTAAGTTGTATCCCATGTTTCAATAAATTCCAATCTTGAATTCCCACTTTCTGCAAAAAGATCGTCAAAAGCACACTCTAATATCCAACCCCAGTTAGATTACCGAAAAGACATATTTTTTATCATGTTAAATCTTTTTAAACTTTAAAAAACTGGTATAAACGAGTATGTAAAATTTTGGTTTTATAGCTTAATGTTTATAAGAAAAAAAATCAAATTTGCTAGCTCTACGAATCTTTACTAGAAAACACTAATCACACTATAATGGCATACGAACGAAACCAGAGCACCCTGTATTTTATAGAGCCATAATCAAAAAATCTGAGCTTTTATAAGGGAATTAGAAACGAGGAAAAAACGAAACTTTTCATAGTAAAACACACAAAACATATGGGAAATCACTTTTTTTCCTAAGACAAATTTTTAAATGAAAACGTTACAAATTCTTAATTATGATTTCTGAAATAGTTTCATTAATGTTTGAATTTCAACATATATGAATATCGTTTAAGTAAATCGTTTTCATTTTCTTGTAATAATTGATGTATTTAAACCAAAATATAAAAAAAAAATCATAACAATAGCATTCTGGTCAAATTGAAATAAAAGCTTACTACGATTCGTTTGGTCATTAAGTCATTATACATTACATAGATGGCAGTGATGCCCGTAAAAATTTGAAAAAATCGTACCAAAAATTACCACCTGGGGAAATTTCAAGTTTAAAAATTGTAGGAAAAGCAAAACAAATTCACAAAATATAAGAACGTGTGATAATTTTGCGATTAAATAATTTTTTTCGTATTTTTCTTTTACCATTTTAGACATCTTACGTACACTAGTAAAACTAAAGATAAATTTAGCAAGTATTATTTTAATTTGTCAGAGCCAACTTTAATGTATTTTTCAAAATGAAAGTTGAAAAAATATATTTTAGAAATAATTTAATTTTAATATTTCTGCAATTAATATTTAATTAATACCAATATGGCCTTCTTGTATATTGTTCTTAAAGATATGTAAAAAACTTTTATATAAACATTTTATAATATTTTTGCTTTTTTCATTGAAAAACTTGAAGCTAAAAAACACCATTTTTACTATGGATTCCTATGGAAATCAGTGAAAAGTTATACCACTAAAAAAGCTTCTAAAAAATACGTCATTAAGATTATGGCTCTATACTCTAGAAGGCTCTGACGAAACACGTTAAATTAGATCTGTCAATTAAGGAAAATTAAGAATGCGCGATTTTGGGTCCAAACTTAAGAAATAAACGTCAAATCCCAATAAATGTTTGATGCGGTAGATGTGTATTTCATGCGATTTTTTTTTATATTTATAAATTTAAATTTTATTTTTATAGGTTTTACGGTGGTATTAATTTATTTGCTAATTGGGCAACATTTTTCTGCCGATTTTTTTGTAAATGGAAAAAATTAAAAAAATTTGTGTTTCGTGTTTATGAATTACAAATCCATTGGGGTCCATTTTGGTTGCCATTTTGATAACAATTTGTAATTCAATATTTTTTTTATTTTGTGACAATAAAACAGTTTAAAATATACAAGTTTATTTCATTAGAAGGAAAAAAGTTTGGTGGAAATCAAATGTCGAAAAATAATGTAGTCAATAATGCAATCGTTCCACTAAACTTCTTAAGTTTAAAATTTTTCGCTGGTTGGAATGTCAAAAAAAATTAAGAAAAATTAGTGTCGTTAAAATTTTTAAGTTTATAATTTTTGGCTGGTTGAGCCTTTTTGTGAACAATTATTTAAATTAAGATTTAAAAAAGATAGAAAAACAATTTTGTATGGAATCAATGAAACAAAACAAAAATACAAAAATGTTTGTACCCACCTCTTTGTTTTGATCAATAAAAATCAGTACAATTTTAAAAGGAAAGGGAAATCTTTACACTTTGTAATGTGTTTAAAAGAGATAGAAGTTCATAAATAATTTTTGATTTTGGTCTAGCTAGCTTTGCGAAACTTTAAAATCAAATAGAAAAAATAAACAAAGGACCTCTCATTGTTTTCGATAACGGGATATCAAATCATATCAAACAAATAATAAAGACAAAAACAAAACTTGAGGTTGTGTATGTGTTTATGTACCATTTCACTTTTATTTGTATAATTTTGTATCTAGTCATCAAAAACAATAAGTGGTCCTTTGTTTATTTTTTGATTTGATTTTAAAGTTTCGCAAAGCTAATTAGATCAAAATCAAAAAATTATTTATGAACGTCTATCTCTTGAAAACACATTACTAAGTGTAAAGATTTCCCTTTCCTTTTAAAATTGTACTGATTTTTATTAATCAAAACAAAGAGGTGGGTACAAAAATTTTTGTATTTTTGTTTTGTTTTATTGATTCCATACAAAATTGTTTTTCTATCTATTCTAAATCTTAATTTAAATATTTGTTCACAAACTTAGGACTAAAGTCTGTATTCCATGAGAAAAATTGACTGACAGTCAAAAAAAACGAAAAGAGAAAAACAATCTGATGCCCTTATACGAGACAAGGACAACGTTTTTTATTTTATTTTTTATTTTACAGCAAAATTGTTTTTCTACAAAATAAAAAATGTTGCCTTTGTCTCTTGTATGGGGCATCAAATTATTTTTCTCTTTTCGTTTTTTTTGACTGTCAGTCAATTTTTGTCATGGAATACAGGCTTAACGAGCAATAGAAGATATTGTTCTGTTTATATACAGGGTGGGCCAAATAAATTTTTTTTTTTAAAAATGCAATAAAACAAAAAGTTCTCAATATTTTTTCAAATTTATTTTTCCATTGTAAAGAACAATCCTTCCGATTAATTATGGAATACTATTTCATTCATATGACTGCCTCGGCTGGCCTTGACGTACCCCCATACGGTCGGTCTAATTTTTCAGCACATTTTCGATGGTATGCGGCATTATGTCTTCAATGGCAATGCGAATATTGTTCTTGAGAGCGTCAATCGTTGCTGGTTTATCGGCGTAACACTTATATTTGACGGCACCCCAAAGATAATAGTTCAACGGCGTCAAATCACAGCTCCGAGGCGGCCAAATCACATTAGCATTTCGGCTGATAATTCGATCTTCGAAGAGAGTGCGCAAAAGATCAATTGAAACGTGTGGTGTGTGGGACGGAGCGCCGTCTTGTTGAAACCAAATGTTTCCTATGTCCTCCTCTTCAAGTGCCGGGAACAAAAAATCGTTTATCATGGCGCGGTAGCGCTAACGGCGGCTCCTTGCTCATTTTCAAAGAAAAATGGCCCAATGATGCCACCGGACCAAAATCCGCACCAAACAGTCACTCGTTGAGGATGCATCGGCTTCTCTACGATCACGTGCGGGTTCTCCGTGCCCCAAATGCGACAATTCTGCTTGTTTACATAGCCGCCAAGATGGAAATGCGCCTCATCCGAAAAAATGATTTTTTTGCCAAGATTTTCGAAGTAATGTTTCAATATTTCCCAGCGTTGTTCAAGCGAATACATAACCATTTTCGTTCAGCGGAAGGATAAAACTAACTTTCTGTCAAATCAAAAGTGAAATAACCCTTACCATACTCAAAATAACCGCTAGTTCAAAAACAAAAAGTTAGATCGCCCACCCTATACATATTTTGCTTATGATAACTGACAACTGGGGTGCGATTATTTACCTCTCGTATTATGAGTTACGAGTTCCGAGAACTCGAAATATGTTGACAAATTTATTTTAAAAATAATGTTTTTAACCATTACGAGTTGTCTGTCGTACTTAAAAAGTTGTACGAGTAAAACAAGTCGCAATTACGAGAACTCGTAATGTCTTACACATAATCGCGTTTTGTCGCAATTTCTCGTAACTCGAAACTCGCAATGCTCACATCGTTTCTTTTTCTTTTTTTTTAGCTTCCATATTGTTTGTTTATTCTATTGTAAAGGTACATGTATTGTATTTCAACAGTCAATTTGTAAATAATTTTTATCTTTGAGCAGACAAAAAGTTTGACATTTTTATTCACCAATTAAAAAAAAAATTTAATTATTTTTTATTATTATTTTTTTTTTTTTATTTTAATTATTTTTTATCCACCATTTTTTTTTTTTTAACTTTTTGTGTTGTATATATTCATTTGAAACACGAGCTTAGAGAATTTGAACCGGAACAACTGGAAACGTAAACAGCCAAAAACAAAAATATGCTGTAAAAATCGGTTAACATCGGATCGATTAACCGAACCGTTAAATATATCGGTTAACCTTACCCAGTTTTTCTATGCTAAGCATTCTAAGCAAGCTAATTAACCCTCAATCCATGAAGGTATTTTAGGGACCTTAATTCCATGAACCAGGGTCGTTTTCGTCTTTGCGTTTTACAATCAACAATAACCAATAAAACAATCTTAAATAATTCATGAATAATCTTTAGGCATCCTTATTCAAGAACCAATAGATTTTTTGCCTGGAAAAAACAAATATTTTTTTTTTAAATTGCATATCAGCAAACCTTCGGAAAAAAGTTTTTTTTTTTCAAAAAAATACAGCGGTGGTAACAATTATGGAAAAATCAGTTTAAAGGACAATCTCCTGAAGGAGAAAGGTTGAACTTAACGTAAAAAAATACTTTATTGATGTAGGATTGAGCCAGATGCTCTATTCCGTTACTTGAAAATAGGTATTTTTCATAAAACTAAAACAAACAATGGGGAAAAACTCTCGTATTCTTCACATACGGATTAACCGCATCGGCCGCAGCACTGATTTGTTTTGCAATCTTCTGAATATGGACAAAAGAAGCATCGCTTTCTTTTTGGCATTTTATTTTCGTGTTTAATTTTTACCTCACATCATCCTAGAATTTGTTGTATATTCATTCGTATGGACCTGTGGAGACCTATAAGTTCGAGTCTAGTTTTCATGTGATGCTTAACTAACTGACGGGACAACTGTTTGAGGAAATTCAGCCGTGTCAAATACTCATTACGTGTAGACAAGTTGTATATGATATGGGCGTTAATGACTGGCTGTTCTTTCATGACGAAAAAGAGTCTCATAGCCCATCCGTTCGTTTTACAGGCCTCGGTGTATTTCGAAGTTATTTTGTCGAAAATGTCGACGCCACCCGTCGTAGAATTGTAAGACTCGATCATTTCTGCTTTCCCTATAGACCAACAACACTACTTTGTTTTTACGAGTAAAAGATAATAGTGTAATCATGATAGCATGATAGTAAGCGTAGCGAGAAAAACTAAGCAGCGCTAGCCGCGAATATATCGCAGGAATTTCTCGTTTATTCTTCCTTATAGTGCCAATCACATCCAAGCCCCACTCGTTTTTCATCAAATTACAAATATTTATGGTAGTAAACCAATTGTCAAACGTAACGGTACGATTCGTACGGTGAATCGGCTCGTAAAAAAGTTTTACTATCGTTCATGCAAACGATTTCTATGCCGTAGCGTGCTGGTTTTGACTGTATGTAAACCTTCGCCGGAAATTTACCTCGAAATCCTAACAAGGTTTCATCAATGGTTGCACCATCTGAGAGACTATAAGTGTTTCTGCACTGAATAATAAATAAGTCCCATATCTCGCTGATGGGAGCAACAATGTCTACCGTACATCTCTCTGTACGAGTGCTGTGGTCGTCGAAGCGCAAAATTGACTGCATAAATTCAAACCTTTGCTTACCTTTGCAAGGCCTAAAAATGCTCGTAACTCAGTTACAGTTAAAGCACTAAAAGTACTTCTTTCTCGAAAATCTGCACTCATATTCAATAATCTTCGATTCCTTTCTTCATTCGAATGATTGACAATAGTCTCAATCTTGTCTTATCTTTATCATATACATAATTGTATCTACGGACCATTTTATGTCTATGCCTGGTCCTCCACCTAAACCTACTTGTATCGAACATTATTACTTTCTTGTTGCTCTGGCTCTGTTGTGCCTACGTCACAGTCACTGCTGTCACTGTACTCTTCGCAATCTTGCTCGCTACTGATATTGTCCTCCACTTCTTCGAGAACATTATCTTGTTCTGATGCCTCTTCGCCATAATACTCAACAACAGCACGATTTCGAAGCGAGCTCTTCTGCACGTCGAACAGACATGATTGTTAAAAACTAGAATATATAGTATAGGTTACGATTTGATCGTTCGAACGGAAAGCAGAATAAAAATGTTTACTTACTGATCGATTAAAAATTAGAATCAAAATTGTTGGAAAAAAGCTAGAGCGAGAGAGATGCCTTATGCCCCGCCTCTTATACATATCTGCCTGTATATCAAATAGTAATTCGAAAAGTACTTATTCGATTTTCATGAAACAAAGACAGACTAACAGACCTTGACCAGATAAAAAAAAAATATGGCTAAGACCTCTGGGCGGTCGGATTCCAAAGTTATAGATGCGCAAATATTTCCTTCACAATACATTGACGTAAAAAAAACGGAATAAAAGTAATTCAATAATAGTGTCAAATTTTTATTCTTTTATTCTTTCTTTTGCTTATATTACCATTCTAAACAAAACCAATGAAAACTTCTATATACATAAAACCAAAACCTGATGCATTATAGGAAAAAAACCATTCACGGGCCAAGGAACGCAATCTGTTATGTTATCATGTCTTCATAACAACGCCGATTCACACAAAGTAAAAGCAACCCGGGAAGTGTTCTTCAACTTGGACTGAGAAGTTCGTCCGCATGCGACGTATTCTTCTGACTTGACCCCTTCCGACTACTGTTTAATTAGATCCCATGTAGTCTTATTTGGCTGACTAGCGGTTCTCGAAAGTTGGAGATGTCCGAAAATAACTCGATGACTTGGAATCCCTTAATCTACGTGTCCCTAATTCCTTTGAAGTTTTCTCCAAAGTTGAAAATACATTTGAAATCGCGCTTAAAATTGTGCATGAATTATCGAATGAAATCATTGGTTGCTTGATCACACATAAAGGTGCGTCTGTGTGCGTAAAGCGCGTATTTTCAAATCATTGTTTCAAAAATACACAGCAACCCACGTTGTCTTTGCCGGACTATTCTGATTCCCAGCACTTCCATGTGCAACCAGATCTCAGGATAACATACTTTGTGAGTGTAATTTGTGTAAACTTGTGCGAGCTCAACCACGGAACATGATTCTCGGGAAAATGATGAAAAATAAAGTGGTTCATAGGAAATGTAAGAAATGCGGAGGAGAACTGGATACCAAGAATTTCTGCACTTCTTCAAAATGCATTTCAACTCTGACCGACCTAACTAAAAATAATTTATCGTTAAAAGAAAAGGAACAATTGACATCGTCAATATTGAAAGACATTTTAGTTGCGCCAGAAAACTCAACAAAACAAGGACAGTTGTGTTTATCACAGAAAAGAGGGAAAAAACTACCAGTGTTAGTGAATACAAACAATGTTGCCAGCAGTTCGGGAGCACAATCACTCGCAGCAACCGATATTTTAAAAATCAACCCAACTTAAGACAGGACTTGTTTTTGTTAAATCATCGTCTTGATTCCTTTTTCGAGTCTCGATTTTGCGAAGTGGTGAATACCAAAAATTCCCGGGTGATAAAGAGATCTGAATGTTTTGTATATTGCAATGATGTGCCAGGATTGGTTGACTATATTAAAGATAAAAGAGCATTGCAGGAGGTGGATTTGAAATTCGGTCTTGACGGTGGCGGCGGATTTTTGAAAATTTGTTTATCTATTCAATTCAAATTTGATGAAGCTAATGGTAAATCGGATACCAAGAAAGCGAGACAGCAATATCAAGATGGAGTACAAGCCAGGAAATTTATGGATTCGGGTGCGAGGAAATTGATCATTCTTGGAATTATTTCTGATATGCAAGAAAACTACATGAATGTTCGTACTCTCTGGTCTTGTCTGAATTTGCAATGCATTAACACAATCATTGCTACGGATCTGCAACTAGCCAATATTATGACTGGTGTTATGGCGCATTCTTGCCATTTTTCGTGTACGTGGTGTACCGCATCGAAAGACAATTTAAATATGCGCGGAAATTACAGAACCATCGGTACCTGCCATGAAAATTAAGAGGCCTTCAAAAATACCGGTAGTAAAAAAACTAATTCCAAGAATTTCCACAGTAATATCCACGAGCCTATATTTATAGGAAACTCAGACACGCTGATCATCGAAATTATCCCTCCACCTGAACTTCATCTGATGTTGGGAGTTGTGAACACCCTGTATAACCACATGCTGAAAGAATTCCAGCACGATGCCGAAGAATGGGCTAAGTCCTGCAATGTGTCCAAAGATTTCATACATGGGGCTTCCGCTTTTGCTGGAAATGCCTGCAAAACTTTGTTAAACAGAATAGATATTCTTCGGGCAAAATGTACCATCCATTGTTTGAAGTATGTCAAATGTTTTAGTGACTTTTCAAATGTCGTGAATTCGTGTTTTTCAACTTTTCTTGACGAAAAATTTGAGGTTTATGTTTCGCAATTCAAAACAAGTTATCTAGACCTGGGAATCTCAACCACTCCGAAAGTTCATGCCGTTTTTTTTCACGTGCCATATTTTTGCCGCAAAATGGACTGTGGACTCGGTTACTATAGCGAACAAGCGATGGAGTCCGTTCATCACGACTGCAAAAACACATGGGTGAATTACGAATTAAGTATATCGCACACATCCAGATTATAATACTAAACTACTGAGAGTTGTACGGGAATATAACTCCCGTCATGTTAAGAGAATGATTTTTTTTTCCAATTTTTGGGTAATTCAAACAAAAAAACTTCAAATAAATTCCGTCATTTGATTTCGATATACATCTTTCCTCACCATCGATATATATTTCTATTCAATGGTCATTTTTGTAATAGATTTCTTAATGAAGTTTCTTCGATTTGTGAATAAAGATTCATTTTTTACAAGCTTATCATATAATTTTTGGAAATTAGTATTCCAGTAGATGGCGTTTTACAAACAATTCAAGGCATTCATTCCAATATCGATCTCGAAAAAAAACTTGATTTTTATTGAAATTGAGTTAAAGCTGAGTGCTTTTTTTGTATTCCTAGAAGTTTTTGTTCACATTCTTGCAAAAAAAGAGCCATATGGAGAAAAATTGAAAATTCAAAAATTTTTTTTTTCGATTTTTCTCATTTTTGGCGCAAAAAATCTTAAAATTGTGTTTTTTTGAAAACGAATCCGGGTATTTGGCTGATTATTGCGTTTTTGAACTTCTCGAAGGTGAAACTTTCAATCGCCGACGGGAAATCGAGAGTGGTTTTTTGGCCCATTTAAACTTGGTTCAGGGACACCGTGAGTCCCATGTGCCCGCGAAATTACAAAAAGTAATTTTGGCCATGGCGAAAATGACCTTGCTTCATGGATTGAGGGTTAATATTTTAAAATAATTTGTTCGTGTAAAGAAATCCACACAATAAACGCCAGCATCTGTGCACACCAAGCGACACGATTTTTTTTTCTTTTTTGCTAAATAACCAAAGTTATCAAACAAGAGCTCGTATTGTAAGGTACTGTATTTTGTCTACGAATTAATTATTTTAACTTTTCTATAATGATAAATAAAACTAACAAATTCTTCATTAATTGTTTTTTTTTTTTGTTTATATAGCAACGAGACGCGACTTTTTTTGAAGCTGATGTGGAACATATTGTCGCGACAACAGAAATAAATTCACGTGACACATTTTCTTTTAATGTAATTTTTCTATTAAAATTATGAAATAATTAAATGTTTTAATGAAATTTACATTTAAACTATGTATAATTTGTATTCATTAAATCACCAAAATTACAAGCATTTAATTTAGTCGCCCGTCGTCGCCGCTTGGTGTGTTTTACCCTTTACTGTTTTATACCAAAACCGAATAAATGGTACGTTTTAAAAAATAAAGTAAGGCTCCCATAATTAATATTAAGATTTAAAAATAACATAAAACAAGAAATAATTTTTCCCAAATTAAGTTAAAATTGTTAAAAAATCTTTTTATCAAGCGTGAAAATTTAAAGCAGCAGCCGCCACTGTCTAAAAGTTTGTAAAGTTAAACTGGAATTTTAAAATAGAATAGTTTATCTTGGCAAGTAAAAAGTCGCCTTTTGCCTTCATAAGGCAGAAACGCTACAGCTAAATTCAATTTCTCGCTTGTCAGATTCATTTGTACTTATCTCAGAATCAAGGCCGATAAAGTGATGCCAGACAGTAAACCTTTTGAAAGTAGCTCCTGAATACGTTTCATACGAGTAGACGGAAAATTGGCCATTAAATAAAAATCATTTGACGATTAAGTAAATCATTTGACTTTGGGACTTTTGATTTTTATTGAACAAAATTCGTCGGCGCAAAATCGTTCAAGGTTTGATGAAAATATTGCTTGTTATTTATGTGGTCGACCCCAGAGACCGGCCGTTTGATAATTTTAGCATCATGGCCATACTATGGACATTAAAAAAAAAATCATTTGACTTTGGGACTTTTGATTTTTGTTGAACAAATTTCGTCGACGGAAAATCGTACAACGTTTAGTTAAAATATTGCGTGTTATTTATACGGCCAAACCCAGGGACCGGCCATTTGTTAATTTTACTTCAAGTGCATACTACGGACATTCTAAGAAATTCATTTGACTTTGGGATGTTTTATCTTTGTTGAACTAATTTCGTCGGCAGAAAATTGTACAACATTTGATGCAAATATTGCTTGTTATTTATATGACCGACCCAAGGCACCGGCCATTTGAAAATTTTTACATCAAGTGCTTACTACGAGCATTCAAGAAAACTCATTTGACTTTGATTCAGATTGCGGCATACTGACGCCCGCTTGAAAGGTGACATTTCGGTCAACAATTTTCACGATGATAGTTTTGTATTTCGTCAATCGTGTCAACGTATTAGTGTGAGAATGAGTGAAATTTCTGAAAAAATCGCTGTATTTTGTAATTTCACTAGGAAAAAAGCAACGCTTCCCAAGCCTGGAATAAAATTTGTGGCGCAAGCATTACCTAATGCAACAGCATGTAGATGGTTTGCACGACTCCATCCCACGGGTGTTGTCTTTCATCATGACAACGCCAGACCTTAAACATCTTTGATGTACCGGTAATTTGTTTACTAAGCCTGTAGCTGTAAAAATTTTAAACATGCATTCCATATTCGGATGTTTAACAAGTAAGTTCAGACGAAGTGTTTAAAGGAGTAAGTGCGTTTAGCGACTGCTTTTTTTCAACTATATATTTGCAACTGAGTTTGTCGTGGTTTAACAAAGATTTTTCTTAGCTTGAAAGTTGGCAATCATAAAAGGAACCAACACATGTGAAATTTCTCAAAAGAAGAAATTACTACAATTCTCTATCATTACAGACGTATAAGTGGATTCATTTTTTTTTTGTAAACAATAATCCTCCTAACGGCCAAATTGAATAAAGAAGATTTGACTCGGATTCGGGAATGGAAATTGGTGTAGAAAAACTTTAAAATGTTAATTTTATAAATTTCTATCCAAAGTTTCAATAAATGCTGCCCTTGAACTCCAGTTTCTGCCAAAAAAAATCAATTCATTACACACACATACTAATATCCAGAAGTTACATCTTACATTATCGAAACGATCTGCTTAATTCCATAAGATTAATCAAAGTTTTTTTTTTTAAACTAAACAACAAAACGAGATGTAAAATTTTGTTTTTTCTAAATATGTACAAATAAAAAATAAATGATAATTTGATAAAATGTTCAAATTATTATATATTTTCATTAATTATAAAAACAAACAAAACCTATAGGTTCTACTTTTTTTTTACTAGACATCATTAATCGCACTTTACTCGCTTAATATAACGTCGCATAAACATGTAAATCCGAAAAAATAACTTAAATACATTAAAAATTCTTAAATACAAAAGGAACATCTTCTTACGCATTCCAACCAGTTTATCTGTGTTTAAGTTAAACATAAATTTTTTAAGCTTGAATACTTGAATGTTTTAAACTTCATTAAATATTCTCGATTCTATACGGTTAAGTATTTTAATATCAAAATATTTCTTAAATTCTTTAATATAAATTTCCTCTCTTCGTTTGACTTTGAAAATACGGCATTTTGACGTAGAACAATTACACTTGTAGCTTCAATTTTTCATACTTCCGATGTCAAGAAATATGCTACCCCTCTGTAGCAAGAGCTAGAGAGATGACGCATATACCATTACATGGAGGAAAGAATAGAGATTCAGAAAATATTCCAATGGTTCTGGTGAGTTGCGCTTGAGCTAGATGGTAACGTCTCACAAATGAGCTGGATTTTGGCCAATTTTTTTAAAACAAAAACAGGCATTCAGAACAATAATCGGCGGATTATTAACTGGAAAATTAGCTAGATCGAGCTTAAAGCTTAAATCGTTTAATTTTCATTTAGAACATGTTTTTCAAAATAGGGTCCAATTACAAGTATGACGTCCCATACAGCGACTTTAGAATAACACTTATTAACTAATTTAAGGTAGTTTCGAATAAAACAGGAAAGCAAAGTTCACAGTGTCACAATTTTTACCCTATTTAAACTTTTTAAAGTAATAAACGATAACTTCATTTATTTTAAATTATCTTTTAATTAAGATAAATATAGATTATATTTTTAAATGCTTATTTGGAGATATCAGAAGCTCAAAATTTTATTACAATTTTGTAACTGAACCGAGAGGCCTAAAACTGAAGAACAACAAAATTGTATGGGTACATATACAAGATTGTTTTACTGTTTATTAATAATCCAGATTATTGGAGAAGATACAACCATGTTACATTGAAAATAAATAGAAATCAAATAAAAGAATTTAAATAATAATAATTCATTCAATAATAATTCATTACATAACTATTCATTTGGCATACAAAAAAGAAAATTTTCAGGAAATTAATTCGTTATAATCAGCTTTTTTCATCTACACTTGGGTGCAAAAAATTCGCACATTGATAAATTTTCACCAAAATTTCAAAAATATCAAAAAATCCAATGTTTGTTTAATTTTCTTGAATTCAGATTCAAAGTCTATTTCAACACCTATCCAGTGGTACCATTTTTGTACTTATACCGTGTCAACAGAGTGATTTCATCTATTGTAAAAATAAAATAAAACAAATTTTATTTTTAATTATCTATTAAACTTCCGTTTATGTGGAATTATTTTTTATTTTTTATTTTTGTAATATCGATTTCGATTAACAAGTAATCATCTTCAGTTACCGAACTACTAAAGAAAATTATGGATTCTGTCATCCTTATACATATATCTGTTTTATCCCTACGTCATAGCCTACTTGATCAAGAATTTCGAATTATTATGTCGTATATTTTATTTACAGGAGTATTAATCTTATTATTAAGTAAATTATTATTTCTTCTGTTTTTATAGATCAATAATTCTTCCATTCGGTCCATATTATCACCTTTTCTCATTGTATATAGAATTTTCATGTTAGTATTCATGTCTATATAGTTATGTTGTGTTGTATTGATATGTATAGCAAAGTTTGATGTCGCATACATTTTACCAATATCACGAACGTGTTCTTTATATCTTTGACCGAAGGATCTACCTGTTTGTCCTATGTAGAAAGCAGGACAATCTGAACAAATCAACTGATATACTCCAGTGTCTAAAATTTCTTCTTTCTTAGGCTTTAATTGCATTTCGAGGTTTTGTTGAGTTTTAAAAGCAATTGTATAGCCAAAATTCCGAAATATTTTTTGTATTTTAGAACTCGTGAAGCTGTTATATTCCATTGAAATGTATATTTTAGATGTATCTTCTTCTAAATTTAATGTTGTATAATTTCGATACATTATTTTGTTTTTGTATGATAAATTAATTTGATCTATTATTTTAGGTCTATATCCATTTTGACTTGCGATGTATTTTATTATGTTTAACTCTTCTAGTTGATCCGCTTGTGTCATTGGTATAATATTTAATCGATTTATCATATGATTATACGCTGCCATTTTATGTTGTAAAGGATGATTTGATTTACTATCAATAGTTTGGTCCGTTTGGGTTGGTTTTCTGAATATTTTAAATTTATGTTTTTGATCAACATTTTTTATAGTTAAATCCAAAAAATTTATACTTTTCTCTTCCTCAGAATTTCTTCTTTGTAGGTGATTTCATCATCTACACGTTTTTTGTGAATTTATCTGCATGAAAATTAGTTAGAAAAATCGAATTAAAACATGGAAATCAGCAAAAAAACATTTTTATTAATAGGAAGTATTCCCTCCCTTAGCCCCTAATGACAGCTTCCATTTGATGTTTCATCGATTTCACCAAAGTTTTCACCAAATCTTGAGGTATCGCCTCCCATTCCTCTGCGATGATATGTTGCAGCTCCTGGAGACTCGTTGCAACAACATCTCTGGCTCGAACCCTTTTCTTCAACTCGTGCCATAAATGTTCGATGGGATTGAGGTCCGGGGTTCGAGCTAGCCACTCCATAACAGGCACATCCACCTCTTGAAGGTATTGGACAACTATATCAGCCGTATGTAGTGTCGCATTATCCTGCATTAACACGAAGTCTTCACCAATAAAACCGGCGAAAGATATGACGTAGTCCTCGAGTACTTCCTCAATGTATCGTTGAGAAGTAAATCCTCTTTATCGACGGCCAGTATTCGCTCCGGAGATGAACACAAGATCTGTCTTCGCATCTAATGACATGCCTTCCAGGTACATGCATGATCTACCGCCATATGAGACTCATTCTTCAATCCAACATTGTGGAAATCGCTCTCCTGGTCTTCTATACACTCTTCCTCGCCCATCGATGCCATGTAAACACATCTTGCACTCGTCAGAGAACATGACTGTTCTCCATTGTTCTTCTGTCCAATCCAAATACTCTCAAGCGAACTGAAGGCGGGCTCGCCGGTGGGCTGAGGTCAATTTCGGCCTATTTGCTGGTCTATGTGCAGTCAAATTACTTTCTTGAAGTCGTCTTATAACTGTCCACCGACCGACTTCAGATTCACGAACTTCTTGCAGTCGCTGTCCCAGTTGAACCGCATTCAAACGACGATTTGTTATTTTGTTAGTACCTTCGAGAGGTAAATGTGCCTGTTATGGAGTGGCCAGCTCGAAGCCCGGACCTCAATCCCATCGAACATTTATGGGACGAGCTGAAAAAAAGGGTTCGAGCCACAGATGTTGTTTCAACGAGTCTCCAGGACCTGCAACAGGCGATCGCAGAGGAGTAGGATGCGATACCTCATGATTTGGTGAAAACTTTGGTGAAGTTGATGAAACATCGAGTGGAAGCTGTCATTCAGGCTAGGGCAGGGAATACTTCAGATTAATAACAATGATTTTTTGCTGATTTCCATGTTTTAATTCGATTTTTTCCAATAATTTTCATGCAGATAAATTCACACAAAAACATGTAGTTCAGATGTTGACCCGAAAAATCACTTTGTTGACACGGTATTAGTACAAAAATGGTACGACTGGATAGGTGTTGTAAACTTTGAATCTGCATTCAAGAAAATTAAACAAACATTGGATTTTGTGATATTTTTGAAATTTTGGTGAAAATTTATCACTTTGCGAATTTTTTGCACCCAAGTGTATAACATAGCTACTTCAACTTACGATCCTTTTGATGATATTTTGGGATTTGTTTTCGTTTTTTTGCTCGTGTATCATTTTTTTTTTTTATGGTAGTTACTTTGATATTTAGCCTCTTTATTGGTTTCCGAACAGGATTTACTTTTAGCATTACTTCTGGTTCGACAGATTTGGTAGCCATCACTTTTTTACTTCTCTCTGTTCCTCTTATATTACGATCTATTAAATTTGACTTATTATAATCTAATTGTTATGTATGTAACTATAAGAATATGCGAATGAACGCACCCTTACTATAATATGTTTATGGTCACATCATAACTAACTTCACAGTAAAAAGAATGGAATGAAATTCGGATTATAAATGTGCTACAACAAAGTAAGAGAGTAAAAAGGCATTGTGTTTTAATCAAAACATTATTAGAAAATCCGAGTCCAAACACAACAATTGGCGACGAGGATAAAAAGAAAAATAATGGAATTAGCAAATAGAAAGAAGATTTGCTCACCACACACAGGTAAAATATAAATAAAATAAAAAGTTAATACCGAAATGGCTCAACCGGAGGTGCAAATCATTCAAGCACAATTTAACACATTTAACCCGGAAAATGAAGAATGGAGCATTTTCCAAGAGAAATTGGGATTTCTTTTTCGATACAAATATGATAAAAGATAAGGATAGAAAGAGGAATGCCTTAATAAATTATTTGGATACAGTTGTATACAAATTGCTCAGAGATTTGTGTTCACCGACATTGCCGAAGGAAAAATCACCAGCTGTAATTGTGTTTAAATTAAAGAGAGGATGAAGTTTTTTGCTGCACGGAAAGCGGATGGTGAATCAGTCAATGATTATTGCGCAATATTAAAAAGATTGGCATCAAATTGTATGTTCAAAACACATTTAGAACATAATTTGGTGAATAAATTTGTGACCAGCGTCGATTCGAAAATTTATGAACGACTTATTGAAGAAGATAACACATTAACCTTAACAAAGGCGTTGGAAATTGCGATACGTGTAGAAAAGAAACATGTTTCCAATATAAATTTAATAAAAAAAGAAAATGTTCCGACGAAATCAACAAATCAGAGAGGTAGAAGTCCAAGTAGGCGTACATTCAACCAGAGATCTCCAACACCAGGACGTCGATTTTGGTCGCAAAACGAGGATTGAGGATTGAGAATTTTGTATATGTACACGGCGTATAATATACATTTTGTTATTGTGTGCCGTCAAATATTTTTATTGTATTAGTGTGTTTTCTCATGATGGTAAGTATCAAAAATAAGCTAAGCGGGTGAAATCGGTTCAACTTTTTTGTTGCTTCCGCTCGCCTTGAGTTATTTTTCCCTACCTTTTAACATGAGGAATTCATGTTTTTCTATCTATTGTTGTTGTAAACGAGACATTCATTTTACTTCGTTACCAAAAATCCAAAACAATATACGCAATCAATTGCTCGTGGTGATCTTCAATATAAAAAACAAAAAGCAGCATAAATAAATGGTTTTTAATTTTTACATTCTTCGTCGACCCCATTCATAATATTTTTAACTTTTTTTTTTTTTTTTTTTTTTTTTTTTTTTGAGTTATGTGAGAATAAACATTTGAAAAATCAAAAAAAAACAATTCAGTGTTATCTCATGCGCACGAAAGAAATGTTGTACATATTTTTATTTCCAGTAATTTTCTGCAAAATTTAAAACTAATAAAATTGTTAATTAAATAATGATTTAAAGATAAATAAATATTAACTAAAAATGGAAAATAAGTCAGATAAATAATGATAAACTATAATTTTATTAATAATTTAAAATGATGAAAAATCACACGACGTACATCCACCCTTTCCTGTGCTTGAATTAACACTAAGCCAAAATAACTAATTTACTTCTTATTTTTTCCACATTATATTTTATATCCCTCTTTTTCGTGTCATTTTATCTCTCTAATTTGCATCATGTTAAACAAAAAACTTAAAAAAACGCCCATTAGACACTGTCAAATGTACGTATTTTTTAGTTTTTTGTTTAATATAACATGGCAATGGCATAAGGTTTCTTTGTTTAACATCGGATAAGAGGGATAATGTGAAAAATATAAGAAGTAAATTAGTGATTTTAACTTTTAGTGTTGATCCAAGCACAGGAAAGGGAGTATGTACGTCGTGTAATTTTTCTAACTTAAAATTATTAATAAAATTATAGTTTATAAATATTTTTGTGACTTATTTGCCTTTTTTAATTAATATTTATTTATCTTTAAATCGTTATTCAAGTAACAATTTAATTAGTTTTAAATTTTGCAGAAAATTACTGGTAATAAAAATATGTACAACCTTTCGTACGCATGAGATGACACTGAATTGTTTTTTTTTTATATCTCAAATGTTTATTCTGAGTTTTTCTCTATTCTTTGGACACCAATACAATTTACCAATACTATTGCCTTCCGGTAATTCTCAACTCAATCCTCAAATTGCGACCAAAATCGCTACCCTGGACATAAATTTTGGTCGTCTCATGAGTCGGTGAGGCGAGAATTACCGGATCGTAATGGTATTAGTTATTGTGTGTGTGTGTTCGAATGCTCTTTAACTATTCATGCTCTTCATGCTCTTTTTAGTTTTTCGTATAGTTATTTTGTGTTCTTTGTTGAGATTAGGGTTTCGTATACGAATAAAATTTTTAAAGGGACACGAAGATGACGATGTTTGAAAAAAAATCAATTGACTAAAATGCAAAATTGTGTATTAAAATTTTATTAATTTCAATTAAAATTGTGTACAACCTGCAATTCGATATATTTAATTTCAAATTATTTATATTTATAAAAAAAAAATTCGTTTAAATTGATAATAAAGACGATGTAAAATAATGAATTTGAAAATCCCATATGATTTTGTTTACGTTCCATATGGCATTGGAAAAATGTATAAAATGCATGTAGTAGTTAGCAAGATAAACAGAAAATAAAGGAATAAGAAAAAAGAGTTTTAATAATAGGTACATACATATGTATGTGACGCTGTACGTAAAAAAGGTTTCGTAAAACATCATTATCAATTTCAAATACAGCTTGTTAAAACAAATTGCGATTACTCTCGATTTGTTTAAATTTATCAAATTTTCAACAGAATTTTTTGTTGGCTTTAATATTAAAATGAATTAAATCAGTCAAGTATTGTGAGAGTACAGTTTACATTATGTATTTTGAATGTATTTCAGTGTAAGTATTTTTTAGTAACCTTTACATAATGTAAGCTGTACTTGCACAATATTTGATTGATTTAATTAAGTTTTTAATAAAAAATTAATCTGCTTTTGCAACACGAAATCTAAAAAATTAATAAACAAACATGTTAAGTTAAAACTAAAGAAATACATTTTTTTATTATACAATAATAGAACTTTACTAAAAGTAGAATATTCAAAAAATATGTACAACGAACAACACGGTATGTATTGTTAATTCTCCTGCTTCATAGCAAGTGAAATATTCTCACACGTGAGCATAAGCATCAAAAAATTTTCTCGATTTCAACTGATTTCAACCGATTGGCTTATTTTTGATACTTACCGTCACAAAACGATACACTAATACAAACAACGAAAATGACAGAACACAATAACAAAACGTATCTTATACTCCTTGTACGTATACAAAATTCTCATGAGGCAGTGAGGAAATTTGGGACCAAAATTTATATACAGGACATAAATTTTGGTCGTCTCATGAGTCGGTGAGGCGAGAATTACCGGATCGTAATGATATTAGTTATTGTGTGTGTGTTCGAATGCTCTTTTATTATTCATGCTCTTCATGCTCTTTTTAGTTTTTCGTATAGTTATTTTGTGTTCTTTGTTGAGATTAGGGTTTCGTATACGAATGAAATTTTTAAAGGGACGCAAAGATGACGATGTTTGAAAAAAAAAAGCAATCGACTAAAATGCAAAATTATGTATTAAAATTTTATTAATTTCAATTAAAATTGTGTATAACCTGCAATTCGATATATTTAATTTTAAATTATTTATATTTATAAACAAAAATTTTCTTTTAAATTGATAATAAAGACGATGTAAAATAATGCATTTGAAAATCCCATATGATTTTGTTTACGTTCCATATGGCATTGGGAGAATGTATAAAATGCATGTAGTAGTTAGCAAGATAAACAGAAAATAAAGGAATAAGAAAATAGATTTTTAATAATAGGTACATATGTATGTTTAAAATATTATATTTTGTTGGTAAACAAGAGCAATTACATTTAAAAATTCAAATGGTTTACGTTATGTACTTATAATTTTTTCTACCTTTTTTATCTTGGATATTAGCTATATTAAAAAAAAAAAGATTTCGTAAAACATCATTATCAATTTCAAATACAGTTTGTTATTAAGTTTTTAATAAAAAATTAATCTGATTTTGCAACACGAAACCAAAAAAATTAATAAACAAACATGTTAAGTTAAAACTAAAGAAACACATTTTTTTATTATACAATAATATAACTTTACTAAAAGTAGAATATACAAAAAATACTTACAACGAACAACACAGCATTGTTAATTCTCCTGCTTCATAGCAAGTGAAATATTCTCACACGTGAGCATAAGCATCAAAATGTTTTCCCGATTTCAACCGATTGGTTTATTTTTGATACTTCCCGTCACAAAACGATACACTAATACAAACAACGAAAATGACAGAACACAATAACAAAATGTATCTTATACTCCTTGTACGTATACAAAATTCTCATGAGGCAGTGAGGAAATGTGGGACCAAAATTTATATACAGGTAGAAATTATATTAAATGTTTTCGATGTGGTAAAACGAATCAAATGCATGACCAATGTTTAATCATTTCATTGCATTGCAACACGTGTAAAAAAAAGGGACATAGTTCAAGAATGTGTAACAAGGGAAATGATAAATTTTTTTTTGATCGACAAAGGTGATGCCAATGAAATGAGTAAACATGTGGAAAGTGTCAGCACAACTGAGAGTAGTGTAATTTATAGTTTAGACAATAAGATAGATAGACCACTAACAATTAAAATTTATATAAATGATTTAAATTTGGAAATGCAAATTGACACAGGAGCCAGTTTGTCGGCCATGTCAAAGAATTTGTATGATCAATTATTTTCAAATATACTAGTAGCTCTGTATCAAGAGAATAAAATATTGCGAAGTTATTCTGGTGAAACTCTGAAAGTGTTAAGTTGTATCGAATTAAATGTCGGGTATAAAAATAAAAATAATTTGATGAAATTTGCGATTGTTGAAAATGGCGGTCCACCCATATTAGGTCGAGATTTTTTAAGAAATTTAATATAGGATTGTTGAATGTAAATAATTTGGAACAACAACTGGATTTAGAATCAATATTAGTTAAATATCAGGATCTATTTAAGGATGGTTTAGGAAAGTATGGGTTGAGCAAAATTCATTTGGAAGTTCTTGAAAACGCTTCTCCAATTTTTTGTAAGCCTAGCCCAGTTCCGTATGCTCTAAAACAAATAGTTGAGGAGGAACTTGAGAAATTAGTTAGGGAAAATATCTTAACACCAATAGAAAATTCGGAGTATGGCACTCTTTTAGTACCAATATTAAAGGCTGATGGTAGGGTGAGGATTTTTTTTTTTTTTTTTTTTTTTTTTTTTTTTCGTCCCTGCCCAAAAGCGGCTAGCACTACGACCTAAAAGATCTTTTGTGCTGTTGGGTACTGTTACTCCGGGGTGAGGATATGCGGAGATTATAAAGTGACCATAACTAAATTTATTCAGGATTTCAATCATCCACTCCCTAGAATAGAGGAAGTTGTTAATTCGTTGCGCGGAGGATAAAAGTTTTCTAAACTAGACCTTGCAGGTGCACTGGACGATGAGAGCAAAAAGTACGCAACATGGAGTACTCATAAAGGCATATTTCAAATGAATCGTCTACCATATGGGATTAAACAAGCAAACGGAATTTTTCAATTTTACATGGAACAGTTGTTATTAGGGCTTGCCGGTGTTACTGGTGAGGTGTTACTGTATTTATAGACAATATAGTTGTGACGGGTGCTGGCAGTCAAGAAAATATATACAATTTACAGCAGGTTTGTGATCGTTTAAGCAAGGCTGGTTTAAGGTCACAAGGTCTTTGTAAACCGAATAATCGAATTAATGCAATTTTGAACGCAAAAGATCCCAATAATGTAAGAGAAGTTAAGGCATTCTGTGGCCTTATTAATTATTATGGGAAATTCATAAATAATTTAGCCACAATCATGAATCCTCTATATAACCTTTTACGAAAGTCAGAAACGTTTGAATGTACAATAGAATGCGAGGAAGCCGTAAAAAAAATAAAACGAGAAATAGTTTCGGATGTAGTTTTAGTACATTTTGATTCAAGTTTACCAATTATTTTGACTTGTGATGCATCACAGAAAGGAATAGGTGCTGTGCTTTCCCACAGGTATTCAAATGGGACAGAGAGATCGATCGCATTCATCTCGAGAACATTCACTAGCGCTGAACAAAATTATGGCATGATAGACACAGAAGCATTGGCAATTTATTATTCTGTTAAGAAACTGTTTCAGTATTTGATAGGAAATGATTTTTTATTAAGAACAGACCATAAGCCTCTATTGGCGTTATTTGGGGGAAAAAAGGGATTACCTTAGATTGCTGCCAGTAGAATGCAAAGATGGGCGCACTTTTTATCAGGATTCAATTACAAAATAGAATATGTAAAGAGTGGCGAAAACAGTGCTGACGTTTTATCTAGACTCCCATTAGATAATTCCGAGAGTGAAAATGACGATATATGTAAGGGTAAAGCAAATTATTTACATTTTATAGATAAAGGCAAAGATTTGATTCTGAATTATAAAAATGTTAAACTAGAAACCCAAAAAAACAAAATATTATCTAAAATTTTAGCAGCAGTAAGGTATGGAGGTTTGAAGGATTTATGTGAAACGGAATTTAGGGCATTTGTGAAAATCCGAAATGAGTTAACCATAGAACAAGATATCCTATTAAGAGGATGAGAGTCATGATACCAGTAAGCCTACAGGAAAGTGTTATAAAGGAATTACATGCTTCACATTTCGGAATTGTGAAGACCAAATCGATAGCAAGATCCTACATTTGGTGGCCGAAGATAGATGCCGATATTGAGCAAGTAACAAAAAGTTGTAGATCTTGTAGAAATGTGCAACCTAATCCTCCTAAAGCAGCATTGATACCATGGGTAAGCCCTGGAAAACCTTGGAGCCGTATACATGCTGACTTTGCAAGTCCTTTTTACAAAAATAACTTTTTAATCATAGTTGATGCATACATTAAATGGGTAGACATTTTCAAGATTAGCTCGGCAACAACAGAAACTACAAAAATAAAAGTTAGAGAAGTGTTTAGTCGATTTGGTCTACCAGATGTTTCGGTAACTGACAACGGTAGCCAATTTTACTCTTTTGAAATGGAGGAATTTTTGAAGCTTAACGGAATCAAACATACACTCATCGACAAAATAACCCTCGCATTAACAATTTCTTTAGAAACTCTTCGTAAAAGTTCAATTTCAAGAAAACTTTTGTATTTAATTAGTATATTTTATTTTAAATAATAAATAAATTGTAAATCGAAAATTAAACAAAAAAACAAAAATAATTTTAGAGTAGTTTAAATTCTGTCTACTACATTATTATGATATCAAAAATAAAGTGAACTTTTTTCAGGCGTCTTTTTAAGAAATTACGCTACAAAATTACAGTGATTCTTGACATAAGATCTTTTGCAATATTCACCTATTAATCATTTTTATCGACATACGACTTATTGCATTAGTAATCCATAAAGATAATTTCCTCGTTCACAGGTAAGAACTAGAGATTAACGGTAAACTGAAAATGTTTGAGGGAAGTAGAGGCTGTCTCTTAATTCAGCTAGCTCGCGCTAATGTAGAAAAAGAGAAAACACCCGTAGAAAGCGTTACTCCGCAATCACAGCTTGAACATGAAGAGCAACCACGGGCCATTCCTACGCAATGCTTGCCTATCCGACGTACCGAAACTGCAGAAAGCAAAATGATTGACTTTGTGCCAATTGTTCAAAATTGTATTACGTCACTTGATAATCAGGATCAAGCGGAAGCAGATTTCAGTTCGGGATCAGACGAATTATATGAACCATCAGAGCTTGAAGAAACCACGGAGGACGAGGACTTATCAATAGGAGACGAGATAGAAACGGAAGTCGAAATAGCAACAGAAGCAGAAGAAGTTGTTTCATCAAATGGAGAGGATCGAACCGTTGCAAGAAAGTGTAAAGGCCAAGCTGACCAAACTCAATGGAAGCGACAAAAGAATGCACAATTGCGACTTAAGGGAAAAAGATACACTAAGAAAAATGTGTTTGGAAAATATGAACAAACAGAACGAAAGGAGGAGAAATCTCTTCGAACAAGATGTAACGGGCATGTAAGACGCACATCAAAAGGTGGTCCAAAACAAAATTTTGAATGCTCTACGATAAGCGAGGAGGATCACAAATCAATTCTTGCAGCTTTTTGGAAATTAGCGTCATGGGAAGCCAAAAAAGTTTATGTCGCAGGATGTGTGTTTCAAGAGCGTCCACAACATAGGAGAAATGATTCGGATTCCCAAAGCTCGAGGAAGAAAATTGGATTTAAATTTTACTTGAATATGCACGAAGGTATAAATAATAAAGCAAAAAAACGCGTTTGTAAACAAATGTTTCTAAGTACGTTTGGGATCGGTGAAAAAACTGTCCGTTCATGGGTATTAGATGGTGAATCTCGTACTAGCCCTTCAAGACCCCTAGAAACCGAAGCCAGTAGTACGTCAAATAGCGAAAGATCTGCAGCTGTTGTAAAGAATGTTAAGGAATTTTTGAATTCGTTGCCAAAAGTTGTAAGCCACTATTGTAAATCATCATCTAGTAAACTTCATCTAGAACCTACTTGGAATAGTTTAAGGGAAATGCACAGACATTACTTGGAAAAGTACCGAAATGAAAGCATCCAATCAGCATCATAGAAAACTTTCCTTAATGTGATGAAAAATTTAAATATAGATATTTACTCTCCTAAAAAAGACCAGTGCAATGAATGCACTATGCGTAAAAACGGTAGCCTTGATGAAGAAACTTTCCAAAAACACATTGCGAAGAAAAATAAAGCACGGTCAGAAAAAGAAAAGGACCAAACCCTATCTACAGATTGCCCAAGTATGCAAACATACACGGTCGATTTGCAAGCTGTTCTACTGTCTCCTCGGCTAAATGCCGCTGCAAATTACTACAAAACAAAATTGAAGGCACACAATTTTACATACTACAATTTGTGCAGTAAAGATGTCGTGTTCTATGTATGGCACGAAGCAAGTGGAGGACTTGAAAGTGACGTGTTTGCGTCGATCGCCACAAATTACTTGCAAAAGGAAATAGAAAGCAAAAACCCTAATCATCTGATAATTTGGAGCGATGAATGTGGCTATCAGAATAGAAACGTTAAATTGTCTAATGCTCTTCTAGAACTAAGTATTAGAAATAACCTTTTAATTGAACAGAAATACTTAGCGGTGGGTCATACGCAAATAGAAGTAGATTCAATTCATGCCACGATCGAGAAAAAGCTAGGTAAGAGACGAGAGTTGTATGTTCCAGCAGATTTTTTGCCTATCATACAATCCGCCAGGCAGAATCCCTGACCATATGAAACCGTTTATTGTCAACATACTGATTTTTTTAAATTTGAACCAATATTTTACAAAAGCATTCGACCTGGAAACAAAGTTGGTGATCCCTGCGTTAATGATGTTGTTGCTTACCAGTATACTCCAGAAGGCGTAATTAATTACAAAATTGATTTTGAAGAAGACTGGATGCCTTTGCCCGCACGTCCTAAACGAATAGATGCCTTGGGCTTACGCCATCTCAGCCTTTACTCGGGGCCTTATGCTATTGAGGCTACAAAATTTGGGCATTTACAAGAACCTAAAAACCTGATTCCAAAGGATTATCATTCTTTTTATGATTCGTTAACATACAAATAAATGCGTTACATTTAAAATGAATAAAATAAATGAATTCAATTGAAAAAAAAAAAATAAATGAATTAAAATTAATTAGCGTTTTTCTATTTGTGTGCTTAATTGCATTTCGACCTATGTCATAGTAAATAGTAAGTTCTGAAGTAGCCATAGGTTGTATGTCAAATTTTCTGATTAAGCATCGTGCACGGCACTTGTTGATTTATTTGGTATAAATTGAGTCTATTTATAATAATGGTTTTAATTAAAATGTTAGGAATTTTAATAATATTTTTGCATATATTTAGTTTTTTGTTCATACTGTAAAGTTTCAAAAAATGACATACAACAGTTTGCTGTCACCACGACGATATAGATCAAAGAGATAAATTATATGAAAACAGTCGCTCTACCTTTATCACCTTCTTTTCACAGCAATAAAACCATTCTTTCAAGCAATTTTTTTAATTTTGTATAGCTTTCTTCCGTAAAACTTTACCACATACACTTAAATACTCTTCACCTGTTTGGCACAGAGATTTTCTATCGGAACTCTACATATTGAAAGATATTGAACACTTTTATGAGATTTAACTGCTTTAGGCGATGGTTCTGTTTTATCATCCAATAATCCTCGCTTTTCATTCGGTAAGACTAAAATATTTCAGAACCTCTCGATCAGATTGATGTTTTAAATATTCGTCTTCATAAACCTAATCGTTCCTATAATTTATTTACTTTTTAACTTACTAAAGCCGAATTAATTTTGGTAATAAAAATACATATCACCCGAAACGTTAATGTTTCGTCCAAAATAAGTTCATCATGCAAGATGATTTCATTATTTTCGTTTATGTAAACGAGTTTCTCGTGAAGTTCAATCAATTGAGACATATTCAAATTTGAAACTAATTTTATCACAAATGATGTTATATCCTTTTCATTTAAACTCTCCTCTCAACTTAATTATATTGCTGGTATATTTGGATAAATGTATCAAACGAAGTTTCTCGTGGGCGAATTCGTGGCATTTTTACGTTAACACAAGCCATGTTTTACATGAGAACTGCACTAGAACTCGATAAATTTTAAATTCCTTTTATTCCATGTAAACCGAAAAAAAATAAATGCATAAAGCGCGAATATGTAGTGTATTTGACATAAATACACATTTTAAGTTTAAAAATTTCCCCCTTCAGTTATTTCATCCACATTTTCTTATTTCTTGCTGACGTCATTACACGCAACTACACTCGATAAATTCATGGGTTTATCAAGTGTAATTAAAAAATACGCGATAATTGTAATTATTTATTGCTGTAACAACTTAAAATGTGTATTTATGTTACATGCACTACACATTTGCACTTTATGAATTTATTTTTTTCAGTTTACATGGAATAAAAGTAATTTAAAATTTATCGAGTTCTAGTGCAGTTCTCATGGAAAACACGACTATAATTATCACAATTAAATAAACGCTAAATGGTAAGTTTAGTAATATAATAGATATAAAAAAAAATATTTATTATAAATAAAATATTGATTTCAATATAAATAACAATACCTTACTAAACCGTCCGAGTTGCCGTTATAATTTACTTTATTGTGGTAAATTAAATATTTAGAGAATTATCGAAATGTATCTAGACGAAAATGAATTCAGAAGTGGATCCTAATCGTCATGTTTTATCGGGTACTCGAGAAATCCCACTATTAAACGTTATTCAAGAGTTTACTGCATTCAGTTTTAAATGACACCAATACCAGTTCGTGTTTAGGTCTTGGAAAAGCGACACTACTATCTCACCAAATTGATGTTAACAATGCAATTACAGTCAAGCAAAGTTGCTATGCTGTCTCCCTTCCGTAATAAACTATTGTTCTCAGAACAATAATTAGCAAGATTGAGCTTACAGCTTAAATCTTTTAATTTTCACAAGTATGTTGTCTCACATAGCATGCGAATTTATATAAATAACTGTCTGGTTTGCAAACAAACAAAACCAACAAATATCGCCTCGAGGCCGCCAATGGGGCAACAAATTCATGAAGTCACAAATAAGAAAATTCGTTCTTATTTATTATTCTAGATTACTTTAGAAAATACGTTTTTCTGAACCCTATGCGGCAAGCTTTGTCTTCTGAAGTGTGTAAGATACTAGAAAATAAACTATAGTTTCTGATAGCCGAACTCAATTTTGTTCGAAGAGTTTTCAAAACTCTTAGCAAAATATGATGTAAAACACATGTGAACTGAAATTCGCCATAAGAGTTTATATTTGCGATGAGCATCAAAATTGGGACGTGCTAAATTGGGACTGCGAGTTCGTATTCTTGATATAACCTATACACTTTATGATGTTGTACATACTTCGACCAGCTTCTTTCCACATTTTATTATGAAAACCAAGCCTCAAATTTTATTAATTTTGGATATTAAGTGAAATTTTTTTAAATGAGAAATTTTGATTGCCACAATTAAAATTTTGTTCACGAATGTTGAAATATTCCAAAGCGAAATATTTAGTCGGGTTTTACACCAAATAAGCTTTTCATTTCGCATAAAAAAAGCATTAAAAATCGCATAAAATTAATAGAAATTAAAAGCAATGAGAATTTGAAATTTATCTTGGGATTATTATTCCTCAATAATGAGAACTTATGCTTGTTAAAGAAACAATATCGAACAACAAGGTTTCGGGATTTAATTATGCTGAAATTAACTGTATTGACATGTCGATCAATTGCATGAATTTAGAGAAAACGTGAACGTGAAAGTTTATCGAATATATTGTTTTGGTGTAGAACTCGGCTTAGATTCAATAAATCTTAATACAATATAATTACAGAATGTGTAATTTTTATATATCATTAATAATATTTGTCTCAAAAAAAATTTACACGTGAGAGATAATAAAATCCGTTAGTAAACACGGATAAGAACGAAATATAGTAGCTCATATATATAAACTCCATACATACGAGTAATTGTTTTTAATTATACTTAAGTAAAATATAAAATTTAATAAATATAATAAACTAAAAATATAATAAATATAAAAAAAAATGAAAAATTCAAAATAGAATAAAATTGAAATTATTTAATTTGACATTATTATTATTAGAGGTGACTTACTTAATTATGTGTTAACATAATCTTTTTTTATGAGTATTATGTCATCCACCCATGATTAGACACACTAAGAGAAAATAAAAAAACAATAAACTTAAATTAAACAATTTATTAAACATTAAAGATGAAAGCTTACAATTTGGTTAAATTTTAACTATGCCATATTTTGTATTTTTATATCAAGCGAAATTTTTAGTATTTTTGAGAAATGTTTTTAAACATTTTTTCATTTTCTAACATTGTTTTAAAACACATTTTTTTTTAAACTTGGAAACTATGCTAACTTTATCTTGAGTTGGATAACTAGGTTGCTTCAATAGAAACGAATTGCTTACGTAAATGGCAATGTCAGAGTTGATACTATCTATCTCTGTATGGATTTACCGTTCATGTTGTTTTACGAGACCTCTTTCAGTATTGAATTACGGATATATTTGATTCTTATCAAATATATTATTGTAAAAGGTGAACTATTTTTGTTGAAATTCCCTTTGCGAAACTAATTATCTCGAAACTAACAAGTTCTCGTATTATTTGTGAGCGGAAAACATTCCTATAGTATTTTAGTCGACCTTGAAATGACCTGCCAAGGCTAACATTATTTTGACCTTGAAAGGTCATTGCTGGAAATTGGGTGCACATACAGTAGAATAATAATCTTGTAAATTATTCTACTCTTATCCTTTTGGCTACGATGTAGTATCACCCACTCACTTTGTTTCGGCTAAATAAAACTTGAAGTGCTTATTAATTAAACTGCAAAATAATATAAATCAAAATGCCATCTACAAGATAATTTTTAAACAATAATATGATTATTTAGTATATACAAAAAGAAGTCAGTATTGATTGATTGATTGATTGATTAGAATGCACGTTCAAGCTTATGAAGCAAGAACTTCCGTGTTAGTGATGTGGTCATTAAATTGTCACACCAATTTTATAACAGAGGTGAATGCTTTCCCCACTAAAGATACCTAAGCACCATTACAACAAGGAGAGCATAACCACCCATGATATTACATAAATGTGACAGCATCATGTCCACCCTTGGCCGGTCCCACCGTGCACCCTTTCACACATAACAAAACCGAAGGATAAGATAGGATAGTTAGAAGTGATAGAATCGGCCCGGTTACAGGCACCTAGGTATAGCCGATAGTAAATTGTTATTAATTATATAGTAAAAATAGTTAGCACAGGACAACACAATTTCTAAGCTACAGCTTATTCATTACTTGTTGATCCTGGAGGGTTGATTCAAGCTAAAATTTAAATCTGAAATTCGGGATTAATTTTGATCCCTATAATACCTATAATAATGATTAATTCTAGAACTATGTTTATTCTAAAATTTGGATTATTTATTAATCTTAAAGACGTAAACTATAAAACCGTCAAAACTCAGAAAAGTACTAGTCAACTGTTAAAATTACTAAGAGTATACGCAATTAATTAAATTCAACATTATGGTCATTAATATCTCTGAAAATGTATATCAAATTAATTGGCTATTCGTTATTTGTAAGATTAGGTTTTGCAGACCAAACTTACTCCTTCGCAAACGATACCCAATCCCCCGCAGCCCACTCACAATTCCCGCCAACTCACCGCCAACATACCCCAAAGCATACCCATGCTTTCTCAAAGCAACCCCAATCAAATGCACAGCAAACTCAAACATTCCTAAAAGAAATCCAACCTTCAATACCTCAAGCCTACCGACTCCCACAACACAAATCAATCCCCCCAAATCAAACTTAAATCCCGCTACTGCTCCAGCAATCAGATAACTTATAACTTTTAACTTATAACTTCTGCGTTCCGAACTTAGCCCCAGCCCAACAACAGAACAGGCATTCGTCCTTCGATAACCGTTATTTTATTTTATCATTGTGGTCGGTACATATATTAAACGATTTCAAATAACAATTCATTTACATCTGATCATCCTTTAGGTAAGTGTTATATCGATTTATCGGGAAAAAGGTGTTACATAGTGTTTCATGTTTTTAATATACTTAGTGCTTCTAAAAATGGAAAATTCATCGGAAAATAAAAATCGCAGCAGTGATTCGCAAGTTTCAGAGCAACGCGGGTCTCCTGTAGCCAATGTCACAAAAGGACCATATTTTAAATAAAATTGAGCAAATCATAGAGAGAAATCCAGCAATAACCCTAAAAAGTTAATGCTAAGCATTTCTTCGATTCAAAACGGCTTAAATAAGCTCAGGATAATAATCGTTTAAATGATGAGCGAACTATCGATCTTCGAAAATATATGCAGTGCATTTTCTCAAAATGTTCCACAAGATCGACACAAAATAATATTTGTTGATGAAAGTGACGTTAACAACCATCTAAGGCGGTCCAAAACTCTATCAAAAATTAACACAAGTGCTCGCCTAAAATTGCCAGCAGTTAGAGCTTAGAGGCAGAAATGTATCAGGGAATTGTGCATACAAATGTAATATCCAATTCTAATGTCAACACTGTAATTTTTCTCAATTTACTCGTATTACGGCACTTATTTTCAAGTTGGAAGGGATCAACATCGAAAACGCATGGTTAATACTCGACAACGCTGCTATTCATAAAACAATGCAGATGTGAATTTCTAACAATAAAAAGTTGTATAACTTGCATTTAACCAACATTTATATTTTAGTTATTACGTTGTTGAAGTTAATGAGCGATATTTGCCGGATAAACATACACCCGTTCCATTACCAAGCTAGGGCCGAACCCGGAATGCAGAAACCATCCAATTACCAGTACAACAGCGATAATCGAACCCGATCCGAAAAAACTGCATCCGAATTGCAAAAATCAACAAAGTTTAAATACCAAAAACCGATTCTCCTCCACAAATATCCAAATTCACCCTACACCCAACTGAAGCTACCCATTTGGTTTTGCTACATGAATATATTTGTGTCGATTGTACATAAAATAAAACACAAGAACACATTCAAGTATGCGTAAAAATAGAATAAGATATGAAATTAACTACGACGTATATCAAATTAAGTTAAAATCAATTTTAATACGATCCAATTATTAGATTTTAGTAATTAAATTTCATGTACAACTACACAAAAGTTAAAATCAGGCACTTAATCAAGAAATCAAAAATTTTGATTTCTTTATCTATAAATATAAAACATTGCCTGATAAATGCATCCCGGTGCATCCCATTATTTCATTTACACTTTAATTATTATGTCACTAAAATTGAATTAAACTAGAATTAAAATTAAAATATAAATACAAACACTCCTGGACAAAATTAACGCATATTTTTTTTTTGTAATAAAAAAAAATCCCGCTGGTCAATTTTAATACTACTAGTGTCAACTGATAGCACATTTATATTTTTATCAAAAACCACCTTGAATAAATTCTACTGCAAGCCAATCTATTGAAATTTTCAAAAATGCTGCATCAAAAGTGCATTCTGTTTGAAATCCAACGCAACGATCGGCTTTTGTTCCATTGCAAATCAATTATTTGTAAATGCAGTACCATTAGTTCTTGTAAAGGTGTTCTAAAGCAAACACCTAAAATAAGATCCATTGTAATATGGCATCCTTTCGTGAGCTGGAGGCGGTTAAAGTTATCATGTTGTATCAGGAATATTATACTCAAGCACAAATCGCACGATAATTAGGAGTGAACCAGTCTTCGGTTTCTCGAATACTTAAGCGATATCGTGAGACCGAAGAGTATAAAAGAAAGCTTGGACAAGGACGTAAAAGGTACACAACCGAGCATGACGATCGATTTTTAAAAATTAATTCGTTTACGTGATCGAAAGCATACTTCTACTCAACTAAAAAATGAGTTACTTAGTGCGCGCTGCGCGCCATATTAAAAGAAGTAAACATAGCTCCAAGTTCCACGGCTTCTTCGCGATTGCAGACTGGTATGTTCGGAACATTCTTGACGATCACGTTTTGCCATATGTGGGCTTCATAGGTTATGACAGTTTTGTGTTGATGCATGATAACGCTCCAGTCCACGTAGCTGCAACGGTACAACAATATCTCCAAGATATCGATATTAAGTGGCCACCAATGAGTCCCGATCTTAATCAGATCGAACACGTATGGGACATTCTAAAACGCCGCATTATAGCTAGAAATCCCGCACCAGATTCGTTAGCACAGCTGAAAGTTGCAGCGGAAGAAGAGTGGAATCTCACCCCGCAAGAAATGATACAAAGCCTTTTACTTAGTATGCCTAGAAGGATGGAAGCTGTAATAAGTGCACGGGGGGAAAATACTCATTATTAAATTAATCAAACTAAATTGTAATAAAGCTAATTTTAATGTTTATAAACCGCTTTTGAAAATTTAAAAAAAAAAATAGTTCGACACATTTTAACATTTTGCAATGAAAAATAGCCGCTATAATTCCATAACGCCACATTTGTGCCTCCTTTGAGAAAAATATAAATTTGGGATCATTTGATACCAATTCCACTGAAATTGACCAGCGGATTTTTTTTTTATTACAAAAAAAAAAAAAAAATATGCGTTAATTTTGTCCAGAAGTGTATGTTTACAAAGTATATACATAACACTTCACACTAACAACACATAAATAAAAATAAAAATAAAAATTAAATTAAATTATATTTTGAAGAGGAAAGACAAAACACGTCTATCCTCTTTGGATGTTCGCTTTCATCTGTCCGTATAAAAAAAAGTCAGTATGTGAAAAAAATCCAGGAAAAAAATGTTAATTTTTTGATTAAGACTGTGTCCGAAACCTGTGATAAATATTTGGTACGACTAATTTTTGACATTTATTTGAAAAATATGCCCCTACATTCACAATTTTTTTACTATGCTGTCCGAATTGTATAATAATTTTTTGGCAAAATTTCCTTCCTGATGTTTGTTATCTACTTATTAAATACAATAATTTTCGGGAAATACGAAGATTTCTGGATAGAACGTATGTACGTCCAGAATATGTCATCCTTTTACAGAAAATTTCCCCATTGAGTTGAATATTGAATTGTAGTGCTGCTCCGACGTCCGATATATTTACGATAAACACAAACATTTTGGTGGCGGTCGTATTAAACGAAGAAATCAATTTGTTTTTCAACATTTATTTATAAATTATTTTTATAAACCAATATTTACACGCAAATGTCAAAAAATAGTTTATTTTTATAAAAATAGATGGTTTTTATCTTGCTAAGAAAGAATGCCTACTAAGATTTCAAATTTGTTTTAGCAAAATGAAGAACCAAAGTTTATTTTCATTCGATGTTGAAAGGCCGAATGTCGGAAGGCCGAATGTCGCAAGGCCGAATGTCGAAAGGCCGAATGTCGAAAGGCCGAACACCGAAAGGCCGAATGGGTCGGAATACCGAATGTCGAAAGGCCGAATGTCGTATGGCTGAATGTGTCGAAAGGCCGAATCTCTAATGGCCGATTTGCTCGAAAGGCCGAAAGTGTTGAAAGGCCGAATGTCTAAATTCCGAATGGGTCGAAGAGCTAAATGTCGAAAGGTTGAATGGGTCGAATGGCCGAATGTATGGAAAGGCCGATTGGGTCGAAAGTACCGAGTTCAAATAGGTTTAGGTTTCGTTGAGTTGAAAACATGGCGATACTAAACCATACCGTTTCCATGAAAACGATTAGAATTTATAGATAAAGAAAAATATTTCAATAGAATAAAAAAACAAAATTGCTTGTTGAACAAAAACAAAATTTTTATTTCGCTTTGATATATCGTCATAACGATGACAAAGAAATTTTTGTGTATTTTTTTAAATTATAATAATATGCGAAGCGCCATTTATAATTTAAAAAAATGTTTGACAGAACGAATCTAACTCAAACACACAAGATTTGCCGAGTTTATTTGGATTTAATGAAACTCTACCCTAATATGCGTTTCCATGCACATAAACCGAGTTGAACCTAGGTTAACTCTATCATCGAAACATGGTAATTTAAAACCATTGCATTTATTTCTTAATGTAAAATGATTTAAATAAATTGAAAATACGTACTGATAAATCCTGTGTATGTAGCATATTAATGTGATCAAATTTTGTCGGAACAAACATTTATTTATTTTTCTTTATTTTATTATAATTAATTAATTTTTAATTATATAACAAAAAAAAAACGTAAGAAGATTTTAATATTTAAGGCGATTTACTATTAAACATTTTTATACATAAATTTTGATAAAAATATAAATTTTGAAAATCAATCAATTTCGACACAAGACACAAACGGCCTTTCGACATTCGGTCTTTCGACATTCGGTCTTTCGACCCAATCGGCCTTCCGACACTCGGCCTTTCGACTTATTCGGCCTTTCGACCTATTCGGCCTTTCGACACAATCGGCCTTTCGACACAATCGGCCTTTCGACACATTCGGCCTTTCGACATTCGGCCTTTCGCATTTGGCCTTTCGGCGTTCGGCCTTTCGACATTCGGCTTTTCGACCCTATTCCGTTATTTTATGTCATTTTGTCATGTTTAGTCATGTTGTTACAAAATTTTCCGATTTCCTACCGTCGATTTTTTTAGCCAAGACAAATTTACTTAGTGACACTGCATCGCTTCCATGTAAACAAATTATAATCTTACCTTTTGACAGACATAATATTTCCACAAGTTTCACATATATTTTGCGTGTGAGATCATACATAATAGCTGCAATTCTTGACGCATAGTGATCTGGATCAGATTAAAATTTACATGTGAAGCAACAACAACATTTGATCCAACATTCGTTTAGGATCACAAATGGTGATCTAAAAATAGTTGAACAATATTTTGTAGTTGAACAATATTTTGTAAAGCGACAAAGAATATATGAATACAGTTCGAGTATGAAGAGGCAGATTCAAAACGAAACGAGACAAAAAAAATTGAATATTGGTGTTAGTTTGTTTTACGCTTTTTGTGTCGTTTCATGAGACATGATCTGATCTGGATCAGATCAAACGTTAAGAAATGCGGCTAATATCGTAAATAACCAATACGTAAAAAGCTTTCGTAAAGGTAAAATTATTTCTTTTTCCAACAGAGAATTGTTTGTAGATCAGTAGCCTTATTCTATAAAAAATAAGATAAAGTTTACACGTGATAAACAGTGAACGAAAAGAGAATCGAAAAACAATTTAATGTAATTTTAGTAAAAAATCACAAAGTTTGCCCGTTTTCACGTTTACACATTATCATATTTTTTACAGAATAAGGGTGCTGGCGACAAAAAATGAAATTTTGATACGGATAAACGAACGAAAAATATTTTTTTGTTTATTAATTAAAAATGATATTTGTTTTGTAAAGTTCAGTTGAGTTGAATCGATATTTAAAGTCGTTGGCCAAAAAATTTGCGCACCCTATTGAAACCACTTAAAAATTGTTTTTTTTGAAAGTCGCCCAGTTTTCAGGCTATGGCAAAATAAGATTGTTGCCACCCATTTTTTTTTCGAAAAGATAGAATTAGATGATCTTACACAAAATTACACATTAACGCCATTGTACATGAGAAAAAAATTTTAAACATACCACAAAATATGACGAAATATCTCGTAAACTCGTCTTAAAGAAGAACAGAAAACAAAATGTGAATGTATTTATGTATGTGATTGTATTTAGAACGTTGAAATGATGAAATCGTGCAAAGTTTTTGGCCAACGAATGTAAGTGTGTACTTAACAATAAAAATTCGTTTTTTTTTGTGTTTTGTTTACGTGATAATTCGTCATATTTTAAGGTATGTTGTAAATTTGTATCTTTTGTACATTGGTGTTAAAGTGACATTTTGTACAAGATTATCAAATTCTATGTTTTCGAAGAAATGTGTTGGAAGGAAATCAGCAACAAAGAAAAATTTACTGCAAGCGCTGTCAATGAAACTGGGCAACAATCTTATCGAGCCAGAATATTTGGCATATTTTTTAAAATTTTAACAGTGTAATCGACTTTTAAAAATAATATTTATGTGATTTCAATAGATGGGCAAGTTTTTTGGCCAAGGATTGTATTTATCAGCTGTATTTGTGGAAATGCTAGAAAGTACTTACACGTACTTTAGCAGTTCTCAATTCACGATTGAAGCCGTGATTTTAGACAAAATATTTAATGTCACTTCAAAAAATTTCCGCTACACCTTATTTTAGTCATCCTGCGAGTGCTGATGCTAATTTTTTATGGTCACTACAGTTTTATTTTATTCCGATAGGTAGTGCTTTGACCGTCATCAGCCAATCAATGAGTAAAATATGAGTATGTGAATGAGGGCAATTTTGTGATTGTCAATAGTTTTTAAAAATTTGTAAGCCTCCTTTTTAGTCTTTATAATCATACCAACAAATTCGGTGAAAAATTATTTGGTTCTAATAAAATATTTTGTAAACAAATTCATTAATATACATACATATGTATGTATGTATAGAAAAATTTGTGTTTTAATTAATCACACTCTTGATTACTAAAACTAATTGCTTTTACGCTATTAGTTGTGCGTAAAAGAAAGTTTCGAGTGTAAAGGAATCCATTTGAACACGACTAAAAACAGTCTGCTCAATTAGTCATTCAATTTTGCTCAGACATCAAAACGAATTTAGTCACGCTCCACCATTTAAATCAAAATAATTTTATTTACTTATTGGCTACCGTTCACAAATTATTACCTATCTCTCAGCGAACGGATTTCATTCTGTTAAATAGCAAAATAAAATTTCTTTTCTGACTTAATTAAATGGCCAAAATACCAAAAAATAATCACAAAGAACTTGAAAACTCATTAAAATTTGTAATAAATTTAAACAAGTGTAGATTAGACTTAAACTAGAAATTCCAACGAACACCTTGCCATAAAAGCAAATCTTTAAATTTCATTCTTAAGTACTTCTTTATCAACGTAATAACAAATAAATAATTTGCATTTGATAATGTTTTTTTTTGAGTTATTTACTATGTTTACCATTAATTATTTTCATTTATATTTTGATTTATATATTACACCTACATATATACATACATACAGCTACTAATTTAACAGTGGGCCAAAATTATACCAAATTATGATTCCTATCAAAATAATTACGGTGTATTCGATAAGAATACCGTAATAAATTTAAAATGTGTAAAATAATCTAATCTGTAGAGTTTATACATTTTCTGAATGTACAATTGATATATTGACGTACACTAAAACCAAATCAATGACGATTGACGGCGAGGAATGATGTGCACACTTCTTGTACAAAAGATGATAAGTGTAGTGCACTCATTCACAATAATAGATTGGAACTTTATTTTTATTTAATAATTAGTTATCTTTTATTGTTGTCACTTTAGTTGACAAATTTATTAAATGCTTCGATTAAATTTTGCGCTATAAAAAATGTTTGACATAAATAGGCACTTAAAAATGAAATCATTTAATCTTACTCTTGGGCAATGTATCAATGTACAAATAATGTTGTTTTTTTTTTTTTTTTACAAACGCTGATATGATAACCGAAGAATTTATTCATTGAAATGCACATAAGATCGATTGATCAATGTCGATCGATTGATAGTGTAAAATATGCATTGTAATATTAATTAGACTAATCTACTGGCACGCACCTGTTCAGTATTGGTGATTTTATTAGATAAGATGTGGCGATTCACGGTATCTTGTCAATTTCAATTTATACTGTACTAGTAAATGCATCAAACCGATTTGTTCAATTAGAATTATATTAATGTAATTAAATAATCAAATATAGTCTTAGTCTAGACTCTTTTATATAAAAGAACAATGTTTGTCGTGTTTTTTTATTCGCTCCGGATAGCTGCTATCGAGAGCCGTCATTTTTCTACGCCTAAATTTAAATTTGATGCGCTATTTATTGGTAAACTAAACTTATTTAACATCAAACTATCATTTTTAATTCAATTGTTTAGCGAAAACTTGATATAAAAAATATTTGGGTCTATCTATTTATACGGAGCTCTATCGGGAGCCATTTTTTATATGACGGCTCTCGATAGCAGCTATCCGGAGCGAATAAAAAAACACTACAGTTGTTATTTTACGACCTGATAATTAATTTTTTTTTTAGTCGATGTTCAGGGTTGAATTTCAAATATGACATGCTCCGTTTCTGAATATGTTTTCCCAAAATGTGATGTGTATTTGGATTTGTTTGATAAGATTAAAAATGCCGCATTTTGTTTGAGCTTTTAAAAATTGTTTAACAAAGATACATAAAACCCGGCCTAAATCGAATATGAAAAATTAATATTGGCTGCCTAAAAAAATGGTCACGTGTGACCACCATGCATGCAGCAAGCCAATAACCTTTTGATGTTGAGATTTATTGTAACAAATTTCTTATCTAATATGACTTGAGTAAATATTCAACCTTTTGCGCATAACATATAAAGCGGCGTTAATATTTTCACTTGCTCTTAGCCTTGTCCTTCGCATTACAATCATAGATTTTCTAGCTTTGTACGATTCGCATATTTCATTCCGCATATATAAATACATTACTACGTTAGCATAAATACAACTAATACATTTTATACATTTTTACTGTTTATTATAATATGTAATATGTTTATTATGTAAACGATGTTGTGAATTGTGACAGTAATAATAATAATATTGTAGGTCGTTGTCTTCATCAATGCAACGTACGTATGTATATAGTGTACCACAATGCGATTGAAAGTGATTTGTGTTATAACTTTATTTGAAATACGGTGATTTATACAATCTACCTGCATATATAGTATTCCGGCAAATGTGACATTAAGTAAGGCAAAAAATATACTTCAAGGTTATTTTAAGCGCAATTATCTTAAGCAAAATAATTAAGTGAAAAATTAAAAGAATCCAGTATTTTTTCAAATAGTAGGACACGCTTGTATAAAAATAATTTTGCAATTTTTCTATTTTTGGTGCCTCATTTTATTGCTCTATACTCGCGTTTATTTTGGATTCAAATTGTTCCCTTTATTTGGCTTTCCGCAAGGGTTTTAGCCGAGTTTGTTTGTTTATTTGATGCAGTGCAACACAATAGTTTGTTTTACGAACGTAGAATTTTGAGAAACTATCATAAAAGAACGTCTAAAGGAACATTAAAACGAACGCGACTCTGTCCTTCCAATGACTGCTATGTTAGAAAAACAATTTAAAGAGGATTTTGGCAGATAACCACTCAAATAAAGTAACTTTAAGTTATTATTCTCGATAATTCCATTATAAAGTAACTTTAGCTAATAATAAGTAATATTTATAAATAATTAGCAACATAAAAAAATGGAGGTGTGGCCAACACACGACTTTCTTTTACGAACAGAAAATTTTGAGAAATTTTATTTTTTTTTTTAATTTTTTTTTATTTTTTGGAAAAATTTTGTATTAAGTAGTTTTTGTAGATCTTATACTTTTTAAGATATTTGCAAAATAAATTTTGTGGACCAAGGGAGTGGCCACTTCCGGTTAGCCGGTTTGGAGTAAAATTAACTGGGACCTCCCAATTTATCAAAAAAGTTTAAATCTGAAGTTTCATTTCGATTGGTTAAACTATCTGGGATGTAGAGAGGATACAGACGGACAGACAGACACCATTTCGAAACCCACTTTTTCGGACCCGGGGACCTCAAAACAGATAAATCTCTAAAAATCTCAAGGTTCAAAATTTTCATGATTACTATACTTTATTTTACTTACGTAAAAGAAAGTAATAACAAACTTGTACGGATCAACAAAACTAATAACTGAAACGTTCACAATATAATTGAAACATCTGGGTTTTCACAAATCGCGTGGCAATGTGCAATGAAATTGCAACACGATTTGTGCAAAGCATCCTTTTCTTTAATTTAGACCCAAAAATCATCATCGAAATAGGTTACTGCACTATCGTAGAAAAAATCTTTTTTGGTTTGCTCACGATGCGACGTCGCGAAATTAGTTTTCTGGATGCGTCATCAATTTGATTGCTATAATACACTTAATTAAATTACTTTGGTCTAAAAAGACGTGGAGAAAAAAATGTCCGTCCGTCTGTCTGAATGTCTGTTGGTCTGTACCCATGGTATCTCGAGAATGGCTTGTTCGATTTAGAATTACTTCGGTCTAAAAAGATCAAAGTATTGAAATCCTGTCAAAAATGATCAAAAATTTGGTTGGTTTAAAACCACTTTTTCGACGTTTTGAAAGTCCCTGAGTCTAAAAAAGCAAAAAAAAAAAATTTCCATCCGTCTGTCTGAATGTCTGTTGGTCTGTACCCATGGTATCTCGAGAACGGCTTGTTCGATTTAGAATTACTTCGGTCTAAAAAGACCAATGTATTGAAATCCTGCCAAGAATGATCAAAAATTTGGTTGGTCTAAAACCACTTTTCTCGACGTTTTGAAAGTCCCTTAGTCTTAATAAGCAAAAAAAAAAGTTTCAATCCGTCTGTCTGAATGTCTGTTGGTCTGTACCCATGATATCTCGAGAACGGCTTGTTCGATTTAGAATTACTTTAGTCTAAAAAGACCAAAGTATTGAAATCCAGTGAAAAATGATCAAAAATTTGGTTGGTCTAAAACCACTTTTCTCGACGTTTTGAAAGTCCCTGAGTCCAAAAAAGCAAAAAAAAAAATTTCCATCCGTCTGTCTGAATGTCTGTTGGTCTGTATCCACGCAATCTCGAGAACGGCTTGTTCGATTTAGAATTACTTCGGTCTAAAAAGACCAAAGTATTGAAATCCTGTCAAAAATGATCAAAAATTTGGTTGGTCTAAAACCACTTTTCTCGACGTATTGAAAGTGCCTGAGTATAAAAAAAGCAAAAAAAAAAAAAAAATGTCCGTCCGTCTGTCTGGATAACTGCCATACGAGTTGACTCAAAATACCTGGTTATAGAAATATTTACAAATTTTTAATATATGCTGGTTTGAATATTGAGTTGGGCATTAGGTTTGGGGTTGAGTTGAAGTTGAGTCAGGGGTCAATTTGCGGGTTGAGTTGAAGTTGAGTTGGACTTAAGTTTGGGTTGGATTAAGATATCGTGAGCAGTTGGCTAATTTTTATACATATGTATATGCTGATTTGAGGATTGAATTGAAAGAGAGTTTGCGTTTGAGAAGAGGGTTTAGTTGGGGGTCGTTTGCGGGTTGAATTGGGGTTTAGTTGGGGTTCGATTAATGTTTAGTGAGCAGTTGAGCAATCTATATAAGTGAGTGTTTGTGTATTATGTACAACATATGTATATGATTTACTTCGGTCTAAAAATACCAAAGTATTGATTTGGTCCAAAACCACTTTTTTCGACGTTTTGAAAGTCCCTGAGTCTAAAGAAGCAAAAGAAAAAAAATGTCCATCCATCTGTTTGGATGTCTGTTGGTCTGCACCCATGGTATGTTGAGAACGGTTTGTTCGATTTAGAATTTTTTTTTGCCAATCTGTTCCTTTGGTCAAGGCCGGGATTTGAAAAGCTTTTGGAATCTGTGCTTCAAGAGGGTCGGATACCTGCCTTACGAGTTGACCCAAATTACCTGGTTATAGAAATATTTACAAATTTTTTATATGGTATATGCTGGTTTGAATATTGAGTTGAGCCTATTTCTCAACCAATAATGATGGAATTCGGCTTGTACATTGGAAATGGGATTTTAAAATGATTTTTGGATAAAGTTCTGGAATATGGCCAAGTACGATAGAACTGGCCTATTTCTCAACCGAATATGATGAAATTTGACATGTGGGTTGGAAATTGGATTTTAAAATAATTTTTGAATTGAATTAATGAAGACCAAAGTTCTGATCACCTTATGAGGTTTCGGCCCTTTATATTCTTTATCATTAGCATCACCTACATTCTATACTTTGTTATTGGCATACCTTATTTATTGGTACTGACCGTTGGTACACATTTTTTTAACCGATATACTAGCGTTAAATGTTTTGCCATCGAAGTTATTCGATATTTTCGAGAGAAGCGACGTCCTCCAAAAAGAAAATTAGACGAGATATCATCTCATGTAAGAGAATTAGAATTCTAATTTTATTCAAGATCTTCGTGAACATTCGAAAATATATAGGTTATCGAGCTTCTCGAGATTATTCCAGTTTAATCGAGTTTCTCTTATTGATTTTGATGTAACAGACATTTTTAACCTTCCTGTCAATGTAAAAATCAATGTAATGGAAATTTCCTGTCATACTGAGTTTTTCGGTAGTCGCCAATAAAATTGGTCAATATTTACGATTTTCATATAAAATGCACTATAAAACTTAATACACACCAGGGTATGCTCGTGTTAATGAAAAGTAGTTCGATGTTGACACAAAGGTTAAGGGTTTGATATATTTTTCGACTTTTTTTTTTCAATTTTCTCGAGATTCTTGGAATTATCCAGATTTCTGGATTTAAATAGCACGAAGTTGCTTGGCACCAAAGTTATTCAAAAGTATCGACATTAATCAATATTTTCGATATTATTCGTGCGATGATGAATATTTTAAGATGGTTATCGAAATTTTTTTGTGATTATCGATATTTTTCTAGAATTCTCACATATTATTTGGGTTATTTGGGTTTCCGCTATATTCCTCGAAATTCGCAAGCGATGGAATTGCTTCTTGTTACAGAATTAATGATATGCTTAGTATCGAGTTATTTAAAGTTTTAAGTTTGGAGGATATTGATTTACATAGGTGACATTTTTTGAGAATATTTGAGGTTATCCGAGTTTTTTGAAATAATTTTTGATTATTCCGGATATTGTGAATTTGAACGGGCGAATTGGGTTGCTTGATATATCGAGATTATTCGATATTTTCGATATTAACATTGAAGATAATTCGAAATGTTTGAGATTTTCGAGATTACCTGCTCGTAGATGTTACTCTCATGATGTTACAATTATTTCAAAATTGTTGATGATGTCCGGTAATTCTTCGAGATTTTTTTTAAATTTTGTAGATTCAAGGAAATGTTTTAATATTATTGAAAATTGTGCGAAATTACTTGATAATTTACTAGGAATCAGTATAGCTGGTTCTTGGTTTCCTGCAGGTAATGTTTAAATATTATAAACACAAATAGATAGGTAACAGTAATGTGTTATAGATCCTTGGACAATATAGCTTTTTAATCAATTGATCATGGACCTTCAAAACATTTAGCTAATTTAGCATTTATTCAGTTTTCTCAAGAAGTTCTTTGTTAAGACGTCTTAACCCAGCAATACACATATTTTATTATACAATCAGAACATTCTTTGTTTTAAGTAAATTTACATTATTTTGAAATAGCAAAAATACAATAAAAACATCGTATTTGGAAAAGGATAAAACATACTCCTTTTCATGCGATGTCCAACTATAATAAAATTACAACTATTTTAGTTCATCCACATCAGGTTTGCAAAATGCATAACAAGACACGATTACATATAAAAATATGTACATAATTGTAGACTACAAGTTTTAGTCTCACTAAATCACGTAGACTCTACATTTTTTTACTGAGTTATTTTGCGAACAGCGCTTTTAGAAATGATGTGCGCTGGATGGCGCCCATTGTGGTTTTACATTTACGTAGTAATGAAATATTCTACATTTTAGAATACCTCAAATGTATACTCTACGTGTGCTTGATGCGTTCAATGTGTTCTCTGTTTATTTTTTCTTCTTTTATCTTACCGTAACACGTCGTACGTTAGCTATGCTTTTTTTCTGTTTAACGCTTATCTGCGTGTTTGAAGAATGTTTGTTTTTGATCGTTTTTTTATTATGTAAATTTAGGTATTGCATTGGACTGGCAACATGTGTTTGAATATTTGTCGGGCTGGCGATTGTTTGAATCGACTTATTTTCTAAATTTTGAGTAAACTTTGGTCCGCAAGGAATGTATTATGTGAACGCTGTATTAGCAGATTGTGTTGCCTTAAACAATTTGTTATTATAAAGAAAAAATTCCTAACAAAATTATTAACTATGAACTGAAATCAGGTCGCGTCTCTAGTACTAACATTCCTTTCGTAAAATTCGGTCTTGTTGTAAGTAAAAGGGTGTAGGATGGACGCGGCATATTTTATCGCACTTAACGCATATGCCTTCATGCAATTTTCCCTTTTTTAAAAAGAACATGAGAAATTGCCTCTATTTTAACTCTGATCGACTTTACGTATTCCGTTGATACTTTTTCCAACACATAAATATTACAGTGACTCTTGATCGTTTCGAAAATTTCCTTACAATCATTTAAACGGCAAATTTTGACTCTGTAATTTTTTTGAGAAGCGTAAATGAATTGTAATTCATATAAATTTTATTTTGAGAGCTTCAAAATGTTTAACGTCCCAAAAAATTGGTAAATGTATTAATCTACATTTTAAGTTTTCTTAAGTTAGAAACTCTATAGTATTCCAATACTTTGCTATGAATTTAGCCATATTGATACCCAAACAAGTTGCTTCTGTTGTTATGGGTTTAATGATAAAATAACCGAAAATATTTCATCAAATCTATTTTTCAACACATTTTTCGATTTTAATTAGACAAAATATTCAAAAAGTATAAAATATTTATGAAATTGTATTTTAAATTGTTGGGCAATGCCACAGTAGTGCTAAATAAATTGATCTTAAGTGGGGACTGCGATGTTTGACCGCAGCCTACACATTGGCGGAATTTAATTATATTCGATTCTTTAATTTAAATCAGATTTTTAAGGTGATTGGAAACTCTGGGACATGATTTTTTACGGGGTGAGCGCTTAAACTGCTGTATATATTATCAACCGTATAACTATTCTTTATTTGTGTAATTGCCTTATTTCGTTTAGATTGCTGATAGGGAAAAAATTAAATACTTTGTTGAATAATTACACATATACTCGTATACTGCCAGATATAACAATGAGTAATAATATTGAGAGACAGAACTATACATTCTGTCGAAAAAGTACTGGGTGAAGCAAAGGGATTTAATTATATTTTTAGATCGATTTCTAGATTGGTATGACTATCTTTCAATATGATACCAACTTTGAGCGCGATCTGCCAACCAGTTTGTTTACAGCACGGCGATTTTTACGATGAAAGAAATTATTGAACAACGAGTTTGCTTTTAATTTTGTGCTGCAAATTAAATTTCTTATTCTGATACCAAAAAATTGAGGTGTGGCCAACACACGACTTTCTTTTACGAACAGAGAATTTTGAGAAATTTTATTCTTTTCTTAATATTTGGAAACATTTTGTATTAAGTAGTTTTTTGTAAACCTTATACTTTTTAAGATATTTGCAAAACAAATTTTCTGGACCAAGGGAGTGGCCACTTCCGGTTAGCCGATTTGGAGTAAAATTCACTGGGACCTCCCAATTTATCAAAAACGCTTAAATCTGAAGTTTCAGTTCGAATGATTAAACCATATGGGCTGTAGAGAGAACACAGACAGACTGACAGACTGACAGACAGACAGACACCATTTCGAAACCCACTTTTTCGGACTCAGGGGACCTCAAAACAAATAAATCTCTAAAAATCTCAAGGTCCAAAATTTTCATGATTACTATACTTTATATTATAAGAGTGAAAGAAAGTAAAAAACCCTAATCCATAAGAATCGTTCGTTTAGTAAAAGTTCCGCAAATATTTTTTTTTTTTTTTGAAAATCGCACTCAACTCCCAAGGGCCAATATCGGCCATTGCCAACAATGATGACAAAGGTTTCGCTAGCACATGGAATAGGTCCCTTAATTACCTAGTTAGAAAACCATAATCCATACGAATCGTTCGTTTAGTAAAAGTTCTACGAAATTATTTTTTTGAAATCGCACTCAACAATGATGATAAAGATTTCGCTAGCACATAGAATAGGTCCCTTAATTACCTAGTTAAAAAACCCTAATCCATACGGATCGTTCGTTTAGTAAAAGTTCTGCAAAATTATTTTTTGAAAATCGCACTCAACCCCGAAGGGCCAATATCGGCCATTGCCAACAATGTTGACAAAGGTTTTGCTAGCACATGGAATAGGTCCCTTAATTACCTAGTTAGAAAACCCTAATCCAAACGAATCGTTTGTTTAGTAAAAGTTCTACGAGATTATTTATTGGAAATCGCACTCAACAATTATGACAAAGGTTTGGCTAGCACATAGAATAGGTTGCTCAATTACCTAGTTAGAAAACCCTAATCCATACGGATCGTTCGTTTAATAAAAGTTCTACGAAATTATTCGTTGGAAATCGCACTCAACAATGATGATAAAGATTTCGCTAGCACATGGAATAGGTCTCTTAATTACCTGGTTAAAATTAGGGTGTGGTCAACACACGCCTTTATTTTACGAACACAGAATTTTGAGAAATTTTATTTTTTTCTTATTTTTTTTTTTTTTAATTTTTAAATTTTTAAATTTTTTTTCTTAATTTTTATTTTTATTTTTATTTGTTTTTAATTTTTGGAAACATTTTGTATTAAGTCGTTTTTTGTAAACCTTATACTTTTTAAGATGTTTGCAAAACAAATTTTCTGGACTAAGGGAGTGGCCACTTCCGGTTAGCCGATTTGGAGTAAAATTCACTGGAACCTCCCAATTTATCAAAAAAGCTTAAATCTGAAGTTTCAGTTCGATTGATTAGACCATATGGGCTGTAGAGAGGACACAGACAGACTGACAGACTGACAGACAGACAGACAGACACCATTTCGAAACCCACTTTTTCGGACTCAGGGGACCTCAAAACAAATAAATCTCTAAAAATCTCAAGGTCCAAAATTTTCATGATTACTATACTTTATTTTACTAGAGTAAAAATTGAGATGTGGCCAACACACGACTTTCTTTTACGAACAGAGAATTTTGAGACATTTTACTTTTTTTTATAACTTTTTTTTTTAATTTTTTTTTTTAATTTTTAAATTTTTAAATTTTTTTTTTTAAATTTTTTTTTTAAATTTTTTTTTTTTTATTTTTATTTGTTTTTATTTTTTAGAAACATTTTGTTTTCAGTAGTATTTTATAAATCTTATACTTTTTAAGATATTTGCAAAATAAATTTTCTGGACCAAGGGAGTGGCCACTTCCGGTTAACCGATTTGGAATAAAATTCACTGGGACCTCCCAATTTATCAAAAAAGCTTAAATATGAAGTTTCAGTTCGATTGGTTAAACCATCTGGGCTGTGGAGAGGACACAGACAGACTGACAGACTGACAGACGGACAGACTGACAGACTGACAGACGGACAGACTGACAGACAGACACCATTTCGAAACTCACTTTTTCGGACTCAGGGGACCTCAAAACAGATAAATCTCTAAAAATCTCAAGGTCCAAAATTTTCATGATTACTATACTTTATTTTACTAGAGTAAAAGAAAGTAAAAGAAAGTAAAAGTGACCGAAATTATGGGAAAAATCTTGTGGATTTTACACGACGATAACGCGCCATCACAGGTAAGATTGTGAGCGAATATACGGCCAACAACTCAATAAATACCATCGATCAACCACCACATTTGCTTGATTTAGCACCAGGCCGCTCCAGGAAAGTCCCTATAAAATATGTTTCGAATATACACATGCTTATGGATATACTCGTACACATGTGTATATCCTCGAATGGGGAATACTTTGAGGACGACAAAATAAATCTTTATGAACTGAACTTAAAATTTGTGTTTTATTTAACAATTCCCGGTACTTTTTTGACAGATTGCAATAGTATCTAGTTTTTAAGATTTTTTTTGAAATATGTTCAAATTTAAAGGATTTTTTCGGTTTTCGGTGTTGTTTTGCAACTAAGAACATACCATAGAAAAAATACAAGAGATGTGATTTTTTAAATACATTTTTTTAATTAATTACTACTGAGGATTGCTACCTCGATTCTTCTAAAACACTTCGAAAATTACCAAATCTAAAGAAGTTCGGTTAAAATCAAAGGCTTAAATTATCCTTTTTTCTTCATTTGAAAACATTTTCAATTTTTCCAGTCGTTAATTATTATAACTTCTTCCAAATGTGTAGAGCAGTTGCCAATAGATAATTTGGCGAAAACATCGACCATAAGTGCATACTTGCAAGTATGTGCTAAAATGAGCAAATGGAAAACAATCATTGTATGATAGAGTGGAGCTATTAATTGACATTTGAATTTTTGGCTCACCTCACCAAGCAACATTCAAAATTTTGTTTTCTGGAATTACTGGATTATTCAAGAAGAACGGACATTTTTAATTAATAATAAATCAAGGTTATTTTTTAAAAAAAAGGGTGATATAAGTATAAACTCCAGGATTAAAATAGATTATAATATTTGCGAAGTGGCTCCTCGAGCCCTTTTACAGATGGCTACTCTTTTTAGGAAACTTTCCATCATGTTTTCAAATAAAAGACGCTCAATTTCTCCAATAAGGGTCCGGATATTGCTCTTCAGTACTCGAATCATTTATGGAGTATTGGAATAGACTTTATCCTTCATTTAGGCGATTAATTTATGACTCTGCAACGAAAAATTACACATCCAGAGAACTGCTGATCCATTAACAATATTGTTTTAAGGCTTGCGTTCATGAAACGTGAAAACGTCTTCAAGGTGGACACATGCCAGATATCCTATTCTATTATTTATCCTAGAGTTTGTACTTTGCCTTTTGTGATTTTAATTTTTTGTATTTGGAAGAAAACTTTAATTAAAATAAATCAATTTTTTAAAGTTTGAACATTTAACACGGCGAAACTGATTATTACTATAGTTCTACTATAGTTAAACTAAAACACTTTTCGCAATTTAATTTAATTCATTTTTTTGTTTAGCAGGAAATATTTTAATGTTTTTACAAAGTTTACAAATTCTAAACGCAGATAGTGAACAAATAAAATATATGTACCTACTTAATTACATAAATCTGATAAAAGTGCATTTTCCCATATGAGATTTGAAACAATAAAAAATAAAAAGTTAAACTAAAATACAACTTTATAGCAAGATACAAGCACATATATGTAGTGAAAAATATTTAGGGGCAAAATTTAGATAGTGTGTTCTTCTTTAAATAGAGGCTTTCTCTAGAATGGAGTTGGTTCGTGTCATTTACGGGTTTGTAGAAAGTTAGGTTGTCGATATTTAAATTGGGAAGCCCATTTTTTATTGTGTAAAGAGTAACTGATGATTTTGTCTTTCTATTAGACTTGATGTGTGCAACATGTTCTGTATACCTTGTAAGTAGTGCTCGTTTCGTTTGCCCTACATGTATCTCGCAATATATTTTTGTTACAAAAAACTAACTGGACATCGTGCTTCTTGAATATAGATTGTAGCGTCGGATTTAAAACAACATTTAACCCTTTTTGCTTTATTTTGTATATAAGCTAATTCTGCCGTGAAACTTCGAAGAAATAGAGAGAGAGAGAAGAAGTCTATAAAGAAGAAACCTACATAAAAAAACGAAATACCGGTACTACGCAAATCCGGCCTGTACCAAATCATCAGCTGTCAATATCACGAGCACTACTTACAAGGTTTAAAGAACATATTGCTCACATCAAATGTATAATAGACACACAAAACCATTTGCCGCTTTTTTACACAGTAAAAAAATGGGCATGTCATCAACTAGTACACAGTAAAAAAATGGATATTTCATCAAGCAACTCGACGCATGAGAAAGCCTCTATATAAACAAGAACATACTTAAAATGATGAACACAGAAGAATGACCCGCTCCCCTCTATCCGATTTAAATTTATCGCTAAATATTTTTTTTTATTTTTTGATTATTTTTATAGAGAAAAGGTCTACAAATTTGACTTGGCTTAGTATAAATAAGAACAATGATATTTAAAATTAAACAAACAACAAAAAAAAACCATAAACATAAGAATTAAAATTAACATTAAAATATTTTCAGTTCGGGGCATAATGCTGCTTCAACCTATGTCTAAACGTACGTTCTTTGCTTAAGTAAAAGTCGATCAAGTTTACCGATTCATTGTCACCATAGTTTATTCTATGTTTATACATATGTATGAGGGAACTCTCGATTTCTTAATTTCCTACTCGGTTTGATCAAGTAAAATATTTCCAAGAAACGAACCTTTTAAAAGCTATTTTTACTATGTACGTGGTACATTAAGCTCATTACGCTAATTACGTATTTCATTTTAACTTTTTATTGTTTCAAATCTCATATGGGGAAATCCACCTTTGTCATATTTATTTATTTATTTATTTAATATATTACCTACAGTGGTACACAATCGGCAACAATAATTTGAATCAAAAAATGAAAAGTACGTACATAACAAAATAAAAACAAGGTCTTTAAAAGTTCACGTCTAAACGAATCTCTAGTCAAATTAAAATCAAAAACATCGTATGAATAATTGAAAAGTCGAGACGTGGTCAAGGCTGGCTCCGAAAGTTGATATTTTGTTGAGCCAGAATCGATTAGTAAAAAACCATCACGACGACACAGATAACGTTTGGGAGCATAAATATTGAGTCGTGCGAGTAATTCAGCACAATCAATACGATACAAAAAAATGTCACGAGCAAATAAAACGCAAGCCGCCAACCGACGCTGTTCTAAACGCTGTAATCCCAAAAGGTTGCAGCGCTCATGATAATGTGGAATAGTATAATTATTCATTGATGGTGTACTGCGAAGTGCGTATAAAACAAATAAAAAGGAGACCAAACCTGAGCGACGTACTCTAGCGGAGAACGGACAAAGGCAACATACAACGACTTTAATGTAAGCGGGTCACAAAAGTCCCTGCAGTTACGCTTTATGAAACCCAACATCATATAAGCCTTTGCTATAACAGAATCAATGTGCCTCACAAACGTCAGATCGGAAGAAAATACTACCCCAAGATCGGACATATACTCTACCCATTCCACGACTCCATTAAACAGCGAATATCCATGAAATACCGGAGAGCGAATGCGATAGAAAGAAATAGTTTTACATTTAGCTATATTCAGGGACAATTTGTTGTTAGCCGACCAGACACAAAAAGTAGCTAACTCCCTTTGCAACCTAAGACAGTCAGATACAATACAAATTGGTGCAAATATTTTCAAATCGTCTGCATACAGCAGGCAATGCGCGAACTCAAAGCACTGAACAAAATCATTAATAAATAGTGAAAAAAGAAGAGGTCCAATATGACTTCTCTGTGGGACACCTGAGGTAACTCGAAATATAACTGAGGACGAGTCATAGATCTTAACATAGAAAAGATTGAAGCCACTTAGTAGGAATGAATTGACAGTTCAATTTCCCAAGCTTATTGATAAGTATCGAATGATTAATCTTATCAAAAGCCTTTGAGAAGCCCGTGTACACAACATCCAGTTGTTACCTGATTGCAATAATGCTATGTAAGTTACCACAAAAATAAATCAGGTTGGTCACTGTGGATCTTCCAGAATAAAAGCCATGTTGAGGAGGGCAAATTAACGTTTTCAAATGAAAAAATAGAAATTTTTGTACCAATGCTTCGAATAGTTTCGGTATAGCAGAGCGTATAGCGATCCCACGGTAATTGCTAATTTCACACCTTTTGCCCGATTTGAAAATCGGGCGAATGAGTCCTCCTTATTCACGTCAAGTCGCGCCAAACTATCGCAGATCTCATCTACAGAAAACCTCAACAGACTAAATTCCGAACAGTCCCTAGATTTAGTAAAAGTGGTATGAGATTGCTCATAGACAGACTTAAAATAGTTGACAAATGAATTACAGATATCCGAGGGCCGACTTGCAGATGAGTTCTGATAAATCATAGGTGACGGAAATCCAACAACATTTCTTTTGCTGTTGATGAAATTCCAGAAATTTTTAGGATTCACTGAAAAAATCCTACATCAATGTAGACAAAAACTGCATTAATAGTAAGAATAAGTCGTTAAAACTAAGCCGATACGACCCTTCGTTAATAGTAAGAAAATCATACATTTATATGCGCTTACTACTCCTATTAATTTTTTAAATTTTAGTTTATTTTTAGAAGACTAAATTAATAAAAATTTAAGAACAAATTTGATAAGAGGTAATTTAATCCAAAATATTTGCAATACGCCATGGTTCATTTTATTGCCTTTCTATAAATTAAATAAATTGAATTACAATCACACAGTACTTTTAATTGTATATTTTGTTACCGTTTAAAATATTCAATAAATTCGTTTGATCCCACTACTGCAAAAACGATTTTAATCTATGGCCTCCTTCTTGTGCTGCTGATACATTTTGATTTACAGGAGCGGCAAAATTTGGAATGATTGATACCGTATAAGGTGGATCGAGTTCCGAATCGTCAACCATGATCATATTTGAATCGATATAGGTACGACATTTTCTTGCCAGTAACTATATATAATAATGCTACAGTATTGTTAACACATTAAAATTTAGTCCTGTAGATCACATAATTTATTTATTTACACATTATTTATAGACTAAAATACATTTATTTTTTTTCACAGCAAAATGTTCTTATTTTAATTTCACCGAATGAAAATTGACTCTATTTTAATAAGAACACGTGCAAAATGAAAACACTTGTACAACACTGGCAAAAATACCATATTTACCTGTTTTTCAGCATACAAAAATCTGTTACATTAAAATTTTTTCAATGTAAATTATTACGTTTGTTTGTTATTTTCAAGCACTCAATTGTTAATAAAATGGGAACTGCTCATTCCCATTTTGTTGTTCCGAATATTATTCAACTTTACTTTATTTTCATAGATGCTACGATTAGATTCGTCCAATAATTAATAGTACGAACAAATTCATATAAATTGCGTAATGATGAAACTTGATCTTTTCGTATAATTAGAAATGCAATGGAGCTCTTATGTACAATATATGAATTTGTTCGTGTTATAATTGAATCAAGGAATTTATCAATAATACGTGAAAAAAACGTGAAATCTACAATTTAATTGTATTATTTATGAACATTTTCATCAAAATCAAATCGGTTGCTGAAATTTTACGTCTACTATATTTTTTTTTTTCGATTTCTTTTACTTGGAAAATGTAAAATCACATATCTGGCGTGTATGTACTCGTATCTAAGGCATATTTCGGTATGCATTTCACTTCTGTAGCACTTTCTGTTCCGGAAGTAGAAATGAGAAAAAAAAAAAAATCTTATTCAATAGATGTCATAAAAGCATAGGATTTCTTCAAACATTAGCAGCCACCCACACATACATTTAAAATTCGAATTATAATATTCATATATTGTGGTGCCACATTCGTTAATATAACGAACAATAAGTATTTAACAAATATTTTCTTATTCATAAATATTATGAATTGTTCATAAATGTAGTTTTTTAATAAAATCATGCAACTTGCACTAACACGCAAACAACATGTGAATGTATTATATCTATAGCACAATAAACTAAACCATTTTTTAGTTTATGAACTATGATTCGTACTATTAAACGCATAAATGTTTATGAATTTTATTCTAAATTTGGTTTGTTTCGTAAATATAGTAATTTTTACATTAATAGTACGAATTGCGGTTAACGAACGCCATTCGTAAATTAAATGCACAAAATTTTTTTCAGTGTTAGTAGTAAGATCTTCTTCAATCTGCAAAATATAATTATTATAAAGGAACCGGTTTAAAATTCGAAACTCCATACGACTTTATGCACTTATATGTAATTTTATTTTGTAAAGTTTATTTAAATTAGGTCAGTTCCAAAATTACATGTTGCGTCCTCACTTTTATTTTTATTACAAAAATTTTATAAATTTTGGGAAACCTAAAAATGCTTGTTTTAAATTTTTTTTTTTCCATTTTATTACAAATATGAATGAAACAAGATAAGAAACAATTTGAGATTAAAGCTAAAATATTCTGGAACTTGATCGTAAATACCAAAAAAAAAAAAACGATATTTTATTGCCTATAGAAAATGCAAATTAAAGTTCATAAAATATAAAAGAAAAATATAAATTTGCATTTTCTAAGCCAATTAAATATTTTTTTTGGAATTTTTAATATTAAATATATTATCTTACGGTGTTTTGCATTTCGATCAAGTTTACGAAATTAAATTCGTTTTTTTTACCAAAATAACAAAACAGCATAGGAACGAAGCGCAAATTTTAGCGAAAAAAAAACCTCGATATTACAGCAGACGCCTGTGCAATTTTTATTAATTTTACTATGTTTACAAAACATTTTGACGTTTTGACAAAATTGTTGTGGCATAAAGATTAGGCGCGGATACTTTTACTTGGAGCGGTTTTAATTTTTTTGCAATTAAAAATAAATAGAATAAATTGTATTTAATATGATTGTGCAAAACATCGTTTGGCCAATGCGGACCAAATTTTTAACATTTAAATTAAATTTAATTTATGATATGCAGTCCAATTTTCCAATGAAATGCAACAGAAATTGTATACAAAAGTCCTAGTCCCGGTAAAACGTCGTTTGATTTTAATATTGACTCTTTTAAAGTTTCATGGTGTGGAGTGGATCCACCAATAATTTTTTTTATCCATGAAAGTGTAAAGGGTCCAACGGAATTCTAATTTTCTTCAATAAGATACCAAACTGTCTTTTTGTCGGTTGTATGTTTCCTAATAAGTCAGACTTATTATTATGAAATTACAAAGAAAAGTGTGACATTTGTTTACCTTGAATAAATAGAAAATGCTCTTCAACTATTTAATTAATTTAGCACACGTACTATTTTGGGTTTAAAATATGTTATCACAAATAATCCAGTCGTATACTTAAATTATATTTCTAGCGTCTTCTTTGGTAGCTGACATAGAAATAGAAATGCAAATTTTGCTCGCATAACTTATTTGTGAAGAAATATAAAGGATCATTTATTTTGGTTTAAAATTATATGTAATCGACTTATTAATATTTCATAAATACCCTCAATATGTAGATTTTCGCTAATATATCGAGTTTTTTAATTTGATTTCATACACGAAATTATTTTACAGCAGTTTTGGTTGCATTCAATTTTCTTTTTTTTTTACATAACATTTTTTCCTCTAAAATTTGCGCTTGGTTCCTATAAGCAGTTTTAAATTGAGAACAAATTCAATTGTTCATTTTAACCTTGGTTTAGTTGTATATATAATAGAAGCCAGCAGTGGACTGTCTCCAAAACCAATGGCGCAAGAATATTATATTTTTACTGTAAATTTTAATCATTTAATTTGACAATTTAAGAAAATATGAGAAAAAACATTTTAACACTAAATTTAACAGGGCCCAAAATCTGCTATTAAAATTAAAAAATTAAAAAATCAAATCGATGCATAAAATTATTTCAACTCAATGCCCGGCTACTTTAGATCTATCGATCTATGTATGTAGTAGATGTTGTAGTCACGCGATTTTAAAATAATACTGATATCGAATCTTTGAAATATTGATCGAAAACTTTTTTCAATGCATAATAAGAAGGTGAGATTTTAAATAATCTCAACAATTGAATCTTTCCTCAATTGATTGAAGTGGTTGAAATTTTTTGTTAAATTTGTATTTATCTGTCGTGATGAGAATTTAATTTAGCTGTTTTCATAAACCATTTACATCTCAAAATGATGAGATAAACTGCCACTTTCACTTGAACCTGCCATTTTATACAGAGTTTTTTTTTATTAATCTTCAGGCCGACCCATTTCGGGTTGAACTTTAGAGAGGTAATAGACCAACAGAAACAGAAAGACCACTTTGAAAATCGTTTTTTTCTTATTCAAATAACTCTAAAATATGTAAATTCAAAACATATAAATTTAAACATTTTATTTTTTTTTGAAATGTCGCCATTTCAGATTAGGCGTTTCAGTCTTTATCAGTATTGCCGCTATATTGTAAATACCGTACAATAACCAGAAACAAAGAATGTTTTATTGCGCTTAGAAAATGCAAATTTAATTATTCCTATCAGAAATATCTTCTTTTTCTTCGGTTTTCTAAACTTTAGCCGCAATCCTTGACAACAAATACAGCTGATCTGTGCTCTGTTCAAACATTGATAGAGTTTTTATTTTACACTTTTAAATTTTTTTTAGGCAAACATTTGATTTAGGTGCCGTAAAATTGAATGTTAACTTTTTGACGTTCGACGTTGAATTTTGACCGTTTGCTGTTGATCTTAGAGGTTGCACAATGGAAGTTCGATGCTTGCGTTTTGTTATTGGGCAATAGTTAAAAAAGCAGTGGATGTAGCGTAGAAACGAGGAAAAAATTCACAGAAAATTGGAGGATTCAGTTGATCTCTAGTTTAATTGTTAATGTGTTAATTTTTGCATCGTTAATTTTATTAAAAATATTCCGCCCAAAGTTCAATTAATTCCAAAATGGGAAAATCATTACCATATAGCTCGTACAACAATACAAGGAGGTTATTTGAAGTAAAAATATTAGTGAATGTTGTACTTCATTAGGCGAATGAATGATTTTAAACACAAAACATAATTGTTGTTTTGTCTTTGAAAGCTTGCTGTAATTAATAAATTCAATTTTTGCTCAGCGGAGAGAAACGAGCTCGGAAACTAATGGCCGGTGTCCACTCGCCACGACGAAGAAAAATTGGCATGAGCTTGTTTATTGGGTAAAATTGGTATGAATACATAAACAAAGCTGATTGTGCTCATGCGCATTACTCATGACGAAGAGAACCAAAACATCACAATATTCATCTTTTTTGAAATTTTTTCACGACGAAGTGAGAGCAATTTGTATTTTACTCTCAATTATTTGTGCCATGCGCCCATGCCTACAAAAATTTTTGTTCGTTCATAATCATTAGAGAATTGATAAGAATTGTAGCAATAATTATTGATAATGAAATGTTGCTTTTTAATTATTTTAATTTAATAATGATTTTTGTAACAAGGCTTGGCTTGTACATAATTTTTAATTGTAATTTCAGTTGGAGAATTTTATTTGATTGCTATCAGTGGGAAACCGAGCGGCATTCATATTATTAAAGGTTTAATACATTTCTTTCAGCTTAACATATTTGTCAGCAGCTTGAATTTAATTTACTTATTGTATATAAAATAAAAAATCCTAAAGTAAAAACTACAAATATAAACGGAAGTACAAGTCTAAATTTGGTATAAATGAATATTTTATTATCTTACTATCGAAAGAGAAAGTTTGTCTGTATTAAATAAATAAGATTCTTTCGGCTTTTTATAGACAAAATATATTAAAAATAATGGCATTCACAACAATTTCGACTTGTTAAGCCGAAAGGATCTTATTGATTTAATACAGACAAACTTGGTCTTTCTTTTATTTGTGTGGACATCAAACACACAGAAATGAGAGTTTTCCTTGAGCTTTTGATTTGGTGAATTTTATAATTCGCTAAGTCAATGCGTTCTTGCCTCATACGTAATGTATGAAGCTAGAATTTAATTTTTGTAGTTTGGTCGTAGCTACCTAATGAGTAGACCGAACTTTTTGTTTGTACGAACTTATCAGTATGAAACCAAACTACCACAGAGAAAGCTCAAGGAAAGTTTTCATTTTTTGGAGTCGATACACTTTGTATTGACTCGGGTTAAAGTATGGGTGGGATTTTGATATTTCTACTGTTTCTGGTAGATATATTTATAAATGATCATTTTTTCTGATTACCAAGTCGAAATTGTTGTGAATGCCATTCACGCCAAAAAATTTTAATATATTTTTTCTATAAAAAGCCGAAAGAATCTTATTTATCTTACTATCCAAAATGACGCATCTAAATAAATTTGCATTTTATAAACAAAAACAGAGAAAATATAATTATTTGTTATGTTAGTAGTTGTAAGTATAATATGTATACCAATTATGTCATGACGTCATGCCATTTTTTGTTCGTCGCGACGAATGGAGACCGGCCATAAGCTTACCTGCACTAGCCTGGGTGACTGACAGTAAATTGATAAAGGAACGATTTAAACGAATTAAACCATACAAGAAGCTTCATTTGACTTCTATTTCATAAAACACTATCCATTATTTCTTAGATATATCGATATCTCTCACTGACACTATTATTTGTTTGAGCGTCAGATTTTTGCGCTCGCTACTAATGAGTATTCTGTTTTTCAAGAGGGCATAGGGTTTGTTCTGGCCAAAAAATATACGTTTTCTTTTCTTTCCCAGCTGCTGTTGGCGATAATGAACTTACAATACGGTATTCGGGAAATTTTTTAAAAATAAAACCATTAGATGTCATAAACTGAGCTCAACAGGTGCAACATTTATAAAAAATGATTACTGTAAATATATTTTAGAAATGCTCTTCCCAATCTCAGGCATTTAAAATTATTAAAGCACCAGTTGTTGGTTATTTACAAATCCAGCAACCTTCAATTTAAATAAAACTAACGGCAGTCATTGCCAAGAATCGTAACAATGATCTTTTCAAAAAACGGGTTGATTCAACAAAACGACCGCTTCGTTTTCGCGTCATTTATTGTTTTCAAGTCGTCAGGTGCGTTCAGGTCGCCTATCATGTTGGCACCCAAAATCTACCCATGGTTACGGATGGATCTGACATTTAAACTGACACTGCCATGAAATTTTGAGTGACCAGAAAAAGCGTAAAACAAAAAAGGGTGCACAAAATCTGCACAGAAAAAAATCTTGTCGACATAAAATTAGGGGCGGATTAACGCATAGGTAAACTAGGCGCCTAGGGTCCGAGAATTTTAGGGGTCCGTAAATTACGTGAAGACACAAATTTCATACCGGTTTAATAAACAACAAAATTTTAACTGTATATTAAATAAACCCGTCCGTCTACGGTGAAAAAGTGCAGCACTATTTTTATTTACATGGCAAAGATTTGGTTTAACTGGTATTTTTAACACACACCGACTTTTGGGAGCAATTTAACCCGATGTGATTCCAATGATTAAAAATTCTGATTAAAAATTTACTAACATTTGCAACTTTAGAGGAGTTTTACTTTCTTTTACTCTAGTAAAATAAAGTATAGTAATCGTGAAAATTTTGGACCTTGAGATTTTTAGAGATTTGTTTGTTTTGAGGTCCCCTGAGTCCGAAAAAGTGGGTTTCGAAATGGTGTCTGTCTGTCTGTCTGTCAGTCTGTCAGTCTGTCTGTGTCCTCTCTACAGCCCAGATGGTTTGACCAATCGAAATGAAACTTCAGATTTAAGCTTTTTTGATAAATTGGAAGGTCCCAGTGAATTTTACTCCAAATCGGCTAACCGGAAGTGGCCACTCCCTTGGTCCAGAAAATTTATTTTGCAAATATCTTAAAAAGTATAAGGTTTACAAAAAACTACTTAATACAAAATGTTTCCAAAAATTAAAAACAAATAAAAATAAAAAATTAAAAATTAAAAAAAAAAATTAAGAAAAAAATAAAATTTCTCAAAATTCTTTGTTCGTAAAAGAAAGTCGTGTGTTGGCCACACCTCCATTTTTTTTTTTGGGTTTGTTGTTATTTATAATTATGTAAAATATAATAGGTTGGGACTGATGGAGCAGGAAAATGTAACTAAGGTATGTATACGGCAAATTGTGGATTTTCAAAATCAATATTTCAGTCTGATCCAGAATATCGAAATTAAAAAAATTGTTACAGGTCAATTTCATGTTCCTGTATGAATTTTGTTTTATTAATTAGATTCTAGGGGAACAAACACGTTAGAAAATAACAAAAATTAAAAAAACTCTTTCCAAACATATTTTATTCAACTTTACTGTTTTCAACAATTTATACCGCATCCCATACTTTTCCCTTTCAGGATTGTATGAATTTTCAACATAACGAACAACAATTTTGTTTAAAACTGGAAGCTCACCCAATTAAGTAGTCAAAACGTTTTCTTTTTTACTTAAAGTTCCTTGCGGCCAAAAGCCCATTCTAGTAATTTCTAGTGGCAGTCTATTCATATTGAATCGGATAAAACAGTAGACCTTAAGTTCAAGTTCAGTTTGTGACGTCTTCTACGCGATAGGGAAAATTAAATCTCTTTGATCTGTGTCAGCAAGCTTGACGAATCGATTCGGAATATAGAATTTCGCAAATTTCTTTAAAATTTTAACAAAATGTGAAGAATTTTTTTCATTTTAGATTTATGCGATTATGCAAAAAGAAACAAATAAAAGATTTTAGATTCCTGTTTGGGAGAATCAGATTGGTCACATAATTTTTTCCTAGTGATAAAACTGGGAAATCTTAGCCGTCGGTTTATGCGAAGAAATCCTAAAATTTCTATTAATATAAATCCTGGAACGCTTGAGTTTGGAGGCGGCAGCCTCCATCCTAAATAAATTTGGATTTTTTCTTGTGCGTTCTCTGGCATTTATGTCGGCGAGGTATTTTCTATATGCAAATTTCGAAAGCAGTTTTATTTTCTTTTACTCTAGTAAAATAAAGTATAGTATTCATGAAAATTTTGGACCTTGAGATTTTTAGAGATTTATTTGTTTTGAGGTCCCCTGAGTCCGAAAAAGTGGGTTTCGAAATGGTGTCTGTCTGTCTGTCTGTCAGTCTGTCTGAGTCCTCTCTACAGCCCATATGGTTTAATCAATCGAACTGAAACTTCAGATTTAAGCTTTTTTGATAAATTGGGAGGTCCCAGTGAATTTTACTCCAAATCGGCTAACCGGAAGTGGCCACACCCTTGGTCCAGAAAATTTGTTTTGCAAATATCTTAAAAAGTATAAGGTTTACAAAAAACTACTGAATACAAAATGTTTCCAAAAATTAAAAACAAATAAAAATAAAAAATTAAAAAAAAAAAATTAAGAAAAAAATAAAATTTCTCAAAATACTCTGTTTTCGTAAAAGAAAGTCGTGTGTTGGCCACACCTCAATTTTAACTAGGTAATTAAGGGACCTATTCCATGTGCTAGCGATATCTTTATCATCATTGTTGAGTGCGATAAAAAAATAATTTCGTAGAACTTTTATTAAACGAACGATCCGTATGGATTAGGGTTTTCTAACTAGGTAATTAAGGGACCTATTCCATGTGATAGCGAAACCTGTGTCATCATTGTTGGCAATGGCCGATATTGGCCCTTGGGAGTTGAGTGCGATTTCCAAAAAATAATTTTGCAGAACTTTTACTAAACGAACGATTCATATGGATTAGGGTTTTCTAACTAGGTAATTAAGGGACCTATTCCATGTGCTAGCGAAACCTTTGTCATCATTGTTGAGTGCGATTTCCAAAAAATAATTTCGTAGAACTTTTACTAAACGAACGATCCGTATGGATTAGGGTTTTTTAACTAGGTAATTAAGGGATCTATTCCATGTGCTAGCGAAGCCTTTGTCATCATTATATTGACCCTTGGTAGTTGAGTGCGATTTCCAAAAAATAATTTTGCAGAACTTTTACTAAACGAACGATTCGCATGGATTAGGGTTTTTTAACTAGGTATTTGAGGGACCTATTCCATTTGCTAGCGAAACCTTTGTCATCATAGTTGGCAATGGCCGATATTGGCCATTGGGTGTTGAGTGCGATTTCCAAAAAATAATTTTGCAGAACTTTTACTAAACGAACGATCCGTTTGGATTAACGTTTTTAACTAGGTAATTAAAGGACCTATTCCATGTGCTAGCGAAACCTTTGTCATCATTGTTGGCAATGGCCGATATTGCCATTTGGGATTTGAGTGCGATTTCCAAAAAATAATTTTGTAGAACTTTTACTAAAAGAACGATTCGTATGGATTAGGGTTTTCTAACTAGGTAATTAAGGAACCTATTCCATGTGCTAGCGAAACCTTTGTCATCATTGTTGGCAATGGCCGATATTGGCTCTTGAGATTAATGTGCGATTATAATAATTAATAATTTTGCAGAACTTTTACTAAACGAACGATCCGTATGGATTAGGGTTTTCTAACTAGGTAATTGAGCAACCTGTTCTATGTGCTAGCCAAACCTTTGTCATCATTGTTGGCAATGGCCGATATTGGCCCTTGGGGGTTGAGTGCGATTTCCAAAAAATAATTTCGTAGAACTTTTACTACACGAACGATCCGTATGGATTAGGGTTTTCTAACTAGGTAATTAAGGAACCTATTCCATGTGCTAGCCAAACCTTTGTCATCATTGTTGGCAATGGCCGATATTGGCCCTTGGGGGTTGAGTGCGATTTCCAAAAAATAATTTCGTAGAACTTTTACTACACGAACGATTCGTATGGATTAGGGTTTTTTATTTTCTTTTACTCTCGTAAAATAAAGTATAGTAATCCTGAAAATTTTGGACCTTGAGATTTCTAGAGATTTATTTGTATTGAGGTCCCCTGAGTCCGAAAAAGTGGGTTTCGGAATGGTGTCTGTCTGTCTGTCAGTCTGTCAGTCTGTCAGTCTGTCAGTCTGTTAGTCTGTCAGTATGTCTGTGTCCTCTCTACAGCCCATATGGTTTAATTAATCGAACTGAAACTTCCAATTTAAGCTTTTTTGATAAATTGGGAGGTCCCAGTGAATTTTACTCCAAATCGGCTAACCGGAAGTGGCCACTCCCTTGGTCCAGAAAATTTGTTTTGCAAATATCTTAAAAAGTATAAGGTTTACAAAATACTAATCAATACAAAATGTTTCCAAAAATTAAAAACAAATAAAAATAAAAAATAAAAAATTAAAAAAAAAAATTTCTCAAAATTCGTAAAAGAAAGTCGTGTGTTGGCCACACCTCAATTTTCTTAAAAAGTATAAGGTTTACAAAGAACTACTAAAAAAACAAAATGTTTCTAAAAATTAAAAACAAATAAAAATAAAAAATTAAAAATTAAAAAAAAAAATTTAAAAATTTAAAAATTAAAAAAAAAAATTTAAAAATTTAAAAATTAAAAAAAAAAAATTTAAAAATTCTCTGTTCGTAAAAGAAAGTCGTGTGTTGGCCACACCTCCATTTTTTTACCTAAGTAATTAATCATAAAAATTTTCTAAATCGTATCTGCCAATCTGTCTGTCAGTCTGTCTGTATCCTCTCTATAGCCCATATGGTTTACTCAATCGAACTGAAACTTCATATTTAAGGTTTCTTTCATAAATTCGGAGGTCGCAGTAAATCTAAATCGACCAATCGGAACTGGCCACTTCCTTGGGCCAGAAAATGTATTTTCCAAATATCTCAAAACTAAGAGGTTTGGAGAAAAACTATTTCCAAAAAAATAAAGAAAATAATTCAAAAGAATAAATTTGTAAGAAATTTGTATAATAAATTTCTCAAAATTCCCTGTTCGTAAAAGATTTTTACACAATTTTTCTCGTTTGTCATGAATAAGAAAATTAAAAAGGAGCCTGAAGCGACCTATTGCACGGTAAAAACCTACTTAACAAAATGCACGCTCTTTTTTTTTTGGTGTTAAAATTTCAAGCGCTTTTTTGCTCCAGGCAATAATGTGCTTGAGAAAGAAGAAACTTAATTCGGTTTTAAATGCGTAGACACAAATTTAACGTACTGGTTGAGAAATAAGCAACGACATTATCAGGTTTGTCTGTAAAACATTTTTTTTGTTGTGTATTAGCTTTTAAAACTTATTTAAATTTTATAGCGTTATGATGAAAAATTCTTTAACATTTTCTGACAATCATCTTTATCAATCAGGGGGGCTCATAAGGTGTGGGAGTCTGGATTTTTGTAATTTTTTTGTTAAAACAAATATTGAGAACCACATTATTGTCATCTATAAAGTAAATTGTTTAGACGATACTTATGTAAATTTAGTTAAATAACGAAACGAGCTTCGCAACCTAAACATTTTTTGTTCTCTTGACAAAATTACGACCTTAATTAACACAATTGCTTAACCTGTGCTGTACTTTTTATATAAATTGATGATAACATTGTTTTCAAAAATTTCCAGTTATGAAAATGTCATAAAAAATAATGAGAACCTTGTTAAGTTCGATTTTTAGAGTTTGATGTAATAATTAAATGGATTAACATGGTCGTATTAGGTTAAATAAGATAAGAGCAAATAAAATACAATAAATGCTATCTAATATCCAATTGTGGCCACCTTGAACTTGACAATCGCACGTTTGTTAAGATATTTAAATTTATCTGCGCACACTTGTACATACCAAATATATATATATTCAAAACATTCGAAGCGATTCATGTTTTTTTTCTAAATTGTTAGTGTCAATAAAATTGTTCAAGTTCGTAAATTAATTTTGCCTAGTTCCTAATCACTTAATATTCCGTATTGTTCAATGAAATTAAATAACAAAAAAAAATTAATCGATATTTTTTTATGACCGGTGTTATGGATATGGGTAGGATTTTATAATCTTAGAAGGGATCATATAATTTGAGTATCGCGCAATTCTAACACAAACTAATCACAAACTGATAACATTATTATGATTATTGTTTGTGTTTGCTACCAGAGTCGTGCGAAACATCGTGAATAATTTCATCTCGCTTTTTTTTTTTTTTTTGTTTTGGTAATTTTGATGTTTATTATCAAAACGTGGGTCTCGTCTTTTTCAGTGTAACGTTCAATATAATCATAATAACGCCAATTTCAAGTTCGTTGCGATATTTTGTATTTTTGAAAGAGATTGCGATTGTTTGGAGTTTGTATAAAATACAAATACTACAACAAAAAAAAAAGTGTTTATATGTATACAGCAGAGTAGTATATTATGTCAAAACCAACAAAAATGTTTATACAAGCCAAACAGTACAAACACTTAAGATATAAAAAAGTACGTTAAGGCGTAGTATTAGTGATGCATATAAATAAATCAGAAAGTATATATACACCAAACAAATAAGTATTGGTGATAAATTCATAATAAATATAGTGTACATTTTTTTGATAGTATCTGTGTAAGGAGCGAACGAGACGGCTTGTATAAACATTTTTGTTGGTTTTGATTATGTACATACCTATCGTTTTGTGTCTGTGATATAAAAATACTTTTCTCGTAAGCGTTAATTCTCATTTAAATTTTTACCTTACATAAAGGTAGATGAAAAAATTTAAACGGAACAATTTATGTAATTAAAATTTTATTTGTGTGATATTTTGTGAAAAATAAATTATTTATTTAGTGACATTTAAATGAATAATATTATGGCATTTTTTGTGTAATTACCGTTTTATTGTTTTAGTGAATAGTGAAACTTCTTTAGTGTGTTTTAGTTAAGAATTTTTATTAATTTTTTTTTGTTCCTGTGGAATATTATTTAGTACCCCAAAATGCATACCACTTTAACTAAATTCCTGCAAAAAGGTAATAACTATACGGAGTTGGAATAATTTATTGGTGCAACCTCAATTAAAATTTTGTTTAGAATTCTTTAGATTTTTTTTAAATTCATTTCGCGAAAGCATAATTAAACTTTTACATTTCCTTTATTAAATCTGCATTGCTAATTACGTAGGTTAAGACCTTCTAATTATTACTTCAATTAAATATAGATTCAATCTAAGATTACAAAACTATATTCATTACAAAAACAATGATTTCTTATCATTATTTGCATGAAACATTGTTGCTAATAAAAAAAAAAATAATAAATACAAATTTCAGCAATCCCAATACCAACTCGAGTGGTTATGGCGATAATGGGATTCCTTGCTGTTGCCAATGCGTACACAATGCGTATTTGTTTGTCGGTTGCCATCACCGAAATGGTTATGAAAAAGAATGTAACCGATGAACACAATTTAGAGGACATGTGTCATTTTGAAGATTCAACGAGTAATTCGACGAGTTCGGCAAGGCCTGGTGATCTGTTCGATTGGAGTGAAGAAATACAAGGTGTTATTTTATCCTCATTCTATTGGGGTTATATTATAACACATGTTCCAGGTGGTTTACTGTCTCAACGATTTGGTGGAAAATATGTTTTAAGTTTAGGTATATTATCTACCGCAATTTTTACGCTTATCACCCCGTTGGCAATCGATGCAGGCGGTGCTCCAGCATTAATCGCGATACGCATATTAGAAGGTCTTGGTGAGGGTACAACATTTCCAGCTTTAAATGCATTACTCGCTATGTGGATTCCGTTAAAAGAAAGAAGTAAATTGGGTGCATTTGTATTTGGAGGCGCGCAGGTAATTTTTCTTTTTTTAACATAAATTATTGTTTAGTGATAACAGAAAATATTATGAGTGTATCGAATATGTCATGTCAAGAGTGGTTTACAAATACTTATATTGATTTCTGCTATTTGATAATTATGTATATGGATTTGTTTTTAATTGATAGTAATTGTCAAATATTTCTAGATCGGCACAATTTTAGGCAACTCATTATCAGGTTTAGTTATTGACGCATTTGACGATTGGCGGTCCGTTTTCTACTTTTTTGGAATTTGTGGTATTTTATGGTTCTGTTTCTTTGTAAGTTGGTAATACGTTTGAAAATACTTTTTAAGTTGTTCTAATTAAATATTTTTGTTTTTTCGTATATGTTTAGACTCTATTATGCTATAATGATCCAAAATCACATCCCTTCATCACAGAACGCGAGAAAGCCTATTTGGTACGCGAATTAGGACAAATTGAACGTAATAAGAATTTACCACCCACACCATGGAAATTAATTGTAACAAACAAAGCAATGATTGCTTTGGTGATCGCGCAAATTGGTCATGATTTTGGTTATTTCGTAATGGTTACCGATTTACCGAAATATATGAGTGACGTACTTAAATTCAATATTAAAGAAAATGGTTTATACAGCGCTCTACCATACGTTCTTATGTGGATCATCTCGTTGGGTAGCGGTGCCATTGGTGACTACACCATTAAAAATGGAATGCAAAGTGTAACGAATTCACGGAAAATGTTTACCAGTATTGCTTCATTCGGGCCATCTGTATTTATCCTCGCTGCTTCCTATGCTGGCTGTGATCGTACACTAGCGGTTACTTTCTTCGTATTAGGTATGGGATGTATGGGTACATACTATGCGGGTATGAAAATAAATGCACTAGATTTAAGTCCAAATTATGCTGGTACCCTGATGGCCATTACAAATGGTATAGCAGCAATTGCTGGTATTATTGGACCATATATAGTTGGATTAATTACTACTAACGTACGTACATATTTTATTGTATTTTAAATACAAATTTACTAATTACGTCGTTTTATAAAATTACAGAGCTACATATCTGAATGGCGAACAGTATTTTGGATTGCTTTCGGCATTTTCAATTTCACAAATATTGTCTATTTGATTTGGGCATCAGGAGACATACAACCATTTAACTCGCCTGAACTATTAGAAAAATCGGCGATTATCGAAAGCCAAATTGGCGATACGAAAGAAAAGGATTCTGAAAAAAAGCAATCATTGACTCAATAGAATTTATAAACGATAATAAGTTGTAAATATTTAAAATTTAAAAATAGGAACTATATTTGAAAAATAGGAAGTACTGATAGAATTAATTACATTTTTTGTAATATTGTATAAAAAAAATGCAGATATTGACGTTTTAATGTTGCATAAAATATAAAACATAAATATGGTATTTGTTATTTAGATTTAACGTTTAGTTTAATAAATTGTACATATTATTTTAATAATTTATGTAAAGAAAATATATTTATAATTATAAAAATTAATTAATTTATTGGAAATTTTTAATATTTTTTTTTTTTTAAATACGAAGTTCTGATTTGATTTGAACCACTTCGTCATAATGTAAAATAATTTGTTGTGCTGACCATCTAAAGCGTTGACATAATGTTATAATAGCCGTGTTTTCCATGAGAACTGCACTAGAACTCGATAAACTTTAAATTCCTTTTATTCTATGTAAAACGAAAAAAAATAAATTCATAAAGCGTGAATGTGTAGTGTATTTGATATAATTACATATTTTAAATTTAAAAATTTCCCCCTTCAGTTATTTCATCAATATTTTCTTATTTCTTGCTGACGTCATTACACGCAACTACACTCGATAAATTCATGGGTTTATCCAGTGTAACTAAAAAATAAGCTATAATTGCCATTATTTATTGCTGTAACAACTTAAAATGTGTATTTATGTGAAATGCAATACACATTATCACCTTATGAATTTAATTTTTTTTTCTGTTTAAATGGAATAAAAGGAATTTAAAATTTATCGAGTTCTAGTGCAGTTCTCATGGAAAACACGACTAATATAAAAAGTGTAAAACGGAAAAATTAAAAAAAATCTGACCGCACAATCCAATTAATAGTAATAATTATGGTTCTGAGAGGGCATTAATCTTCCAATAATTCAAACTTAATCAACATTTGGGCAGTTTAATTTAAATAACATATAACACGAAATATTCGAATAGTAGAATAACATGTTCAAAAATAAACAATTTATTTAGTGTCATAAAATAATACGGAGCTGCTTGCCTACGGATAGCTGGCTGATGGTTTCATTTTCAGTAGATATACCAAAACTGTTGATTAGGTATTCCTTGGATAGTTCTATTTATATCGATATTTTGCCTTTATACGTTAAAAATTGTCTGGCTGAATCAGTTCATTGGTTAATATAAAAATGGTGTAACATGTGACTTGTAATTTTATCTTATTATAAAGCCACATGAGTTTATTTTTGAAATTGCTGTTGAACCTTACTTATACCCTAATTTATTAGAAGAGGTTAAGATTAATCATTTTAATTTATAATACAATAGGTATATTGACAAGTGACTCTTTAATATGATTAAGCAAAAAGTGTATCAGAAAATCAGATTATAAAATTTAATTAAATTGAGAGTTAGTAATCATTGAATTGTGAAGTGCATACTCAAAAATACAAATATGTATGTACATATGTATAAGTAAAAAGTTTTTTTTTATACGATGCACCTACGAGTATATTAGTGTTCAATGTACTTTACTTTAATTGTTAAGTGGAATTTTGTGTAAAAACCGTAGAACAAAAAAATATTTGTTTCTTTAAAGGTGATACCAATTTTTAAATACACTGTACACCAACACAAGGAAGTTAAAATACCATGCTGCTAATAGGTAATGTTTTGCTAAATCACAATTTACTTTTTCAATAAAAGTAATCAAGCAACAAAAGTTTTTCATCACCGAAAGGAACACAATCGTATCGACCTGCAAATTCTGTGTTTTTATGCGTAAAACAATTCTTTCGACTAGTTTTAAAAAATCACTTTATTCCAGTAGCCTCGATTGAAGACTTGGAGGTATCAACCCAATTTTGAGCCTGACCATTAAACACTAATAGTACCATTTATTTATTAATATTATCATTTCCATTACAATTTTACAAAATTTTTGCTAAATGGTATATGGCATAACAAGTCAAGAAAACGGTTAGCGAGTTTCTAAACGCATTTTCTTCCACGAAATTTAAGAATTATTCAAAATTAAAGAAAATTCTTTTTTGGACGTAAATGTACATGAAATACAAAAGTGTGAAAATCGTGACGTCATACAATATAAAAGCAAATCACTCAGTTCAACGAAAATTAACATCAAAAGCAATTGTTTCCATTTCAAAGAAGAAAAATATTATGAAATATCATGGAACAATTTTTTAAATGGTAGTGCAATTTAGAAATCATGTTGCAATATTTCAATTAAAAAACTTCCATGAACATATGATGTTGCTATGTGACTTGAATATGACTGAAGCGTACAGGTCAAGATTTAAAAACAAGAAAACATTTGCGTTTGCGTTTTAAAAAAATTTAATCAAATTGTTGGCCTTGTAATTTATAAGGCAACTCAACTCAGATTACCGACCAAACGGCGTAGTGGTTAAAGCTGCAGTGTTTGAATCGGGAGGTACCGGGATTCGATTTCGTTTGGCCGGTATAATCTGAGTTGAGTTGCCTTATAAATTACAAGGCCAACAATGTGCAGGTGGTTTAAACAAAAAACGGGTTTATAGCCTTACCTCGATTTGGCTACTACTGCGTAAAGTAGGACGGTAAAAGTAAACTGGAAAAGAGTTGGGGGGGGGGGGGGGGGCTAGATTAAAAAAAAAAACTACTGTTGCACACCGTTTTCTGAATAGAATAGATTCTGAATTTCTATGGAAGTGGTGGGACAATGAAATGGGATTCCTTAAACTAGCTCAACTGCCCTTATCAAATTTAATCAAAATTAATTTAAAACAAATATGTACATAGCTGGGCGCGGAATCTTTTGATCTTGAGCCGGAATTGTAAAATTTCTAATAATGTTAATTAAATTCTTTAATGAATTTAAAATATCCAAATCTTTTAAAAAACGCATCAAGACTTTAAAAACATACAGAATGTTATGTGCTTCAAATAACAAATAAGTGTAGATTCAAATCAGTTTTGCATTAGTAGTAGTAAATGAATATTACTTTTGAATGTATGACCCCATGCTACTATTCCATACTTTAAATCGCAATTATTTGCAAAGGGATACTCGTATTACTATTAATCCAGTTCCTATAATGAAAAACAAAACGTGAATCCTCGGACTCCGAAATTTCCAAATGGATTTTCAAGAAATCTTTTGTGGTCGGTTTCAAATGCGATTTAAAGCAAAGTTTATCCCCAGGAACACTATTCTGGTTTTCCCGGGGAATTGCGAATTGGGAATTGATTTATTCTGACGTTTTGGTGTATTTTGTTTTTCTTTTCCCAAAGCATACTGAGCGATTGCTATTTTGTTATGTTTTGGGAACAAATATTTCCCAACCAAATTTTTAGGGAAAAATAAACAACAAAATTTAGTATGCTTTGGAAAAAAGAAAACCAAAATACACCAAAAAGTCACAATAAACCAATTCTCGATTTGCAATTCCCCCGGAAAAACCACTGGAAAGCCTGCTTAGTTTTTTCTTTAACAAATTATGTACTGTTATTATTGCAAAATTAAATGTCAACATTTTCAATTCGCCCAATAGTTAATATTATGCAAAGAAACTCGGTACTAAGGAAATTTTTTGGACGCTGATTACGAATTTACGGTTCTAATTTTATAAATCTTGATGGCAGATCTAAAATGACCGCTGGAACCTTCAGTTAAGAACAGTTCCATGATTATCCAAAAAATTTACAAAACAGAAAGTAATTGTTCAAATTGGCGGATCAAATATGGTCGGTTTATAGTAAAAACAATACTAAGTCAAAATGGTCATTCATAATGTTCGTTGACCTTATTGCTTACCTTATTGCAACCGCCATTTTGGATTTAATTGTTTTGAATTCGGATACGTAATCAGTGACCCTGAATCTACTTTTCTATATGAATCAGGAAATGTTCTCTTGGATATATCCTCGTTAGATCCAAGAGAACATTTCCAATTATGTATTCTATAAGTCTAGAATGGACCATGGTCTGCATTTTGTTCTTCGTTTTATTTCCGGATAGGGTACCGATGAAGGTTTGAGAGCTAATGATATTGAACATTAGCTGTTCAATTTATTGGGGTGATTTTCGTTCAATCTAATCCTCCTAGATCCAAGCGAACATCTTCAATACTATTTTAATATAAAATTGACGATTTTTCATCGATACGAAAATCCCTGACTATAGAATTTCCATTTTTATTTTATACGATGTTTCCATGAAATTCGGGATCACTACATTAGCCTGAAAAAAAATCCAGAAATTCTGAAATCAGGATAATTGAAAAGTTAAAATCCAGAAAATAAATCTTGAAATTAATAAAACAGCAAATCCAGAAAAAATTCTGAAAAATATTTTGTTTAAAATGGGTTGGTGACAAAATTCCGAATTACAAAATCCCGAAACAACCAAAAATCCCGAAAATCAACGCAACGAATTAAGACAACCATAAAATAACTTGAAACATTAGCAGAAGCGATATGAGCTATACAATTACTTTGATCTGTGTCTGAAAGGTTGACGAAGCAATTTCCATTTTCATAAATATGTATTAAGAAATTTACGGAAAAACTCAAATTTTATAGACGTTTTAACAAATTTTAATTTTAACTTGGGCCGCCCCACTTGATAATTGTGTTTCTGGATTTTTTCTTTTCTGAACTTTTGTGTTTCTGGATTTTTTTCTGTACATATTCTTTGTTTTTAGAAAAGGTATAGGTAATCCAAAATTTAAACTTTATTCCGTGTTTTAACTAAAAATCCATCAGGTATATGTATTTTAAAAAAATATGAAAATTTCAAATTTTTAAAACATGGCTTATGAAAAGTGTTTTTCTGCTTTTCCTAACGGAAAATGGTGAGCGTCAAAAGACATCAAATAGAATAAAATGCAGAAGGTTTCATCAAAATCCATGGTTCGGGCGCCTTCTACGAAATATTTAGCGTGGACCAGATCTACATAGCAAAATTTCAAAATATTAGCGGAAATTGCTAAATGCTCTTCCAACCTTTCAGAAACAGATCAAAAGAATTGTATCGCTCTATCACTTCTACTGATAGATGTACCACAAATATTTCAAATTGTGCAAAAAGTCGAAAAATGCCTATACAGTTGAAGTTTTTTCATTTATCATTAAATAAAATGTTTCTTTTTTGTTGGATATTTTTCGGGTAGTTGATAGATTTTTGTTTCGGAATTTTTTTCTGAATTTTACTTTCACTATTCCGAAATTTAAAATTTCTGGTATTTTTTGTTTTGAGATGGTAGTGATCCCGTTCTTTCTTTTAATTGATTAATTCAACATGCGACAAAGCCTTTAGTAAGTCTCCCAAGGGTAAAACATATTAGAAGAACTATAGACTTGACCCGATTAAAGACAGCCAAGATTCCACGAGACATCCTGAAACGTTTGTCTTGATCATTCACATGTAACAAAAATTGATCTGGTTAATGCAATAGAAGAGAGAGAGAGAGAGAGAGAGAGAGAGAGAGAGAGAGAGAGAGAGAGAGAGAGAGAGAGAGAGAGAGAGAGAGAGAGAGAGAGAGAGAGAGAGAGAGAGAGAGAGAGAGAGAGAGAGAGACGAATATAGAGATAAGAGTTTTTTGTACATAGAGTGAGCGATTTGAGCTAGTCGTATGTAGACAAGCAATAAAGCGATGATTCAACTGTCAGTTTGAGTTTTGGATATTTAAAAGATCAGGTTAAAAGGGTTTATTGGATCGATTTGAAACCGCACTAGGTGAAACCTTACAAGGCTTAGCAGAAGTTCGGTTCAGAAAACCACGTACACTCGTGAACCGATCGCATGTCAACCCAATACAATCCAAAAATAAACCCCAAACCAATTCCCAACCGAACCGCTCATTGTATACCTAATATCATTGAAAATAAAATCCCCTCCAGAAAATCCGCAAAAAATACAGAGTACGCCAATGTAAGCATCAAACTCCTCTATTGTCGACGGCTTCCATGGTTTTGCTAGCTTTAATAGATTTTTTCGATTATATTCCGTCAAAACGAAATCAGCTCTTCGGTTGGTTTCTCTTATTATAATGAAACATATTTTATTTGAAAATATTCGTTTGAACGTATCCCTAACTGAAAAAAATTTTATTCCCGCTACTTCTAAAGCCATTCAGTTTTATCTTTCTTAAATAACAGCATATTTCAAAACGATATATGGTACTCTACGGCATAAGGTACAATATGACATATTTCAAAATGGCAAATTTCAAAACATCATATGGTATACTACGGCATATGGTACACTATGTCATATTTCAAAACGGCATGGGTGTCTTAACAGATTAAGAAGAAATTCTATTGTTTTTTTACGATTACTAAATTATCATTGCTCCAAATTTATCTATTTATTAATTAAGTAGTTTTACACGCCTTATTAAAAATTGAATAAAGTTCAGAATCAAACATCATTCTGTTTTTTAAATTTATAAGATTACCAACAAATTTCGGAAGGAAAAGCTCAACATTAGAAATTCACGATTGTTTTTATTTCTAAAATATTGCTCATGTAATAAATAAATTTTACTTTCAGTGAGTGTTTCTTTTCGAAATATGCCATGTTGAACGGACCCCTTTATTATTCTATAACGGTAAAAATTGCAGAAAATGAAACAATACAAAATTAATTATGTACTTCGTATAGAAAAGAGAAAACAACAATAACATTCATAGTCCAGTGTTTGACGATTTTTTGCTCAGAATTCTTACAGACAAAACCGATTGACGTGTAATTTGGGCAGTAAGTAGGGAATGGTTCAAGAAATAAAACTTATTTAGTGCCGATGTATGTTTTCACCCTGGGGTGAATGACACTCCCTACCGGAGACAGAAATTAGCGCATTAAAAATAACCACAGAAATCGATAGAGAGATGAATTTTAAGCAAAAAATGTTTAAAAAAGTTTTTTCGATAAATCAATATTTTTCGAGTTATTCGCGATTGAAAATGTTGATTCTTAATCTAAAATATGCTTGCAATCCAATGCAGAGCAATCCCAAAATTTCAACGAAAAACGCGATTGGTTTTTCAACGATAACTTCCTCATTTTTTAAGATATCTAATCACTCCTAGCAAGGAATTTCTAGGCCTTCCCTGCCTGCAAAGTTGAGCTTCTTTGAACCCTTCGTTTTTGAGATTTTTAAGTTTAAAGGGCTTTGGAAAGGTGGTCCACGCACACAAATGCGAACTTAAACGGTAATATTTATTGTAAAAACGGTAATATCTATCTATCGTTTCATTGCTGATTTTTTCTCCAAAAACATGAGACAACCATTTTATTTTTATCATAACTCCATAAGTTTTTAAGCTAACGACTTTTACCAAAGCTCATTTTAAAGGTCTTTTCAAGTATTTTAAAAACAGTCCGACAAGTTTTCCTCTAAAATTCGTCATTTTTCCGTTATTTAACGTTGAAAGGTTCGAATTCATTTTTTTTTTAGAGCCTCAACTCGGTTCGTATAGCATCTACAAAAATTAAAAAAACAATCGATTTATTATTTCATAAGCTTTATTTTTGCTCCTAAAGATTTTTTGATTAAACGTAAGTTTTCGAGTTATTCGTTCGAAATCGCTCTAAAACATGCATTTTTTAGATGCAAAATCAACATTTTTAATCGCGAATAACTCGAAAAAATATTGATGTTTCGAAAAAATTTAATAGAGCAATTTTTGCTTAAAATTCATCCCTCTAACGATTTCTGCGGTTATTTTGAGTGTACTAATTTTCACCCCCGTAAAGGGGTAGCATCTACCCCCAGGGTAAAAGCAACATCGGCACTATATAAATTTTGTTCCTTGAACCATTTCCTAGTGACTATCTAAATTTCACGTCAATTTGTTTTGTCCGTAAGAATTCTGAAAAAAACCTTCAAACACTGGTCTATCAATGATACCGAAAGAAATAAGATACAGAGGGAGATGAATGTATTATCCATTTGGAAAACCGATGTTTTTGTCGAATAGGAATTTCGCGAATGCAACAAACGATATCTTGTCATCCACAAACACAAAATGCAAAAGCAGAAAGTGATATTCGAATAAATCTGATAAGGTTACCCGGCTAACCCTTAATTGATTAACGTAAGAAAAAAAATGCACAGGCACAAGGATTAAACATAATTTCCACTTGCAATTTTTATCAATTTTCACTCTATAATCTTTAAAAATACAGAAGGACATAACTATGAATTTGAATGATTATTTATAATCGCTTTTAAAATTACCTGACTCTACCCCTTGGCAGAGGCTCAAACAAAGAAAGCAGCGGGTAAGGTCTGCATTTTTTAGTGAAGCCTCAGCCCATTGCTAATAACAAACTAACGGAATTCGTCATGGTCTAATCTCATAGAAGATGTATGAAGATGTTGTAATAAAACTAAAGACACTTTGTGCTAGGTTATTTTCTAATTTTTTTCATTCAGTATATTCAAAAAATTTAACAATCCTAGTAGTCAAACTGTCAAATTTTATTTGATAAGTATTTTCTGCAAACAAGCTTCAAATTGTGTGAAAAATGTGTTTTAACCTGAGTTGTAAGCTGATAAATATTATATTATTATGACTTTCAATTCCTGGTTTAGGAGATCCAACTATTATGGTCTAAATAGTGTTATAAAGTTATTTACAAACGCAAGAAATTAACTGTGAATTAATTAGTCTTTCGTTCGGATCAGTTTGTTGTTGGCCTATGAATTTTTGTGATCTTTTTTGCTAACTCCTGAGTAAACAGTTGGTTATGTTATAAATAAAAGTTGAATGCGTTAACGCGAGATATAACGCTACTTATGCGAATGTGACAAAAAAAAATTCAGAAGGTTTTTATCTCTTTGAATGAAGTGAATAGTTTATGTTACAAGAAGTATTTACAGGATTCATACTCAGGTTGTTGCTCCTAATTTCAGGTTTTAAACAAATTTTGGAATATTTTTGTCGTTTTTCCACTTTTTGTATTACTAATTATGAATTAAAAAATTTCAATAATTTTAAGACACACGTTTAAAATTATCTACTTGTAAATTTACACATTTTGTTAATAAAATAAATCATAAAAAAGATTTTGTTATCAGACACTAAAAGAAATTAAACATACGGGTCTAGGTTTAATCGAATATTAAACCCATAAGATTTTCGTTTTTAGTACCTATCTAAAAACAGGCATCCTACATAAACGAAATAACAAATTTTGAAATCTAATCAAACCGACCGCACGCACACATCATACCTAAATACATGAGCACGAGTATTATTCAGCAACAATTAAATTTTAATGAAAATATTTCAAGTTATATACTTTTATCATAATTAGTGTACAATAATATAAAACATTGTTTAATTTTCGATATATTAAATATTGAAACCTAAATTTGAAGTACTTTCGCGCGATTACTTATGAAGTACGCATCAAACACAATCCATGATTGATATAAAAATACTTTTCTTGTACACGATAATTCTCACTTAAATTTTAACTTTACAACGTTAAAGGTGGGAGTAGTTAGTTAACACAAAATTAAATAGTAAATAATTAACTGTGATAAGTATTAAGAAAAAAAAAATGTGTTTTGTGCCTAAATATTTTAATTAAATTAAAAACGTGCTGAATAAATATCTACGAAGTGTTATTGACTTTCCTGTGGAAATTTAAACATACAAAGCTGCAATATGAAATCCACGTTGGTTAGTTGTTACCAAAAAGGTAAATTGTTGTGATTTTATGGAATTAAGCTCTTACTGGTATTGTGGGCGACAATTGCGGTGATAAGAGTAAATCAATATATCGTCGGCCTAACTAAACAATTGCCACTCTCCTGTTTATTGACACAATATATAAACACGTAAATTAAATTATTTTCAAGTTAATAAATATTTACATTCCGCTTATTTAAAATAACCCATTTTGATGAGGGAACTGTGCTGCCACATTATCGATGTTCGGAAAATAATATTAATTTACAACCTGTATATGTTATTATATCGATAAGACAAATATTTTAATTCACGTCATATGTGTTGTCTAATCAACATATGAGGATAACAAAAATTAGTCAATTGCGACCATTTGTCCTAATCTTATAAATAAGTGTTTTGATTGTAATGAATTTGTCGCTCGTGGCTTGATCAAAACCATGTGTCATTAAAAAAGAATGATAATCACGATTAAAAAATAAAAATTTATTACGGCAATTAGAATAACGGCGGCACAATTTACAGTTATTATTGTTATCAGATAATGGCAGTAAAATCATTGTTTATCAGCCACACTGTTATGGAAGAGTATTTTATTTGTGTTAGGATTACTGAACGCTATATCTGTATGTACTAGTGTCTTAAAAAAAAAATGCAAACTAATTACTGAGAAATAGCTCTGCTGCAAAACAATTATAGAATTATACAAGTTAAACATATTAAAATGACGGAGAAGCTCTTATTTATTTTGAAATCTATTGTATTTCATTCTCACGTCATAAAAAAAAAATTGAATGGATGGAAAATATCGATATGCAAATTAAGTGCCTATATACATAATTATTTAGTAATATCTAATGAATGGATAATTTTTTAGAACACCAAAACTGAGTATGATTTCTTATCTTACTTCAAATCGAATTAATTTCGTAAAAACATCACTAAATAAAACTGTGATAGTTTCAAGTGTGAATGGCATTATACTGTTATCGTTCGTTTTATTTAATTGATAACCATGGATGTATTTAGCAAACCAAAATAGTGTTGTAAAAAAAAAATGAAATTAAAATTAAATTTAGATTGTACTATAAGATAATAAATTAATTTTGTTTTATCGATTTACAGCGATCCCGATTCCGGCCCGGATCGTTTTATCCATTATGGGATTTTTGGCCGTGATGAATGCATACACAATGCGAATTTGCTTGTCGGTTGCCATCACAGAGATGGTCCTCAAGAGGAACGAAACCGAAGGAGCAACTCGTGAAGATATCTGCCACTACGATGATGAAACTTCGAATAATTCAACTAGTGGAATTAAGGATACCGATGGTCTATTCGATTGGAGCGAAGAACTGCAAGGTGTTATATTATCATCGTTCTATTGGGGTTATATTATAACTCATGTGCCGGGTGGATTGCTAGCAGAAAAATTTGGAGGGAAATATGTGCTAAGTTTAGGTATTTTGTCTACTGCATTCTTCACCCTTATTACACCATTGGCCATTGATGCAGGTGGTGCACCAGTATTAATTGCATTACGTGTACTAGAGGGGCTAGGCGAAGGTACAACATTTCCAGCGCTAAACGCATTACTTGCGATGTGGATTCCGCTGAAGGAGAGAAGTAAATTGGGTGCACTGGTTTTTGGAGGCGGTATGGTTGGTACGATTATGGGCAACTTATTATCTGGACTGATTATAGATGCATTTGATGACTGGCGCTCTGTATTCTATTTTTTCGGAATATGCGGTGTTTTGTGGTTCCTATTTTTCGTAAGTATATTAAATATACAAAATTCTATATAGCATCTGTAAGCATTTTTCTATTATTTCTAGTCAATTTTATGCTACAGCGATCCCGAATCCCATCCTTTTATTACGGAAAAAGAAAAAAATTACTTAACCCGCGAATTAGGACAATTGGAGCGTAGTAAAAATTTACCACCAACTCCATGGCGTGCAATTATTACAAATTCGTCTGTGCTAGCATTGATTGCGGCTCAAATTGGTCATGATTTTGGATTCTATATTATGGTATCGGATCTACCGAAATACATGAGCGATGTACTTAAATTTGATATCAAAGAGAATGGTTTATACAGTTCTTTGCCATACGTACTTATGTGGTGTGTTTCTCTAGCAAGTGGTGCCATTGGTGATTGGACTATTAAGAAAGGTTATCAAAGTATTACGCATTCTCGTAAAATGTTTACAACAATTGCATCGTTCTTCCCGGGTGTATTTATTATTTCGGCCTCTTATGCCGAATGTGATCGCACCCTTGTTGTAGCTCTATTCATTTTGGCTATGGGTAGTATGGGAACTTATTATGCTGGTATGAAAATTAACGCGCTGGATTTAAGTCCGAATTATGCAGCCACCTTAATGGCAATTACAAATGGTATTGGCGCAATCACAGGTGTTATTGGACCATATATTGTTGGATTACTTACGCCTAACGTAAGTAAAATTATATTTTATTAACCTTAATTTCTATAGACTAAAATCAATATTTTTTATTATTTTTTCAGAGCTACCTATCTGAATGGCGCCTTGTATTTTGGATTGCATTTGTAATATTCAATGTAACAAATATTGTGTACGTAATTTGGGCGTCCGGAGAAGTTCAATCATTTAATTCAGCCGAAGGGCTAACGGAAGCCAAAGAAGCGAATGAGAGCCAAAAAGAAAAAGAAGCTGAACTAGACATTAGGAATTAGAAAAATAGATTTTAATTGAGACGATTTGTAAATACAAAAGAAAACCGGGAAGTACTGATAGAATTAATTACATTGATTTTTAATGTTTTAATTATTACTCTACGATTTAATTTATAATATTTTATTTGTATATAATAATTTAATTTTAAAATAAAAATTTGTAAACCTTCAAGGCGCAAGATTTAACATATTCACCACAAGCTTACGCCATAATGTTAGCAATGAAATGTGAGTACTTGTTATTTTCATCTGAAGATGGCAATATAGCACTTCAAAAAAAAAAACTTTAACTAGAAACTAAATTTAAACTTGTACTACTTATGGGTGCATATTGCTACATATGTGCCACTCGACGCTCAACAAACATTTGTTTCTCCATTGTTCAAGTAATTATAATTTAATTGATATACAAATGCTACTAAGTATAATAAATTAAAATCTGAATTGAAGTAGCATAATTAAAAACGTGTAACGTGATTAAAAGTCTTAGAGGTGGCATTCAGCATGTGAATTTATTGTACGTATATACCACGCGTATTCTGATGGTCACGATTTGTCTTTAGGAAATAATTTATTATCTGTTGTAATTAAAGCATTTTAGCAAATTAGAACTATATTATAAAATTAAAGCGCGTATGTGAAAGCATCCCAAACTAGTTATTCAACTTTAGAATATTTTCAGTTATCTCGAGGTGATTGGAAACTTGTTTATATCATTTTATCGTGAAATTTTAAATTTCGTAAACATTTCGTGCAATCAATTAAAATGTTGTATTGGTGACGTACCTTGATTTTTTGCGTTCTGGGGAAATCCCGATTATTTTAAGCATAAGACTCGAATATTTTATTTATTATACCACAAACGCTGCAAAACAGAACGATTTAAAACTACAATTGTAAAAGTATCGTGGAAAAAAATCGACGATTGATGCCGCAAAAGAAGGGGAAAAATTAATTCCGCTGAGTTCTTCAGTTGCGAAATTATCAAAAACTAACTGTCGACAATATCTGACACTAACTTACAAATAATATAATGGGATCGAGCTAAATTTCATTTTAGTAGATTCTCTGTTTACAACTTTCATTGAATGGCTAATCTACACCGCGGTTATGTTTTCTCTATAGAAATCACTAGAAACAGGGAAACTAGGATTAGGTACAAGTAAAAGTTCAAAGTAAAATAATTGTTATTTTGTTGCAATGACATTGTAATAATTTAAAGTAATAATAATTATCTAATTGTTTTTTTGTGCGTGATCCAATGAATTAAAATTATTAACAAAATCTGTTAATGCAATGAAGACTTACTCAGTACGTATTTCCATTTTCAGCAAAAATTTAAACTAGTCGTATGTACAATGTACATAAGAAATTGGTTTTATATTTATATAATATGCATCATCACGATTCTAACCCTTAACCTTGATCACAAGCGACTGCACGCTAACATTTCGCCACAAGCTACTGAACAAATAGAGTTTATTGACTTATCAAAAATTGTTGATTTTGAGTAATTTTATATTTATAGCATCGCGTGCACGGTAATCAGTTTAGCGATAATAGACGACTTCAAATTAATAGACAAAATAGAAAAAAAAATTTCGGTCCAATCTCAAAATTGGTTCTTTCCAAGGTTTCTTTTTCGGTTTGAAGAATTTTTTTTTCTCTCACCAGCGCCCGAATTCCACCTATATGACAAATGAGAATGAGAAATGGTTTCATTTTGTTTCACCTACTTTAAATAAAAATGCAATCGATTGGTTAGGTTAGGTTAGGTTGGAGTGGCTGCTTACGCACACTTAGACCGGTGACGGTCCATTGTGATACCACAGGATATATCCCCTTTTACCCCTATTGGAACCATTTCGAGCTACTTATGTAGCGTAAGACGTCCCGCACTTTAATGTTTTCGAGATCCGAGAGGCAGTCCATCCTGAACTTACCTAAGTGTTTGTGCCTTCTGAGAGCCAATGCTGGACACGAGCAAAGAAAGTGAACCAACGTGTCTTCCTCCTCTTCGTCCAAGCAGCTTCTGCAGAAGTCATTAGCCTCCAGACCCAGCCTTCTTGCATGTTCTCCAAAAAAGCAGTGTCCCGTGAGAATTCCTACGGCCGTTCTTAATTCACGTCTGCGTAAGGATATTAATGATCTAGTGCGCCCCAAGTCCAGCTTTGGCCAAACTTGTCTTGCAACTCTACAGGTGAGGGTGTTAGACCACCTTTCCCCCGCTGAGGATAGCGCCTGCTTCCCAAGTGCTTGTCTCAGCGCTGTGATAGGCCTCCCCAGACTTGCCCTTTCCGGTTGCAGCTGGAGAGTCGTACCATGCCTAGCAAGTTCATCTGCCCTGCAGTTCCCCATGACGCCCGAGTGACCTGGGACCCAGACTACCTGGATATTGAAATGCTCCCCATCTCATTTAGAGATAAGTGACAACTCAACGCCACCCGTGACGCCAAAGACACCGATTCTAACGACCGGATCGCCGCTTGACTGTCCACATAGATTGTGATATCGTCTGAGAATAACACATTATGCTTCAACCACGTCATGACCTCCTCAATCGCTACGACTTCAGCTTGGTACACGCTGCAGTAATCAGGGAGACGAATAGAAATATTTACATTTAATTTGTCACAGAATACTCCAGCTCCTACTTTGCCGTCTAGCTTGGAGCCATCTGTGAAGAATTGCAACGCTTCGGTTTCCGATAACGGTCTATCCCTCCAGGATTCCCTTGAAGGGAAGGAGGTCCGAAATCGCTTCTCGAAGCGTAGAGTAGGTTTAATGTAGTCAAGATTCGCCAGCTCATCCTTCAACGATCTGACAATAGTAGAGTGTCCTATACTAAGACATCTCCACTGAGAGACGGCTGCAAGTCGTACAGCCATATTTGCCGCCATCTGTTTGCCAAAAATGTCGACCGGAAGAAGGTGCAACATAACCTCTAAGGCACTTGTCGGTGTCGACCTCAATGCCCCGCTAACAAGCATACAGGCCGTTCTTTGCACTCTCTCAATCTTACTTTTGTAAGTTACCTTGTCCAGAGCTGGCCACCAAACACCCACCCCGTACATGAGTACAGGTCTCACTACAGCGGTGTAGAGCCAGTGTACCAGCTCCGGCTTCAGAGACCATCTATGACCAATGGCGTTCCTACAGGAGTACAAAGCAATAGTAGCTTTGTTTATTCTCTCCAACATGTTGGGCTTCCAACTAAGCTTACTGTCCAAGATAATGCCCAGATATCTAGCTCTATCAGTAAAAGCAAGTCTCGTGCCATTTAAGGTAGGAGGGACAACTACCGGGATTTTGTATTTCTTAGTAAAGAGTACCAGCTCTGTCTTGGACGGGTTAATACCAAGTCCACATTTGCCAGCCCATTTCGTAACGATGGTAAGCGCATTCTGCATTACGTCTACAAACATGCCCAGGAATTTCCCGGTAACAGCTAAAGCTACGTCACCTGCGTACGCGATAACTTCAATACCCTCTCTCGGGTATTGAAGTTATCGTAATCGATTGGTTGAAATAAAAAAAAATTAAATCATTTCTCATTCTCATTGTCATATAACCGGAATTCGGGTGCTGGGGATCAATTCTCGTTTCGTGAAAAGTATTATGAAAAATATTTTCAGTGAGAATACACATTTCCGATTCATGTTCCTTGAAAAGGAAAAAAAATGTCGTCAAAATCTTTTCATATGAACAAAACTTTCTCACCAACCATTTTGGCCGTCAGTTCGTCGTTAATTTAGTTAAGTTTTAAAAATAATTTGGTGGGTGATTTTTATACCTAATTTATTTGATAATTTGACAGGCAACGACGAAAACTGATTAATTAAATCTACTTTATCATTTATTTAGCTAATACTTGCACCATTTAGCTAATATTTACACCAGATGATACATCAGGCGCAAATCTATATGAAACTCGATAAAACGTCTGTTTACAATGTAACTTACTATGAAAACAATTTATTCCGCATTTTGCACGATTCTTTTCAATTTGGACAACGAGAATCGCTTATTGTCGTTGTGTGAAATGTTATAAATAGAAAATACTTGATGGAAACAAAATGGAAACATTTTTTCATTAGATTTTTTCATAGAACGAGAATTGACCGCTTTTTCAATTATGCTTTTTCTAAAGCAATCTCCTGCTTACTCGAATAAAACAACATTCTATTTCTAGTTTTATTCATCAGTTTGTATCACCGAAATTTTTCTGTGCAATATTTTATCGATTTGAAGAAAAGGAAAGTATACAATAGGCTGAGATCGCATTAAAAAAATCCTAATGAAAGAAGAAAATAGGGTACAATTTTGTTCTTGTTACAAGAGACAAAGTAATGTCGAAAACGAATCGAAAGTGATGGTACAGGGTGCGGTCAAGAATTAAGAACTGCTGCGCAGTTTTTGCTGCAAGTCAAACAAAAATTAAAATTTGCAGCCACTGCAGCGCATCCTGTCGGTTTAAAATGCAGAAAAAAAAACAAAAACTGTGTGCAGCCACTTTAAATAGGATGCAAAAACTGCATAATGTCATTTTCCATTTCTTAACCCTAATTTATTTTTCAATTCAAATAAAATCAAGATGGAGGATGATGTTGATGATGGTCAATATCAATTGTAAGTTATCACAACACATTTTAAATTTTAATTTAAAATGAAAAAATTATTATTTTTTTCAAATTTCTTCGTAGCATAGAATTGGAATACTTACTGGATTCGGAGGATGAAGTGTTGCCCCCAAGTGAAACCTCTGTAACAAAAAAGTAAAAATTTATTTCAATATAAATTAGTATTTTTCTAATATTATTTTATCTGTGCAGATACATATGGAGTTCAGAAGTGACAACCCTTCTTATCGTGACAAGACTAGGGTTGGAAAATGATTTTATTCAAGGAAAAAAGAATAAAAATACGTTAAGGAGCAAATATATCGAAAAAATGCGAAAAAGTCAGAACGCAAAGAAAAAATTTAGTAACTTAGTAGTTACTTATAACAGAATCAAAAAGAGAAAATGAGAGACTGGACGAGGGCCGTTATTTTGAAAACACTACGAAAAATTTGATGCGGTTTATGGAGTATGCCATAACACTGTGCCACCAAAAGGGTTGGTATTTGATTCCTCTAACAACAGTACGGTAGTTGAACAAGAAACTGACGACAGTGTTATATCAATTCCTGACATGATCAAGATTTCTGGATGATGTTATCATTTAAAAAAATTAATATTATGCTATAGTAATAATATAATGCTGTGAATTAAAATTTGTTGAATTTTTTTATTATTTTTAAGAAATTGAAATAATTTATTTTTTAATAAAGCAAAAAGGATAACACCCATTTGGTTGTTGGGAAATTAATTTAAGTAAAAGCCTCTTTCTTCTTTTTCGATAATTTATTGTTCGAGCATTCTGCGAACACATAAAATTCCTTTTTTTTTTAAAAACTAATTCAATCATTAAATTAATTATAATTTTCTCCATTTTTGATCCACAAACAATTAATTACAAAATCTTATGTCACATAAAATAAAGTGAAAAAATTGCTGACAAATTGCTACCCTGTAAGCTGGCTGCAAGTCGGTTTAAAATGCAACACAAATTTTGTGCATACTAGCTGCCTGTTAATTTTTTTGTGCAGCACAAACTGCGCAGCGGCTGAATTCTTGACCACACCCACAGCATGTCTGACTAATTTTTCAAACGCCTTTTAAAAATGTATATATTGTAAGTAGCATTTTGAAAAGTTATTGACGTTTTGATGACATCGTAGCCTGACCTCAAAATACTAGTCGTTTTGATATATTTTGAGAAATTTTGTTGCTTTGGTTCGAGTATTGAGTGTTAAATGAATATTTTTACTGTGCTGGCTACAAAATAGTAAGAAGAAGTTATTTTCTATAAAGAAAAGTAATAATTAAAACAACACAGTTGGATGCTAAGCCATGGTCTCGAGTTCGGATCTCGCTGCTAATAAAATATTAAATTAATTTGTTACTAACTATACATACATGCTTCGTCAAATATAAAACTGATTGGGTGTAAGATCATTCATACCTTCTAACGCTTTTTCGTATCAATTTCATATACTTCGATACATCTAGATTCAAAAGTTCCTATATCTATTCGAAGTTAATTATTCACAATTCCACAACCTGAAGATGCGACCCCTAGATGCGACAAACCAGTCAAGAAAGCGTTAAGCGGTGCCTATTCAATAGATAATCAAAACCTTCATTTTAAAATCAAATTACTTAATTTATGTAATTTGCGAAACTTCATTTAAACCCGGAATCTTCAGTACGGAATTTTTTAGACAACATTATGTCGTTTGTATAAGGCATTGCTCTCCAGCAACTAGCTTAAAAAAATCGGGTGGAGGTAAATTTAGTACCATCTGTATTAGATCAAGTATGTGCGAAGATTAACACCAACAAAAGAAGTTTATACAGCCTACATACCACCCCATTCAGGAAGTGACGTTTATGCGAAATGTGTTATCAGTGAACTTATAAATAGAATAAATTCTTCGGATTTAGTATTACTGCTTGGTGACTTCAATCTACCGAATGTCATCTAGAATAGCATGCATGGCATACTTTCATTTAACGTTACATCAGAGACGGAATGGATTTTACCAGAGCCTTCTAGAGAATAGAGCCATAATCATAATGACGTATTTTTCCGAAGATTTTTTAGTGGTATAACTTTTCACTGATTTCCATAGGAATCCATAGTACAAATGATGTTTTCGGGCTTCAAATTTTTCAATGAAAAAAGCAAAAATATTATGAAACGTTTATATAGAAGTTTTCTACATATCTGCAGAAATAATAAAATTAAGTTATTTCTAAAATATATTTTTCGAACTTCCATTTTGAAATGAAAATTTCTTTTGAATTAAAATAATACTTGCTAAATTTATCTTTAGTTCCACTAGGGTACGTCAGATGTCGAAGATGTTTACAGAAAAATACGAAAAATATTATTTAATCACAAAATGGTCACACCATCTCAGGTGGTAATTTTTGGTACGATTTTATTAAATTTTTACTGCCATCACTACCATTGTATGTAATCTATATTGACTTAATAACCACATGGTTTCTAGTAAGCTTTTATTTCAATTTAACCAGAATGCTGTTGTTATGAAATTATTTTAAATTTTGGTTTAGATAAATCAATTATTACAAGAAAATGAAAACGATTTACTTGAACGCAGTGAACAAATTTAAAATTTATAATTTCGAAATTTTTTTATGTTTCCCTTCTTTTCCTTTATTTAGTTGTTTATAAATGAATTTTTGGTTCCGCTCTTTGAAAAAGAAAGAAATCGGTTGCTATTTCGTTCTCTTCACTTTGTGTTTTATATGAGAGATATGTTTTTTTTTTTTGGTTTTCGTTCCCGGGAAAGAAACGATATTTAAACGATATTTATGCAGTGCTGGGGAAAAAAATTGGTCAAACATATTTTATTACAAATTTGAGCCTTTTTTTGCTAAAATTACAAAACTTTTGAAAGCAATTGCCTTATTGTTTTATTTTAAATACATGTATGGCCCAATTTAAAAAAAAATGTACCTGCAATTTAGGAGGAAAATCGAAAAAAGGCCAAAATATTCAAATGTGCCTCATTTGGAACTTAAAGGCGTGGGAGTAGTGAATTAAAGTAAATACTTTTTTTTTTGTTATTTTTGTGCTTTATGGTTTTATCCAACTCCTATCTTTTTCATATTAATATTATTTGGAGCACATTTAGCTTTTATTATGGCGGTACATCCCCGCAAGTGCCGTGGAAAAACATTGGTTAAACGCCTACCATCATATGACGTAAGAGGGGATCTTGGAAAAGCAATGGGCAAACGAATATCATCCAGCTAAGTGAGAAGAGTTCGCAATTCGAAACAAATAAAAACAGTCAAAAACAATTTGTTGTGGGCCTAGGAGCACGCTTTTTAGACTCAAGAGACATGGAATAACTTGATTTTCTCTGATGAATCCAAATTGAAGCTGCATGTTTGAGATTGTAGAATCCTCGCACGAAAAAAATCTCAAGAGAGGCTTAGCAACGAATGTCTTTTAAGGCTTCCACCGAAAACTGGAAGAGTTGTGGTTTGCTTCCTTAGTTCCATTACCAAGCAACTGTTTATCTGCAAGTCCTATATAACGAATTTGAGCCCTTTGTGTTAGAGCTTTTCGAAGATACTTTCAGATTTATTTTTCAACTCCATGCAATACTCCCAAAGTTGTGAGTAACGGTTGTGCTGCACAAAAGTTAATATAGTTTGTGCAGCGCTGCAAAATTATTTATTATATACTTACTATCAGTTACGTAAATATACATTATATATTTAATAAACCGGCTGGCAATAAAAACCAATGTTACCTAGTTGGTACAAAAACTGTTTTTACACCAGTCGTGTTAAGAGAATTGTTCAAAACCCTTCTAGTAAAAGATCTAAGTAAAATTGGAAAATAAAGAAAGAACTAAAAGGTTATCTTTAATAAAACTAATTATAAAACTAAACCTAAAATATTGTTATATAAATTGTGATTAAATAAATTGTGAAAAACTATAAACTAAAATTCTTTAATTACTTCATTAATTAGGAAACTAAAATTCTATTATATGCGTACACGTAGCATTTTCTTGCACAATTTTCTTCATTGAAATTGCTCATTAACGGGATTAATCTGTTGAACAATTAGCATCCGATTATGTAGCGTTTTATCTACATACAACTTAAGATAACTACTGATAACTCAAGTGCAAAATAAAAATGTTATTATACCGAAATCAACATTTCCATCAGTGTAAACAAGTGTTAAACAGAAATTTTCGCAACCTTGGAAGTATCATCAATCACATTTTATCAATTTTCAACATTATTTAAAACTGTTTTAAACCATCATCAACCACATTTTTTTCGACCTTTAACCGTTTTCGATTTACCATGGATTTAAATAAGCTACTCGTATCAACATCATCACGTGAACAACTATATACACCAATAAACACCATTCCCGTTCCTCATTAGCTGTTCAACAATTAATCGCAAACTCCAGTTACATACATAAGATTATGCTAAATTCTGATTATCATCTACTACATTTAGTACAAAAGCAATTTGATTCTCTCAATGATATCTAATCACTAAATATACAAAGATATTGTAAAAGGTAATTCTATTCTATTAACTTCATGATTTTATATTCCAATAACTTAAAATTTTTTTGTTTAAAATTTTTATTTTTATGTAATATTGCGGAAGAATTTCAATTCTATTCACATGCAAGACGGCAATGAAGAGAAATTAATCAAAGCAAATTCCGATAGTTCTAATAATTCTGAAGACAGTGAGGATTCAGTTATTTCGGTGAGTAGCGTAAATGATGACGATAATGACAAATCGACAAATCTAAATGATCAATCTGTTGTTAAGTTTTCTTCACCTTCTAATTTAAATTTATCTGAAGTGACTAATTCCCTAAATGTAAATCATCCAAACAATTTTAGACCAAGTGTGTTAAACGAAAATTTTTGTGAAAATACAAATAAATTCTTGTCGGTAATCGAATATAAACACGATTCAAAAATGTCAAAATTGAACGTTGACCACATGTTAAAAAATTATTTCAGAATTCGATGGGTCTTCTGCGAAATTAGATAGATTTATTTCATGTTGCGAAATTATTTATAAGCCTTTGACTAGCAACGAAGATCAAATATTATTTTTAAACTTTTTAAAATCTAAATTAAGCGAGAAATCTTTTGATATTGTTAAATACGCAAATTTCGAAAATTGGGAAGATTTAAAAGCAGAATTCATTTTGTATTTTGTTGATAGTCGGCCTGGCCTGTTGAGCAATTACAAGTTGAGTTAGTACAACGTCGACAACAGCGCAACGAATCTGTCAAAGAATTCGCTTCTAAAATCGAACAATTACTTTCGGATCTTGTTTGTTTGTTTGTTTGTTTTTATCCCTGCAATCTGTTCTGGGGCTCGAGGCACTCCCAACTCTTTCAACAAATATTCCGTCAAATTCAAATTTAATTCCATCTCATGAAATATTTTATCAACTTCCTGAATTTAATGACAATGATTCAAACAATAATAAATTTATCAAGTTATCGCTAGATATTCTAAATTCTTTTAATAGACACTGGTTCGAATATTTGTTTAATTAAACGCGAATCCATCCATAATGATGTGCTTTGTTATCTCAATTAAACTTGTTACATCAAAGGAATATCCCCAGAGCGCATTTTAACTTTAGCCTTATGCCATGCAGAATTAAAATTTCCTAATAACAAATCAATTCTACAATATTTCCAAATAGTTCCTAATAATTTTCCATTACCATGTGCTGGAATAATTGGTCGAAATTTTTTGGAAAACAATAAATGTAAAATTGATTACGCTGAAAAGACAGTCAAGATCATATTCACAAATAATTTATATATTTCAGTTCCATTTTGATTTATTCCTAATGGTAAAGAATTTATCAACTCTATTTCTTTAACAATCCCTGCTAGAGTAGAAAAGATTATTAAATTACCTGTTTCCAAGAATTTTGATAAAGATTATTTCTGTCAGCAAAATAAATTTTCCCTGGCGTTTTCATGGCAAGTGCAATAATAAATCCTAAGCATTCATTCATTCCTTTAAGTATTTTGAACACAAACAAATAACGACAATTCCACTCAAATCCAAAGTCTCTCAATTCAATTTCAACCTTTAAGTGATTATGATGTATTTAATTTGCATAACATTAACCAATTCAATTAAATGTTCAGATCGCTTAAAGCTACTGAAATCTGAAATTGATATGAGCCACTTAAATGAGAAAGAAAAAAGTTCAATCTTAAAAATCTGTTATTCATTCAATAATATTTTTCATCTACCAGGAGATAAATTACCTACAACAAATGCTGCATTTCATGAAATACCTCTGCATTCTAATTCACGACCTGTACACACGAAAAATTATAGACATCCTGAAGCAGTAAAAAACGAAATGAAAAATCTATTAGACCAAATCATCAAATGCTCAAAGATAAAATCATTGAACCATGTTCGAGTTCTTACAATTCGCCTCTTTTACTATTGCCAAAAAAATCTTCAGACAATGAGAAAAAGTGGAGATTGGTTGTAGATTTTAGAAGGCTCAATAAAATGACAATTGATGATATTTATCCATTACCCAACATCTCTGAAATTCTGGATCAATTGGGGAAGGCAAGTTATTTCACTACGCTAGATTTAGCGAATGGTTACCACCAAGTTCCTATGCACCCAAACCACAGATACGAATAGACAGATGTGGATCTTGAATGGGCCATATTTACATTCAAAATTTGGAAAGACGTATATATAATTTACATTTCTATCTCTTTTTATCCTTTTCACCGATGACTATTTTTATTACATCAAAACAAATGTATGCAAACGAAACCCAAAAAGGATAAAAAGGGATAGAAATGTAAATTATATATACGTCTTGGTCTAAACAGATTGGATTGGAATTTGTTATTGAAATTTGGAATGTAAATATGCCCAATATAAGATCGACATCTGTCTATTCTTATCTGTGCCCAAACGATAAAACTAAGACAGCATTCAATTCACCTTGCGGAACATTATGTTGAAACAGGATGCCGTACGGTTTAAAAGGTGCCCCGGCGACTTTTCAGCGCCTAATGAACCAAGTCTTAAGTGGTTTAAATGGTATCAAATGTTTTACTTACCTCGACGACGTCGTTATCTACGGTTATGCTTTGATAGATCATAATAAAAAATTGACTAACGTTTTAAATGAAAAAAAATTATAATCTTAAACTGCAACCACGGAAGTGTCAATTTCTTCGAACCGAAGTCACATATCTAGGTCGTATTGTTACGAGTCATGGTGTCAAACCCGATCCAGCAAAAATAGAAGCTGTCCAAAACTTATATTAATTTTGAATAGTAGATAATAAAATGGACTTTCAGTTAAACAACAATAATTTATTAAAATCCTATATTTTTTTCATATCTCTTTATTTAAACGTAAAAAAAGTCCTTCGCAGAAAAAAATATCGATGTGTTGGACGGGCCTCCGTAAAGCCCAGACCTAAGCCCAACAGAAAATGTTTGGTTTATATTGAAGCTAGACGTAGCAAGAAAGCGCCCAGAATCAATTCAAGCTTTAAAAGGTTTATTGATAAACATCTAGGAATACATAACTTCTGCGACTTTGAAAAATTTATGAAACTCAATGAATCGAAGGTGTACCGCAGTAATAAAAGCAAAAAAGCGGGCTAACATAATATTAATCTTAAAGATAGAATATAGAAAACAAACAAAAAATTTAAAGGAAGATTTTACTTTATTCGATTACTGTAGCTAGTCAACGTATTTTATATACATATTTTGGCATCTTTTCGGTTTTTCCCCTAAATTACAGGTAAATATTTTTTTTTTCAAAAGAATGGGTCATAAATGTATGTATTTAAAATGAAAGAGTAAGCCAATTGCTTTCAAAAATTTTGTAATTTTAGTCAAAAAAGACTCCAATTTGTAATAAAATATGTTTGACCAATTTGTTTTTCCCAGCACTGTATATGTTGAAATTCAAACATTTATGAAAATACTATATTTCAGAAATCATAATTAATAATTTGTAACGTTTTCATTTAAAAATTTGTCTTAGGAAAAAAAGTGATTTTGCATATGATTTGTGTGTTTCACTATGAAAAGTTTGATTTTTCTCGTTTCTAATTCCCTTATAAAAGCTTCGTTTTTTAGACTATTGCCAAAGAGAATACACATGTGTGTATGTATTCTCTTTGCTATTGCTTTGTATAATCTATAGGTTGTTTTGATTTTGGTCAACATTATGCTTTGTGCCATCTTAAATCTAGTAACTGCCAAAATTGATATAGGAGTATTGGTTGATTTTATTGTAAACTAAATACGATATTTGTGTTAATGAAATATTTAATTATACAGAAAACGTCAAAATTTGCGTAAATTTGGTTTGGCTTATAAGGTCGAAAAAAGCCTCAGGAAAAAGTCTGGCCCCATATTTTTTTAGGAAAAAAATGTTTATGCTTGCCGACGACGCCAATGGTCAAGAAATACGGCCATAATATTCGAGGAGGTGGAATCAATTTATCTTTACCATATTGTATTTGTATATTTTGTCTTCAGAAATTTATTTTACTGAAACTGATGAGAACTCTGGTGATGAGAAGATTACACACAGTCTAATGTGAGCACGATACTACGATTCGATGCAGCAATAAAGCAAATTTTGCATTCTTTTTATAGCGCCTGGAGTGATACAATATCGTCTGCTATATCTCTTTACTGGCTGGAAAAATGATTACAATATCTGCACAGTTGGTGAGGTTTAAAAACAAATTACTATTGAAGATATGAATAAAATAACCATAAAGACAACCATATAAACAATTATGTCAGAACATAGCAGGAATAATTCAAGAGGCAGAACAGAACCGGTTGCGGTTGGGGAGCAAAAATATTGAGCTAAATCTGTCAAATCAATTGACTGATGGTGGTAGTGATGGAATTAATAAAACAGAACTAAACACCTTTATCAAAGTTCTTTCAATGAATTATCAATATTATTCGAACCACTTTTACTGGAACTCCTACATAGTCGACTTCAGAAATAATCTTCCTTCATAATGGATTGGATCGTCCTTAATATTTTGAGAAAAGAGTAAAACATCAGATAAGCACGGCGAAAATTGTAAAGATTTGGGTCAACTGGTCACGATAGTGTACAGATTTTGATTACAGATCTTCACTTTACCCCATTTTGCAAATATTTTACACATTTTTGGCTTTCAAGAAAACCGGCACAACTCAATTTTTTGTTTCCGATCACATACCATATTTGTTAACCATTTTCGCCACACACTAAGAAAGCAGAATGAATTTTCCACAATCGGATTTACAATTGATTCAAACTGTGGAAAATTATTCCGGGGCGGGGGGGGGGGGGGGTGGAAGAGTAAGTGACCATTGTCTTGCTAAAAATCGACATGCTTGGAAAAATCGTACACATTTTACACTTCAAATTCGACCTTTCACACTTCAAATTCAACCTTTTGCAATTCAAACTAAACCTTTTCCAAATTATATTTATAGGATTTCAGTAACCATTTAAAGTTCAATCGAAACTTTTTCCAAAACAAAAGAAATCAAACCAAATAAAACTTTTCCAAAATCAATCAAAACATCTTCAAATTCAAATGAAACTTTTACTGCACTAATTTAAACATTTTCAAAATAAAAGAGAACCATTCCAAAATCAAAAGCTCAATATAAGGGCTACCTATACCCTATTCAGATTGCCGATATTTTTGCTCATAATTCTTCGAGCAGCTACATAATTTCGCCTATATAGTGGAGTTTGTGTGTTCTGTACATCAGGAATTTATGTTATTTCATATAATAAAATTATTTTGAGAAAGTTTTATTTGAAATTGAAAATCATTTGGTTGATTTCGAAAATTTTTTATTGGTTTTGAAAATAAATGCAAAAACTGTTACAAGTTTAATTTGAAATTGAAATGATGTAAGATGAAATTAATAATTGGATTTTGAAAAGAATTACCACGTACTAATATTCAACTAAGACAACATTTGTGGTGCGTTAAAAAAAAATTAGTAACTGTCAAAATGGATCAATCATTAGAAGTTAAATTTTTGTATGGTACCACGATGGACAAAGACTAGAATAATACCAAGACTGATGATGTAGAATCAATCCATATGTGAGTAGTAACAGTCCCCGTTTTTCATCCATAGTAAAACTGTAGTGTTATTTTATATGCAGCTAAGGTAGAAACAGACGTGCGGGATTACCCTTGCATCGAAATTAGAAAACACTATTCTTTATAAGGAATGAAACATAAGTATTCCGCACATCTTGCTTTATTACGCAAGTTGCCTCTATTTCTAATTTAGCTGTGAATCGTTAGGCTACAGTACGTAAAAGGAAACAATCTAGTACGTTTTTTCTACATTTTCATTTTTTCAGTGCAATCATTTCGATGCATGCAGAATTCTGCATGCATCGAAATTAGAGTACACTATTTTATATGGAATGAAATACATGTATTCTGCAAACCCTGCAGAATTCTGCATGTTGTCTCTATTTCTAATTTTGCTGCGCATCGGTAGGCTACATTACGTAAAAGTAAACAAATCTAGTACAATTTGTGTAATTTTTCTTTTTTTCAATCAATTTTTTTAATTTGTAGACAGAATATGTTTTGTCTGAAAGTGCCAAAATGGAGGATAAAAATTAATTAAATTTTGACAAAATAGACAACATTCATACAAAAAAATTGTATATTAAAATTAAATATGTATGAAATAAACGTTAGAAAATAAAGAACTGCATGCATTACATGTGTTTTGAACGCAGATCTGCAGGCATCACTGCATGCATAAACTCTGCACATCTGTTTCCAGCATTATTTTGTTAACTGAAAACAAATGTTTGCTGTCAAATGCAAGATAGAAATTAATTCGTTTGTGACAAAATAGGGTAAAATGTATTTCAAAAAGTTGTATGTCAAAATTAAATACGTGTAAAATAAACGTCAAAAGAAACCCAATTATAAGCAGCACATGTGTTTTGGGTGCGGAACTGCGCGCGGTACTGCAGGCAAAAATTCCGCAAATCTGTTTCCGGCATTAGTGTTTTATGCCGGAAACAGATGTGCGGAATTACCACTTTTGACTAAATGGCGCGTTTTTTACAAAATTATATCTGGCATTCTTATTCGGGCACCCATTTTAATTTATATGTGCGATGTGGTTATAAATTTAAACCATAATTTTATTTTTTCGCACCGCACACATGCAGTATTGTTGATAACTTCCCATACCAAATAAAAACCCATAACTCGTGCTAAGCAAATTGGACAAACATAATCGTCCAATGTCAATTTTTTATTCTTTTTATTATTAATCACAAAAATTTTACGGTAGAAATACGTTAACCACAACAAAACTAAAGTATTTACTAAATCATGACACTTTATGAACAGAAATATGTTTTTATTTGTATTATAATTATAAAACCAGCCAACCCTTACGAAGTAGGTACTAGAATATGTTGACGCAAATATGCATGAAATAAAGTTATATGTTACGATGAGAAAATATAAAGAGGAGAGCCTGCACCCAACGCTTTAGTTAGATATTTGGAAAAATTGAGAAACCTATGACGAAAGGGCTATGCTTGATCAGGGGAAAAAATTAATTATTTTGACTCACTCCGTTTTAATTGTATCAGTAAAAAGTCGGTAGTAACCTTCACACACATTGTTGTTTTTACTATCCAGTCGAGTCGAAAAATTTAATTTTAAATTAAAACATTCCATCGATTAGTCATGTAATATAGACTAAATAGTTTATTTGCTAACATGTCCGTTAGAGTTGGATAATCTTGCATAAGGTTTATTATATCCATTCATATTTTGAATCTTATAATTTTAATAGATTGTCGCTTATCGGTTATCCCTTGTTTCGTTTATGCCTAATATACTCATTATAAGGCAACACAAGAACACAGCTGATATTAACAATACTTTTCCGGTCGGCAATGGATTGATTAAGCTTTATGTACCAGTTGACGATTGGATTGGCATGCTTTTGATGTTGGCTACGAGTGTTGATTTTATTTCCGATAGTTGCCCTTTCTACGCATTTTGTATGGACAGTTTGATGATTTATTATGGTTTATTTTGTTTTTGACTATTAGTCAAATCATTATAAAACATTCTGTGAATTTTTTTATTCTGAATTATAAAGTGACCTCTAATAGAAATGTTATGCATTTTATACTGCAACGTTTTTATTGTTTTTTGCATTGACAAATTTACGCTTATCATAATTTAAGAGGTAATTTATTTAAGAACCATGAGTCTTAAAGAAAAAGTTAGTAAACGATAATAAATTAAAATTTATTTTATTCACTAGTAATATTTTCAGCAGATGTACAATGATAATACTCGTAAAGTAGGGAATCTTATTTGCTGAAAAATTAAAGATGAGAAAATAAACATGTATCAGTCACAAATTAATTTGTGTTACAGCTTTACAATAAGCAAAAGAGAGATGGCTTTGACATTACAGTCAGCTAGTCTAATTATTTTTATTTTTATTAATAGTTTTTGACTAATTTGTGCGAGTATTTCTTTTCCATCGGCAAGTCATCGGCATATATAAGACAACGGGAAAATTTTACACTTTTCATGATATCATTAAATGACAATATGAAAATAAGCGAACCGAGATGCGAGCTCTGAGGTATCCCAGTATGCACATAAATTGTATCAGACAAACTATTGTTAATTTTTACACATTTCATGCCCAGTAAGATAGAAGTCAAACGCCTTACCGAAGTCGGTATAAATAACATCAAGTTGAGCATTGCCTTCAATCATCTCTGTTGCACATTTCATAAATTCTACTAAGTTTGATACAGAAGAACATCCTCGGAATAAATCTTACTGTTCATCTACTACAAGCGACTTAAGACCGAAAAACATATAATCACAAACAATCGACTCAAACAATTTAGGAATTCCCGACAATAATGAACTACCTATATAGTTAGATACTTCACTTCTATTTCCTGATTTAAACACCGGTACAATATGAGACGATTTCCAAACAACCGGAAACACACCTTTCAAAAGTGAACTACTAAATAAAATTGACAAAGGCTGAGCCATTTCATTACAGTATTGTTTAAGAAATCTAGAAGAAATACCGTCTGGGCCACATCCATCCTTAAAAAGACGAAGGGATTTAATGATATCATCTGAAGAGGGATATACAAGCATGTTGGTACAACTGTCTTCATATTCAACAATATCAGTACGTTTATAAACATTTTCAGTTATATCATTGGACGACATTGTTGACGGAAATAAAAACAAATTTTTCTTTTGGAGTCAACAAAATTCCAGAATGATTTTGGATTTATATTATTTATCCATATTATTTTGAACCTTATAGCAATAAAATTCTTGTATGCAGTACAATGTAAACAATCAAACTGTTTCAGTAAATCTAAAAATGATAGTCTGTCGTCAGCACTCTTGGAGAACTTCCACCTTCGATATAATTTTTTTTTACGATTTTGAAGATTTATTAGGTCGTTGTTAAACAGCAGAGGATTGTTAAGATTAAACTTTCCAACAGAAATTGGGACATACCTTTTGAAGCCATTGAATAAAATGTCATAGAATATTTGTACATCTCGGTTAATGTTCATGTCCACCAACGAAAAGCCTGAATCCCAGTCAACCGATTTGAAATAAGACATCAGACTGTCATTGTGCTGATAATACATACCTAAAATCAAGAAAATTTAATTGAATTACAATTGCTAATATTGGAACTAGACTACAAAAAGTCTGATGTGTTTGAATTGGTTTCCATTGATTTATGGTTGACATCGTTGAATTGGCGAAAAATAAATCCAGAAATGTTTCATTATAGTTAGCAACATTATTTATCTGGACAAAGGCATACAACAAAATAGAATCTATGCAGATGGATTCAGCACCCGATGTTATAACTATTGTGCGGAATGATACAATTTACATCTTCATCAACTACAGCCATTTAACGTTCGGTAAGTTGAAATCACCAAGTATCAGTTTGGAAATCTTATTATATAAACAGCTTATGTCGCATAAACTTCAGATGTACATATAAGCCGCAATAATGTAAAACAAATTCTGAAGATATTCACCTTACTACATTTAAGCTCTATTGTTGGATCACTGTCAACAGCCACACTTACAATAGACAAATGAACAGCGATCAGCATACCTCCCCACTTATTTTGACACTAGTTAGTGGCGACCGATCACACCTATATACCATGTAATCTGCCGGGAAATACTCAGAACAATATATGTATAACAAGACTTAAATTGGTTTCCACAATTACGTATACTGATACAAATTTTGAGACAATGCATTTTGTAAATATATAAAATTGCTGTTTAGATCAACAGTTTTGTGCATTGATCAAGAATTTGAATAAGAAATTCCAAAGTATCGGGTTGCGTAATTTAGATCGAATTTAGTGTCCGCTACAAATAATCGAACAACACAAGGAAAAATATGATTATGATTATTGAATTTACGCATAGTTAAGGTTGGTTTTGAAATAGGTTTTGTTACCCTGGTTCTATATATATTCGCTCTCTAATCCAATCAAATCAAAGTTTTGTGGTTATTTGGCTGATTACGTTGGTTTTGATAGAGCTCGGATGTAAATACAAAGGGTAAAAACCACCCTCGGTGACCAACCTTCAAAGACATTTTGATACTTTATAATTTCGTTTGGTTTCTAGCAAACTAAACAAAAAATGCACAATGTTTGTATTGACAAAAGAAAAGAAAACATACTGCGTGTACGCACTAGCACAATACTGCCGTGCAAAGAAAAAAAAGTGACAAACGCCAAAAGTCGAATTTGGATTCTGCAAACAAATACCTCTTTTTCTGCTTTGTAAAAAAGCCGAATATCCTTTTTCAAATGCTATAAAATCACATTATTTAATAGTTAAGTTTCATATTAAGACATATGGTAAACAAAAATAGAAAATTTGAAATTACTCAAAACTTCAAAAAGGCAAATGTGACTTTTTTTTCTTAGCACGGCAGAATAAGTGGATATCAGTATAAATAACTCTATTAAGATTTTATCAACTATTTTTTACTGATGCTTTGAGTAGGTCTCTATATGTATCGTTTTTGGTATGACATTAGTAAGGAGATAAGATGTCGTAAATCGATTTCTAAAAACAATGTCTGAACTTACCGATCAAATATTGAATGGTATAAGTATAGCAAATACAGCTTTTAGTACTCTTGTAAACCTAGCACATTCAATAATTATTTTGCCTTTGCTTTACTTCTTGATAAAATTCAAACATTTAAATTTCAAAGTGGGCATAATACGAAAAATTATGAATTCTCCTTTTTGCTTTGTTTACACCGATTCAAATTTATCATTTCATTTTATCACTGAACCGGAATCGCACCCCAGGGCCGCTATTCTCGAATTCCACATTCATTTTCACATGCGGGCATCTGTCAAAATTCATAAAAACTATGGAATTTTTTCGGTACTACTTACCTATGGAATTTTTTGGATGCTAAGGGAATACCACATTTCCGAATGGGTATAAGCAGGTGAAAAAATTTCCCATAACGAAAACGTCAATAATTACATAGACTTTGACAGATGTCCACGTGTGGAAAATAGTTGTGGAATTCGAGAATAGGGCCACAGATAATCAACATTTCTTATTTCCAATTTTATGAAACTCATAATTTAGATTTTTAACATTTGAGGAGCTTTGCAAATCTAAAATATATCAATAATTTACAAGTTTGTAGAATGTTAAGTGTTATTAAAAAATTTTAAGCAAAACAATTTTAGAAATTTTAGAATTTAAAGAGTTCTAAAAATTTTAAGTAGTTCAATTTCCATATTTAAAAGAAACTTTTAAATCATGTTCCGATGGTTTTCAACCGAAAGTAATAAAATGTCGGTAATGCAGATAGTGTCTTGACTATTTCAGCCGAAAGCTACAGCCGAAACATCTTTTATAAAAAATGAAAAATTCGCAAAATAAGCTAAAAACTGGTATTTCCATATAGTGATTTTATGGCTGGATACAGGCTCATTTTGGTTTGTCACTGCTTACACGGAATTACACGTTAAGTTTCATAATATAAAATTTAAAAATTTTTATAAGGGTATGTTGGAAAGTATTTTAATTCGTGTGCTTAGCCAAAAATTATAGATCTAGAAAAATTATCTGGTCAAGTTTTATATGGGGAGACCGGGAAAATTTATTTGAATGAAAGGCCCCATACGATACTTAAATATTTGTATAAATTCAACCTTTAAAGTGTCATGCCTGGAAAGTATTTCTAGAATTATCAGGTCAATTCCATGTGGGGAGCCCCACCGTGGTTTTACGATACACTTATTGTACCGCGAACTATTTAAAGAGCCTTCAGTTATTATATGAAGCTCCGTGGAGGCCGTCAATGAAGTTGTTTCACGAATATTGCACAATGTGGCACAACGATGTATTTAGTCTTTATCAATTCCTGTAATTTCTAATCAAATAACAGGATTCTAAAAAACTTCCTAGCTGCGTTGCCGTCATTTGATGTCCCACTTTCTCCTGGCTTAGGTTTGTCTACTATCATTGGATTGAATTATTTTTTCTTTCTACAACATGTTCTTCTTCAGTCTGTACTCTAACCTGTCACCTTTTTGTATCTAGCCTGCATGAAACCTAATCTAGGAATGAAGTGCTGACAACTGAAAAGCATAACGATCTTTATTCGCGGATTTTTGTACACACAAATCCAGATCGTTTATTTCTTTGTAGTTGCCTGATGTATGTTAGCCTAGTGGAAGAGGTCCTATTCAACGCATTGCTTACCTTTCCATCAATCATGGTAAACTGTAAGCTGTGAAGTATAGTCAACCTCCAAATACGTTCTCAAAAATATCGTTCTTCTTTAACCGATACTTTAGTTTCGTGTCGAAGAAGGAAGAGGATTTTTCCAAATTACTATACGTCTTCTTGCTCACTTTTTTTGAAACGTTATAATGGAACATACGATGTTACAAAGAAATTACTGTCATCACCATTTGCTTCAGAGTCAGAAAAAGATTGCTTATACTCACTTTGATGCGTACTCCCATCAGAGCCCCATTTTTCTGTTAAAAGAAGTTGAGTCGACAAATTTTCATTATCAGGAAGAGAGTCAATCACATCCTTTTGTGACTCCAATAAAATCGAAGCCGTTTGATCCAATAATGCTTGTAATTCAACTTCAGCACTCGATTCAGTAACAGGAATTTTGTTTGCAATTGGATAACAATTTTTTTTTTCCTGCAAAACAGACTTATAACTAGGCAGCCTATTGTGAGACGACTTAGAATTAACTAAATCCTTAATTAACTTATAATGAATTTTAGTCAATTTTGCTTCCAAACTAAGAGAAAGAACTTCTTTCGCCGAAGCGGCACTGACATCGATAGAAACCCCAGTTGAGAAATTGGAGCTCAATGCATAAGCGATAGATCGCCTTTTCTGTTGGGTACATTTTTTTAATTTTTCTCCGGTGTGTCAATCGTTGTACTTCGTTGAAGTTAATATTTTTCTTCTCTTGGATCAACAAGGAATCTTATATTTCATTAAATACATGTTAGAGCCATTCTGTGAGGTCAACCTTATGACCGCGATAATTGACCCAAATATTGAAAAAGAAATGCCTAAAGTAACACGTTCGTAGCAATATGCTACCATGTGGCTACTTTGGCACAGCACCCAAATTATTCAAAATAGGGGAAATTATTCAAAGAAGGTTTCATCTATTTCATTAAACAAGATTTAGTTATCGGACCGTCCAAAAGTCACTAAAACTCTAGAAGGTTTCAAATATAATCTGCAAAAATATTTAAAAAAATTATCTACGGCATAGTAGAACTGCGGAAATATAAATGAATATAAAAATTTTTAAAACATATACTTATAATCTACCTAAATTGACCTTGAATTTCCATTACAAAAACAATTCACGGAAACGGTATATTTCCGGAAATCAACAAAAACACATAGCAATTTTGTGAGTTAGTTATAAAATTGTCAGGCACTAGTTGCTTAGACTTTTTATGACAAAATGGAAATGAAATTATTTAGCAAGATGCATTTGATTTATAATCTTGTGAAGCTTGGACATAGTATTGCCAATAATTGCTAAAAAAAGAGTGGCAATTCAATTAGAAACAGCGCAATAAATAAAACTACATTTTTTAAATTTAAATATTGGTTTCGATAGCTCAGAGGTATTTTATTTAGTTGAAAAATGGACAGAAACAAGAGCTTTACACCAGAATAGAGGAAGCCGGTAGAATGGATATATTGCAAACGAAATGCAACAAATGGTCCATTATGTGTCATTAAAAACTAGAATGATATTTGCGATTTCAAAATCAGACCCAGAAATAACGAGTTCGAAAAACAATGGAAAGGATGGAATATAAATAAAGCTGGATCACCTTAACTTAAGCAGAGTTGATCGGACAAGATGTCGGCTGGTTGAATTTCGAGAGAGGTAATTGTTTCGACACAAAACTTACAACGAATGAAAAATTTTGCGAAACAACAGTTGCGCAAATCACTGATGGGTCCGTCCGATGGCAAAGTTTACGGAGGTTGGAACGTTATGGTTTGAGGAGCATTTTCCTGGCTTAGCTTTCGGTCAGTACATATTTAGGATTAATAAGCGAATGGACCAACACGTGTACAAATAGCTGTATCATGAATAATGTGACAGGATAACGTTCTTAAACACACTGTAAGGTTAGTGAAAATTTAGTTTACGGATCAAAACATAGATATTTTTGGCTGGCCAACGCAAAGCCCTGACTTTAACCCAATCGAAAAAACTAACTTATGGATAGAAATTAAGCAAGGATTAAAAAAACAAGTTCCAGGAGTTCAGACGAGCGGTTCCAAAACATTGAAAAAACTTGAGAAACATTCCAGTGATGTGTTCCAGTGGTTCTGAAAAAACGGCGGTCACCCCTTTAATAATGGACGAAATTTACGGACCACCAAAATTGACAGGCTCTAAGCACATGCTTGGTGTCCCTAGGCATTAATCCGGTCCCTGATCAAAGCAAAGCACTGTTGCTTTGTTACATGGCATTCTACAAACGGAGTAAAGCCAAACTCAACAACAGCATGAGCAGTACCATGTAAAATCTGCCAATTAAATAATTTCAAAATTATTGTTTTATTATGTATGTAGGTATCAATGCAGGAGTATGTCATTTTTACAGCTCGCTAAGTTTTAAAATATTCAATATTTAAAAGTATGCGTGTATTTTTTCTATGTTTCAAATATATTTCCATTTCACTTTTTTGAGTCACTAAAGTTCATTTTACACGATGCGACTTACATGTAATATTTATTGTACAATTTTTTGCGGTATGGATACCGCATATTGTAAACGTCAAAAAATCAGGTTTTATGATAGTTACATTAAAATTGTAGCAACCCATTTTAAAGCAATTCTCTAACTAAATAGTATAACTAAAAACTAAGTACATGTGGTAATACGAACATAATATGTGTACATTGGGCAACACAGGAGTTACTCGTAGCATGGACACGCGCAGAATAAAAAAGTAATGAGTTGTATAAGATGTGTATATTAAAAATTGGTCTAATCTTCCCTTATATAGGATATTCTCCAATTATCTCGTTCATGGTTAAACGGTGACATGTTGCCCCAAAGCGCTTTTTCGCCGTCCATAATGAATCACGTTCCACTTTCAATACTATTTTAATCTTCTTCTATTTTTTTTTATATTATTCTTAGGTACATTTATAATCCCATCCTCGTCGCCAATATTGAATATTGGACTGGGGTAAACAATATTCTTGAAAACTACTTTTACGTTTTTATATTATAATTTTATTTCGTACCACCAGTAATTTTATACCAGGAGAGAAAGAAATTTTATGTGGCGTCGAAATTGAGCACGGAAACAGGGCAAGAGTTCGTAATGAGACTAAGGGGTATCGCAACTAATTGCAAATTTGGAGATCGGTTGGAGGAGTTGTTGAGAGACAAGTTTGTGACAGGAGTGAGCGGACAAATTTCCGATCGTCTGTGTGAGGAGGACGCAAAGTTGGGAATTAAAAAAAGCGTTAGAGATAACAAAGAAGTATGAGCTGCGGCAGAAAAAAACGAAGACGGAGGGCGAAGATGTTATAAATGCGGTTAATAAGAACAACATGAGGGGAAATTACAACCAACACCCTAGGGAGGGTAGTGGTAAATACAGGGAACAACCTAGAAAGAATGAAGGATAATCAAATTTATGATTCGGGAAATAGGGTTAAGTCGAAATATGTAAATAATAATCCGTGTATACACTGTGGGTATACGAATCATTTAGTAGAAAACTGTAAGTTTAAGGAGTTGAATTGCGATACTTGCGGTCGTCGCGGTCATATTCGTAGGGTGTGTCACAATAAAGCAAGTCAACGTGGCGAAATGACAAATAGGAATTATAATAGTTTCGAAGAAATGTCAAAGACGAATAACAATGTCAGTATGGAAAAATTTAAAAATAATCAGGAGAATGAAATTTTTGCCAATTTTATTTATAGTAGTAAAGCAATTGAGTTAAAGTTAAATATTGAGGATAAAATATTAAGATTTCAAGTTGATTCAGGTGCATCAATTTCAGCCATTCCGGCAAAAATATTTTATGCAAATTTTGATATTAAAAATATGGATATCGAGTATATGCAAGTTACAGGTTATGGTGGTGATAGGTTACGAGTAGTCGGATCGTTCAGTCCGTTGATTAAGCATAAGAGTATTAATAAAAAATTTAAATTTTTGATAATAGATAGGGCAGAAGTAGCGATTGTGGGACGAGATTTCTTTCAGGAATTTGCGATTACACAGATTGATATAAATCAGATTTCGAGTGAGACACAAAGTGTAAAGCAGATATTAGAATCGCATAAAGGCTTATTTAGCGAAGGCATAGGTAAATTAAAGAATGTGAAAATTCATTTAGATATGGAGGTTGGTGTTAAACCGATTTTTTGTCGAGCAAGGAAGGTGCCATTTGCGTTTGTGAAGGACATTGAACGTCAGTTGGAAAGTTTAGTGGAAGAAGGGAATATAGAGAAAGTTGAAAGTACGAAGTAGGGTACACCACTGGTGCAAATTTTAAAGGAGGATGGTACTATAAGAATTTGTGGCGATTATAAAGTTATCATAAATAAGTTTAGGAGGGAGGATGTGTTATTTAAAAGGGGGTTGGAGGATGTGTTATTTAAGCACCAAGTTCTCGAAGCTAGATTTATCCAGGGCGTATAATCAGCTGGAGTTGGATAGAGAGTCGAGTGAGTTGGTGACATGGAGTACTCACGTGGGGAATTTTAGGGTGAAAAGGTTGCCTTATGGGGTGAAACCGGCTACGGGTATATGTCAGCGGGAAATTGAGAAAGTTTTCGGTGAGATACAAGGAGTGACCAATTTTTTAGATGATTTTTTGATTTCAGCTTCCGATGTGAAAACACATCGTCAGCGGTTAAAATTGGTGTTAGAACGATTAGAGAATGCGGGTTTAAAATTAAATTATGGTAAATGTGAATTTGAAAAGAGTGAAATAAGTTACTTGGGTTATGCAATTGCGGGAGAAGAACTAATTAGAAATAATAAAAGCGAGGAGATTTTAAATTTTTAAACTCCAAAAAGCGTTAGTGAGGTTAGATCGTTTGCGGGCCTGGTGAATTATTTCGGAAAATTTATTAGGAATTGTGCAACAATAATGTCCCCGATTTCTGGTTTATTAAAAAAAGGGGGAGAGTTAGTATGGTCTAAGATCCCTCTCTCTCTCTGGCTTTCACATCCCATGGAGGGATTTTGCCGCCCGCACTAAGGTCGTCCATCCGTCTCGATTCATCGCCCTCGTCCTCCAGTTTCGACATCGTAATACATGTAGATCTTGTTCGACGTCGTCACGCCAGTGCAGTCGGGGTCTTCCTCTACGACGAACACCGGCTGGTTGTTAATGGAACACTTTATTGGTCATTGGTTGTTGTGGAGACCGTGTAACGTGGTCGAGCCATCTAACTCGATTGTATTTGATGAATCCGATAATATCGCAGCCTCCAAGAAGTTGCCTTATCTCGTGGTTCATACGAATCCGATATTCGTTGTCCGCGACTTTAATTGGACCAAAGATTGAGCGAATGACCTTCCTTTCGAAGGTAGATAACAATCTACAATCGTTAGAGGTCAAGGTCCAGCACTCGCTTCAGAAAGCCAGCACACGGCTTATGAGTGCTTTATATAGTGCGAGCTTGCACGACTGCGACAGATGTTTAGATCGCAATAATTTCGATTGGGCGTGGAAAACTCGTTGTCCGGCAGCGATTCGGGCTTTTATATCTGCCTGCATATCATTCGACGTTGTTATAACTGACCCGAGGTATTTAAAGTTTTCGACGCTATCAAAGTTATGGTCGCCAATTCCGAGATTTACCACGGAGATCTTCCTGGGTGTTGATAACAATTTTGTTTTGCTGTTGTTAACCTCCAAACCAAGTCTTCTTGCGCAGCGATCGAGCTGTATGAAACTGTCCTTGATATCGCTAGGTCTTCGGCCAAGAAGCACGATATCATCTGCATATCCAAGAATTTGGCCTGATTTATTAAATATACAGCGCGAAGTTTCAATGTTGCTTTTTCTCACTACGTATTCAAGCGCCAAATTGAATAGCAAAGGCGCGAGTGCATCTCCCTGTCGAACAATAGATGTTATTTAGGTTTATACTGTCATATGCCTGTCTGATGTCTATGTACAGTTGATGTATGGTTATGTTGTACTCCCAACATTTTTCCAAGATCATCCTCATGGTAAAACATTGGTCAGTGGTCGATCGGTTGGGACGAAAACCACATTGATAGTCGCCAATGATGTTTTCGGCGAAAGGGATGAGTCTGGCAAGCACAACATTAACCAACACTTTGTAAGCAGTGCTCAATAGGGCGAAACCACGATAGTTTCCACATTTAAGATGGTCTGATTTTTTGTGCAGCGGACATATGAGTGCAGTCTTCCAATTCTCCGGCGGCTCTTCTTGGTCCCAAATATAGACGATGAGATCGTATAGATTTGTTGCAGGAGTAGCGCCTCCGAGCTTAATCAATTCTGCGGGGATTCCCTCGAGACCGGGTGCCTTTCCATTTTTTAATCTACTAATAGCTGCATCTACTTCCTCTACTGTGGGATATTCGACAAAGGCCTCTTCGCTTGGAGGAGCTATTGCTCTAATGGGGATCACTTCGTCATTGCGATTTAGCAGATTTTGAAAGTAGGTTTGCCATACAGAGAGAACATCAGCCACGCTTGTTCTCAGCTCTCCATTTCCGTCTTTGATGGCTGTACTTCTTGGGTGGAAGTCTTTAGTTAAATTTCTAGCGTTAGCAAAACAGTCCCTTGAGTTTTTTATTTCCCTTTGGAAGCTGATGTTTTCGATGCAAGATCTCATAGGATCGCACTTCTTTTGTCGAAGGTATTTAGTCGTAGCTTTCCTAGCGCGGAGGTATTCTGCTAGAGTGCTTCTAGTGTTGCGAGCCAACCATTTCTCACGAAGCTTTCGTTTATTTTCGACGACCCTTCGGCATTGATCATCGAACCAATCATTGCGGGACAAGGCCTTCTTCCGATGGAACTTTGCGCCGCGGTGGTTATGGCTGACTGTAAGGCGTGCCACTGCTCCTGGATGTTAGGAGGAGCTTCTTCGTTGTTATTGGGCCGGTCTAAATAATTAGTGACAGCTGATTGGTAACTCTGCAGTGACGCTTGGTCTTTTAAAGCATCAATATTCCACCGAACGGTCTTTTGTGCTTGTCTGTTGAACGTAGATGGCAGTTTGCACTTATACTTAAATATGACAAGCACATGATCGCTGTCCATGTCTGCACCTCTGTAAGATCTGACGTCGGATGTGCTGGTGGAGTGTCTCTTAGACACCATGACGTGATTGATTTGGTATTCCATTCTTCCATCATTCGATCTCCACGTTACTTTGTGGATTCTCTTGTGTGGGAAAAACGTACTTGATACAACTAAGTTGTACGTTATTGCCAGGTAGGTCGGTGACGCGTTGGCCGTTGTTGTTACTAGTTAGGTGCAGGCTGTTAGGACCGATGTATGATGTATTTTCTGCACTCCTACCGATTTTTGCGTTAAAGTCGCCCACGATGACTTTAATGTCGTGGTGCGGTATGTTATTGATGACTTCCTCCAGCTCGACAAAGAAGAGATCTTTGATGTCATCAGATTTATCTTCGGTGGGTGCATGTACATTAACGATCGTGATGTTAAATTTCTTGATGCGGAGCCTGACCATGCATACCCGCATGTTGATAGGGCGGAAGTCGATGATATGATGCTTCGCGCGCTGATGGAAAAGGAAGCCAACTCCAAATTCTCCTCCATTCTGATGGTTGCTGTAATGAAGAGTGTAACCATTGATGGTGTCATGGATCCCACTCCCAGACCATCTAAGCTCTTGTAGTGCAAGCATGTCTAATGTGTAACTCTTTGCTTGATTCGAAAGGATCTGGAGATTTCCAGGTCTCAAGAGGCTTAGCACATTCCATGTTCCCATTTTTAAAGCGTTGTCCGTGTACAATTTCTGAGGTCGATTTTGTGATGAATCCGATATGGTAATCCGAGGCCTTTGATTAGGGTTCATAACTTTAATTGTTTTTATGAAAGCAAGTTGTTGGCCTGCTGCTCAACGCGCTTGTTACGTGTGTGGGCCACGTACTGGTGAGAATCTTAAGACATCCAGTCCTACCTTGAACACATTTATATAGCGAGCCGCTTGATACAAGACAGACGCCCGCTTCAGCCGCACCTAACCTGGAGAACAAACGCTGATTTGATCAGGGTCTAAGATCGTTCGATGAAATTAAAAGAGAGATCATTTCAGATAGGATGTTAGTCAAGTTTGACCCAAATAGGAAGATAATTTTAACGTGCGATGCGTCGAATGTAGGGATAGGTGCGGTGTTATCACACGAGTTTCCGAATGGGGAGGAAAGGCCGATGGAGTTCGCATCAAGGACATTATCGGATGCGGAAAAAAATTATAGTGTAATTGAGAAGGAAGCGTTAGCTATAATTTTTGGAACGAAGAAATTTTTCCAATATTTGATTGGTAGAAAATTGGTTTTGGTTACAGACCATAAACCTTTATTGGTAGTGTTTGGGGGAAAAAGGGGAATTCCACAGATGTCTTCCGGTAGATTACAAAGGTGAGCATTCCATCTATCTTCATTTAATTATGTCATACGTCATGTGGGTTCCAGTAAAAATTGTGCGGATTGTATTTCGCGTTTTCCTTATAGTGGAAGTTCGGAGGAATCGTTAAATTTTATTTAGTTATTTAGCCTTGGTCGAGTATAATACAAATATGCCAATAGATGTGAATAGAGAGAGAAAGAGTCCAGTATCCCAGGTTTTAAATTATAGAGCAAAAATTAAGTTGAATTTGTTATTGCCGACCAAAGAAAGGGAAGAACAAAGGTGTGAGGAAGGTCAAGTATTAGGTCGTAGTTTCAATAGAGGAGATAAAGTTATGGTGCGCTATAGACAGAATAAAATGGAGTGGATGAAGGTGCAAGTTATGACACGGTTAGGTTCAAGAATGTATAATGCAGGTTAGAGGATAATAGGGTCTCAAGGAGACATATTGATCAGATATGGTCGTATGTGGAATGTGAAGGAAACATTAGAAACAAGGGTAAAGATAATCACGTTGTAGTTAGGCGTGAGTTGACAAGCAACAATAAGGTGAGGGAGAATGGCACTGTAGAAGAGGAAAGTCTTTTCAAGGTTATGGCTCGTTTGGAACCAAGGGGGAATAATTACGAGGGTGGCATTAATATGGAAAACTGAACGGAGGATAATGAGAACGAGGGTATGAGAGAGGAGGAGGAGATAAATCGAGGGTCCAACTTCGAAAATGCGCCGGTGAGCGCTCGGAAATTACGAGATAGGAGTTCGATTAATAAGCCTGTAAGGTATAGGATCGATTAGATAATAATTTGCATTTGAAGAATCCAAATAATTGAGTAAAAGAATAAAATAAAATGTAAAATTGTTTATGCATCTGAATCAAGTTGAAAAAGTCAATTATATTGATGTAATAAATTGTTAAAACAATTAATTGAAATAATTAAGTTAATTGTTTTAGGGTAAAATAAGTTAGTATTAAAAATGTTTATATAAAATCCTAATGTGTAATGAGTTGAATAAGTAATGTGTAATGAGTTGAATAAGATGTGTATATTAAAAATTGTTCTGAAATAAAATTATAATATAAAAACGGAAAAGTAGTTTTCAAGAATATTGTTTAACCAAGTCCAATATTAAACAAGGCCAATCCCGTGGGCCAAAAAAATGTATTTTGCAAATATCTAAAAAAGTATAAGGTTTACAGAAAAACTGTTTCCAAAAAAATAAATAAAAAAAATACAAAAGAATAAATTTGTAAGAAATTTGCATAAAAAATTTCTCAAAATTCCCTTTTCGTAAGAGAAAGTCGTGTTTTGGCCATATATCCATTCTTTTTATGGCTTAACAATTTAAAAGTTTTAAGAATTTTGACTATTAATCTTACAAATTTAAAGAAATTTACAACTTTCCAGAACTGCAATAATTACAAGAGTTTTAAGAGTGTCATTTAAACAATTTAAAGAATTTTTTTATTCCAAAAATTTTAGTGCCCGCTTTCACAAAAAGAAAAAACCAATCTTGGTGTTAATTAACATTTCCTCTCTTTCTTCTTTTATGAAATCGAGGTTTCAATGCAAACTAGTTTTATTTCTTTTGTACATAAACATTTTAGCTGAATATTTAACTGAATCGCTGCTACCAGCAATTTATATATTACAATACGGACAATCTTTATATCATTTTGTAGTAAAGGGCGTAATGAGGGCGAAATTGACAGTCCTTTTCTTCATTCCTTTTATAACACCTGGTATTGACAGTAATATAGACTAAAAATTCTGCGCAGTTGATGAATTTCTGGATATAGCCTATGCTAGCTGAACAATAAAATAATTAAAAAAACGGTCAGCTCGTGTAAATTATACTAAAACTCTGAAACTACAGAACCGATTGCAATAAATTATTTCTATCGAAAATAGACAGAAGGACGGACAACTTAATTTACATAATATACAGAGATTAAAATTTAAAGAAAGCCACAATAGAAGGAAAATGACGGCAGAAATTAATGAAGCAAAAAATTAACCACTCACTAGCAAAATAGTTGTTAAAATCGTTTAAGTACCAAATCCAATAAAAAAATAAAATACATGCGGACAGAAGCTAATTTACAAAAGAAGTAAATCCGATTAGTAACGTTATTAAATATTTTTGAAAATTCTATTAATTTTTGAGCGATAATTTTGATTGCACAAACAAATTACACAACATAATAATGTGATTAGTGTTTAAATTAAAATAGCCAATGCTAAAGGTGTAATTATTGTAATATACAGTAGTAAACTTTCTTATTTTAGTCAATTTGGTTTGGTTCATTGTTTTTAATAATAAGGTAATAATAATTCAGATATTCATATACATGAAAATTCGGCATTGTAAAATGTCGGAACAAAAATTATATCAATTATCAGAATCGCTGAATTGCTAATAAAATAGATAGAGCACTTCATCCGAAACGTAAAGCGGAAGCATTTTTTTGTTTTGTGGAGTAGTTAGAAAAAAAAATGATGCAGGCCTAATTAGTTCACTTAATCTAGACTCTATTATGTAGTCTTGTTTCTATTATGTAACATTTGAAATAAATAAAACGTTAAAAATTGTACAAAATTGGGTTTTTAAACAAATGTTCAATAATTGTAAATATGGAATCCAGAAGCATATGTTCTTATCGCGTTTATAGGCAATATAAATTCCTTTGCAAAATGAAGTGCATCACGTTTTACACAATCAATAAAAAAAAACAACAAAAACAAAAACAATCTAGAAAGGTACTTGTACACTTTCTAAACTATTCTAAACATGATAGAAGAATAAAAATTTATGATAAATATTCTCATAACAAATTATGCTCGTATATATGTTGAGATGCTGCAATTTAAATGTTGTAAGAAATTTATTTGATCATTTTGCTCTCATCAAATAAAACAGCAAATTATATTATAAAATGACATTTTAATTGGGGTTTACAATATAATCGCTGCTGGGGTAACCCAAATATTAAAACCAAAACAAGATTTTTGATTTTTTTTTTTTGTATGCGACCGAAAATAAGAATCTCGAAGCAGTCGGACTGACACAAGACAATTAATATTATTTAGACAATTTGAAATCAACCGGTTTTGTACAGAACAAATTATTATTAAGAAGCGTGATAAGAATATTTTATGAATTCTTTTTTTATGACCGTCTAACGATTAGTAGATATTGTGCATTATCGCGGTAATGATAATTAATAATTGTGCGGATTATTTATGAAATATAATACCTCCACGCTTAGTGCTGTAAAAATGGAATAGTCAAAAAAAACTTTGCCCGACATTTTATTGCTTGTCACAATAAATTAAACACTTGAATTACCTGTGCATAGTATATATATTAAAAATATACTCGTATATTCAACACTTTTGCTTATGTCATTGATATTTTACTATAATGTTATATTTCTTCCCCTTACCTATACGAGAGTTGAGTGCATATAAAAACACTTTCAAACCATTCAACAATTTTTAAATGAACGAAGACTGTTGCTTAAAGTAGAAGTGAAATTAATAAATACAAAATAAAATAAAAAAAAGTTGTTTCGTATAGTTAAGAAGTATTATGTGCTTGTTGGTTGGTTTATGCTTTTAACTGTGTCATTATGTTGTGATGTGCTGAAAAGATATAAAATCATAAATTATGATTTTTAGAAATTTGTGATATTATTTTTTAAATTAATTAAAGGACTTTTATTATAGTATAATTTTTAATTTCTTTGTGATAAGTGAAGTGAAACTTGCAGCTATACATTCAAAATGCATGTTGCAATTAAATCGTTTTTACAACGAGGTAGAATGCGCGCTAATTTATAATGTGATCATATAAAATTATTTTTTAAATAAAAATGGAAATTCTTATGAAACCACAATATTATTGTTTATAGATAGTTGCATTTTTTTTTTTTTTTAAATTTTTAATGTCGGATTATTGACCTTTACTGTACATATAGGGTACCGAAAAAAAATAATATATGTATAAGTAAAATAAAATATGTATATTTCATCATTTAAATCCAAATTTAAGTCAATTAAATATTTACAAATTTATAGTGTAGGAATTAATATTCACAGCGATAAAACAGCATTGTTGTGGACTGGGTCAAGATTATCGAATTTATGTTGCTTTCAATTGTATACACAAATAAAAGCTTCCTTGATATCAATAACGTGATATGCACGAGAAATTCCAACCTCTTATAATTATTCACTATGCACACCGTTTTTCAACCTTGAAGTGGCGCGTGCAAATAAAGAACTTTTTCGATAAATACAAACAAATAATTTATTGCAAATAAAGTTCGACCTAAATTAATCTTCAAGATGATTGAATAAAACTAGCAACTTGAACAACGTATATTGATCTGTGAACTTTATGCGAATTAAGATTTATCGTTTGTTTCATACACAAATATTGCGAGATGATTATCAATCAGTTAATCACTTGTAGACAGGTATTGCAAGATGATTATCAATCAAAATAATATTTTCATAATAACAGGTGACAACGGTTATCGAAAAAGACTGTTTGTCACCGCACCTATAATAAAACCATGTTGTGGAAACCGTAAAGAAATGTTTAAATGGAATTAAATCAATTAAATTCTGTTTTGTACATAGCATATTTACGTTCACAAATTTAGGTATGTACATTGACGTGCACATGCGACTTACCATACAAAATAGTGCGCTATGTTCAAATTTTGTAATTAAATTTTTTCGGCCAATGTACGAGTGTATGTGACTTGCAATAATATCTTTTTGTTTTTAATGTGTATTAACAAAATACCAAATTCAAGGTTTGAAAATAAGTTTTACGTCGTTGACCATAAAATGAAAACAAGTGGGTTCCCCGCTTATTAAAGCGTATCAATATCAGTAATTTAAGCGGTTATATAAACTTAAAGCTGCGATTATAATCATATAAAGTTCGTTGATCCATTTTTTAAACAAAACTATTGATAATGTTAAATCATGATATGTAATCAGTATTGAAGGTCGTATAGCAGGTTTCGAAATTAAATCACAAAATTTTTGGCTCCGTACCAGAAACATATAAGGTGAAAAATTCGAATGTAGTTGTGAGTAAAAAATTTTTTTTTACATAATATGATGTAGGGGACAAAATATTTAAGAATCGGTGAACCCCCTAAATTGGTAGACAAGCGCGAATTTTAATTTTCTTCCTCTCTATATCCGGATTATTAGTTTTTCTCCCTCAATTGCTAGAAGTTCATCAATACCAACAATAATAAAAATCATAGAATTAAATTATGGGCTTCCAAAAATTTGTGGTTTCATTTATTTTTAACCAAAACCTTTTTTGGTTTTAATTTTTTTTTTTTTAAATACTTCCAGCTATCCCGATTCCTGCTCGAGTAGTTCTAGCCCTTATGGGATTCTTGGGTATAGTAAATGCATTCACGATGCGAATTTGTCTCTCGGTCGCCATAACACAGATGGTAATAAAAAAAAATCAAGATGCAAATGCAGATAAAAATGATGTTTGTCCGATAGAGGTATTGTCCTCGGGCAATAGTACACTAACAAATGACAGCGAACTATTTCAGTGGAGTGAAGAATTGCAGGGTGTTATATTGTCATCATTTTATTGGGGTTATGTTATAACACATTTACCGGGTGGATTGTTGGCCGAAAAATTTGGTGGAAAATATGTTTTAGCGATTGGCATTTTTTCAACCGCAATCTTTACTATTTTTACACCGCTGGCTATAGACACGTTTGGTGCACCACTGTTAATAGCTTTCCGTGTATTGGAAGGTTTGGGTGAAGGTACAAAATTTCCAGCCCTAAATTCTCTTCTTGCTACGTGGATTCCGCTTAAAGAGAGAAGTAAATTAGGTGCTTTGGTATTTGGAGGTGCACAAGTTGGTACAATTTTAGGTAATCTACTGTCCGGTTTTATCATAGACGCATTCGATGATTGGCGGGCAGTATTCTATTTCTTCGGAGGTAGCAGTATATTGTGGTTCTTATTCTTTGTAAGTCAATTAGCACTGTTCTAAAACTATAATCTAAATAATGATTTTTCATTTAGAGTATCTTATGCTATAGCGATCCAGAATCACATCCCTTCATAACTGACCGTGAAAAAGAATATTTAAAGCGAAATCTTGGCAAACTTGAACGCGATAAAAATTTACCACCAACTCCATGGAAAATGATGTTTACAAATAAACCAATGATTGCATTGATTGTGGCACAAATTGGGCACGACTTTGGTTTTTATATTATGGTGACTGATCTACCAAAATACATGAGCGACGTCCTGCACTTTAATATTAAGGAAAATGGTTTGTACACGGCCATACCATATCTATGCATGTGGTTTGTATCGCTGAGTAGTGGTGTGGTGGCTGATTATACAATTAAAAAAGGATATCAGACTATTACCGGATCGAGGAAGCTATTTACGTCGATTGCTTCGTTTTTTCCTTCTGTTTTTATAGTGGCCGCATCATATGGGAAATGTGATAAAATGCTAGTGGTCGGGATGTTCTCATTAGCCATGGCCGCTATGGGCACGTTCTATTCTGGTATGCGGATTAACGCATTAGACTTAAGTCCAAATTATGCTGGCACATTAATGGCGATCACAAATGGATTAGGCGCTATTACCGGTATTTTAGGGCCATATATTGTTGGTGTATTTACACCGAATGTAAGTAATTAACCATTTTTAATATAGTACGCTAGAGTTTTATTATTTAATATTTGCCGTTTATTTGTAGAGCTATATTTCAGAATGGAGAGTGGTATTCTGGATTGCGTTCGCCATATTCAACATAACAAATATCGTCTATTTAATGTGGGCATCTGGTGAAACTCAGGCGTTTAACAATCCAACAGCAACGATGAAAAGTATCGAAAGCGGGTATGACAACAAAGGAATGACAAAAGAATTGGAGATTGACCAAAGCCAGGAAAAAAAATAAATTTTAATAAAACAATAAATGAATACTTGGAATATTTTTTTTATTTCTGAAAATAAATTATAACAATGAGAATATGTAACGTTTTCTAGTGTGCCGTTCAGTTATCCGTTTCTCAATTTCTTCTGGTGTGAGTGTGGCAACATGTGCTTCAAATCGTTGGTCTCTTCCTGATCCCCATATCATATATGGCAAGGCGCTTACATTGAATACAATAAATATGATCCAAATCATGACACGCCATTCAGTCACGGAACGCTAATTTAAAATATTATAATTTATTTTTTGAATATTAAAATTTCTCACATGGCTTACTGAGTCTGATAGAAAACCAACTACAAGTGGCCCAATGAAAGCCGCCAGACTACTAGTTGTATTAATTATTCCACTTATTGTACCAGTAAACGTTCGACTAATAGCTACTTCATTGGTACATAGTCCGGTTAAATAAAATCCCATTCCAAACATTGCACTACAAAATGTAAACATCACCCCCAAATCATCGCATTCACAAAACGACGCAGAGATTAAAAATGCGGCAGGCAAAATACTAGAAATTACACCAAATATTTTTCTTATTACTGTTGGTGACATATCTCGTTTCAGTAGAATTTCAGCAAGCTGCGCACTAAGAACTGTAAATAGGAACGCGCAAAAACACGTTAATGCTGAAAAAATGGCAGTTTCCGTTAGGTTGCGGCATAATACATCGGAAAAATACTTTGGAAAATACATCAACATTATGTTAAATCCAAAATCTTGACCTGCCCTTATTGTAATCAAGCCTATCACGGCTCGATTGGATAATATCGCTCGCCATGGTATTTCACTGTAATGAATGTGAGGACGTCTAACATTAGTGTCTAGAAATTCTTTCTCCGATGGTAATAAACAAGGATGTTTCTCTGGCGTATCATAAATAAACAGGAAAAATATTATATTAAGCACAATTCCGGCGGCCCCAAATGAATTGAATAATGTGCTCCATTTATTTTTCTGGTGCAATACTAGCCCACTAGACAAAGATGATAATATGCCGCCAAATGGTACACCACTATAAATGATTCCACCTGCAAGCCAAATTTCATTTTGGGGAAACCATTTCGATAAAATTGAGTTCATTGAATTTAACACCGGTCCCGAAAATAATCCTATAGAAAATCTCATTACGCAAAAATATAGAAAATCTTTTTCTAATTTAGTGGCGATTGATAACAGGCAAGTTAATATCGAGGCCACAATCATTCCTAAACTCCATAAAGCTTTGCCTGATGATATGTCCACTATGACCCCGGACGGTATTTGTACAATAAAATAACCAACGAAAAAACTCGCAAATAAAATACCAACTTGCATTTCGCTCCAATCAAATTGTTTTTCATGGCCGTACACCTCACTATTGTGGTTACAACTATAGATCCAACAGTAATCGAATTCAGGCTCTTGCGTAAAATTATTCGGTAGCATAATCATTTCGATAATTGCGAATGTTATAGCTAAACGGATTGCGAATGAAATGGCAACAGCGCTAAAACACCAAAATACTAATAAAACACGTTGTGGAACTGGTATCACTGAAATTATTTTCCACAGTAATATTTATAAGCGACATTTAGTACTATTTATCAAAATTTGATTTACCTTCCGTGCAACATTTAATCCATTTATTATTATCCGACATTTTAATCAAATTTGATAAACTTTTTTTAAATTTGTATTGTGTTTTCGAAAAACTCTGTTCGGAGCTGATTATCTGTCTGCAAATTGTTTCTTGATTGCTGAGTTTGTTCGGTTTATAACATATTAACGTTGTACCAAATACAGTTGTACGTAATTTTCGAGTTGATACAGTGCCATTTGGTTTGTACAAATAATTAATGTCGAATTTTTTTGGTTTCCAAACAAAAAAAAAAAAATCCTTTTGTGTGATAAAGAACGTGAAAAATAGATCGTCATATTTTTGAACAAAACAATTTTATGTTTAATTTTTTCGGACAAAAAAAACACCCTAAGGGTGAAAAATTTTACTGGAGGGGTGAAAAATTGACATTACAAATTCTTTTTGAGAAAATAAAGCACTTTATTTTTTGCTCGAGAGCATTTTGCTTTGCTCTGGATTTTTTCATAGATTTGCTTTGCTCTTTACAAATGCATAGAAATGTGAAATGTCAAAGTGAATTGGAAACAAAAACAAAACTCCATTTTGTTATTTCATTTGTGTTTGTTTGTTTGTTTGTTTTTTAAATTTGCTCAGGTCAGATCTTTCAATCCATAAGACCAGTGAGTTGAGAAACAGCCCAAAATTTCCAGAGACCACTCAGGGGAGGTTCTGGAGGGTTGAATAAAGTGTACAAAAACAAATTAGATTAAAAATTATATAATAAAATAAAAGCATAATTATATAAAACAAAGTTTGATAATTAAATTAGATTAAATGAAAGTTAATAAATAAAGAATATTAGAGAGAAGATGAAGGATACATATAAAAATAAAAGTTTTTAAAATTAAAATATAAATTTATAATTCATTAATTCATAATTTTTTTTTTTAAATTTTTTTTTTTTTTTTTTTAAATTTAGAATTAAATTATATAATATTCATAAATATTAATATTATAATAAAATAAAATAAAATGAAATGATTCCAAAGAAAAATCATTGTGTGAAAAACAATAAAAATTAAATGTAGTCTTAATTCATAGTTTATAATTTATTCTATCCACAAAATCACACAATATTTTATATTCTTCCATTTTTTGGTCCTTTAAGATATCTAATAAGGATTTTCTGTATAAAAGTGGGAAATTATTTCTTATATTATTATATATGACACAATCGTTAATAATATGTTCGTTATCTTCAACGGTGTTACAAATCTCACAATTAGATGTAGATTCAAGTCCCAAAAGGAATTTAAATTTCTTGTTAACTGTATGACCAGAGATTAATCTGTAAATTAGCCTGGTTTGGCAGGATGTAAAATTAGAGTCCTTAAATAGGAAAGATGATCTTGGAGAAGGGCAAATTTGTTTATAAAAGTGGCCGGATGAATTACACATTAAAGTGTAGTTTTCCTTCCACTTATTATTTATAGATCTGGGGATATCGTTAAATAGGTCTGTGAGAGTTGGTTCATTATCAAGAAAGTGAGTAGGAGAAAAAACTGCTTTTTTTGCTAAACTGTCTGCTATAGTATTTCCTTTTAAGCCACAATGACCCGGGAACCAATGAATGACAAAATTTTTAATTTGGTTATGGCCGATAGTATCAATAATTTGATTTTCGTAGTGTCTATTTGTAAAGTGTAATAGAGCCGTTTTTAATGAAATACAAGAACTTTGGGAGTCAGTAATAATGATAATATTATTGTTTTTGATGATTAGAGATATAGTAATTCCAATTTTAATAGCAATGGTTTCAATATTTTTAATATAAGTAGGGTTTTTTAGTTGAATGGCAAATTTCCAATTTTTATCCTCAACAAAAATTCCAATTCCTGGTTTATTGTTAATTATAGAGCCATCTGTGTAAATTTTTGCGAAATTATTATATTTATTAAGTTCAGCTATAGATAATGCATATTGTTCAGAATGGTTTATAAAATTTTTGTTTGTGATTCCCTCAATATTTGTTATGATGCTAAAATTAGTGGGAGACGTTTTTTTTATGTGAAAAGGTTTAATTTTGGAAAGAAAAGTATAATTAGAATATAAGTCGTTAAGTTTATGAAGAGATCTATTGTTTTTAATGTCGTTACCGATTTTGGAATTATTATATAGATTTTTTGAAATATAAATTAGTGATTTTTTAATAAAATCTAGATCTGAAGATGTTTCTAGGGATTCAGATAAAATAGCTGGAATTGGAGTAGTTCTTAAGAAGCCTAGACAAGCTCTCAGACAAGCATTTTTAATAGATTGACAGATATTAATATCTTTTTTATATTTAGTGTCTGTAAAAACATATGTGTATTCAAGTTTAGATTTAACTATTGCTTTAAAAATATTAATCATTGTTTCAGGATTTACACCTCCATTAAAATGGGTGAGAGTTTTAAGTAAATTAATGGAGTTGGAAATATTTGCTTTTAAGTTTGTGTAATGAATTGATAATGAAAGTCTATTTGTTAAGGTTGTACCCAGTATCTTAGTAGTCACTCTTTCTTTTATGTAGATATTATTAATTTTTAAATTTAGAGATTTGGAATTATTTTTATTAGTGAATAGTCTTAAAAAATGAGATTTATCAGTGTTAATTTGTAGTTTTAAAGATTGTAATTTATTAGTTAATGAGAGTAAAGTAGAATCTGTTATTAATTGTAAGTTATCATGATTATCGGCAGAAATTACAATGCAAATATCATCGGCATATTGGAAAATGTTTGTATCGGGGTTATTGATGTCGTGTAAAGAAGTGGTATAGATATTAAAAAGGGTAGGACTCAAACAGCTACCCTGAGGAATGCCTTTATTAGTGTAATGAATGGAAGTTTGATTGATATTTTGAATAGATATAATTCTATTTGTAAGAAATTGAGAAATCCAATGTGTAATGTTAATAGGGAAATTGAAGTTTTTAAAGGTGTTTAATAAAATATTTTTATCTACATTATCAAAAGCCTTGGAAATGTCAATGTTAACTAAAACAATTTTTTTTTGTTGTTGTTTGAGGGAGATGATGAAATTAAACATTTCTACAAAATAGTCAGTAATATTTTTATTTTTTCTAAAACCAAAATTGTAATAATTAAGAATATTATTGTGGATTAGATGATCATTAATTCGTTTTAAAATGAGTTTATTGAAGATTTTTGAAAAAATAGGTAACAGACAAATAGGACGGTAGTTAATAATATTTCTATCATCCCTCCCCTTTTTCAAAATGGCGATTGTGTATGACGTTTTCCATTTTGTAGGGTAAATTTGATTTTGCCAGATGTTGTTGAAATAATTTGTAATAGTATTGATTAGGTTAGGATTAGAGGATACTAATTGTTTGATGATTTTATATGAGACTTTATCATATCCTGGAGCAGTATTATTTGAATTTTTAATAATATCAAGAATTTCAATGTTATTAAATTCCGCAGGATTAATAGTAGGATTGAAGTTATTAGAGAGATTATGAGGGGATTCAAAGGAGAAAGGAAAATTGTAATTTAGAAAATTAGTAGCTAGTGTGGGATCTTCTAGGATTCTGTAGTTGGACTGTTTTTTATTTTTAATTTTATTGATGTTGTTCCAGAGATCAGAATTATTAGTTTTGTGATTGATGCTTGTTAAAAAAATATTCCAAGATTTTTTCTTTTCCCTTCTAATTGTTAATTTAAGTTTTTGTATAGATTTTTTTAGTTCAATAGCGGTAAAAAGGTTTTTGTTTAAATTATAAATGAGTTGTTTGTGTTTTTTTATGTTCCATAGTCTTTGTATAAGATCGTTCCACCAAGGTTTAGGTTTAAAAGTATTTTTACTTGTAATAATAGAAGTATTTTCAGAAATTAATTTTTCTAGGTGTTCTTCAATATTGCATTTATCATTAATAGAATTTAGATCAAAGTCTTTCAATACTTTTGACCAGTTTGTGATTTGTTTTTTTTTGATAATAATTTAGTTTAAAGTCAATAAGTATTGGGAGATGGTCACTTCCTAAATTAATGGGATCTACTTTCCATGATAGTTTTTCAATTAGATTGATTGAGCACAAAGTAATGTCTAGTGCTGCAGAATTATTTCTGAAAAAATCTTGCCTTGTATGAGATCCGTCATTTAATAAAAAGACATTATTAGCAGTGATAATATCTGCAATCTTATCACCCACCCTGTCGTGAGTAGGGGTCAATGAACTATCCCAAAGACTATTATGAATATTTATGTCTCCAGCTATTAAACAGTTATCTAGATTCTGAGTTATAAGATGTTCAAATTCATTAACGATTTCCTGAGGTTTAATAACAGAATTATTATAAAAAGATAAGATATTAAAATTAATGTTTTTAAATTTGAGGTTAATTTTGAAAGCTTCAAAACGGATGTAATGAAAATTTAAATCAATAATTCTCCAAGAAATTTTTTTATGTATTAAAAAGCCTACTCCGCCAAAACCATCTGGTCTATCATCAGTAATAAGCTTATAATTGTTAAAAGTCAAATTACTATTTGGATTTGTCCAGGTTTCAGATAGAATAACGATATCAATATGATTGGATTGTATATAATGATATAATAGATCTTTATTACTATTTAAACTACGAATGTTAATTTGTAAAATTTTTAAAGGTAACATAATGGAAGAATAAAATGAAAAAATAAAAAACTGGAAAAAGAAAAGTTTATGTTTTAATAAATTTATTTAATTTAATTTTAAGTGAGTCTAAATTAGCTGAATTTTTATTAAAGTCATCGGAATTATTTAAAAGTGATTTGACATCATTAAACATCTCTTTCATTTAATTGATTTTTTAATTCGTTTACTAATTTATTTAGGATTTGAATTTTTCTAGCATCAGAATTCATTAAGTTATTTTTCCAGGCTTGATTTTCAACACAGATATCATTAGCGAAATCTATTTGTTTAGGGACTTTTTGTTGGCTACCATAAAGGTGGCTTTTGGATTCTCTGAAACTAGTTTTATTTAAAAACATATGTTCCCTAATTTGTTTCTGCCTATATCGTTCATTACATCTGAAAAAATTAGTAACATGACCCGTTCCACAAAATTTACAAGAAAATTTCATGTCACAAACGTGTTCTTGTTCGTCCTCTATAGTATTAGCACACGTTAGGCATCTAATAGTTTTAGATTTACATTTGGAAATTGTATGTCCGTAATTTAGACATTTTTTACAAAATAATGGATTAGGTATAAAATATTCTACCTTTAATAAGAGATTATCATATAAAATGACATTGAATGGAATAGTTCCAGACTCAAAAGTAAGTTTAACCAATTCAATTTCCTCAGCTGTTTTAGTGGCACTATTCCATTTAGTCATTCTTTCTACTTTAGAAATAGGGTATTTAGATCTAATATTTTCTTGTATTTCTTCATTAGAAAGCCCAATAGGAATGTTCCCGATTAAACCAATAGAAGATGTGAAATTTTTAGGAATGTATGTAGTATAATTATCAAATTTTTAAAAATATCTGATTTAACACAATTATTTGCGTCTTCAAAATTACTAAAGATAACCTTAGCAACATTTTTGCTAACGCTAGAGATTTCTTTGACATTTTTAAAATTATTTATTTTAAGGGCTTTAGCTAAAAGAACAATATTTAAATTCTCTTTACTGATAAATACTGTAAATGGACCATTATCTGATCGGTTATATAGATTAATTTTTTCAGCAGTAACTGACGGCATATTTGAGTTATTCGATGAATCAACAGATAAAGTTGAAGATGATGTTGGAGCTGTTACTGTATTTTTTGAAACTGCGACGTGAGTTTTTATTATTATTATTATTAATTTTCCTTTTATTTAACATATTGGGACTTTTATCAAATTCACCGTTTACTATTATTTCATTATTAAAAACAATTTTTGATTTTTTAGTATTTATTTCATCTTCGGAATCTGAGAAATCAGTAGAAGTAAATGTTGGAGGTACAAGGTACTGCGTACTTTGTCCCTCCTTGCTTGTGTTACGTGGATTTATTATTTTGTGGATAGAAAAAGACTATGAAAAGACTTACCCGACTGATAAAAATAAACAAATCAAAATAAACTATAAGATATAATTAAATAAAATACAAATTAATTAAAATTAAAAGAAAATTGTAAAATTTATAACACTTCACTAAAATGAGACGCTCACACAATAAAGTTTCGAGAAAAATGTATTTCATTTGTGTTTTATTTGAATATTAATGCACTAAATTAATAGGTTCCATCTTGTTGTTAACACAATAAAAAAAGGTTTACTGATCTGACTGACAGTAAAACATAACCTCACTTTTTTCTTGCTTTTTGTACACCAACACAACTACAAAAATATTTCATATTTTTTTGGACATAAAAAAGTTACTTTAAGCCTGTATTCCATGAGAAAAATTGACTGACAGTAAAAAAAACGAAAAGAGAAAAACAATCTGATGCCGTTATAAGAGACAAGGACAACGTTTTTTAATTTATTTTTTATTTTACAGCAAAATGGTTTTTCTATAAAATAAAAAACGTTGCCTTTGTCTCTGTTGTATAATGAAACACAAGGAATTACATACTTCTTTAGAACATTTATTTAATACGTCTTTGTTTAATCAGAGCTCAAATACCTCTGTTTCTTTCTAAAATACTGCTGACAAATCTTCGTATAACCCCTAGCGGGTAATACTGTAATCTCTATTTAGGTTGGTATTATTATTATAGGTTATACCAATCTATTACAATTTCTTTATTCAACATCTCCCCTTTTAACTTATCTTTAAATCTTAATATTAACATGCATTAAAATTAATGTTTTATTTCATTACTTTTTTTTTTCCATTTCATAATTTTGATATTTTATTGGTTTTATTGGAAGCCTAACATTCCTTTGTGGTCGACCTGTATTCAATATATTTTGTGAAGCCGGCGATAAATTAAACTTATTTAAATTTGCTCCGTTAGTATTATTATCATTAATTAAGTTATTTATCATATTCGAGTAGTTATGTTGTATACCTTCCCTATCATACCCATAAGCTCTTCGCAGGTGATGAGAAGTTTGCCGATAAGTTCTGCCCAAAGAATCCTGAACTATATGCGATCTGGGTGATTCATGTTTTTTTGTTATTCTGGCTCTCATCCATCTATTATTTTGCACATTTCGATATAATACCGCATCCCTATCTCAAAATCATTTCTTATTCTGGTGCTTTTATCATAGAATTTTTTTGTTATCTTGTTTCGTTATAAAAGTTTATTTCTGATCTGGTTGTAATTTTCATTTAGTAGTAATGCATCTTTTGTAGGTAACTTTGTTCTCATCATTCTCCCCATCATAATTTGCGCTGGAGATAATCCGACATTCCATATTGGTGTATTCCTATACTGCATCAACGCATCACGCCAATCTGTATTTTTACTCATCATTCGTTTAGCTATTTGTAATGCTTTCTCTGCCATGCCATTTGACTGTGGGTATAGTGGTGAAGTAGTGTTTATTTCCAAATTCCAGCTTTCTCCAAATTATCTAAATTCTCTGCTTCCAAAAGGATTATTGTCCACGACTACTACATTTGGTATTCCATTATTTGTAAATATGGTTTTCATTTTCTCAATAATGTGATAAAATGCCTTACTCTCGACTTTTATTATTTCTAGCCATTTACTAAAATAATCCATTATAACAAGATAAATACCGTTCCCGTACTCTGCTATGTCACATGCTATTTTCTCAAATGGTCTTGTTGGAACTTCATGTTGAATAAATGGTTCTTTTGTATTATTACATTGAAATTGTTCAAATATTGAGCATGATTGAATCATATTTTCAATTTGGCTATTGATATTCGGCCAAAACATGATAGATTTTGCTCTTTCTTTAGTTTTGGTTATTCCCAAATGTCCTTCATGAATTTGATTGAACATTAATTTCCTAAGGGAATTTGGTACGATGACTCTGTCTTTGAAAAAAATTAATTCATTTTCTATAATTAATTCATTCCTGTATTTGTGATAACGTATGACTCCTTCATCATGAATTTTGTTGGTTTCTTTAATAAATAGTTTTTCTTTTTCACTGCTGACATTAATTGTGTGTACTACTTCAGTTAAGTCTTCTTCCATAATTGGTTCATATGATTCACTTCTTGATAAGAGATATGCGATTAACATTTGCTTCCCAGGTAAATATGACAATTTAAAGGAATATATAATAAGCTTTGGCCGCATTCTTCATATTCGTGCTCCGTGCGATGCAGACATTTCCTTCTTCATTAAATTTACTAACGGCTGATAATCCGTTTTGATTTCTACTTCTTTACCATATATATAATTATGAAATTTGTTACATGCGAATACTATGGCTAGAAGCTCTTTTCAATTTGAGCGTATCTTTGCTCAGCTGCCGACATCGTTCTGGTTGCATAACATATTGGTCTACCATTTTGCATAAGAACAGATCCTATACCATTTTTTGTAGCATCCGTCTGTATTACCAATGACTTCTTGTTTTCAAAAAATTCCCAAAAGCATGTGCTTTCATGATTATTCCCTTTATTTTGTTTAATACATTAGTTTGTGTTGCTTCCCATACAAATACTTTATCTTTTTTTAACAATTCCCTGAGTTCCACTGTCAGTTCTGCCATGTTTGGTACAAACGACCGGAAATAATTCAGCATTTCTAATATTCTTTGCAGTTCTTTCACCGACTTGGGATTTTGTATAGAATTTATAGCGGACACTCTTTGGGTCTAATGCCACTCCTTCATTTGAGTATATGTGACCTAGATAATTCACCTTCCGCACTTTATGTTGAATTTTCGATTTATTAAATTTTATATTTAGCTTATCTGCTCTTTCTAAAACATTTTTAAAAATTTCGTTATGTTCTCCCTCGGTCTTTGTAGCGATTAGTATATGATCTATATAGATAAAAAACTCCATTTATCCCTCCAAAATTTTCCTCGTTTACTTTTTGAAAATATTGTGGTGCCATTGATATTCCAAAAGTTAACCTTTCAAATTTAAATACTCCATACATAGTACCAAAACTGTGAACTTCACTTGATTCTTTATCCAATTTTATTTGAAAAAATCCGTCTTTTAAATCCAATATCGAAAAGTAATTCATTCCTCCTAATTTATAGTTTAAGTCTTCCAATGACGGTATTGGGTAATATTCTATAGTTATTACTTGGTTCAATTCTTTAGGATCAAGGCAAATGCGAAGGTCCTTGTTAGGGTTTTCAATTATTACTATATTATTCAGCCACTCTACCGGTTGATTTACTTTAGATATTATTCTCGTTTGCTCAAGGTTATCCAGAGTCTTTTTAAACCCTTCCTTCAACATTATTGGTATTCTCCTTGCAGCTTTCTTTATTGGAATTGCATTTTTCTTAATTTAAATGTGGCATTCTCCTGGCATACATCCAAGGCCTTGAAACAAATGTCCATATTTTACAAATATATCAATTTTTGTACTGACTTCATTTATGTAACTCTTTGTATTGATTATTTTTAAAAGCCTTGAGTTCTCAATCCCATTATTGGTTTCGCACCTTTATCCTTCGACCCTGTATCAATTTTAAATACAACATTGCAAAATGACCAATTTTCTGACACTTGTAACAACTTGAATTTTTTGCCGGACATCTGTCATACTTATGTGCTCTACCACATCTTTTGCAATTATTTATGAAATTGGCACTTACGTTTTGATTACTATTATTCTGAGACAATTTATTTGTTTGGCAAAAATTATTTCTATCATTTAAATTATTCTTACTATTTCTATAATTATCATAATTAGTGTTAAATGTATTTCCTTTACTCATAAAATTATTACCTGCTTCCATCTGCATTCGATGATCTCTTTCTCTCCCAGTTGATTTTCTTATAACATCTACCGTTACCGACTCATTGCATTGCTGAACACCTGCAACTTGTTGCTTATTAATTTCGTGTGCTCTACATTTACCGACCGCTTTTTCAAATGTCAATCCTTCCATGGTCAATAATACTTCCCGTAGTTCCCGATCATTTATTCCTAGTACTACCTTATCTCTTAGTTGTGAATCTTCGTCTTTAAACTCACATGTTTTAGATAATGTTTATATATCGACAAGAAACTCATCGAATTTTTTCTCTTTTTGTTTCCTTGAGTAAAATAAAAATCGCTCATACACTATGTTCTTTTTTGGGTTGCAATAGTCATCCAATTTTTTTTATCACTACATCATAAATCTCTTTCTCATGTTTCTTTTCTCCATTCGCCATCTCTATTTCTACGAATTTCAAGTTATTATAAATTTTTATTATTTCATTTCCACCATAATGAAGTAGTTTTGCCACTTTTACGTCGTCTGCCTTTAAACACGCCTCTGTGGCTTTCATACAAATTTTGAACGTCTGTCGAAATTCATTCCAACCCGCACTCAAACTTGTTTTAACGACCATTGCGTTTGGAACATCACCCATTTTATTTTCACTTTGCACTATTTACTTTAGACTGTAAAGTTCTTCTCATAGGAGCTATTTCCTTTTCTTTAATTTCAGAAATTATTTATCGCTTGCCCACTTATATGTAGGTACTTATTTTATTTCCGTTTCAACTGCGCCATGTTGTATAATGAAACAAAAGGAATTACATATGGTACTTCTTTAGAACATTTATTTAATACGTCTTTGTTTAATCAGAGCTCAAATACCTCTGTTTCTTTCTAAAATACTGCTGACAAATCTTGGTCGGGTAATATTGTACTGTAATCTCTAGTTAGGTTGGTATTATTATTATAGGTAATACCAATCTATTACAATTTCTTTATTCAACAGTCTCTTATATGGGGCATCAAATTATTTTTCTCTTTTCGCTTTTTTTACTGTCAGTCAATTCTTCTCATGGAATACAGGCCTTAAGGTAATATTCCATGGAAAAATTTTACTGAATAGTAAAATATGCCAAAAAGAGAAAATAAAAATCAAACATCATATGATAGACAAAGACAAGGTGTTTTTTATTTTTATTTTTTTATAGCAAAAGTTTTAAGGGGAAATTTGACATTAAACAGAAACATAATCAATAAGTGCTAAAAAAATTAATTATGTATTTAGTATTAAGGTGCTATTCCATGGGAAAATTTAACTGAATAGTAAAATACGCCAAAAAGAGAAAATAAAAATCAAACACCATATAATAGACAAAGACAAAGTGTGTTTTATTTTTATTTTTTTATAGCAAAAGTTTTAAGGGGAAATTTGACATTAAACCAAAACATAACCAATAATTGCTAAAAAAATTATGTATTTGGTATTATTCGATTATTTTTTCGTCTCAAAATTATCTAAAAAATAAAATATTATTATTTCTCATCCATATCAGAATTTCATTTTTTCGAACAATTTCCTTTACAGAAAATAAAATAAAAAATATCTCTACCATAAAATCGTCATCCTATTAAATTTATTAGTGTTTGCGAGAATTACTTTCCAACATATTCAAATTTTATGTACGTGTGTTAGTGACACTCCTATAAAAAGTTCTCGATTTGATACTTTTTAGAGGAGTGTCACAACTACAGACACAAATATTTTTTTACTGATTCGATTTTTTGTTTCATTCCGCCATCTAGTAAATATATATTTTTGTCTTCCTTTAATTTTACTATTCAGTAAAATTTTCTCATGGAATAGCTCATGGACAATGAATTTGGGGTTAATTTGAAGGTAAAGTTAGGGGTCAATTTGCGGGTTGAGTTGGAGTTGAGTTGGGGTTGGATAGGATATAGTGAGTTGTTGACCAATTTTTTATATATGCTGGTTCAAAAACTGAGTTTGGCGTAGAGTTTGCGGTTGAGTTGAACGTTAAGTTGGGTTCCGTTTGCGAGTTGAATTAGCGTTGAGATGCGGTTTACTTGGGGTTGGATTAGGGCTTAGTGAGCAGTTGAGCAATCTATATACAGGGAAACCTCACTACAACTGAAATCGACGGGCCAAAAAAAGTACTCCGTTGTAGTGAGGTGTCTGTTAAACTGAGGGTTTGTGATCTTTTTTTATAAAAATTTTACTGGGGTTCTATATCTTATCCGATTTTGATGAAAGCCAGATTTTTGGATAAGTTCTGAAATATGGCCAATGAGGACGGAACTTGGCTATTTCTTAACAGATTATGATGAAATTTGATGTGGGTGATGGAAATGGGATTTTAAAATGATTTTTGGATGAAGTTCTGGAATATGGCCAAGTAGGATGGAACTTCGCTATTCCTTAACCGATTATAATAAAACTTGACATGTGCGATGGAAATGGGATTCTAATACGATTTTTGGATAAAGTTATGGAACATGACCAAGTATGATAGAACTGCGTGCGTTGCAAATGTGATTCTAAAATGATTTTTGGATGAAGCTCTGGAATATGGCGAGGTAAGATTGAACTTGGCTATGGCACGTGCGTGGAATATGGCCAATTAGGACGGAACTTGGCCAATTGGTGGAAGTCGTGAAATATGGCCAATTAGGATGGATCTGCCATGGAAATGGGATTATAAATTGATTTTTGGATAAAGTGCTCGAATATTAATGGTATGATGCATGGTATGATGGTATAATGGTATGATGGTTTGTGTATAAGAATTGTGTGATGTTGATGGTAATGGTGATGGTGGTATGATGGTATGGTGCTATGTTGGTATGATGGTATGAGTTGAGCGGAGGGTTGAGATTTGATTCGAGCTAAGTTGAGTTGAAGTTGAGTTAGGATTTAGTTTTATGTTAAGGGTTGATTTAAATGTTGATTTAGGGTTGATTTGGTGATTGGCTTGACTGGTTTGGTTGGCAGTTAATTTGGTGATTGCGTTTAGAATTATGTTGGAGGTTGAGCTGAAGTTGGGAGGTGAATTAATTAAGATTGGTTGATTTGGGAGGTGAATTAATTAAGACCGAAGTTCTGATCACCTCATGAGATTTCAGCCCTTTACATTTTTATATTGTAAACATTAGTTAACTTCATTTGTAATATTTATTAACTAGTGCCCCTATTGTTTTACACATCACTGTATATAATCAATCCAGGGATTTACTACGTTTCTAGCGCCAAATGGAACAAACACTATTGCGGACGGTGAGACTTTACCGCAGCCCACGTTACCGACCCAGTGCTAAATCAAGAATTGTGAGCAACAAGTATTGTGATAGTGAGCAACAAGTTTATAATTTAAAGGAAACCTGTAACGATCGTTACAGGTATCTGAGCGACTGTAAACAATTCCAAATTATTTCTGTTTTTTTTATTATACATAATAGTAATTACGTCTATGTACAACGATGAGTACATGGTTATTGTATATATACAAATAAAACAAAAAAAATGAGAGTTATATACCTGTTTGACGAGCATAATAAACAAATTACTGTCAGTAATTTATAATCCTCACTAACCATCAAGAATAATAATTCTTTTTGGTGGCTGCCGTGATCGAGAAACAAACAGATTTCCTGAATAATTATTATTTAAAAGTCTGTACGTTTGGTATAGTATATATATTATCGGACTATATAGCGGGTGCAAATAACGATTGGTTGTAATAAAAATACACAAATTATTTCTTTAATCCATGTAAGTAAAGCTCAAAGTGCTTAAGAAATTCAATACAGTGTCGAAGGTAGTTATTAATTTTAGAATTTTAAACCATTCTTTAGATAACCGTGTGGTCGAAATAATTAGGTAGCCACTACCATTTAGCAAATTTTGGTATATTTCGGTAGTTTTACTGCCATTTTCGTCGGCATTTCTACATATGTATATAATATATACCGCTATATTCTACGATTGTCTATAAATATTTACACATACAAATTCTGGAATAATCCCGAACCTTGTAACAAAATTGGATGTTAGCGGATCTATACTTTGTCGGAAATCACCTAATTATCGAACGGATACGATACAAGACGATACAAAAATAAATTATATAAACAATCATTGCGGCACCTTCATATTTTGAGCACTGTACCAAAAAGTAATGTAGTGTTTCGTGTTTGTCAGCAGTCATCATTATCATTTACGTGGCCTTGCCACACCTATTACAATTCAAAACCACAAATAAAGTTCGCGTGATAAAGTGTACCGGTAGTTTTACCAAATAGTGTTATTATTTGTAAAATCTCAAAATAATCGAGCAGTGAAAAACAAAATAAATTAATAAATATGTCTGTGTTGTGTATGTCTAAATAACAAAATATAAGTGCATGCAAAATTATCAAAATATTAATTAGTTTATGTATAGTTAATTTAAGTTAAAAACATAAAATATTTAAGTAAGTGAACACGAAAACATTCTTGTATAGAATCAGTAGTGTTACGAGTGATCAGTGTGAAGCGCTTCCCACCAGTATCCTGAAACATGAGGTAACACTTTAATGTATTTCACTATTATATAAAAATTTTAGTTATAATGTCATTAAATTAAATTAAATTAAACTTCTTTAAATATGATAATTAACTCGTAACCATTAAAATTATTTCGTAATTGTCTTAAGTTAAAATGATTTCAATTCGTTCAATAAATTTGTGTAAAGTAGAATCTCATATGTATTTTGTTTTACATTGATAATATGTCTGAATAAGCGTTAAAATGTGAGAGGTGAGACAATCTTTTCGGAGGGTTGAGATCGAGGAGGATCTGGTGCATCCTGTGTTGTTAGTGGAAAGTGTCAAGAAAGCAATCTCGTAATGGTCAGTTAGTGAATTCATTTTTTATTTTTATTATCTTTATTATACATCAGCACTTAACAAAGTTTCAAGGAGGGTTCTGAGTAAATATCCACCCCAATCCGACGAGACCCTAGCCCAGGCATGTGTGCTGACTCAAATACTCTTTGAAATATTTCTGTTGACGGGTCGCTTTGTCTTGCAATTGCGTTTGCCTGAGTTGCAGAAGGCGGTCCCCTCACAAACCGTAGTAGCTGAAATTAGGCGTACGGTTTTGTCTTGTTTTTATTAGTTGTCAGCGAGAAAAAATGGGAATTTGAGAAGTCTTACGAAGAAGACACATTTAGAAAATTTGAACCGGCGAAAACTAATTAAATTTTCAACGTTTTAGTTTAATAAATATATATAGACCGTCAAGTGGTTTGAGTTATTGTATTTATTATACGTTCGAAAGATTAGTTGGTCGCTTTAGAGTTCACATTTTCTACAAATTGAAAATTTAATTAATTTATAATCAATCAAGGGATTGAAAGTGAGAGTGAATAATTCGAAGAAATATTTGAGCTTCTTCGACAAAGGTTCGCGCAAGACAAACGGTTACGAAATTTGGCCGGAAATAAGTGTGCCTCATTAGAAACCGCTGTCTAAATCGTGGTATTTCCGGGAAACCACGAATTGTGAATAGAAGTGACTAAAAAGCCGTCGCATGAGCACGAGAAATCTGAGATCAAGGAAACAGTTAGGCGAAACCAACAACGAAGCGGTTGAGAACCAGATAGCTCGAAGACCACAAAATAAATTCCAACCGGGAATGTCTCACAACGAGGATCAACAAAATTTTAACGAAACCGTGCACCCGAAGAGTGGATTAATGTCACGGGAACCACAAAATTCATCAACTCAGAGGCCTTTCGAGTACTGGACAAAAGGAGCAGTAGTTTGCCAAGTCTGCGAACAAGCCGACAAATACACCAAGGCATACTGTCAAATATGTTTTGGGGTATTCCATTTAAAGTGCTCAAGTAACCACAAATACGAGGACATCAACAGTGGTAAATGGTACTGTGACCAGTGTACCATTATCAACAGAGAAACGGAAGGAACCGTGGAGAATAAAGACATGGAATCCTGCATTAGGACCACGAAGTCGACGCAATCAAAGAGTAAGCGTTTACCAATTGGAACAACAGACATCTTGACCGAGTCACAGACGTCAAGGATTAGTGCACGAGATCAGTTGAAGCTGCTCGATGAGGAGAGCAAGATGGCTGAGCGAGAATTCGCGGTGGAAAAAGAATTCCTTGCGAAACAGAAGAAGATATTGCAACAGCGACGTGAATTATTAAGTAACGGAAGCCAGAGGGGTACGAGTTTAACTTCGGTATCTTTAGGAAGGAGAAGAACCAGCACCGAGAACTGGGTGGACAAGCATGCTAATCAAGTACACTTTGAGTCAGTACCAGCCTCGGAGATATTTCAGCCACCAGCTATGACCACGGAGCAATCAGCACGCATGCATCCAAACACGCGCTCACGAGTCGAAATAGGTAATGTGGCGCATCATGTATTTGATCCCTCGCTGTCCTGGCTACAACCAAGCGCCACAGAACAACAGTTCTTAGACAGTACTGTGGCCGGTAACCCATCAATGGCCCGTAATTTCAACCTGACTAAAAGTCAATTGCAAGCACGGATGGTGATCCCGAAGGAGCTTCCGCCGTTTTCAGGTGACCCTAAGTACTGGCCACAGTTTATAACCGCCTTTATAAATTCCACACAACAATGCGGGTTCACCGAAGAAGAAAATATAGCAAGACTAAACAAATGCCTAAAGGGGGATGCCTATAACGCCATAAGAACGGACTTGCTTTTGCCAAGCTCTCTATCTACTGCTATGAGTACATTGAGAATGCTCTATGGACGTCCTGAACTAGTCTTTAACTCGGCTATGGAGCAAATAAAGCAAACACCACCCGTGACGCTCGAAAAACTAGAAACCATTGTCGCATTTTCAATGAGGGTAAAAGCGTTTTGCGACATTGTGAAGACGGCAAAGATGCACTCGTACCTGAACAACCCTACACTATTATCTGAGATGGTAGATAAGTTGCCGGCTATGTTAAAGATGGAATGGGGCCGTCATAGGAGACTCGCAGAACTCGAAAATCCTGTAGTCAGTATCGAGGTGTTTAACGTGTGGCTACGAGGAAATGCTGAAACGGCGAGTTGCTTGTCTAGCGAACCAGCAAGAGCAGCTACACCGATAATGTCGATCCGAAAGGCGACAAAAACGGAAGCATTCCACGGAGCTCACGAGGCAATGACACCAAAGAGCAGCGTCAATAGTGCAATTCGAGGAGTAAGCTGTCGAGTATGCAAATCTCTGGACCACTTGCCAAACAAATGTCAGGAATTTACATCATTACCGGTCGTCAGGCGTTGGAATGTAGTGCGCCGAAGGAATCTATGCGTAGGCTGTTTGGGAAATCATTGGCTCCGCGACTGCAAAATAAAATCAAAATGCGGAATAGATGGATGCGATCAACCGCACCATATGCTGTTGCATTCGCCGCCAAAGAGAATAAACTCTATTGTGGTAGAACCGAACCCTTGTAGAAAAACCTCTCCAGAAACATATAACAACGCGCAATCGACGAGTGTAGAAGCGGTTGGTACAAACATGACGAAGCCAACGCAAGCGATAAGTCGAGCTACTACTCAACAGCGAATCAATATGCACTGCCGCACGAAATTGTATGCATTTTACCAGATAGTTCCGGTGGTGTTGTACGGGAGAGGCGAGCGAACGGTGTCCACATATGCATTTCTAGATGGTGGATCCACGGCAACACTTTTAGAACGTGATTTAGCCGACGAATTAGGTCTCGAAGGGGTGCCTGAAAAATTAATTCTTAAATGGACCAACGAAATTACCCGGGATGAGGAACACAGCTGCAAGGTGAGATTACATATTGCTGGGCAAGATCTGGGCAACCGATATGAACTCCAGGAGGTTAGGACGACGGAGCAGCTATGCTTGCCAATGCAGTCAATCGAACGAGAATTGCTGGAAAAGTTCAGGCATTTAAGAAACCTTGGTATTGCGACATACACAGATGTGCAACCACGTATATTAATAGGTTTAGATCACTATCAACTGCTGGTTCCGCTAAATACAGTTAGTGGAGCTTGGGAGGATCCAGTAGCGATACTTACGCGCATTGGATGGACGCTACAGGGCGGAGCGCGCGGAAATATATACAATTCAGTGTCACTGAATCATCACAAAGTGGCAGACCAAAATCTACACGAGTATGTGAAAAGTTTCTTTGCATTGGAAAGCCTAGGTGTGAAAGTTTCCGAACGGGAGGTGGAATCCCACGACGACGCTAGAGCAAGAAAAATGCTTTTGGATACGGTGCGAAGGACTAACGAGGACCGGTACGAAGCCGGATTACTATGGAGAAGCGATGATATCAAGTTTCCAGTCTCAAGACAAATGGCCATGCATCGATTTCTGAGCTTCGAAAGGAAGCTATCAAAAGATCCAGAAGCAGCCAAAAACGTCAATGCACAGATCGTTGAATATAAAGATAAGGGTTGGCTGAAGAAGTTGTCCGCTCAAGAGGCACGAACGCAAGGAGACAGAACATGGTACTTGCCCATTTTTGCGGTTACAAATCCCAACAAGCCGGGTAAGACGAGACTCGTGTGGGATGCCGCGGCAACAGTCAATGGGATTTCATTAAATTCAAATCTATTGACGGGTCCTGATCTATTGGCAAATCTCGTAGCCGTGCTGTTCAAATTTCGAGAACACAAATATGCCATCAGTGGCGATATACGGCAAATGTTTCACCAGATTAGAATCAAGCGAGACGACCAAGACGCTCAGCGATGCCTATGGAGAGATCGTCCACATGAGGATATCTCTACGTACCAGATGACTGTAATGACGTTTGGAGCATCCTGTTCACCATCTACAGCCCAGTATGTAAAGAATCTGAACGCAGAAACGTATCGAGAACAGAAACCACGAGCTTATGAAGCAATTAAACATCGACACTATGTGGATGACTATCTTGATAGTTTCGAAACAATCGAAGAATGTGTTGAAGTCACGCGCCAAGTAATTGATGTTCATCGAAAAGGAGGTTTCGATCTGCGAGGTTGTATTTCAAATTCGCCGCAGGTGTTGAAATTAATAAACCCCATTCCGACTGAAACTGAAACGATGTTAGGCGATAGCGATGCCAGCACTAAGGTCCTCGGCTTGTTATGGTGCACGAGCGACGACACGCTTCGGTTCCGCGTTAATAAGCAGCAAATAGGGATAGAACTTTTACGAGGAGAAAAGATACCGACCAAGCGGCTTGTCTTGCGTATCGTAATGATGGTCTTCGATCCACTTGGGCTGATCGGATTCTTTATTGTTCAAGGCAAGTTAATTCTAAAGGAGATCTGGCGAACCGGAGTAGATTGGGATCAACAGATTAAGCCGGAGCAGATAAGGAAGTGGAAAGACTGGATTCAAGCATTGTCAATCATCGAAAATATTCGCTTGCCAAGATGTTATTTCTCCGACCATGAAATCTACACGTACGAGTTACATACGTTTGTGGACGCGAGTGAACATGCAGCAGCAGCAGTCGTGTACCTAATTAAACAACGGGATGATTTACAGGAGGTAGCGTTCGTCACTTCGAAAACGAAGATCGCGCCCAATAAAGCTATCTCAATTCCCCGGATGGAGTTGCAAGCAGCAGTACTTGGAGCTCGACTCGCCAACACTGTAAAGAAACAACAAGCGCTAATAATCACCAAAAGCACTTATTGGTCTGACAGTCGCAACGTGTTATGCTGGATTAGATCGCCTCGGTCGTTTAAACCTTTCGTGGCTCACCGGATTGGGGAAATCCTGGAGTCGACGAACTCTCACGACTGGAGATGGGTTCCGACAGCCAGCAATATTGCAGACGAAGCCACCAAGTGGAAGCTGACTAGCCGATTTTGTATACCTGAGAGGTGGTACGAGGGACCGGTTTTTCTTCATAGACCGCGTAACGAATGGCCTAAGGAACGAGATGACGAGCCAAATCCTGATGATGAAGAGCAGGAAGTACGTTGTCTGCATATCGTCGCTACAGCGAAACCAGATGATCTAACACCCAATTTCGAGCGGTTTTCGATGCTTGGGAAGCTAATTAGAACACAAGTCTGGGTGCTACGGTTCTTCTACCATAAAAACCATTTGGGCAGAATATCACCGCACGAACTGGACGATGCTCTTACGTACCTGATTCGAAGCGTACAAATAGATTATTTTCACAATGACGTAAAAGCTCTGAAAGAAGGCCGGAAATTACAGAGCAACAGTAAATTGCGAAAGTTGTCTCCATTTATTGATTCCCAATTCATCATCAGGATGAAGAGCAGACTGCAGGATGCGGAGTACCTCACGTATGAGCAACGATGCCCGATTATACTTCCAAGGAAACACAAATTTACGGAGCTATTAATCGCAAGTTTCCACCAGCAAATGTACCACCAAAACCATGCTACAGTTTTAAATGAGATCAAACAGCGATACCACATACCCCGATTGAGAAGTTGCCTTAAAAATGTGCGAGCGAAGTGTGGACGATGTCGTATAGTAGATGCCAGACCGGAGGTACCAGAAATGGCAGGTTTACCGAGGTCGCGAATGGCGGCTGGGATGCGCCCATTTACGTTTGTTGGCGTAGACTATTTCGGCCCAATGACTGTCAAACATGGCAGACGTATCGAGAAGAAGTGGGGTGCAATTTTTACATGTTTGACTACAAGAGCTATACATCTAGAATTAGCCTCAGCTCTGTCCACGGATGCATTTATTCTGGTTCTTCGAGCGTTTATAGGAAGAAGAGGAATGCCCGTTGAAATATACAGTGACAACGGGACGAACTTCCGAGGTGCAGAAGCACAATTGCGAAAGATCCTGCAGAATGTCAGCAAGGAGGCGCAGGATCAGTTTGCCCATATTAATTGGAAATTTAATCCACCGGCCGCACCTCATATGGGAGGAGCTTGGGAGAGACTCATCAGGTCCGTCAAGAACGGACTTAACTACGCCTTGCCTAACAGAATTCCGTCAGAAGATCTGCTCCGTTGCTGTTTGATAGAAATCGAGTCCATGATTAATTCGCGGCCATTGACGTATGTCGAAACGGAGACAGATACTCTTGAAGCCCTTACACCGAATCATTTTCTGCTAGGTTCTTCAAGCGGAACGAAGGCTTTCGGTAAGTTTGACGATGAAATTAATATGTTGCGTGCTGAGTGGAAACGCCAACAAGCAATTACATGTAAATTCTGGAGCCGGTGGATCTCTGAATATCTCCCGACAATCTCGCAAAGGACACGCTGGTATGAGAAAACCATACCACTGCAGGAAGGAGACGTCGTAGTCGTGGTACAAACTGAAACACCTTATACATGGCAGCTAGGCCGTATCGAAACCATAACTAAAAGCGCCGACGGAAATGTCCGACAAGCCGACGTAAGAACAGCTTCAGAAATACTAAGGAGGCCCGCGTCCAAGTTAGCCGTCCTAGTAAGGGAACCGAGGGAATTGAGTGATCCTGTGGGACACTCAACTGGGGGGAGTATTGCGGACGGTGAGACTTTACCGCAGCCCACGTTACCGACCCAGTGCTAAATCAAGAATTGTGAGCAACAAGTATTGTGATAGTGAGCAACAAGTTTATAATTTAAAGGAAACCGTAGTAGCTGAAATTAGGCGTACGGTTTTGTCTTGTTTTTATTAGTTGTCAGCGAGAAAAAATGGGAATTTGAGAAGTCTTACGAAGAAGACACATTTAGAAAATTTGAACCGGCGAAAACTAATTAAATTTTCAACGTTTTAGTTTAATAAATATATATAGACCGTCAAGTGGTTTGAGTTATTGTATTTATTATACGTTCGAAAGATTAGTTGGTCGCTTTAGAGTTCACATTTTCTACAAACACGTTTGTCAATGGATTTTACCGAAATTTTATATCTTAGTTACTAAGCCGTTTCTATAAGCAGTTCCTAAAATAAAATCGAATTATTCTCGTTCTAGGGTGGAATTTCTTAAATAAAATGAGGAACACCACTAAAGATATTATGAATGGTATAAGAATGTGGAACACAACTAAAGAGAAAAAGAAGAAGCAATTTTTCTTAAGAACGGTAGCACGTTTTTTCTTCAATTTTATGTTTTTTCTTCTTTTGCAATAAATTTATTGTCCTTTGAAGGAAAAGTAATATACCTTTTCAAGTCAAGTTAACCATTCGTTAACGAAATCGACGCATTTTTGAAACAAATCATTACTGGCGGTGAAAAATGGCTAAAATACGAGAATGTCGTTCGAAAAAAATCATGGCCAAAAAAAGTTGAACCACCACTAACGACTTCAAAATCAGGATTGATGCACCATTAGGTTAAGCTGTGTGTATGGTGGGATTAGAAGCGAATCTTACATTATGAGGTTCTAGAAACTTGTCAAACTTTTAATTCTAATCTACACCGTCAGCAATTAACCGGATTGCAGAAAGCAATTAAAAAAACGGCCAGAATTGATCAATAGAAAGCTTGTTATCTTGCATCCACCGTATAGCTCGGACCTTGTATCCTCTGACTACTATTTGTTTCGATCTCTGCAAAACTCATTGGATGGTCTAAAGTTGGCTTCAAAAAAGGGCTGTGAAAATGGCCAAGTTTTTCGCTGATAAATCCCAGAAGTTCTATACCGATGGAATTATGAAACTTCCCGAAAAATAGCAAAAGGTCATAGATAATAATGGCAAAAAATGACAAAATCTCAGCATATGGGAAATGTGATAAAGTGCTAGTGGTCGGATGTTCTCATTAGCCATGACCACTATGGACACATTGTATTCTAGTATGCGGATTAATGCATTAGACTTAAGTCCAAATTATGCCGGAACATTAATGGCGATCACAAATGGATTAGGCGCTATTACAGGTATTTTAGGTGTTTATTTACACCGAATGTAAGTAAGTAGCTAGTTTTAATATAATACGCTAAAGTTTTAGTATTTAATATTTGCCGTCTTTTGTAGAGCTATATTTCAGAATGGACAGTGGTATTCTGAAACTCAGGCGTGTAACAATCCAACAGCAATGATGAAAAATTTCGGAAGCGGGTATGACAACAAAGGAATGACAAAAAAATTGGAGATTGACCAAAGCCAGGAAGAAAAAAATTTAGTAAAACAATAAATGAATATGGTATTTGGAATATTTTTTTATTTCTGAAAATAAATTATAACAATGCCAATATGCAACGATGTTTTCTAGTGCCCCGTTCAGTTATCCGTTTCTCAATTTCTTCTGGTGTGAGTGTGGCAACATGTGCTTCAAATTCTTGGTCTCTTCCTGATCCCCATATCATATATGGCAAGGTGCTTGCATTGAATATTATAAACATGATCCAAATCATGATCCGCCATTCAGTCACGGAGCGCTAATTTAAAATATTATAATTTATTTTTTGAATGTTTAAATTTCCAATGTGTCTTACTGAGTCTACTAGATAACCAACCATAAGTGGTCCGATAAAAGCCATCAGACTACTAGCAGTATTAATTATTCCACTTATTGTACCAGTAAACGTTCGACTAATAGCTACTTCATTGGTACATAGTCCGGTTAAATAAAATCCCATTCCAAACATTGCAATACAAAATGTAACCATCACTCCCAAATCATCGCATACACAAAACGATGCAGCGATTAAAAATACGCCTGACAAAATACAAGAGAATCCACCAAACATTTTTCTTATTGTTGTTGGTGATATATCTCGCTTCAGTAGAGTTTCAGCAAGCAGCCCACTAAGAACTGCAAATATGCATGCGCATAAAAAGGATATCGCTGAAAAAATGGCAGTTTCCGTTAGGTTGCTGCATAATACATCGGAAAAATACTTTGGGAAATACATCAACATTATGTTAAATCCAAAATCTTGACCTGCCCTTATTGTAATCAAGCATATTACGGCCCGATTGGATAATATCGCTCGCCATGGTATTTCACTGTAATGAATGTCAGGACGTCTGACATTGGTGTCTAGAAATTCTTTCTCCGATGGTAATAAACAAGGATGTTTATCTGGTGTATCATAAATAAACAGGAAAAATATGATATTAAGTACAATTCCGGCGGCCCCAAATGAATTGAATAATGTGCTCCATTTATTTTTCTGGTGAAATACTAGCCTACTACACAGTGATGATAATAGGCCGCCAAATGGTACACCACTATAAATGATTCCACCTGCAAGCCAAATTTCATTTTCAGGGAACCATTTCGATAAAATTGAGTTCATTGAATTTAACATCGGTCCCGAAAAGAATCCTATACAAAGTCTCATTACGAAAAGGTATAGAAAATCTTGCTCTAATTTAGTTGCCATTGATAACAGGAAAGTTAATATCGAGGCCAAAATCATTCCTAAACTCCATAAAGCTTTGCCTGATGACATGTCCAATATGATCCCGGACGGTATTTGTACAATAAAATAACCAATAAAAAAACTCGCAAATAAAACACCAACTTGCATTTCACTCCAATGAAATTGTTTTTCATGACCGAACACCTCACTGTTGTGGTTACAACTATAGATCCAACAGTAATCGAATTCAGGCTCTTTCGTAAAATTATGCGGTAGCATAATCATTTCGATAATTGCGAATGTTATAGCTAAACGGATTGCGAATGAAATGGCAACAGCACTAAAACACCAAAATACTAATAAGACACGTTGTGGGACTGGTATCACTGAAATTATTTTCGACAGTAATATTTATAAACGACATTATGCATTATTTATCAAAATGTGATTTACCTTCCGTGCAACATTTAATGCATTTATTATTATCCGACATTTTAATCAAATTTGATAAACTTTTTAAAATTTGTATTGTATTTTCGAAAAACTCTGATCGAAGCTGATTATCTGTCTGCAAATTGTTTCTAGATTGCTGAGTTTGATCGATATATATGTATATATATAATATATTAACGTTGTACTTAATTTTTAAGTTGATACAGTGCCAATTTTTTTTTTTATACAAATAATTAATGTATATAAAAAAGTCAATTTTTTTGTGTGGTAAAGAATGTGAAAAATATTTATTTCGCGTCTGAGGTATTGTTGAACAAAACAGGTTTACTCTAAAATATAAGATTTGTTTTATAAGTCATTGGTGATTTATAAAAACTAATAGTATAATTTATATTTTATAAGGATGCTGCATCTTTGCATATAAACACTGATGGCCAACAAATTCTTATCTGTTTTTATCATAAAGCACACGCCAGGTATATACTAGAAAGAAGGGTGGTACCACCCCTTTAAGAAGAAAAACAAAATAAGGCGGAAAGAACATTCAAAAGGCATGTAGGCACACAAAAAATAAAAATAGGGTATAAAAGCAGTTTTTTAGCATAATTTTAGTTAATGTTTGTTAGAAATTTGATAAAGGAGTAACATCAGAAAGGATCGTAATTTCATTTACAAATAAAATAAATATCACGTTAAAGAAAGTGACAAAACCGAAATATTGTGTTTTATTAAATAACATTTTTTTATTGGTGATATTAGTCCGTGAGTAAACAACAAATATGTTAAGATTAAATTTATTGGAAAAGTAACTCTATATTGAAGAAAAAATGCTACCTTTCATAATATCTTTATTGGTGTTCCGCATTTCTTGAATTTTGATATGTATGCTTTTAGGGTGTACTAAACACCGCTGTACTAAATAGCAACATTGCATTGTAAACCCACCTAGTGGAATTAGAGTACATGATAGTACTGTCAAAAGGATTAATAAAGTATTCTCTATTGTAACGCTCGAGTAGCAAGACGTATATAGGGGTGGGCCAAATAATTTTTTTTTTTTAAAAATGCAATAAAACAAAAAGTTCTCAATATTTTTTCAAATTTATTTTAAGATCGAATTATCAGCCGAAATGCTAATGTGATTTGGCCGCCTCGGAGTTGTAATTTGACGCCGTTGGACTATTATCTTTGGAGTGCCGTCAAAGATAAGTGTTACGCCGATAAACCAGCAACGATTGACGCTCTCAAGAAAAATATTCGCATTGCCATTGAAGACATAATGCCGCATACCATCGAAAATGTGCTCAAAAATTGGACCGACGGTATGGGGTGCGTCAAGGCCAGCCGAGGCAGTCATATGAATGAAATAGTACTCCATAATTAATCGGAAGGATTGTTCTTTACAATGAAAAAATAAATTTGAAAAAATATTGAGAACTTTTTGTTTTATTGCATTTAAAAAAAAAAAAAAAAAATTATTTGGCCCACCCTGTACATCATGGTAAGAGTTACACTGTTCCTTTTGTGGTTATTAAAAGTGGTTGTAGGCCTTTAATAAGCCGTGATATTTTTAAATTATTGGGTTTTACGATATGTGCAAATAACGATCATTTTCTAAGACGATAGACGTACTATTGAAAGAATTTGGTATGGTTTTTAGTAAAAAGTTAGGAATGAATAAAGGTGAAAAATTAATTTAAAAATAGATAGTCAAGCTCAACCAGTGTTTGTACGACCTAGATTGGTACCGTTTGCCTTTAAGCGCAAGCTTGAAGATGAGTTAGAACGTCTGGAAAGTACGGGTATAATTTCCAAAGTGGAAAATTCACTATGGGGTACACCACTGGTAACAGTCATGAAGAAGGATGGCACGTTGAGTATGTGCAGATTATTATGTCACTGTAAACAAAAATATAGAAAACGTGAATCATCCACTGCCAAGGATAGATTGTTTATTCACAGTGCTGATTCACAAAAATAGATCTGTCACAAGCATATTTGTAGTTGCCGCTATCCGAAAATAAAAGTAAAATATTAGCGTGGTCAACGCACAAAGGCATTTTTGTTCCTAATAGGTTACCTTCCGGGTGCAAGCCCAATTCATTTATTTTTCAATCCATTATTGAAAAGGTTCTAGTAAGTTGCGAGGGTATAGTAGCTTTTGTAGATGTCATTGTGGTAATAGGGCGTGACGAGACAGAGCATTTAAGAAATTTGCGTATAGTGTTGGGTAAACTACAGAATGTAGGATTTACGGCAAATTTACGTAAATGTGATTTTTTTCAAAATAGTGTGAGTTACCTTGGTTTCGTTATAGATTCCGAAGGGTTACATAAAGACAGAGGTAAAGAACAGGCAATTGTAGCGATGCCAAATCCCACGAATGGTACCCAAGTCAAAGCATTCTGTGGGTTGGTAAATTATTATGCAAGGTTTTTTCCAAATTTAGCATCGGTTTTAAAACCACTCTATGATCTTACGAGTAGAAAAACGACTAAATTTGTTTGGAATGATAGATGTGAAGCAGCAATGAATCAAGTAAAAAATGTTATAACTTCTGATATAGTGCTAGCACATTTTGATCAAGATCTACCGGTCATGATAACTACAGATTCTTCGGAATATGGTATTGGTGCTTGTTTAGCGCATGTCACAAATTCACCAGTAAATTTCGCGGCAAGGTCATTATCAAAAAGTGAAAAAAATTATGTGATTGATCGGGAGGCCTTAGCAGTATACTTTGGTTTAAAAAAAATTTGAGCAATATGTCATGGGACGCAAATTCTTCATTCGAACCGATCATAAACCATTAGAAGCGATATTTTGTGGTAACAAGAGAGGTATTTCAAGCATGGCGGCAAGTAGGTTGCAAAGATGGGAGTTGCTAAAACCGAAGGAACAGATTGAGAATAATAGGGAGAATATAAAAAAAATTGAAGTGAGCGACATCGTGTATGTGAAGGATTTTAAAACGAAAAAATGGGTAAAATGGAAGAAATGAGAGTGATATTAAAAGAGTGATTAAACCACTAATAAAATTAAATCTATAAAACAATAGAAGTTAGATTAAGTATTTTTAAATGTATAAAATGTATTTTAGATGTTCAATTTAAATGTTTATATAGTACGTTAGTTTTTAGTTGAAGATCTTACATTATATAATTATAATGTTATCAGTTAAGTTTAAACTTAAGAAGGGAGAAGTGATATGTATGCTTTTAGGGTGTACTAAACACCGCTTTACTAAATAGCAACGTTGCATTGTAAACCCACCTAGTGGAATTAGAGTACATGATAGTACAGTCAAAAGGATTAATAAAGTATTCTCTATTATAACGCTCGAGTAGCAAGACGTATACTGTGTTTCATTTGTATAAGCGTGTATCAACATAACCATTAGCAAGTGTATTAATCACCCCCAAAATACACATCAAATTTGAGCCTTAGTTTTATTTAATAAATCCGACCACAAAAGATATGACTCCATTGACAAACGTGCCTGTTCCACTTGGCCCTGGGAAAGTACTAAATTCCTGGATTGGTTATATACTATACATATGTAAAAAATAAATTTGTCTTTGCTAACTTACATTTTTTTGATTTATGGTCTGTATTCATCCTGCAATTTTTGTTGAATTGTCGCCATGTTTTATTTAGAAAACTCCATCATAATCCCAAATGGAACTTCTGCGATTATGTCCAAATCTCATTGAAATTTGATATCTGACTTAACATATTTGAAGAACAACGAATTAGTTGCAGCAGAGACTTAATAACTGTCTTGAGTTTTTTAAATCGAAACGTTTTGGTTTCTCAAATTTTTCAGGCTTAATCCAGACATTGTTGTTTTGACCCCTTCCAACCTGAGTATATTATCTCGTTCGATCACCTCCCTTTTTGAAGCAAATGTTGATTTCATGTTAATAATTCCTATTATTATTATCGCCCCGAATTTTCAAAGTACAGTAAACACCAAAATCATTGTATTTTGATGTCGAAAGCTTTGACTTGAAATGAGTTTAGCAACTTTTCTTCTAAATCTAAATATCTGTCAAAATCTAAAGGCATTTTTATTTCTACGGAGTTACATTACGAATTACCTTCAGCAATCGAAAAAAAAATTGTTGGGCCTGTTTTTAAAAAAACATTTAATAGCAATAGAAACGATTTCTTCTTTCTCTAAAAATTATACCACTGCCTTTTCATAAAAATTTCCTAGAAATGTCCCGTTTTGCAAATTTGAAAAGGTGGCCTACTTTAAGCTTAATTTGATCTACCATCTATCTAATCTTGACTTTGAACTGATATTCGAAAGCGACGTGGACCCCACCGCGGCTGCGGGTGCTGCAGGTACCTAGTTACGTCACTGGTGTTTCTTGGAACGTTTGGGCTTTGGTAGAATCTGCAGAGTAAGAGGGTGTGTTTCGAGACCCTATTTAAAACCCAGAGAAAGTTGAAATCATCGTTCTTAATTTTGCCTGTGTAATTGGAATATGGATTGTCCTAATGGATAACTGGCTAGCCCTCTGTGGCGAATGAGACTATGGATTAAGGTACAACCCTTAATACCGATCTCCGTGGAATAACCATAGTCAAGAATTTCGGTTTCTGTTAGAAGACGTATTTCCGGTTTTGAAGAAGCGATATGGAGTTCCACAACAAAATATTATCCATGACAGAAGATACAGAGATACAACGCAGTGTACAAACCTTCCGAACCTTAAAACGAGACTGAAAAACAAGTTAGTCATCTGGGAAGTTTAATGTTTAAAGAATGAATGGACGCAAAAACGAATTGTAATAAAAAAGTTTACCATAAGCAAATAAAATTGGGAATGTATATAGGGAACGAACTTATACTTTTGTGCGTGCATGCACGTTTCCGTTATTAGATATTAAATCGGAAGGCACACAAAAAAAAAACACAGTTTCGTTTAACATTAAATAATTTTTATTCACCTACATTAGCAAAGTGGTATTTAATTTGAAATTTGAGTAGTGTATAGAAAGAAGTACTCAATTCTTACTGAAATACTGAAGAAATTAGCGAATTTTATGAAATTTATGAAAAATATGACCTGTGTGAAATTAGCCCAAAATTCTATTTCCGAAAACTAAAAAAGTTGCCTACTGTAATATCTATAATAAGGTAAACTGTCATGACATTTTATTGAAGATCTAGCTTTAATAACTTGAAAATAAATAATAATAACTTGTAATAGTAAAAGAAGGACAAATACAAAAGTAAATAAATCACTGATAATGGAAAACTATAGTAAACGCCGAAAACAAAACTTTTTTTATTTTTAATGTCACAAATATAATTTTTGTAAAAGCTATGTCAATTATTAATTATAAAGTATTTTGCTCTTAGCCTCGAAAAATGTGTCACGACAGTCAAAATATTTTATGAATTTTTTATTTATTTATTTTTTGTGCCATTTATTTTATGTGATACCAGGTAAGGTTGGTTTAATGCATTTGTTATAAACTTTTTAGTATTATTGTATTTCGGTGAGCTGTGTTATAGTCACGAGTCATGAGATAGAATATAGTTTAATGTGTTTGTTGAAAGATTTGTATAATTTTTATAACTCGGTGAGCTGTGATATAATCCATTTTTGGTACAATAAAATATTTGTTGGCCGGCTCAGATGAATACGGACTGAGTTAGAAAAAATTTTAAAGTTAATAAATTTCTGCTATGTTAAACAAATCTGTCGCGATAGTAACATTTTACGGGGCTCACAGCAAATTTTTGTATGTAGTATTATATAACGGTCATGGCATAAATATAGTATCATGATAGCTTATAGTTTTTGGGAGGATTGAATTGTGCGGTAAACCACAAAAAAAAATATTAAATCTTTCATGACAGTAGGATTTTCGGAGCTAACAGTAGAAAATGTCACGATAGTAATATTTAGTGTTGCCATCGTGTTTTCAGGTATGCAATTTTGGTTAAATTCATACACATAAAAATATGATGTTTTGTCGAATATTAATTTAACGTCGTGGAATCAACCTGAAACGCCAAAGACTACGGTAAACCGACGGTTTTATTCTGCCGATTGAGAATATTTGATTTGCATATTTGGAATGGGTACGAATGGCCGAATTTCAAAGGACCGAATGTCGAAGGGCGGAATGTCGAAGGGCCAAATGTCGAAGAGCCGAATAGGTCGACGGACCGAATGTCTCGAAGGGCCGAATGTCGAAGGGCCGAGTGTGTCGAAGGGCCGAAAGTGTCAAAGGGCCGAAAGTGTCAAACGGCCGAATGTCGAAGGGCCGAATGGGTCGAAAGGCCGAATTTTTTTTTTCTGTTTTTAGAAATATAATTTTTTAAGTTTGTTGTTTTAAGGAATCTTTTGTAAATTTTTTATCAAATATAAATTAATTTCTTTTGAATTTTTATAAATCCAATAAATTTAGTTTATATTTTTTCAAACTTATATCAAGAAGAGAAACTTACTTCTGAAATTATAATTATAAAATTAATTATTAAAATTTATTTTATTATTTGAATCTGAACCATCTTGATGTACATAAATGCCAGCTAATGTGGGTTGGGTATGTAATTTTGCATTACAAAATATTGCGTTACCAAATTTCACATACAAAATTTTGCATTACAAAATATTGGAATTACAAAATCTTGCATAACAATTTCCCGTACATTTTTTTCTCTTTCTAAGGATAGTAAATTGAAGCCCCTGCGAGGTGCTTTCGATTTGAACTTCGGGAAACGTAGGAGGCGGGATCAGCAAACATGTTACACTGTGTGCCGCACGTAGGAACGGATTATATAGAATCTATTAATGACACCTACTAAAAAGAAAAATAATTCCACTATTTTGTTATGCAAGATTTTGTAATTGCAAGATTTTCTAGTTGCAACATTTTGTAATTGCAACATTTCGCAGTTGCAAGATTAACAAAAAACAGCAATATTATGTTAATGCAACATTTTGAAATGCAATATTTTATATCGATAAAATACATAAATTCATACGAAATTAATTTTTATTTGATAAAAAAATTTACAAAATATTCCTTAAAAGAGTAAATTTAAAAAATTATATTTCTAAAACCAAAACAAAAAAAAAAAAATTCGGCCCTTCGATATTCGGCCCTTCGACATTCGTCCCTTCGACCCATTCAGCCCTTCGACATTCGGCCTTTCGACATTCGGCCTTTCGACATTCGGCCCTTTGAAATTCGACCCTTCGACATTCGGCCCTTTGATATCATTCCGCATATTTGGTACCAAAACATTTGCCCAGAACTCTTTCCTCTAAAAGTGTTTCCCCATAACGCTTGTTTAAAAAGTGCCAAAAATGACTAAACCGTTGGCTAGACATTTCGCTCGAATTCTTTAAAAAACATCTAATTTTTGAATTTCATAAAGAAACGTGTTTTTCATGATACAATTAATTTGTTTATATTTAAACACAAGCATGAATTCAAGTAACTTGATTAATTAGGATGTGCCTTCTTAGAAAGAAGGTCTACTCCAAAGAACTATTTTAGAAGGGAAAGAATTAACAGTTTGTTCACTAATGGACATATGTAGATGTGGACTGAATATCTTTCATATTAAAACCATAGAAAAATTATAATACTAGGTAAGTATTTTATTTTTTATCACAAAACGGTCATTCACCTTTCATATTTTGATGATTCTACTCGTTAAGTTTCAATTGTTGTCTTTTTCTAACTAACGGTTTAAACGTCAAAAATAAAATTTGATGACCAATTTGTTAAATAGAAAATATAAATATATGAATATATAAAAACAAATATTCATTGAATTCGTATTGAATAAAAAAATATGAATGTGTAGGCACAAACATACAATCATTTGGTTTACTCAGTGTAAATTACACTAAACACGTGCACTCACAGATAAATTGAATTTGTTTTACAACACACCGATTTCCTTAAAACTTTGATATGTTGTAGTATATGAAAAAATAAGAGACACATATTTTGTTATGTGCCCACATCCACTTTTAGGGGTGAAAATCACCCCAGAACTTCAACACCAAAACCGATTTTTCTTTATACCTCTAGTTATTATAATTAATATTTTCAAACAAACCAAAATGGAGATGATAATAATGAAAATAAGTAGCTATTGATGTATGGCCTACAATATTGTTACGGTGACACCTATGGTAGAATAGAATAAGTTAATTAATAGCGAGAAGTTTTACTGTACTAAAATGGAAATTTTTCATGGTACAACTTTCTACGTATTTGGAAAGCGATAGTGTAAATTAAATAGATGTGATTTAAAAAGTCACTTAGTGCGATAAGTGATCAGTAAAATTGTGCAAATATTATAAGAAATGATTTTGTGAATTATTGTTAATCAATTGTGTTGTATTAATTTTTGGTGTTCAACAAAAAAATTCGTTTGTGATCAATTGAAGTCTTTAGTTTTTTGCACAATTCAGTGATTCGAACCTTGATTGACAAGGTAAAAACGTAAAAATTAGTAACAGCGGTGGGATTGTGGTTTACAAGCGCGACTACGTAAGGCCATGGAGAACGAAGGGTTAGACGAGGAATATCATGATTTTGGAAGGAAGCGTAGAGAAGACAGAAGAAACACAAGTATTTGTCGAAACAGCATAAATACTTTCTGGAAATTTCGATTTGTCGCAGTTAATGGCTACTAAGAACAAGATTATTGGACAGATGTTTATAATGAAACGAAAAATCGAGCGACAAATGGAGAAAATTGAGCAGTCAAATGAAACGATTGAGCGACAATTGGAGAAGCAAAAGGTTGACATTAAACACCAAATTGGACAACAAAATGAGCACCAGTTGGAGACAATAAACCTGTCAAACAAACCTGTTGGCCGAAGGCCAAAAGAAAATGGACGAGAAAAATCTAGAACTGTCTACAAATGTTCATGGTGAAGTAGAGAAACGGCAGACGGAGGAAGTGCTGATTGCAGATATTGTCGATGAAGTCATTTTGGGAATGGACTTCGTAGGGCGAATGGCTTCGTGCGGTGGATGTTGAACGAGGAGTATTAACTTACGATAATAACTAGTTGCCACTTCAAGCTAACAGTACAGAAGTAACTACCAGGCAAATTATTGTTGATCATCGGGAGAAGCTGCCACCGAACTCGGAGACGATCGTGTGGGAAAGATTGGAAGGAGACACTGGGTCACCCATGTTGTGAGTTGTTAAAGCTAATGAAGTTAAACCAGACAACAACTATAGATTACCAATTAGAACTCTAAATCTCTCGGATAAGACGAAAACTATCAAGAAAGGTATCGACGATAGTACAATGTGAACATAATGCAAGGGCAGAAAGAAATGGTGAAACAACTCATGCAGAAATGGACCGAAGATGTTACCGTGGCACAAAAAAATTCTGCACACCAACTACTCGAACGGTACATGTCCTTATTCTGTAGTACATCGGAAAATAACGGAAGGACCTCAATGGTAGAGCACCGAATTGATACAGGAACAGAGATGCCGATTCGTTAACCAGCTAAGACAAGAGGTTACCATTGGCAGAACAAGAAGAAGTCGACCGCATGGTAATAGATAAGCAGGCGGCAAGTATAATCGAACCATCTAAAAGTCCATTGAGCTCAACAGTAGTGTTAATCGAAAAGAAGGACGGTAGCATGATATTCTGTGTTGATTACCGAAAGCTCAATGCTGTGACTTATAAAGATAGTTACCCACTGTCAAGGATCGATGAGAAAGATCGTGAGAAAACGGTGTTCAGTGTGGGTAGCGCTAATCCTCGCATACCCTTTACCAAACTGAAATTTATTTTGGAAACCGATGCTAGTAATGATGGTATAGGAGGAATGTTATCACATGAAATGAATGGCCAAGATCGAGGTATTGCTTACTACTCCAAAGCATTATCAAAACCGGAGTGGAGTTATTGCGTGACACGAAAAGAATTGTTGGCTATAGTCGAATGCGTTAAGCATCTCCATAAGTATCTTTAAGGCCAAAAAGCTTTACGGTGGCGGTTGCAATTCAAAAACCCAGAGGGGCAAGTAGCACTTTCGATCGAACGTCTCAAAGCTACGATTTCCAGATCGAACATCGCTAGGAAAGCGCACACGGAAATGCCGACGCATTATCAAAACGACCATGCCCAAAAGAATGCAAACATCGTGGGCACTACATCGTAGGCTTACAAGTGTTGCTTGACGAGGAGTGGACTGACAAAATGATCAGGAAAGAGCAATTAGATGATACAGATTTGTCGGTTATCATGGAATGGAAGGAAAAGGAATATCGGCCCTCTTGAAGCGAGATCGCGGACAAAACTCCTATTGTCAAGGCTTATTGGGCTCAATCGGATAGCCTGCGACAGAGAATGGATGTTTAAAATGGATCTGGGAAAGCATGGACTGCAAAGTGAAGCAAATGTTGCTGGTGATAACAAAGAGCCGCATTGCAGCAATCCTGAAAGAGTATCACGGAGGCTACCTAGGGATTAATAAAACCCTAGCCAAGATACGTCAACGATTCTACGGGCAGGATGTAAACAGTCGGTGATAGAATGCTTCCAAAACGTGATCTCACCATTCGAGAGAATTGCAATGGATGTAGCGGGGCCATTTCGCACCATCGAGAGCGGCAATAAATATGTGTTAGTGATAATGGATTATTTTCACGCGGCAAGTGACGGTAGCCAAAGAACTCTGCTTTGGCAGGAATTTCGTGGTAACAATCCCCGATAGAATAGACTGCGATACTGGGTTACCTCAGATGGAACCTAACAGCCTAGTCTGGTACACTGATGGATCAAAAATGGATAGTGGAGTCGGCATTGGTGTCTTTGGACCCAATCACAAAATATCGAAATCACTGGGTACTTACCCCAGTGTTTTTCTAGCCGAAATTCACGCCATCGAAATCTGCGCCTCTACTATTATGACCAAAGGTCTTAAAGGCGCATCCATCCACATTTTGTCTGACAACCAAGCAGCACTGAAAGCATTGGCTTCTAACTGCCTGGATTCCAAGTCGGTTCAAAGTTGTTATAAACTGCTACAATCTCTCTCTTGTCAAAACAAAGTAAGGTTGTGGTGGGTGCCTAGTCACATGGGCATTACTGGAAATGAGATAGCCGACGAACTTGCACGGGCAGGCTCGTCGACTACACTCATTGGCCCTGAGCCTTTTTGTGGTATCCCGTGGACTTCTGCAACCTACACAATCAGTAAATGGGAAAAAATACAGTGCTTGACTTATTGGATCTGTATTCCCGGCCTTAGACAAGCCAAATCTTTGATCAGACCATTTCACCACAAAAATTTGGCGATCAATTTCAGCAAAGAAAATATTAGGAAACTTGTGAGTTTTCTCTCAGGTCACTGTAACCTGAGATATCATTTGAACAAAATGAACCTGTCCACAGAGACGGAGTGCCGACTCTGTTTGGAAGAGACAGAAACCGCAGAACACATACTATGTGAGTGTGTTGCTCTGTGCACACGGAGGTGGATTCATTTTGAAGAGAGGTATCTGACCCCGGAGAAATGTAAATTGGCCTCTATAAACAGCATTCTCGCCTTTATTAGAGAGGTGGAGAAGCTCCTGGAGTAACAGTACCCAACAGCACAAAAGATCTTTTAGGTCGCAGTGCTAGCCGCTTTTGGGCAGGGTCAAAAAAAAAAGACGGTAGCCAAATCTCAAACAGATGCACGGGCATTGGAAATGGGATTCTAAAATGATTTTTGGGTAAAGTTCTGGTATATGGCCAATTAGGATGGAACTTGGCTATTTCTTAACCGATTGTGATGCAATTCGACATGTGCGTTGGAAATGGGATTCTAAAATGATTTGTAGATTCAGTTCTGGAATATGGCCAGTTAAGAAGGAACTTGGCCATTCCTTAACCGATTTTAGTGAAATTTAAAATACGCAATGGACGTGGGATTCGAAAATGATTTTTGGCTGAAGTTCTGGAATATGGCCAGTTGGGATGGTCCTGGCTATTCCTTAACCGATTTTAGTGAAATTAGAAACGCACGATGGAAATCTGATTCTAAATTTATTTTTAGATGAATTTCTGGAATATGGCGTATTAGGATGGAACTTGGCTATTCTTTAACTGATTGTGATATAATGTGACATGTGCGTTAGAATTAAGATTCTAAATCGATTTTTAGATGATGTTTTAAAATATGGCGAACTAGGATGGACCTTGGCTATGCCCTAACCGATTTTAGTGATATTTGACATGTGCGATCAAAATGGGATTCTAAAATGATTTTTATATGAGTTTCTGAAATATGAAAAATTTAGATGGAACTTGGCTATTCCTAAACTGATTGTGATACAATTCAATATATGCGTTGGAAGTGGGATTCTAAAATAGGTTTTAGATAAAGTTCTGGAATATGGCTAAATAGGATGGAACTTACAGATTATTTCTCCACCGATTTTCGATCTGCCTCCCAGCAAATAAACCTCGACAGCTGCATGGATACTTGGCTATTCCTTAACCAATTGTGATGCAATTCAATATATGCTTTGGAAGTGCGATTTTAAAATAGTTTTTATGCAATAAGAGGAAAATAAGAAGAAAATAGGAAAATAAGAAAAAATGGGTGACAGTACACTAATGATAGTGAAGGATCCCGGAATTAGGAAAATCATTGTAGAATCCCGTTTTCATCACGCATGTCAAATTTCACTAAAATCAGTTAAGGAATATCCAAGTTCCATTCCGATTGGCCATATTCCAGAACTTCATATAATAATCATTGTAAAATCCCATTTCCAACGCACATGTTAAATTCCTCCCAAATCGGTTAAGGAATAGCCAAGTTCCATCACAATTGGCCTTATTCCAGAACTTTATCCAAAAATCATTTTAGAATCCCATTTTCAACGAATATGCCAAATTTCACTAAAATCGGTTAAGGAATAGCCAAGTTCCACCACAATTGGCCATATTCCAGAACTTGATACAAAAATCATTTTAGAATCCCATTTTCAACGAACATGTTAAATTACACTAAAATCGGTTGAGGAATAGGTAAGTTCCATCCTAGTTGTTCATATTCCAGAACTTCAACTAAAAATCATTTTAGAATCCCATTTTCAACGAACATGCCAAATTTCACTAAAATCGGTTAAGGAATAGCCAAGTTCCATTGTAGTTGGCCATATTCCAGAACTTCATTTAAAAATCATTTTAAAATCCCACTTCTAACGCGCATGTTAAATTTCTCTAAAATCGGTTAAGGAATAGCCAAGTTCCATCCTAGTTGGCCTTATTCCAGAACTTCATCTAAAAATCATTGTAAAATCCCATTTCCAACGCACATGTTAAATTCCTCTAAAATCAGTTAAGGAATAGCCAAGTTCCATTACAATTGGCCTTATTCCAGAACTTTACCCAAAAATCATTTTAGAATCCCATTTTCAACACATATGCCAAATTTCACTAAAATCGGATAAGCAATAGCCAAGTTTCATAACAATTGGCCATATTCCAGAACTTGATCCAAAAATCATTTTAGAATCCCATTTTCAATGCACATGTTAAAATTCACTAAAATCGGTTGAGGCATAGCGAAGTTCCATCCTAGTTGTTCATATTCCAGAACTTCATCTAAAAATAATTTTAGAATCCCATTTTCAACGAACATGCCAAATTTCACTAAAATCGGTTAAGGAATAGCCAAGTTCCATTGTAGTTGGCCATATTCCAGAACTTCATTTAAAAATCATTTTAAAATCCCACTTCTATCGCGCATGTTAAATTTCTCTAAAAGCGGTTAAGGAATAGCCAAGTTCCATCCTAGTTGGCCATATTCCAGAACTCCATCTAAAAATCATTGTAGAATCCCATTTCCAACGCGCATGTTAAATTCCTCTAAAATCGTTTAAGGAATAGCCAAGTTCCATCACAATTGGCCTTATTCCAGAACTTGATCCAAAAATCATTTTATAATCCCATTTCCAACGCGCATGTCAAATTTCTCTAAAATGTGTTAAGGAATAGCCAAGTTCCATCCTAGTTGGCCATATTCCAGAAATTTATCTAAATATCGTTTATCGAACTTTCTTTATTTAATGATATTTAAAGAGCAATTCTTCTGTTACAAAAAATTTTGCTCTCTTATGTATTTTCTTCAATGGCTCTGTAGAATGGGTTGGCTTGGGAGCGATATTTTTAGCTTTTACGCCCTCTGTTTTAAGAGCAAAATTAAAAATAAAAATTCAAATCACTTTGAAAGAGCGAAATAATTTTTGTTTAATGTTTACCATTAGAGGGTAAGAGCGTAAAAGCAAACTAAAAAAAAATTTATTGGGAGCAAGAGCGAAATTTTTTATAAAAAAGAGCTCTAAAAGAGCGATAAATTTAAACTCTGAAAAATTTATAAATATGCCTAGGTAGCTTTAAGAAAAACATGGGTAATATGAGGTTCTTCCTCTAAGTTGATATACAAAATATTTTGGTTTTGTATTCAACAAACTTAAAAAGGTTGTCGAATGCTGCGAGTTGTTAGTGTCACTAAATACACTACGAACTGACTCGACTCCTTATACAGGAATGTTAAACCTGGATAAAACTCGACTCAACTTATTTCAAAATTACAGCTTCTAGGTTTTGTTTCCAGTAAAATAATTGAAAAAAATGCTCGATAAACTTCGTAAATTCGCGGTATTCGAAAATTCCAGCATTTGTTTCCTGCGCCCCTTCCCGCCTAACGGTTTATCATTTATTTTGATTACAGTTATTTTGTCTTGTACACAATTGGCGCTGCCCAAGCGAGTAATTAACCAAACATCAAAATTATGGTGAGGAAAACACCTCATTAACAAATTTTTGAACCTATTATGTTGCTTCAACCTATTATTAATAATTAAGCAAAACATTCAATGTACTTACCGCAAAATTTATAAATCTTGTAATCATGAATTGGACGAGTTTTAAACACAGTAACACACATTTTAAGTTTTTAACACAATTATCGCCATACGTATGACTTGATAAACACCGACTGAACGACTGAATTTTGAACTACCACATTAATCATTGACATTTGCGAACATGTTACTTGCCCAATTCAATATGACGAGCTCGCCTAAATGTAGGCTTTGTAAAATTTTAGTTTTATTGTAAATCTTAGTTTATTGGATTAAAATCGGAAATCTACGAATATAATAATTCATCTTATCTTATTATACATCTATTATATTTTAATGCAATCTGATTATTTGAACATAAACTTGCCAATATTATAGAATGATAACTGAAACCGTACAAATCCAAAAACATTTCTTTTCTAAGTTCAAATAAGCCTACAATAGATGTCAGTCAAATCGTTAAAAATTCTTTAAAGCTTTGAATCCCGCTGTCAAATTGACAGCAACACTACCAACATAACACAAATACAAAATCAGTGTGTATTGTGTGGTGTGGTGTGTCAAACTGGAAAACTATTTTTTTGGCATTCAAAAAAGTTTTTTTTTTTGTTTTACATTAAAATGCAAAGATTTGTAAGGTTATCGAATGTTTTAAAGTTTTCCGCAATAGTTGAATTAAAAAATCAAATCGCCACTTTGAATACAATATCGCTCCTAAAACAATTGCGTGTGGTGACAGAAAATTTGCGTAAAATGTCGACAAATCCAGATAAAAGTGATAAAATAGACGGTTGTAATGAAAGTAATCTGGGTATCCATAATTTGCCATCAACGTCGACTGCGGCCAAGGTTCCACCATCGATCGAACAAAGTGATTGTAGTAATAGTAGTGGAAATTTATGTAACATAATCAAATTTTTAGAATTAGTTGGAAATCTAAAGGTACGTAACTAATATAAAAAAACTTTTCCTTTGTGTATTCGAAATTTCGAATTAATAATGAGATTTAGAAATTACAGCTTATTGTTGTACACACGAGTATTTATAGATTACAACACCCAAATGAATGTTGTAAAAATCAATAATTGGTTTTTAATTTTTTTTTTTGGTTTTATTCTTTATATTTTAAGCACATGAAACGTACGGGATGGGTGTTACGAGACATTAACGATTGTGAAACAATCGCTGGCCATATGTATCGGATGAGCGTCATGACATTTCTCTTGAACGAGAATCAGGATGGATTGAACCGGGTCAAGTGTATGGAATTAGGTGAGTAAACGGCTTCTAGAATGACTGATGTTGATCGATCGATCGAATTTTTTTTTTTTTTTTGGTACATAACAAATTCGTTCATATTTTAAATTAAATACATTTTTTTGGTTTTCTAATTAATTTTTGGGTGTAGGGTTGCCATTATCTGGATAAAATTAGATAAGCGATTTTTGTTATTTTATGCCGCATCACATTGTGCCTGATTATCTCTAATGCTCATGATAATAATTAGATTACAACAGATTTATAATTTATATAATACTAGACAATATTAATTGTGAACTCGTTGCTTTTTGAAATCAACAAAATACATTTTACGGTTGATTGAACGCCAAATCAATTCAGTTTTTAGTAACGAAAAACAACATAAATTTAATCTAAATGGCAATAAGAGAACCTCTCGCTCCATCCAGTTCAAGATTATGTACATTTTTGTTGTGTTTATAATAATAGATGTTTTGCACGTTCTATGTCGTATTTTGCACTATTAACATTTATTTGACTTTCTAATTTAACATGCTATATCTGTTATTTAAAATCGAGTGAGGGTACAAATAAAGCTTCTAATTCTTTATCAAAACAGAAATAAACTTGTTATTTTAACACCTATTAGTCACTTAAAATTAAAAATCATACGACCTTAGACTGACCTATCTAGACTGTTTGCTTTCATTTTTGTTTACCTACTTAAGTGAAATGGTATATCGATAATCGACTAGCTGTTTTAGACGGATGGAAGTCATTCTTTTTGAACTTCCTGCCTTCATTGGTTTTGATCCAAAATTTGCTCTTGCCTAAACAGTACCATAAGCGAATTATGGAAGTGTCTATTCGAACAGAAAGTACGTGGAGTACGTGCAAGAGTACGTCGAGTACGTGTAAGGGTACGTCGAGGGTCGAGTAAGTCTAAGAGTACGGATAGTATCTCGTAAAAGTATATAGCTGAATAGTTTTTATAGAAACTATAATTGAATAGTTTTTATACAAAGTCAGCGATGGGGGGTTGGATTATGTTTAACAATTCTTTATAGCATTCCTAAGAGGAGGAAGGCTCCCCATTTCGGCTAAAGTTTACTTTACGTATACATCGGGAAAATCAGGTAAGGAGTACATATATATTTTGAAAATTTTTGAATGTAGGATTGTGCATCTATAGTTTTTAGGAGGGAGAAGCCAAATTTCACTGGAAAATTACCTCATTTTTCGGGGAAATTTTCACTTTTTAGTTGAAAATATTTTTTTTTTTTTTTTTAAACAACTTTATTGATATGGCTACCACAATCTTAAATATTAGTAATTCATTAGTAAGGTTGACATTAGTACTTATGAGATAAGCATAAACTTGTGTGGGTCTGCTGGACTAGTGTCCAGTTCCCTTGAGATATAATATTCATACGGTTAGCTCATGTGTTTTGATTCGTTTGAGCCGCCTTACTTCGTTTGTACTGTCCAGTTGTACGGCCTCAACGTTGGTGTGGGTAAGAAGTCTCTTCTCATGTTTAATGGCACATTCGCGAATGACGTCGTCTATCAATTGTATTTTTAGATCATTGTGTATTTCCCTGTTAGTCACAAATCGGTAAGCGTTGGTGACCATTCGAAGAAATTTATTTTGGTTACGTTGTATAATGTCTCTATTGGATTTATGAGTACAACCCCATAGCTGCGCACCATACATCCATATTGGTTTGAAGATAGTCTGGTAGACTAGTATTTTGCAATACAGCTGTAGATATATTTGTTGTTGTAACCATAAAAATATATTTAGATATTGCGTGATGTCCAGGAGTCTGTTGCCATACGTTTTCCGATTGTTAATTTAAATATTGCGATATTCGTTAAATTAATTTTATTTTATATAAATTTTTTATACAATTATTGGTGTTTAGATGTACGTACAATTTCTTTTCCGCTTCCGCCATGCAGAATTAATATTTTTGAAATCAACTTCCGTCCTTCACACCGTATAATTTTAAACTGGTTATACTTTTTTCCGACAAGACAAATGTTTTTATTTTATATAATGCAATTTTGTCTTTTTTCGTGTGCACTGTGGTTAAGGAAAAAAATAATTCGCGTCTCCACAATTTTTATTGAGCTTACTGATAATTCGCCAATAATAAGTTAGACCAAATCTACTACTTTTGTGTTCATTTGCTCAACCTGAACCTACTGATTGTCGTTTATCACAAATTCACACCTACACAACTTACATGCGTGATGGTAAATTCGCCACAATACTCCCCTTCCAGTGAATTTTGCCAACAATTCACGTGATGTGTCATGTGTAAGTGATACCTGTCGAGGTTATGTGTTGTGTGCGTGTCATATTCTGTGTATACCAATGTGTTTGTCCTTATTGTAATGTTCCTTTGGACTGTGATGGTATTATGTGTTAATTTAATTAAATATGACTGCATCTTAATGATCCTTCCCGTCCTAGTGATTGTTGTTTGTCCTAAAGGAGGAATTTTGGTGTCGATATCAAAAGAGACTTTTTGAGTTGAGCTTGTTTTGCTGTCGTCTGTTGTGTCAATTCCGCGTCCGGGTTCCTGAATGTCTGTTGAAGTATCATCGAGACTTTGTGAATGGCAGGGTTTTACTCGGTCAATCGAGACTTTAACCCTCCTGCCTTTAATTTCTATGTCGAATGTTTTGGCGTCTCTTTTGATTACTTTAAAAGGACCTGTGTACGGGGGTTCCAACGCCTTTCTGACTGCATCTGTTCTCAAAAACACATGTGTGGTGGAACTTAGATCTTTGGACACGAAAACGTTATTCGTTGTTGTTGTGTCTTTGATTAACAACATACAATATATTTTATTAATAAATCAAACTTTATTACATATTTCTGTACTTGCTACGTTAATACAATGTTGTTCTCTCAGGAAATTCTAGAACAATACTCCATGATAATTCCACTAGAGAGAGACAGATAACTGACTGAGATGACAATAGTTGCAGGGTTTGCCAACAGTTGTATTTCTTGAAGCTGGTATTGGTCGAATTTCGTCGAAATGTTTTTTTAAATTCTTAACGAAATCATTTTGCGTAATTTTGCTATCGAGAGTTTGGTTTATGAATTGTCCCGGTACACGTAGTGATCCCCCATATACGAGTTCTACTGGTGTGGCGTTGAGTTCCTCGCTGAATAACGTCCGCAGCCTAAGCATAATCAATGGTAACATGTTGTCCCAGTCTGGTCGGTTATGACTCATGATGGCCGCTTTGATGGTGCGATGCCATCTTTCGATCATGCCGTTGCTTTTCGGGTTGTAACTCGTAGTGCGTCGGTGTTGGAAACCCAGTAATTTAGCTAATTCTGAAAATAGTTGTGATTCGAATTGTGCTCCCTGGTCCGTAACAATAAACTCTGGTACGCCGAATCTAGCTATCCACGTTGATAACACTGCAAATGCGACTGTGGCCGCAGTCATATCTGGCACCGGAACTGCCTCAGCCCATCGCGAAAATCGATCAATTAACGTCACGCAATAACGGTTGTTACCGGAAATTGGAAGTGGACCAATGATGTCAAGATGTATTTCAGCGAAACGTTGCGATGTAACTTTAAAAGTGCCGAGAGGTGATTTTGTGTGCCTTGAAATCTTGGATTTTTGACATGGTATACAATTTTGAGCCATAATTCTTGAATCTTTACCAATAGAAGGCCAAATGACATTTTTAGTCAAAAGTTTGATCGAGGCTTTAACACCTGGGTGTGACATTGTGAAAAGATTCAAAAACAGATTTCCGAAATGTTGTTGGAATAAACGGTCTTGGTATATCAGTTGATGCGTCACAACATATATACTAAAGATAAATGTTAAACCGAAAGTGATCTGACTGAGTTTTATCTGAAAGTGATCTGACTGAAAATTTGAGTTGGTGTTTACATGGGACATTTTTATTTGATCTGAGCTGACAGTTCAAATGTCACTTTGTTCTAAAATTACATTTAAATTATAAAAAAATTATTTAAATAATTTGAAAACCACTTCGAAAATGTATAAAAACCTTTTGCCTTTTTCATATGTAGTACGAAAAAATCTGTCAATTCAACTAAATTAAAGTTTATATGTTTAACTCAATACACAAAGTGACTCAACCAACCAAATTTAAGTTGACCGAACTCAGACTACTTTCAGATAACTTTCAGTCAAGTCTTCGTTTACATGTTGAATTTATCTTGGACGTTTTCAGTCAGATCACTTTCGGTTTAACATGTATCTTTAGTAATAGTTTTGTTTGTGTTGAACGCTATGGGAATTTGCACCAATTAAAGATTTGTATTTAGGTTGTTACCTAAAAGTTCTCGTAGTTCATCATCATTGGTTTGGGCATCTGCTATTTTTGCATAATCAATACTTTCATGGATCGAAATTTGATTAATGCGCGAGAGGGTATCTGCGACGACATTATTTATGCCAGAGATGTGTTGAATATCGGTAGTGAATTGACCGATGAAGTCTAGATGCCTGAATTGGCGCGGAGATGCTTTTTCCGGGTTTTGTTGGAATGCGTAGATCAAGGGTCTATGATCGGTGAATAAGGTGAACTCACGACCCTCCAACAAGTATTTGAAGTGCTTAATGCCAGAATAAGCTGCAAGCAGCTCTCTGTCATAAGCACTATACCGTTGTTGCGTTTCGTTGAGACGTACCGAGAAGAAACTGAGTGGTTGCCAGACGCCGGAGACATACTGCTGGACCACAGCCCCAAGTGCAGCATCGGAGGCATCAACCATGATGGCGAGCCGTGCGGATGGCGAAGGGTGTACTAGCAACGTAGCGTCGCAGAGTTTTTGTTTGCAGGTTTCGAAAGCCAGTCTGGATTCCTCTGTCCAATCAATTTTTGTTTTAGAGTTTTTTTTGTAGCCTTTCAGAAGATCGTTGAGGACCATCTGATCAGCTGCCGCGTGAGGAATAAATCTTCTGTAAAAATTGATTGTGCCGAAAAATCTTTTGATACCGTCAATTGTTTCCGGGCGTTTGAAATTTTTGATAATTTGGATGCGGTCTTGATTTGGAAGTATTCCTTGCCCAGTGACCCTATGCCCTAAAAATAGAATTTCCGTTTTTGCGAATACGCATTTGTCCGCGTTAATTATAAGTCCGTGTTCTGAAAATTTTTGAAAAATAATTTTGAGGTGTTCTAAATGTTCGTCCATTGATTTTGAGGCAATCAACACGTCATCTAGGTAAACAAAACAAAATTTGTGCATTGCACAAATTCAGTGCATTAGTCGTTGAAATGTCTGTGCTGCGTTCCGTAGTCCAAATGTCGTTTTAGTAAACTCGAAAAGTCCGAAAGGAGTAGTAATTGCTGTTTTAGGTATGTCCGTCGGTTCAATGGGAATTTGGTGGTACGCCTGGACAAGTTCTAAGGTCGAAAAAATGATGCAGCCTTCCAGCTGAAACGAAAAGTCCTGAAGGTGTGGAGTTGGATATCTGTCTGGAATTGTTCTGTTATTCAATGCTCTGTAATCACCGCAAGGTCTCCAGGTTCCGTTTTTCTTCATTACCAAATGCAACGGACTGGACCAGGCGCTACTACTGGGCCTACAAATTCCCTGAGCCATCATATGTTCGAATTCGTCTTTAGCTATGCGTAGTTTGTCGGGTGCTAAACGACGTGTTTTACATGATACCGGCTGTCCGCTTGTTTCCAAGCGATGGGTGACGGTGTGTTTAATAAATTTCGAACTGAGGCCCTTATTTGTAATTTCAGAGAATTTTGCCAGTAAATTTTGAATTTGGGGATGCAGTAGTGACTTGTCGAGATATGATAAGGCCGGATCTGGTTCATTCGAAATTGTACCTTTTACGAAGAAGGAGGTTACCGGATCTATAATCCTCTGTCCTTGTATATCAACTAGTAGAGCTGAATGTTTTAAAAAATCCGCACCTATCATAGGGATTGACACATCTGCTACCACGAATTCCCATCTAAATTCTCGTCGCAGGCCGATATCCAATTTTAATATTTTTGTGCCGAAAGCTTGCACCGGCGAGCCATTCGCTGCGAACAATCTGCATGTCACTGCTGTTGGTGCGCCCTGCAAAAACTTCACTATAATGACTGACACGTCGGCTCCCGTGTCGATTAAAAATTTAAATTTTGATCCCGCATCAAAAATGAGTAAACGGCTAGTAGTATACCCATCAATGGCAGCCGTGGTTCTTTGATGGTTATCTAAAAATCCGTTTTGTCTTCAATGTTACGCTCATTGTAAAATTTGCACCCCGCCACGCATCTCCGAGCTTTCGTGCCAAATTTAAAATAGTAGTAACATTGTTCGTACTTTGGGTTGATTTTCGCTCTTGACGACGACCGTGAGCGATTTCTGTTGTAGGTGGCTGGTGATTGTGAACTTGATCGGGAGCGTGATTTTTTCAATGCTTCGCACAGCTCTGCAATCATGCCCGTTAATCTCTCTAGTTGTTCTTCCATCCCTGATTTGTCTGGTATGGATTCGTTGCCTTTGGACGTCTTTGTTGTGTTGGATGCTGATGCCACGCTGGCTACTGCGTGGATATTGGACTGTGTCATTGTCTCCATTATGTGAGCTCTTCAACCACAATTGTCGCAGTGCGTTTTCGTCAAATGCCCGTTCTGCGTTCAGCCTGAATTTGTTCAGTAGTTGCGATGGTCTTTGATCCCCTAGAGTTAATCCATGTAGTATATTATTTAATTTAGATCTTTCCGATTCGCCTAACACCCGAGTCACTTCCTCTTTGAAAGTGGTATACGGCAGAGTGCCTTTGTCTCTTAATATCAGATCGGCGAACACGTCGTGATGCCGTGCGTCTAATGCGGCTAGAGCATGGGCATATTTTGTCTGTTCTGTTCTCAGGTTGGCCAATTGGAAAGACTCCTCGAGTATATTGAACCACACTATTGGGTTTTGATTATACAACGGCTGCCAGCCTTGAAAGCCACTGCCGCGATGTTGTGTGTCTGCAGATTTATGTTTGGAGTAGTAGCACCATTTTGGCTGGAGCTAGCGGTTCCCGTAATGTTCTGACCCATCCTGGACACTTGCCTTAACCGCATTTGTTCGTCCACATATTCTTGTAATTGTTGTGTGGTCAATGTCACCGTTGTTCCTTGTTGGCGATCATCTGGGGTCTCCGTTGACACGGGTGTACCGTCAGCCTTGAAACTCATTTGTCAACACTCGAATTAGAGCTCTTAACCAAAACAATATATACATATATATATATATATATATTCAGCTCTAAATGCTGAATTTGTGAAAATAGTTGTTAACCAACCGAAAAACTATATTCAGACTTAAATTCTGAATCCGTGAGAATATTTGTTAACAAAACCAAAAACGAAACAAAAAAAACTTTTCGCGCAACGGAAAAATGTGATTAGGTTGAGCAAATGAACACAATAGGAATGAAATAAAACGCATATGCGATAATAATACACCTGTCCCTCGATCAACACGGTATTTGATTAACACGGATTTGATTTAACACGGTCAACGAATTGAGACAAAGTCTTGATTAACACGCACAGAAATTTCGCCGCGTTAATCAAGTACCGTGTTAATCGAGGGACGACTGTATTAGTCGCGATTAATACGGTTTTGAGTTACACGGCAATTTGGCGGAACGTAATTACCGTGTTAATCGAGGGACAGGTGTATATAAATTTTAATAATATTTAAATTTTTTCAGCTCTTTAAAAATGTTGGAATTTAACTTACGGTTTCTTTCCCGGCCCACAACACACACGATTCACGATTGGTTAGGATGTTGCTGCTGCTGAATAGTCCTCGGGTGGCTTTTCGCCGATCTTTTGACTGTTTACTTGTTTTTCGCACACCAAATAAACTCAAGCTTACCACGGGTGGGGGCTGTACTGAGTTATTTGAATGCCCGCGTTCGTTTATAGTTTAATTTCGCTCTAGCTTACCACTGGTGGGGGCTGTACTGAGCTAATTTCACTATTATTTGTTTGTCGTATACTAACTTAACTGAGCGCTGGCCACTGGCGGGGGCTATGACCTCAGTTTAGTTTCTGCTGTGGTTTGGCGCTGTTGAGCTGCTTCCCGTTATCTTCCTTTGTGCTGTATTTTATTGCTACTGGTTAGCACACTGTTGTTTCTTCCTGTGTTGTCCGGAATCGTTTAAACTGCACGTTCTGATGCCTTGCTAATGCTTCTTGGCGCAATGAGCGTGCTACGTGGATGTGTGCTCCTACGAATCACGTCGGGGTCACCACTTTATAGCTACATTTGTTGTTGTAACCATAAAAATATATTTAGATATTGCGTGATGTCCAGGAGTTTGTTGCCATACGTTTTCCGATTGTTAATTTAATGATTGCGATATTCGTTAAATTAATTTTATTTTATATAAATTTTTTATACAATTATTGGTGTTTAGATGTACGTACAATTTCTTTTCCGCTTCCGCCATGCAGAATTAATATTTTTGAAATCAACTTCCGTCCTTTACACCGTATAATTTTAAACTGGTTATATTTTTTTTCGACAAGACAAATGTTTTTATTTTATATAATGCAATTTTGTCTTTTCGTGTGCACTGTGTTTAGGGAAAAAATAATTCGCGTCTCCACAATTTTTATTGAGCTTACTGATAATTCGCCAATAATAAGTTAGACCAAATCTACTACTTTTGTGTTCATTTGCTCAACCTACTGATTGACGTTTATCACAAATTCACACCTACACAACTTACATGCGTGATGGTAAATTCGCCACACAGCTTCATTTTGGAATGATACCCAATTAACTAGTACATTTGACATTATTTTAATCGTATCTGTTCAGCTTTTTGCCTCACGTGATGTTTCCAGTTGAGCCTTGAATCTAAATGCAGACCGAAGTATTTTGCCGATTCAGCCTGCGGCACTTTGAGGTATATGTGTAGACTGTTATTTTTGTGTCGGAACGTAAATGTCACATGTCCATTGTCAATTGTCCATTTAGTAACGTTTTAGTAAAGTTGTTCATTGCTCGTTGAATATTTTCCACTGCCCTTGGTTGTGATTCGTCTACTGACATAATTACAGTGTCGTCAGCGAACGTGCCGATGAATGTTTTATTCGTTGTAGGTATGTCCGCAGTGTAGAGAAGGTAGAGGAGGAGTCCCAATACGCTTCCCTGCGGAACTCCCGCTAGCGTTGGATAAAAGTCAGAACATGTTTCTTCATGGATGACTCTGAATTGGCGATCAGAGAGGTATGATTCAAGCAGCTGGCAATAGTTTTGTGGTAGTATTTTGCTCATCTTGAATGTCAATCCCTCGTGCCAAACCCTATCAAAGGCCTGAGATACATCCAGAAATACGGCGGGGCAATATTTCTTTTCTTCTAACGCTTGCTCTATTACCGTAGTTATTCGATGGACTTGATCTATTGTGGAGTGGTTATTCCTGAATCTAAATTGAAAATCAGGAACGTTTACCATTGGCTTTAGACGTTTTAGTAGTAGTTTTTCAAACAGCTTTGATAAAGTCAGAAGCAGTGAAATTGGTCTGTATCATGTTACTTCTTCATCTGGTTTACCTGGTTTCTTCAACATAATTATTTGGGCCGTTTTGAAGCATTTGGGTACATACTTCAATCTCATACAGGCATTAAATAAGTATGTGATCATGATGATTGCTTTGCGTGAAAGTTCCTTGAATAGACCCGGTGATATTTCATCAATTCCTGGTGGCTTTTTTGGCTAAGACTTTTGTCGATTTCTTCAGCAATTTCCATTGGCGTGACCCTTTTAAAATCCTGATTTGGTTGATAGACAGGTGTTACGTCAATGTTGGATTGAATGTTCTGGGGTTGAAACACTGTTGCTAGGTGTTGAGCAAAGAACAACAGGTCGTTTAAATTTTCTGGTTGTTTTCCATAACGAGTAGTCCTTATCCATTTCTGGACCTAGCCCGCTTAAGTAGTTGTCGAAGCAATCCTGTTTGAAGCTTTTGATTAGCCTATTGACTTTGTTACTTATTCGATTGAAGGTGGCCTTGTCAGCGGGATTTCTGGTGAGATGCCATATTCTCCTTGCCTTTCTCCTTTCTTTGATTTGTTCCCTGATTTCAGCCGGGTATTTGACTTCAATCTCCGATTTGTCCTTTAATTCTGGACTAGCTAGACTGGCGGCCATACGAGTGTATTCAATCAAATTGTTCTCGAAGAGTTTTTTGCATTTTGTCGTGTGATGATCTCCAGCACATTTAACGCATTTGGTTTGACGATGGCAAAAACTCTTGGTATGTCCAAGTTGTTGACAATTCGTACATTGTGGAATGTCCCTTGTCTTGTTAGGTGCCTCAATTTTAACTATATGTTGTATACTTCTTTATTGTTGTCTTTTTGTTTTAAGTCGATGTAAAACAATGGAAAGTGTTTCCTGTCTTTTACACCATCAGTTGTGACCATTTTATATACTACCTTGATCAACAAGTTCCCGGAATAACTACCGTGTGGCGCTCCCATCGTTCCGATTTGAGTTCTGTTTTTTTTGTTAAGTTGGTATATCTGTTGTTGATATTCCCTCTAAATCTTAGCGTCATAGCTTGATATTTGCAAAAGTTACGTAGTCAAGACTCTGTGTGTGTTGGCGATTTTTCCATTATTTCCTCTCGGCTGCTGAAACGCGTTCCCCGTAATGGTTTTTTGACTCGATTGAACAGAAATAAGTCACAGGGAGCCAAATCAGGTGAATTCGGTGGCTGTTGGATGGTATTTGTTGCATTTTTTGTCAAAAAATTACGAATAATGATGGCACTGTGCGACGGTGCGTTATGGTGCAAAATCCAAGAGTTTTCTGCCCACAATTCTGGTCTCTTTCGGCGAATTGCTTCACGCAAACGTTTCATAACGCCCAAATAATACTCTTTGTTTACGGTCTGGCCTTCTGGCAAAAATTCATAATGCACTACACCGTTGTAATCCATGAAAACCGTGAGCATTGCCTTCTTTTTTGATTGAAAACGACGTGTTTTTTTTTTTGGTGAACGCCATTCACTTGCCTGATGTCTGGATTGCGTGTCGTACTCATAAACCCACGTCTCGTCTCCAGTAATGATCCTTTTGATGAATGTGGGATCTGATTCAGCCTCGCAAATCATGTCTAAATTTGTAAATAATTTCTAAAATTGTAAATAATCGCCAACACACACAGAGATAGATGTACTCTTGACTACGTAACTTTTGCAAATGTCAAGCTATGATGCTAAGATTTAGAGGGAATATCAACAACAGATGTACCAACTTAACAAAAAAACAGAACTCAAATCGGAACGATGGGAGCGCCACACGGTGGTTATTCCGGGAACTTGTTGATCAAGGTAGTATGGTTAGTAATACCTGCGACTTCATGTCCCATTTTTTCTAAGTCTGCTTTAATTACATCGTGACTAATGGAAGATGGTAAGCCTCTGGTAACCACTCTATAAGCCTTTTCGCTCTTCAGCTGGTAGGTGTGATATTCTATATTTTCTGATTGGTTGCTGGGTTCTTTTTTTAATTCTTTCAGTAATTTTTTGACATAGTGGTTTTTATTACTTTTTGTCGAAAAAGCCGACATTTTTAATATTGCTCATGTTAATGGGTGGAGGCAGTGGTATTTTTGGGTTTTTCTGTTCAGTGTTATTGATCACGATTTGTGTAGTATTTTTTGGAGGAGTTTTCGTTTTTGTGCGCCTGCGTTTCCTAGCATTTCTGTTATCAGCACTGGAAACTTCTTTTTCCAGTTCTTCCTCATCTGTGCAATAATCCTCTTGACTCAGAGCACTGAATCTATTATTCTGTTGAAAAAACTGGAAATTGCCGCAGCAACCAGTTGGAATTATTTGAATGTTCATGTTGACTGGATGATGGCTGAATATGGTTGGAAGAAAGATTGTTAACTCGTGCTGAATCCTCAGCTATGCTATTTTTAACCTTTTCTTTTAGTGTAGAGTTTTCTCTCTTAAGTTCAGCAACTTCATTGCTCAGCTGCGCGATTAGTTCCTCCATTTTTTGAAATTTATTTAACAGCTCCTCGCTGTTTATAATTTTTGTTGATGCACTCAGCATTTGTTCTGATAATGAAGTTTTTTTTTTTTTTTTTTTTTTCGTCCCTGCCCAAAAGCGGCTAGCACTACGACCTAAAAGATATTTTGTGCTGTTGGGTACTGTTACTCCAGGAGCTTCTCCACCTCTCTAATAAAGGCGAGAATGCTGTTTATAGAGGCCAATTTACATTTCTCCGGGGTCAGATACCTCTCTTCAAAATGAATCCACCTCCGTGTGCACAGAGCAACACACTCACATAGTATGTGTTCTGCGGTTTCTGTCTCTTCCAAACAGAGTCGGCACTCCGTCTCTGTGGACAGGTTCATTTTGTTCAAATGATATCTCAGGTTACAGTGACCTGAGAGAAAACTCACAAGTTTCCTAATATTTCCTTTGCTGAAATTGATCGCCAAATTTTTGTGGTGAAATGGTCTGATCAAAGATTTGGCTTGTCTAAGGCCGGGAATACAGTTCCAATAAGTCAAGCACTGTATTTTTTCCCATTTACTGATTGTGTAGGTAGCAGAAGCCCACGGGATACCACAAAAAGGCTCAGGGCCAATGAGTGTAGTCGACGAGCCTGCCCGTGCAAGTTCGTCGGCTATCTCATTTCCAGTGATGCCCATGTGACCAGGCACCCACCACAACCTTACTTTGTTTTGACAAGAGAGAGATTGTAGCAGTTTATAACAACTTTGAACCGACTTGGAAACCAAGCAGTTAGAAGCCAATGCTTTCAGTGCTGCTTGGCTGTCAGACAAAATGTGGATGGATGCGCCTTTAAGACCTTTGGTCATAATAATAGAGGCGCAGATTTCGATGGCGTGAATTTCGGCTAGAAAAACACTGGGGTAAGTACCCAGTGATTTCGATATTTTGTGATTGGGTCCAAAGACACCAATGCCGACTCCACTATCCATTTTTGATCCATCAGTGTACCAGACTAGGCTGTTAGGTTCCATCTGCAGTAACCCAGTATCCCAGTCTGTTCTATCGGGGATTGTTACCACGAAATTCCTGCCAAAGCAGAGTTCTTTCGGCATAACGTCCGGGACACTAAAGAACATATTCAGGTCTGGAAGTTCATTCAAAATGTCCAGGTGACCCATATGGTCATCATGACTGTATTGATTCGCGAGCTTCAATCTAGCTGCACAGGTAGCAGCTGATTTTTTGACGTGGATATGAAGTGGAGTGAGCCCGATGAGAGCTTCCATTGCCGCCGTAGGGCAGGTGCGCATAGCACCTGTAATTCCGAGACATGCTAGTCTCTGTAATGAGGTCAGCTTGTTCATAATAACTTTTTGCTGTACCTTAGGCCACCAAACTATTGCCCCATATGTTACAATTGGCCTCACTATCATGATGTACATCCAGTAAATCATTTTTGATTTAATATGTTCCGAAGATTGTAAGAGAATTCAATCCAGTTTCGAACTGATGAGCTTATGAGCATTTTTGAGTTCAGGCCCCAGGTCCTGCCGAACATACGCCGGCAGGCCCACATGGCCCTGGCCGCGCGTTCGGTAGTTGAAGTAATATGAGAGTTCCAAGTTAGTTTCTTATCTAGGACAACACCCAGATATTTGACTTCATTGGAGTATCCGATATTTATATTATTAAGACTAATTGAACCAAGGTTCAAATTACGTCTTTTGGTGAAGGGCACCAGGACTGTTTTGCTAGGGTTAATCGAAAGGCCCTCCCCAGTGCACCAATTCGAAATAACAAGCAAAGCCTGTTGCATGCTGGCGGACATCGTACGTTCATGCCCTCCAGAGACTATGATAACCAAATCGTCCGCATAACCAATGGCATCGTACCCAAGTAGATGTAAATTATCAAGCAACTCGTCGATCACGAGTGACCACAGCAAAGGGGACAGGACACCGCCCTGCGGACACCCTCTTGCTGCCGTAATCGTGACTGACTCATTACCTAATTTAGATGTAATCTTCCTACTAACCAACATGGAACTAATCCAGTGGTTAGTCGGATCGTCAATACCTCTACGCTTGATTGCCCTAGCAATTGAGTCGTATCCAGTATTGTCAAAAGCTCCCTCAATATCCAGAAATGCACACAGAGCAATTTCTTTCGAGCGATAGGCTGCTTCAATCTTGGTGACAAGTAGATGCAGCGCACCCTCTGTGGATTTGCCTTTCCTATAGGCGAATTGATTTGGATTTAGAGGTCTGCTTGCAGTTAACCAGTCTCTGATATGAAGATCTATAAGTCGTTCCATGGTTTTAAGAATAAACGATGTAAGACTGATAGGTCGAAAGGACTTAGGAAGTTCACATGGCCGATTGCCAGGCTTTGGGATAAAAACCACGTTTACTTGACTCCAAGCCTGTGGTATGTGACCCCAATTGAAGCTAGTTCTAAACAAGGCCACCAGAGCAGGGGTAATCAAGTCCAGGCCCCTTTGAAGGAGGGCTGGGAAGATTCCATTCCCTCCTGGAGCCTTGAAAGGCTGAAAAGAGTTAATGGCCCATTTGACTTTATCCGGAGTAAAAAGCTTACCGGATAAACTATTAACCCAACCCATATTTACACCCATGTGTGTACCAGATATGGACTTAGTGATTGTATTTGTGTCGCAAACAGTGCAGCCCGGAAAGTGCACTTGAAGCAGGGTTTCGAGCGACTCTTTGCGACCTGATGTATAACTACCATCGGATTTCAGAAGAAGCCCAATCCCGTTGGACTGATCTTTAGCTAGAACTTTATGGAGTCGAGCAGCTGTAGGTATATCCTCGATATTTCCACAGTTTTTCCTCCACGTGAGGCGTTTGGAACGCCTTAGTTCTGTGTTGTAACTGGTTAGGGCTTGCCTATATTCATTCCACTCATTGGAATGCTTTGCCCTATTAAATAATTTCCTAACCTTCTTACGAAGTTTAGCCAGCTGTTCGTTCCACCATGGAACTTTGCGATTAACCACAACGTTACGCACCACACAGCTGCTTTCGTAGGAAGATAGGAGCACGTCATTAAGCAGACCAGCTGCGGTTTCTAGGTCACTAATTGAACTCAAAGATGTTGGCAGCATGTCTGCTTTGATAAATAAAATATCCCTATATGTTTTCCAATTTGTAAAACAAGGGATACGACGCTCTGTTGCCTGTATGATCACTCCCGGTATATCGAACCTGATGTGCATGTGGTCCGACAGAGAAGCTTCGCTTGAAACATGCCAGTTTGCAACAGAGTTGGAAATAAACTGACTTGACAAAGTGAGGTCCAACACCTCTCGCCGAGTCGAGTTTATGAAAGTGGGGTTCGAACCTTTATTTAAAATGTCTATGTGACTACTCATAAGATAATTTAAAAGGGACTCACCTCTGCCATTTGTATCACTGCTGCCCCAAATGATATGGTGTGCATTAGCATCGCAGCCTATGATGAAATGCTTGTTTTTTAGGTTGCAGTAATCCACCAGATCCTGTACAACTACAGGTGGAGCACTAACCGACTCACCAGGGAAGTACGCAGAGGCACATATTGTCTCCTGCATTCCCCTGCTAGTCGGAACCTCCAGGATTACTGCAACCAAATCCTTAGTGGTGAACTCTGGAATTGGAAGAACGTTAATATTAGATGAAACAAATATTGCTGCTCGGGGAACTTCCTCCCTTCGATCGTAAATCAACTTACATGACTTGAGGTGGAGGCCTCTGATTTTTCCTCCATTAACCCAAGGTTCCTGGATAAGGCCAAGGGTTAAGTGTTGTTTCGCGAACCTGTTGCAAAAGGTATCCGAAGCTCCTTTTGCGTGATGCAGATTCGCTTGTAGTACCCTAATAGTACCAGCCATACTGGATGATTAGGGTAAAGGAGCTCTACGCTCCTGGCTGCTTGCCAGCCGTTTGCTTTGCGGGATTTGGCCTGTTTCTGCCACTTTTCCCAGTAACACCCCGAGCGCCCATATGCTTAATTTTCGGGGTGAGTGCTGATTTACTCGATCCCACAGTAGGAGTTGCGGAGAGATCCGTTGATCGTGCTCCCGACGAAGAGGCAGCAGGAACAGAATGCTCGATAGCGCTGCTGTTCCTGGATGCCTCCTCGTCTGTGATTGTGCCTACTACTGGGGCTGGTAAAGTACCCTCCTTACTGGAGCTGACTCCAGTGGTTGGGTTGGTAGAGGGGGAATCCTTCTTGAGAAGGAGTTTTATCCTACCAAAGCGGTATGCGATGTTCCCGTTGGATTCGCGTAGTTTCTTCATGGAAGACTCGCCTATGGCCATAACCAAATGGACGAGTACGCCAGTTGTCGTCCGTTGCAGTATCTTCCATGAGTTGGCCGCGAGACCATCGTTCTGCGCGGCCATGGTAGCGAGAATCTTCTCGCTAGTTAAGCTGAAGTTACTTTTCAGTGGAGACTGCGTTGTTTGCAAATATTTTTTGTATTGGTGATCTGATTGTAATGGAGCCCCTTCGGAATGAGAGTTGTTCCTCGTTACTCTTTTGAGCGTTGATATTGCTTAGCTTATTTTTGGTATCATTAGAATTTTGTAGCAATGGGACCGACCTCCGGAGAGAGTGGATTTTCCTGAACATCAGGTCTGCCACCTAGGGTATAATAAAAATATTGATATTAGGATTGTATTTTAACAATTCTTCGACAGTGCAAGTAATTTTTCCGGGAAAATTTTGCAATTTTTCCAGGAAAATTCTGAATTTTTTTTTTCTATCTCTGCAATCTTTTCTGGGGCTCAAGGCACTCCCATCTCTTTCGCAGTTCGCTTTTTACGTCCTACCTTATGCAGTAGTCAAATCGAGGACGTACGGCTATAGACCCGTTTTCGTTTAAACCTCCTGCACATTGCATTGCTTCATGCCAACCTATAGTGCTGACATGAAAGTGGAATGAATTCTGAAATTTTTCCATTTTTATTTAATAATAAAATTTGAAACAGGAAGAATAAGCGGAGTGCGGGGGTTTGGGGGCGGCAGCCCCATCCTCTCATCCTCTAAGGTATACAATGAATTAAAATTACAAAAGTGGCTTTCTTTAACATTTGTGATACTATCAGAAGAAGCGATAAGGGCAAAAAAAACTCTTTGATCTGTGTCTGCAAGGTTTACGAAGCATTATTATTAATCAAAATCTTGAAACTATTAATCTTCTTTTGCTAATATAAGAAATGTTTGGAAAAAGTTCTTTTAAAATATTTTAACATTTGTGGTACTGTCATAAGAAGCGATAAGGGCGAAAAAAACTCTTTGATTTGTGTCTGCATTATTTTGTTAAATTATATTTGTTAATTATAACATCTTATCTTATTGTGAAAAAAAAAATGGCAATTTTCCCGGAAAATGAGGTAGTAAACCGGGGAAATTTGGCTTCCCCCTCCTAAAAACTACAGATGTACAATCCTACATTCAAAAATTTTCAAAATTTATACTCCTTACCTGATTTTCCCGATGTGTACGTAAAGTAAACTTTAGCCGAAATGGAAATGCATTCCAATGCATGCCGTTCCAATAACCTAATCCCCCCTCCCCTCACGACTTTGTATAAAAACTATTCATGTATATATACTTTTACGAGATACTATCCGTACTCTTAGACATACTCGACGTACTCTTAGACATACTCGACCCTCGACGTACTCTTAGATATACTCGACGTACCCTTAGACGTACTCAACGTACTTTTACACGTACTCCACGTACTCTTACACGTACTATCTGTCTGGATAGCCACGTCCGCGAATTATAGTGAAGTTTCTTGCAAATTTTTATTTGTGCCAAACGATATTTTTGCGGGCCGTCAAGGGCTGAGTTATTTATTTGTGCAAATTTCCCTAAGATGGAGTTGATGGCCATTAAGAAGTAATCTTAGAGATTGGTCTTCATCAGATCTGACTATTCTACGGTATTCTGTAGAATTTCATGAATATTTGTGCCAAACGATGTTTGCGCAGCCCTCAGGCGGTGGCTCACGATAATTTACCGGCCGTTCAAATATTAGTTCAGAAAAATTAGGCAGATGGTAGATCAGATGAAGATTATTTTAAACCACAGGTTCACAATAATTTTTCATCGCGCCTCTTGAACAAATTCGTTTCCCCCCACGAAATCATTTGTGTCGGCCCAGTAAAGCACTTGGGGTTATTTTAACATTGCTAAAAATCCCATGTAAATAAATCGATGTAAAACTCTGTTGCTCTCCGTTTTGCCGGTTGTCCCGAACTCTTAATAAATTACCGTTGGGTCGGGCCGGTTGCAAGTTCTGCGTAAGCCTAGTATTAGATATTTTTATACAAATTAAGCTAAATTAGTTATTTTTATATAATCCAAAACAAGTTTTATAAAAACATTAATTGAGCTTACACATCTAACTTCAACCGGCAACCGATTCCATAGAAGATAACCGCTAACCAATGGTGAATAATTGGAAATATTATTTGGCGGTAACAATAAACATTGTCGAAGTGATAGACTGGCTGTTTCACCTTAAGCAACTTATACAGAAAACTAATTTAAAAAATTCATTTAAACTGTAGCCAAGAATATGCATAGGTTATAGGTATATCTGACTGAGTTATTAAAATGTTTTTCAAGCAAATTAGTACATAGTGAATGAAAGTGTTGATAAATCACATCACGGTATGTAAAATGTGCGATGACTCGTCGCGACATCATCACATAATTATTACGAGTATTTAAGATAATAATAGTCGAGAAATAATTTCGCCGTTATTAATATAGACTTTTTTAACAAAGTTAAAATGGATCAGCTACTATACCAGATATGCAACATAATCTCAATCGTCGGTATATTCCAAATCGTAGCAAACTGTAACAGTAATATTTTCAGTTTCCCATCATTAACAGACTTTGATTCATCAGATTCGGAGTGTATTACCCGTGACTGGGGACAATTAATATGCGAGCTTATTAGTGAATTTGACAGAGGTTGTGATTAGTGGATTCCTCGAAAATTTATGAAATTAAAAGTATTTCTGTTTCTTGGGAATGTTGTGAATATTTCCCGGGAATGCAAAATCCAATTTCAAGACATCTCTATGTAATTTTTTAACTTCATGGAATTAATTAAACCAAAGCTGTATTGACTTCAGCATTATTGTTAACAAATTTATAAAAACAGGCAACTATTATTGATCACAGACGTTAAAACTTCTAAAAGAAAAATTAGCCATTTTATGAAATAAAGATGTTGCCTCGTTAATAAAATTATTTCAAGATCCAGCGTTGGGGACAAAGGAAATTATGGATGATGTATTTGGGATGAGGTTTTAATCGGAAATGGCCTGTATGTAGTAGGACCAGCAGCAAACAAATAAATAGAATACAGTCAAATGGATAGCTGGACCCGCAGAATTAAACCAATCTATCGCACTCTGTTTGTGCCCAAAACCCTAGAACAAGTAAAGCAAGGTGCTATGTTTAAGCCAAAAAAGGATAAACAACCAAATTGAGAGCCGTTTTTCCAAAACTCAACAAACACCCAAAATGTGAAAACGAGATACGGGTGTCAACATTTTCGTGGTTTTATTTCCTATCGATTAAGCTAATAATAGTTGACCTAAACCTAACAAGATCTATACAAAAATATTTTAAATATTCGGGTTTTTCCAAAACTGAACAAAGTTCGCAAAGTTTTTTCAAAACGATACAAGTGGAAGGCGTAAATTATTTTCTTTTTCCGTTTCCTTTTGTAAATGAACACGTGGTTTATAATTGCTGCGTTCCGTTTGACGTGGCAAAGTACAAATAAGTACTTGAGGGTAGATAGTAAATGGAACACAAAATTTGTTGCGAAAATAAAATTTAATTTGAAATAATTTACGTGCAACATGGAAAGTTGAAAAATTAATTATTAATTTGAAAACTGATCAGCCGTTTCTTATTGATTAGTTGTACTAAATATTCTGATAACGACGTCGCCATAAATTCAAAAAGCAAACTACTCATAAAATTTAGCAAGAGTAGCTGCGTGCAGTCAGAAGTACTTGTGAGTACTTTGCCACGTTAAATGGAACCGAGCAAATTTAATTTATGTGTGAATGAAAAAGAGAGATATTGTCTCATAAACTAATACGAATAACAAGGTGACATAGTTTTATGCCATCGGATCGTGTTTTCGGGCGAGTCGAAAAAGATTTTCGAAGAAAGGAGACAATAATTTCACCAGATGAATACCGTGAAATACTGCAAGAGCACGGCAATGTCCTCAATATCAGTAAGGACTGGAATGTCTATGACTATAAATCAGAGTCGAATGAATTCCAAAATATCGTTTAAAATAAGTGCAGCAAGGGTTATATGCTACACAAAGGCGCACAGTGGAGGGGTAAATATTGATATCAGTAACACTTATAGCATTTAAAAGGAACATATCCAATATTACGAATAGTTCGCCAGGATTTAGTTTATTGCCAAAGAGAAACAAAGTGTCAAGCAAAAATATGAACGATGTAAAGAAGCTTATGCAATTTTTCGTAGTACCAGGATATGCTCAAGAATTTTATGCTGAAGTACTTTCTAGAAACGCAAATGAGTCGATGGAAGATATTGAAAAACACTATAATGAACAAGAACTTTTAGTTTAAAAAGTTTGTATTATAAGAAATACAATAATTTTTCAGTTCATGAATTCAATAAAAATTATTTCAAAACTCAACGAAAGTGTTGTTTGTTTTAATTTGAAAAAACTCGGGAATTATGATCGTCAAAATAATTGTGAATTTGTTGTTGTTATTTATAAATCTTTTCATAACGGAATTGAGTCTACTTTGAGTTGAATTTAAGACAATTATTTGCTTTTTAGGTCCATTTTCCTTCAAATAAATCACAAAAAACCTTCTCCTGAAAAATTTACTTTTTTGCTTTGTTGAGTTCTGGAAAAACGGCTCTCAATTTAAAAACGACGACTGATGGATTTCTAACGAAAATTAAATCGTCATTTGGCCTATTCAGCTCCGACAACTGTTGCATTTCACTACAGATAAAACCTTTGTTGTGTTATGAATGTTTGTTTCATATAGAAAACCGTGGTAAAAAAGGATCACGTATCCCAGAGCAGTTAAAAATACAAAATCGCAGTTTGTAATCAAAGTTGTTAATGAGCTAGCTTTGCATTACGGTGTGCCGGCACGTATAATCTCTGACAATAGCCATACTATACCCATATTAACACGCGATTTACATGGAATATTAGTTGTATAATATTTTGCGGTATAGACACCGCATAGTGTAAAAGTCAAAAAATCAGGTTTTATGATAATTGCCAGCAACCAATTTTAATGCAATTCTCATGAAACCTGATTTTTTGACTTTTACACTATGCGATGTCCATACCGCAAAATATTGTACAACAATATATACGTTTTTATCTTATTTCTTCAAAAATCCCCGGAAACTGAGAAATACTAAAAATCAAGCCGTCTGTTAAGAATGCAACGGCTACTCCAAAGGCCGTTGGACAAGTATATGTATTTAGTTGTAGCACCGTAGTATGAATTTGAAGAAACATCGTCGAAGTTAGAAGAAAGTGAATGAGGCGATGATTGATGCCAATCACGAAGTCAGAATAGCCGAATGTAACGAAATTTAGTTTTGCTTTGGTTATTATTGAATAGTCGGCAGGGTGTTGGAATAGGTTGTAAAAGTTTGACTGAGAATAAATGATTGATATACAACGTTATCCGAAATTGCTTTATAATCTGACTAATCTTTCTGAACTAATATTCGAACGCTTGGTAAATTATCGTCAGCCCTACTTTAAAAAAAATTGCCCTACTTCAAAAAAAATGTATGTCGGGGTTGGTTCCCATAAAAAAGTAATCGTAGAGATAGCTACACAGTTCTGACTGTCACGGTATCCAGTAGGATTTCATGAATATTTGTGAAAAACGATATTTTTGCGCGACCATTCGACTCGGAAATTGTATTTTAACAAATTTCCCTGCATCAAAAAAGTAGGTGGAATTTAATGACCATTAACAACTAATCGTAGGTATGCATATTTGGCTATGCCATTGTATTCAGTAGGATTGCTTGAACATTTAGTGCCGATGTTTGCGTAACCCTCAGGGGCTAAGGTTATTTTTTTAACTAATTTCCTGATATCAAAAAGTGTAGGTGGAGTACGATGGCCCTTAATAAATATTTGTAGAGATATACTCGTAGGTATGCAGGTCTGCCAATGTCATAATATTCAGTAGAATTTCAAGAATATTAGGGCCGAACGAGACATTTCCGCAGGACTTTTCAATTTAAATCGCGCGGCCTTATCCAAAGAATAGTTTTTGTTTTCTTAAGTTGGTGGTTGGAAAGCAATCAAAAGAATCAAAATACCAATAATGCAGATTCCCCCAATAAAAATAGCAGGTGAGAAATGGGCTAGAAATAATGAAGATAAAGCTCGAGAATTTGCTGAACACCTCGAAAAAATATTTCAGCCACATGAAGACCAAACGTTGGAAGCCGAGGTAATAACTGAACAAACTGTTCAAGAAAGTAAAGAAATCCTACCCACAACACCGAAAGAAGTCATGCGTAAGATAAAAGCTAATATGAACACGAAAAAAGCTCCTGGGTACGATCTTATTACTGCAGAAATCTTAAAAGAACTGCCAAGGAAAGCTCTGGTGAAACTCACCAATCTTATAAATGCAACATTTAGAATCAAATGTATACCAAGCTTATGGAAAATTGCAGAAGTAATTATGATCTCAAAACCTGGGAAACCACCACACATAACATCGTCTTATAGGGCAATTTCTCTATTGTCAGTCATGTCCAAACTCTTTGAGAAGCTTCTGGTAAAAAGATTAAATCCGATAATCGAGAGTAAAAACTTGATCCCAAATCATCAGTTCGGTTTTCGCAACCAACACTCAACAATTGATCAAGCACACAGAATAACCAGTATAATTGAGAAAGCATTAGAGGAGAAAAAAATCTGTTCAACAGTATTTCTAGACTTTGCACAAGCGCTTGATAGAGTATGGCATGAAGGACTTAACCACAAGTTAAGGAATCTTCTACCAATGCAATTTGCTAAGATACTGGGATCTTACTTGAAAGATAGGTTCTTCAGGATTAAGTTAGATGATACATTTTCTGAATTGAAAGAAATCAATGCAGGAGTTCCGCAGGGCAGTGTATTAGGGCCGATTTTATACCTACTATACACTTATGATCTTCCTACATTAGAAAACAACACAGTGGCAACTTTTGCAGATGATATGGCGATCTTAGCTGTTGGAAAAAGCAACGAACAATCAACACAGAAGTTACAATCAGCTATAACTCAAATATATAAATGAACAAAAAGATGGAGAATAAAACTAAATGAAGCTAAATCAATTCACATCAATATATTACAAACAGACGATTCGAACATATTCCGATTACCATAAATCGGGAAATAATACCGCATGCGAACACAGCTAAGTATCTCGGTATGACCGTGGATGCTAAACTACGATGGAAAGCACACGTCAAGAAGAAAAGTGACAGTGACCAAACAGAGCAACGTAAATATCATCCAAAGATCTCAGAATATGGTATTAAGGAACATCGTTGATGCACCTTGGTATTTCAGGAACAATGACCTTCATAGGGACCTAAAAATGAACCTCATCTTAAACGAAATCCAGGAAAAGGCACGGAGACATGAAGAAAGGCTCCGCCAACATGTGAACATTGAGGCATCTCAACTCCTAAGCAGCACGAATTTAGTACGCAGACTTAAAAGAACCAAACCTTTTGAGCTGGTGTGATTGTCAGTTTAAGCAGCATTGTGCTGATCTAAAATCCACTACAAAGATGTGGTTTATTTCAATTTACCAAACACTATGGAACGCCAATGGGAAGAAGCCATAGATTAATTTAAGTTAGTAAATTAAGTCAGAAACAAATTGCTCATTAGTCCAGGAGACTAGATTGTAATTACATAAAATAAATAAATAAATAAAATTTATTTTAAATAAAAAAAAAAAAAAAGTTGATGGCACCCTAAAAGATATCTGTGTCAAGTTTTGTGTCAATATCTTGTAGTAGTTAATGAAATATGCTTGTTTACTAAACTGCATTTTTCGATTTTTAAAATGAGGCATAGAAGTTGCATGAAATTTTACTTCAAAATGGAATTTCGGCTTCCAAAATGTTGGACAAGTTGGAAAAGGCTTTTGGTGACAATGCACTGTCTAGAGCAAGTGTTCTTGATTGGTATAAGTTGTTCAAAGAAGGCAGAAAATGTAATGAAAGCAATGAACATCCTTGCCGTCCTTCGATGCGATGAATACAACGTCGATAGATAATTTGAGATCTTGTTAACATCACGCAAATATCGTTTGGGTCAGTTTGGACCTTTCGAGACAAATCTTGGTTTTTGCATTACGAAAATGCGCCGTCTCACGCATTGGCTGCATGTGTCTATATGGCCAAAAATTCGAAACGTCGTTCCCCAATCACTCTATTCGTTTTATTTTAGCTCCGTCTGAAACTCAAAAAACCCGCGCCATACCGCGAAAATCGACTTTAACGACTGTTTCGAAGACTTTGACATAAGTGTATTCTATCCGAAGGGGATTATTTTTTAGGGGATGAAATAAATTTGAAAGAATAATAAGCCGTTTGTGTTTTATTAAAAAGTCTTACTACTTTTTCATCACAGTGTTATATTTGGGCCAAACAATATTTTTGCTCGGGCCTCAGGGGCTGAGATTTGTATTTTAACAAATTTTGCTACACCAAAAAAAAGTGTAGGTTGAGTTTGATGGCCCTTAACAAGTAATCGTACCGATTGGTAGTGGTATTCAGTAGGATTTCGTGAATATTGCCAAACGATATTTTTGCAGTGATCCTCAGAGGCTGATACTTGTATTTCACCAAATTTCCTTACATCAAAAAAGTGTAGGTACGCTGATGCTGATCTGGCTAAATTTGTATTTTACAAGAAACCTAACAAATATTTCGGACGGATTTTGTTAAATATAGAAGATATTTGTATCCTAACTTATTTAATTCGAATATTTAAAAATATTTGATTTTAATTTGTCAAAACTCGAATAATTGCTCTCTCAAACCTAAAAGTTTTCAATTTTCAAAAAACTTTGATTTAAAAATATTTTTTATTTTACCACCACAAGTATTATGAACACACTTATCGTAAATTTATTTGCTACACCCTAAATCCAGGTTGTGGTTCAAATTTACTCGCAATTGGTGTCAGTTTTTTATCTGACTAAGTAACCACATCGGTTTATTATTTTAAAAATCGATTAAAATTTGTACAGAATGGTTTAAAACACAAACTAGGTAGTGTGTTGCAATATAAAAAAAAAACTTCATGTTTTGAGAATTTATTATCTTCTTAGAACAAAGCAAAGCAGGAACAACACAATCCGGTCTGGATCTGGAAATAACAAATTATACATTTTCAATGGTCGCGCGCATCTACAGTAACACAACAAAAATAATTCCAAATTTGGCAACCCTAAATATAAATGTGATTGTATTCTTGTTAATAGTTACTTCCTTACTTTAAAAGCACTTCCAAAATACCAGAATTAACAAAATAAAAACCACAACAATAAAAAAAAAAGTTTTTTTTTCTTTTTTGAACGCTTTTAGTAAACAAGAAAATTTTCTATTTTTTTCGTTTTAGGGTAAATGATAAATGATATTTGGAACTTTCATCAAACTATTTGTTTTTGTGTCATTTTTCCAGGATAAAAAAAAAACATTTTTGTATCAGTTATAGACAGATCAGTTTGGTGGAAGAAGATATTGAAGATGAACTTTCGTCTCGACCCTATAGAGCAACTAATCTTAAAAAATTTTTTTTTCAGTTTATTAAATTACGAGAATCATTCTAAATATCATTATAAATAATGTACATAATTTCCATTCCATTTTTTTTTATATAATCATATTGCGTTCATTACATAATAATTATTTATAGCCCATGCAAGCTGTATTTGGCCGGAATTTATAATAGAAAACTTTTGATTAATTATTGATTTTTTTGAAATGTTTTTTTTTTTTTTTTTGCTTTTTTTTTTGGAAATATGCGTGATACTAATTTAATTTTTTTTTTCATTTCGTTTTTTTTTCTGGTTAATTTACAGCTTTAGTACATGATTTGGCTGAATGTCTTGTTGGTGATATAACACCGTATTGCGGTATTTCGAGGGAGGACAAAAAATTACGTGAAGAAAATGCAATGCGGGAGATTGTTAGTCTTATTGAGCCAAACGGCCATCGGATGTTGGAACTTTTCGAGGTTTGTCTGATTATTGTTTGTGTATGTGTAAAAGAATATAATAATTTATAATGATGTCATTTTTATAGGAATACGAAAAAGGTGAAACGCCCGAGGCAAAATTTGTTAAAGATCTGGATTGTTTGGATATGATGTTGCAGGCTTTTGAATATGAAAAACGTGATGGTTGTATAAATAAGTATCAGGAGTTTTTTAATTCGACGCAGGGTAAATTTAGGCATCCACTTGTTAAGAATATAGTAAAAGAAATTATCACGCAACGTGAAAAATTGGCGCTCGAAACACAGGAGAACGATGATGATGAGGATGCAGCTGGAAATTGTAAAGAGAAAAAAGCAACATCAAGTTGATTAGATGATAGTTAAAGGATTAAATCCTAATGTGTTGTTGGTTTGAATTTGGCATTTTTAGCTTTTTCGTTTTTAAATCTAGATTTCTTTTGTTCAATAAGCATTCCTCTAAATTTCACCCCGTCAGTCAAATCAACGCTAATTGTTTTAATTTTTTGATTATTATACCTTAATTTATATAATTTTATTTTATTTAACAGTAATAGAGCGCCGTACATGAGTTGAATTTTTTTAATTAGTACCATTTATCTAAATATTAATTAATTGTCATAATGTATATCCAACCTTACAAATCGTTTGATTAAAAATAGAATTTGTCAGTGCTTTTTTGTACTATTAGAGTAGAGAATCGGAAATATGTTTTTTAAAGTACCTTTTCTAACATTTTTCTTATTTTATTTTAGAAGAAAATTTCAATTCATGTACTTATAAGTTTAATTAAATACTTAATTCTAGCTTAAGTATAACAATGTTTCTTTAGCGTTAGATTTTAATGTACAATAAAAAAAGAAGTATATTTTTATGGATTCCCTGGTTCAAATATAACCTTTTCAAATTCAATTACAATACATATGGTATTCAAAATATATTCTACATTTAGTTATAAAAATGGGTGTTCGAAAGAGGTGGTTAGTAATAATGAATTTTTAAAATTTTAATACAGGCAAAATAAAAAACGGGCGGGTGAATAGGTAGTTGCTACATACCTTTAAGGTATATAGAATTTGCCTTCAAATTTAATGTGCGGGCACAAATTATTTAAATAATAAACCGAAAAAGTTCCTTCCAATCATTCCCCAGTAAATTGGGGGATGTACCTAAATAGGAGTATTTTGTTGGAATCTCAAAAGGTATGATTTGAACTAGATTAGAAATATAAATAATCAAATATAATATTGTTTAGCTGAAATCTGATCGTGATTGTTTTTAGTTTACGGGTATTACAACAAATTTAGGTTCTCTAAATATTTTATTTATGTACTATTATTTAGCGTTTAGAAAAAAAAAACAATTAATTTATAAAATACAATTCCCCCATCCTTAAAAAACAAACTATTTAACTTAACACTAAATTATATATTATTATAAATCACTACAAAGTTTTCCAAAATATAAAATTTCATTTTATGCTGCTAGGTGCTACTTTAACCTTTTCAAATTGTTGTCTGAGTTAAAAAAAGAAAAAAAAAATTGTTTTTGTCAAATCAATCACTTTATTTAATTAATTGTGTAAAATTCACTTGAAAATAAAATATAAAATTAAATTGGAAAAAAATGTCGTTTTTATTTCAAAGCTAGCCTTTCAACCAAAAATTCATTTATCATAATTTATTTATTGACATTTAAAATAAATAAAAACTATAAAGTAAATTATGAATAATTGAAATCTCAGTTAAATTTTGATTGCTGTTTCTGCTGTGACCTATTCAATCGAACAGACATGATGATGATGATGGTTTTTTTTTCTTTTTCTTTTACAATAGAATGTCTTAATTTGTAAATTTGTTGCGGTTGATTGATATAAAATACAAAATTTATGGAAATTTATTATTGTAATTAATTTGTGAGGATGATAACTTTTATGTATTTTACAAATATTAAAAATAATTGGAGATGCCGGGGATCGAACCCGGGGCCTTTCACATGCAAAGCGAACGCTCTACCACTGAGCTACATCCCCTTGCGATTATTATAAATAATTTCTATACAAACGAATCTAAGGTGATTAGATTAGAAATTACCTCACAACTTTGAATTGATGAGCTGGATTTTTAACTAATTGAATAATTTGAAGGAGACAAGCCGTTTTCCACTAACACACTATTCTACTCTAAAGATACTCCAAACCGCCATCTTGAAATCCGTTTAAATTGACGGAGTAGCAAACTATTCTGCATTGCAAAGTTGACGTATTTATTGTCAAAATAGTAATTTGTCACGTATATAGTATTCTCACCCACACAAAAAAGTAAAGTCATTTAAAAATATTTTTTGTATGTTCCACCACAAGACAATTTTGTAGTTAAATAATTTGTGCTTTGAACCAAAACATGCCGAAAGCGATACCTCAAAAATGGGGACTAACTTTGAAATGGGACTAGCACCGTTGGATTCAGCATACTCGAATCAGGTTAACCTCTTGGGTGCCCAGCTTATCACTTTTACCAACTAGGAGACTGTAATTAATATGTTGATACTGCAATGGCGCTAAATAAAACTATCAATAATAATGATTAAAAAAACTGAGTTCATTACTCATTCATTATCATTTATATCGCAAAATGATGAGGCAACTTTTCGTTAACAGTCTGGCGGTAATGTAGTCTTGAAATGAAAAGTCGAAAATTTAGGCAAGAAAATCGATCTGGGTACGAAATTCTGTTTTACAAAATTCTGTTTTACAAAATTCTGTTTCACAAAATTTTTTTCACATAATTCTGCAAAAAATTAAATCTGCAAATAATTTTTTTGCGGCAAAAAAATTATTTGCAGATTTAATTTTTTGAAGAATTATAAAATCTTGAGTTTCATGATATGTATGAGGGTGTGTATGCGTGTGACTTTGTACGAGTTTGTTTGTTTATCTGCGTGTGTGTGTTTTTTTTTTATTATTTTTTTTTAAGGAAGGTGGAAATCCATCATGGACGATGTAAGGGATAACGTAGCTATCCACCACAACGGTGTAAGACTCCTACTCACTAAAACCACCTCCTGCATCCTTTCCTGTTGGATGCAACTAAAACTAAACTCTTGGTGTAAACGCAATCATCATCGATTTGGATTTTGACTTTTCGTGGCCATCTTGTATTGTCAATTTCTTACTTACTTCCGTTCCGTCATATGTAAAAGTTGTATTGCATAATCTTGTTACTAAAATAACTATTCTAAAATCATCAAGTGTTTCAATTAATTAAAGAGTTAGATTAATTACACTCTAACAGGTTATGTGCCCAGTGATCGTTATATATAGGCTAAGTTTGTTAAAAACAAGTGGATAAAATAAACTTTATTAATTACAAAAACCATACATCACTACGGGGTTTTTTTTTTTTGGGACACATGATGGCGGACGTAATCGATGGAAAGTATCGCATCGAAAAGTTGGACAACGATAATTACTTTAATTGGAAGTTTGTGATGGAAATGCTGCTGAAGAAAGAGCATAGTTGGGATGCAATAATTGGTAAAAAGCCAGCCGAGGCAGCACAATTGACCGTGTGGAATAAAGCAAACGACAGCGCGATGTCTACAATCGTTTTAAGTGTGCAAAAGAGTCAATTTGTTCACATTACAAAAAGTAAATCTGCAAAAGAGATGTGGAATGTGTTGCAGCAATATCACGAAAAGGGTGCAGGCAATAACAGTGTGCAACTAATAAAGGAAATTTGCACAAAGAAGCTTACGGAGAGTGATAACCTCGAAAAACATATTCATTGGTTGTTGGACATGTTTCAACGGATTGACGATCTCGGAGAGGAAAAGTCTGCTGTTTGGGCAACTACCGCGCAGCTATGACACAATTGTGACGGCACTTCAAACTCAGAAAACGGAAGACCTGAGCATGAAAATGGTTCAGGCTAAACTGATTGACGAGTATAAACGTTTAATTATACGCAATTGTAACGAAAATGGTGATAGCCCCCAAGTAGAATGCCATAAGTATACTAGATGGCTTCAAAAGGATAAGGTCGAACAACCATTGGGAAAATCAGAAAAGGCGGCGGCTGTTGAGAAATCAGATGACGATATGTTGTTCATGACCGAACACATCGAAAGTCAAAGTACAGACGATTGGATCATTGATAGCGGTGCTACGTGTCACATTTGCGTCATTGTCGGATCCGTCAAATTACAGTTTTTTGATGATAAAGGTAATTCGGTATCGGCCATATTAACGAATGTATTATATATACCAGAAATTTCATCAAACATCTTATCGGTAAAATTAATGGCGGCTCGTGGATATGAGATCACATTTGGTACGCATAAGTGTTCAGGGCAAAGGAAAGGTGGCAGGCGAATATATATTGGCGAAAATTGTGACAGCTAATACATTCTCAAACAATCAACGGAAGTCTATGCAGCGCACAAGAGAACTAATTTATGTGTACACAAGTGGTACGCCAAACAATGACAATTTAGTCACCGGTGTGTGTTTTGAAGCGTGTAATTGCAGCGACGGCTGTGAAATATGTACACAAGGGAAAATGACTAGGTTGCCATTTCCAAAATGGTCATTGACATCAACGAATGCTGTGATGGATCTAGTTCACACTGATTTGTGTGTGCCGATGCCAACTAAGTCACATGGTGGAATGCGCTACATTCTAACGTTCATATAGACGATTTTTCGCGATACACGGTAATTTATTTGCTGAAGGAAAAATCGCAATGTTTCATGAGGCTTAAGGAATTCAGTCAAATGGCGCGAACTATGTTTTCAAAGACCATAAAAGTTATTCGCTCAGACCGCGGAACAGAATATAACAACAAACAGGTCATTGAATACTTAAAGGGCATCGGGACTAAAGTAGAATACACTGCCGCATATTCACCAGAACAAAATGGAGTAGCAGAGTGCAAGAACCGAACGCTAATCGAGATGGCTCGATGTATGATGATTGAGGCTAAATTGGACCATTCGTTCTGGGCGGAAGCAGTTACAACGGCTAATTTCATGCAGAACCGTTTGCCAACAAAAGCAGCTCAGAATACATCACTAGAAATCTGGTCGGGTACATTACCAATTTTGAAAAATTTTAAAATCTTCGGGAAAAAATGTTTTGTCCATATCCCTAAGGAGAAACGAAGAAAATTGGACATAAAGGCAGTGGAGGCACGATTTTTGGGTTACGACGAAAACTCAAAGGCGTATCGATGTTTCTGACGAACAAGTTGATTATAAGCCGCGATGTTCGTTTCTTGGAAGGGGAAGATAATACCGTAACTGACGAAATAAAACCACAAGTTGACAATACCACTAATGAAAGTGAACAAATAGTGGAGGCACCAGACGCTGTGTCAGGTCAAGAACATATCAAGCGAAATAATGAGGGCCGCGAAAAAGGAACTGTTTCAATCTCAATTGCCAAAAACCCAGTTAGATGCTCGGAACGAGAAACTGAGGGGGTCAAATCAAAACGATTAATCGAGGAAACCGAAAATATTAATTCAATAATTATTGAGCCGAAAACACTGGCAGACGTACTGGAGACTGCAGAAAAGGATCAATGGTTTGCTGCTATGCATGATGAAATGAAATCACATTCAGAGAATGGCACCTGGGAAATAGTTGAATTACCAAGTAATCGAAAAGCAGTGGGTTGCAAATGGGTGTTTAAATGGAAAGCTAACGCAGACGGCATTGTAAAGCGGTTTAAGGCTAGACTGGTTGCCCAAGGGTTTACGCAACGGTTTGGCCAGGATTACGACGAGGTATTTGCACCAGTTGCTAGGCAAACAACTTTTAGAACGTTGTTGACGGTGGCAGGCAGAGAGCAAATGCAGGTCATCCATTTGGATGCAAAAACGGCTTTCTTAAACAGCAAACTGGAGGAGGAAATCTACATGAAGCAGCCGCCATGTTTCGAAACGGATGATAAAAGCATGGTATGTCGATTAAAAAGGAGCTTGTATGGACTGAAGCAGTCAGCACGCATCTGGAACATGCCATTAAACAAGGTAATTTGTTGACGCAGGATTTTATCGCAGTGAAGCAGACCCATGCTTATACTATCAGAAATCGGCAATGGGTAGTATTATATATTAATCTACGTTGATGACATCGTGGTGGCTTGTAGTGACAGCAACGCGATCAAACGGGTTGAGGAAATTCTGAACGTTGAATTCAAAGTTGATAGTTTGGGCAAAATAAAGACTTACATTGGAATAGGTCGACAGGGACATAAATGGAATATTTAACATAAGTCAGAAATCATACATTAATCACGTGGTGAATCGATTCAATTTAGAAGGTGCAAAAATATCTAAATACCCGTTGAAGCCAGAATATCAGAAGGGTTTATTGCCTGATCTGCTGCCAAATAACGCGGAATATCAACAACTAATTGGCAGCTTACTGTATGTATCAATAAACACTCGGCCAGATGTTGCGGCAAGTGTGGCGATACTTGCACAAAAGACAAATTGCCCGAATGAAGAAGATTGGACAGAGCTGAAGCGAGTTGTACGTTATATAAAGGGTACAAACGATTTAAAATTACGCATGGGAGATGTTAAATGCGAGAACATATTTTTGGGGTATGCAGATGCCAGCTGGGCCGAAGATCGATTATTCAAGTTATTTGGAGCAACGATAAGTTGGAGTTGCAAGAAGCAATCATGCGTTTCAGTATCATAAACAGAGGCCGAGTTTGTTGCATTGTCCGAAGCATGTATGGAGGCGATTTGGCTACGAAGGTTGCTGAACGATTTTAATGTCGACACAAACAACTCGACTTTGATATATGAAGACAATCAAAGCTGCTTAGCACTGATCAACCAAGAAGGTTTCTCTAGCCGATCTAAGCACATCGACACGAGGCGATATTTTATTAAGGATCACATCAAAAAGCAAACGATTCGATGTGAGTATTGTCCTACCAACGAGATGCTGGCAGATATGTGCACCAAGCCGCTGGGCACAAATCGGTTACAATCACTTCGAAAGGACAGCGGGTTGTTTTAATTTCATTTATTATTCAAGGAAAGAGGGAGCAGTTGTTATAAAGTAGAAATTGAGGAGGAGTGTTGGATGCAACTAAAAGTCAACTCTTGGCGTAAACGCAATCATCATCGATTTGGATTTTGACTTTTCGTGGCCATCTTGAATTGTCAATTTCTTACTTACTTCCGTTTCGTCATATGTAAAAGTTGTATTGCATATTTTTGTTACTAAAATAAATATTCTAAAATCATCAAGTGTTTCAATTAATTAAAGAGTTAGATTAATTACACTCTAACATTTGCTCCCGGAACGACCCCTAGGTATTACTTCGAAATGGAAGGAATCTGTACTAACTGTACGATCACATCTCCCACGCAACTGAAGGGTGCGTGTTACCTTGCTTGGCGACGTCGGCGTTCCAACCGTCGCAACTCCTTAATCGTTGTTGTTGCAAAATTTGCTACAGCACTCCATGCTTCTGGGGACGATAGCATCACTTCAACTATGTTCTCTGGGGTAATATCAAATTGATCGAGGACTCCAGCAAGCACTTCTCTATTTCCCTGGAACCGTGCGCATACAAAAAAACACGTGTTCAGCATCTCCTGCGGAATCTCTACAGGATGGACAATACGGTGAATCATCATGCCCAAAACAATTAAAGTATGATCGAAAGCATCCGTGACCTGTTAAGAACTGTGTTAGGTAAAAATCAACCTCGCCATTCCTACGATTTATCGACGGGCCTATTTCAGGAATTAGTCGTCGAGTCCAATGGCCCTTCTCCGAACGGTTCCAACGCTGTTGCCAATCGATAAGAATATCCCCCCTGTACATTCTTGTGTTGTTCGCTCGCACCATTGGTCTATCCGGTGTTCCTCCATGGCTATTATTGTATGATTTTTGCCGTTCCGGTGCCAACAGATTAATTGGACACATTCCCGCAATGACGCAGGCTGCTTCGCCCGAAAGAGTTCTGAACGCACTAATCACTCTAAGTGCGCAGCTGCGATATACGGAGTTAGAACTACGATGATAGGATGGCACCTGCAGCGCTTGAGCCTTGGCTTGGTCCGCCGACATTCGTCATTATACGAGAGAGAGAGCCTTACTAGCTTTGGCTGATTTCTCACTGACATACTTTATGTGCTCCTTGAATGACAACCTTGCACCGATTTGTACCCCTAGGTACCTTATTGAGGGTTGCGAGAAAATCGTATGTGCTCCGATTCTAATGGAAATTGTTTCCAGAATCTTTCAGCTGGTTATAAGCACCGCTTCCGTTTTTTGTTCCGCCAGTTGCAACCCAACTGAGTTAAGCCATTGTTGGATTGTATCCAACGTATCCCTACAAATGTTTTCCAGCTCTTCCTTGTACTTTGAAACTGCTGCGATGGCGATATCATCGGCAAACCCAACTACCGTCGTCACCCTTCATTCGTGCGGTACTGCAAAGTGCGGTTTTTAAAATAGCTTGAGATTACCCGCTTGATGTAACAAGGCACATTCCTGATATTGAGGGCGTTCATAATATGTTCCCATTTTGCTGTATTAAACGCATTTTTAATATCTAGCATAACAATAGCGCAGTATTTTTTACGGCCTCCTTTCCATCTGCTGCCGCTGATGGCGTCTTCTGCCAGCCTGGTAACGAGCTGAATAGCATCAATAGTTGAGCGCGCTTTGCGGAACCCATATTGGTTATGGGCAATGTCTCCAGATGATACGATAGCTTCTTCTAACCGATTACCGAGCAGCCTTTCAAGTAATTTCCCCGCTCCATTTAACAGACAGATTGGGCGAAATGATGAAGGATCTTCCGAATGTACTTTACCCTTTGGGATCATCAGCATCTGTTTCTTTCAAATATCTGGGAATGTTCCTTCTCTTAGACAAGAGTTATAAACCTCCAGGAACTCTTCGGGTTTTTCTAGGATCGCAGCCTTTAAGGCAACATTTGGTATATAGTCCGTCCTGGCGCTTTCTTGTTGGGAGTTCTTCTAGAGGCGGACATTATTTCATCAATCGTGAATAGTGGTACGTCGTCCGCTTCAATGGCACTCGAGTGAATAGTCACTGGTTTGCGAGGAAACAAGGAAGATACTATGTTATCCATCAAAATAGGACATGTTGGTGCTGCACCTCTTGCAAGTTTAAGCTTGGCCATTACCATCTTGTAGGGCCTACCCCATGGGTCATCCTCAACCTCATCACAGAGGGACTTCCAGCATCGTCGCTTGCTTTGTTTAATGGCCACCTGCAGCCTTCTCTGTATATTTATTGTAAACCGAAAGAGAAGCTGGTATTTCTACATCGTCGGGAAACGCGCCTAGCACGATTGCACTTACGGCGGAGCAATGCAATTTCCTCATTCCACCAGTAGGCCGGTGGGCGTCTTGGGCTTAACCTTCTTTTAGGCATTGTAGCGTTACATGCACTGGTAATGCTGCCTATTAACTGGGATGCCTTGGTGTTAGCGGTATCCGTTCATCGAAAGCGTTTGTCTTCCAACCCGCAATTTGTATACTATTACCTGGGTATATTCCATGGAGTTCACACAGGATGGCCTGGTGGTCACGGTGCGTGTAAAAGTCACAAACCTCCCAAGTTATTCCTCTCCTCCAGAGAGATTCACTAACAAACGTTAGGTCTATAATAGAACCAGCATTACCCCTGCTGAAAGTATATTCGGAGCCGGTGTTGCACAGGACAACATTCAGAACTGAGAAAGCCTCCAGAAGGGCTTGATCTCTTCTATTTGTTTGAGCGCTATCCCACTCTGTAGCCCACGCGTTGAAGTCTCCAGAAATTACTGTGGGACTATGATCTCTTGCATCCAGAACCCAGCAATCGAAGAAGTGGATGAATTGCTCGATTGGCTCATTTGGAGGGGCATAACAACTGAAGAAGATATGTCTTCCATTAATTTTTGCTCGAACATATCCGAAGAAACTCTGTGGGTTTTCTTGAATGACCAAGCCAGCGCATGCCCAGATTTCTGCCTTGCCACTATGGTCACTCACCCATGCAGCATCATCCAAATTTTTGTACTGTTCACATAGTATTAATTGCGACGTCTGGCTTCAATTCGTGTATAGTCTGCCACAGGAGGTCCTGGGCAGCCTCACAGTGATTTAAGTTTAGCTGAAGTAGCTTCACCTTCTAAGGTTGTTTCCTATCACCATCCGTCGTGCTGGGCAATTACCCCTACCGATGATGTGAGTACCGATAGCTTTTCCATTTCCTATACGGCAGAATGCACACTGTGGTCCCCGTTCACAATCGTTTGCCTTGTGGCCGGCTCTGCAGCACCTAAAGCAAAGGTTTGATAGGTCGACTTCGCTCTTGCATGTGGCCGCTGTGTGACCTGGCTTCCAGCATTTAAAGCATGTCACTGGGCTAAATACTTCACGTATACGGCACCTAACCCAGCCTATACGGATTCTGGCAACATCAGCCATTTTTCGAGCTATAGCCGTTGGTATTTTGACAACCGCTATCTGCGTACCTCTGTGCGCAGGTCTAAGACTAGTCACGATATTCTCATCGAGGATTTTCCCGTCATCGAAGTCCATAGCTATTGCGTTAAAGACTTCTCCCTTTGTTGTTACCTCGTCAATATCCCATATCTCCAGTGTAGTCTCCTAGGGATCGGCAAGAGTCGCAACCTCTAGTTTACCGTCAAGGTACGTCTCAATTTTACCACGCATCGTATCAAGGTTGGCACTACCGCAAGCCGACTTCTGTATTTTCAGCAATAGATAACCCTTCTCGGTTTTATGGACACGGGCCACACTATTTCCGACATTCTCCAAGGCAGGATCTATTTTTATGTCTTTCAAAACCTCCGCGAATGAAGCTGGACTAGTGGTTTTGATCATCAGTACGGCGGGTCTCGAAGGTCTTTCGTGGCGCTTCCTTGGATTCCTCCTTACAACGTCATTTGTTACTTGCTTTCCACGAATCTCTTCAGATCTTTTGTTTGTGCCCAGCGCAGAAGATGCAACCATGCTTCGGCTCTCTTGGTCTTCCACGGGCTTACCTTCTTTCCCGTTCTCTGAGGGCTATCAGCTGTATCAAGAGGTGAAAGACAATTAAATTGCCTCTTCTTCTTACAGGCCGGGGTATCCTGGCTCAATTCTCTAGCCGTTTCGTCTTGGACAGCGTTCTCCGTTTGCACATCGACGTCAACACCGCCCCTTGTGTGTGTGTGTGTGTGTGTGTGTGTGTGTGTGTGTGTGTGTGTGTGTGTGTGTGTGTGTGTGTGTGTGTGTGTGTGTGTGTGTGTGTGTGTGTGTGTATGTGTGTGTTGTTTTTTTTTTTTTTTTTTTTTTTTTAGATTAACGAGGTACATGGGGGAACCTTCAAAAGGTACTCGTGTGGGAAAACCTTCTACCTGCCAGACCAGTTATGTGGGATTTTTACCGCACTAAACCCTAACCTGCACCTCTAACCCTGCTCCTGGAACGGTGGTTCCCCGGCGGCACTCTTTGTAAATACTACTTGGTCTGCGTTTCGTTTGAGACCAGCTCCATTTCAACACCAAGTCTATCGTAGATACACTGCATCTCTGCTGCCATCTTTTTGATCTCCTTGTGGACGTTCATTTTTGGTGCAACGAAGTCCGTCAGTTTCCGTATTAAGGTACCCATCTTCTTGTATTCATGTGAGTGCAGTCTGGTTCCTATACTCCTGATGTCTCCTTCACTGCTGCACTTCTGCAGGTAACTGGTGGTCGTTACCTTCAGTCCCGCTTGAGCGAAACCAAACACGGGCGCCGCTGGCGCCTCCTTCACCACTTTTCCATCCATCTCCGCGATATTTTGCTCCCCCCAGAATCCTTGGGGCATGCATCCGCCACCGAGTCTTCCACTCGATCGGAAGTGTATGTGTGTGTGTGTGTGTGTGTGTGTGTGGGTGTGTATGTTTTTTTTTTTTTTTTTTACGCGGTCAGGTGAAACAGATTCATAATCTACCATATGCCGGTACATATGGTTATGGTCAGATTTGACTGACTAAAAAACACCTCCTGTCATCGACCATAAACCCCCCCGGAACCACCGTTAAGTATTACTTCGGGGGGTGGGATTTGCATTATTGCACCTTCAGATTTAATTATTCATAATTCTTCACTATTGGTCTATTGGTGACTCCTCTCACGCTCAAGACACCGCAGCTTAATCAGAACCTCTGCTGCAAAATTACAAACGGCAGACCAGTGCTCCGTCGAACCCAGCATTAGTGCAATTGTATTCTCCGGCGTCGGCCGTTGCCCCATCGTCTTCTCAAGCACTTTCCTTCTTTCATCGAATCTCGGACATATGAATAACACATGATCCGCATCCTCCGGTATACCTGTACAGCTCGGGCAGTAAGGTGAATCATCGTGTCCGAACCTGTGCAAGTATGCACGAAAACAACCGTGTCCTGTCAACAACTGCGTCAAGTAAAAGTTAACTTCTCCGTGTCGTCGGTTTAACCACTCGCCAATCGAAGGAATGAGACGGTATGTCAATCTACCCTTTCCTGATGAACTCAATTGTTGCTGCCATTCAGCAATTATTTCCAAACTCACAAGATTACGATCCGCTCTAGTCATCGACCTGGTTCCTTGGACTCCGTGTTGGTATATTTGTTGTCGCTCCTTTGCCAAAAGAGCAATTGGGGTCATTCCCGCTACCACATACGCCGCATCATCTGATATAGTGCGGAACCCATATATGACTCCTTGAATGAAAGTCTTGCATCAATCGTGATGCCTAAATATTTGATGCAAGGTTTGGAAGAGATTTCAGAATTGCCCACCTGGATAGTAATTGTTTCCCGCTGCTTCCTGCTCGTAACTAGAACTGCATCGGTTTTATATTCAGCTAACTGAAGTCAAACCTTCGATAACCACCGCTGGATAACGGCTATGGCTTCGTTGCATGTGTGTTCTGCCTCGTCCTTGAACTTCGCAACAACAACTATTGCGACATCATCTGCAAAGCCCATTACTTTCACTTCTTCGGGCATCCGTAGTCGAAAGATCCCATCATACATAATATTCCACAGTAAAGGTCCCAAAACTGAGCCTTGCGGAACTCCTCCCGTCACTGTGTACTCTCGTATACCTACTTTCGTGTTGTAACTTAGGATTCTATCTTGGAATAGCTCTCTCTGAAATAGCTCATCACAATCTGTATAATGTAGCTAGGCACTCCAAATTCCTCTAACGCCATTATAATGTAACTTCATCTCGCGGAGTTGAAAGCGTTTTGGATGTCCAAAGTAACAATGGCGCAGTATTTCTTGCTACCTCCTTTCCATCTTTTACCCCGTATTGCATTGCTAGCGGTATTGACCACTAAATTTATGGCATCTATCGTTGAACGCACTTTCCTGAAGCCGTACTGGTGCTGCGCCAGGTTTCCAGCGCTCTCGACCGCTTCCTCGAGTCTATTACAGATGATCCGTTCTAGTATCTTGCCAGCTGTGTCCAGCATGCAGATCGGTCTATATGAGAATGGTACTTCCATCGGCTTTTTCTCTTTGGGAAGTAGAACTAACTTCTGCTTCTTCCATCGTTCAGAAATATCCCTTCATTTAAACAGGAGCTTGATAGGTCCAGGAATTCTTCCGATTTAGCACGAACTGCTGATTTTAGCAGGCTGGCTGAGCCTTATTATTTCCAACTTTCCTAAGAGCTGTCATCAACTCTTCCATCGTAATGGTTGGGACCTCTTCGGGTGCTATAGGTCGGTCTACATTGGGCACCAACGCCACTTGCTCTGGAAACAATGTGGAAACGATCTCATGCATCATAATCGGGCAAGTCGGAGGAGACGCACTTGTCATTTTACTGTTCTAAATGGCCTACCCCAGGGATCCTGTTCCACTTCGTTACAAAGATCTGTCCAGACTTGGCGCTTACTCTTCTTGATAGCCAGCTTTAGTTCAGATCGAGCCATGTTATACCAACGCAGAAGCATGGCAAATGTCTCTGTTCCCCTAGCGCGCTGCGATAGTCTTCTAGCTCGATGGAATTTACTGCGCAACTTGCATATATCCTCGTTCCACCTGAAGTTCGGCGGATGACGGTTGTCTACCACCCGTTTAGGCATTGTTGCGTTACAGGCCCTAGTCACGCAGTCCATAAATTGGGTTGCTTTTGAATTAGCTACACCCTCCAGGTAAACCTCATCCATCATTGTTGTGAATATTTCCTCATCGAAATTCTTAACCTTCCACCCTACAATTTTAATCGATCTGATTGGCATGGGCTTCGGTCCGCGTAGCTCCAGAAGTATCGCTTGGTGGTCGCTGTGCATGTATATTTCGCTAACTTCCCACTTGATTCCAGTCCTCATGAGATCACTACTAATGAAAGTTATGTCAATAAACGATCTCGCTTCACCTCTACAGAATGTAGGATAGTTCCCATTATTGCAAAGAACAATATCGAGAACAGATATTGGCTCAAGAAGAGCCCTCCCTCGATTGTTTGTGCTTGTGCTGCCCCATTATGTGGCCCATGCATTAAAATCACCGGCCATGATCACCGGCCTTCGATCCCTGGCATCGCCGACAAACCGATCCAAAAAACTTATAAAATCCTCAATCGTTGCGCTCGGAGGCGCGTAGCAGCTATAGATATGAATGCCGTCTATTTTTACCCTAGTAACTCCTGCTTCTTGGCGTACTGGCTTTTCCTGGAAAGGCCGCCTGTTGCATGACCATATCGCAGCCTTGCCAGTTGAATCTGTCATCCAATTATTTCCTTCTATATTTCTGTACTGTTCACATAGGATAGCGATATCCACTTGTAGTTCTCGCACAGACTGCAGTAAGAGGTCTTGTGCGGCCTCACAATTGTTTAGATTTAGTTGCAAAACTTTCATTATCTTCGAGCAACTAGTAGCGCTCTCCGGTACACTGGACATTTAATGCTACCAGCCGTATGGTTTCTGTCTGTATTGCTGCCTCTGTCCTGACACAGGAAACAGCTTGCATCGTTAGTACAGTTCCTTAGAATGTGGCCCTCTCTACCGCATTTATTCATACCTTGACATCTGCTTCCGTATTTAGGTTTCGTTCCAGAAATGCTTGCAATTCGGCTGTATTTTCGCCTGTGGCTTTCTCCAGCTCAAGAAGCAAGATACCTTTCTCCGTCTTGCGAATGCGAGTTACATTTTTTCCTAGCTCTTCTAGGTCAGGGTTGCTTTTTATGTTTTTTAAGATCTCCGCATACGTCAGATTTCCTTTCTTTGTGATCTCTAATGCACCCGGACGAGGAGGTTTCGCCCGTCTCTCTCGAGTTTTGCGTTTGACCAACGTCCAATTTGTAGCTTCTCTAATGTTTTCGTTATTATTATCTTGCAATTGCAAGGGATTCCCATTCCTCCTTCGCTGCTGGAGTATCGCCTCGCTTGTCCTTCCCTTCTTAGATTCGTTGCCTCCCAAATTTGGTGTCCTCTTCCTTTTACTTTTCGGAGTGTCAAGGAACACTTCTTCTTCGAGAGAGTTCCCGGCCTTGGCAGCTTGCTCTTTCGTTTCCTCCAGTATAGGTGTTTCCTTGATTATCTTGAATACCTCCCTCTCAGGTTGTAGCAAGTTCTCTAGAGTTGCCTCTGGATCCTCCCCTCTTTCGAAAAGTACTTGAAACTCCTTTTCTACATCCCTAAACGATTGTTTGATCATTCGTATCAACCTCTTGATTTCACCATGGACATTGTTTCGATATTTGGCATACTCAAAAAGATCGTCGATATGCTTTTTCACGATGTCCACTTTCGAGATACTCTTCCGCACCTCGCTCACTTCCTGATTTATTTCTTTAACCCTTGGGGCCACAAGATCCGACATTGACAATGCCATGGACCTTTGCATACCCGGGGGAGACCTCTGGAACATCCTGCTTTTCTTGAATGGGTTATTAATTCCCCGTGTCCCCTGCTCTTCAATTCTTGTAGCTTTTATTGCTCCGGTAGCCAAGTTTCCTGCATATATCTCGGCTAAATGTTCGATTGCAACAAATAAAAAATTAGGTACCGAAGCCGTTAGTCGATGTCATTTTTCTTCAATTTATTTTCCTCAAAACAGATAAAAAATTATAAGGGAAATTGTTATGCAAGATTTTGAATTGCTATATTTTATAATGCAAAATTACATACCCAACCCAGTTTTCCTATGTCCCTTATTTTAAGTTGATTTTGCACAAGAGCAGACATTTATGTACATCAAGATGGTTCAGATTCAATTAATGAAAAACAAATTTTAATAATAAATTTATACACAAATTTTATTTAAAATTATAATTTCAGAAGTTTTAGTTTCTCTTCTTGAGATATGTTTGAAAAAATAAAATAAAAATTAAACTAAATTTAATGGATTTATAAAAAATTTAGAAAATATTCCTTAAAACAACAAATTTAAAAAATTATATTTCTAAAAACAAAATAAAAAAAAATAAAAATTCGGCCCTTCGACCCATTCGGCCCTTCGACATTCGGCCCATTGACATTCGACACTTTGACGCATTCGGCCTTTCGACCCATTCGGCCCTTTGACATTCGGCCCTTTAACATTCGGCATTTCGACACATTCGGCCCTTTGAAATTCGGCCCTTCGACATTCGGCCATTCAACATTCGGCCATTTGATATTATTCCAAAAATTATGACATGAGCAAAACATAACCTCTAAATTTTTAATTCACATAATACCAAAAAATAATGCGATTGTGGTTTAATTTTTAAAATTTATGATGATAAAATATTAAAATAAAAACAAAAATAAATTTTAGCTCTATTGTTATAAATTATTATCAAATATCACCCAGCGGAGAATGTTGTCATAACTGTTTGTAGTGCTTGTGAGTAGATGTTCAATGGAACGCAAATTTTTGTGACAGTAGTAAAACATAACCTCAATTTAAATAAAACTGCTAGATTTTAATAATAAAATTCGTTGTTCTATTAATAATAATTAATAATAATAAGTAATAAAACATTAAACAACAAAATAACTAAAATAGTTTTACGATTTAACAATTGTGCGTCGTATCACAAACATAAACAAAAATTATTATTTTTAAACCTAATCGAAGGTGGTTTGGCATCTATTGGAGGGGGGGCCAAAGTTGTGTAGATTCATCTACCAGCTCCGTAACTTTCCAGTAGGGTGCGCATCAGCTGAGCTGTTCTGGTCATGTATTGGGCAGCTGCGTGATGGGTACAATTGTGTAAGGGGTAACCTGTTCACTATTCGCAAGTGTACGTGCTGCCTCCTCGTGGCAACCCCTTGTAACTAAGGCAATTTGGCACATTTTTGGCCATTTGGCACAGGCTAAAGTACGCGCCCTATTAACACTGCATTATATTTGCAAGGTTATGTTCACTACACGTGTTTTATATTAACCCGAAAATGAATTACACCAATTGTTGTTTTGTTTTGTTTTGTTATTCGCTTATTTATTTATTTAATTAATTATTAATATTTTAGTAAGAATTATAGATATGTATGTATGTATAATCAAAACGTTGATTTATTTGTAGCCATCTTATTCCGCCGTTTTTATTCACTCTTTTTCATTCTTTTTTCGACTTTTGATTTTAGACTTCTGTCATTTTAGAATAACGTTATTTTAGAATACCGTGGTTTTAGAATATCGTTACTCTTCCCTTAAGTGATCTGCCGGTGTTTGACCGGTATGTAACGGTGGTGAATGTGTTGTTTCCAGCGTAGTGTTCGGTTTGGTTGGCACTTCGTTCGATGTATTTGTATGTTTATCAGGTTGCGGCGCCTCTATGAAACAAGGTTTCAGCCGGTTTATTGAAACCGTTGATTCGATATCTTTGACCAGCAGTGTCAAATATTTTTCATTGCGTTTGACTACCGGAAATGGTCCCTCGTATGGAGGTTGTAGAGACTGACGAACTGCGTTTGTCCGTAACAGCACGAATTCGCAAGTTGACAACTCTTTAAATACGAAAATTTGTTCTTTAGCATGTCCTGATGTCTATGAGGGTTGAATGTCTTTAAACTGGTTCCTCAACTGTGTGACGAAATCGGACTGATGAATGTTTCTGCTTGGTTGAATGAAATCCGAGGGTAGTCGTATATGTTCTCCGTAAACGAGTTCGGCTGACGTACTTTGAAAATTGTCCCGGAATGAGGTTCTCAGTTCGAGTAGTATTATCGATAACGATTTTGTCCACTGTTTTTCAGCGACACGCATTTTTGTAGTTTTAAAACTACGGTGCCATTGTTCGAATATGCCGTTGCATGCTGGATTGTAAGCAGTTGTTCGTTTGCGGTGGAATCCAAGTGATGTGGAAAGTTCGTCGAACAGAGTTGCTTCGAACTGTGCACCTCTATCAGTCGCGATGGGACTCCAAATCGGCTGACCCATGTTTTGATTAATGCATCAGCTATGGTTTCTACTCTGATATTCGGAATTGGTGTAGCCTCTGCCCAACGTGTGTAGCGATCGATCATGGGCAATTTATATAAATTACCTTATCGGATGGAGGTAACGGCCCGACTATATCGATGTGGATTTCGCCGAATCGTTTATTGGTCTGTTCGTAAGTTCCAGTTTTACTTCTGACGTGTTTCGTAATTTTACACTTTTGGCAGCGTATGCAGTGTTTGGCCCAAGAGCGTATTACTTGGTTGATCGCTGGCCACACGAATTTTTTACTGATTTGTTTTGCTGTGGCGCGAATGATTTAGAGATAAACTGCCTTTGCGTTCCCTTTGAAACATCGCATAAAATTTCCTTATCGGTTCCAAAAACTGGGAAATTTTTGAATTTTAAAGACGCGTTTGATTCCATCAGTTTTACGAGCTCCTGATCATTCATTTGTTCATCTGCTATTGCTTGTTCGATTCGTGAAAGCGTATTCGCGACGACGTTGTTGTTCCTTGAAATGTAACGAATATCCGATATATATTGTGCTATAAAGTCTAAGTGTTGGCGTTGTCTAGGCGATGCTTTTTCGAGACTTTTACGTAGTGAGAATGTCAGTGGTTTATGGTCAGAGAATAGAATGAATTCTCGACCTTCGACGAAATTTTTAAAATATTTGGTAGCTGAGTAAGCGACTAAGAGTTCCCTGTCGTACGTACTGTAGCGGGTTTCGGTATCACTTAGCTCTCGTGACTAGAAGAACAGTGGTTGCCATCCCTTTTGTGTCTGTTGTTGCAATACTACTCCTACTGCTGTATTCGACGCGTCGACGAAAATTGCAAATTTGGCATTTGGAATCGGATAAGCTAGCTGAGAACACTGCACCAGTTTTGTTTTGCACGTTTCGAATGCTTTGGTAGATTCGTCGGTTCAATTTATTGGTGACTTATCCTTCTTCTTCTTTCGCCCTTTTAAAAATTCCTATAAAATCGACTGATCGTGTGCTGCATTCGGTAAAAAGATTCGGTAATAATTTATCATCCCCAAAAATCGAAGAATGCTGTCTTTTCTAGTTGGTCGTGGGAAATTTTGAATGGGTTCCACTCTGTGTTTATCAGGCGACATGCCGCTTGCGGTGATATGAAATTCGAGGAAAGATATTTCGTTCTTGAATGTGAATCAAACGTTGGAATGTTTGAGCCGCATTACGTAATCCGAACGTCATCCGGGTGAACTCAAACAATCAGAACGGAGTGATGATTGCGGTTTTTCCTATGTCTCGTTCTTCTATAGGGACTTGGTGATACGCACGGATGAGATCGATTTTCGAGAAAATCGTGCATGACTCGAGTTGATGTGTGAAATCGGTCACAAAGGGAATCGGATGACGGTCAGGTTTGCAATATGGAGCGGACTTGCCCAATTGTTCTTTGAGAGTCGGCACACTCCTTGTGCTGTCCAAGCTTCATTCTCTGCTTTGGCGATTTTTATCTTATCCGCGTTCAACCGACGTACTTTTGCATGTCATGATTGACCGAATGTCTCGATAGAATGCGTGATGTTGTGCTTCACAGTATTTCGATTTGTCGATTCACGAATTACTATCTTGAATTCGTGTGATTGTTCCAGAATCTCGGGAAGTGTTGAATCGGACTTTATTGTTGTTATGCCGTATGAAAGAATTTGAATTGGCTCTCTTTTGACGTCGAGGTTCGTGTTGGGGTCGATGAACATGTTATTTTTAATGTCGACCAATAAACCGAAATGTGATATGAAGTCAGCTCCAAGAATACACCGATCGACTTTTGCTATGATGAACTTCCATGTCAATGGTCTACGAAGACCTATGTTGAGAGTGAGGTTTTTGCAATCGTATGTATCAATCGTTGTAGCGTTCGCCGCGAATAACTTAAATGCGGATGAATTGGACTTTTCGATGTTTGTTGATGGTTTTACTGAAACCTCGGCGCCTGTGTCGATCAAGAATTGTAGCTTGTTTTGTGAATCGACTATATGATTAGGCGGCTGTTTAAGATTTGGCTACCGTCACTTGCCGCATGAAGTGCGGTGCCTACCAGTTTCCCGGAGTCGTTGTCGTTTGGTTCGCTTCGTTGAAGTAGCATGGTTTTAGACACTTTTGCGCTTGAAAACTGTATTTATGATGATACCAGCAATTTGGGTATTTTGCCACTTGTTCCGAACAGTTCTCGTGTTTCCATTTCCCTCAACAGTTGAGATGGTTTTTTATCAGAGCTGCGATCTAAGCGTTCGATTATGACCTTTTTTAATGTTTCGTATTTGTCGCTCTTTGGCGGTGTGAGAATTTGATCGCGCACACATTTCACTGTTTCTGGATCGTGAGCTGCGATAAGATGTCCGTATTTGGTGGAATCAGCTGAAATAGCTCCAATTTCAAATTGTGCTTCCAACTGTTTAAACCAAATTTCTGGGTCGTCTTGTTTGAAAGGTGCGTATTTTATCGACACTTTGTAGACGTTAGTTGTCCCAATTATTTTGGGTTTTGCCGCACCGTTGTTTTCGTCGTCACTTATGTGGGAATACCGTGGTTTTATCAACCCAGTTTGGCTATTGATGCCGGAATCCACTGTATGGTGGGTATGTTGTGTACGAAGCGAGTGCACTTAACAGTGTATTAATATGCTTTATGTAGCGTTGTGTTGTTCCATATTTGAGGTTAGATCTGACTCCATTAGATATAAAAAAACGTGCTGTGATGAAAGTGCGTGTACCATTGTTTAGGGGACTATCAAGCAACCGTATGAACTGCTATGCTATATATATATATATAAACTGGAGGGTTATTTTGATGCACAGATTGAACGTTTTATACGGGAACACGTTTTCCGCTGTTTGATTAACACAAAAAAAATCACAAGCACTGTATGCAATTATTTTACCAAACTTTATTATTTTTTAGTTTAATGGTTTCAATTTGATACAAAATTTTATTTACAGAAATTAAATGTAAAGTTTACATATGTTTTGTAATTAATTTAATGAGAAAAATGACTACCGAAAATGCCGAACAGAACAATTAATTTTTGTTTTTATAAAAATGAATAAAATCGTTTTTGACAGAAAAAAGAAAAAGGTACTAAAATAAGTATTACCAGATGAAATAGTTTTCTGTATTGTTGACATTGACATTTTAACCTATTGTTGAAATTACTCGGATGATTCCAGATAAAAGTTAGGATAAACTTAGACCAAACCCTACTCAAGTGAAAAATAAAACACGTCTTTTGGTTTGTTAGCCAGTACACACACTAAACTACCATTTATTTTTCATTTCATTGTCCTACTCAGTTTGACAACTGAACGAAATACACAACTGATCGAATTATACTCAACACTCCCACTTTTTGATATTGACTCAGTTCAGTAATTAACTCGTAAAGCCAGATCAGTTCTTTCACAACCGTTGCTGCCGCCATGTACTCTGATTCCGTTGTTGATAACGCAACAGACTTTTGTACTGTTGATTCCCAGCTGATCGGCCCACCATTCAACAAAAAGATAACTCCAGAAGTTGATCGTCTTGTTGCAGTGTCTCCCGCATAATCTGCGCCACTGTAACCAACCAAATCACAATGTCTGTGGCGACGCAATGAAGTAGTCAACAGTAATAGTGCCAGTGTTTAACACGATTGGCAGCAGCTGTCATATTTGCGGTGCGCAGCCCATTAAAGTTTCGTCGTCACCCGGCATACGAATAAAAAAAAAGAAAGTCGATCACACAGTCGATATAAAGTAGTAGAAGGAAAAAGAACTACAATTTACACGACACGTTTCGTTTGGCGACGCCATTTTGAGTTTAGTTCTTTTGAAAAAAATTGTATTTCAATTAATATCAAGTTTATTAATTTAAAAATAGTTGACAGTGTGGACACGATCGTATTCTACGTATCGTATTTCTGTATATAACAAAAAATATTTATTAAATAAAGTAAATACTAATAATACTTTAATTCAAAAGTTTTGTGTTTCGCGGAAGCATTGGCGGGTGCTGATTGGTATCAAGCCGGAGTACGTTAACCTAAAATATAATTGGGAGGGCAGATTCATACCCCCAAAGTTGGTGACCTTCGACAATTTAAAACGTACGGCTTGTGCAAAGTAACAACGGCGGCATAATTAAGTGCGACAAAAATCGACACATACAAAAATTTTGTTCAACAAAAAAACGCGCTGGTAAAAATTAATTACCGAGTGGCAATCGAGGATAACAACCCAGTACAACATTTAGCAACATTATTAACATCAGCGCATGGTTGCATTCCGTGTTTAAGAGGGCATATAGCGGTGCAAAAACACGCAGGTTAACAAATCAACACGGGGTGAACATCATCGTGCAGCAGGTCGCGGATCAACTGTAATTACAACCAACAGCAGCAAAATATACGTTCAAGTAAGTGTCCACACGATATCGTAAACTGTCATTTTAAATAGATTTTTATTTGCTAAAATTGTGTAACGTAACGGTAAATTTAACGGCATTACTGCATGTAAATTTTTCTCAAACATAAATTTAATTATTATAACGAATTGTAACGCTATACGAAGGGCGTGGTCGTGTCGATAAGCTACATTCTCTCATTTTATTTCGGTATTTTAAAAAAAAAATCGTTATTATAAACTGGTCAGTATGTCCGACGACGAAACGGCGATCAAGTCCGCGTTTAAGGTGTCCGTGAAAGCACCACCGTTCAATAGGGACGATTCAGAAATTTGGTTCCATCAACTGGAAGCCCAGTTTAACATTTCGGGTATAACTGCGGATCAAACCAAATACGGTTATTTAATAGCGGCGTTGGATAGTGAGACAGTGAAGTGCGTTAGGGAGAAAATATTAAAACCTCCTGAGAAATCAAAATACGATGATCTCAAAAAAACGATTATCGAACGTTTGAGCGATTCGGCAAAAATTAAGCTGGATAGATTATTGAAGGGGCTACAGTTAGGCGACAGAAAGCCATCCGACTTGCTTCGGGAAATGCAAGGCCTCGCAGGAACGCAGATACAGGACTCGGTATTGTTAAATCTCTGGCTACAACGATTACCTTCCCAGGCACAAACAGTCCTAACAAGCTTAGAAGAGAGCAACATCGACAAATTAGCAGCCACGGCGGATAGAATTTTAGAAGTCCAAAGGGTGACTGAAGTGTGCGCGGTCAGTTACGATAGTCCTCATTCAATGGACAAGTTAGCAAAGCAAATTGATGCCTTGACCAAAATGGTAAATAGCCTGACACATAGTAGGAGTAGATCACCAAACCAGTCCAACCATTATCGACAAAGAGACAGATCCGTGCGTAAACGTAGTGATAGCGAAGTTCGCCGGTTTCCTTTGTGCCGATATCATTACAGATTCGGTGACAAAGCTCGCAGATGCATGACGCCATGCAATTTCAAGTCGGGAAGCAGCACAAGTGATGCTGCAAAAAACTAAAAGGCGCGTCGTTGATGGCGACTAGCGACGTTGGCCGCAATAAATGTCGTCTTTTAATAATAGATTTACTCAGTAAAAAGCAATTCCTGGTAGATACAGGAGCAGATGTGTCAGTGTTGCCACCAAATATTCACGAGCGAAATGCCAAATGCGATGTTAAGTTGTTCGCTGCAAATTCCACACAAATAAACACTTTCGGCAGTAAAATCATCAAGTTGAATTTGGACCTTCGTAGGGAATTCATATGGAAGTTCTTGATAGCAGACGTGGACAGACCTATTATCGGGGCAGATTTCCTAAAACACTACGGGTTGCTGGTAGACATCAAAAATAAAAAATTAATCGATCCACTCTCATCGATCTATGTGCGTTCTTCGAGAATCATTACAGGACCATCATCGGAACTAAGAACAATTTCATCTGAATCATTAAATTCAGACATTTTTAGGTTATTGGAAAGTTATAAAGAGATAACCGTGGACAAATTAAATTGTGATGGAAGAAGGGTTAAAGTATCACATGTCATCGCAACAACCGGTCAGCCTTGCGCGGCAAAGGTGAGACGCCTGTCGCCTGAAAAGCTCGAAATGGCAAAAAAGGAATTCGACATTATGTTAAGTCAGGGCATATGTCGTCCTTCGGACTCAAAGTGGTCGAGCCCATTACAGTTGGTTAGGAAAAAAGATGGCTCATGGCGGCCGTGCGGCGATTACCGTACGCTAAACGCACAAACCAAGCCGGACAGATATCCTATTCCATTTTTGACGGATTTTTCTTGCCAGTTACACAATTGCAAAGTATTTTCTACTATAGACCTCATTAAGGCATAACATCAGATTCCAGTGGAAGAGCAGGATATTCCGAAGACGGCCATTTGCACACCTTTCGGGTTATATGAATTCACCAGAATGACGTTCGGCCTGAGAAACACTGCACAAACATTCCAGAGATGCATCCACGCAGTAATGCGCAATCTGAATTTTTGTTTTCCGTATATTGATGATTTGCTGGTGGCGTCGCAGTCGATGGAGGAACATTTGCTGCACCTTAAAATCGTATTTGAGCGATTAAAAGAAGCAGGTTTAGTCATAAACGTGAGTAAATGCGTTTTCGGTCAACCAGAAGTCACGTTCCTAGGTCACGAGATCTCGAGCGCTGGTATAAAACCCTCATCGTCAAAGGTGGAAGTTATATTAAACTTTCCGAAACCCGAGACAATAAGCGGTTTGCGCAGATTTTTGGGCATGCTCAATTTCTACAGGAAATTTATCCCGAACGCAGCGCACGATCAAGCAGTGCTCAACGAGTTCTTAAAAGGAAGCAAAAAGAACGACAAGAGGAAAGTAGAATGGACAAGTGAAAGCGAAAACGCGTTTGAGCTTAGCAAAACAAAGTTAAGAGACGCAGTAATGTTGGCGCACCCTTCCTCGGAAGCGGAATTATCAGTTATGGTCGACGCGTCAGACACAGCAATCGGGGCTGTAGTACAACAGCGTTTAGCGGATGTCTGGACGCCACTTGGATTTTTTTCAGTTAAATTAAATGACACACAGCGTAAGTATAGCGCTTATGATCGAGAGCTCTTGGCGGCCTACAGCGCCGTCAAACATTTCAAACAAATACTTGAGGGACGTTCATTCATTCTGTTCACAGATCACAAACCATTGGTGTATGCTTTACAACAAAACTTGGACAAAGCATCCCCCAGACAACGTCGTCACTTGGACTTTATTTCTCAATACACATCGGATATACGACATATCGCGGGTAGAGACAATACGGTAGCTGACGCCTTGTCGAGAATAGAGGAGTTAACTTTAGGCAGTGCCATCAATTACAGGCTAATAGCAAAAGAGCAAGAATCCGATCCTATGTTGGCTGAACTTATCGAATCAAATAAATCCCTGAAGTTACAAAAATTATTCGTATTGGAGCTGGACACTGAGATTTTTTGCGACGTTTCTACTGGTACACCGAGACCATACATTCCAGAGCAGTTTCGCCGAGGAATTTTCGACAACGTGCATAACTTATCTCACCCAGGAATCCGCACAACTACGAAAATGGTAGCAAAGAAATACGTGTGGCCAGGAATGAACAAAGATGTTAATGCAATGGCAAAAGCATGTGTCGCTTGTCAAAGATCAAAAGTATCTAGACACGTCAAATCGCCAATAGGAGTGTACGCTAATGCAAGCAAACGATTTGATGAAATCCACTTGGACATCATTGGTCCTCTTCCACCATCAGAAGGCAACAGGTACTGCATTACACTAATTGATAGGTATACGCGTTGGCCCGAGATTATACCTGTAGCGGATATAAAAGCTGACACGGTAGCAAACGCGATAATCAAGGAATGGATTTGTCGTTTCGGCATCCCGGTTAGCATTACAACGGATCAAGGCTCCCAGTTCGAGTCATTACTGTTTACGGAGCTGGCTAAGGTACTTGGGTTCAAACACAAGCGAACTACCGCTTATAACCCCGCATGCAACGGGATGATCGAGAGATTACATCGGACGCTGAAGGCTGCAATCATGTGTCAAGGTAACGCACAATGGACCAAGACACTTCCGTTAATAGTATTAGGGTTACGAACAGCGTATAAAGTCGAGTTGAGAACCTCTGCAGCAGAACTGGTATATGGCGAGAGTTTGAGGTTACCAGGTGATTTTTTCGAAACAAGCAAATCGAACGTAACACCATCAGAGTTTATAATTGGGTTACGAAGGCATTTCAATAGCATCCAACCCACTCCAGCTTCTAGGCACGTCAAAGATAGCACGTTCATTTTCAAAGATTTGAAGGATTGCACTCACGTTTTTGTTAGAACCGATGCGCTAAGGGCAGCATTGCAGCGGCCGTACGAAGGGCCATATCAAATTATTCGGCGTAGTGACAAATATTTTACAGTCAAAATTAAGGAGAGGACTGTAAACATCTCAATTAACAGGTTGAAGCCATGTTTCATAATACGGGAGGAGCCTCACGAGATCAACGCAAAGCCAGTACCACAAACAGTGGATACGTCACAGGAAATAGGACAGCAACAAACGGTCACGAAAAAAGTGACATTTAGCAATCCAATGGAATCGCCAGCACAGCCGGTCCATAACCAAACAAGATCAGGACGGCAGTCAAGGCGCCCAGCTAAGTTCCTGGAGTAGCGTTCACTTCGCTCACTAGGAAGGGGGTAATGTGGCGACGCAATGAAGTAGTCAACAGTAATAGTGCCAGTGTTTAACACAATTGGCAGCAGCTGTCATATTTGCGGTGCGCAGCCCATTAAAGTTTCGTCGTCACCCGGCATACGAATAAAAAAAAAGAAAGTCGATCAGTCGATATAAAGTAGTAGAAGGAAAAAGAACTACAATTTACACGACACGTTTCGTTTGGCGACGCCATTTTGAGTTTAGTTCTTTTGAAAAAAATTGTATTTCAATTAATATCAAGTTTATTAATTTAAAAATAGTTGACAGTGTGGACACGATCGTATTCTACGTATCGTATTTCTGTATATAACAAAAAATATTTATTAAATAAAGTAAATACTAATAATACTTTAATTCAAAAGTTTTGTGTTTCGCGGAAGCATTGGCGGGTGCTGATTGGTATCAAGCCGGAGTACGTTAACCTAAAATATAATTGGGAGGACAGATTCATACCCCCAAATGTCCACCTCCTTCAAAGTAGATTCCATAATCAGCTGTTCCCTTTATATACTTGAAAATTCTTTTCACTGCATTTACGTGTGCATTCGTCGGTTTTTCAAGGTTACGGCTTGCAACTCCCACGGCATATTGTATGTCAGGTCTTGTTGCAACGCATAGATACATTAAGCTTCCAATAGCCTCCCTGTATTGAAAATCTTTATTTAATTCAGAGTTTTCGAACTGACTTGCTGTTTGATTTATATCGACCGGAGTCGATACGCTTTTGCATTCTTCCATGCCAAATTTAACCAAGATTTTTTGTGTATATGCCGCTTGACTTAGATAAATGTCACCATTTACCATTTTTCTTATCTCCATTCCAAGGAATGTATTCACGTCAAGCGTTATTATATTGAATCTTGCTTTTAGATGTGCAATCACCGGACTGGTATCGTCTTCATCATTCGCCACAATCAATCCGTCGTCTACATAGATTGCCAAGAAAATTTTCCTGTCGTTGTGCTTTCGTATGAACAGGCATGGATCAGCCTTTGATGCGCTGAAACCAAATTTTTCAATGAATCCCGTGAAACATTTATTCCAGCATCTCGATGCCTGTTTCAAGCCGTACAAACTCTTCACAAGCTGGCACACCCTTCCACTTCCATCGTCGTATCCAACTGGCTGATTCATGTATACTTTCTCACTCAGCTCACCATATAAAAATGCCGTTTTCACATCGAATTGACAAAGTTTCATCTTATTCGCCGCTGCAAGTGATAATATAGCACGAATTGAAGTGTATCTTACCACTGCACTGAACGTCTCTTGGTAGTCAATTCCATATTCCTGAGTGAACCCTCTAGCAACCAGCCTGGCCTTGTAACGCTCAATATTGCCATCAGTGTCGTACTTGATCTTATATATCCACTTGTTGTCAATGACCTTTTGATTTTTTTTGTGGCCGCGTCAATATCCATGTTTCATTTTTGATTAACAAGTCGTGCTCTTCGTTCATCGCCGCAATCCAGTTGTCTTTTTCTTTCGATCCAACTGCTTCATGGTAAGTTAATGGTTCACTTGCCATTGACAGCATTGCCGATGCTATTTCCGCTCTGTTGTAATTTTTCTCCACGCAGCAGTCACAATTTCGTTTCTTCGTTATTCCCCGATCACGCAAGTGTTCATCGACGACCTTCCCCTGATTTAGCGAACACCATCCACCCTTGATCTTTGACGATGATGCGTTGCCTTCATCCACTGCATCCTCGAAATTGCTGACTTCTTCGACGTCATCTTCATCGCATTTGTCTGTGTTGATTTCGTGTCCTTTTCCACTATCTACTTTCCCCTCGTGTTTGATCGGAAATTCAACAGTGTCTGCCTCTTCAAACTTCACATCTCTAGCCAATTCAATTTTCTTTGACTCAGGATTCCAAATGCGATAGCCCTTAATGTTTTCATCATATCCAACAAAAATGCATTTTGTTGCCATTGGATCAAGTTTTTGTCTTTGTTGCTTCGGAATGTGTGCATGGTGTTTTTCCAGTAATACTGCTCGTGCCCGTTCTGTTTAATACAAAAACCGCCGTGTTAACCGCCTCCGCCCAGAAATTTTTTCCCATCTGCTTTGCATGTTTCATCGTCCGTGCAGCCTCAACCACCGTTCGATTCTCTCTTTCAGCTGATCAGTTTTGCTCTGGCGTGTATGGTACCGTCCGCTGATGCTTGATACCATTTGCTTCAAAAAAACTCTTTTCATCAGAATTTACAAATTCGGTGCCGTTGTCAGTTCTGATGATCTTTACACTGTGACCATGTTGCTTCTCCGCAGGCTTCACAAAGTTTTTTATTTTCTCAAAAACTTGTGACTTATTTTTCATACAATAAATAAATCGGAAATGTGAGTAATCGTCCTTAATTAAAAGAAAATACCTGGAGCCACCGAGCGATTCTATTTGAAAAGGTCCACACACGTCCGCGTGAACAATTTCGCCACATTTGTTCGATTTCGTCTGACTGCTTTTGAAGCTGTCACGATGCTGCTTCCCCATCAGACATCCTTCACAGAGAAATTGTTCGTCGATGTATTCAATGTCGTTTTTCTTTAGAAACTTTCGCAGATAGTTCACGTTCTGATGTCCCAATCTTTCATGCCAGCTTCTTAATCCATTCTGCTTTATCGCCACGTTTGCCGTGCCCTCTGTTGCCAATGCCTTGAACTGCATTCTAAATAGATTTTCATCACGAACTCCCACTGCCACGACATCTCCATTTCGCTTTAGTTCACATCTATCTTTGTTCGATCCATTGCGTGCGTACCAGAAAACAAATTGCTGTGCAATTTCGGAACGTACAAAACATCTGATAACTGTTTCTTGTTCCATCGTTTTCCGTCGAATGGCAAGATTTCAATCATGCCACAGCCAGGTGCTTCGAGTTTTCCACCGTCTGCAATTTTGATTATTCGTTGTGGCTTCAGTTCCCGAAAAGTTCTGAACCAAGCCCTGTTGTGACACATGTGATCACTCGCACCTGTATCCAAAAGCCAACTATCTGATCGTATGCCCTCTGACGAACACACAAAAGCTTCACCTTCTTTGTCTGAAGTATTTGCTAAAGAGAAAAAACTTTTATTTCCTTTCTCGGGACAAAACCGACGAAAATTTCCAATTTTGTGGCACTTAAAACAATTCAATGTTTTCGCTTTGTCAGTTACCTGCTTATTCTTTTCTTGACTTTTGCCTTGTTTGTGCTTTTGAGTTCCGTGCTTTATTTTTTGTTTTGCAAACAAAGCCTCACTCGATTCTGTCACACCTTTTGCTATCCTGCGATTTTCTTCCATGTCTAAGCGTACACGCAATGTGTCTAATGTTCGATCCGATTTGCTTGTCGATTCCCAAGCGCTGCTAAAAGAATTGTATTCATCCGGGAATGCCATGATAATACGCGCAATTATCATTTCATCAGAAATATTTTGACCCAAATCGTTCAATTGTTGCACCATGTCTTCCACCTTTGCTATGAATGTGCATCCTTTGTAATTGAGAAAAATTTCTGATTAAGCATTAACATGCTTGTTTCATTCTTTTGCTTGAACACTGAATTTAATTTGTCCCACATTGCCTTCGCACTTGTACAATTTCTGATGTGTGTAACAATGTTACTCGCTACGGTTGTTCCGATCATTCGCTGTGCACATGCATCCTGTTTCAACCATGCACTCAATGAATCGCCTGCATCACTTGGCCTTTTATTTGTCCCATCCACAACATCATAAATTTCCGAAGCAATCAAACCAAATTTCACTTGAAATTTCCATTTCAAAAATTGCTTCGCCTCCTGCAATTTTTCAATTTTAATTGTGTCTGTTTCCATTGCGTTCAATATTTTTCCACAATTTGTCCCGTTAATACATACGTGCATGCACAAGATTCTATCTTTTTTTCATCCAAAGATATCCTTCTCATAAATTGTCTGATCCAATTCGCACTTTTTGTATTCACGTTATCAATCGATTCTGATCACTGATGATGAATTATATTTCAATATGTTTATGTCTTTATTACTTATTTTTCACTTCCAATATGTCCATGTGATACATTTTCTATCATCACAATGCATGTAATTTTCCAAAAAATGTTTTAACCTCTTTTTTCAAAATAACACCACTATTGTGTTCAGCAATTTTTACTTAACAATTTAACTATGGTCTGGGCCCATAACCTGTTGAAATTACTCGGATGATTCCAGATAAAAGTTAGGATAAACTTAGACCAAATCCTGCTCAAGTGAAAAATAAAACACCTCTTTTCGTTTGTTAGCCAGTACACACACTAAACTACCATTTATTTTTCATTTCATTGTCCTACTCAGTTTGACAACTGAACGAAATACACAACTGATCGAAATACACTCAACACCTATAAGCAACGAATTTAGAATTCGGTACGCTACACCAGTAAACCGAAAAAAGTGATGCAAATTTTACTTGCATCGACAGTAGTGTTGCCGCCACAGATCCACAAATTAGATAACTATACAGATTGAAACCTGGGATTAAATCATATTTTGCTGACAATTTGTATAGTAACCGACATCGTGTATACGATAATTCGTGTGAAGCAAAAATTCCAAAACAAAATCATACTCTCTTAATACGTAGCATCATAGTTATCTAATTTGTGGTAGATCTCAAGTACGTTGTATGGAAATGTTTCAAAATAAAATACATAACTACAATAAATTAACATTATTTTGAAAATCGATGCATTTATTAAAAGAGCCAAAAAGGCACACCTTGGTTGGATTAGGGTTAAAAAATGACATTTCACACAACCAAGATTGGTATAGAGCCATCTATTAGAATTTTTTAAACTAAAATTACTTCTAACAACTACACCATCACATGAGCATGTGTAGCTGCGAGTAGATACAAATACTTGTGAGTAGTTTGCTAACGCCAATGGAATACGCTTATTATTTGCACCATTACCTAGCGCATCTAGCGGAAATATATATGAAACTTGATAAGATATGTTTTGCAAGATATGAAAATTTTTTATTCAGCGTTATTTTTCATTTGGACAACGAGAATCGTATATTCCTGTTGTGTGAAAAGATACAAATGAAACAAACGTAATGGAAATCAAATGGAAAGATTTTTTTCATTCCATTTTCCACATAGATAAAATGGTAGCGTTTTTAATACAAAATTATGAATTCGTATGCGTATCTGATCTATTTATGGTTTTCTTATGTAGTACACGGAAAAAAAACGCTCTGTAACTCAGCAAAACACTATTTAATAATCACTAAAACTTGCTCCATTCAGACTAATAATGATTAGCAGAAACCCGCTTTAGTAATTTTTTAATATTTTGAATATCATCAAATTATTCAATAAATTTAACAAAATATATTACTAAAAATTAATGACGTCATTCTATTTTACTATGTATTAATTATGAAAATCATCAAATTTTTTGTAATATTCAAGATGCGATGATTATTTAGAACTATTAAATATTTAGTGAACTATATAAAAAAAAACAATTAAATTCACTAAACTATTTCGTGAATATCATTAAATATTTAGTGTTACGAATTAAAAAATTTTCTGATATAAATCTGAATGTAAATGATATTCATAGATACTAATGGTAAAAATCACAACAAAGTTTACTGTTAACTAACAAATCTCTCGATGGTTATCATTGTGACTCCTTTCAGAAGATACATTGTGTCCTGCACACCAGGCGCAATAGTAAATATCAGTAAAGCAAAATATTGATATTTACTATATAAATATAGTAAATATATTACAAACGTATAAATTAGGTTTTTAAATAAAACACAATTAAATTATTTCTTTAATGTTATTATAATTCAATTTATTCTTTAGAATTTCAAAAATATTATAATGATTTTGTAAATTCTTAATTAAAATAATAAATAATTTTCATTTAAATTCATATATTAAAAACTTAACATTTTTCTTAAAATAATTTACATTTCTTGCAGTTGTTTTTTCAAATTTTTTACTGATTGATGAATGGAATCGTTAAATATTTGTATATCGTAAAAGTAAACTTGAACAAATTGCCATAGAATATGCCCCGCCGTTGGATATTTTAAGTTAACAATTTGGAATGCTTTAAAGCAAACGTCTATTACTCTCAAAACCGAGGAGAATATATATTTTATTCCGTCCATGTAGAATAATATCTGTTCGGGATAAATTATACTTTTTCCTACAACAGCGATGAACGGCTGAATTGTGTCTTTTCCATTTAGAAGCTTATCAAAATGTTGCTCCAAACCTTCAGTTGTTGAACAGCAATAAATAAAAGAATTTTGACATTCTTTTATAGAACATCGAATTTTTTCCTTTTTCCCGTTTTCGGTTATGATTTCCTTAAAAGGATTATTCTTCAAAAGGGCGTGCAATAAAATAAATGTTGTTGCGAACTTTCCATCTGAGAATATAAAACATATTAATATTAGTATTAAATATATAAAAAGTAGACAGTAATGAAAACTACAGAAAAAATAAAAGAAAAACTGTTACTTTATTTCAGTTAAATTCTTCTGGAACTTGATCGAAAGTTCCATATGACTATTTTTAATTTAAAAATAAAAAACAAATATGGTAAAGAAAATGGGAATTTAATTTTTATGACATAAATATTTTCCTTAATAGCACATTGTGTCATTAGGATTAAAAGTGATACTGTGTTTAACGAGCAATGATACTGCGAGGCGAAGTGCAGCATATGCGAGCAAGTGCAAAGATTGCGACTCAAACAAACACTTTTAATCCGAATACCACATACTATTTTTTAATCGTGAAACGTAATCGTGTGTGCCATACAGTGCTATTTCTAATTTAAAATGCCGAACAAATGTTTTAATTGGCTTAGAAAATCGATTTTTAATTTTTCTGTCAGCAATAAAATTTTAGTACCGAAAAAATTAAAATTCTATTTTCTGAGCCAATTAAAATGTTTTTTTGTTTGCTTTAAATTTAAAGTAGTATTGTGTGGTGCATACGACCCAGTTACAAAAGCTTTTAAAATAATGTAAACATTTGGGAATTACTCCGAAAAAATTAAGATTTTTTTTCGTTTTCTGTGGGTTACCTCTTAATAATATTTAATATTTTCTGATTGCAAAATTATTTGCTGATGTTTACAAACAAAAATTGTAAGATTTATGGCTATGTATTTATATTGGATTTAATAAAAGATACAAAATTTTTGTAATCAAGCATTCAGCTAAAACTTACTTAAAGTTACATCCGGATCTGCCATCAAATTTTCCAATATAATTTTTGACTGAGGATCTTTGATTTGAGACTTCATAATAACAACTATTTTGTTATAAAAATCATCAGTAAAAACATCATCAAGCATACGGCCGGCGTCATTATACTTAATAAAGTAATCAATTGAAATCTGTAAAACGATAAGCAATATTTTAGTAAATATTTGAATAACTTTAAGAATTATTTAAAAATCGTGTCTTACCAATTTGTGTCCTGTCTTCTTTGTAGTTTGGCCATCTTTCACAGATATCTTTTGTAGAGTTTTCCGAAATAAACTTAATTCTTTTAGTTGAGCAGCCCTTCCAATGGAACATTAATTCCTCCAAGCTCAATACTTCATTTCTTAATGCTTGATAATGTTGTTCTCCATCAAGTTGAGTTTCTAGATTGTTGAACGTTACGTTTGATTCGGTGATCTCATGTGTTAATTTATCAGAGTTACATAACCCGGTTTTCTTTAAGCGAGCTAACTGATTACGATATTTGAAATGTAGTTTCCCCAGTGGTGAAGCATTTTTTCTCGCTAGATAATAAAATTCCTTAAAAAAATTGAACCTGTATTAATTGCACATACGAGTATAAACAGCTTTGGACTAAATGTAAATCAGTGAAGTTATCTCTGAAATGAAATTGGCCATTTCGTAGAGGCATATAGCATACATGACTGCCATATTTTTGTTTAGATTTATCTACTGGTTTAATCAGAATCATAATCCACTTTTTATTTTTTACATATTGAAATAGTCACCTTGTTTTGCATTTTTAACCTTAAAAGACAATAAGGTAAACCACCTGATAGACAGGCTCTCCATTTAAAATGAAAAAGTGGATTACGATTCCGAATAAAGCAGATATTCGCTGGAAACAAAAATATGTGCATCACACACGACGGACTTATGTTTCGTTCCAGTGAACTGCTGGTTAATTCTACAACGAATGTATTTTGTGCCTTTACCCAAATGTGTCAAATTTCAATAAAACGACATCTCCATTTCAGAGATACATATTTCCATGGATCATTAGTTTCGTCCAACCATATAATTATTAAAATATATATATATATATATATATATATATATATATATATATATATATATATATATATATATATATATATATATATATATATATATATATATATATATATTTTTATACATATATATATATATATATATATATATATATATATATATATATATATATATATATATATATAATAAGTTAATATATGTATAAAATATACATATCAATTTATCTAATATTCATTTCAGTTGTACATATGTACCTTCTCCTCAGTCGGTATTAACAGTATTATTTCTTCTGCTAACTGGTTGCACACTTTTGTGTTCATTTTCAGGCCTCTTCTAATATAAAAGCTGACAATAACGTTGCATAAAACATCTCGGCTTAATTCAGAAAGTCGTTCCTTTTCTTGATTTGTGGTATTTATTTTCTTCAGTAATAAGTTTCCCTCGTGACTGTCGTTTAGGATTTCCAAAAGATAGGCTCTATTCACATACCGGCACTCTGAAGTACTGGCAGATGACGTGGATGTTATGCTTGACAACGTATCAGATACAGTTGATTCTGTATCTATTTCTTCGCTCAGGGTTAGGTTTTGCCATTTGGTCCATTCGTCTCTAAATTTAATTATATCCTTCCATTTGAAATCTTTTAAAAGTATAACAATATAGTCCGGTGTCAACATTTTTAGTTCTGGTATGTGCACACCTTGGCCTGGAAAAGAACATTTATAAAATTAAAAACCGGTTTTCTAAATAAAAAAAATCACTTACTATCCAAATAACTGTAGAGATCAGCTAAACCCCACGAATTCAACAAATTGAAAAGGTCAGTTTGTTGATCTGTTAAAGTTTCTACGTTTAAAACCAGTACCTCGTTAGTATCTAAACTCATATCATTTGAATCCAGGCTCCATTCTTCATTTTGGTTGTTTATGGCAGGACAAATTGTATTATTATTATCTTTTGTATGATTTTCAGTATACTTGTTACATTTATTGTTGTTATTATTATTATTAGTTAATTCGCTCATTTTTAGTTAATAAAAGTGACTTAAAAAAAAAATTAAAAAAAAAATGTTCTACATAATTAAATCTTAGTTAAAAATTAAAACTGTTTTATTCTAATCATAACCTTGTTATTAATGATATTAATATTAACCGGTGGACCACAACATTTATGAATATCAAGTGCTCTAAAGGCGCCCTTCTGACTTAAATCTATTTGATATGCAGCGTAATGATCGTCATATGCAATAGATTTTATAGGACTTTCGACAACAACAATTTTGGTTTTAGAGTTGTTCACTGCTAACTCAGCAATTTCTATAACGTACATATCATCATCAAAATATGGAATAAAATATCCCTTTTTATATATTGTACCCTTATATTCTAAACTATTATAATATTTGAAGCCACTGTGGATTTCATTTGGGAAACCATTTTCGAATGACATACAAGAATGTTTAATAATATTTTGCTTGTCAATAACAATAGGTGATTTCGGCGATTCCAACAGACCACCGTCTTTTCTTAAAAATTTCCGAGAAATATCCCGTTTGCCCCGGATGGTCTACTTTAAGCTTAATCTGAGCTACCATCTATCTGATCTTGACCTTGAACCAATACTAGGTCTGACTAGGGTATAAGTCAGCATGTTCACTAACAATAGTCGCATTCCATTGGCACCAAGGAAAAACTGGAGTTGCAATAATTTTTATTTTTGGATCGAGGTTTCACTAACTTAGTAAAATTATGAAAATTGATTTGATTTTTCATTTTCCACTTACTTACATTTTGGAAAATCGTGCCTTCGTAAAACGGTTTCATCAAGCAATTGACAATAAGATTTACTCCATTCTGTAATAAATCGATTGACTGTTAGTCAACAGTTGATTCAAACTTGTATTGGTTAATAAATTTGATAAGCAAAGGGAAACTGAATTTTTAAGTTCTCATTTTTGTCATTTAGATACTAAAAACGAAAGTATTGGAATGTATTTTGTGATGGACTGTTGGGTTGCGCAGAAAACAAAAGATTTTATATACACCAAGAATGAAACACGTTTTGTTTTATTAATGATCAAACCGGAAGTAGGTTAAACAAAAAAACTACTTTCATTTTACAATTGATAATACAAAACAAATAGTGTTGCCAGAATATAAATTTAAGTTTTCATTCCAACATCTCCACTAGAACTAAATTTCAATTAAATTTTGAATTAATTTTTAAAAATCAAAATATTTGACAGAAGGAAGCGGCTTGGTCATAATATCTGCAATCCTATTATCTGTTGTTACATGCTTTAGCTTTATAGAACCGTCTTGGATAACTTTCCTAATAAAATGATGGCGAACATCAATATGCTTGGTTTTGGGATGATGTCACTCATTTGATGCAAGATGAATCGCACTTTGATTATCACATAACAACAATGTAGTTGACGATTCATTCATTATCTCTCTTTGAAATCCCCTAAGCCATATTGCTTCTTGAACTGCAAACCCGACTGATACATATTCCGATTCTGTTGTCGACAGTGCAATTGTTGCTTGTTTCCTTGAAGCCCAAGAAATTGCTCCATTTTGCGAAACAAAAATGTAACCACTTACTGATTTTCGTTTATCTAAATAATTTGCATAATCGGCATCACAATAACCAATTATATCAGAATTTCCGTTTTTTTGTAAGTAAGTTTTACATTAATCGTACCTTTCAAATATCTCAATACTCTTTTTGCAGCTAACCAATGCTGCATACCGGGATTGTTATTGAATCGACTTAAGAAATTTACGGCATAACATATATCAGGCCTACTTATTTGTGCTGCGTATAATAAACTTCCAATTAGTTCTTGATACGGCACATTCATCATTTCATTTGTTTCTTCTTTTGATTTTGGACACTGTTCTTTACTAAGTTTAATATTCATATCCATTGGGGTTTTAACAGGATTACATTCCGCCAGTCCAAAACGATCCAAAATTGCGGAAATATACCGTTGTTGATCTATACTTAACGTTCCAATTTCTTTATCATAATTTAGATTCAATCCTAAAAACGATTTCGCTCCTACAAGCTCCTTCATATCGAAATGTGTTTTTAAAAAACATTCCAATTCACCAGATACATTTTTTTTTATTGGAGAAAATTAAAATATCATCCACATATACTGCAATTATCAAAAATTTTCCCCTTGATTCATTATTGTAATATACACATGGATCATAATCAGATTGCTTTAAACCGAATTTCTTTAAAGTCTCACTCAACTTCATATTCCATGTTCTCGAAGATTGCTTCAAACCATATATAGATTTTTTTAACCGAAGTACTTTGTTATGTGATATGTTCATTCCCTCAGGCGGGACTATAAATATCTCTTCAGATAGTTCACCCTGAAGAAAGGCCGTTACCGCATCCAATTGTTCGATGTATAGGTCAAACTTTACAGCCAATGCGACAGCAAATACCATAGAGAATTGTATCTTATAACAAGAGAGTAAGTATCTTCAAAATCAACTACTTTTCGTTGACTGCAGCCCTTAGCTACAAGTCTTGCTTTATACCGTGAGATTTTACCAACTGCATCTCGCTTCGTTTTAAAACCCACATTGAATTCAACGTTATTTACCACTAGGAGGAGCCACAATCTCCCATGTATCATTGACCTTTAATGAAGTAAATTCTTCATCTATTGCAGCTTTCCAATTTGAATGATCATTTCTACTCATAGCTTCATCATACGTTTCTGGATCATTATAATCATCTTTTATCGCCAAATACGAAACAAAATCATTGAATTCAGGATGTTTTGAGATTCTCGTCGTTCGACGTAAACTATCTGCTTCATTAATAACAATCTCACTTTCAGGCATATAATCTGAATCAGAATCAACAACCGTTGTTTCAAACCTTGCGTCGTCATTGTTTCAAACCTTGCGTTCATTAATATCATTCGTTAACTCTGGCATCACATGATCAAATTCATCAACAACCAGCATTTGATCTGAACCGTTCCCATTATGATCGGGATTTCCAAATAAATTCCCCACTACATCTTGATCACCTGAGAAAGAACTAATATCGTTAGTAAATTTTGTTGACCTATTTACATCTGAATATTTTTTATCTTCCAGGAATATGACATCTCTACTGATGATTATATCTTGTGATTTAGGATTATACAATCGATACGCTTTACTATTATCACAATAGTCCACCATGATACATCTAATAAATTTAACATCCCACTTTAATCGTTTAGGTTTGGGCACAAATACCATTGCCAAACATCCAAACACTCTCAAATCTGGTTTAACATTTATCCAAACTTCTTCAGGGGTCTTTTGATCTATCCTACATGGTATACGATTGATAAGGTATGCTGCCGTATTAACAGCTTCAGCCCAAAAACATTTCTCAAGTCCAGCATCCAAATGAAGACACCGAGCCTTTTCGACTATGGTTCTATTCATCCGTTCCGATTTACCATTCTGTTGTGGACTATAAGGTGCTGTAGTCTGATGTACTATACCGCTATCTTGAAAACATCTTTTAATTTTTGTATTGCAAAATTCTGTACCACAATCCGTTCTAAACACCTTAATCTTCTTGTCAGTTTGATTTTCAACCATTTTTTTAAATATTAAAAATTTCTCGAAGACATCGCTTTTTGCTTTGATTGGATACACAAATATTTTTCTTGAAAAATCATCCAAAAATGATACATAGTACCTTGCACCTCCCAATGATATTTTTTCCATAGATCCACACACATCAGCATGAATCAACTGCAAAATATCAGTTGTGACGCTCGTTGATGCCTTAAAATGCTTTCCGGACTGTTTACCTTCCAAACACGAAATGCACGAATCACTTGTTTTATTGTCAAATTCCACTGTGGACTGTGATTTGAGATTCTCTAAATTTTTGGAATTTGTATGACCTAGTCTACGATGCTACAAAGTTTTACTCACGGTTAAACAACAACTATTACTTGAAGAAGGAACACACAAACTGTACATTTTTTCAATTTGATTGTCTATTATAAATAAAACATTTGTCTTTTACAAAATGCACTTGATTCCCATTTTCTATCATTTTTCCAACTGATAACAAATTTGCACATAAATTTGGTATACATGCAAAACATCGCGCACACAAACTTCAAAAACTTCATTATTCACACTAACTTTAAGAACAACATCGCCTTTACCAAGTATGTTTAATTTACTATTATCTGCCACAGTTACAGAATCTTCCTCTTTAAGCTCGACATAATTAATAAACAAATCAAAGTCTTTCGTCATATGCGACGTTGCACCTGAGTCGACATACCAATGGTTCTTCTTAAGATTTTCTTGAATGGTATAAGTTGCATGTAAAACAAATTTACTTTTTTCGTCACCTTTTGCTGCGAATGTGTTACCTTTTTTCGATATATTCTTTTGACAAAATTTCTTTATATGGCCAAATTCCCCACATTCATAACATTTTGGTCCTTTGGACTTGTGTATCCTTTTTGTTTTAAACGCAGGCATTGCTTGGTTTGACGTATCTACTGTACAATTAGAATTACTGTACGAATCGATATCCTGCAATAATTTCATTTTAATCGCATCAGCTGATATTTTTATTCCGCTACTTTCAATTGCCATAATCATGGGTTGAAACTTTTCAGGTAATCCACTTAACAATAAACTACCCACCCGTTCGTCATCCACCTTCATTCCAATCGAATTAAGTTTATGAGCGGTACCAATAATTTTGTTCACATATTCACCGACCGATTAACAACGATCAAGCTTTGTAGTCAATTTTCTCAAAAGTCCAACTCTTCTTGTGAGTCCGGAATCATCAAACATTGATGTCAACTTTTGCCAAACATCTTTTGCAGTTTTGGCCTTTTTGATGTGTACATACAAATTGGGATCAATCAACAAAACTAGTTTTGCTTTCGCTTGAGCAACTTTATCCACCTCGGTTTCAGTACCCTTTACACTCTTCCATAAACCATCCAACACTAACAAATTCTCGACAGCAAACTTCCACTCATCGAAATTTTCCCGACCTCTAAGACGATCGACCAATGCCAAGTTCTTGGTGGACGTTATGGTATTCCCATTTAAAAATTTTCACTATGCGATTAAAATATAGGTACCTACTACAAATTTTGGTTCAATATCTATTTGAAATATGTACAAGACGTATTTGTAGCCGATCTTTTCAAAACACATCGCTCATGATATGGAAAAGTGACACAGCTCAAAAAATTGCATTTTCGAGTTAATACAATAGAAATATGCGCAGTATTCGACTTCATAATTCTGCATTAATGACATTTTTATATTTACACTATTAACCATCATGCGGAGCTTGTGTCACTTTTCCATTATGCAATTATCTCTTTTATCATTCAGAGAACAGTGTCACATTAGAGTTCGAACAAGAAATATCAAGGTAAAAATATAATAAAACGACACTTTTTTAGTTGCGACGGTTTTCTTTAGTAAGGTAATACATTTTTTTAGTTAAATTGTTCATTTTCAAAAAGTATCAGTCTTGATTTAGTATTTGATTAAGTTGTGTCAGTTTTCCATGAAGCAAGCGATAGCAAAAAAATTCCGTTAAGAGTTGTTACTTCGAGTTGTAACGAATTATTACAAAGAACGAATTTACAAGGCAATTATTTATTTGATTCACGGAAAAGATGTCTTCAAGAGGAATGCGTAAGGTACAGGCCGTTCTCGAAAAAAAAAGATTAGAAGTTGAAAACGAGGAAAGATCATTCAATATGAAGCCGATTCAAAAAGTTCAAGAAGTCGAGCAACTACCACAAGATAAAGTACATACCAATGACTTGTGGATAATTGTAGATGAAGTCCTGCAAAGATCAGAGCTCGATAATAAAAATGAAATGGTGACTAAATATACCAAAACAATTGAACATCAAAATGTCACCGAACCACCCTTAAGAAGTTTATTAATTAGTGAAGAGTTAGTAACAGAAGATACCGGCTTAATAGAAAAAAAAAATTTAACGAAATACTGGAATGCTGTAATGAAACTATTGTAGAAGACCAACGCTTGGAGAAAGGAAATATTATAACGCGTCATGATTGCGGTGAAACATCTAAAGAGATGAAACACCCGAAAGAAATGAAGAATGGATAACTGAACCAAATTCGGGAAATTTAAAAATTCGACTACATAGGATCAGTTCAACACAAAGCAATAGCAGTCACACGAAGCAACTCTCAGATGATAGTTCATTTTATGAGGACACAGATGATCCATTGGCTGATCCTCATTACAATAATTCTCTAATTCGATCATCAACACAATCAGAATCTTCATTATCAGAGTCAGATGCGTCCGTTCAATCCGATGGTGATGTCGCTCGTCAGTCTAGCGAAGCTAACGGTGAAGATGTAATAACTGAAAAAAAACTAACCAAATCGAGAATAACAAATCCCAATAAATGGAATAAAAAGAAAATGTCAATACTAAGAAATAGTGGTCAACCCTATATTTCGACATCAGCTACAAAGCGATCTATACAAGAAAGACGAATGGGGCCTCCTTGTGGCCAAAAATGCCGTTTAAAATGTTATTCCAATATACTCGTAAACGAAGAGCAGAGGCGCGAAATATTTCAAAAATATTGGGGTTTGACAGATCTAACCAGCCAGCGCAATTTTATTTTTAAATGTACATATTGACAATCCAAGTAAATCCAGCCTATCGCTACCAGAAATTCGACAATAAAACACGATTGAATAGCTCGTTTAGTTTTGAGATCAACGGCGAAAAAATTAAAGTGTGCAAACAATTTTTCAAGGCAACACTGGATATAAACGACCGGCCAATTCGAACCGTTATCGCAAAAAAACGAAATGGGTTTTATTGCTGAGGACTTTAGAGGAAAACATAAGAACCACAAAAAACTTGATCCATCAATAAAATATTGTATACGAGTGTAACATCGGTGCTGTTCCAGGCAGAATAAGATCACTCTGGTTGAATTTTGTGCTACAGGATAAACATATTGTCCCATTTTAAACTTTATGTATAGTCGATGAAATTTTGGATGGGAATATTAGTTGATTTTCCTTGAACATTATTATACTTGCTTTGATTTGGTTATTTGGTCAAGTATAATGTACCATAATAATTATTGGTATAATAAAATAACAATTAAAACAAAATATGATAGATGGTGATGATCGATGGTTTTCTTCTTGATTTTTTTTTCTCCACCCTACTAAAATTTGTATTGATTTGGTAAACAAAATCCGGTCGGTCATTCGCTTATTGTACGTCCACAAGAAAATAATAATAATTAAATTATAGTGTCCGAGTAAAGTGTCATTTTTTTTTGTAACCCCAAGTACAAAAATAATATCTGATTGATATTAACAGTTTGTGTATAGCCACACTGGATAGTGAAATATAAAATAAAAATTACAGTCGTGAACTTAATGTAAGCTTTGGAATCGGTTTTTATATTTTTATTTCTGTGTGGAAGTTAATTTCTTTTTTATTTTATTATTACCCATATACAGATTAAAATTGTCGCGGGAAAAGAAAAACGTTAAAGAGCTTAATATAAAAAGTGGAAAGTGTACATAAACCAGTGACACCGAAAGTTTTCCCGCGACCTTATTTTTGTTCATATTTACTGGATAATTATTATTGTTACGAGAAATATAAAATTACTACCCAATATTATAAGCGGGTATGATTCAATAAAATGGCGGACTAAATTTAGACGCAAATATGACATCCAATTAAACAAGAGCGGATCATCACCATCGATCAAAAATCAGGATGTTTCTTTAATTTTATTTCATTTAGCTATTATTATTTGATTTTGATTTATATTATTATATATTGATATATTTATATTATTTCTATATACACTGTATCAAAAAATTGTCCGTACAGCACTCGGTTAAGAAAACATTGATAAAAAAAAAACAATTACATTTCAAACAAAAAATTCAGTTTTAATTTTTTTAAAACTCAAATTACATTTAAGAACCTGAAAATAATAATAATCATGATATAAATTAAGTTACTTTCACGTTTGATACGATTTACTATTTAAACCGCCTAGAACGATCTCAAATAATTGTCCGTACACACAAAGAAGTTGAGTGAATTTGGTAAAAAAGTTAGGCCTAATATTTCGTGTTGTAACCTATCCATGAAATGACACTTTGCAACCTTCTTTTCATTGAGAAAGCCAACTTCCGAGTTATTTCGGGGGGAATTTTTTGCCCATTCCTCCACAATGAGCCATTTTAATTGTTCCTTGCCACTAATTTGGTGTTCACGGATCTTTCGCTCCAAATTATGGCATAAATTATCAATGGGGTTGAGATCTGGTGGCTGGGGGGATGAGAAAGTATTGACTTTACATTGTACAATAACCATTCCTTTATCGCCATTGACGAATGCTTCGGGTCATTGTCATGTATGGAGCGTAAGTCTTGCCCATGTTCCATTTTCTCAGCACTTATTAACAAATTACATTTCAAAACATCCAAATAATTAAACCGGTTCATTATGAAGGTCAAATGTCCTACATCCCTTCAGCTAAAAGCTCTTCAAACCATTATACTTCCGCCACAATGTTCTACTCAAGTTCATTGTTGGGTTTCCGCCACACCATAACTCGCCCATCTGAACCAAAAACGTTAGATTTTCTTCCGTCTGAGGGAATAACATTTTCCCAGAACTCTTCGGGCTCATTCAAATATCCCAATGCATATTCCAAGCGCTTTTAATATTTTTTTTGTCGGCAAATACATTTCTTGCGTGTCGCACATCGACGATACTCTTGTTTATGAAAAATATTGCGTATTGTCTGAGGTTCTATCGCTTCTTTTTTGCGTTGATAAACTTTGGCAGCGATCGTTGGAGCACTAAGCTTTCGATTTTGTTTTATTGACTTTTCTATTAGATGTATTTGAGGTGTGTTCAGCTTTCGGTTGCGACCACGCCCAACAAGCATCTCTAGTGATTTGGTTTTTTGGGAGTTCTGGATGAATTATTGAATCGAAGATCGCGGGCAATTAATTATTTTGGAAATTTCCTGTAAACTTTTACATTCACTCTCCAATTTAATGATCAATTTTTTAATTTCTACACTATTTTTGGTACAAGAATAACACATTTTTAATTAACTTGACAATATTTCATTCGCCATGAAAAATGTACGACTAATTAACTTTTACGCAAAAAAAAATTTCGTAATTTACCGTTAGTTGAAAATAGGAGTACAACAAATAATAAATTATTAATGTGCTAGTGTTAATTTTCACAAAAGTGCAAGTGTATGGACAATTATTTGAGATCGTTTTAGGCGGATTAAATAGTAAATCTTATCAAACGTGAAAGTAACGTAATATAAATCATAATTATTATTATTTTCAAGTTCTTAAATGTAATTTGAGTTTAAAAAAAATAAAAACTGAATTTTTTGTTTGATTTGTAATTGTTTTTTCCATCAATTTTTCTTTAACCGAGGGGTGTACGGACAATTTTTTGAGACAGTGTACATAACATATTTATATATGCTAATATTACGATTTAAACAAGTTTTAATATATATATTTACATTATTAAAACCTAAAATAAATAAGATAAACAGAATTTATATTATACTAAGTGTAGTTCACGAATCATTAAATCAAAAAAAAAATCTTAAATGGTGGCTAAGCATGCTTAGGGTTTTTTTTTAAGCTAATCGTCCACCATACTGTGTCCTTAAGTTTACTTTACGATTCTTAGTTAATTATTTATTTTATTTAATATTATTGTATCAAAAGTGTAAATAACATAATCTTTATTTATTTGCTAATAATTATTATAATGCATACGTTATTTATTTTTCATTTATTTTCATCCAGAAAATCATACATTTAGATATTGTCGTTTATTTTGTACGTCCATCTTGAATTGTGATGCCTTGTCGTGTTAGTGTCTTAGCCTGAATGGAATTCACCATGTTACAATAAATACAAATAATTATGTAGACTAGCACAATCGAAAAGGGGCATATCAAAATTTGTATGCACGATAGTGCCTAGGGAGGGTGGAGAGCATGTGGTCCAACACCTTGACCATAATAAATTATCGGCTGTGACTTGTTTTTTTTATCCGTCTTCTGATATGATTTTTGTGTTTGTTTATTTTTTTTATTTAATTTTTTTTTTTCTCGATGCTATACTTCAAATTAAAATTTCATCTGTGATAAGGTATTTAATACCCCTAGCTGTTAGTAACCGTTCCTTGTTTGTTAATCACCGTTTGTTAATCAGTTTGTCAATTTATGGGTATAGCAGCACAACTAGCTCTCGGTAGTTGATGACAAGAACTCCCCCAACTGCCTTTTACTAGCCGGCAAACATGCTGCAGTCATCGATATATAGAGCTACTGAGAGATTCTGATAGCGAAGTAGACAAAAATTCAACCTGCTAAGATATGACCTTCTCGTCGCATCTTGATTGAAATCAAGCCGCTCCGTTACACGAGAGCACATTAATAGTATCCCGCGCATCGAGAGTCACTATTTACCCTAACGAACCACCCGAGAATTTATTGATGGCGGTAAAACCATTGCCGATTTATATAGGGACTATAAAGCTGATTGCGAAAACAAAAGCCTACCTAGTGCTTCATTATCAACATATACTTTTATTTTTAATCACGAATTTAATATATCTTTCTTCATACCAAAAAAAGATCAATGCGAGCTTTGTACATCTTTTATGAATGCCACAAATGAAGAAAAAGATGCCATTAAAGAACAATACGAATATCATCAAAAAGAAAAAACGTTATCTCGTGAAGAAAAAATTAAGGATAAGGAGAAGGCAAATGAAAATTATATAGTTGCTTGCTACGACCTTCAAGCGGTTTTACCTGCCCCAAGGGGTGATGTATCTGTTTTCTATTATAAGTCAAAAATAAACAGCTATAATTTTACAATTTCGCAACTAAAAAAATGAAAACGTTTTTTGTTTCTTCTGGCACGAAGGCGAAGGAAATAGAGGTGCGATTGAAATAGACACGTGTGTTTATAAATATTTGGAGCAAATAGCGGCATCTTCTGGAGACACTAATCTTGATGTAGTTTTCTATTCTGATAATTGCTGTGGACAACAGAAAAATAAATTTACTGTTTCGATGTATATGTATGCAGTCTCAACTTTAAATATTAATTCAATAACACACAAATTTTTAATAAAAGGACACACCCAAAATGAGGGCGATAATGTACACTCAGTGATTGAAAATGCAATAAAAAAATCGCTAAGATCAGGACCAATCTATGTTAGCAGAAGATGGTCAACAAATTAAAATGTGTGACATGAAAATAATCAGTGTGCGTAAAGATACACCTGGATCCTTTTTTGTAAAACATCTTACGAGCAAGACGATTACAAACAAATCGTTGTGAATAACAGAAAACGGAAATCTCAACGCAATCTTACTTATAAGCTTCAAGAAGCTTATAAAAAAAAAACTTAAAATTTCGGATCGAAAAATATCGGACATCACGGATTTAATAAATGCTAATCACATACCTCGTACTTACAACAGTTTCTACTCATCAGTATTTAATGCCTAGTGGCGCAATAAAGGAAACATATATTACCTTTGACTTGAAACTAATTTAATATACTTTTCCCTAAATGAATTAAACTAAGCCTTATTTTGTTTATTATTTTCAAATGAATTAAAATAATTTAAATAAATGAATTTATATAAAAAATTAGTTTTATTTAATTAATTTTCTACTTAATCAACCGTCACTTAATTAAAAAAATATCGCACTTTGTTGAAGAAAACTGACATAACTCGTGAGGGTTTGCTAAATAAGGGTGCTGGATCTAACCCGAAATCTTTAATGGAATTAGTACAGTATCAACGTGTTCTTGAAAGCAATAGCAAACTAAAAATTCATAAGAACATCATCTTTGTAACAAGTAGTACGGAAAAATATATATTTAGTAAATTTGTTTTTGTTTTTTTGCTCTCTTGAAAATTTTGTTTTTTTTAATTGTGACACTTTTCTATATCATGAGCGACATGTATGCAAATAGACTCAAGTTGAAAAATGAGAAGAAGTCGAATACCGTCCCTTTGGCGCAGCGGCTAGCGCGTTGGACTTCTAATCCAAAGGTCGTGGGTTCGATCCCCACAAGGGATGAAGCATTTTTTTACTTTTACAATTTTGACTTAAATAAATTTATGTAAACTACAATCTGCCTAATGTATGGCTATTTATAGAATAATATGATAAAATATTTCTGAATTTCCCACTGTGTTTCACACACAATAGTTGTTTTGTAAAATTAGTTGGCGCTCATGTTGACAAGCAATTTGTCACGGATGTTTGATTATACACTCTACAACAGCCAACAAACGCACTTTATCCGCTGAAGTTCATCACACACAATAAAACATTAACCTCATCATAATTATAAAAAAAAAAAAAATAAAATAAAAATAAATTTACATTATTGCTTGTAAAAAATTTGCATATAAAATTCTTAATTAATTAATTAATTAATTTATTTTATTTTTAGTCGTGCGAATATCAAACAATTAAATTTCGTAAATATTTATAATTAACACAACATTGTTTGTTTTTTGTTGTATGCTAATCTCTTCAGAGAATCAAGAATAATTAATTGCCTAATCAATAATTTTTAATTAGCAAAAAGATTAAAGGAAATAATTTATAATACAACTTTTTTATACTCTATACAACTATTTATGGTATATTGGTCTTGTAATTATCATAAATTAGAATTTTCCATCTCAGTCGATTGCTATATACGGAAAAAATTACTATAATTAGTTGAGTATAAAAAAAAATGATTCGTTACCATAAACATAAAATTATGTTACATTATTCTGTTACAAATAAAATATCAATTAATCATTGAATGATTTAACCATTTATGTATCGAATTAATTAAATGCAACCAGAAACTTTATAATGGATTAGTTTTTGGAAAGTCTGCGATGGAATTAATTACAAAAAAAAAAAAAAAAAATAAAGAAACATGGCAGTTCCGTTACAAAATTGTTTCTTCTGCATTCCAATCACATAAATGGACATCACATCGTCGGCCCATAAATAACGCCTTGTATAATTACTTTGTGTCTACTGTACCCCCATAAACATATTGAATATTATTGTACATATATTGAATAGGTGAAATATACGCGTAAAAAAAAAATGAAGAAAAATGAGAACACTGATAATTTCCAATTACACCTTTGATAGTGTTAAACACATAAATCATCTTTATTCGCGTTTTCTTATGAGTACAACAATTTTTTTTTTTTACATACTTTGCTTCGCTTTAATTCTGGTTTTCCGTTGTCCGCAATAAATTATACCTGTTTTCTGTTTTTATTGTACATACATACATTATAAACATCTTATATACATTTTTTTTTTATACACGATCGCATATCGAAATGTAATTCATATAAATTATTTAAACATTTCACTTTGGGCAATCAATATTTCAAGTTCTTGACTTAATTCAATGGAAACATATAAATTTGTTGCGGTTTTTTATTTTCATGGAAACACGAAAGTTAAAAATAAAATGAATTGTGTATGATTAATTTACACTGTTAAAAAATATGTTATAATTATGTTGTGATCATAAAAAAAAATATATATTTACCCCGAATGTAGGTTATATATCATACATGAAAAATACGAAAATAGTTTTCCCTCATATTACTATTTATAGCACGTAAAACATATTACGCACAATCTACATATTGTATATAAAATTCATTGGCTTGTAGTAGATGATCCGCGAAACGTGCCATGATATTGCGAAGATTTTTTTGTTGAAACATAAAAAAAATATCAACGTAGTCAGATTGAATTTATTTAGCTTCTGGTTTAAATGGACTCAATAAGTTGATGGTTGAATTTACGGTGATCGGGAATAACATATTTTCTCTTGATACAGCACAAGATCTTGATAATGGTAATTCGCAAAATCGGGGTTGACACTGGTAACATGAGTTTTGATAAACAGCTCAATACAACCCGTTCAGAAGCAGATGTCAGATTACCGAAACTGAATATACCAGCATTGTCAGGCGACTATAAAGAGTGTCATCCATTTTATGACTTTTATGTTCTCATTCATACTAGACTCGGATTCCCCTCTCACCTATTCAAAAGGTTCAATACGTGAAGGGACTATTTCGAGGGGAAACGGCAAGTCTCTTGCGGCATTTTAGCATAACTGAAACGAACTAAATCGAAACACTTCAGAAGCTCAGGCAGCGCTACGACAAAAAGCGATACACCAACATAATGCTTTCATTCGAACCTCCATTGATAGCAATATTAAGCGATCGCTTGCGATACTTTCGATGAAGTTCTCTGAGGATTAAAGGCCATGGTGAAGACCGAAATCCATGTCTCCTGTACATATGCTCGTCCATAAATTAGACGACGAATCCAGGAGTTTATGGGCTCAAGAGACGGCAACCAAGGGTTTTCTACCAATCAAGGATTTATTTGAGCTTCTACCTCGTCGTAATGATGAGAACAAAGTGTTATAATCTTGCACTGTATTTGTGTATCATATTTCGCCTTGTATTTGCTAACATATTCTATTGTATAATTGTAGAGTAGTAGATGAATAACCTGTTTGATTGTACGGTAGTTACTGTTACTAAATGTTAATTTTGTATAATAATAAAGCGAGGAACGCTCTCTCTTGTTCTGGTTGCTGAACTATCAACATCGTTGTCATTATAATTTATTTTGGAACACAATATTGGCGACGAGGATATAAACGTAACACCATATATTTGGAATATAAAAGGCTGAAATACATACTGTTGTAAGTAAAGGTGATAAACTTAATTTTTTTTTTGCGCATTCTTGGGACTGTAAGCAAGTGATAGTGTGGTACATTAAATTCGTAATAAAATATCATTTATCGGTACTTTAGAATTGTTTGATGTCAGTAAATCTGATTTTGAGACATATTTAGAACGCTTCGAACAGTTAGTTAAAATCAATACTGTAGAAGATAAAAATAAGATGTCGTTGTTTATTACCTTGATGGGTGCAGAGACATATAATGTCTTGAAAAATCTATGCGTACCCGACTCGCCTTTAGATAAATCGTACGATTTTATTACCAAATTGTTAAAATCGCATTTTAATCCGGAAAAATTACGAAACCATAGCTGAGTATATAATAGAGCTTAAACGGCTTACCAGAACGTGTTCGTTCGACGCATTTCTAAACAATGCGCTGAGAGATAGGCTTATTTGTGGGCTGAGAAGCGAATCTATTCAAAAGAAGCTTTTGTCTGAAGGAGGAGACCTTACCTTTGAACACAAAGTACCTTTGAAGTTTTTACGGTACTAGACCTAGCTGGAGCGTACCAACAGCTAAGAGTCGCAGAAAATTCCAGTTCCTTGTTCACTATTAACACTCACCTGGGGCTATTTAGATTCACGCGCTTAACATATGGAATATCAAGTGCACCGACCATTTTTCAAAGCGTGTTGGATCAAATATTGAAAGGTATACCAAAAACCATGTGTTGTTTGGATGATATTTTGATAGCGGGAAAGGATATAGATGAATGCAAAACACTTGTATACAATGTATTAGCAAAGCTGTCAGAGTATAACTTTAGAGTTAACTTGAATAAATGCCTGTTTTTTCAAAGTCAAGTGCAATACCTGGGGCATATTATATCAAAAGAAGGAATTTTACCAAGTCCGGAGAAGGTTGCTGCTATCGAAAAGGCCCCAGTCCCCAGAAATGTAACAGAACTAAAGTCATTTTTAGGTTTAGCAAATTTCTATAGGAAATTTGTTCCTATGATGGCATCGGAGCTTTCGCCATTGTACAGGCTAACTCAAAAAGAAGTAAAGTTTAATTGGAACCGAGCATGTGAGCAAACATTTCGGAGATGTAAGGAAATGTTGTCTAATGGTAATATTCTTTGTCACTACGATCCCGCAAAGGAGGTATATTTATCGTGTGATGCAAGTGCGTTTGGCATCGGTGCTGTTTTAACTCACTTTATAAATGGGTTTGAAAAGCCAGTAATGTTTGCATCCGCAACATTAAATAAAGCAGAAAAGAACTATTCTCAGTTAGAAAAGGAAGCGCTGGCAATAATATTTGCTGTAAAGAAATTCCACAAGTTCCTGTTTGGTCGCACATTTTATATAATTACGGATCACCAACCCTTGGCGTCACTTTTGAATTAAAAAAAAAGAATACCTAACACGGCTGCAAGTCGAATACAACGATGGGCTATAATCCATTCTGGGTATAACTATACAATCAAGTATAAAAAAGGAAAGGATTTAGTAGTGCCGGATGCATTGTCAATGATGCCGTTAGCAGACGAAGGAAGTGGTGATGTGCATTTTAACATAATAAAATCGTTTTCTGATGATGGTGTTATTCCCATGTCATATGAAGATGTTGCTCGGGAAACAAAGGTAGATGTGAATTTGGCAAAGGTATTTGCAAATATTCGGAATACGTGGCCACATAGCGTGGATGATGATTTGAAACTTTTTTTTATTCGACGTGATGAACTATCAGTCGAAAGTGGATGCATTATTTGGGGAACAGAGTTGTGATACCTCTTAAATTACAAAATCACATTTTGAAGTTACTTCATAACGGACATCCAGGCATTTCACGTAAGAAAATGTTAAGTAGATCGGTGTGTTGGTGGCCTGGCATAGATGTTGATGTGGAGCGTATAGTGAGGGGGTGTAACATTTGTCAAAGTGGACAAAATATGAATGTGGACGACTTTTCAAGAATGAGGCGTTAGGATGGCCGAAACATAATCAAAATTGGTATAGGTTACATGCCGATTTTTTCATTTATATGGAAGAACTTTTCTGATCATTATTGATTCGACGTCGAAATGGATTGATGTTTATTTAATGAGCTCAACAACAGCAAATGATGTCAGACAGAAGCTGCGACAGACGTTTGCTATATTTGGATTGCCAGAGGAGCTAGTAACAGATAATGGTCCACCTTTCGGTTCTATACAATTTACAAAATTTTATCGAAGTAATGGAATTGCTCCATTGAAGAGTCCACCATACATACCACAATGTAATGGTATTGCTGAACGGGCAGTCCAAAGTATCAAAAGAAGTTTGCAGAAATATTTACCGGAAAATGGGCAATACTTGACAGCAGAACTACAACGGGTATTAGACAATATTTTGATAAATTATCGCACTACTCCGACAGCAGTACAGCGTGAATCACCAGCAAACTTGTTGTTAAAACATGATCCAAGAACCAGACTGTCACAACTAAAACCACCATTTGGAACTTCAATTAAAGTAATCAAATATTTATATTAATCATAAATCTTTCATTGAAGGCGATAAGGTATACGTTCGTTTAAACAAAGAAACGAAATGGGAACCGGCGACGGTACTTAAACCTATTGGACTTCGGCAATATATGATAAAAAAAGGAGATCAGGCCAAAATTTTGCATCAATACCAATTAAGACAGCGAGATGCAATCAACGTTGAGGACATTCCAGTGACAGAGTCAACGGTACAAGAAGATACTCCGACAGTATCTAACACGAACGACGTCGCGGACCCAGATAAGTACGATACTACGAACCAACTAGTAAGTCCAACAGAAGAAACAACGTTGAGGAGGTCTACCAGAATCAGGAAAGAACCTAATAGGTTGAATTTGTAATCATAGATATGTTAAATCTTATATTATATAATTGTTAATTAATCAATTAATTTTCTAATGTATGTATTATAATATCGCGTTATCAAAGTATTTTTCCATTTTTTTAAGGAGAGGGAGATGTTATATTCTTGCACTGTATTTGTGTATTTGCTAACATATTCTATTGTATAATTGTAGAGTAGTAGATAAATAACCTGTTTGATTGTACGGTAGTTACTGTTACTAAATGTTAATTTTGTATAATAAAAAAGCGAGGAACGCTCTCTCTTATTCTGGTTGCTGAACTATCAACATCGTTGTCATTATAATTTATTTTGGAACACAATACAAAGAAGGCCGATTGCACCTCAAATTCGGTTATTACACATCATCGCCGACTAAATACGATACAATCGATTTCCCTAACCGTTCTTGTACACATTTTTTGTTCCACATGTCAAACTACGTCGCGCTACACCCTATTACATTCGGGGTCACAAACTAAATTGAAATTCCAAGGAAAAATGGGCGAATTATCGTCAAAGGGCTTGGACGCGTTTAAGCAGGTGCTACGAAAGGTGTTTTGCTACCATTCAAGTTGAAACGCGCTCAGGTTCAGTCTTAACAATAAATATCCTCTTATAGAAACACATAACGAAACTACCCCAATTGAATATCATCAGTGATACCGAGAAGCGTGATTTTTGGCTCATTTACATCATGTTAATGAAAATTGATAACGAGTCAAAACAACTCTGGGCCAAACAAGCTGTCGACAAGAGTTTTCCGACATTTGATGAATTTGCGAAATTTTTGAATGTGAGATGTGATTCACTGGAGCTATGCGAAACAATCAGCAGAAAAACATACACATCCGTAAAGGTTTCAACTAGAGCCTTGGTAGCGAATACTAGCAATTCAATAGTATGCGCTATTTGTAAAGACTCACATTTTGCTCATAAATGCCCCACATTCAAAAATATGACAATAGATTTGCGCGATAAAACAGTAACCGAAAATGAGTTATGTCGTAAATGCTTATAAGAAAAGGACACATATATAATAATTGTTACAACAAGGCTTCTTGTCTTATCTGTAAAAAACGTCATCATACGTTGCTTCATCATTCACAAACTCAAACACACACAACAATATCAAATTCAGACTCAGTAGCGAGTCACCATACATGTTCCAGTGACTCGGTAAAATCACAAATTACCGATATGAATTCAGTCGAGTCTAGTTCAATATTACCGTCATCGCAATCCAACCAGTCATCCGTTCTACATACACTATATTCAGCACAAATGTATGTAATATCATGTATAGGACAACTCCAGCTAGCACGAATTCTGCTTGATTCTGGCTCGCAAATGTCCTTTGTGACAAAATCTTGCATTCAAAACTTAGGTCTAAAACGATCACATTCACGTATATCAATATACGGTCTAGCATCTCTGCTGGAATTACAAAGGGAAAAACTGTTATGACGATTGTTTCTCGAGTAAATAAACAATACTCGATAAATGCTCATATCATACCAAGAATCACTAATTTAGTATCAATTAAACAACACCAATTTACACAACATCCAGTTCTAAAGTCGTTAGAGTTGGCGGATCCGGACTTCCACAAACGCAACGAGATTGACATTTTGCTAGGTGTAGACGCATTTTTTGAAATATTAAGTGCAGAAAGACAAAAAATACCCGGTTTACCCACTTTACAAAATTCGAAATTTGGATGGTTAGCAGCAGGTGCACTAATATCATGCCCAACTGAAGTCAAAAATGTCCATTCTTGCGTTAATACATCCACAATAGATGATGAAGACAACATCAATCAGCTAATAAAACGATTTTGCGAAGTTGAAGAAATTCCAAATCAGCTACATTCGACTCCTTCCGAAAATTGGTACGAATCACATTACCTCACAACGACGATTAGGGACGCAAGTGGTAGATTTTCTGTGAGGCTTCCATTTAAGCAACAGAGAGAACAATTAGGCAATTCATTGCAAGCTACACGAAGAAGGCTGTTAGCAATGGAAAATCGGTTTATCACCTCGCCAGAGTTCTGTAATGGTTGACTGATGACTTCTATTCCAAGGTCCGAGATTCCAACTGATGATGATTCCAAATATTTCATACCCATCACGCAGTAATGAAATCAACCAGTAGCACCACAAAACTCAGAGTAGTTTTTGACGCATCCTGCAAAACCACTTCATCTATTTTTCTGAACGATGTACTGCAAGTGGGACCAAACATACAACGAGATTTGACAAGCATTGTTCTGCGATTCCGAAAACCCTTAATTGCATTTGTTGTGGATGTCGAAAAAATGTACCGACAAATTAAGGTAAACTCGACAGACGCTAATTTTCAGTTAATATTGTGGCGTAATAACCCGAACGAACAAATTAATGTTTACAAACTAAACACCGTTACATATGGTACCGCTTGTGCACCCTATTTGGCTGTGAGGACCCTTCAAAGGTCAATAGAAATTATAAAGATTTGTATCCGCAAGCTTCTCAGATAATTTGCAATGATTTTTATATTGACGACCTGTTAACTGGTTGTGATACACTAGATGAAGCTTTACTTAATAAAAATCAACTAATTACAGTTTTAGGCAGCAGTGGATTCAAGTTAAGGAATTGGAAATCTATTGCACCAGAATTCCTGCAGTCATTCTCACAACACGAGATTGAAACGATACCTAAATTAATAGAAGACGATTCATCAATTAAGACTTTGGGAATCCTTTGGCACGCCGACACTGATACCTTTTCATTCAAGGTTCAACCAGCTGATGTCAACATCAATTGGACCAAAAGAAGTCTACTGTCAGCAGCGTCAAAGGTTTATGATCCATTAAGTTGGCTAGCACGGACAATAATATTACTCAAAATCATTCTGCAAAAACTCTGGCTAATCAAAATTGATTGGGACACCAGTTTACAGGATAATATCCTCAAAATATGGAGAAACATTTACAACAATATGTCTCATCTTGAAGAAATCAAAATTGCAAGATGTTTAACAACTTTAAAGACGCGAAAATCTCTTCAAATACATGCATTCTGCGATGCTTCTGAAGCGGCATACGGCAGTGTGATTTACTTACAGGCAGTGAATGAAACTGGTGAAATAACAGTAAACATGATATCTGCAAAGGGTAAGGTTGCTCCATTGAAACAGATATCACTGCCAAGACTGGAGCTTTGTGGAGCTGTCCTGCTGTGCGAGTTGGTAAAATTTTGTGTACAAGCACTACATTATGATAAAGTAACAATTTACGCATGGACAGACTCCATGATCGTATTACACTGGCTTTCTGACGTGCCAAGAAGGTGGAAAAATTACATCGCCAACCGAACATCAAAAATACTTGAAAGTATTCCTTTAAGGAACAAATGGGCTCATGTCGAATCAACTCAAAATCCGGCTGATCACATAACAAGAGGAGTAAAGCCACAATTCATCACACATTTAGAACATTGGTGGTAAGGTCCGAAATGGCTGTCTGAACCCGAAGAAAGTTGGCCAAAATCAAAGGAAGCTGCAATAACTAGAACCGAGATTTGCTGCGAAGAAAGGTTCAAATTCGTCGACGTTTTTTTGGAAATATCTGCAAAAGAAAATATCGTCATGCAACTCTTAACTCAATATTCATCCTGGTTCAAAATAAAAAAAATTATGACCTACGTGTTAAGATTTGGCAAACACTTTAAAAAGCACCAACGAAACATCAACATAATCCCAGCTGAATTGAACGAAGCCGAAATCATAATACTCCGTAATATTCAATGCCAAAAATATTCTGCGTTTGAACCAGATTTAACACCAATTTCTAAGGGCAGTTTATCAAGCAAACATCATTTATTCTAGCGATAATTTCATCGCCATTCATCGATTCCAAGGGCCTACTACGAGTTGGGGGACGGTTACGAAACTCTCCGCTAAACTATGCTACAAAATACCCAGTCATCTTACCAAAGGACCATATAGTAAATGAATTAATAGTTATCAAAAGATGCATTAAAAATTATGTAATCTGTATACGTCATCGCTCTATCAAAAACGAGCAGAATATGGGTGATTTGCCATCAGCACGCTGCAGCATAAGCCGTCCATTTGTGAAAACTGGCTTTGATAATGCCGGGCCCATACAAATAAAAACCAGTAAAAGAAATAATGCACAACCGAAAAGGCATACTATAAGTGTTCGTATGTCTATGTGTTAAAGCTGTTAATTTAGAAGTCGTCAGTAGTCTAGATACAGATTCATTATTCAAGAGGGATACCTGAAGAAATTTGGTGTGACACTACCTTTGTCGGTGAAATTATGATTCCATATTCGGGTTCACTAATAATCTTCGTCGAGCGACGATTTCTAAACATCGAATTTCAACAACTCTAAAGAATTTATGAATGAATATTTAGCTTTCAGCATGCAAGAAATCCCTAAACCATCAGTGAAAGATACAGGTTTATTTTTACCACACCATGGTGCTACCAAGAAAAATCGCTCAAACAGTAAAATACGAGTGGTGTTTGATGGGTCTGCGAAAATGTTTACATGCATGAATATACCATGGTCAAATATGGATTAGCCTCAGCTCCATATTCACCAACAAGATGTGTGAAACAAATTACTCAAGCGTCACTTAGCTCTAACCCAGCAGCAGCCAAAACCGTCAGTAGACATAACTACGTAGATGACCTCATTACGGGCGCAGATACCCCAGATAAAATACAAATGCTGAAGAAATCTATTACAACAATTTTATTCACTTATGGTTTCAATTTACGAAAGTGGGTGTCAAACTCCCGTGAAGTGTTGGACGATATTCCGCCTGAGAATAGAGGACACCAAGTCAAGCCAATTGATGATGTATCTACTAAAACTATGAAAATTTTGGGTGTGCAGTAGTTGAGATGCCAAAGAGTTTACAATTCAAGAAAAGAATCATATTTTCAGAGGGAGGAAACGTTTTTGAACCATTAGACTGCCAAAAATTCAACGATCGAATTGAACGGTTTTTGTGATGCTATAAGAGAACGGATATTCTTACATTCATCTCACTACCGCTAAAACCAAAGTGGCAAAGTTCAGACAATATTCTTATGTACGAATTCGACCGTTGTGTTGGATTGGTTTACTTCACGTCCGCGCCGCTCGCCTACTTTCATCGCCAATCGCATGTAACAAATTATATCATCATTCAATCGAACACATTGGCGGTATGTAACATCGGCACACAATCCAGCAAATATCGCCTATGGTGGAACCGACCGATTGATTACCTGGTCATCCGTGCATTTGGCCACCCCAGCGACGATATTTCGATAAAGTTGAAGACGGCTGCCTTAATAACATTTCGCATACATTCATGATGGAAAATGATATCCTCGATAAGTTAATTCACATCATTTCACAAGATACAACGAGCTAGTGGCTTACGTCTTACGGTTGATTAATAATTCCAAGAAAAAATCATTCAGAAATGTTGATGTTTTCCTGTCCGGAAAAGAAATGTAGAGCAAATAATTCCAGAACACCACTTCCAATGAGGATAACCAGCCCGTTAAAAATCTTCAATCCATTTGTTGATAAATTGGAAAACCGTGACAACATATTATCGGGAAAGCCGTTGATTACAACATTAAGAATGAAGGAAATGCATCGGTAACACAATCACGCTGGTCTGTCGTTTTTTGCTAGCAATTTTAAGGCAAAAATATTGGATAACTAACACTGGAAATTTTATACGAAAAGTAGTTCATCAATGTATCACGTGCGTACTCGACACAAGGCGATGTGTGAGAAGCACCTGATGGGCAATTTAACGAATTTTCGATTAGAATTGATTCGCCTGTTCCCTAAAGTTGGTGTTGATTACGCTGTTCCATTAAACATTCATTTGACTCGAGGGCGCGACCGAAGAACAAACAAAGCATATATTTATTTATTTATTTATTTGCCTCAGCAACAAGGCGGTGCTACAAAGGATAATGGCTCCAATTTTGTAGGGTAGGTGCAGATAATCAATTTTGAAAAACTTTTAAAAATTGTATTGAACTATCTAATGAAGTTTCCCATTTTATTTCTAGGCACGCAATTAATTGGCACTTCATACCTCCAAGCGCGCGTTCTTTGGTGGAGTATGGGAGTCCGCAATTAAAGCAACAAAATTTCATTTGCGGCGAGTTTCAAATTTCATTTGCGATTCCGTACTCCCTATGGAGGAAATGAATACTCTATTGACTGAGACAGAGAGTATTTTAAATTCTCGGCCATTGTATGTGGTCTTGTCAGAAGAAATAGATGCACTCTCGCCATTACATTTTTTAATTGGTCAGTGAGCCACCAAATTACTGGATTATAATATAAAAGCATCTCACCTACCATGATAGCAGATGGTACAATACATACACCGCAACACTTATGGAGGCATTGATATTTTAAATACCTAACATCGTTACACCAAAAATCGAAATGGGTATAACCAAAATCATCGTTAAAAGCATTGCCACATGCAAAACGGAAAACCGGCATTTAAAACCGTCAAACCCAATTTTTGCCTAAGTTGCTTCACTTTACAATATGAAAATTATTAACAAATAGTTAAAATCTATAAGTTCTACTTTATTCTAAAAAATTTTTATTAAAATTGATTTAATTTCATTCAAAAAACCACAATTTTATGTTTTACCGGCCGTCAAGCAAAAATCCGTCCGGCGAAATATAAAAATTGGGGTTTATTGAATGAAATTAAATCAAGTTTAATAAAATTTTCTACGAATAAGGTGGAATCTATAAATTCGAACTATTTTTTAATAATTTTGATGTTGAAAATCAAACAATTTTCTCAATAATTTGATTTGACGGTTTGAAATGCCGGTTTGCCGTTTGTGCATGGGGCAACGCCTTAACACTGAATAACATTGTGATCATCAAGTAAGAAAATATTCGTGTCAATCAACAATTATAAAACTTCACATATAGTGGTACTGATGGCCTCATCCGAGTTGTTACAGTAAAGACCAAAAGTACCGAACTGAAACCATATAAAAAAATGGAGGTGTGGTCAACACACGACTTTCTTTTATGAACAGCGAATTATGAGAATTTTTATTTTTATGTTTTGGAAACATTTTGTAATTAAGTAGTTTTTTCAAAACCCTATACTTTTTAAGATATTTGCAAAATAAATTTTCTGGAGCAAGGGAGTGGCCACTTCCGGTGAGGAGTAATTTCTCATTTCCCTGCAAAAAAAAAATCGTAATTTTGTTTTCGTATTTATTGACCTTATTTGACCTTTATTACTTCATGACTAATTTTTGTCACAATAGCCGCTAGGTAGTTGCATTTTATTAATTTTATTTACTTTGGTCTAAACAGAAATCCTGTTAAAAATGATCAAAAATTTGGTTGGTCCAAAACCACTTTTCTCCACGTTTTGAAAGTCCCTGAGACTAAAAACGCAAAAAAAAAAAAATTCCGTCCGTCCGTCTGTCTGGGTGTCTGTTGGTCTGCTGTACCCATGGCATCTCGAGAACGGCTTGATCGATTTAGATTTTTTTTTGCCAATTTGTTTCTATGGTCTAGGCCGAGATTTGAAAAGCTTTTGGAACCAGTGCGTCAAGAAGGTCGGGTATCTGCCATACGAATTGACCCAAAATACCTGGTTATAGAAATATTTACCAATTTTTTATATATGCTGGTTTGAATATAGAGTTGAGCATTGAGTTTGGGGTTGAGTTGAAGGTTAAGTCAGGGGTCAATTTGTGGGTTGAGTTGAAGTTGAGTTGGATATAAGTTGGGGTTGGATTAAGATATAGTGAGCAGTGGACTAATTTTTATATATGCTGGTTTGATTATTGAATTGAAAGAGAGTGTGCGTTTGGGTAGAGGGTTGAGTTGGAGGCCGTTTGCGGGTTGAATTGGGGTTGAGTTGGGGTTGAATTAGTGTTTAGTGAGCAGTTGGGCAATCTATATAAGTGAGTGTTTGTATGCATGTACAACATATGTGTTTGATTTTTAGATTAAGTTCTGGAATATGGCCAAGTATTTATGAGGAAACTTGCCTATTTCTCAACCAATTATGATGAAATTCGGCTTGTGCATTGGAAATGGGATTTTAAAATAATTTTTGGGTAGAGTTCTGGAATATGGCCAAGCGTGATGGAACTAGCCTATTTCTCAACTGAATATGATGAAATTTGACATGTGGGTTTTTAAAAAGATTTTTGAATTGAATTAATGAAGACCGAAGTTCTGATCACCTTATGAGGTTTCAACCCTTTTTATTTTAAGATAAAAAAGGACAAAACAATTTAGGCCAATTAAGTATTTGTTTCCCGATAATTTTTTTAAAGTCGTATAGTCAAAGTCAGCGTGTATGAATTTGTAGAATTTAGCTTTGAGAACAAAACATTTTTTAAATATCATTACACGATGTACATAGAAACGAAAGCAATTTTATTTGAGTACAAATTTATTTATCTGTTAAACTAGGTCCTGCAGAAAATAAAACGGGGAGAAACATGATAAAGAAAATATCGGGTACCTCTCATACTTGTATGTAAATTTACTCAGGTAAAAGCAGTTGGCTTGAGAAGCACTTTGGACAACTAAACATAAATCAATCTATGTAAAATATCGTACCGATCACAGTAATCAAGAAATAATTTATTTTTAAACATTGCCATTAAGTGCAAGATTTAATAAACTATTAATATGTATACATACGAAATAGCGTGAGTCCCAAAATAGAGCCCTGGAGTACGCCATTTCTGTTATCTAGCACAGTAGATTCAACTCGATTAATTTGAACATAATGTCTCCGCTCCCTTAAATTCTCATGTACCATATTAATTAATCAAAGCCTTACCATCAAATCCAAAAATAACGTAATTTTTGCAGCGAAGAACCAGAACATTGACACAATCGAAAGGACGTTTTTTTCTTATTATTTATAGCGGAATAAATATATTCAGTTAGGTTTAGCGTTGCTAAAAGAGTGCTAGTTTGTATTTGAAATTCATTGTGTTTTGGATGAATTAAATTATAGCTATTTACATAGATGGTTTAAAATTCTATTTAGCGGATTTACATATGGAAACAATTCTAGCGATTTTGAGATAACAGGGAAATTTCCCTTCCTGAATACTTATATTCATTTCAAAGACTGTTTCTAGGGCATGCATATTTTATAACCGAGGTAGATAAACAGTCATAGCCTTTCGCAGCTTCATCATTTAAATTATCAATGATTGATTGAACTTTATCCTGACTAGCTAAACCAAATGCCATTAAACTTGGAATTGAGATAATGGGTTCATACAAAGTAAATTAATTAGAACTAAAATTAGATACCGAATTACCTACACTGTTATAGAATTTATTGAGCATGTTATAGCTACATTTAATTGGTTGGTTATATGATTCTCTACTTCATTTGAATACTAATTTTTTTTTGATAGATGGATTTCTTTTCTAAATTTGTTTTTATGGTATATAGTTTAAACTGCTCTAAGAAGTAGGTACGTATTATTAGGATATTTTTTGACAGATCATAGAATTTCGTTTTGTTTTTATTTAAATTATTCAAGGTAGCGTTAAACCATGGCTTTTTGTATTTGATTTTCCGTGAACTAATTTTCAACTATACTGATTAAAAAATAAAAATTGAGCAGAATTAATTTGTTCTTACAATTGATCAGAATAAACCTATGGACACTTATATCAAGGTTAGCAATTAAAACATTATAATCATGACTGTAATATGTAAACGCATGATATATCAAGGTGCTAACTGTTTGATTATTATAAGTGGTTGCCTAGTATAGTAATAAATTTGAATTCAAGTGAATCAATCAGCGCCTTATAATTAATTATGTACCTATCATCGAACTAAAAAGATTCATGTGAAAATTACCAATAACTAACATTTTGGGAAATTTTTCAAGCTTAGAATCCAAAAATTTGAGAAATTGCGGCAAACTTGAACGCGGTTGCCGATAAACAGCCATTATTTGAAAATTTGGCTTGTTCGATTTTATAATCAAAATTTCATTTTACAGATACTTGATTTCTGGAAGATTAATATTTAATTTTTTAATTATAATTTTAGTGAGTAATTGAGGAAAAAAAAATTAATTGAAAATAATTTAGGGATACTTCATTTTAATATCTGACAGATTAGAAGAATTGTTTTAATTTTAATTTTAGGCAAATTTTAGAATCATTAGCTAATTAAGTTAATAGTTTTATTAATTTAAATTATTAGATACTAATGCCCGATTTCACAAAAAAAAGTAATCTCTAGTTAAATAATGTTTCCTCCCTTTCTTCTTTTATTAAATTGCAATTTATTTCATGTTTCATATGATATTTACTAATAAAACACAAATAGAGTTTCCCAGGTATCACTGAAAACTAAATTGCTTTACTACTTAATTAATAGAAATTTACTTATATAAATTAGTTAGTGATAAATAAAATAAAATAGATACAACAAGAACAATATATTTTCTACGCTACATAACTGCTGCTTGGAGTTTCTGGATGTTGAGCGAGAATTCACCAATATTTCTGTAGCTTGGAAACGATCTAACAATTATATATAATTAAATATACTTAATATCAACTAGACCATAATTAATATTATTTCGTATAATCACAAAACACCAACAGTTTTCACTTACTTAAAAATAAAAAAACCAAAATTTTATTTTTGAATTTATTTACTTTTATTTATTTAAAATTACAACTAGTTTCGATCTTGTAAAGATCATCTACAGGTAATTTTTTGCAATAAAAAAAATTGCAAAAAATTACCTGTAGATGATCTTTACAAGATCGAAACTAGTTGTAATTTTAAATAAATAAAAGTAAATAAATTCAAAAATAAAATTTTGGTTTTTTTATTTTTAAGTAAGTGAAAACTGTTGGTGTTTTGTGATTATACGAAATAATATTAATTATAAAAAGATCACTTACGTCACTCCGCTTCAAAAAAAATTTTTTTTTTTTAAAAAATGTTTAATATCAACTAGACCATCAGACAAAAATACCCGAACAAACTATGACACTTTGATATAATTAAATTAAATTAAACTGGTAAAAAGTGTTGAAACATTTTCATCAATACCTCAAATATGCAATGCAATGTAGTTTACAATAGCTTTATTGATTTCACCAAAAATAAAAAAATTACAACAACAATCGTACTAGATAGACCAAAAAATAGTTTAGCTAACCCCAAAAAAATTAGTGGTTAAACAAATCTTAACCAAATTATTAGTTTCAATACCTGCCACAAGATTCGAATTGACAAGAAAATACACAAAAAAAGTTAGACCAAAATTTGGTTAATTTCTGCTGTTGCTTTGATCAGCCGTTAACCAAATAAAAACCCTAACTCATTTTGGTTGAAAGCAATACACTTAATATCATATAAAAGGGAATTTCCTTTATCCTAGATAACGTACGATGCTATTCATTTAATTAGTATAATATTTAAATCTACATATATACATAAATATTTAAACGAAACAGCAACATTAATATAAATTACAATTTAATACCAATAAAGTGATTGATTTTAGCAGAAGATATTTTTGATATTTTAGAACGAAATTTTTAACTATATACTAGTTTATTCAAAAATTTAATTTAGGAATTGAAAAATGAGCCTCTCCAAAGAAATAGATGAAAGCGTTAAAAATTGATAATAAAAGCATTGCAACGACAAGAAACTTATCAAAATAAATCCCTACGATATGTAATATCAAACGGTACCATCAGTTTCATAAAAGAAATTTATTGAAACCAGATCAACAAAAATAAGCAACGTTGTAGACGCCCACGACTTTAACTAAGCCGACTGAGCGGTAATTTGCACGAGTAACAAAATCATCTACCGCATAATCAGGTCCAGTGATTAATCCCGGACGTCATCCAAATATTTATGTCTGATAGTGTACATATTCAAATGATTTTCTTCAACTTAGTCATTTTCGCAACTCAAAAATAAAACTTATAAAATATTAGACTACCTAAATAAAAATCCAATTAGCATCATTCACCAATTGAAGAGATCTCCGCCATCAAAAACCTGCACCTAATCAATAATTCAGAAATTTGATCTCTTTATTAATAAATAAATATAAATATAACCAAAATTTTAACTCAGTTCGCGGACCTCCTTCCCTGCCAAATCAAGCATGCAAAGTAAATAAAACAATAAATAAATGCAATGAAAATGAACCCTTACTTTCTTAAAAATGTATCGATGTGTCATATACGTAATTATGATGATTGTGTGTACATAACACCATCTAAATTTCAATAAATCCATTAAGACAACCATTAAACTCAAAAACATTTAGCCTTCCAAAATGATTTAACATAATTCCACATTGTTCACATAAATGAACTCATCATTTTGTGTTAAAAATCAAATCTTAACTTAATTTAAACCAACATTTCTAAATTCGCATTTTATTTATCTATTTATTTATTTATTTAGTCAATTTATAATTTATAATATTAATTGAATTAATTAGAAAACAATTTGATTCAGTATGTAATACCCTGTAAAAAAAAAATTTATTAATCCTACCTAAATAAACCGTTCAAATGAATTGTATAAGAGAGCTCCCAATTCCAATTCGACTCAAACCAATTCGATTGGACACATAATGTATGATTTCAATAATATCATAGTTGTTTCGTGTATTCAAGAGAAACACAAAGAGATTAACAACACATGTATTAGTGCCCATTTTACACAATAGTAAAATACTTGTGACATCTGTATCAAAACCAACGTAAAGATTCTCTTTCTCGTTGTTGTTTGTATTTAATAATACAAAAATCAACAAAACCACGCACACTTCCTTCACAGAAACCGTGCAAAGAGAAAACGACACAGCTACAAAGTACACAAATATATTTATGGCCCTTTTATATACCAAATTATAAGTATGTATTAGTGTCGATTGTAAAATGTACACAAAATCACATATAAGAATACAAATAAGTGTGCGTAAAAATAAAATCTAATACCAAATTTATTGCGACTTATTTTATATAAATTAAAATTTATTTCAATACTATCTAAACATTAGACTTTAGTAATTAAAAATTGAAAATTGATTTTATGTACAATCCACAAAATATCAAATCATGCACTTTTAATTTTTCTATCTACAAAAATAAAAAACATTGCCTGACATATGCGTCCCGGTGGATTGCATTTTCCAAAATTACACTTTAGTTTAATTATTTTCACTACACTTGGATTATTATTACACTAAAATTAATTTAATTAGAATTTAATTTAAAATTTAAAATTAATCTGTATATACCTATGTATATAAAGTATATACATATTACTATATAAATAAAACACAAAAATAAAGCAATATAAAATTAAATTTTTGAAGAGGATAGAAAAAACACGACTATCCTCTTCGACGAACTCTCGCCAACCAGCATTTTAAAATTATTAGGATTTAAATATAAAAACAACATATAAATTCAAAACAAAAAAAGTACACCAGCGACCTTTGGGTGAAATTTCACCCATATAAGTATATATGTACATATATTTGGTATTGCACGTACAAGATTCAGGTACATGTTTGAATTTACTCAGAAAAATAAATTAATTATAATACGTGGTTGGAAATCCAGTGCAAACTTGTCATAATAGTATTATAAAACAACCAATAAAAAGCCGCGAACAAACGTTCGCTCGCAAACACATCTTGCATCAGTTTTCCTCGTTTCTTACCTCTGTACCCAAAACCAAGTTTTTAGTTTATAGGTAAAGAGATAAGGAACTAGGAAAAAACTGATGCAGGAATCCGAGTGTAAACAGAATCATTAGTAGTGCTTATAACACAATACTATGTATATAAATTCGTGTATTTCATTTGTTCGATTTCATAGGAAATTTTATTTTTGTTTCGATATGTACATAATTCGCTAAATGCAGTCGTTAGTATTGATATAGACCTTTATGATTCTCTATAGTATTCTATTATTTTCTGTTTTGTCTAAAACTATAAAAAACAAAATATTGTACATTATGGTAGAGAACTATTGTTGAGGATTGTAATAATCTCGACAATATCACGATTCAGGCATACATAGGAACCCTAATTTTGGCAGGGGTTTACAAGTCTTTCGGAGAATCTATTGATAATCTGTGGGATGATCAAAAGGGCTGAACAATGTTTCGATGTACTATGACAAAAAATGACTACTCAAAATGATTTCTCTCGTCATACGGTTTGATGATAGGAGCGATCGACAAGAGCGCCGAGCTTGCGATAAATTGGCGCCTGTTCGTAACCTGTGGGATAAATGGGTTGACAATATGCCACTACTTTATGTTCCATATCATGAAAACGTGACTACTGACGAGCAATTGTCGGCTTTCCGTGGGCATTGTCCTTTCAAGCATTATATGTATACTATCTAAGCCAGCAAAATATGATATTAAAATATTTTATATTTATGTGATAGAACCTCGAAATTTGCTTGGAGCATGCAGGTATATACCTAGGTGCTAGACCTAGTAAAATACTTAAAGGGTCGTAATATCACGTGCGATAAATTTTTACAACTCTCAACTTGGCTAAAGAACTATTCAAACATAAAAATACAATTGTTGGAACAATACGCTCAAATAAAACATTTTTACCAGCCGTCACGAAACAGGAATTATGTCGGCGTCCCGTATTTTTCACCAACTTTTATTTTTACGAAAATATATCGTTGGTGCAATATGTTCCGAAAAAATATAAAAATGTCACAGTTTTGAGCACATTTCAGCACACAACTACTTTCACGGATGCAAAATGTTTACAATCGCTGGCGTTTCACCTAATTTTGTAACATGATAGACGCTTCAAGTGTCAATGCATATGTTTTGTGGCTGGAAGTCGACCCCGACTGGAATAAAAACAAACTATACAAATGACGTTTGTTTCTATAACAACTTGGAGCTGACCTTGTCTATCTACAAATAATAAGAGGATCCAGATTACCAAGAGGAAACTCTTCAATGGACCTTGTCAAACATTTACGGCATAATGCTACCGCATCTGATATAAAAGAAACATCTAGTATAATGGAAGTGTCTGGTGCCACCAGACCGGCCAATGTTACAGAAAAAGCCGGTGTTAAAAAAAGGAAAATCTCGGGGTCTCATTGTGAGTTTTGCTCCAAAAAAGATAGAAAAGCTTATTCAGTTTGCCATATCTGCCAATGATCTGTCTGTGGTGAACACAAGACCGTTGTTTACTATTGGCGAAACATAATTCAAAAAATAAATAAAATTAACTATAGGTTAGGTAAGGTTAGGTTGGAGTGGCTGGTTACGCACACTTAGACCGGTGACGGTCCATTGTGATACCACAGGATGTATCCCCTTTTACCCCTATTGGAACCATTTCGAGCTACTTATGTAGGCGTAAGACGTCCCGCACTTTACTGTTTTCGAGATCCGAGAGGCAGTCCATCCTGAACTTACCTAAGTGTTTGTGCCTTCGGAGATCCAATGCTGGACACGAGCAAAGGAAGTGGACCAATGTCTCTTCCTCCTCTTCGTCCAATCAGCTTCTGCAGAAGTCATTAGCCTCCAGACCCAGCCTTCTTGCATGTTCTCCAAAAAGACAATGTCCCGTGAGAATTCCTACGACCGTTCTTAATTCACGTCTGCGTAGGGATATTAATGCCCTAGTGCGTCCAAAGTCCAGCTTTGGCCAAACTTGTCTTGTAACTTCTCAGGTGAGGGTGTTCGACTATGTTTCCCTCGTTGAGGATAGCGCCTGCTTCCCAAGTGCTTGTCTCAGCTCTGTGATAGGCCTCCCCAGACTTGCCTTTTCCGGTTGCAGCTGGAGAGTCGTACCATACCTAGCAAGTTCATCTGCCCTGCAGTTTCCCTTGACGCCCGAGTGACCTGGGACCCAGATTACCTGGATATTGAAATGCTCACCCATTTCATTTAGAGATGAGTGACAACTCAACGCCACCCGTGACGCCAAAGACACCGATTCTAACGACCGGATCGCCGCTTGACTGTCCACATAGATTGTGATATCGTCTGAGGATAACACATTATGCTTCAACCACGTTATGACCTCCTCAATCGCTACGACTTCAGCTTGGTACACGCTGCAGTAATCAGGGAGACGAATAGAAATGTTTACATTTAATTTGTCACAGAATACTCCAGCTCCTACTTTGCCATTTAGCTTGGAGCCATCTGTGAAGAATTGCAACGCTTCGGTTTCCCATAACGGTCTATCACTCCAGGATTCCCTTGAAGGGAAGGAAGTTCGAAATCGCTTCTCGAAGCGTAGAGTAGGTTTAATGTAGTCAAGATTCGCCAGCTCATCCTTCAACGATCTACCAATTGTAGAGTGTCCTATACTAAGACACCTCCATTGAGAGACGGCTGCAAGTCGTACAGCCATATTTGCCGCCATCAGTTTGCCAAAAATGTCGACCGGAAGAAGGTGCAACATAACCTCTAAGGCACTTGTCGGTGTCGACCTCAAGGCCCCGCTAACAAGCATACAGGCCGTTCTTTGCACTCTCTCAATCTTACTTTTATAAGTTACTTTGTACAGAGTTGGCCACCAAACACCCACCCCGTACATGAGTACAGGTCTCACTACAGCGGTGTAGAGCCAGTGTACCAGCTCCGGCTTCAGTCCCCATCTATGACCAATGGCGTTCCTACAGGAGTACAAAGCAATAGCAGCTTTGTTTATTCTCTCCAACATGTTGGGCTTCCAACTAAGCTTACTGTCCAAGATAATGCCCAGATATCTAGCTCTATCAGTAAAAGCAAGTCTCGTGCCATTTAAGGTAGGAGGGACAACTACCGGGATTTTGTATTTCTTAGTGAAGAGTACCAGCTCTGTCTTGGACGGGTTAATACCAAGTCCACATTTGCCAGCCCATTTCGTAACGATGGTAAGCGCATTCTGCATTACGTCTACAATCGTGCCCAGGAATTTCCCGGTAACAGCTAAAGCTACGTCATATTCGTAAGCAATAACTTCAATACCCTCTCTCTCCAATTCAAGTAGTAACCGTTTACCACTATGTTTCAGATAAGAGGGAAGAGGAACCTTCTTCTCCCGGTCCATGTAGGCTGAAACTAGCCAGTATCTAAAAGTGCCTACTTCCAGGCTAACTGCAGTAGTGTCACCATTGCTGTATTGAGAGAGAAGGAAAAGATTAATATTATTTTTCCCAAGAATACAAGATCTGATCTTCCCAGACTTACTAGAGGATATAATTTTGTACCCCTTGGTTCTGAGGCCACAGATCCTGTTGTTGTTAATCCAAGGTTCTTGGATTAGTATCACATCCTTACCCGAATTAGTCAGCCTGAGGAGTAGAGCTGCCGAAGCAGCCTTAGAATGGTGAAGGTTAATTTGTGTTATCTTAATCATAACCATTTAACCTCTACCTACCTCTATGGTATATTCCTGCTACCGCAGGAATATTATTTCTCGGTATTTTGGGATGCGCCAGATCCGCCCGTCTCGCCACCCCTCATACCCTCTGTAGAGGACTTGTCAGTGCCCTCCCGTCTGGCCGGGCTGCCGACATCCTCCTCCATCGGTACACCAGCTCCTTCGCTTATGTGCCCCTCCTGATCCTTCAAGGGAGTCCTTGCCCGACCGAGGTCGCCGACTTCACTCTCCCCCCTACCCTCAGCTTCTCCCCCCATGCTGTTGGTACCCCCTTCAGGCCTGGGAGGGTTGGAGCTCTGCTTCTTTGCAGTCACCAACTTGGCCCGCTTGCTGTTGTATATTTTCACCTCGTAATGGGACCGCTGTCTTTTTGACACATGGTCCCTTTCCGAGCCTCCGCAGCCCACAGTGCTCCTTGCCCAAGCTACTGATGTTCTTTGCTCTTCCATAAGCAGCCCCTCGGGGGTCGTAGCCCACTTCTCGAGAATTCGGAATGCCGAGCGGCGATTCCTGTATCGCCTTTTCGCTGGAGGAATGTCTCTCGTCCCACTCCCCTGTGCTGCGTTGATACCGCTAACTCCTGGGACTGGTTCCCTATAGTCAACCACCCTTGCAACCTTAGAGGCCCCACCCGTCTGGTTCGAGGTACCTCCCTTCGCCGATACCGGCTTTTGAGGAGAGCCGGTGCCCTTTGTATTTCTGTTGTTCGATCTTTCCATTTGATTCCCACGAGTATCGGAGAAATAAAGGTCCGTCTTTGTTAAATGGGCCCCCAGCCTAGTTTATCATCAGCACGGGTCGCTTAACGCCTTAATCCAGCCCATTCGGCTCGCTAGCACCCCGGCCTCCCAGCACCCCTTCCCTCCGCTCACATTTTTTCCCCCATTCACCTATTCACATGGAGAGCCCAATCCAATGGGATCCATTCCATTCCTCGGGTCACGGAGGTGTAGAGAGGACGTGACGCTTAGTCCGCCGTGATTATTGGTCGATGGTTTTCTGGCGCCATCTGTTCGCCTTTCCATGCTGGGAATCATAGGCACTCATAATTTAATTGAACTGAGGTTAACCACTCCCCAGTTCCCTGAGACTCTCCCACCAGCTGGACTGCGGTTGGGGCGGCTTATTTAATTCACCGCTAACCTACCTATCGATAGGCCGACCACTATCCACCACCTGTGACCCCCCCGATAGCTGCAGTACGCCACGGGAAAATTAACTATAACCATAATGAAATAAATAATTAGTTTTCTTTATTTCAATATGTGGGTGAAATTTCACCCAAGGGTCACATGTGTAACTTTTTCTAAGCGTCGTATGAGGGTTAAAAACAAATTTCCATATTTTTTTAGGGGGAGGATTTTTAAAATGATCAGAGCAGCTTTTCGGTGATTTTCCTAACAAAGATAAGATAGTGAACTGAATTACAGAATTACCTTTAAGCAGAAATACCGACAAAGTCCGTGTTTCGGAAATGAGTAACGATATTACTGATCAATTATTATTTGATTTGCAACGTCGAGACATTTTTAGCTTATTCAAAGAAGAATTTACCAAAATGAAAATTAATTTATCGCCGATAGTATAATTTACAGCAGATGGTGCTCCGATTATGGGTGGCATACATAACGGTTTCATAAAATTTTTGAAAGAAAAAATCAATTACCCATTGATTGTATTTCATTGTAATCTGCATCAGAAAGCTCTTTGTGCAAATTCCGTTTATCACATTTTGAAATGAAATTGAAGCACAACATTCGGGTTTGTTAATGTCCGTGTACACCTCAAGCTGTAAATAATATATTATTGATTTGGTATACTTAATTTTCAATTAATTTAAAATAACTTTTGGGTTTGCTTAAGTAATAAATGGTTAATGCCGTTTTTGATTTCCAGAAATATCGCACGAGATTAAATTTAAATAGTAATTAATTATGATCCTTAGTTACCTAATGTCATGTCTGGCTGTGATTCGAGAACGTAGCAATCAAAATTGGTAATTCTATACCGAGCAGGTCGATTACAAAAATTGAATTATTTATTTCTTTAAACCTTAGTTGGTTTTATAGGTAATAACACCTCGAAACTGCTTCTATATTATTTCGAAATGTGGGTTTAGCAAACAACAGTAGTATAATATAAGGCATATAATTATTTCAATCATCATTCATTCATTCTCGATTTCAGATGTTAATTTAGGCAAGCATTTATATCACGACCTATATGACGCACATGAACTTCGTAGGCTAAATTACATAAATCATTCTACTGAAAAAATTAAAAAAAAAAAAAAAAATCAGTTTGACCCATTTCAATCGAAATAAATCCTAAATGCAAATAGTAGGTATAATAAATAACCATAATTTACTGCGATGATACATGCAAATATGTATTTATGTACATATTAATTGCACATGTAGGATAGTTCATATTATTATAATTCAATTTATAATAATAATAACAAAAACAACAAGTACTCTATCATAAATTAAATTTGTGGTTTTCAATAATTTGCAATAAATTTTAAAATCTCTATTTTATTATAATTTATTATAATAATATATTATTAGTTATTACATTATGTACTGTAGAAACGAGTAGATATACAGTATATAGTATTTATAGTTTCTCTAATTATATTCTATTTAATAGATTTAATTAAGTCTAATGAGAATGTACAATTTATAATTTATGATTATACATATTTTGCTGGATTTTATATGAATAAACTGCAATTAATTATAAAAATTATGTATACAGTAGACGAAATATTGATATGAGGTTATTTAATATGATTACCTTGAAACCATCTAATTAATTAGCTGCCTTTATTATGTCGAAATTTTTTCTATAACGAGTTGATTCGGTTCACCTTCAATAGTGTACAATCACTAAAAGTCCCAAATTTTCAATATACACGCTCGTATATCAAAATCCCACATTTAAATTTTTAATAGCGCTGCAAAACCAAAATTAATCTAATTTTTAATTTATTTTATTTCATCTAATAAATTATTTATTGATAAATAATGCATTTTTTGATTTCACAAATTGTTTTGTTTTCGAAATTATTTAATTTTTATTAATGAAACCTCATAAATTTCTGACAAAACTGATATTAATTACAAACTATTGTTGTTGTACTGTATAGTGTATATAATGTATATTAATAACTGCTGTGTGTTATTTTGATAAAGTATATATAGTATATACATATCGAAAAAATAAAAAATTAAAATTAGACTAATTAATCGAATCATATAAATTAAAATTAGAAGTTTAGATAAATTATGTACAAACTGAAATGAATAATTTTAATGATAACAGATATATTCGAGATAGAAAACAAAAAATTAACCTGCTTTATAGATATACATATAAAAGATGTATGAGCGACGGCGGCTGCGGCGTCGGCGATGTGTTAAACAATTTTATGCACGATTAATAGATAAGACGCACGTATTTCAATTTTTTTTTATTTTTTAAATTAATTGTCTTCGTTTTGTGTGTGCTTGTCAACAATCGGATAATTTAGAGGTGTTTTTTGTCATTTTTGTTATAAATTTGCATACGTTTATGGATAATGTGGGTTTTATCGTATAGTATTGTATTATTAATTCGAGTGATATATGAAATGTTAATTAATGCAAGTGCGAAGGTTGAGTAATATGTATAGAACATTAGTGATGATAATATAGTACACGGTTATCTAACTATAAATTTTATACGACATTTAAACTTTTTCTCTCATTTTAGTCAAGAAACGAACCAAAATATTTCTGGCCGAGATTTTAGACTAACTTCTCTGATTTGAGAAAATGACTAAGCAAAAATCGAGCAGTTTGCCAGGCCCCTAGTTTCGTGCCAATTTTTCATGTCGTTACAAATCCGGTATCCGATCATTTTGAAATTTAAATTGAAAGTGTTTTCATTTGAGTTAAAAAATGTTTAAATGATTACAAACAAAATTGTTAGACCACTTGCCATTAAATCTATTATCTATCTATAGTGACACTTCTACAATTTTCAATTTCAAATGTTTAATTAGGAGATCAAACCACATATCGCAAGAGTACGGGCAACTTAAAATTTGAATAAAAAGAATAGACGCCAAAACTAAGAACGTGTAACTAAAAAATGTATGGAACCTCTTGATTCCGGGCCCCATTACTTTGTAATTTTAATACAAGACAGTTTCTCCATCATTTGTTATAATTATAGTTTTAGTTTTAGTTTTAGCTAAAACTCCATAATGCGACGTCGAGAAAATGGGGACTCAACCCCCTCGTTTTTCCTGGGCTTGATTTATTGCCATCTTGTTACTCTTGTCAATGTTTGGTATATTATAATTAAAGATCTCTATTTCTACTGGCTTCATGTCCCTGTTGTTTTAGGATTTACTCACATAGACATATTTGTTGCTTTACCATTTATAACCACCCTTTTTTAATTTCTTTTGTCGATTTCGTTTCCTGTTAGAGTGGAGAATTCCAGTTGGGCCTTAGAAATTGTAGATATACATCTAATTGGTGACCCTTGTTTAAATTAGGAGTCTTTAATCATAGAACCAGTTATTGTGCCTTCTCGGTTTCAGAGTTTTTTCTTTATGCAGAGCCGAAAAGAAAGACGTTCTATAAAAATAGAACAAAAGATAGCTTAGATAGCCCTTGGAGTAGAAAGAGACCCTTGGAGTAGAAAGAGAGCAAAGAACTTTCTAATTTCCTCCACATTGGTTTTTAAATTTTTTTTTTAAATATCCGTTCCTTATTTTCGTACTTTTCTTTTCGCTTAGTTTCCCCATATTTAATGTTACAAGTGAGAAAGGTTTCCAGAATTGCTGTTGTCAAAAATTTCATAAAAAGTCGATTGGTCCTGTTAGGAAGATCAATTTGAAACCTACCCTGCCATATCCAAAAACTGGAATGCTTTCTATATCGGAAATCCATTCATCATTTTCACTGCCCGCCTCCTTGGAGCTGTTAGAATCTGCGCCAAATTCGCCTGGTTCAAATCGGGATCATCAAACAATCCATCCATCGTCTTGAAAGAGGTTTGATGAGCTTCAAACATTATCACTTGAAGTATCACGTTACTCAAGTGAATCAATATTTGACATTTTTAAATAAATGTTACAGCAATAAATCTTATTACGAAAACTTAATGGAGTGAAAAAAAAAATTTTTAAGTGACACGTTAAGGCCCATTTATAACTTTTATAATTTTTAAATATCTTTTATTTTTTAATTCCATGGACACCAAAACAATTTGCATTGCTTGTGGGAGATAATCAACAGATGTTCATTTGTAAGGTAAGGATTATATTTATTGATCTTTGGGTTTTGCCAGATTAAATGTGAATCAAGAGGGGTTCGGAGCTCGACTCTTCTCGACTTGAAGTCGCCGAATACTTTGCAATTACTTGGACTCGGAACTCGAATGTGCCCTGACAGAAGTAAAACCTAAAGTGTCTAATCGGACGCATATATCTAGTTAAGAATTTGAAATTGTTGGCCTATCTTTTCCTGAATTAAATTTCGCCAAAAATTGATTTGTTTTTAATATGTATTGGTCCCAAGATGTCAAGCTTTTGAAAACTAAATTAAACCCGAGCAAAATAAAGCTTCTAGTTACCTCATTATGCATATGGCCAATTGGTAAAATCTCTAGGATCAGATATTCAGAATTTTACATGTATCTTAAATCGAATTTTATTACAAATTCTGTGAATATGATCCTAGAGATTTTACATTTATCCAATTTTTGTTAGGAATGATATGTCATCAAACAAAGTTGTAAGTTCCTGACCATCCGTAGAAATAAGAAAGTTCCTTACTTCATTATTTATGTATGTGGACATTTGGCAAAACATCCAAGATCATATCCATAGAACTTTATGTTTAATATACTTTCAGTGGGAACGATATAGCCACAAACGAGGTTGTAAGATCCTGATGATTCGCAATAATATAGGATGTATTTTTTGATGCTGGGATAAATTCTTGTTGCCCAATTGGCAAAATCTCTAGGATTAATGTCATATTGCAAGTGGTCTTGGCGCCTGGTGAAGGGGGGGAACAAGCTGCGTAGTAACTACCAGCTCCGTAAGCTTCAGCAGGGTGAGCTCCGGCAGGCTGTTCTGGTCATGTTTTAGGCAGTCCTGCCTGGGGCTCGCGATCGCGTGAAGGGTAACCTAATCGTGGTTCGCAAGTGTACGTACTACCTCCCTGTGGTGAGCACCGGTAACTGTTGTTTTGTTTACCAGAACAACAGGCTAAACTACGACGCTAAAGGAAGAAATAACCTTGATAAAAAAACCCAAATCCAAGGTGAGACACGTGCGCCGAGGGATGAATGATCATATGATAGTTGGTCTCTAGCACGGAACTCCGGATACCTGGCGACCTCCGGTTTCAATTTAGCCTTACCACAGTAAGAGGCGCTGCTGTGGTGGACCTTCCTTCCTCAAACAAGATCTAATGTATGGACAGAAATAAAATAAAAAGCTATGAGGGCGGTGCTCCTCTAAACGCACCAGTCTCTGTAGATGACAAGGACCTACAAGGCCCTGCTACCGAAATAACTTTTTCAGATAACGAGAGCAACTGCTCTAGCATGGACACCGTGGTTGGCTCACCGACTCATGGCACTCATTTGCCAGTACAAGTTGAGACCCAATCAACATCAACAACAACAGAGGTTAGAGAGAATCTCGCGGGCCTTGAGCTTGAAAACAAAAAAAGGACACGCCTTAGCGGTGCCGCAAGGAAGCGCCTGGCCCACTTAAAACAGTCAGGTGTGCCTCACGATGTCGCCGTTGAACAGTGCCGAACAAAAATAAAGGACAGAGATCCTAATGATCCTAATAGAACCAATAAGCGGAGCCGGTCAAATGGATCTACCCCTAAAGGTCAAACACCAAAACGGGAGAGGAGGTCCAGCCCCTCACCAGAGGGAACGGGAGTCGTCCCCCAGGTTGTGGCGAGTGTGGATCGTAGAGATACGACCGTACCCAGCTACAGCGAAACAGTCAAATCTATCAGGTTGGAAATCATCGACCAAGGCTTCCCGGATGTCAAGCTGGGTATCGCCCTGATCTTGAAAATTCAGGATGCCATCATGGAAACGGTGACAGATTTGCCGCTAGACGGAGTCAGCCCCAACTTCCTGGGCTGCCGTACTAGGAACGGATGGCTAACTGTCAACTGTGCGGACGAGGACACGGCGGCGTGGCTTACAGCCGTCATACCCAAATTAAAACAATGGGAGGGGCAACCATCAAAGTGGTCAAGGAAGACGAGCTTCCTCGCCCCAAGATCTTCTTCGTATACTTGCCACGTTGCGGCAAAGAGACGGAAAAGATACTTCGCCGATTGGCAATTCAAAATAAAGGATTGAGAGGAGCGGACTGGAGGGTTGTAGCGAGGAAGGAGCGGGAGGGTGACCTCCCCCAGGTGACCATGTCCGTTTCTCACAAAACAATGGAGATCCTCAAAAGCTCCAACTATAGAGTAAATTGGATGTTCGGCGCCGTACACTTTCGCCCTAAGAAGGAAAAAACTAGGGATGGGTATACCACAAGGGGGGTCGAGCGGAGGGGACCGGAACCACCAAAGATGGCAGCGGCGAAAGACGTGGTACGCGCTAGAGATACCTCAGAGCATGGCGGGACAAATAGGCCTAGCACATCAGGTGTGGCAAGCCCAAGACCGAGCCAAGGTAAAAAGGGGAAAAGCCACGGCTTAAGCCCAAGGGGCAGGGTGGCACAATCACACCATAAAAAGGGAGAACAAGGCTTTTCAGAGCCCAAGGATAAGGTATAGTTAGATGGTGCATGGTTCAACACACCACACATCCTTAAGATTTGTGCAGATAAATCTCCATAGATCCAAGGCAGCCACTTGTAATCTAAGCAGCCTTTTCTTAACAAAGAACTGGGACATAACGCTCATTCAGGAGCCGTGGGCCCACAATGGAAAAATCAAAGGTTTGCCGAGTAAAACAGGTAAGCTAATTTACAACACGGAAAAGGATAGGCCGAGGACAGCAATTCTCTGTCGCTCGACACTTAACATATTCTCCATTAATGAATTTATTTCCAAGGACATAACAGCGATCTCGATAGAGACGCTTCTACCCAAAGGAGGCCGAAGCACGCTCAACTGTGCCTCGGCATATTTTCCCGGGGACGAAAACGACCCACCTCCAGAACCGGTACAGAGATTCGTTAATTATTGCACGACTCATCACCAAAAATTCATCATCGGCTGCGATGCAAATTCACACCACACAGTCTGGGGAAGCAGCGACACCAACATCAGAGGTGAGAAACTTTTTGAATTTTGTTTAACAAATAGTATTATCATTAATAATAAAGGGAACGACGCGACCTTTGTGAATGCAGTCAGGAAGAAGGTGCTAGATCTTACCCTGTCTGACATGGGTACCTCTGGTACAATTCTGGATTGGCATGTATCAAAGGAAGCATCCTTCTCGGATCACATGTATATCAGGTTTGATATTAAAACCCCTTCAAAAAACGAGTCGGTGGTAAGAATAACAAAACGTACTAATTGGCCAGTCTACAATGAAAGACTTTGTGATAACTTAACCGGTCTACAGACCAATATCAACTCTATTGAGGTCTTGATAGAGTTTCAAGCAATGTAACTGAGGCAATCATTGATGCCTACCACTCAAGTTCACCCCTGGTTCGTATCAGGGGGACAAGGGACGTTCCTTGGTGGAACCATACCCTGGAAAGCAAAAGACGTGAGGTTCGAAAACTCTTCAACAGGGCTAAGAGAACAAACGATTGGACAACCTTTCGAATGTCTCTTACCCAGTATAATGTCGCTCTTAGGAAAAGCAAGAGGTCGAGATGGAGAGACTTTTGTGGGAAAATAGATAGGCTGGCCGCGGCTTGTCGACTCCAGAAGGCACTCTCCTTGGACCACAGATATCCGTTGGGATCCGTAAGGAAATCGAATGGAGAGACAACCACATCCAGGGAGGAAACTCTCGAATGCCTGGTGAGAGGCCACTTCCCAGAGTGTACGATCCTTGAAGGCTAGGTAGACCTCGATGCAGACAGCGTGCATCCCTACTTGGTTCCAAGGGAAGCTTACAGGCTTTCAAAAGATATATTCACTCCCGGAAAAATAAGATGGGCCATTAACTCCTTTGGTCCCTTTAATTCGCCGGGAGGGGATTTTATATATCCTGCATTCTTACAGCAAGGCCTAGAAATGTTGTTGCCTTATTTAATTAGACTCCTTAGAGCCAGCTACTGTTTGCAATATGTTCCAAGAAGCTGGAGGAAGGTGCGGGTGATTTTTATCCCGAAAACTGGAAGAAGATCTGCAGAGGACGTCAGGTCTTATAGACCCATTAGCCTCACATCATTTATTCTGAAAACCATGGAGAAGATACTGGGCCTACATATTAGATCCAATGCCCTCCTAAGGCATCCCTTAGACCCCAGCCAACATGCATATCAGACTGGGAGATCGACAGAAACAGCGCTTCACGAGCTGACAACAAACATCGAAGATACACTTCGGAATAAAGAGGTCTTGTTATGATCCTTTATTGATATTCAAGGGGCTTTTGACAATACCAGGTTCGAAATGATTCAAGAGCAAGCACAGGCAAGAGGAATAGACTCCTCCACTATAGGGTGGATAATTAATATGCTTATGAACAGGAGGATAACGGCCTCCTTCGGTAATAAAACCATCACGATTGCGGCTACTAGGGGCTGTCCCCAGGGGGGAGTTCTCTCACCCCTTTTGTGGCTACTCGTGATGGATGAACTACTTAGAAGATTAAGAAACTCTCACTTCTCGAATATCACCTATGCGGACGATTTAGTCTTAATGGTCGGGGGGAAATTCGAGAGTACAATAGCGGAACGTATGCAATATGCCCTCGAGTTGGTAAGCGACTGGTGTATTGAGACGGGCCTTAGAGTGAACCCCAGCAAAATTATTTGCACTTTCTTTACAAATCGGAGGGAAACAATTCTCCCACCTCTGTCTCTAAATGGGGAAATTCTCCAGATGGCGACAGAGGTTAAGTACCTGGGAGTGATACTTGATCAGAAACTGACATGGAACCCGTTTCTAAAATATATCACAAACAAGGCAAACAGGGCGCATTTCTCTTGCCAAAGGATGATTGGCAAAACGTGGGGTCTGAATCCCCAAATGGCGCTTTGGTTATACTCAACCATCGTAAGACCAATAATCTCTTATGCGGCGTTTGTGTGGTGGCCTAAGACAGAGCAAAGTGGTGCCTGCTCTATATTGGATAGGATTCAGAGATTAGTTTGTTTAAGTGTAACGGGAGCAATGAAAACCTGCCCTACAGCTGCTCTTGAGAAGCTACTAGGGCTCTCACCACTACACTTGCACCTTAAAAAAGTAGCTGGTTCAAGAGCAGTCAATCTAAAAATAACGTCTCAAATTAAAACCATTAAACCAGGACATAATAGTATCCTACAGAAATTGGATTTGAACGTGGAAATAATTCAACTATCAGACGTGATGGTTAAAACTATTGACTGCCGGAGGAATTTCACGATAGAGATACCCGACAGAGAACAAGCGGGGAGTATCATCTCCTCCTTACCCCGTCACGCCTCCATATGGTACACTGACGGTTCGAAATCAGGGGTGGGCACAGGTGCGGGTATAATCGGGCAGGGTCTCGAACTCTGTATCCCATTGGGTAAAACCCATACAGCTTTCCAAGCAGAGATTTTTGCGATCGAGGTATGTGTGCTTCGATACCTCACAAAAATATAGGAAAACCGAGATTTACGTGATCTCGGACAGCCAGGCGGCATTGCTTGCCATAGGAGCATCTGTCTTATACTCAAAGATTATCTGAAGTTGCTATCGCAACCTTCTAGAACTCAGCAGGGAGAATAAAGTAACCCTTTTGTGGTCCCCTGGCCATTCTGATATACAGGGAAACGAGGCGGCAGACCGCTGTGCAAAGGAGGCAGCGGAGTGCTCTTTCCTTGGCCCCGAGCCTAGTATTGGTTACTCCAAGAACCATCTGGCAAATGGCATAAGGAATTGGGAACTGAGACAAATGAAGATATACTGGGAGTCCTCTACTGGAATGAGACAGACCAAGAAACTACTAAGCTATGATATTAGATGTCTAGATCAGGCAACCAAGATGGACAGACAGTCTTTGAAGTCCCTCATTTGGTATTTAACAGGACATGGCCCTTTTAATGGACATCTGGAGAAAATCGGAAAGTCCTCTACAGACCGTTGTAGATTCTGAAACCTGGAAAGGGAAACATCCGAACATCTACTATTTACGTGTAATGCTATAATCCATAAAAGACTTAAATTCCTCCATGCATACACAATACAGTGGCCTAACGCCGGCCTTTTGGATATGCATGAGATGGTTGCGTTTATCAAGGACTTGAACTTCCACTTTATCTAAAACCATCTGGGGATGCACAATAGACCTTAATGGTCGCGGTGCACAGGGTTAGTAATAGCTCACCCCACTATATAAAAAAAAAAAAAAAAAAAAAAAAAAAAAATGTCATATTGCAAAAAATTTTTTAATCATTTTATTATTTTTTGATGGGATACCATCTGTTCATGCATCGATCACCAGCTCCAGATGTCTCATGAATGGGACAGGAAACGCATACAATTCAAGTGAAATTTGAAACGAAACCAAATATTATAAAATTTGCCTGACTTAGAATAATTATTAATTACTTACCATTGTTTATTCACATGTATTTGACATTGCAAATTGAATGTGGTGGATTTCATGTGAGAGTTATTATACTACTCTAGTTTTACTCAATAGTTTTTAATTGCAAAAACAACAACAGCACAAAAAAGCTTGTGCTCCAACATTTGGTGTCAGAAGTGGGATCCTACAATCAGTATATATCAGTGCATTAAGAGGTGGTAGAACAACGAGTTACAAAAGACTACCATCTTGTAGTGAAAAGTTGTGGCGATATACAAAATAGTTGTAACGGTGTTTGTGTGGCGTAAAATAATTAACTGAAGCTATACGCACTAAGATTGAGGAGTCACATATTTCAATTGTTTCCAACCTTGAGGAGAAATTGAAGGAGCTGAAAGAAGCATGACGCATGGCGCAAGCCACCAAAGCAAAACCATTAAATCCGCTACCTGTAACTATTGGCGCTAAACTTCCAACAACAGAGCTTCCTACGTTTAGTGGTGGATACCTGGAATGGAATTCATTTATTGTTACCTTCGACGCCATTATACACGACAATCCGTCATTAAGTGATCGCACTAAGTTCCAATATCTTAAATTGTCACTTGGCGGTGTCGCTGCTGGTGCCGTAGCAGCTGTCGAGTTGTCTGATCCAAATTATGAAGTTGGACGACAAATTCTGAAGGATAGATTCGACAAACCGAACTTTATTTGCGAACAGCATGTGCATGCGTTATTTTCGTACAAATGTATCGATAAACCGGACTCCAATATGTTGCTGGGCCTTGTTGATCATTTTAGATCGCATCTGCGCTCACTCGAGGCTCTCAAACGGCCTGTGAAGCAGTGGGATAATATGATTGTTTATTTAATAGTCTCAAAACTTGATGCAGATACAAAAATTAATTGGGACAATGCCGCTCCATCAACCCACCTGCCAACAATGGATGATCTGTGCAATTCTCTCAGTGCTAGAGCTCATCGTATCCATAAATAACCAAAGTTCACTGAGATAGTATCAACACCATCAAACCAACACAACATCGCTTAACGTTACCAATCCACCAAAGTTTTATTGCGTGCAATGCCAAACCAGTGGACACACGATTATTCGTTGTCATAAATTCCTACACATGCCAATTGATCAACGTCACAATTTTGTAAGTAGCTCAAAATTATGCTACAATTGTCTACGTTCTGATCACGCAGTAGATGCATGTCCAGTGACCCTTCGCTGCCGACACTGTAACTCATTACATCATTCGCTCCTTCACAAAGACGCGGAAGGAGTACATCACTCACCATCGAAACCAGTACCACCGTATCCAAATTCGAAGGCTCTGAGTACATCAGTCAACAAACAGAGCGATCATCAAACCAATAATGTTGCCATATCAGTTGCGTTATCGCTAGCAAAACCCAATTCTAAGCCAAATTCAGAATCATTTATCTATCTGGCTACGGCATTGTTCAATGTTATTGACCAGGATGGGCATTCTGTTGTGGGGAGAGCACTGCTAGATTCCGGCTCGCAACTAAATTTTATGACTGAATCCTTTTCGGCGTTGCTAAAATTACCACGTCATAAAAGTGGGAGCCAAATTCACGGAATTGGAGCCAACGTCATATCATCACTTTCCAGTTCAACAATCACCGTAAAGTCGAACATGACCAATTTTTATACGACTTTAGACGTCCAAGTGCTACCCAAGATAACGAGCTACCTATACTATTTTAAACCTAGAGACATTGATTTGCTGTTTGGTGCAGAGATTTACCATCAATTACTCGCTGTGGGTCAAATACAATTAGCTGACCACTTACCTTTGCTGCAGAACACCGTACTAGGCTGGATAGTTACTCGCAATGCTTCAACTGTACCGAAATCAAAACATTTTTGTCATTTGGCTGGCGACAATTCAGTGGTTTTGAGTGAAGCAATTGAAAGGTTCTGGACAATTGAGAACCTCCCACATTCTGTAAAGCCGTTATCATCCGAAGAATCCGAGTGTGAAGAATACTTCACTAAATTTACCAAACGGGACCGTGAGGGAAGATTTATCGTCAGAATTCCATTTTTATCATGCCCATCGCAACTTAGTGATTCAAAGGATCTCGCTACTCGCCGATTCTTCAACCTAGAAAAACGTCTTCATAAGTCGCCAGAATTATTAAACAGCTACATCAATTTTCTCGATGAATACAAGACTTTAGGCCATATGGAACCTGTCGATCCGGAAACCATCGATCACCCGAATTTTTACTTCCCGCATCATTGTGTTATCAAACCTGACAGTTCTTCAACTAAATTACGGCTGGTGTTCGATGGATCCGCCAAAACGACGTCAGGGAAATCACTCAATTCGATAATGATGGTAGGTCCAGTGGTTCAGAGTGATCTATTCTCAATTTTAGTTCATTTCCGGTCACATGCATATGCGTTTAGTGCCGATATTGTTAAAAAGACGACTAGAAATTCCAACTAATATTGTGGAGAAACTCGCCTGTTGAACCATTATCGACATTCAAATTGAAAACTGTGACATATGGGACCTCTTCATCACCATTTCTCGCCACGAGATGTCTTAAACAGCTAGCCATAGATCATGGCACCATACCCGCCGTCGCAGCAAATGTACTGGAAAGAGACGTCTACGTGGATGATCTGCTTACAGCAACAACTTCAACAGATGCTGCAATAGAGCTGAGAGTGACAATTTCGAACATACTGCAGTCTGCGGGCATGGAATTAAGAAAGTGGTGCACGAACTGCCCTGAAATTATCAAAGATATTCCAACGGAATCCATCGAGACAGTTCTAAAAATCGAAGAGAATGAGTTGGTCAAAACACTCGGACTTTTTTGGAATCCGTCAACCGACAAATTTAATTTCGTCGTTAACTTCAATGAAAGTAAAACGATCACGAAAAGAACCATATTATCCGATATCGCTCGAATCTATGATCCTCTCGGTCTCTTGACACCAGTGGTTGTCCTGGGAAAACTGCTCATGCAATCGCTATGGCAGTTGAAGCAACACACATATTGGCAGACGCTCCGAGAAAGTATTAAGCTACTTAATAAATTTTTGATCGATCGTCATCTCCTCTTCACTTCGAATAATGTACAAAATATCCAAATACATGGATTTGCCGATTCTAGTGAACGTGCATATGGAGCTGTACTTTACATTCGCAGCTCATCACCAGATGGCTTACAGCTGGTGCACAAAATTCACCAAATTTTAAATTTTGATGTCAATGAAACATTTTATTGTTTGTCACTGGATAAAATCCTGCCCATCTAAATGGAAACATTCATTGCGAATCGAGTGACCATCGTACAAGAAAAATCAAAGAAAGAAAACTGGCTGCACGTACCCACCGATTGCAATCCAGCTAACTTGATCTCCCGAGGAGTCGTTCCAGAAAAATTTATTCAATCCGACCTATGGATTCATGGACCTGCGTTCCTGCTAAAAGAACCTTCATCTTGCCCAACATTGCGTGAACAATTCCCACTGCCTGAGGAAATGTTTGAAATGAAGAAAGCGACACAAGTAGCCGTCGTGTCTTCATAACGACTTCCGAAAACTGCGACGAGTCATCGCGTACATGCTACGCTTAAAGGTGAAATCAAAATTCAAATTTAGCGGACCGCTTAAGCTGGAAGAATTGGACCAAGCACTCTTCACCATCATCAGAATTGTACATCGTGAGTGTTTTCCTGTTGAGTACGACGGTTTGGGAAAGGCACATTTCATCGTAAAGCAGCCCCATCTCCGATCGCTTTCCCTATTTATTGATAGTAGTAATCACCATATTCGGGTTGGAGGACGTCTTCAGCACACAGCATTGCCTTACACATCAAAACACCCAATTTTGTTATCAAACACTCACCACTGTACAATAACATTAATTACCTATTACCACAGGAAGCTGTTGCATGCCGGTCCACAAGCGTTGTTAGCTGCCGTTCGCCAGTCTTATTGGCCACTTTATGGTACTACTGTCTGCAAGAAGGTTGTTCGAGATTGCTAGGAATGTTTTCGAGCTCGACCGTCTCCTATGTCACAATCAATGGGAGATCTACCACTGGACCGTGTAACCGCATCGCCACCTTTCTATACAGTGGGAGTGGATTTCGCCGGACCATTCTATGTCCACTACCGAATTCGTGGCAAACCGCCGACGAAAACCTACTTATGTTTGTTCATCTGCTTCGTGACGAAAGCAATCCATCTGGAATTGGCTTCTGATTTTAGCTCACAATCATTTATGGGCTGCTTCAAACGTTTTGTGGCCACCCGAGGTCTCTGCAAACGTGTGTTCTCAGACAATGGTACAAATTTTGTGGAGATTCACGCCGCCAGCTACCCCTCATTTTGGTGGCCTACATGAGGCAGGTGTAAAACTTGCAAAATTTCATCTGCATCGTACGATGGGTGTTGCAAAGTTTACATACGAACAGCTGATTACTTTAATTAAACAAGTAGAGGCGGTTCTAAACTCTCGACCGCTAGGACCACTTACTAACAGCTTTGATGACATCGATTGCCTGACACCGGGGCATTTTTTAATTGAGCGACCACTCAATGCATTGCCGATGCCTCATCTAACAGATCGACCGCCGTTAGACACTTGGAAGCAAATTGAGTTTTATCCTCGGATATTTTGGAAGCGCTGGTCAACTGAATACCTTCAATCTCTCCAACAACGAACCAAATAGACCAAAGCAACAAGAAACCTTTCTGTTGGAGAATTAGTAGTACTGACCGATGAAAATAAACCACCGCGTAGATGGAGATTGGGTCGGGTGATCAAGGTCTACAATGGTCACGGTAGCAGATGTTAAAACTGCCAATGGAATCTTGAAGCGCGGACTGGCAAAACTTTTCCGGCTGCCTCTGGACACAATTGAAATGCCTGGCCCATTTCAAGGCGGGGAGAATGTTCATGCATCGACCACCAGCTCCAGATGTCTCACGAATGGGACAGGGGACGCATACAATTCAAGTGAAATCTGAAACGAAACCAAATATTGTAAAATTTGCCTGACTTAAAATAATTATTAATTAATTACCATTGTTTATTGACATGTATTTGACAGTGCAAATTGAATGTAGTGGATTTCATGTGAGAGTTATCATACCATTTAACTTAAAGAATCATTGCCAACTTCATTCTCTTTTGTTATAAAAAAAAAAACAAAAAAAACATTTTTAATTAAATTCATATACATTTTGAAAATCAAGGAAGAAACATCGGACAGTCAACTTCTAGTTTTACTCAATAGTTTTTAATTGCAAAAACAACAACAGCACAAAAAAGCTTGTGCTCCAACACCATCGTATCCCCAAAAATAAAAATCTTAAAAAAAAAAATCCCAAAAAAATGCAAAATTACGTGCCCCATAAAAGGAAAACCTCATTAAATTTTCGTTAACTACAATATGAAAACGAAAGGGGCTTCATAATTTTTTTCATACTCGTGCAGAAAGGACCAAAGCTAAGCGGCTTTGGGGAGTTCCCTATTTTAGTATGTGAGTAATTAATCAAAAATACAAAATTTTTAAAAATGTTCCAATTTCTATGAATGTTGGAATTTTAAAAAAAAAACATCAAAGCGAGGCAGCCCCAATCCTCTAAGGTATGAAACGCATTAAAATAATATTTGAAAAATTTGTAAATTTTTTTTGTTTTTTTGGGATTATTTACGATACCAACAGTTTTTTGATACTGGGATAACTTCTAGTTACTACCGCAGATTTTTTTATTAATTTAATTTTGGTTTGGAACAATAAGGTCATTAGTAATACCCCATGCATTATATTGTGAATTCCTGTATTTAAGTTGTGACTCGATTTCTTGCAATATTCTACAAGTTACTCTGAATAATATTGTGAGGTATGTCAACGGATTAAGGAAATATGATCATATTTCTGCAATGTTTAAGGAATTGCTCGGCTGCACAATGATTCAGTTCTTTTATTATAGAGCGATGCTACTACTATATAAAATTGTTAATAATCGGGTTCCTTTGTACTTATACAATAAAATAAAAATTGGATCTATTCGCAATGGCAGCATAATTCTGCCAGCCAACCGATCCAATGTCTACAATAACTCACCCTTGTTTACAACTTTTACAATTTGGAATAGGGTTCCGGTTGAGATTAGAAGTGCAAGACCTTTATCAAAATTTAAATCTTTGGTTTTTGATTTTATTAAAAATAATTTCTAATTAGTGTTTGTTTATATGTTATATTTTATAAGTTTATATGTAACTAGATAATAGTTGGAATAGAAAAGCTATATGCTTTATTCCATGTTGTTGATAAATAAATAAATAAATAAGGCATCAAACGAAGTTATAAGCCCCTAACGTTCCGAAAAAATAAGGGAGTTCGTTTTTATTGATGGAAGAGCATCTAGTTACTTCATTAGGCATGTGGTTTTTGGCAAAATCAGATCTACAGAATTTTATATTAAACATACTTTCAGTGGGAACGATATAACATTAAAAGAGGTTGTAAGCTCCTGACGAACAAAATAAGGGAGGTGTTTTTTAATGCTGGGATAAATTCTAGTTATTAACTCTAGGATCAAAACCGTAGATTTTTTTATTAATCTAATTTGGGTTTGGAACGATATGACAACAAACGAAGTTATAAGCCCCTAACGATCCGCAAAAATAATGGAGTGGTTTTTTGACGATGCAAGAGCATCTAGTTACTTGATGATGTATGCGGTTTACATTTATGAAATTTTTGTTAGGACCAATATGTCATCAAACAAATTTGTAAGCCCCTGTTTGTGACAAAATCTCATGAATAAACTCCTTACATAATAGTTATTGTCTTACACAGGTAATTTACTAATCTTTATTAAATTTACATTTTCCACAAAAAATGTTTTGTAAATTAATCATCATTCTGCTAAATATTTTTATAAGAATATAAGTTAGTACTTGCCGGACTTTTGGCGTTATAGATTTCATAATACGTTAATTATAATATATTAGTGCTACCATATTTAACAAAAATCATTTCCTGGAATTTTTTTCGGGCTAATTTCATAAAAGTGCTTCAAATTGCAATTAAGTAAGTAGCTCTGATTTGCTGGGTGGATTACCGCATGTTATACGTTAATATGAACTGTCAAAACCATTCCATATAATTATGAACTTGTTTATTACCACTAAAAAATTTGCCAAGGTATTTGTCTATAATAATTTAATTTATGCAGTAATTTCCACTCGAAAATAATAAATAATTACAAAAATATTAATAATAAATGTGTAATAAAAAAAATGTCTTAATACTAATAAAAATTTCTTTCATTAATTAAGTACTAAAAATATAAAAAAAAATAAAATAAAATACAACCCAATTTAAAATGTATAGTAACAAAAATACATATTTTGAATTTTTACAACTCGAACATAATAAATTTTATTATAAATTAATTATTCTTGTAATTAACATTTTTTTATGCTGATACGAAATTTTTATTTACGTAAGCGAAACTACTATACTCATACACATACATTAATTAAGTAAATAAATTTTATTACAAATTTTTTATTTTTATGATTTTATGATTTTTATTCATTTAATTTAATTTGTTTTTTTTGTGCTTCTAATTTATGTTATTCTTATTAGTTTTAACTATTACATTTATTTATATAGTTTTTATTATATGAGTAAATAAGCGTTATGAAATATAAAATATAAAAAAAAAAAAAATTTCCGTCGTTTACAATTCATTATCGTAAATCATCATATAATTTGAGAATTTTAATTTTTTTATTAAGAGGTATTACATGTGTATACACACAACAGTCTGTACATTATAATAAAGGCTAGAAACTATAATATTTACTTAATTCTATATTTTATTAAAATTGTTTTCATGATCATAAAAAAAAAACTAATAATAAATTTTATAGTTTCTGTTTATTAATTTATTTCGTAAACTAATGGTTAATAATATAAAGTTGCTGATTAAATAAATTGGTTTTGGTATCGTGGGTACTAACTATGTTAATCGACTCAATAAAAAAAAATGGAGAACCCGTTTACCAGTCTAAAAATAAAAATGTACCACACTATTACATTTTGAGCTATGTCTCCAAATTTCGCAAAACTGTGTATTGTGAATAAATGTCAAAAATATGCTTGAAAGTCAGTTTGTACAAAATAAACGTATTGTAAATATAAAAAAGCGTAAAATTATTGTAAACGTTTAGGAGCTGTGTATAATATTCATTTAAAATTAGAACAACTTTTAAGATGATGCGGATCAACTTTAGAGCAAAGTAGAAGCAAATGTTTTAACGCGACAGGAATATTCGCCCAACACCAAACCGCCCAATAAAAGATCGCGATGAATCGACCAAATAAGATATTCAAAATTACCCAAAATCTAAAATGAATTTTCATGCGATTGTGATTTCTTTAATACTTAGACGATTCTGTATTTTGAGTCATTGCCCAAAATAGTGAAAAAAATTTGGTCGATTATTAATTTTTTTTTCCAAAATTCTGGCGATATTGTCTTGCTTGGCGACATCAACGCCCATCTAGGTTACACCGATTTACAGTTTGAGAATGAGAATGGAGTTGCTCTACAGCTACTTGCTCGATCAACATAGCTATTCAACAATTCACAACATCGGCGACGACGAAACCTTACTATCTGCACTGACGGTCGAGCCCGCTCCCAATTCGACTATTTGTTAATGTAAAGTCTGTTAAGACCTCCCCATTTCACCAGGCAATAAGTGATCACTGCATAATCTGTCTAATCCGAAAATAAAACGACCAAATGCCCTCTCGATTGGGTAGGTGTAGTTATTCACTGTCTGCATTAAAACTACGTCTGTTGTCCTATAGGGAATCTTTTCCCTAGCAATAACAGTGAGGCCGCGCATACCTCGCCTAGTCCTTCTACTTCCTTATTATAAAGGAGCAAAGATTTCTGCTATCTTTCTGCTATCTAATCCTTTTCAACTGTCAAATTACAGAAGAAACTTTTAACTTTGGTTCGGTGATTTTTGTTTACCCCCGTAAGCGTGGCTATATCTTTATCCGTCCTGCTTTCTGGCGAATATTCTTGATCTTTTCAAATGCCCTCCGGGCATTCTTCCTAGTATTATTGGGTGTGTGAATATGACTCCGCCCTTTTTTGTTAAAATAAAACACATTTGCTTGTTTAGAAAATGAAAGAATTATTTATTGAAAGTATGCTCCATTTGCAGCTACACTTTTCCCCATTTAGGCAATTTACAGATTTTCTCTCTGAAAAAAACTTGTTCTTTGGAGGCGATCCAATCATTAAGCCAATTTTCGGTCTCTGCGCGAGAATTGAACCGCTGTTCAGAAAGAGACGACTGCATCAACCGGAATAAGTAGTAATCTGAAGAAGCTATGCCTGGTGAATACGGCGAGTGGGGTAGAACTTCCCAGTCCTGTCCTTGTAAATAATTTTTCACAACGTTTTCAACATGTGGTTTTGCATTGCCATGTTGGAAAATTAATTTATTGTGCCTATTCGCCCATTCTGGCCGTTTTTCTCTGTAGCTCGTTTCAAACGTATTAGTTATCGTCGGTACACATCGCCATTGATAGTTTCACCTGATTCCAGCAGTTCATAATATATCACACCTTTCTGATCCCACCAGATACAGAGCATAACCTTATTGCAATGGACATCTCGCTTTGGTTGCGATGGACCAGCTTCACTACGCTTCACCCAAGACTTTTGGCGATTGGGATTCTCATAATAAATCCATTTTTCATCTCCAGTAACTGTCCAATGCAGAAAACTTTTTCCTTGTTATCTTTGAATCAGTCAGAGTTAAAAATACTATTTGTTTACACTTCAACCAAATGTCGTACACTGCGTTTGATAGCTGACATCAAGTACTATAGAATACAAGTATTGCCCATTTAGAGTTTACGTAAGCAGTAAAAATAACGACACCAATTGAGAAAGGGCGGAGTCATATTCACACACCCAATATATGTCGGTCTTGAGGAACCTGCTTCGTTCGTGCTTTGGTTCCGCTGCATTTTGATTTGCTCAGGTTTGGTGACCCGAGTGGAGGGACCAGTATCGTTCATCTTATGTCCCGTTCTTTATTTGTAGGCTTGGAGGCAGGCCCAAAGACCCGATTCTCGTTATTTACAAGTTCCGGATTTTTTAGAGAGCCAGAGTATTTTTGTTACTATTTTTGTTTATTTCTATCCATATTAAGTCTCACGAGAAACGAAGAAAATATGTCCGGATAATGTTATTTAATTCGGAGGACGCTAGGTATCCGGATCCACTCTAAGCGACTCAGCTAGAATAGTCTGGGGCTCCAGTCTGGTCAATTATGGGCACGTACGGGTAATACCTTAACCCAGCGATTTGCTTAAGGTTAACTACTTTAGCGCCGCGTTTTGGCCTTTAACCAATAGATTATTAATCTAGTAACAAGTGCCAATTTGAATACCACAAGCAGCTTCACAACTCACCGCCAGAAAAAATCTTAATTATCTAAAAATTTTGAAGATTCATCATACGTTGATTAAAACTTATTAGCAAGGGGAAAATAATGCGGGGATGTTCCTTGTCTATAATAGATCTTAATACACATTGTCTACACTCAAACCGTGATACTGTTAAATTATCATGTTACCGATTACAATATAACTCAACTTAAAGCTGATTCCCCGTTATCAATTGCAACCATGGTGGTCCTAGTCTGTAGCATCATGCGAGAAACAGAGGGTAACTAACTAATCTCGAAAATCTCAAATAATATTTAACAATAATGATGCAAATATTGGATAATCTCGTAACTCTCGAAAATTATTTCGAGAATTTCTGAAAATATTATAGAAAAATGTCATTAACATATTATCCGCAAAACTTATCGTAAGTGTATGTAAATTTTGGAATACTTAAAAACATCATTTCCGATAAATCGATAATTTTATAACAAGGTGTAACTTCTAAGCCCGTTGCAAATTTCGGGAAATATCGAGAAACACGATTGAAAAATATTTCGAAAATTCAAGAAAGTTAATGACAATAATCTTGGAAAACTAAGAAATCACTTAAAAATCTCGAATATTCTGAAAAAAATGCCATGCAGGGATCGTAAATCTTAGAATAATCTCGAAAATATAACAATGACTTTAATTTCGAGTAATTTTGATGTCAAGTTACCCCACGCTATTTAAATCTGGAAATGTAGACAAACCCAAAAATATTGATCTTAAGAATATCCTCTCTGTAAGATACATTAACTAATAAGTTTAGTAGTCATAAATCAACTACAAGCTAATTCGAATAATATTGAAAATCTCGAAAATCTAGATACTATCGAAGCCTATAAAATTTCGAATAATAAAAAACCTTCAAAAACCCCAGAAAATATCGAACCACGATATACCACTTACTCTGTAACTAACATCATACAACTCATAACGTCTTGCAAATTGCAAATTTCCAGATACGAGTAAGCGAGAAACTCGAATAATCCCACTGTTAAAGTTAGTCGAAAGTGAAAAGTCGATAATGCAGATTGTGTTGGTCCAGCCGAAAGTAAAAATGGCAATGCAGATTGTATTATCCCAGTCGAAAATAAAAAATGGAGTCGTCGGACCCTGTTAAAGTTAGCCGAAAGTTGAAGATCTATTTTATTGATGTGACTTGTCAATAGCTATCGCAGGAAAAAAGTTCAGTTCAAGTTTCCTGTGGGAAATCTCGGAAAATTCGATTTACCAAAAATTATTAGAAAATTTGTATAAAATCAGTCTCTATTAAATTCAACTGAATTTTTTTCCTGCAAAAGCTATTGACAAGTCACATCAATAAAATACATCTACAGACACAACACTGTAGAGGCTGGTTTTATACAAATTGTCAAATGAATTTTGGAAAATCGAATTTTCCGAGATTTCCTACGGGAAAATTGTACTGACTTTTTTTACTGCGATAGCTATTGGCAAGTCAGAACAGCAAAATACATCTCCAGACATAACACTATAGATACTGATTTAATACCAATTTTCTAATTATTGCTAGAAAATCGAATTTTCCGAGATTTCCCACGGGAAACCGAAACTGAATCTTATTCCTGCGTTAGCTATTGACAAGTCACATCAATAAAATACATCTCCAGGCATAACACTCTAGAGGCTGATCTGATGCAAATTTTCATATGGTGCTTGGAAAATCGAATTTTCTGAGATTTCTCACGGGAAACGAGCGGTATTTTTCCTGCGATAGCTATAGACAAGTGACATCAATGCAATCCATCTCGAGATATAACACTCTAGAGGCTGATTTTATACAGGAAACTTGAACTGAACTGAATTTTTTTCCTGCAATAGCTATCGATAAGTCACATCAATAAAATAGATCTCCAGACATAACACTCTAGAGGCTGATTTTATAAAAATTTTCTAATTATTTTTGGAAAATCAAATTTTCCGAGATTACCCACGGGGAACTTGAACTGATCTTCTTGCCTCCGATATCTATTCAAGTAACATCAATGCAATCCATCTCCAGATATGACACTCTAGGGGCTAATTTTTTAAATTCATTTCTTACTTTCCGCTGGAAACTTTTTTAAGTTTTACTAGATTCCCACAGGAGCTATTGACAAGTGACATCAATGTAATCCATGTCCAGACATAACACTCTATAGGCTGATTTTATACATTGATTTCTTACTTTCAGCTGGAAACTTTTTCAAATTTTCTGAGATTTTGTAATACTCGCGATATTCTCAAAAAGATATCGATTATTCAAATAATCTCCAATTTCGAGAAAAATCTTTAAAATCTCGAATAATGATTAAATAAATACACAACGCCGCTCAACGCCAAACCAACTTCGAGTAAGCTTAAAACTACTACTTGTAAGTCAGTAATAGATACAGAGTCGACAGGCAGAGGTAGCTCTATAGTAGAAATAATTTAAATTAAATTTGGCGAATGAATTTACGTTGTTTGTTGTTAAGAGAGCGAAACTTAGGATATGAAAAATTGACAACCAAAAATGTGCAACTACCAACATAACGACCAAAAAATCTGTTGTTAACATTGAAGCGCTGTCGACAAAATTAGAAATAGATTTTAAAAAAAGTTCGTCGATGTTGTCTTCGTCGCGTGTATTTTAATTTGACAGGCGTCGTCGCTTGTCGTCGCCGCTCTTGTTCTGTTTATAGCTTTAGGCTTTGCTTTTTTACGAGCTTTGCGTTTACACATTATCTTACATTTTAGAGAATCAGGGTGCAGTACTGTCTAAGCGGCGGTGTCCAAGCAAGCCATTCCATATGTAAGTCAGAAGCTACCACTTAGTTAAACAAAAGAACGTAAAAGTTGTTGCTCGAATGCAACTTTGCTGTAGTTTTAATATAAATAATAAATTTTATTTGCATACCAAAACAATTATTATTTATTTATGCAGAAGGTGAAATTATTCGTTAAATACAATAAAATTGAATATCCGGCATAACCTTATATTTCATTTTTTTTGATTTACAGTGTTTTCACTATAAAGTTTTTCAGGTAAATTTAAATTGAAGCAACAAATTTTATTAATTAAAAAAGTTAATATTTTTCTGAAAATTGTAAGAGAATTTAACCCAGTTTCGAACTGATGGATACTGGACCGATTGTACCACAATTTTACATTCTATAAATAAAATGTATTATGTACAGGTTGTGTTAGCGAATTATACTAATACATCCAATTTACCTTACAATGAAAACCTCTCTGTCTATGGGCCGTTACATAATTGTTCTTATACTTCTACGTGTTATTTGTAAAACACATCAAAATGGTACCAGGGCCGGTTGCATGTTTAGTATTACACGAATTAATTAATTAATTCAAATTAAAGTAAAAAATTGGTAATTGAAACAAAAAATTGTCTCGAACAGTTCGTATAATACTTGTATTATTATAAACCAAAACACCTGAATTACTATTTTTAGGAAAATTACAGTAAAACTGTGGAATTAAATGAAAATTCAAACATAAATCAACGGATTGTGTAACTTTAGGGTCCGTCCTTGACTATTTCGACCTTGAAAAGCAAAAAAAAAACAAAAAAAAAAAAGACTTACCGCCACTTGGTGCGAAAATAGCTGTTGTTGTATGTGTATAAAAACAACGTGCGCCAAATGAAAATTACAAATAAATCCAATTTTTTCAGTAATTTAGAAATTTGTTAATATACAGTGTCGGATATGTCACGTCGAATTTTCTTTACTACAGTCATAGATTTAAATTATTCCATCCTGCCTTTCGGTTAAGTTTTTTTTAATTTGGCGGTAGGTGTTCATTAATTGATATATTATATGACTTCAAGGGACTGAATCTGCCTTTCGGTAAATACAATTTTTTTCTACAGTTTGGCTATAAGCAAGTTGTATCCATTAACTACCAAACCTACATACTTAGCGGAGCTTCTAATTGATATTTTGTATGGCTTCAAGGGACTACATTTGCCTTTCAGCTAAAACAATTTTTTTCAAGTTGGAGTTGTTTGTATAAGCCGTATGTCATCGCCTAAAACCCTATACCAAGCCATGCTCGTCAAATAACTTTAAGGGACTCTATCTATGTACCTTTCGGCTAATATAAATTGCTTTTAGTTTGGTTATAATACCGATTGATGGTATGATGATATCATATAATGGCATAATGGCATTTTGTTGCTTACGCCAAACTGACTTTCTGTGACGTCCGAGAAAAAACTCGAATGAAATGTTTTTTGAATTTTTTAGGATTTTTAGAAACTTTTAGAAATTTATGTCAAATTATTCATCCTCAAGTTCTTGAAATCAACAAATAATTTATAGTTTTCATCTACCGTCAATTCTAGACTAACGAACAAAATATGACGGTAAATGGACGATTTCCGTCAAAATTTCAACGGCCGCGAATTTTATGATGCTGCCCCAGGTTCGGATCTCAATAATATAAAAGATCTCTGCTGAGCCGAGATGCCTTTAGATTCGGCTTCGAAGGTGTGTAACTTCATAAAATTTACATCTTTTGCAACATCCGTAATCAGCAAATATCTTCCAGCATTTCCAATATTTTTTACAAATCCTAATTGCCTATTAATGGCTCTCACCTCTCACCAACCCCACATTAACATTTTTTCAAGTGTAGTAAGAAGCAGTTCTTTAAATAGAGTACGTATTCTCTGGGATAGTGCGAATATCAACTCAAATTTATGCAGACATTTTTAAGACTAACTTTTAAAACTTCTCAAAATGCATTGATATGTTGTGAATTTCGACGAAATGGAATTTTGTTGGGCAATTAGAATTAAGGTACCCCAAACAGTATAAAGTAATAATACTCTAGTCAGATTTGTCAAGACATATAGTCATGACCTATCTACATTTTTCTTTCTTAGTCCAGCAAATTTCATTTGGCATAAATAATCGCTGAACCCAAAAAAAAAAACAAGTATAAATTTAGCCATCAAAGACTAAATTGGGACAGTTTTGTAGAAATCCAAACTGAAACCCAGCATTAAGGCTGTTTTGTAAAAGTCCAAAACTCATGCTCATTGTTCGAATACTTTAAGATTTCAGAACCTTAATTATTATTAATTTTATTGAAATAAATAACTTTGGGTATTGAAGCTCCTACAAAATTATTGCTTAGTTCGACCACAGACGTAATATATCCAGACGAATTATTAACGAATAAAGACGTGGTTTTCATAAAATTGACTGACTGATAATTGCGCCAATTGTAGTGAGAAAAATTTATACTTCAATCGAGGAACCCAATTAGCTATCTCGATATATTTGACTTCTATTTACTAGTAGATGGCATTATCATTACGTGACGGCGACACCTACTGTATAATAGAATAAGTGAAAATTAATAGCTCAATGTACTGTACTAAAATGGAATTTTCCATGATAAAAATGTTCTAAATGTTTCTACGCTATTCTAACTGGAAAAGTCATAAACTTTCGAGAAGTTTGGTTTGTATATATATAAAAAGACGAACAAGATCGAATTGGATTATTAGAATTTGGAACGCGATAGTGTAAACTTGTAAGAATTAGTAGTATTTGGGAAGCGATAGTGTAAAAATTAAAAAGGAATTAAAAAGTGATTTAAAAAGTGTTTGTAGTGCGAAATAAAATTTATAAGTGTACAGTAAAATTGTGTGAAAATTATTTAAAGTGATTTTGTGAAGTTTTATTAATAAACTGTGTTGTAATAATTTTTGTGTGACATAAATAAATTCGTTGATGATAAATTGAATTGTTTTGTTTTTATTCACAATCCAGTGATTCGAACCTTGATTGACAAGGCAAAACCGTAACAGTACTGTTTCAAAACATATTGTGAAGGTGACACCTAGTGTATAATAGAATAAGTTAAATTTATAGCTCAATATCTAACTGTACTAAAATGGAATTTTCCATGATGAAAAATGTTCTAAATGTTTCTACGCTAAATGTTTCTATCTAAATGGATTTTTTTCATATTTTGTTTTCGAGTTGAGGCAATCAAAGAGTTTATTAATTTTCCCAATAAACTTATATGTCGAACATGCAACTTCTTTATTATCAGTGATATTTCGTTGTTTTAATACCTGCCACAACACTTCTACTAAAAATCTATGTGGCTAATTTCACTCTCATTTTCTCAAAATTGTTTGGATAAATGTGTTTACCTGCAATTTTAGGTTAACATTTGGTAATTGAATTCACTTCTAAGTTGTAGAGTTCTAGTATTATATCCTAACTTACTAAACCGTCAGGGGTTTTTATATCAGATTTCATTAATGTGTTCCTGACCGACTTTATTAAATTTAGTACGTCATATATACATGCTACTTCAGCATCATTATACAAAAAATTAGTTCTTTCAATTGATACACCAAACATATTGAAACATTTTCTGTTATTTGGGCCTTGATCACAGACCACGCCTCTTATTTTTACTCCCAATTCACAACATATGCTCAAATTTTCTTCAATAAGTAAAATAATTGGGGAAACATAATAACTTAATACATTTCAGCCTCTTATCATAAAATAGCATATTAATATACCAACTTCAGCTTCTCTGTCTTCCGTCAATTTGATTTGAATAAATATTGTAAATAAGATCGCTTCTTATATGAATTTAGTCGAATAATAATACAGCTTGTTTTGAATCGCTACTCATAACGCTAAGTTTTTCTATTATTTTCATAAGTGCATTGTTGTTGAAGCCGGGACTCAATTATTTAACAGGTTACCATCTTATTAAAGATGATTTAAATGGCAAATTAAAATTTAAACTCTCTCTTATTTATTTGTATGAGCTTGACGATCGATAAAATATGTTTTGTGCAATTATTTTTTGCTCTTTCGACCATTTTTGATTTTTGAATCGACTTTTTGGCGTTTTCGTCAATTAATAATTTATTTATGTTGTCGTTAATGTTTGGTTTGGATTTTTGGATAGACACTTTGGTTCGTCTAAATTTTCTTTTTAGCTCTTGAATTTCAAGTTTTTTTGATTGAACCTTTTGTAATAAGTTATTATAGTTTAATCGATAATAGTTCTTATTTTGAATATTTCGTAGACACGTTTTACATGGTGGCGGTTCAATGTCGCTTCCAATATGCATCGCCGGGTCTGGTAGACATATTATGTCTTCTAAAGTCATACTTAAAATGTTATCTTGCGATTCTACCAATGAAGTTTGACTCATATTTTCTGAGGTTAGTTGGAACTGACGTAAATTGTCTGTACTTGTTATAACGTCAGTTGCAATTGAATTGTCTTAAATTTCCGATAATTCTTTCATTGACAAAATGGTCACCATCGAAATATCATTATTGGAATCATTTTTTTTCACAAATCACAATATTTTTAATTGTATAATCTTTCAACCTGCAATTCAGTACCCAATCATTATATTTCTTGTGGTGGGCCAGCAATTTGAACAAACGAACTTTTTGCCGTCTAGATAAACAGCAGTTTCGCCCTGCACATTTTATACCACTTTTAATGCGATTAATTGTGGAACGAATATTTAAACTGACGATCAATTAAATGGAAAATACATATACTTATGTAATTGGAAATACAAACAAATGTGAAAACCATTCGCTGATAATAATTTTCCTTTACTGAAATTTATTGAAATTTGAAAACAATAAACATGGAATATTACTACATACAAACCAATATTTCAATTTGTTTTATTTTGTAATTTGGTTATGTGTCAGTTGATTTATGCAAGTTTTTGATGGTGTTTCTGCTTTGTATAAATAGATGGCAGTAATGAAAATGTTTTTGAAATATATTGGGTTCCTCGATTAGATTACAAAAAATAAACTAATATGAAAAATGGAGCCACGTTTGTGCTTAGACTGAATTGTGTATTTCAATGGGGAATCTAAATAACGGTTTTAGTTACCTTTACCATTACTAAATTAAAACTTTATCTGAAATATTTTGGGTATAGTTATAGGATAGTTTTGTAAGTTTATGAACTTTTCAAAAATTCGCACCTAAACAATATTCCAACCAGAACTATTTCCCAGAAGTGTCGCATGAAATTTTTAAAAAATTTACCCTGTTAAAGTTAGCCGAAAGTTTCCAGCCGAAAGAGAAAAGTCGATAATGCAGATTATGTTATTGATATTCCAGTCGAAAATCAATCAGCCTCTAGAGTGTTATGTCTGGAGATGGATTGCATTGATGTGACTTATCAATAGCTATCGCAGGAAAAAAATTCAGTTCAAGTTTCTCGTGGGAAATCTCGAAAAATTCGATTTTCCAAAAATGATTACAAAATTTGTATAAAATCAGCCTCTAGACTGTTATGTCTGGAGACGGATTCAATTGATGTGATTACACAATAGCTATCGCAGGAAAAAAATTCAGTTCAAGTTTCCTGTGGGAAATCTCGGAAAATTCGATTTTCCAAAATTTTTTAAAACTTTGTATAAAATCAGCCTCTAGAGTGTTATATATGGAGATGGATTCAATTGATGTGATTACTCAATAGCTATCGCCGGAAAAAAATTCAGTTCAAGTTTCCCGTGGAAAATCTCGGAAAATTCGATTTTCCAAAATATTTTACAAAATTTTTATAAAATCAGCCTCTAGAGTGTTATGTCTGGAGACGGATTCAGTTGATTCCATTTCTTACTTTCGGCTGGAAACTTTTTTGAATTTTCCGAGATTTCCCACGGGAAACTTGAACTGAATTTTCTTCCTGCGATAGCTATGGACAAATCACATCAATGCAATCCATCTTTAGATATAACACTTAAGAGGCTGATTTTATACAAATTTTCTAATAATTTTTGGAAAATCGAATTTTCCGAGATTTCCCACGGGAAAATTGAACTGAATTTTTTTCCTGCGATAGCTATTGACAAGTCACATCAATGCAATCTATCTCCAGACATAACACTCTAGAGGCTGATTTTATTCATCCATTTCTTACTTTCAGCTGGAAACTTTTTTGAATTATCCCAGATTTCCCACGGGAAACTTGAACTGAATTTTTTTTGTGCGATAGCTATGGACAAATTACATCAATGCAATCCATCTCCAGACATAACACTCTAGAGGCTGATTTTATACAAATTTTCTAATAATTTTTGGAAAATCGAATTTTCCGAGATTTCCCCCGGGAAACTTGAACAGAATGTTTTCATTCGATAGATATTGACAAATCACATAAAAACGATTCAGCTGCAGATATATACTCTAGAGGCTGATTTTATTCCAATTTTGTATATTCTTCTGATATTTCGATATTTTCTACGAAGCAAAGTTTTACACGTAAATTTATTTATAAATTGTTTTATTTAAATCTATGTATATCCTATTTACTTTCGGCTGATAACTACTAAATTTTTATTATCGGCTGGAATGTTATATAATAATCTGCATTATCGACTTTTTACTTTCGGCTGGGATTAGACAGCTGAGATTAGCAATATCGACTTTTCACTTTCGGCTGGCAACTTTCGGCTAACTTTAACAGTATAAAAATTTGGAATATTATAAAATATGTTTGTATAGTAAACGTAAACCTACAAGCGAGACATTTTCCCTAAATGCAAATAGGAAAACTCAATGACAACGCTTAGTTATATTTAGTACAATTTATTGCTATGATTTGTACCTAGCAAAATAGACAAATAAGAAGACAAAAGGAAGACATTGACGACCGTTGAGCACAATATTATGATTAAGGATTTGTCCCTTAAGATGAACCTGCAACTATCACTGTCATTATTTGAAACAAATTCTTTGTTGTGTTTTTGATAGCTCTACATTTGAGAAATATGAGTTTTGAGATTAAAGGTAATGAAGAAATTTTAAAACTATTCACTTATTATAAAACAATTAGACAAACACACCACTGTTTCTAATAATTAAGAAAATTGAATAAAGATTGGAGAAAAATAAAGAAAATTATAAATTAAAAATTACCGGGATTTATTTACTTATTTCCCTGTAATTCATAATACCCATAATGTGTCAAAAAGCGAGGCTAATCATATGAAAATAATAATTGGCTAGTTTATTATAAAGACAGTACACATTGCTGTGATAGGCAAAACCGCTTAAGTCGACTCACGACAAAAATTATTTGTTATATTTAACGCTGTGGCCGCAAGCTGTAGTGGCTTTAGTCGGCATAAGTCAAAAATGAATTTAAAATTCAACTTTTTCTACCTTCACAGATTGATGTTGCCGTAGGCTGATATTGTCTGTTATTTTATTATGTTTTGTTGTTTTTCTTATTTTTATTTGCTTACTGATGCATTTTTGATTTTGAACTTCAAATAACTTCCTCAAATATTTTTCAATCTCAAACTCAAATATTTAATAAATAACGGAAATTTAATCAGTATTCCGTTGTACCAGGCCATAAATATAATTCCAAAACTCGCATCTATAAAATTTCGCAAAAAAACATAAAAAAAAAAATTTAAGCTTACACACTTATTTTAATTAAAATAAACTTTAGTCACGCAATATTTTAATTAAATTTAATTGATTTTTATTTCATGTATGTATATGCATTTTAAACACCATTAAAAAAAATATAAAATAAATTAAATTAATAATATTAAATAAATACGGACAATGTCTCTTTCAGAACAGACACACAGCATACATACTATATACATAAATATTAAGTTTGAACAAAAAATTGTTAATTGATTAAGAGATATGTTAATTGAAAATATTTAATAGCGTTGAAAAACTAAATTTCAATTTAATTTGAATTGAAATTGAATTGCAAATTTTTTTATAAGGCAACATATTATTATTTATATAATAAATGTATTCTAGTAATTATTAATAAATAATTGCCACCCTACTATATACGGTTAAGCATGGGTTTGGTTAAATTATATAGCATATTAACAAAAAAATATATTTAACGGCCCATTGTTTATTCTTATAAATAATTTATTACTACTTTAACTCATCTAAATTAATCTCTATTGTTTTCAAAAAGACAATATTTGATTTATTGGCCGATTGAAATTATAGTAAAATAATTTTATTTTTTGTATGTAGAGAGACACGATTTAATTGAGTTGTGATGCGCGATAATATTCGTGTTGTGCCAATAAAATTGGATACGTTCCTCTGCAATTTAATCGTTTAATTATGATTTTTTTTTCGCTTAATTAAATTATTATATTGTTTTTGAATTTATTTGCACAACAATTTATTATTGAATATATATTGCTTGTTTTGCATTGTGTATTGTTAGAATTGTTATAACACTCAATTAATGGCGGTATGACGCGATTTGTACTTAAGGTCTATAAATTACGCAAACATTGTAATGGCGCTATTATATTATAGCATAAACTATAAAGCCAAACTATATGTAATTAATTCCTTATCTCTTGAATAATAAACAAAGATATCACTATAATTTATGAGATAAAATAAATTGAAGTTAATTATCTCAATAAAATAAATGTGTGTGACAGTGGCGCGGTTAAATTTCTTCTTAAATTTCTTTTAATTTTATATAAAATTTATGTTGTGGTTTGTGGTAAAAAATGTTCTTTTTCTCAATAACAAATCGTCGTCGATGTGTTAATGTGGGTTTGATTAATTATTAAACACATTTTAGTATAATTTTAAAATACAAAAATATTTTTTATTTATAAGATAACCATTTTTAAATGTTTAAATTTATTAGTAGACAAAATATTCAAGAATATGTACAACCATTTGAAAATGATAAATTAAGTCATTTACATTTATAATTATAAATAAGCGCAAAGATCTAGTTTTATACAAATACACTTAAATGATTTTACTAATTTATATAAAGTAGCTACAAGATCAATATATCAATAAAAAACAAAAAATTTAAACCTTCCGAGTGTATAGTATATAAAAATACCAGATTTATACACCGCCATAACCAATCTGATTTGATTGAAATTCTCCTATATACATACATACAGTGTATTTGATTTATTGTACATATTTAACCTCTTAGCCGATAAACACGTTCCATATAAAACATTATTGATCAAAGTAAATAAAATTCCGTGACTAAATTAAAACAAAACAATTTTCACTTATAAACAAAAAGTAAAATATGTAATTAAAATTAATGCTTAAAAATACAACAACAAAATATGTATAATCGAACAAATAATTCATTAAAATTCCACCTTTCTACTTATCTTACACGGTTTCTTATTATTATTAAACCATCGTACATTTTTTTTTTTTTTTTTTATATAAGTGATACGTTAAAAATATAAATTAAAAAAAATATATGTGATGACTGATAATCATTAATTTAAATTTTAATTAAAAAAAAAAACAAAAAAAATTAACATCTTTTTGACTTGAAGGAACATAAAACTTAAAATAATAGCAACAACAAGTTAAAGATCAGCTCGAGAGATTAATCACGCGATAGGTGGTTTTAACCAATTAAGAATTATAAAATATACTCGCGTTATACATATATACATACATGGGTCGTTGTTTATAATTATAACTTATTTTGATTTGCATATAATTTTTATATATATTTTTAAATGGTCATTCGAGTTTGATTTGTTGGTTTGTATAAATTTATTTATATACACAAGACTAGCGCTTTTTATAATAGATGAAGTAAATTAGGTAATTTACTATAATATGTTTTATGGTAATTCTTAGAAAGCTTAGTATTTTATAATCAATAAGTGATTAAAATAAGAATCAACAAACCATTAATAAATTTTTAAATGAGTTAGAACAGTTAGGTTAGACTAAACATCTTTTAATATTATTTAATGATAAGTAATAGGTATAGCTTGGGACATTTGTTTTTTTTGTATTTGGTTTGAAAAGCTATATACCAGGCTTTCAAGACAGTTAGATTTATCAAATTTCACAATCAATTTAATTTGCTTTTAACAATTTTGTAAAAAATCTCTGATTCCTGAAATTGTTAGATTATCGAAATTTTAGAGTTTTCGAACCAAATGACCAGTACATTCTTGAACCCACGTATAGCTCAATTAACGCCATAAACTTATCGGTGACAGATACCAAAAAAAATGGACTTACTACTATAGAATTTAAAAACAGGCAAAAATTATCATACCTTGGTTGACACAATATTTTCTGGCGTTTTGTTGTTTAACACATTGTTTTTCAAAATTGCTTTAACAATATTCCGGTTACGGAAGTTTCTTCCGTTCAAGTTTGGCGAAATTCAAAAACTTTATTTAAAAACTATTTAGAATACAATTTGCAGCGAAAATATCTATACACTCAAAAAAAATATGCGGTGTTAATTTGTTTTTTATCCGAAAAAGTATTTTATTTTTGTCCAACCGAATATAGTTTTATAAAATTTAACACGAATCAACGGGTAAATATTTTTAACTATCCGAAAAGATAAATTTTTAGAAAAACTTCTTTTGGATTTAATAAAATACACCTTTCGGTGTTTTCCTAATAAAATACACCTTTCGGTGTGGTCCTAAACATGAATGCGGTGTAAAAGTTTTTATCCAAATGTATTTTATGTCATTTTTATTAAAATATCCGATTGGATTTAAATTTTAAATATCCGATCGGTGAGACACTATGTAACACCGATTCGGTGTTGTGGTGACCCTTTATTTTTTTGTGTGTATTCATCGTGGTCGGTTCAGGAATAGGCAAGTTCCATCCTCACTGGCCCTATTACAGAATTGTATTTGATGTATTTGTATGAAACTTTATCTTATAGCAACTAAAACGTATTCGATAGGTGAAATAATTTGAAGTCAAATTAGCGAAATTTCGTTTAAATTTTTAGAATTTTTCCAAGCCTTTGCATCCATTTCAAAAGCTTTTCAAAATTCTAATAATTTTAATGGAATTTCGAAAATTTGACTTCAAATTATTTTACCTGCCAAATACGTTATTTAACCCTTTTAACCCTTGTGTCTATACCGGGTTACCCCGGTACCCATTATGATTTAAAACATCTGTAAATATTGTAATTTTGAAGTTATACCATCCCAGTTACATGCAATTCTAGATTTGAAGATTTTGTAATGGGTTTTGAACAAAAGTTAGATATATATTTTATACAAACTGAATTATTACTTATTTTAAAGTTTTACCCTTTTAGACTATACCCAGCTACCCAGGTAGCCAAAACAAAATGTAATTGAAAATCGAATTGTCACTGCATAAATAAAATAACATAGTAAAATAAATGCATTTATGGATATAAATAATATATTCATGATAGATTATCAAGTCTGGTGAACGCAGCCCACATAACGTTATGAATTCAGCTTCGGTAGGGGAAAGGGCCACTGTCTTCTGCAGATGACTCTTCCATGTGATAATGCCCTCGCCCAAAACAAATGCATAGCCGGTTGTTGAGTTTCGCGTGTCAACATCGTGTACATAAATACATCTTCTCAATGTTGTCGATGATCCAGAATACTCGATTCGTCTTCCGGCCGTATTATTCGAATATCGAAGAATGCGTTTGACGGCCGAAACACGGGTTTCTTTTGGATTGTCCAAATGTTTGCTTACTTTTCCCACTGCATGTGAAATGTCTGCCCTCTTCACACAATTTGGTCAATATGCCATTGCTGTCGGCTGGATTCGAAATGTGTTTCGAATCCTGCATGATGAAGTTTTCGACGATTTTCTTGATGTATGCGTTCTGCTTGATGAAAATCGTCTTCTTCTTTCTGTTCCAATGTATCTCCATGCCGACGTAATGACCAACGCTGCCTTGTGTCATCTCAAAATTATCTGACAGATAATTCATCACTGTCTCAATCGTGTTTCTGCATTTCGACAAAATCAATCCGTCATCCACGTACAATAATAACATGACTCTCACACCGTTGATATAGCCGCTGAACACACATTGATCTGCCTTCGAATTTCTTGTTCCACACTCTGGATGCTTACTTCAACCCATACAAACTTTTCTTGAGCCGGCAGACCATGTTCTCTTCCTCCATGTCCAGTCCTTTCGTTGCCTCCACGAAAATCTCTTCATCCAGGTCACCGTTCAAAAACGCAGTTTTCACGTCGAACTGAAACATCAGCAGATTTTCTGCTGCCCACTGCTGAACCACTGGTGAAAACGCTTCACCATAATCAACTTCTTTTCGTTGCGTAAAACCTTTTGCGACAAGACGAGGCATGAATATTGGACCAGATGGATTTGGCTTCAATTTATAAACCCATGGACATCCGACAACGTTGCGGTTCTTCGAACGTTTCACCAGCTCCCATGTCGAATTCTTCTTCAGTGATTGCAGTTTATCTTTCATCGCATTTCGCCATTTAGCAGCTTCCTCGGAATTTAACGCTTCTTCATACGTGTTTAGCTCCAACATGACACTCGTTCACTTTCTCACGCAAATTATAACGCACATTTTTGGGTACGTTCCCGATCTTACACTCATCGCGTCATCTGCTGTCAACGTGATATCATTTGTATCGAATAACTTATTATCAGACATGGACGATGTATTATGTCCATTGTCATTCATGCCGATACACTGCGAATACTGTTCCATGACTGGCAGCTTTTCTTTCGTTCATAGCTCGGTCGACGATTTCTGGATCGACACTTGCTTCTTGACATCATGATCCACATCTTTCTCATTCAGTTTTACGTTGCAGCTCACGATGATCTTCTGTGTGTCTGGATCCAACAGCCGAAAGTTCTTCGACGTGAACTCGTATCCAACTAGAACAACCTTCTTTGCCTTGGCGTCCCATTTTTGCGTCTACATTGCTTTGGTATTTGCACTGTCTACCAAAAATTCGCACCTGACCCATTTCTGGTTTGACACCAAACCAATTCCCGTACGGAGTTGCGGTCGAACATTTCTTATTCGACGATCTGTTCAAGATGTACACTGCTGGTCATACTGCTTCTGGCCATATACACTTCTGCAAACCGCTGGAAAGCAACATCGTGCGGGCGCATTCCACAACGGTACGCATCTCACGCTCCACACGCCCATTTTGCTCAGGCGTTCAACTGTCACTCCAGCATTCGACATCACTCCCATACAATCTTTATTCACAAATTCAGTACCGTTGTCGAAACAAAAATGCTTCACTGAATTGCTTGTCGAATTGCGAAAAATGGTTGCACATACGCTTTATCGTGTTCACATTCAGATGTCACAATCGATGATGCAACTTCTCAAGCGTGACAGTCGCAGAATTTGAACGCTCATCGATTCCCTGTCGAAACGTCATTCACAATTGCTTGCGGTTCATTTTTCACGCCAACAGTATACACGATTCCAACAGAATTCATCATTTTCTAGCCATCATGGATTAACATTATCTCAAAACCCTTCGATGTGGCCGACGCCGTCGAGAATAAATTCTGCTTCAGCTCAGGAACATGCTGTACGTTCTTCAGGTGTCTCTTCTCCCACACACCGTTGATCTTGGGTTTGATTAAAATTGTGCCCGTGTTACGAATCGGTAGACGTAGGCCGTTTGCGATTTGGACAAACCACTCGACATCGCACCTCTTATAAACAACGCACCATTCGACGACAGAAGACATGTGCTATGTTCCTGTAGTATATTGCTGCTCCACTCTCGTGATCCACACAAAACGCTGCAGCTTTTCATTTTTTCGTCATTAAAAATTAAAATTTTTGAATAAGGTTGCAACATCGTACAAGAAAATATAAATTATTTGGTTTTAAAAGCATAATATGTACGTGGCTTCCTGGGTAGCTGGGTATAGAACAAAGAATATTTTCTTGGGTATATAGACACAAGGGCTTGGTTTTTTCCAATGTTGTTACGTGTATTCTTGCATTAATTTTCAGATACGGTAGGTTAAACTGTGTAACAGTTTCTGTTGTATTTATTATTATTACTGTTATAAAAGTAATTTCTTATAATATTTAAAAGTGCGGTACCTCGCAAATTTGTATTGTTAATTTTCGACCCACGAAATGACATTGGCACAATTTTTACCGAAATTGTTTTTCAAAATTAAAGAACTCGAAATCAGATTTTTTTTTCAAATTCTTAATCTGACATATTAATTTACAAATAGGAATTTAAAGCCGAAAGTGTTTTGAAAATTTTCCAAATGGTTTAGATATACTTAGTATAATTTTAAAATTTTGCCTGTTGTAAAATTGCGATGCATTTTTAGGTCTCGCAACATAAGCTTCCTACTAAAGTAAAAAATGACATTCTAACCGAGCCGCCTTACAATTTTCGATAAATCGAGTGTAGTCAGAAATAGAGCTGTAAAACCGAACCGAGGACTGAAATTTATTGAGGAACCCCTCACCCCACCCCCCCTTCAATCGAAACCAGTCAATAACCGGTTATTTCACAGATGGTCGTTTGATTGAAGCAAAAGATGTGATTCTCTCCCTGCCAGTTACTTTTTGTGCTAGGAGGGAAGCTTTTTGAAATGTTCACCAAACGTCTGTCATGACATTGGGTATATTTGCTTTTGGGCATCGGCTATTAATCGCATAATCGTTCACAATAGGTATTTGAATTTAAACTTTTACACATTGACAATCTCAGCCGTCACATTTAGTTAGCATGTAAAACATTATAAAGCCATCAAATCCGAAAAACAGGACGGCTAGTTCTATATAGCAGGTTAATATATGAAATTTGAATGGATTACAAAAATATATTAGTCCATTATACAGTGCTGTGCAAAAAAACTGTTCAAACATATTTTACTACAAATTGGGATTTTGATTGCCAAAATTATAAAACATTTAAAAGCAATTTGCTTATTGTTTCATTTTAAATACATTTATGAACCAATTTTTTTTTAAATTTTTTACCTGCTATTTAAGGGGAAACCCCGAAAAAATACCAAAATATTTAAAATACACTGATTGGTGCTAAAGTAATGGAGTAAAGCAAACACTTTTTATTTATTTATTTTTTGTTTTGTGTTGGTTTATAGAATCTAAAATCCTTTCTTTAATATTAATATTTTGTTTGACCGGCTTTTACTTTTTCTACGGCCGCACACCTCCAATTTATTGTGTTTGATACATTTTTGAAGATGCTGAAGGCATGTGTAGGCGTGTGCACTCGTTTATTAGGCTGAATTATGTATTAGGCACCACAAGGTATGTACTCGGGAGTTACATACCTGTAACGAACCAACATCAGTACATACTCGCACCGAATCAACATCCGCATTCTAGCTGATGAAACATAAAACACAAAACAATTGATGTCACGTTGCACATACACCAAATCAACGACATCGGAATCATAGCTGACACAACCAAATAGATGTAACAAGATCACACATCACGTTGTGTCTACCAACGATTACATTTTACCGGGAAATTACCAGACATAACATGACACCATACATTCTGTCTAGCTTGCTAAATTATGAGTAGAATTTATATTAAAATTATATTTTAAGATCATTATTATTATTGTACTCATCAAGTTAACATTGTAGTTTTTTCAAATCTAAAATAAATAAAATATCGCTCTGGATAAAATCCAGAGTTTTAAAAAATAAAAATTTATAATCGTGAAAACTATAATTGGCGCAGTTGATAGGATATTTTTTAATATCCGTCCACTACGAAAAACCACATATACTGCAAAGTGAATAAAAGCCCGTGTTTTAAGTGTCACAATAATTGTTTAAGTTAAAGTGAAATACTGACGGAATATCAGTAAATAGTGCTTAGAATCAAAATTTTATTCTCGAACACAATCCCACTAGGATCAATGGTTAGAGCCATGAAACCCTCCGATCTACCGACAGCCAGAATTTATTGTTTAAAGGAACAAAACACCATTTACATGAGAAATGAAGTTTTCGGTATAGACCAAATACAACTCACAAAACCAACGGTACCACCACGTGTACAAATGTATAAACCTAATTATGTCACAAGCTTCCCCAGACATACAAACAACAATCAATTCTTTAATCCCAATAACAATTTATACCCGCCGCGTAATGATCATCAATATTTTAATCATCGACCATTTACTAACCATAATCAATTCGCTAACAGTCGCGGGCTACCACCAAAACCCGATCAAAGGAAATTCGAGCCCATGGATACAAGTTCAAATAGTAACAAATATAGGCAACCTACATTCGCGCAACAAAAACCTTCGAACTTTATTAATCCACGTCAATATAATTTCAACACGAATGGACCGCCCAGATTCCAATCAAAGGAATTGTACAATATTTCCACCAATCCACATGATCACGAAAGCGATCACTTTTACGAATCATACGATGGGAACGTACAAATTGAAAATTATGAAGAAACGTACGACCAACTTATAGAAAATACACAAGAAGAACCATCCCCCATAATTGAAATAGAAGATGAGGATTTTCACCAAACCCCATCGGAGGATACGGCCACTTGAGCCTACTAACTAATCAACATCAAACAGGGTATCAATTACCTTACATAAACTTAAAATTCAACCAAACAAATTACAAATTTTTAATAGACACCGGATTCACTAAATCTTTCATCAGTCCCGACATAATTAATAAAGAATGCATTCAAAAAATCAAACCATTGACCATCGCTACTTTGTTCAACAGTACCACTGTCGACCAAATGGTAGTATTAAAAGGCCTAAAAGAATTCGAAACAACTGAACCTTTACAATTTATTTTATTCAAATTCCACGACTATTTTCAAGGTCTAATTGGAATGGAGATAATGCAAAAATTAAAAGTCACCCTGGATCTAGTAAATTCTAAGATAATTACACCTACTCTAGAAATCCCAATAAAATACAAATTAAATTTTATCTCAGCAACGTATAGTATAGCACCAAGGAGTAAATTAGTTGCAAAAGTTCCAGTAACTGTAGCCAACGGAGAAATCTACCTTAAACCTCAAGTGCTGAGAAATAACCTCATAATACCAGAGGGAATTTATACAAGTTTTAATAATTTCGCCTACGTAGAAGTAGTGAACTATGGGCCTCAACACAAACAATTCGCTGTAGAACATCCAAAAGAATGCGAAGAATTGAAAGCAAATCACATAGAAGTCCATAACATTGAACCAATGTCTACAAAAAACGATAGCGAAGACATCACTCAATTAATACGGACGAGTCACCTTAATTACGAAGAGAAAAAAAGCATAGAAAAACTGTGTTCAAAATTCGAACACATATTCCAAAGGGAAAACGACCCATTAACCTTCACCAACGAGATAAAACACAATATTGATCTGAATGACGAGAAGCCAGTCTTCACTAAAAGCTACAGGTACCCATTCGTTCATAAACAAGAAGTGGAATCACAAATTAAAAAAATGTTAGACCAAGGAATCATCAAATGGAGAATGGTTATAGACTACAGGAAGCTCAATGAAAAAACCATTGAAGACAGATATCCACTCCCTAATATCACGGACATCTTGGACAAACTCGGGAAGTGCATATATTTCACCACGTTAGACTTAGCCTCTGGATTCCACCAAATCGAGGTAAATCCAAACGACATACAAAAAACTGCTTTTTCCGTTGAATTCGGGCACTACGAATATGTTCGTATGCCCTTCGGCCTAAGGAATGCCCCAAGTACATTCCAGAGAGTGATGGACAACGTACTTGGTGAACTACAAGGCAAAATCTGCCTGTGTTATATGGACGATATTATCGTCTTTTCTACATCGCTCCAAGAGCATATGGAAAGTCTAACCAAGGTATTTACAAAGATACAAAACGCAAATCTGAAAGTCCAATTGGACAAATCGGAATTCTTGCACAAAGAGATAGCCTTCTTGGGACATATAGTCACGTCGGATGGAGTAAAGCCCAATCCAGACAAAATTAAAGCGATACGAAATTTTCCGCTACCCAAAACAGAAAAACAGATAAAGAGTTTCTTGGGACTCTTAGGGTATTATAGGAAATTCATAAATAATTTCGCAAAAATTACAAAACCAATGACAGAATGTCTAAGAAAAGATGCTTCTATCATAATCAACGATAAATACATAAAATGCTTTGAAGATAGTAAGTCATTACTCTGTAATGAACCTATCCTGCAATACCCGGATTTTTCGAAACCCTTCCTCGTCACTACAGACGCCAGCAATATGGCTATAGGAGCAATATTATCACAGGGACAAATCGGACAAGATCTGCCTATTTGTTACGCTTCTAGAACGTTGACAAAAACGGAAGAAAACTATTCCACGATTGAAAAGGAATTATTAGCCATAGTTTGGGCCACAAAATACTTCAGACCGTACCTTTTCGGGAATAAGTTCACTATCATCACAGACCATAAGCCATTGACATGGTTATTTTCGCTAAAAGAGCCTAACTCTAAATTAGTTAGATGGCGACTAAAACTAGAGGAATTCGACTACGATATTGTCTACAAAAAAGGGATACAAAATGCTAATGCTGATGCCCTTTCAAGGATACAAATTAATAACGTTGAGGTCAATAACACAGAAGATTCCTCCTCAGTAGAAGATACAACTAGCATGCTCTCTACTCCTGATGATTTAATACCAACTACGAAAAATTCAATTAACACGTTCGATAAACAACTTATAATTCACCTGTCGGATACATTAAAAAGTCCCTTGGTTAAAAATGAAATATATTTTGGGACAAAGAAAAGAGTAACACTACAGCTACCTAGAAAGCGTGGGATTAAAACGGCCATTTGCGAGGAGCTGCGAAAATTGTTTGGGAGAACCCGAAATCTCACTTGCATACATACTACGGAAGAATGCTTCCAATATGTAATGGAAGCATACAAAGCCATGATCTCTACGAAACCCCGAAGCACAAACCCAAAGGTAAACTTAGTGCGATCAAAAACGTTTATATCGGATGTACAGGAAAAAGAAAAACAAATGGAACTAATACAACATATACATTTAGAAAATGAACACAGAGGAATAATTGAAAATTACGAAAAACTAAAGCAAAAATATTACTTTCCACACTCTAAGGAAATGATTAGAGAGTTCATAAATAAATGTGATATTTGCCAGCGAACAAAATATGACAGGCAGCCACCGCATCTACAATTAACCTTGAGTGAAACACCAAAAAAACCAATGGAAATTATCCATACAGACCTATTACTATTGGATCGAAAAGTATTTCTCACGATAATCGACAAATTTAGTAAATTTTCGGCAGCATATCCATCAACAGGAAAAACTAATAAAGCTGTATCGGGAAACCTTATACACTTTTTCAGTCAACATGGATTACCGGAAAAACTAGTAGCCGATTCAGAGATAGGAACTGGAAAAGACATAAAAAATCTACTGGAAAAACATAATATCCAATTACACGTTACCACACCATATAATTCCACGGGAAACTCTCCAGTCGAGAGGTTACACTCTACACTCAAAGAATTATGTAGCATTATAAAATTGCAACGACCAGATGACCCTCTAGAGGTAATTATGGTGTCAGCCATACTTGCGTACAATAACACTATACATTCAACAACACAGATGACTCCATTTAATCTCTTAAAGGGGCATTATGTAACAAGAATGATTGACTTCAACAATGAATCAGACTATGCAGCCCAAAGAAAGGAGTTATTCGAACATTTATGTAATGAAGTACACGAGAAATCATTAAAAATAAAACAAAACACAATACAAGCGCGAAATAAAAAGCTAAAACCTCCCGTACCCATATTACCCAAACTGTTTATCTACGCCAAAAAGAAAAAACGCGGAAAATTACGAGCAAATTATAAAAAACTAGAAATTATTAAAGATAACGGGATAACTATAGATACAAATGAAGGAAAAGTGCATAAGAATAAAGTAAAAAAACTCTTCCAGGTACCCCATGACGTACACACAGGAAATCAAAGTAACATCACTCAAGGATAATAAGGGAATCATACCTCTAAAAATAGGAGACGCAAGAGTTTATAAAAATTACCGGAAAATGATTCACATAATACAACTTCAGCCATACGAAAACCTAATCAATGAAATTGAAAACCAAATCACTCAGACAACCAACGAATCGTCGAAAAACGAGTACACGATCATATTAAATAATAAAAGGATAATAATTCAACACAAACTTGATAATCTGAAGAAACTATATAAGGAACTGTTACCAAAAAGGACCAAAAGGGGCCTAATAAATGGTTTAGGAACTCTCATCAAAGACCTCACAGGAAACCTCGATAACCAGGATTTTATAGATATACAAAAAGCAATAAACGAAATCAACGAAAACGAAGATTTACTCAACAATCAAATAAATAAACAAATTTACATAAACAACCAATTAATCACAAGGATGCGGGACGTTCAAGAATTCGTCAACACAACCCTCACACGACTACAATTTGAAAACAGACAAGTAACTGACAAATTAGACCTGCTAGAATTACTATTAATATATGACCAACACTTTTACAAAATAAACCATATTATAGACATCCTACATAAAAATATGGACGAAATTTTAGACATAATAACGTTTTCACAACAACAATTATTTTCAAAACATTTACTGACACAAAACGAAACAACGTACGTACTAAATTTACTCAGATATGACGGCATACGCATACAAAATGACAACCTTATTTACAGCCTATTACAGCTTAAAGGGTTCTATGATAGCAATAAACAACTAATTTTTATTATCAGAATACCAATTTTCAATAAAGAAAATTTTGAAATATATCAAATAAAAACTATACCATTTAACAACAAAACCCTAAACCCTAATCCTCCAAAATTCATTATCCTAAATAACGTTTATTATCAAGTATATGCCACAAGTTGTAAAATAATTTACAACACACACTACTGCGAAGAAACTCGAATGGAACAAATAAAAGGATCATGTGTCCCGGCAATCATTAAACAACAACCAGCTAATTGTGAAAGTCAATATGTAACTCTCCAAGAAGAAATAGACTACTTCAGCTACGGGAAATTATACATTCATCCCAAATCAACGAGTATAGTATATAACTCCAACTGTAAACAGACAACAAATAAAATCACCGAACCAACTTTAATTGAATTCTCAAATTGTACAATAACAATCCGAAATCAGGAATTTTCAACACTGGAAAACGAATTCATACACCAGCTAGAGATCGAATTACCATACAACGATGTATTCATCAATCATACATCACCCGAAATTAATCTCCAAATTTTACATGACAAAATCATAGCAAACATGGAACGTACGAATCTACTACATAAATATGCTAAACTACACACATCATCAGGACATGTCTCATTGATATTCATAATAATTATTATCTCCCTCATAATCATACTTTCTATTAGGAAATGTTATTCAACCACTACAGGACCACTATTGCAGCCTGCCGTTATTCTTAGGGGGGAGGAGTTACATACCTGTAACGAACCAACATCAGTACATACTCGCACCGAATCAACATCCGCATTCTAGCTGATGAAACATAAAACACAAAACAATTGATGTCACGTTGCACATACACCAAATCAACGACATCGGAATCATAGCTGACACAACCAAATAGATGTAACAAGATCACACATCACGTTGTGTCTACCAACGATTACATTTTACCGGGAAATTACCAGACATAACATGACACCATACATTCTGTCTAGCTTGCTAAATTATGAGTAGAATTTATATTAAAATTATATTTTAAGATCATTATTATTATTGTACTCATCAAGTTAACATTGTAGTTTTTTCAAATCTAAAATAAATAAAATATCGCTCTGGATAAAATCCAGAGTTTTAAAAAATAAAAATTTATAATCGTGAAAACTATAATTCGGGACAAATCCAACTTGGTTTTCTCAATTTAAAAACAAGCAAAATAATTGTCTTCTAAATACACTTTATTTTCTTTTGATGCTGTCACTCGACTCACTGATTGCAATTTAAATATAAAATCTGAAAATATTGACACCACTCAATAGAAATATTGTCGTGAAACTTCATGGTTGTGTATATAGATGGCGCGAATAATTTATATCAATTTTTCGACCTTAATTCGGCAATTTTTATTTAAAGTTAAGATTGGTGACATCAGATATGTATTTGTTTTTTAAGATCTGTTTTTTTGTGTTGATTTAGTTTTCTTCTCTTTCAGGTGGACTAATGAATGCCAGATTTTTCATGCTCTATTTTAGGGAGAGACTAAATTTAAAGGTAAGTTACACAACTGGATTGGGTCAACGCGATATGATCCAATTAGTTTGATCATACCGCCGCCGTTGACTCGATGGAGTCAAAATTAGGTAATAATGTTATCTTGGTTATTGGACGTTTTAGAATTGTTCCCCCGGGCAACTTCAGGGAGACTACTCGGACGAACATATCGTTTCCAGGATGAACTTCACAGATTCGAGCAATGGGCTATTTTGTTGGTGGTAAATTTTGATCGCGTAAGATTACTAGTTCTCCTGATGTAAATTGGCGATTCTCTTTGTGCCACTTATAAAACTTATTCAACGACGTGACGTATTCCTGTAACCACTGATTCCAAAATCCTTGTATCATCTGCTGAATCAACTGCCATCGACTTAGGTGAGATATTTTAATCGGTTGTAGATTTGGCTCCGGCAACATAGTTAATGGTTGGGTAATAAGGAAATGTGATGGTCGGAACACCAAGCCTGAATTTTCCTCTCGTGGACATCGTTGCGATATTGTGTATACAATTGTTGTAATTGGCGTATAGCTCCTACAAGGTTGGTGCCATTATCACAATGGATATGGTTTGGTACTCCTCTCACTGCGCAAAATCTTTTTAATGCCGCAGGAAAAGTGTCACTACTCATGTCTGTGGCTCTCGATAGAAGTGGCTTTATTAGTGGCCATGCAGACGAAAATAATGATGTGACATTTGTACAGCTTCGCTCCACGCGAACGGTTTGCCTTCAACATAAAGGGTCCTCCTAAATCGACACCGACTTCTATAAAAGCTCGTATTGGTGGATTGACTCGGCATGAAGGCAGTTGTCCCATTACTTGTTGTTGTTGTTGCGCCTTGTAACGGCGACACACAATGCATAAATCGATGGTGGAGCGAATCAGGTTCTTGCTTCTGGGAATAGAATACCTTTGTTTCAGAATAGTGTTCATCAATCTAGGTCCGGCATGCAAATTGTTATGGTGTGTTTCTCGAACTATCATCTCAGGTATCAAGTGGTTGGGTGGTATTATTATCGGTTGTTTGGTGTCGTGGTTCATTGTGGTATGTTTCAAACGGCTTCCCATTCGAAGAACGCTGTGGTCATCAATATACGGATGAAATAGTAAAATTTTTGAATCTTTTGGTAACGGTTTGTTATTTAATAGTAAATTTACTTCTTTACGGTAAGCTTCATGTTGTACGAAGCGATAAATAATTGATTATCGGTTGTTGGGCATTGCTGACCACGGCAATCTTAGCTGTTTTCTCTTCGATATATTGGACTACATCAAAATTTGACTGTACCGGCCAGTATTGATTTGATTGGCTTAGGAAGCTGGGTCCAGTCCACCATAATGGGTGATTCGTCAATTCGTCCAATGATATGCAACGACTCGCGCAATCCGCTGGGTTGAGTTGCGAAGGAATATGACGCCAGAGACTTCTTTTGAACATGCTTGTGATTTCGCTAACTCTAATCGCGACGAACGTTCCCCATCTCCTTGGTTCGCTGGGCAGCCAGTCCAGAACTATTTTGGAGTCTGTCCAAAGTGTAATCCGAGATATTTTGAGCTTGCTTTCATTGATAATCGACTGTAAATGACTAGCAAGAAGTTCAGCTCCCAGAAGTTCCAGCCGTGGTAAGCTCACAGATTTCAACGGTGCAACCTTAGTTTTTGAACTTATTATGCGACACTCAATTTGGTTGATTTTGTTAACACTCAGGAACACTACTGCTGAGTAGGCTATCTCACTCGCATCGCTAAAGCCAAGTAGTTCAAGTTCCTCATCTCCATCAGCTGTGCTGCCCAACCATCTGTTCAGCTGAATGGACTCTGTATTTTCGATTTCTTGTCGCAACTTGAGCCATTCATTGAGTATGTCATCCGGTAGATTGTCATCCCAATCTACATTACTACGCCACAAATTTTGTAAGATGATTTTTGATTGAACTAGAAGCGGAGAAAGCCAGCCAAACGGGTCGAACACTCGACTAGCTTCAGCAAGGATCGATCGTTTTGTGTGCATTTGTCTAACTGGAAGGTATGTCGCGAAGCAAAATTCATCTTGGAATGAATCCCACTGGATTCGGAGCACTTTGATTGTGTCTTTATGCTCACTAATGATTTTGCATTGTTCGGTTGTGACGGATCAGGAAGTTCTGGGTGATTGCTTACAAATTTCCTTAAATGAAATTTACCTGTTTGCAGTATGGCGAAAATATCCCTTTTGAGCGTAACCAGCTCTTCGACGGTATTGGCACTTTTGAGAACGTCATCCACGTAAACATCTTTTTGTATGGCTTTCGCAGCCTGTGGATAAGCTTGCGAAAAGTTTGAAACCAACTCGTTCAACGTGTTTGTTGCGACGAAAGGGGCAGATGATGTGCCGTAGGTAACCGTAGTAAGTTGATACGCCCCCCATAATGTTCTCATCGTCCCGCCACAGGAACAATTGGTATTGCTGATCCATCTCGTGTACATCTTCTCAATGTCTGCTGAGAACACGTACTTATACAGGCGAAAACGAAGAAGAATGGCCCACAGTGTAGATTGGACGGTTGGTCCTGTCACCAGCATGTTGTTGAGCGACGGATTCTGACCAACTTTTAAAGACGCATTGAACACCACCCTCAGTTTGGTGGTGGTATTTTGTTCCTTTAATACCCCGTGATGTGGCATAAAATATGCGTTGGGATCAACCAGACCATCAACCTTTTTCATATGGCCAAGCTGGCAATATTTAGCTAGAAACTCATTGTATAGACGATGAAGTTCTGGATCGAGAAATGGCTATCTGTTTTAATTGCTTGGGAGGCTGGCTGGATCGGATTTGAATGGTAATCGCGTAATGAAACGTCCATCGGCGGAAGGCGTTGTGTTTTCTTTGTAGTGCTTGATACAGGCTGCTTCTTCTGTGCTTAATACATTTTGTTTGTGGTCCCCAACATCCTTTACGTCCCAGAATCACCGCAACGTGTTGTCTATATCGAGGAGGGTGCAGTGTGTTTGAATTTCTTGGGGTTTGGTGATTGCACTTCCTCCTACTATCCACCCAAACTTAGTATTTTGTGCAACCAGTTTGCTGTTGGGTGATTTGAGTCGACCTTCTTCCAAGATTTCAAAAAATATCTCAGCAATATGTCGAGGCTTCTGGTCTGATAGCATCTCGGATCTGCGAGCTGCACGGTAGATATCCACTTTAAATCATCACGGTTCATCATATCAGGCAGCTTAGCTGCTATTTTCGGAATAACCAGTGCGTTTATGATCATTTCATCAGTGTGGTTTGATAACTTAGGTTTTATGCGGATTGTGACGATGCCTCGAGAGGTACCAGCTGCTGTATTACTAATGCCGGAAATATTTATTCGACCGTTGGATCGCTTTAAGCCTAGTTGCTGCGAACAAGACTCGGTTATGAACGAGACTTGTGATCCATAATCGAGTAACGCTCTGAATTATCGCTCGATTCCATGATTGTCGACTGCCCTAACCATAGCTGTCAGTAGAACTGCGATGACCTTTGAAGCAGCGTGTAGAGTTTGTACCTTCGGCTGAGTCAAAACTGATGTGACGTTTTCAGTCTTTGAGTCAGCGGCGGTGAGGTGTTCATCAGTATGTAGTGACTTATGATATCTTCGGTGACAAATAGCACATCTTCACTTTGAGTTGCAAAACTGAACGCGGTGCCCAGCGTTAAGACAGTTAAGGCAACGGTTGTGTGACAGAATGTGTTCTTGGCGTTCTTTAACTTCTAGAGCGTTGTATTTAGAACAATCGATTAAACGGTGAGCTTCCTTCATACAAAATGGACAAAAGCTGGATTTTGAAACAACAGGTTCGGCAGTTGTGGTGAGCGCCGTGGAGTTGAATGTGGAATGTGTGGTTTTCTTCGTAACAGTAGGAGCTGCGGATATGGTTGATCCGCGAACTGCATCAAGAGCTTCTACTCATTCATCCAAAAACTTTAGAAAATCACCAAATTGAAGTTTGTCTTTGCTGACTGTTGCCTGTGCCCACAACGACTTCGTTTCATCATTCATATTTTCCGTTAACAGGTAGATTAACCACCAATCTCGAATATCGGCGTTGTCACCCAATGCATTTAGACCCCGCAGAACTTCATCTGCCGTATCATGCGCTGATCTTATATTTGATGCCGTTGCTCTGGATAATTTCGGTATAGTTAGGAACTTTCGAATGAATGCGTAAATCCTCGGCTTTCTTCGATCATAACGATGATTTAAACGCTGCATGGCTGTTGCATAGTTTGCATCAGTGATTGTGAGATGACGTTTGGCTCGCCTGAGAATATTGGAATATCGACTTTAGCATACTTGACGATATTGATTGGTTGTTGCATGATGCAATCCAGTGTGTCATCATTGTGAAATACGGTTGATTCTTGACGTGGCAATGCTTGACGTTTGCGTAACTCGGCACTTAATTTTGATATTACTAGTAGATATTCGTCTTCGAATTCACCAATTTGGGATTCCTCAGATTCGGTTCGAGTATGGTTGATTCTAGCTTGAGAAACCTTTCAAGCAAATCCTTTGCATACGACATTTTAGTTTTAGTTTCATCCACTGACACATTCGAACCATCTGTTAGCTCATTAGCAAATTTCACAATTTTTGTTAAGCCACCCTTACAGCCAGAGCGTTGTCTTTTTAAACTTTCAATCATATTATAATTCACTGCACTCTTAACTTAAATAAACAGCTCAACTTCAATGCTGTAGAACTGAATCTGTGACTATTGTTCCGAATAGCGGTTCAATACAAAGTAGCGGTATTGTAATGTACCAATATCGTTGATCGCGTGTTCCAGAATAGAAATTTCTCGAAGGTGTTGGATTTTCCTATTGTGGCCCCTATCCGGCTCAAAGGACCAAATGTAGGCGTGTGTAGGCACCACAAGGTATGTACTTGGGACAAATCCAACTTGGTTTCTTCAATTTAAAAACAAGCAAAATAATTTTCTTCTAAATACACTTTATTTTCTTGTGATGCTGTCACTTCGACTCACTGATTGCAATTGAAATATAAAAATTGAAAATATTGACACCACTCAATAGAAATATTGTCGTGAAACTTCATGGTTGTGTATATAGATGGCGCGAATACTTTATAATAATTTGTCGACCTTAATTCGGCCAGTTTTATGGTTCGGACAGTTTGTGTGGTTCATAATTGGTTTGAATATTTGACAGCACTAACGTAAACAAGAAAAATTGGGTTAAACAAATAAAAACATTAAATGGTATGTAAGTAAAATTAGATCTATAATAAGATATTTAACCATTTTTGATCATTTGCCTTCCTTTTTAGTGTACGTGTTAACTGGTGTTGCGGAGCAATTTATTTAAAGTTAAGATTGGTGACATCAGATAAGTATTTGTTTTTTAAGATCTGTTTCTTTGTGTTAATCTAGTTTTCTTCTCTTTCAGGTGGATTGATGAATGCCAGATTTTTCATGCTCTATTTTAGGGAGAGACTAAATTTAAAGGTAAGTTACACAATTGGATTGGGTCAACGCGATATGATCCAATTAGTTTGAACAGTATGGTTTCCCAGATGTTCATCAACAAACGATTCAAAGCTTTAGTTGAATTTGGGCACTTTTTTGCTACCACCTCTACACTATATGAAAATCACGTTATTCCACATTTCTTGACTCCATGAAACGTGCCCCTGGGCCCACAGCAAACGTTTATGTTTGATTCGTAATGAGAACTCCGGCTTCTGGACTGTTTTAAGTGCTCGCAAACCAGTTCGAATAAGTCTTCTTTTCACTAAAACTTAATGAAATTCTTTGTATTGAGAGTTGCTGAGATATACCACCGTATGATGATTGCAGGGATATACCACCGTAATGAAATTAAAAGGAAGTCCAGCGAAATGTTAATATTAATGATACAATTTCCAAAAACCAATAAAAATCAAAAAAAAAACAAAGAAAAAATGTTTACTTTATTTCATTATTTCTACGCTCTTAAGTACCAAACAGCGTATTTTGCAATTTTTTTAATTTTTTCGACTCCTCTCCCCCCCTCCTTAAATTGCAGGTTGATTTTTTTTTAAAATTGGGTCGTAAATGAAATGACGAAGGCAACAAATGGTACACATATGAGGACAAAAATGATCGCCCGATCAAAGTGATTGCCAGACATCTTCACCCAACCTGAACAAAGTAAAGACCAAACAAAGTCGAAGATCACACCAGGGCTTCAAAATAGAGTATGCGGTAAATATCCAAAAAAAAACAAAAAAAATACGTAACTGATCAAGGCATCAAAATAAATAAAAGAAGGCTTCCATTGTTTATGCTTACTTTAAATAGCAAGAAAAAGGGGACAATTTTTTCAATATTAAGGCAGTCCTTAACATGAGAGTTAGAATAGAAGGGTTAAGAAAATCCACTAGTTAATACCTCAGTGTAAGAAATGCCAATGATATAATCAAACACGCAGAAATATTGCAAACAATAGCGATGTGTGAAATGTTCGGGGAAATATCTCGCCGAAGCTTAATGTAATTTTTAGTACGGAAGAGCATCCCGCTGACTATAAAGGATGTGAAGTAGCCAGGGAACTGCTAAATAATATAGAGGCCTTAAACTTAAGGCTACTAAAATAAGAGAGAAGTCTGAACGCTGGAATGCAAATGGCTAACTGTTGCAACAAACTCCAGAGTTAGAAATTTTTTTTAGGAAAGATAGATATATGCCTAACAAATATTTATTCGTTAGAATTCTAGGATACCAGTGCTACCACGCCATCCACCCAGCAGGAAAAGCGAGAGGAGGCTCAATGAAAATTTGTGAAGGAAAATATTAAACATTACGAAGGAGTAAAAATTGAAAAAAAAAAAAAAAAAATTATGAAAGTAGTTACCGTTAAAGTTCTATTAAATAATCAAAAGGCTCGCACGTGACAAAGAATAGTGACACAACTCAAAATTTCAAATTTTTATACACTATTCTCTATGAGTGTCAAAAAAAGGAAGATCGGATAACTAAGCCGTTTCTCGCTTTGTAAAATAAATATCAAAACGCCACTATGTCGGGTTATGAAATCACCATTGCGTATTTTTTGGACGATTTATCTCAAAAACTAAATTTTTTATGTTATGTCACTTTTCTATGTCATGTGTGATATCTTCAATATATTGCCCTAAAAATAAGATTAACAACCCACAAGGGTAAGGAGCTGTTTGCAGCTGGTCGGGCTTAAACTTCTATTCCCCGTTTGGCGGTAAATCCACATATTGGCCAGCGGTTACAAATAGGATACCAGATTTGATAGATTTCTTTGTAACGAAAGGGATATTTGAAAACTACGTAATACCCGAAAAGAGTGAAGGAATTTTGTCTGTCCACACACCTATCACTATGACACGTCAGTAGAAGTGAGAGATCTGGTTAGAGAAAAACGGAAAGCGCGAAAAATCTGCTAAGGGAACCGAGCTCCACAAAGCAAATCACTACTTAATTATTTAAGCAACAAATTGAAAATGCTTATCAAAGAAATCAAGAACAAATCTTTTAGCGAATACGTAACTGATTTTTGTGGCAACAAGGACCCTAATTATTCTCTTTGGAAAGCAACTAAAGGTTTTAAAAGGCATAAAGTAAAATAGCTCCTGTCAAGAAGGATGGTGGAACTTGGGCCAGAAGTGCTAAAGTAAAGGCTTCATTGTTTGCAGCCTATCTTGAAGAAAATATAATTCCAGTAAATAAAGTGGATTACCAAAACATAACACCGGTAATACTACAAGAGTTAAAATATGAAATTAACAACAACTTAAATTGAAAAAGATCCCCTGGTTATGACCTAATCACTGCACTTATAGTTAAAGCACCACCAGACAAAAGGATTACGAAAACTATTGTAAGTAATGAATGTCTGTTCAGACTAAAATACGTTCCGTACCAAATGTACGAAATAGGGAAATTAGGGCCTATAGTTTCGAGCACGCCCTCATTTTCCTACTCCCTACAGTTTCAAAATTATTTGAAAAGCTACTACTCAAGAGGTTAAAATCAGTAATTTAAGTAAGAAAACTCATTCTCACTCGCCAATTTGGATTTATAGAGAGACATTCTAAAAAAACAATATGCTCAAGTGTCTTCTTGGACGTATAGAAAATATCGGCTGAAGTTCTGGGAAGGAAGTGTTCTGGGGCTAATACTCTAAATATTTTATACGCGAGACCTACCAAGCACAAAAGGACAATATGAACAGGTATTGCAACATTTGCGGATGATACTGGCATCTTGACAATTTAAGGCATTATAGAGGAGTCAACCATTAAATTGCAAAACATTCATTGAAGAAATTAGGAAATATGCGAAGAAAGCCAACAGGACGTTGAAAAATTAAGAACAAAATTCATATTTTACCAATTATTATTTGATATAGACAATTTTACTTATGTATATTATTTACTAATTATTCATGGTATATCAATTGTTTTAGTTGCGTTTGAAAACGGCCAATGGTTAATCGACCAAGAAGAAATACAGAGACTTTTTGAAAATTCGGATGATTCTGAAGACGAAGTCATGAGCAACCCTCATCTGATTCTGACGAATGCAGTGACGCGGCGGGCACAACTGAAATTTTATTGGAAACATCAGTTAAACAGTGCATTCCAGTCTGGACTGAAGCATATTTACCAAGGAGGATTTTACCAATGCAACATACATGTGGAACTAAAATTGAAATTCAAACGTCGATACAATATTTTTACAAATATTTTGAAAATTCAGATTTTAAAGACACCGTCATGTACACTAATATGTACTATTTGAAAACAACCGGTAAAGAATTAAAAACCAGTGAATGCGAGATTAGGAAGCTGTATGGGGTTTTTATGTATGTATGGGATGCATTCCTTATCCTAGAATACATTTATTTTGGATCAAAAAAATCAGGTTTGATAAAATTTCTAACTGCAAGTCTACACAAAGATTTCAGGCTATACGGGCATCTATTTATTTTGTGGATACATTACGAGTAAATACACTGGATACCGAAACAAATCTGTTTTGGAAAGCACTATTCTTCGATTAACCGAAACATTGCCCGTTGGAAGTTTTCTTTATTTCGACAGATATTTTTCGACGGTTGGATTATTTAAGCAGTTAGAAAAATGAACTTTCATGCTACAGTAACAATAATATCAAATCAGCTTAAACAAGTAAATTTTAAAAACGATCAACAGTTGAAACGGGGCGAATCGCAAGAATTTGTGCTGACCGAGCAAGACTTAAACATATCGGCTGTAAAATGGAAGCGTACAAAGTGCATAACAACAATTTCAACTATCAGTGGAATCAATCCTGCTTGCTCTGTAGAAAGGTGGTGCAAACAGAGCAAAACGAATTTGAAAGTTGATTGTCCCAATGTAATTGAGGATTACAATAGTCACATGGGTGAAGTCGACATTTGCGATCAGCAATTGGAGTACTACAGGACCTTCATTAAAACCAGGAAATGGCCCGTTAAAATCGCCCATCATTTTATTGCCTGGCTGTTGTAAACGCATGGATGGAGTACAAATGCGATTGCAAAGCCTTAGGTATACCAAACGCAAAAAGGCTTGATTTGCTGGGATTTAAAATGGATGTTGCATATACTTTAATATGTGAGGATTCAATTCAAAGTGTAAGAACCAATTCTACCGATACAGATGAGGAACTTAATCGGTTAGGACCAGTGTGAAAAAAAAATGAAAATGGAAGCTCATCCATCTTTGGGGAGACGATACTCACCATCAGGTCATTGGCCAGTGTGGGATGACATATCGACAGCGAAGACGTGTCGTCTTAAATGTCGTATGCAAATGTCGTACTAGATGCAGGTGCGAGAAATGCAACATTTACTTATGTTCATCAAAGACGAACAACTATTTCAAAATATTTCATACAATGAAAGACTGAAGATCTTATGTAAATAATTTAATTTAATTTTAAGTTAATAATTTTTTTTCTCCAAATGTGAATTGTGATATTAATTAAGTTTTATTTTTTTACAATTCTGTACTGTTTGATTAATTTAATAAAATCCACAGCACTGTGAATCCAATACACACAATTGTGTTGATGCTATAACGGCCAAACCGGATATACTTTTGAAATAAAATTTAGATATTCGTTATGTTCCATTAAAAATTGACTGGATCTTAACAAATTTCTGGAGTTTATTCTAGTTTGAATTCAGCCAGTTCTTAGGGACACTTGAAAGTACCTACACAAATGTAGCATTTGGCCACCAACTCACAAATTATATTTTTCATTTTTGGATAATATGGCACGGACAATTTTCATACACAATTGTGATAATTAGTTCTAATTGAATCAAAAAACTGGATTTTTAATGGTTTTATATGATGGTTATAATTTACCTACACAATTATATCAGACCGTGCTGAAAGGGCCAGAAAAATTTAAAATGTGCTACCTTGATTCGTCATTTGGATGTGCTGGAACAACAAATATGTTGATTAAGTCATATACCAAATTTCAATGGAATTGGTGCATACTCGCGAAATTCAATTTGGGGCAAGGATGGAGGTCTAATGTTACTTTATTCCACAAACTCAAGGGGGAAAATTGTTGGTTGTTTTAGATTCATAACCAATCCAGCCTTTACTACATTTCTACCACCAAATGGCCGATTCTATAAGTAGTTCCTAATATGAAACCAAATTATTCCCTATATGAAGAATTCCTTAGATCATACTATTTCGGAACAAATGGTCGGATTTCTTTAATAAAAAAATTATATTGTGGTTGGTAGGCATTAATCAAAAAATTGTTTTACCAAAGACATTTTATATATAAAACCGCAGTCGAACCAGCATTTTACTACGCCTCCAGTTCCAAATGGATTTTATTGAAATTGTTCATCTGAGATTTGAGATGTGGCGATTCTTCAAGCATATTTAAAATTGACTTATTCCCGCTCGGGTGAATTATTTTAGTCGAAAAGTTTTGTTGATACACATACTTTCTAAAATTTATAGAATTATTTTTCAAAGAATTGTTGTTTCTCGGAAAATCTGGAAAATCACTAACCTCCCTACAAGTACTGCTATCAGCATTTTTTATAATTCAACAATAGATTTTATAAAATCGTTAACTAATTTATTTTTGAAAAAGGTGCAACCCCACATTTAGGAAATATGTAGGAGTCGCACATTTCAAGATATCCAGAATAGCCAAGAATTTCTCTTGGCTAGCGGATAGGGTACGGTGAAATATAAATTTTTTAGCATATCCACTTTAAATGATCCAAAATCACTAATGACCAGTTCTACAACAGGTACATTGAAAGATGTTGGAACTTATCTCCAACAAATAATGAAACATACTTGCTTAGCAATCAAACATGCCACATGCTTTACAGCAACACTATAGAATTTTTCAAACTAAGGCTTAAGCAAGAAATATGAATAGGGAACAACACACTGAATACATGAAGACTGTCTATTCGAGTTCAAATTTGGCGAATGAAGGTCCTTACAAGACGGTAAGATTGGGTATGTATGAAAAGAACCACAATATTTCAATCCACAGGTTAAAAACATCTGCAATCGATTTTTAATTTTGGTTATTTGTTCCGATATTCCAATCTAAAATTTAAATTAACCTTGAATTACATTTTGATGAATTTTAATTATTTTAAATATCAACCAGACATCATATACCCGTGTATATAAACAAACTTCTATATAATTATCCTAATTATAACCCTAACTGAAAATGACATCCCAAAAACAATTATTTGTCACACCTAATGACATACACTAAATTTATTATACAAAAACATTTCAACAGTTTTCGTATCTCTATCACTTATATCTCCTGACCATCTACAAAAACACAATATTTAGCCCCTAAAACATGAATACGTACATTTTTTGGAATCCCCTTCAAAATTCCATAAACAAAACTATGTCATTATTATACACCAAAGAACATCAAAATTCCCCTAAGTCTAAACCAAACACAAAACTATAAAAAAAAAAAAAATTACGAATATTAGTTACGGTTAGTTTCATGCAATCATCGTGCAACGTATATTTTGGAGTGTTAATTACAAGCTATTGTGACGTTTAAAACTAAAAATGAAATACTATATGTAAAATATTGTAATTATCATGTCATTTTTTTTTTAGTTTTTAGCTTTTCACAAAATGATAAATGATTACAAAAAACTATAATTTTTCCCATAAATTATAAGTACGTTTTGTATGTATGCCTGTAAATTATTCACTGTACATTATATAGTGTGTACACTGTACATATATAATTTGACTGTAGTTCGTACGTGTAGGATGAGGCATTTTTGCTGTTTTAGATGTTTATCTGTGATTCATGGATTAGTATAATTTTGCTGTTGTTTTATTTTTGTTGTAATATTATGTATTATACAGTGTACGAACGAAACGATAGTTTATGATTTATGGGAATGAGTAATTAGTTTATTGTTACAAGTTTTGTTATATGTATAATAAATTAATAAACAATTTTTTGTTGCCGTTGTTGTTAAATGTTGAAATAAATCAATTTTTAATCTGCTGATTGCAAAAAATTTATGAAATGGAATGTAAATCGGCTGGAACAGTATTAAATTTATATAGTGAAAACAAGGGGATGTAGCTCAGTGGTAGAGCGTTCGCTTTGCATGTGAAAGGCCCCGGGTTCGATCCCCGGCATCTCCAATTTTTATTCCCCCTAATAGTTACCAATTAATAATCAAGTTACCTCGCCCGCCTCTTCCATTCAAAACTATTAAATACCAGTTTATTTTGAAGTCAACGTAAAATCCGATTAATTTAAATAATTAATTGTTTATAAATAAGTGACAAACAAACCATAAACAACTTTTCATGTACATATGCGGTGTTCTTATATTCTTTCACTTTTATCAAATTACTCGCGCGTTAATAAAGATCAACTTTTCTTTTTTAATTAAAAATTACCGCAATCGCGTTTTTTTTTGCTGCTCACCAGCTTTTTTTTTTACCATACCGCGCGATTATTTTTCATTATTCAATAAATAATGCTATATACGACGAGTACATACATTTTATTTCATTTTTTGCTATCAGAGAACACAAATAAAATACAACTAATTTGTTTTTATTATCAATAATTTTAATTGAACTATTTTTTATTTTGCCGTTTTAGTTTTAACAGTTTTGCTGGTCGTTGGTGTAGTTGTTGCAGTTGTTATCGTAATTTATCCACTCACCTAACTCATTTTACAAATGTATTTAAAGTTAAAAAAAAAAAAAAAAATAATATTTGTACGTATTGCAGTTGCAAATGAGAAAATTAATGGGTGGAAATGAATTTGTACAGTTTGTTCTTAATAATTACATGACTTTGATTCATATAGCACGGTAGATGTATCTTAAGAAACTCACTAAAGAAATAAAAAAAAAATAAGATGGACGATAAGTGTTTATATTTTTGGGTGGCCTCTTTGAATGGCAGTCTTAAAATATTTTTTCACTGTCTTAAATTCACTGAATAAATCAAATATTTGAACTCACAATAATTGCCAACATTTAACAATTATAGAAATACGATAAATTCCTAGTTCGTATTCCTAAAATTAAAAATAAATTTCAATTTTTAAAAACACCAAACACCAAACTTTTTTGAGTTATTCCTTCCTTACTTCTTTTATTTGTGAATATCTGTTTTAATTACAAACAACTAGTTTCGAGCATGAACTACTACTCATCTTCAAGTTTATTTTAAAACCTCTCTAAGTTTAAAAAAAAAAAAAAATCTGAAGACGAGCAGTTCATACTCGAAACTAGTTGTTTGCAATTGAAACAGGTTTTCACAAATAAAGGAAGTAATAACTGAAAAAAATTGTGTTTTTAAAAACTGAAGCTTATTTATAAAAATTTTGGGGTGACTGTTAATGTTTTAACTGAATTTCTGTTTTAGCATGTGAATTATAAATTTTTATAAAAATAAAATTAGAATAGGATTATCATACAATTTTAAAATCGAACTGAAATTGGAAATTCTGAAATATAACCGTAATGGATGATGCGAAAGATCTCTATAAAGTTCGAATATCGTTAACAGTTTTCATTCACAAATTCAAAGAGGCGAGCAAAATGATTTCGAATTTATATATTGTTTTTGAAATTTTAAGATGTTAGAGATAGTTAGTACTTTTTAAATTTCTTTACATGACAGTTTATGAGTTTACGAAGGTGAGCAAATGTTCTTCGAAGAGGATAGACGTGTTTATTCTATCCTCTTCAAATATTTAATTTAATTTATTTTTTTATTTTTTTTGTGTTTTATTTATGTATTGTTATGTATATGCTTTATATACATTTTAATTATAATTTTAACTCTATTCAATTCAATTTTAGTGAAATAATAATTAAAGTGTAAGAGAAATAATAATTAAAGTGTAATTTTGGAAAATGCAATCCACCGGGATGCATTTATCAGGCAATGTTTCATATTTATAGATAATGACTTTTGTGTGGTTGTACATGGAATTTAATTATTAAACTCTAATAAATGGATCGTATTAAATTGATTTTAACTTAATTTGATATATGTACGTCGTAGTTAATTTCATATCTGATTTTATTTTTAGGCTTACTTGAATGTGTCCTTGTGTTTTAGTTTATGTACAATCGACACAAATATATTCTTGAACCTTGATACATAGCAAAACCAACAAAAATGTTTATACAGGCCGTTTCGTTCGCTCTTTACACACTTCCTATCAAGGAAATGTACTATATATTATTGGTTTTTGTCGTATAATATTTAAACAGGAACAAAAACAGAGAGACATTTTTGTTGGTTTTGGTATAGTCGTCACAAATATTTTTCTGTATCTTAATACATAGAACAGGAATGTTTTGGATGTTCGCTATAAGGGTATTATTTGTATATAATATAATGAAAACATGTTACGTCTCCTGCTACGCACATGGAAAATTGTAGAAAAATATTTACCTTCAATGTGTGTTGGTGGTTAATATATAAGATTTTGTTATATTTGTTTTGGTGCAGTTTTCTCTCTTTGTGTTTTTTGTATTCATGAAACAACTATAGTGTTTTTGATAAAACATGATCTATACAAACACAACGAACATTTTAGTGTATTCGACTCGAATAGGATTCTTATACTTCGTATAATCGAGTAAGTTTGAGTCGAATCGTAAACCGCCTTATATAATCCATATCAAATAGTTTATTTAGGTATGATTAATTTTTTTTACAGAGTATTATAAACTGCAATAAATTAAATTAAATTAATTTAATTAATATTAAAAGTTTATAAATTAACTAAACTATATTAAGAAGATTCTAATTTGGAAATATTAATTTTGAGTTGAATTGAGATTTGGTTTGCAACACATAATGACATAATGTATTTATTTATGCATGCCAAATTTCGATTAAACGAATATGAACAACGTGGAATTTTGTAAAAGCAAATCGAGAGGCTAAATGTATTGTTCTTAATTATTAACTAAATGGATTTATTGAAGTTTAGGTTGCATTTTTCACATACAAACGTCAATATTACTTATATGGCACACCGATAAATTTTTAAGAAAATAATGTTTCAATTTCCTTTCATTGTCTAATTATTTTACTTACATTGCATGCTTGATTTTGCAGCGTAATATGTCCATAAACGGAGTTGGAGTTTTATGGGAGTATATAAGTAAAAAATGTCGAAAATGTTGATTTTGTTTATCTTAATTATGTCAACAGGATTAGTAACATTACAACATTAATAATAATAATAATTTTTGATCTCCTGATTTTGATTTAAGGAAGAGCATCTAATTTAAGTAATAAAATTTGGAATTATGGTGATTTATTAATTAAATTTAGTTTTCAGAGTTGCATGGGAATTTTTATATTAATTTTATTTGTTAATTCTTGATATACTTATAGTACCTAATTGAATTATTGAGGAGTCTAGGGTGTTGTGGTGCTGTTACATTATCATTTTTAAATCATTTTATATAGATTTTATAAAATAATAGAATTTATAATTATTTCTTTTCTTTTCTGGATCGGTAGGAAATTGATGATTTGTTTTAAGTTACATTTTATGTTTAAATGGTTTTTAACCATTGGTTGTACTTTATGAATTCGAGCGGGAAATACATTTTATAATTTTTGATTGAAGATAACAAATTGCAGAATATTTTGTAACACATATAATTTTAATTTATAGAGTGTAAGAATTTGGAAATTGCTTATAATGAACTTTTATGATACAGAAATATTACTTTCATTATTTTGTTTTGTACGAGATGATTTTTAACATGTTGAACTAGTGCCAAAATGACAATCTTATGTTCAAAGAATACAGATGTAGGTAAGATAAACGAAAAAGTTTTGTTACGTTTTTCAGGAGAAATTAATACCTATTTGAGTTCTGACTCTATTGACGATGCAAACAATGAGGATAAGCAGAACTATCCAACTGAATTTCTTAATGAACTTACACCTTCAGGAATCCCGCTTCACAAGCTTAAGTTGAATATAGGGAGCATTGTTATATTATTAAGAAATTTAAATACTAAACGCGGCCTTTGTAATGGAACAAGAATGGCGGTTAAAGATTTGAAACCAAATTTAATCATTGCAGAAGTACTTACAGGAAGTGCAGAAAAGGATACGGTATTTATGCCAAGGATAGATTTGGCACCAGTAAATCCTGATTTACCATTTATTTTACGGAGAAGACAATTTCCAATGAAATTAGCATTTGCCATGACAATTAATAAGTCACAGGGGCAAACTATGGAAAAGGTAGGTTTATTTCTACCAGAGCCTGTATTTGCCCATGGCCAATTATATGTGACTTTATCTAGAGTGCGAAGTTCTGCAAGTGCTAAAGTCAAAATATTAAATGGACCGAACCAAGGCAACCTTATTGCTGGATCTGACGCCATTTTTACACGAAACATTGTATATAAAGAAATATTTTCATCCAGCAAAGGACGCATTAGTTAAAGCTGCGGCGGTTGGATCGGGAGGTACCGGGTTCGAATGCAAAAGGAATTTTTCATCATCTGATTGCGATCGGTGATGAAGATGAACACATCTATGACCCCCTGTTGAGAGTGCAGAATCCATGGGCCGACCCAACTTTCATGTCAGCACTATAGGTTGGCATAAAGCAATGCAATTTGCAGGTGGTTTATACAAAGCGGGTCTATAGCCATACGTCCTCGATTTGGCTACTACTGGGAGGAGTTAAAATTAAACTGCGGGGAGGACGGTAAAATTAAACTGCGAAAGAGTTGGGAGTGCCTAGAGCCCCAAAACAGATTGCATAGATTTAAAAAAAAAAATAGTTTCAAAATAAAAAATGTTATAAAACTTTAAGTAAATTGAAATTTTAATATAATTGTATTCTCAAAAAAATAATAATATTAATTTACAATCCAAGGGGTTCGCGTCTCTTGCACTGGGAGGAAACCTATATTCTGCAAATATCATATTCAATAATTGCAATGTAATGAAATTTTTTCTTACACCGAGTAGCCAATAACATATAAATAAGTAAATATATTCGCCCGTATCACGTGCTTTTTCTACTAGTTTACAATAAGTCAACTACAATGTGCTTCAATTTTAGGGGAACATTTTTAACAGATCTGTACTTATTTTAAAATAATCGGCTTTTCAAAATACTGGAAGTTTTAAAAATAATTGACATTGCAAATTTAATTCTAAATAGTTTCAACATAAAATTTGAAGATAATTTAAACTGTTTCTTAATTTCAGAGATGGTAAGCACAATTTTTGTTATCGTAATAACTCAGTTTAAGAACAAACCTTTTGAAATTTTTCGGTTATTTAATGGGACTGAATATTTTAAACCGAGGTACTTGTAGTAATTAAAAATATTTACTTATGTACGTGTTAATTTATATTATTTTAAAAATATGAATTTAACTTCAAAAACAAATTTGTGATATTTTATAAAAAGTCAATTAAAAAATTTAAGTTTGTACCTGTGAAGTTGAAAATATCTGTTTTCTTTTATTTTAGTATTGCATTAGTTCTTGGGAAGTTTGAAAGAAAATGTGCATAACTGGCTTGAACTAAGCAAATATTTACTGGAATCAAATATCAGTTTAAACTAAGTAAAGTTAACATAATTTGCGCAAATTTTCTGCATGACCTAAGTACATTAGATTAAAATTAGTGTGTTTTATTAACTTGAATAGAGGAAATATTACTTGAGTTTTGTCGCATAAATTATTTGAATCAATTCAAATTAACCTGATAATTTCAAGCATGTGTTTCTTATTGTATTCCAAATAAACTTAATTATTGCCATAATGCATTTCTTATTTCTAGCTAATACTTGATTAAAATATGAAAAGTTTGGTAAAAATCCAAAGCAATTATTGCAACTAATGTAGAATATCCATTTTTTTTTTATTTTCATAAAATAAGCAAAGTATTCATGTTTTGCACCTGTTTTGACTAGGCTTCAAAACGGTAGGGTTTACGCTTGTTTTATATCAGTTAGGCGTGATTATTTCCTGCCTTGTAGCTGACAATCCGTTTTAATGACAAATCCTCGGCATAAAAATACATGAAAGCACAGAGGCTCCTTACAGTGGCAGACCAGAGTCAAGCTCAACAGGGTCTTATTTCTCCGCTAATTTTTCTGAGCCCGTTCTTTTGGCTGTGGTTTCGCTAGATAGTAGGAATCTCGTTAATCCATTCATGCGCGTCATTAATTAGATGACGAGGCATTTGGTTATTTTATTTTTAATTTTTTTATGACTTGAGTGGAAAAATCCATCATGGACTCTATCACATAAATGTATATATATGTGTGAGACTTCTACTCACTAAAAAACCACTCAAGTTATTTTGCCTATGAAGATGGTAGCGCAGCCAGCACGCTTATTTTAAGATCAATAATCTATATTTATCCCACGCCAGTCCTTGATGTTACTACTGTAGTTAGGCTATTGAATATCCTACAACTACGTGCCCCTCCAATTGCGACTCTGGTACTGATCAGAGCTGCGGCATTCTTTTTGATTATGCCAACGGTCAGAAGCCTGTTGATGGATTGCTTGGCCCATATACCTCGCCAGTTGAGAGTTGCGGCAGTAACCACAAATCCGGATACATTGAACCTTTCCTTGATAAGGCATTTAATCTCATCATCATTGTACTTCCTTACCTTAGCGTTGTGCACATCATCGATGTTATGTCCGTCAATGACGATTTGAGCATCAACTACTATTGCGACATCATCAGTGATAGTAATCAGGTCCGGTTTTCTTAGACCAGCAGATGTTAAAAGACGAGGCTCAAGGCTGGGTGCCGATCCTTGGTCGTCCAAGCTGCGCTTTATGAACTTAACCACACTATCGTGCCGTTCCACCCTGCTGCCATGTGTCCTATGACATCCTTGAAGGATGTGATTCGTTGTTTCAGGGACTCCACAACCCCTGCGACATTACCTGTCCAGGCGCGCTCTACCCCTTGTTGTGCGGAATTTTGAGGGAAGAGCGTTAATTCTTAGCTTAATACAGTTAATAAAGTTGCGCCCTGACAGCAATTTGGATGGTTCTCTTATCCCCCGCTGTGTAAAAGGGGCATGAGATGCCCCCTTTAAACCTGACCCATCAACTGAAGCGTCCAATTTGCTACTCCAGAATGGAACTGTCCTTCAACCTGCTCAACCTGCAGTTGCCGTTTCGCATTATCTATTTCATTGGCCAGGAAGGTGTTAGCGGTCAATATTGCCTGCTGGTTTGGCAATTCGAAGCTTTCTAGGCAGTGCAATCTTAACCATGGAGCGATCCAGCGGACCGCCGGAATTCCGAGGCCACCATTGCTAACGGGCGCATGGAGGAATGCATTTGGCACATCTTTAGGGAGATTCAACCAATTCCTTACTGCACCTCGAAATAATGCGTCGATCTTTTTAAGACTACCAATCATAACATTGCTTAGAGTAAGGCGATGCTATAACTGAGGTATCAGGACAGTCCTTAATGCGTGGAGCCTTTGTTGAGGCTTAAGTGGGGCGTTTCTTAGATTAGCCAACTTGGGTTCTAAGAGGCGATGCAGTAAAATTTTACTCTTCCCGTCAGCTGTAAAATTTATCCCCAGGTAGCACCATTCCTCAGATATTTTGAGCGAAGGAATATTAACTCCTCCAACATTAAATGCACGTCGTCCGATAAAAGTATGCTTCTTTTTACCGCTAGCTTCAATACTTATACTGAAGCACTTAGATCGGTTCGTGGAAATACCACATGCCGTTAAAAATGCATGGGTTCGATCTAGAAGTAGCTAGAGACCTCCAGGTGTGGAGGCCAAAAGCACAATGTCATCGGCAAACGCTATCGCATTGATATTAGTGCCACCAAGGGATACTCTCACTTCATCCGGTAATCTTTACAACAGTCTGTCAATAATCATATTGAACAGAACCAGCGAGAGGGGGTCTCCTTGCTTCACACCCCTTTTCGGACGGATCTCGCTACTGGTCCAGTCGTCACCCATCAGGCTCGTTGTGCAGTTAACATATACGTATTCCATATAGGCAACAAACCCCTCTGGCATTCCGTAGGATTTTAAGGTCCCAAAGATGGCGTTGTGGGACACGGAATGAAATGCTTTCAGAGAGGCAATGTAACAAGCGGCATTACGCTGATGGTGATGACGGAGTACCGTATCCAAGAGTGTAGTATTATCCGCACAACCGTTTGTTGGACGGAAGGCTCGATGACGGGGATCAAAATTAAGTATGTTATTGATCTTCGTTGCGATAATACTGTGCAGACTTCGGGCACACACAAGTGGAATGGTAATTGGCCTGAAGTCACCGGATTCGGTCGACTCGCTTTTCTTTGGCAAAAATATGGTTTTTGCCTTAAGAAACTTAAGCGGACATTTTTCGCACCACATAATTAGATTGTAAGCAATCATTAAAGTCATGGGTGAAGTATTACAAAGATCATGTTGTTTGATCTCTTCAAGAGTTACAGAAGCCCAAATATCAGTTAGGTCACCAGCATATAACACCTCGTCAGACGGCGATACACACTCTGCCTGCTCCATTACTACCCTCCAGAAGGGTACCATCAATTCCTTGTTAGGAATGGGAACCACTTTGGAGCCTTCTATAATAGATCTGATGCACCGTCTGTGATGGTGCTTAAAATTCGTTTGGGTAAGTGCATCATAATTCATCCTTCTCGCCTACAAGCAACATCGTGCGGTCGCAAGCGTACCCGCTGCTTTCGGCAGGGAAGGATGTCTATTAGACTGGCAGTCAATTTGCAAAGAGTTAATTCTCTGCTGAATGCCTGGGCGTTGTTAGCAACGGAGAGGAGCTTTTTATAGTGTAGGTCGGCCTCTGGAACTACTGAGGTTTTAATGTGTTCCAGGAATGCGCTAGATCTTGCAACGGGACCCCTGACGATAGTATCACTACCCTCACCATTGCCCTCATGCGCATTTAGGTAATCGCTGACCCTGGATTTGTGATCAGCTCTTTGCCTGACCCATTTGATCGCCTCAACGGACCTGTTCGTAAACAAGTTCATGAGGAGTACATTTAAGTGACGTTTACCGAGTCTAGTAAGCTCCGCCTCTTTCAAGGCCAATAGCGATAGCTCCTCTTGACTCGAACGCATTTTTACATCTATCTTTTCATTTTGCCTCATTCGGTCGACTTCATCGCGATGGGCTCTTCGCCGATGTACATCCATGCTAGTCTTGGTGTTAAAAGCCCTATCACAGTTCTCGCACAAAAAGAGGGCGACTGGGGGAGTAGATATTTATTTACGGGTAAGTTGGTGGTCACGGGCAGTGGCACGTGACCAAGTTATCCGAGGCATATTATTGTTTGTGGTACCAACTATTTTTGAACAGAGGGGCTGGTAACTCCACAGCTCTAAGCTTACTTCATTAGCCGCCGCAAAATGAATTGCTGCGCCGGCGGGAACCACGAGGAGGAACAAGATAGGCACGTCTATGATCCCGTTTAAGAGAGTCATAGTTACTCCCGCCGTTTACCCGCGCTTGCTTGAATTTCTTTGAATATAAAAAAATAAATTTAATCAAAACATATTTTAATGAAATGTTCATATAACTTACTCGTACTATACCTTGTAGCTATGCCTTTAGTTGATCTTTGAATGCCACATTTAATAATATTGTTTGGCTTGTGTTTTGTAAGGAAACAAACATATAAGTTATGGCCACATAGATTCAATAAAATATGAAATGAAATTGTAATAAAAAAAATTTCACCCATCGCGATTTTCTCAAAATATCGATCAAACACATAAACGTTTATGCTTTTATACTTAATTTTATAAAATGAATACAAATACGTACATTATGGAGTGTTCTAAAATTGATGAAGATGCTGATATCTGAAATAAAAATCTTTAGTTAAAATAAATTCCAATAGTAATATACATAATTTTATACATAACCTTGAAATTGTAGTTGGCACATCATAACGTAAATTCTAATTTCCTTTGAGCTGTAACCTAAAAATTGAATCAAAACAAAACTTCTTAAAGTATTTATATTATTACAAAATATTTAAGATGTATTAAAATACTTATCTTAGCAATTTATTTTATGTACATTTGTATTTGAAACACTTAAAATTGTATTTGGTTAAATAAAACTCTTTGTTGACATTATATTAATGACAGATCGAAACATAGAATTCCAACTGATAATGAGAAAAAAAACATAGACCTAAAATTAATAATGAGTGCGTTTGATACTCTATTACATTAGCTCAATAATTTAAGAATGGCCATCTACAATAAATAGTTATAAGTATTATATAAAATTTAAGTTGTACCAAAAAATGAAATAAATGTTCTTCTCTCACCAACTCTTGAAGTGTTAACAAGTAAAAAGAAAAATTTAATTAAATAAAAAAAATTGTTACCAAAAAACCAAAAAGCCAACTTGAGTTAATTTGTTCATTATAAGATTATACGTTGATTTAACAACGTTTTGGTATACAAAAAACATTGGTCCTTCGAGCCGGATTGTGGCAAGATAAGCATTGAATAAAAAACCTCGTGGGATATCACATCATAACCTCAACTTTAATTACGTTCCAGTGAACTTTCGTGAAACTACTGAAGCTAACTCGTCCACCACCAAGAACTGTGAGTAAACCACTTTTCATTACCTTTTACATTAAATTAATCGTAAATTAAGAATACGGAGAAGTAATCGTTTTTTTTGTGGTGCGTCAATTCGAAGAAAGTCGATCAAATTAAACCGCATGTTTCAATCGGACATTGAAAATCTACCTGTGTTGTGCATACAAATCGTTACAAGTGATAAATATTTCAGTGAATAGTCATAAAAAATAATCAACAATTGCAAGCACTGTCGTGAATGAAAAATGGAATCTTTGAAAAGGCAACGTGGTGTGATTAAGGGTTCCATGACAAAACTATTCGCATATACAAAGGGCAATCTCGAAAAAGGTAACGTCGATGAAATTTATGTAAAACTTAATCGAGCGCAACAACTCATGAATGAATTTATGGAAATTGAGAAACAGATGTTTACCGAAGATACGTCAGTGGAATCCGATCTATCGGAATTTGAGGATACATACTATTCTGTATTGGCAGCGCTAAACGCTAACATTCGAAAGCGCAGTCTAACCACACCATTGATGTCTTCTCAATTAAATAATACGACCATGAATAGTTCGCAGTTGCATGGAACCGAAATTCGCTTACCAAAGATCACAATCCCTACGTTTGACGGAAGTTACATGGAGTGGCAATCGTTTTACGATATCTATGCATCCACTATCCATAATAAAGAGAGCTTAACAGCGGCCCAGAAATTTCAGTATTTGAAAAGTTTAATCAGAGGGGAGCCGGCTGCTTTGATCCGTCATTTTCCCGTGACCGACGCAAATTATCATGAAGCATTAAAAAAATTAATTCAGCGCTACGATCGGAAACACTACACGATCAACTCATTTATCAAATCGTTCATTGAGCAACCGAGTATTAGTCAGCCAACCTCAACCAATATCAGAAAAATGACGGATGCGTTCGATGAGGTCATCAGGGGACTCAAGGCACTAGGCGAAACGGCAGAGAACCGAGATCATTGGTTAATATACATAGCCCTAAGCAAAATGGATAGTGAGACGAGAGGACTATGGGCACAAGAAACTGTCGGAGCAAATTTACCAACATTTGATGAGCTGCTGGAATTTCTCAATAAGCGAACGGACACGTTAGAAACAGAAACAGGCTTTAGCCAGAAGATGCAACCACGAGTACCGAAACTGCGAGCATTGGCAACAACGACGTTTCCTGAGTGTTCTGTATGTAATCAAGGGGAACACCTAATTCATCAGTGCGAAACATTTAAAAGTATGCCCGCTGATCAACGATCAACGCTGATAAAATCGATGTTTCGTTGTTTTAACTGCCTGAGTAAAAACCATAGAGTATACGAATGTAAGTCAAAAGCGCGGTGTCAAAAGTGTCATCGAAAACATCACTCTATGCTACACGAATCAGTGGTAGATCAATCAAGTCAAGATGTCAACACTCGAGCGACTGCAGAGGTTAAGAAATCACAGGGATCAACCGATTCGACAACGTGTGGCAACACATCAGTACACACTACAAAAACTCTTCTGCCAACCGCCATGGTAAACATCAGAGATCGCCACGGAGAATTTCATGCATTTAAAGCACTTTTAGATTCAGCATCTCAATCCTCATTCGTGTCGGAATCATGTGTCCAACAACTGGCATTGCAACGGCATCAAGGGCGAGTATTGATTAAGGGAATCGGCGAAACGACTGTTGGTCAAACAAGAGGTAAAACTGAATTATGGATAGCTCCCACTATAAGCAACCTGCCCGTATGGAAAACCGAAGCATTTATTGTATCCAAAATTGCAACCAAATTAAATCATTATGGGAGTGTTTACGATGGTGAGATAAAATTAAGCGACATGCAACTAGCCGACCCTACATTCAATGAAGCGAGCACCGTAGACATACTACTTGGAGTCGATATTTTTGCAAAGGCCATGCAAGGCCAGACTCGTAAACTTAACAATGGTCTCATTGCAATGAATACAGTATTTGGATGGGTAATAGCCGGAAGTAGCATTAACATTAATCAACCAGAAACGAAGAACTTCAACATATTAATTGATATTGATCGTAGTCTGAGACAATTTTGGGAAGTTGAGGAAATACGAACCACTTACAAGCAATCAACTGAAGAAGAAGAAGCATGCGAGAAACTTTATAAAACTACTACGTCCAAGGGGGCAGACAATAAGTTCATTGTAAGATTACCGTTTCGCGAAGTACAGAGTACATTAGGCTCATCTTTTCACTCGGCGATGAGTAGATTGCAGTCTATAGAGAGGAAATGTCGCATAAATAAAGATTTCAAGGAAATGTATACGCAATTTATGAGAGAGTATATCGAACTAGGGCACATGACCAAAATCAAGGGACCTGTTTCAAAGGGAAGTTATTATTTGCCTCATCACGGTGTGCTACGAGAGACAAGCTCGACTACCAAATTAAGGGTAGTGTTTGACGGTTCCGCCAAATCTGTTAATGGTCGGTCGCTAAATGATGTGTTGTTGGTTGGACCAACCATCCAAGATACCCTCATTCAAATTTTAATCCGTTTCAGGCAACACAAATTTGCACTCACCGGAGATATAGAGAAAATGTATCGTCAGGTATGGGTGGCACCAGATGACCGCCATCATCAAAACATACTATGGAGAGATGATTCCAACATGCCAGTGCAAAGATACCAGCTAAATACCCTGACATACGGGACTGCCTCTGCACCATTTCTCGCAATTCGAAGCTTACACGAAGTCGGTATTAAGAGCTTTCAAACCTCACCAGAAGCAGCAAACAGGATTATGCGCGACTTTTACGTCGATGATCTAATGTCTGGAGCGGACACCAAAGAAGAACTATTGACAGTAATGAAGGATATCGTCGACATATTGAGCAGCCATGGTTTCAATCTAAGAAAATTACTGTCGAACAGCAGCTCAATAAAATCGTACATTCAAAATAATGGGACTACTACCGAAAAATCAATCATCAACTATCCAGCATCAATCAAGGTACTGGGGCTATCATGGGAACCAACACAAGATATATTCAAGTTCAGCTGCCAACTGGATGAACGTACTGTATATTCAAAACGAACATTATTATCAGAGGCCGGAAAAATTTTCGACCCTCTAGGATGGATCTCACCTTTGACCATACGAATAAAAATCATTTTTCAAAACCTCTGGCTCCAAGATTTGACATGGGATGACGAATTGCCGGTAAATATACTTCGGTCATGGGCAGCAATACGAGCAGATTTACGAAATATCGACGCAATCACAGTTCCACGGTGGCTAGGCACGAGAAAACAAGTATCCCTTCACGGCTTTAGTGATGCTAGTGAAAAAGCATACGCGGCGGTTGTTTATGCGGTAACACATGATGAAGCTCACACTAAACCTATTTTAATAGCTGCAAAAACAAAAGTAGCTCCGTTAAAGCAGCAGAGTTTACCGCGCCTCGAACTGATGGGTGCGCTGCTACTATCAAAATTGGTAAAAGTCATAGAAACCTCCGTAGAGTTAAATTTAAACCGCACAATTTTATGGACCGATTCCAGAATCGTACTGGATTGGTTGTCAGCCCAACCAAGACGATGGTCAACGTTCATCGCAAATAGGACCAGTGAAATAATCGATGTTCATCCCAATAGTGTATGGAAACATGTTCCGAGTAAAGAAAATCCAGCGGATATGGCATCCAGAGGAGTATCATTAGTCGAGTTACTGCAAAATGATTTATGGTGGAATGGACCGCATTGGCTGACTAATGAAACCGCTTGGCCAAAACAGTATCAAAAAAAGAATCCCGATCAGTTAACTACCGAAGAAATAAGGCCATCTGTAAAGGCGATGCATACAACACTGGATAAAACGTGGTTCGATGAATTTATTGACAGATATTCTAGCTATCACAAATCAATCAAGATTCTTGCGCTGATTCAACGGTATTTATACAATTTAAAGACGAGTTCACGAAAACAAGGCAACATCACAAGATCCGAATTGCTCAAAGCAGAGCAAACCATCATCAAATATATACAAATGAAAGAATTTTCAGACGACATCAAACACATTTCTAAGGGCAAACCACTTCCACGTAGCAGTAAACTGAAAAATTTAAATCCGTTTGTTGATGAGCATGGAATACTACGAGTCGGAGGACGTATCGAAATGTCTGTTGCCTCATTCTCCGTTAAACATCCGATAATCCTATCTAACCAGGGAAATTTACCAAAGATAATAGCACGCGATTTACACCAGAAACATCACCATGCAGGAATTGGGTTTTTAATGAACATAATTCGACGAAGATTTTGGATACTGAGAATGAGACAACTGGCTAAATTAATAGTGCATAAGTGTATCTCATGTTTTAAGCAAAAACCCAAGGCAGAATCACAAATCATGGGCAGCCTTCCTGAAGCGAGAGTAGTTTATTCCCATCCATTCGATAAAGTAGGCGTTGACTACTGTGGGCCATTCAAGGTTCATGCAATCAGAAGACGAGGACAAATTCCATCGAAGGCTTATGTTTGTATATTCATTTGCCTTAGTACAAAGGCAGTGCATATCGAGGTTGCTATGAGCCTTACAACTGAAAGTTTCTTTGGAGCGTTAAAAAGATTCATTTCAAGAAGAGGACTCTGCAGCACAATATATAGCGACAACGGCACGAATTTCATTGGGGCAAGAAATGAATTACACGATATATATACATTTATTAAAGAACATTCTAATGAAATTTCTTCATTTTTATTAACGAGTAATATAGAATGGCGTTTTAATCCTCCATCAGCATCGCACATGGGCGGTATTTGGGAAGCAGCCGTCAAAGTGGCTAAAGTATGTTTAAAAAAAACTTTAGGAGAAGCAATTCCAACACTTGAAGAATTTTCCACATTGATGACCCAAATTGAAGGTATGATGAATTCCAGGCCAATCTGTATCAACCCATCAGCTGACATTGATGCACTCACACCAGCGCATTTTCTGATTGGCAGACCGCTAACTGACGTACCAGATGTAGACATCACTAATAAAACTTTACCGCCGACAGCACGGTGGCATTTAATCAAACAGTTGCAACAAAACTTTTGGAAGCGCTGGCATCATGAATATTTAACGATGTTACAAACTCGGCAAAAATGGCATCACCAAAAACCAAATGTCTCAATTGGTGATATAGTTATCATAGTTGATGAAAACCTGCCTTCAACTCGGTGGGCACTAGGCAAAATTATTGACACACATCCAGGACATGACGGGAAGGTGCGTGTTGTTTCCGTAAAATTAGGCAAAACGGGCAATATTATTAAACGTCCAATACACAAAATTTGCAAATTACCACATCAAGGTAATTCCTCAGTTGAATCAACCGATCCAAGGGGCCCGGAATGTTCTAAAATTGATGAAGATGCTGATATCTGAAATAAAAATCTTTAGTTAAAATAAATTCCAATAGTAATATACATAATTTTATACATAACCTTGAAATTGTAGTTGGCACATCATAACGTAAATTCTAATTTCCTTTGAGCTGTAACCTAAAAATTGAATCAAAACAAAACTTCTTAAAGTATTTATATTATTACAAAATATTTAAGATGTATTAAAATACTTATCTTAGCAATTTATTTTATGTACATTTGTATTTGAAACACTTAAAATTGTATTTGGTTAAATAAAACTCTTTGTTGACATTATATTAATGACAGATCGAAACATAGAATTCCAACTGATAATGAGAAAAAAAACATAGACCTAAAATTAATAATGAGTGCGTTTGATACTCTATTACATTAGCTCAATAATTTAAGAATGGCCATCTACAATAAATAGTTATAAGTATTATATAAAATTTAAGTTGTACCAAAAAATGAAATAAATGTTCTTCTCTCACCAACTCTTGAAGTGTTAACAAGTAAAAAGAAAAATTTAATTAAATAAAAAAAATTGTTACCAAAAAACCAAAAAGCCAACTTGAGTTAATTTGTTCATTATAAGATTATACGTTGATTTAACAACGTTTTGGTATACAAAAAACATGGAGTCTAATATAATACCGGTTATATCTTTTTTACACAACAATACTTCTAAAATACAATATTGCAACCTTTGGCTGATTTAGAACTGTGGCGCAACTAGTGGCGTTGAGAAGATGAATAGATCATGCTTACCATTAGTACTAAAAATAAAATTCACAATCATTTACACTAGGTGCGCAGTGTGAATTATAGGTTGCGATTCAATTAAGAATTATTATCACGATCTATATAGAAAAAATACGAAATACATTCGTAGCCATAACTAAAAATTTACGAAACTCCTATATGAAAAATTAATTGGATTACAAAAACGGCGGATTTAATAAAAACGAATTAGATAGCTCAAGAAAATTAAATAATTTCGTGAGGGTTTTACAAAATTGGTGCAACGGAATTAAATCATATTAAAAATTAATTAATTTCGCGCAGATCATCACAAATTGTGAGTGTTGTCATATATTGCCGTCAAAGGCACTTTTTGACTGTCATTATCCACGAATTTCCACGATAAAGCTACAAAATAGAGATTACCCGCGATACAAATTTTTATTCATTTATTAGTTCGACTTAACACTTTCATAAATCCGTAAGAAGATCCTTTAGCTGCTTTTGTTTTTCTCTTTTATGATTTCTGTACTGTTTTAACCTTCTCTCTGTGTATTGGGGTCAGATTGACCCCAGTCGATTTTAAAATTAAAAAAAATACGTTTCTTATTATTTAAATGGCCCATGCCCTATAAGATAGCCTCAACTAATGTCTTATACACGCAATTCAATGAAAATCAGGCCCAAATTACTTGTAAATTTTGTAATTACCATAGTCTGAAATAAACCAAGCGCATTTCTGTGTACTGGGGTCAAAATGACCCCAAGCTACCCAAGCATTATTTTCTATATATGTAAATCAAAATAATATTTACTTTTACTTTCTTTTACTCTAGTAAAATAAAGTATAGTAATCATGAAAATTTTGGACCTTGATATTTTTAGTGATTTATCTGTTTTGAGGTCCCCTGAGTCCGAAAAAGTGGGTTTCGAAATGGTGTCTGTCTGTCAGTCTGTCAGTCTGTCAGTCTGTCAGTCTGTCAGTCTGTCAGTCTGTCAGTCTGTCAGTCTGTCAGTCTGTCAGTCTGTCAGTCTGTCAGTCTGTCAGTCTGTCAGTCTGTCAGTCTGTCTGTGTCCTCTCTACAGCCCATATGGTTTAACCAATCGAACTGAAACTTCAGATTTAAGCTTTTTTGATAAATTGGGAGGTCCCAGTGAATTTTACTCCAAATCGGCTAACCGGAAGTGGCCACTCCCTTGGTCCAGAAAATTTATTTTGCAAATATCTTAAAAAGTATAAGGTTTACAAAAATCTACCAAAGACAAAATGTTTCCAAAAATTAAAAACAAATAAAATTAAAAAAAAAAAATTAAAAAAAAAAATTAAAAGTTCTCAAAATTCTCTGTTCGTAAAAGAAAGTCGTGTGTTGGCCACACCTCCATTTTTTATATCTATGAATGTATTGTATATGTCTGTGATGTGTTGTGCAATTTTTCTGCTAATTAGTAAGTGAGCCTGAGAGAGAAACTGTTTTGTTATTCACTTTTTGTATGTGTATTACACACAAAAAAATAAAGGGTCACCACAACACCGAATCGGTGTTACATAGTGTCCCACCAATCGGATATTTAAAATTTGAATCCAATCGGATATTTGAATAAAAGTGACATAAAATACATTTGGATAAAAACTTTTAAACCGCATAAAAACCAAACAGGAACATTCATGTTTAGGAACACACCGAAAGGTGTATTTTAATTAATTTTTTTTTTTTAATTAATTTAATTTAAATTTTTATTTAGGTCTATTTTACACGTGAATTTATAAAATAAATTATAAATTATTATAAAAATTATATAATATTTAAAAATTAAGAAAACTAAAATTAAAATTAAAATTATTATTTTAAGACTAAACTAAAACTAAAAGTTTTGAGGAGAGCGGATAGCTAATGGATTTATGGTCCTTTAAAAGCTAATTAGCTCTCCTCTAAACCAAAAATTAGACAGAAATAATGAACAAGATATAAAACAATAATTCAGCAATAAACTGAAAGTTAAATGTATAATAATAAAAAATATAAAAAATATAAAAAAAAAAAATATAAAACAATGAAAATAAAATAATAAAATAAAATAAGATGAATAAACAAATTAAAAGATACAGATAATATGTCGTGTTAAAGATAATCTTCGACCCGTTCAGCCAAATACGCCTTTAAAGTTTTCTTGAAATTGTGAACATTCACAGATCTAGTAATAACAGTCGGTAAATGGTTATATACATAAGGACCAAAGTACGATATGGATTTTCTACCAAATTCAGTTTTGATTTTATAACATTTTAAAAGATTAGAACGACGGGTTGTATGGCTATGATTTACATACTGAAACTCAATATTTGATAGCGTTGACGATAACCGTAAACATTTATACATATATAGTGAAACATGAAGTTGGAATAATGCGTTTATTGGCAGGATTCCTTCAGTTACATTCTTGTACAGCTCGATAGAGGGAAACAAGCGTGGAAGCCTATAGATAGCTTTGCAGCTTTTGTTTTGTAAAATTAGCAACCTTTTTATCTTTGATTTTCCAGTATGGCCAACACAAGCAATCGCAAAATAGAATCTCGTGTGAATAAATGAAAAATAAATCATTTTTAGAATATGTTGTGGAACAAAGGAAGCAAGCTTCTTAATCAAATAAATAAACGGACTGACTTTTAAACTCAACGTATGAATGTGTTCATTCCAAGACATACTCGTATGCTTATCAAGTAAAATTCCAAGATATTTGAGTTTATCAACTCCCTTGATAATACCATTTGAAACTTGCAAGGATTGGAAATCACAATGAGGGAGGAATGGGGATTGAAAGATAAAAAATTTGGTTTTGTTGAGGTTTATATATTTTATTTACATTGAAATATTCTATAAGTACAGCAACGTCGTTTTCCATGTGTGTCATGGCTTGGGAGCAATCTTTGGAATTATAGAATATTGCGGTATCATCAGCAAACATTCTAATTTTTCCAGCCAAAGGTAGGTGTGATATATCATTTATGAAAATCAGAAATAGAATAGGGCCAAGTACACTACCCTGAGGGACGCCGCAATTAATAATTAAAGTGCTACTTATTACACCATCTAAAGCCACAAATTGTTTACGGTTTTGTAGATAACTCATCAAAAGATTATAAGCCAAGCCCCGAAAGCCATAGCAATACAACTTATTTAGAAGTAGACGATGATCAATGCAGTCAAACGCTTTATGCAGATCTAAAAATAGACCACATATATACTCCTGATTATCGAAAGCTCGGTAAATCAGATCAGTAATCTCAATTAAAGCGGTATCTGTGCCAGACCCCTGTCTAAAACCATATTGATGACAGTAAAAAAAATTTGAAGCGTTTTTAGATATTCAGTCAGGCGAGTTGCAATTAATTTTTCAAGTATTTTGTCAAACACAGACAATACAGAAATTGGTCGGTAGTTACTAGCAGCTTTGCAGTCTCCTGATTTAAATATTGGTGTCACTTTTGCAATCTTCAGACAATCAGGATAAATACCGGTTTCAAACACTACATTGAATAAATCCGTCAATATTTGAGAAAAGAATGCTGAGTTACGTTTTATAACAGTATTATGAATATTATCATACCCACCACCCTTATTATTGTCTAAATTATTAATTATATTATATGTTTCCGTAACGGAGATTGGGCGCAAAAAAAATGAATTCGGGCTGTTATTGTGTAGATTGTATAATTCAGTGTTACCATTACTTGTAGAAGAGAGGCTGTTACCAACATTTACAAAATGGTTATTGAATATATTCACAATACTGGGAAGCTCTTTGTATTTGACATCATTTTGTACAATGGAGTGGATATCCGCTTTAGTATTATGCTTTATGAATTGATTTATTTGATTCCATACTTCCTTTTGATTTAAATTATTAAACAATTTTTTGTAATATAATTTTTTTGCATAGTATTTTTTAGATTTGATCCTTCTATTGAGCAAATCTAGTCTGTCCTTTAACGCAGAGTTGTTTGTGCTTTGTTTAACCCTTTGGGGTGTGCGATTTTTTTCTTTTATTAGATTCCAAAGATTTAGATTCATCCAGGAACAAATACTAGCATTTTTCATTTTCACCTGTACTTGTTTAGACTTCGAAAATTTACCAACCAACTCATTATATTTTCCAAAAATTAATTTTAGGGTTGAATCAGGGTTATAAATGTCAAATGAGGTTGAAAATAAAAATTCATCGAAGTATTGATTCACTTTGTCATAATTTATCGTTTTCTTTTCTAATACCTTATTTATGTATTTCGGTTTAAACACGAATTTTGAAAAAATAAAACTATGATCACTGATATCAGATTCAATTGTTGAGTTAAAAACTCGTTCTATATTAAGAAAACTGCAAATAGCATGATCCAAGATATTACCACTTACTGGTCTGGTAGCAAATGTGTTAGTAACAATCATACCATGACTTAATAAGGTGGAATTGTACTCAGAAATTAGTTTTAATTTTTTATTAATCGGTATATTCAAATCTCCTACAATAATAAAGTCAGAATTGAAATTGTTGCTACATAGAATTCCAAGATTTCTAAAAAATAAGTAGTATCAGAGCCAGGTGGCCTATAGATCCCACAAACATTAATTGGATTAAGCCCCGAGAGTTGAATATAAATAAATTGGAACGGTAAGGTCCCATCGTCAGTGTTTAGGATTTTATAGCGAATATCTTCCCTGATGAACATCGCAATTCCCCCCCAGACCTGTCATCTCTACAAGAGAAGACGGTTGAGAAATTTTTAATATTAAAGGAGAATATATTTGAGCTTTTAATAAATGTTTCGGTTATAACTATCAAATGAATCTCAGTATGTAAATGTAAACTATCAATGAAATTTAGTAAATCGTCAAACTTACTTAGTTCATTCATACCCCAAATATTAAATTGAAGTACACACAGGCTTTTGGAAGAAAGATTCATATCAGCATGATCCAATGAGAAATCATCAATATTTGAAAAATAATTATTAAAACATTTTGCTTTTAAAGATTTAAAATGTATTTTATTAAGTGTATTTTATTAGGAAACCACCGAAAGGTGTATTTTATTAAATCCAAAAGAAGTTTTTCTAAAAATTTATCTTTTCGGATAGTTTAAAATATTTATCCGTTGATGCGTGCTTAATTTTATTCGGTTGGGCAAAAATAAAATACTTTTTCGGATAAAAAACAAATTAACACCGCATATTTTTTTGAGTGTATACATAAAAACGCTAAAAAATCTCAGTTTTCGAAAATTTTGTCAAAAATGGGTGAAAAATCTTAAATTATGTACAAAAACTGTCGAAAAATGTCAACAACTGTCAAAAACTGTCGGAAAGTGTCAAAAGCTGTGCGTGTGATATTGGAAAAAAGAGGAAATAAAATATTCTTATTGTTTCGTGAGTACAATATTGAAATATACCGTTTAATTTAGAAACTGTTCTAACTGATTGAAACAGTTCTGAACGTTAATGAAGCAAAATTGTAAATTTTTGTTTTTCTCGCTGTCAAAAAGTCCTGTCAAAAAATGTAAAAAACAAAGGTTTAAAAAGATTGTCAATAACTCATGTCAAAACGTAACATAAACTGTGCAACAAATACTACTTTTTGACACTACCCGTCTCTGGCATATACCATATGTACATATCTACCTATTCCTGATATTTTTCCTCATTTTACTTTGGTATTATTTTACCGCTACCGATATTTCGAATGATCGTTTAACGATATTTTTGGTTCAGTTTTTGTTTGTAATTCAAAGTGCTTAATAGTAAAAATAGCTTATCCTGGTTTTAGATATTGTTATGACGGTGTGAAAAAGACAGAGCAGCCAAGAACCCTTTGGACTTCTCGATAGAGTTTCTACTCCTAAGGTATCAGATGGAGCGGAAATCGTAAACGACACTATTGATGTGGAGTTTCCGATGGCGAAAAGCGTGAACAAGCTGTTGAACCGACGATTAACATTTTCAACTTGTCGCTGACGATCGAGGAAATGAATAAGATAACGTTGAAAATGCGACTGTTGAGGATAAAGAAATAAACACTGTTATGTGGTACTATGCTCAAAATAAAAAAAACTATCGGAATGTGGAGCTTATTACCTCCGATTGTAACCAAAACACGCAACTTTCTCCTACTGCGAGAAAGAGAAGGCTTGGCGTTTCAAACAGCAATAAATCAAACCAATCAGTTACTATAACTGTCTACGACGGGAGCAGCTAAAAATCAATAGATTGGCAGCATTCCAATATATATGTACTCAAGGATTAAAAGGGCGTAAGTCGATTTATGGTATAAAAAACTCTTGCGCATTTCTTGTTTAATTTTCCATTAATTCGTTCTCATATCAATTTTTACTACTTTTATTTATATTTTAGAATAATATATCTTACTCTCTTTGATATTTCCTTAAAAATTGGAAAATGAAAAGGTTTTAATTGAAAATTAAACAAGAATTAAAAGGGCTTAAGTCGACTTATGCTCTTTTAATTCTTAAGCACAGATAAATGGAATATGTCCCTGGTAAACATTCGAGGACCTCATAAACCATCATGAAATTTAGTCATTGATCAACAATTGGCTCTAGGTCGAGGGAGATATTCTTTCAGACAGTATTACCTTCGAAGCCAGAGAAATTTAGAATTAAAATATTCTGGCTATGCGACGCAAAGAATGCTAACCCATTGAACGCAGAAGTATTATGTTGGTAGGCAACCAACGGAGCATAGTTCAGTTATAAATTCAAAATCAAATTCATTTCAATATTCTGTTTTGATATCAACCTAACACTTGTGAGTTTTATTCCTAAACCAAATAAAAATGTTTTGCTCTTATCAACTTTACACAACAATAACGGAGTAGACCGTGAGTCTAATATAACTAATTAAATTTTGGATTATAACGCAACAAAGGGAGGGCTAGATACCTTCTTTAAATTAGTGAGAACCTGTACATGCAAAAGGACAACTCAACGATGGCCGATTGTGTGAACCTTACTGACCTTGCTGATGTTGCAGCCTTTACGTTTTGTATAAAAGCGCCAACCGCCCCTTTGTATGAAACTCGGAAAGCATCCGAAAGTAAATCATTTCTAAAAGAATTGGCTTTGCAACTGGTGCATGCCAACGTGCTGGAGCTGCTCTCTAACACTCGAAAGATAAATAAAAATAAGGACAACAATCGACTTAATAGGTTAAGACAGTTAGCAAACGACGAAGATGTTAGTTGAGCCATCAACCATCTGATATGAAAACCAGAACAAGATGTCATTTTTGTAATGAGCCATTTTGTCCAAACCACATCAAAATTATATGTATAGTTTGCATAAAAAATCGGGAAATGGTTTCGGATGAAGAGGAAGTGGCATCAGATTACGCATCTGATTAAAACATAAATTTGACTAATTAAAATGTGATTTTCAGCGAATTCAACTGTTAATTTTTTTTATATGTTTTGAATCTTAAATGTAATTATATTTGTAGAAAATAAAGAAATTTTATTTACTTTCCCTATGATTTACATGAAGATATCTATGGGGTCAGATTGACCCCTATACACAGATAACGTGATAGTAAGCTATACACCGAGTGAAGATTAATAGCGTAGACATCAAACCCATTTTGGAGCATTGTCCTCAAGCCACGTGGCATAGTCGTTCCATTCCATCCTTATTTGGTTGTGAAGACAATCAATCAATAAAAGAGTCAGAGTTCAAATAACCTGCAAACCATATATAATTTGCATAGCATGCACTGTATGATCGACAACTTTTCTATTTAAAAAATTAATAAATTTATAATTTTTTTCTGTTCATTTACGTTACAATTTTGTTATAATAATAAAAACGTGTAATTTATAACAATCTTTTAATTTATGTTCTTTTTGTGCGAAAAAATTGGTTTAAATGAAAATGAAAAATAAATTTTCTGCTGTTATTTCATTTTTATTTATTTTGTTTCGTTTTTTTTTTCATTTAAACACAAATAAAATTCACAATTAATTTGTGATAAAATAAAATAAATGATTGCATATTTAAAATAATCATCATAAATAATTTTTTGTTTTGTTGCACAAATTAATGTGGTAAAATTTATGTTTATATTTGCTTGCCCGTTATTTGCGCGGGCTACACACAACATGCAAGAATTATATTTTATGACTTATTATTATTTTAACGTTATATCGTTTATATATTAAATAAACAAATTAATTTTATTGTTATTATAAATATGTATGTGGATAAACAGAGTGTGTTTTTATAATTGGTGTGCGTTGTTAGAAATATTGAGCGTTATGGACAAATATCCGGCAGATCCGGTATATTATTTACTTGTATTTTTATGAGTTGGTAACGAGGGAGCATTGGTCAATCCAAAACATATGGATATATTTCCTTCCGACTTGATAGGCATTCAAAAATGTTTTGTGTTCCATGTAATTTTGAATTAATATCAAAAACATAAGCCATTTATATTCCGAAACATATTTCATCATCATCAGTGATCATTGAATTTTTGTCAATTTTTTACTTTTTTTGCTTTTTTTTAATATGTACATACTATACATAAACATATTATTCCGTAAAGCATATTTCCATATAGCATGTTGTGTTTTGTTATAGTGTTCAGTTCAGTCAGAGAGATACACATTCAACGGAGCTTAAATTCATCATACATAGTACACAAAAAAAAATTTTTTTTTGGAAATGGAAACATGATATGTTGTTTATCATAAAAAAAACATGAAAAAATATGTAATAAAATTTTATGATAAAATGATATAAATTTAATTTTTTTTTTTTTTATGTGTACAGTCGTATATATGATACACAGATAAATTTATTTTATTGCAATTTTGAGTAACAGTTTCTCGTGTATGTACAGTGAATGTGATATTTTATTGAAAATTGAATTCATAAAAAAGAGGAAATGAAATTAATGGGTTTTATGTTATGTATGTAGATTTTTTTATTTATTTTTGCGAGGACTACCATCATCGGAAACAGTTATGTTTGCACAATCCTGCTTTAGATATGTATGTACATATTATAAACAGACAGGAAAAAATTCTGAGGTAATAAAAAAGTTTCATACCGACTACAGTATTTTTTGATGAAAATGCACTTCATCCATTTTATACAACTAAATTTTTTTATTATTTTTATTATGCAGAATCAAACAAAATCTCATAATGTAGAGTATCTTGTTGCAGTCTGTTTACGTCTTATCATATTTCTGTAATAAGATTTTGAGAATTTTTGTTTGAATGAATAATGGAAATTCGTAATTTTCCGAATTTAGCTTAGGAAAGCAAGAAATTATTCAGAAGAGCATTTCATTACTTTCTGTACTATATGAGAGTTGACTGAAAAGTTTCCGATCTCAACATGAAGATGGCAGTACTCGTCAAGCAAATCAATGAAGAGTTGGACGATGTGTATGGGGACTCCGCACCATCATTTACCACCGTGCAATTTTGGGCGGCTGAATTCTAACGTGGCCGTACCAGCTTGGTGGACGATGAACGTTCGGAACATCCAAAAACTGCAACCACTAACGATAACACCGCTCAAGTTCACCAGATGGTGCTAGACAATCGTCGAATTAAAGTTAGAGACATTCAGAGATAGCAGAAGCCATGAATATTTCCATAGAACGTATTTGTCACATATTGAATCAAGATTTAGGCATGAGTAAGGTGTCCGCACGTTGGCTGGCGTTGGCCTAGATGAAACTTGGATACACTATTACACTCCAGAAACAAAAATACAGTCAAAAGAGAAAGGTTGGTCCTTCGGCTGATCGCGACTTTTTTTCTGGGATAGTCATGGAGACGCCGATCACTATTTGGACGGGTTGAAGAGATGGGAGTATCCCTTGGAGAAGTGTATAGACTTACAAGGAGACTATGTAGAAAAATAAAAATAAATTGGAACAAAAATGTCTTGTATTAAGTCGGAAACTTATCAGACAATCCTCGTATGGTTCGGTTATTTAAAATTTGTATCCTAACTCGAATTTTATTGATATTTGCCGCATTGATGATTTTATTTTGGGTCCCGTTTTAGTCCCCATATTACATTAAAACGTCACGCATTTTCTCTATTAAATTCAAATTTGAATTATTTATTAAACTAACTTAATTATTCGTCCAGCCCACATTTTAGGCGTTTTTGCCGAGGGGGATCGATCGAGAAAAATTAAAACAAGACAGGGAAAACATTATAACTAAATTGGGTAGCAGAAGCACATTATTTGCCGCAATTTTAGATGGTTTCTGCCGTCCTAGTCTAGCTCAAAACAGTGACGTAATAGGCCAGACTTTTAACGTTAAGAGGCAATGGAAGTAGTTCTCTACTAACGATGGTAAGTAAAAGTAGAATAGAAAGTGAATAGTGAATGAAAAATTACTGAATGAAGAATGCTTATTCTCTCATTATTTACTCATTATTCGTTCATTATTATCTGATTATTCACTGATATTCACTGTATATTTGTAAATTATTCACTCAATAATTCCTGTTTATTTATATTTATTCACTCGTAATGAGGGATCTATTATTCACACATTTTCTAATTTTTCAAGAAATATTTACGGATTAGTAAGTCAATATTTACTAATTACATATTCACAGAACCTTCCAGTGAATAATGAGTAGGCCCATCGTTCTTCAGTGAATAATTTGTGAATATTGAGTGATTAATGAGTAAATGTTTAATGAATAATGAGCGAAACATTTATAATGAATAATGAGTGAGTAATAAAAAGTGAATAATGATAGAATTATGAGTTATTAATGTGTGAATAATGAATGAAAAATGAGTGAATTCTTCACTAAATAGTGAATAATCAATGAATAAGTGGTGAATAACTGTAGAAAATGAGTAAATAATGAGTGCATCTAACATTCGTAAATGAATAAATAGTGAAAAGTAAATAAATAATTAGTGATTAATAAAGTGAATAATGAGAAAATGGTGGCTTAATGATTAGTGATTAATAAAGTAGAATTATGATTAAACAATGAGTGAATTATAAGTTATTATAGGATGAATAATGTATGTGAAATAAGTAAACTTATTCTGAATAATCTGTCAAAAGTAACACCGTTGGTAAAAATAAAACCAAAATATGTTAAAACCGAAATTATCGTCAATACAATTGCATTTAATTGAGAATAATAATTACATTTCGATCATCTCAATTTTTGCCCTTTTATTTCATAAATTTTTCGACTGCAAGACTATACATATAATTAGAGTGACAGTAAGAGAGCTAACATATAATGGAATGATGCCGGTTTTATATTGTCCAGTGTAATAGTTCCATTAGCGCGCCTCCTGTTAAAAATAAAAACAAAATTAGATGAAACTGTGGACTACCAATAGTTCTAACAATTTTTCAATGATCTCAATTTTGTAATTTTATATCATCAAACTATAACCTCATTTGAGACTGCAAGTCTATATTTGATGTAAGACGAATCCAAGTTTTTTTTTGCATAAGCATTGTAGCGACCGATTCTAAATATTCAACCGAAATATTTGAATCCTCACTACAATATTATAAACAAACAATTTAAATTTACAATTTTATTTTGAGTTGCTACTACCCTGGGAGTTCCACTGTAGAATAGCAATTTCATTTGCAATATTTATATTATTAATGTGTGTGATACATACGTAGTCAATACCACATGAAAGTTTGTTTATATTTCATTTTTCTCTTACACACATTTCTACTACACCGGCTTCCATTGTAGAATAGAAATGTGCATGTTGTTTTGCGAGATAATACATAAGTATTTCGGACCGCAACAACAACAATCTTTTGTATTTAAAATTTTTGTACAGAACGAATTTTCCTTACAGTTTAGCCTAAGAAGTTCGTTTCTGATACATATTAATTATGCGTGTGAAATACCACATTATGCATTTTAATTTACATTATAGTATTCGGTATTTTCTGAAAATGATATTCATTTTCAACGTATTACATTTTAATATTATTCACAAGTCATTTAATTACGATTCGTCATCTTCGGAAAATAATTATATTTTCGACGTTAAAATTCTGTTTAGAAAAATTTTACTAATGACATCTACGGAAAATATTGTGCAACAATATTTTTCGCCTTAAGCATTTTGCTTTTAAAACATTAATATTTTGATTTACGTAGTGCTTCCGGCATTTACGTTTTAAGATTATCAATAGATATGGTTGTCCCTGTTTCGCGCGTGTATGCGGTGAATAGACAATATGCTAAAAAATTAAATTACAATAACAATTGTTCAACGCGAGGTTTTTTAGTTAGTAGAGTAGCGTTTTCCTAGAGGATAATACAGAAGTGTGAAAAATTGTAATAAAAATTTTTTGATTTTGAAATTATAAAAAAAGTGTGTACTTTTGCGATAGCTAAGCGTGGCTTTCTTATACAGTGATATAAGAAGATAATCGTAATAATTTTTTTGTGTGATTTAAAAATAAATTTAATTAAATAAAAGTTACGTAAAAAAAATTTAGTTTTTTTTGTTAGTGACAAAGGAAATAAAATAGGTGGTATGGACCCACGTGCCATACGCCTATAGCATCCCCAATATTCCTGTATTCTTAAGTAAGTTAAATTTCTTTGGTCCTTATCTAAACTGGGAAATTCAGTAACACGAATTTTTAATAGCTTAAAGCTACAAAATTTGGAAGTTTTATGAATGAGTGACGTGAAATGTACCAAACAGCAATTTAAAATAGAAGTGGTACTGGGGCACTTATCATCAGATTTATTATGGCTTGTTTAAGTTTTGATTTACCTATAGACAAATTTACCTTTACTTCAGATTTAATCCCAATATTGGATTAAAATGAGGGATGTCACAATTCAATCCTTTGTAAATGATAAATTTAACCTTTTATTAAAAAAGTTGGCTTCAAGTGTTCTCATTTTTTACGTATTGGGAACACCATTTTGGACACAGTAGTGCTACCAATAAAGAATTACGTTTCATACCGGAAATCAAATAATTCTGATAATTAAAATTGATAAAAATATTGAATTGGTCGGATGACCGAATTTGAGCTTTTGGTGCCACCTTGGAATTTTAAGGAAATACGCTACTTTACACAAAATTCAAAAAGCTCTTGGCAATTTCAATCTAAAATAGATATTTTTGTAGCTATCTTCAGAAAAGTAAATTTTAGCTTTTGGAGCGGCCTTGAAACTTACAGGAAACTCTTTTATTTAACACAATAATTTTAAAAGCTCTCAGACAATTTTCCTGAAAATTATTGTTTTTTTGGTTATCTTCAAAACGTGAATTTGAGCTTTTAAAGCGAACTAGAAATTTTAAGGACATTTTACGCTTTACACAAAAACCGAAAAAATCTTTAACGATTTTCCTTTAAAATTGGTATTTTAATAGAAGTGAAATGAGCTTTTGGAGCGAAAAATACACAAAAGCTCTTTGGTAATTTTCCATAAAAATTTATATAATTAACGAAGTAAAATTGAACTTTTTAGGCCGTATTACATTAAAACGCTGCCGCGTATACCGGTTTAGGGATGCCTTCATATTGTCACGCATTTTCTTTATTAAATTCAAATTCTACTTATTTATTAAAATAACTTAATTTTAATTATTCGTCCAGCCCACGTTTTAGGTATTTTTGCTGAACACCTTTAGTGTTAACCAAGCATATTATGTGCCGTAATTTTAGCAGGTTTCGGCTCTCCTCATATGCACTGAAATTAGTCTAGCTCCAAACAGTGACGTGATAGGCCAGCCTTTTAACTTTAATTAGTTCGCTTATGTAGACAAGAGTTCTTAAAAATAATTGTGGTAAACTGCAGTGATAGATAAGGTCATTTATAGTAAAAGGCAACGGAAGTGTAGTTCTCTATTAACGATGGTTAAAGTAGAATAGAGGGTAAAGAGTGAATGAAAAATTAGTGAATGGAGATTATTCACACATTATTCTCTGATTATTCACTGATATTCACTGATATTTATAAATTATTCATTCATTAATTCCTGTTTATTTCTATTATTCACTTATAATGAGGGATCTATTATTCACACATTTTCTAATTTTTCACGAAATATTTACGGATTAGTAAGTCAATATTTACTAATTATTCACAAAACCCTCATTACCCAGCCATCATCATCCAGTGAATAATGAGTAGGCCCATCGTTCTTCAGTGAATAATTTGTGAATAGTGAGTGATTATTGAGTAAATGTTCAATGAATAATGAGTGAAAAATTTATAATGGATAATGAGTGAGTATTGTATGAATAATGGATGAAATCATCTTTCATCAGTTAATAAAGAGTGAACAATGAGAGAATTATGAGTTATTAATGTGTGAATAATGAATGAGAAATGAGTGAATTCTTCACTAAAAAGTGAATAATTAGTGATTAATAAAGTGAATAATGAGAAAATGGTGATTAATCATTGAATTATGAGCAAACAAAGAGAGAATTATATGTTATTAAAGGATGAATAATATGAGTGATATAAGTGAAGGTATTCTGAATAATCTATCAAAAGCATCACCCTTGGTAGAAATAAAACCAGAATATGTTAAAACTGAAATTATCGTCAATACAATTGCATTTAATTTAACATTTCAATCATCTCAATTTCTGCCCTTTTATTTCATCATTTTTTCGACTGCAAGACTATACATTAGAGTGACAATAAGAGAGCTAGCAGATAATGGAATGATGCCGGTTTTATCTTGTCCAGTGTAATAGTTCCATTAGCGCCCCTCCTGGTAAAAATAAAAACAAAGTTAGATGAAACTGTGGGCCACCATCAGTTCTGACAATTTTTCAATGATCTCAATTTTGTAATTTTATATCATCAAACTATAACCTCATTTGAGACTGCAAGTCTATATTTGATGTAAGACGAATCCAAGTATTTTGCATAAGCATCCCTGAACTAGGAAATTGAGCAACATGATTTTTGAATTTTTAAAAGCTTAAAGCTAAAGAATTTGTAAGTTTTATGAATGACTGACGTGAAATGTGATGCAATAATTAAAAATTGCCGTATATGGAAGCAAAATTACAAGCAATAGAAGCGTCGAAAAAACCAAAACAAATCCAGGTTGCTATCTTTTTAAACGCAATTGGACCGGAGGCAGTCGAGATTTTTAATACGTTCAACTTATCGGAAGAAGATAAAGTTAATTATGAAAAAGTGGTCTCATCATTCGAAAATTTCTGCCAGCCACGTAAGAATGAATTGTACGAAAGTTTCGTGTTTCGTAATCGAAAACAAGATAATAGTGAACCGTTTGACAAATTTCTACTAGATATTAAAAAACTCGTTCGAACATGTGGGTACAAGGACGAAGATCGTATGGTACGTGATGAACTAATGTAAGGCGTAGCGGATAAGCAGTTACAAAAAAGATTTTTGGAAGCTGATGATAGAATAACATTAGCGAAAGTAGTGGAAATGGGAAGAGCAGCCGAAGCGTCAAAGAGTCAAATAATGGATATTCAGAAACCAAGTATATCGTTAGACGCAATTAATCACGAAAGAGAAGACGAGACACAGATGGCAGCAATCAATAAAACAATCTTTAGTAAACAGAAGTATCAGGCTAATAAAACGAATTATAATAGTTATAAGAACAATCAATTCAATAGAAATCAAAATAGTAAAAACAATTTTGTATCTAATTTTAGGCCAAATTATAACCTTGATGCTAGGAACGAAATCTACAAAAAGTGTACATATTGTTTGTTATCACACGTAAAGGGAAATTGTCCGGCTTACGGTACACAATGTGGAAATTGTGGTAAGTTAAATAATTATGCCTCTGCTTCCCTTACAAAACGTGTTAAAGAATTAAATCTATTTTTCGATGAGAATTTCTATGTATATTGACGCAATAGAAAATGAAAATCAAGCTAACGGTAAATCATGGTTTGAACGAGTAAGAATACAAAACTATTGTATTAATTTTAAATTAGATACGGGAGCCCAGGCAAATGTTCTTCCTCTAAATTATTTTAAAAAATATAAATTAAAATAAAAGCTTCGCTAAATTAGAGGCTTATGGAGGAACGGCATTGTAAGTAATCGGTGAAGCGGAAATAGTGTGCTTTGTAAAAAATGAAGTATCCATACAAAAGGCTTTGGTCATTGATTCCAATACAGTACCCATACTTGGACTTCGAGCGTGTACAGATTTGAATTTAGTGGAAAGAATAGACTTATTAAACAATGACAGTAAGAAACAATTTTTAATGAAATATGCGGAAAATTTCAATGGACTTGGTTGTTTTATAGATCATCTTAAAATACAATTAAAAGATAATGTTATTCCGGTAGTAAAACCAGCTAGACATATTCCACTAAAATTAATTAATCCGTTAAAAATAGAGTTAGAATCCCTTTCTGACCGTGAAATAATTGAGAAAGTAGATGAGCCATCAGAATGGGTATCCAAATTAGTTATAGTGGAAAAACCAAATAAGAAAAATAGAATATGTCTTGATCCGAAACACATTAATGAGGCAATTAAACAGGAAACATTTTTAATAACATCTTTCGAAAAAATTAGTACACACTTGAGGAACAAGAAAATTTTTTCAGTGTTAGATCTTAAAGATGGTTATTGGCAGGTGAAGTTAGATGAAAGCTCATGGAAATTGTGTACGTTTAATACGCCTTTTGGCTGTTTTCGATTTAAAAGACTCCCTTTCGGTATTAAAATCGCGTCAGAAGTTTTTCAAAAATATAACCAAAGAAATTTTTTATATATACCAGGTATAGTAGTTTACATTGACGATCTGTTGATTTTTGCGGAAACAGAACAAGATCATGACGAAATAATAGACAAGGTCCGGGCAAAAGAATTAAATATTAAATTTAACAGCTCTAAATTACAGTACAAAATAAATCAAGTACATTTTTTGGGACACATTATATCCGACATCGGAATTGCCTGCGATCCCAATAGAACGAAAGCAATTTCCGAAATAGGAATTCCTCGATCTAAAAAAGATTTACAGAAGCTTTTAGGAGTGGTAAACTATGTTCGCACTTTTGTTCCAAATATGTCCGATTTGTCAAAACCACTACGAGAACTGTTAAAGAAAAACGCATATATAGTATAAATGGCTACCAGCTCACACTGAATCATTAAACAAAAATTAAAAATTTAATTATTAATGCCTCCACTTTAAAACCTTTTGAAGCCAACAAAGAAATAACAATACAATCGGATAGCAGTAAAGGCGGTATAGGTTTTTCTACGATGCAAGACGGTAGGCCTATAAGCTTCGCCTCTCGAAGTTTAACAGATGCGGAAACCCGGTATTTCCAAATTGAGAAGGAAATATTTGCCATTTGTTTCGCTTGCAAGAAATTCCATAATTGGATTTACGGAAGCACTATTACCGTTATGATAATAACATATAATAATAACATAATATATATAATTCTGCTCCTAGGAATCATGATGAAAGAAATTGAAAAAATTCCATCACTAAAACTGCAACGTATGAAGTTGCGGCTCTTAAATTATGACGTTAAATTAAAATTTGTGCCGGGAAAATATTTATTTATTGCTGACTTACTTTCGAGATACTACGATATACATGAGAAAAGTACGGAAATTGAAGATCTGTCTGAGTTAATTCATAAAATAAATATTAGTGATAGAAAGAAGTAATTATTTCAACAAGAAACTAATAATGACGAAATATTAAGCAAATTGAAAACAATTTTAATCAAAGGTTGGTTGACAGAAAGACGGAAATTACCAGAAAATCTTAGATTTTATTGGAAATTTAGGGATATATTATTGTTAGACGATCAGATAATTTTCTATAATGAAAAGATAGTAGTAGTTCCAGCATCCTTAAGACAATATATGTTAACTCAAATTCATAAGGGCCATTTAGCGATAGAAAAATCGAAAGCCTTTGCAAGAACCCTAATAAACTGGCCAGGAATTAATCATGATATTGAGAAAAAAGTAGCTTCATGTGATATTTACCAAAAATTGAGGAATTTAAATATAAAGGAAATTCTAATCCCTCATGAGATACCCCAAATTCCGTTTAATAAAATTGGCATGGACGTGTTTGAATTGAACGGGCACAATTACTTAGCCGTAGTAGATTATTTCTCAAAATTTTTAGAAGTTATTAGCTTAAAAAATAAGACTGCTTTGCATATTATAAGTAAATTAAAAAAAGTATTTGCAGTACATGGAATACCACGAGAAATTGTAGCCGATAATATGCCTTTCGGATCGTATGATTTTAGAAAATTTGGAGAAGAATTAGACATAGTAATAACCACATCAAGCCCTCATTACCCACAATCAAACCGCAAAAAACTTATTGCGAAAATCAGAAGAATCAAAACAAGATATTTGGATTGCGTTACTTGAGTATCGAAATACTCATATTCAACAATTGGGTTTATCCCCAAATGAACTGCTTATGGGGGAGAATAACGCACACTTTGATACCCGGTAGAAACGAATTTTACATTTCACCGTTTTTTCCGGATTTAGAAAATCAATTTAGATTTAAGACGGAAAAAATGAAAAGGTATTACGATCGAAACAAAATAATTGGGAAAGAGTTTAAGGAAGGAGAAATTGTATAGGTGCTGGTTGAAAAGCAATGGAACAAAGCAAGAATTAATAAAAAACACTTTTCTCCGAGATCATATTGAATTGAGTTGGACGATGGAAGAATTCTACGACGCAACTCAAGTTTTGTAAGGCATGCGAGGTAAATATGTAAGATAACGAAATTCACCACTAAAAATTTCAAGATTTCATTTTGCTGAAGATTATAATGATATAAACAAATTATAAGAAAAAAAAAATATAAATCAATCAAATGGTGATTTTACTGTTAGGATAAGATAAATTGTAATTATTGTAATATTGTAATCTAGTTTTGTTATTTTTTTTTTTTTGAAAAGGGAGAGAAGTATAAATAAACAAATTAAATACAATGTATATGTAAATGAACATAATAGAAATTTTAAAAACGTTAAAAAATTGTTAAAGATGTATATTTAAGAATTAATATTAGACGGAGCAATACACTGAATTAAATTACGTTAAGTGTTTGCATGTAGATTTAAAAAATAACATGATTGATGGGCAGTCAGCAAGAGGAATATAAAAGCAAGAGTTGTCTCTAGAAATTAAAAGCACAATAATGTAATAAAGTTGTAGACTTATAATAAATATTATAATAAACATAAACATATGGTGTAGTTCTTAAATATATATAGATAAATAACAGAAAGTTACAAATATAACAAAAAATAGAATTGGTACTGGGGTACTTATCATCAGATTTATTATGGCTTGTTTAAGTTTTGATTTACCTATAGACAAATTGTTTAAATTTTAATATTAATTAAACCCTGCTTCAATCCTTTCCTATATGGATGTTATCTTTAGTTCAGAATTAATCCCAACATTGCATTAAAATGTGGGATGTCATAAGTCAATCCTTTGTTAATGATAAATTTGACCTTATATTAAAAAAGTTGGCTTTAAATGTTCTCATTTTTTACGTATTGGGAACACCCCTCACCATTTCGGACACTGTAGTGTTATCAACAACGAATCACGTTTCATTATTTAAATAAGACCGCAATTCAGCCGGAAATCAAATAATTCGGATAATTAAAGTTGACAAAAATATTGAGTCGGTCGAATGACTGAATTTGAGCTTCTGATGCGACTTTGAAACTTTAAGGAAATATGTTCATTTACACAAAATTCAAAAAAGCTCTTGGCGATTTAAATCTAAAATTGGTATTTTTGTAGCTATCTTCAAAAACTTATAGGAAACTTTTTCTTAACACGATAATTTTGAAAGCTCTTAGACAATTTTCCTGAAAATTAGTGTTTTTTGGGTTATCTTCAGACGAAATTCACAAAAGATCTTTGAAGCTTTTAAATTAAGCTTGAAATTTTAATGACATATTCCGCTTTACAGAAAATACACAAAAGCTCTTTGGTAATTTTGCTTAAAAATTCATATAATTAACGAAGTAAAATTGAGCTTTATAAGCGACCTTGAACTTTAAGGAAATTTTCCACTTTAGACAAAATTTACAAAAACTCTTGGCAGCTTTCTTTTAAAATTGGTATTTTTCGATCTATCTTCAGCAAAGTGAATTTATGCTATTGGAGTGACCTTGAAACTTGGAGAACACTTTCTGCTTTACACAAATTTCTTAAAATCTCTTAGGCAATTTTCCTGAAAATTGGTATTTTTCGAGCTCTCTTAAGAAAAGTAAATTTGAACTTTTAAAGCGAGCTTGAAGCGTCAAGAAAATTTGCCCCTTTACAGAAAATACACAAAAGTTCTTAGGCGAATTATGTTTGGAATTGATATTTTTTGAGCAATTTTTAGAAAAATCAATTTATGTTTCTGGAGCGATCTTGAAACTTTAAGGAAATTTTCCGCTATACGCAAAATTTGCAAAAGCTCTTAGTCGATTATGCTGTAAAATTGGAAGCAAATTTAATCTTTTGGAGCGACTTTAAACTCCAAGGGCGAAAGCGCCCATACAAAATTTTCAAAAGATTTTTGACAATTTTCTTCTTATATTGGTATTTTTGGAGCTACATTCAGAAAGTTGAATTCGTGATTTTAAAGGGACCCTGAAATTTTAAGGAGATTTTCTGCTTTACACAAAATTCACGAAAGCACTTGGCAGTTTTTCTCTAAAATTGCTATTTTTTGAGCTATTTTCAGAAAGGTTAATTTGAGCTTTTGGAGCGACCTTGAAAGTTTAAGGTAATTCTACACTTTACACAAAATAGACAAAATCTCTCTGGCGATTTTCGTCTTAGATTGATTTTTGAAACATTAAAGCAATTTCCTACAATACTTAACCCAAAATTCCCTAAAGTTCTCCTGCGATTTTTCTCTAAAATTGGTATTTTTCGAGTTATGTTCAGAAAAGTGAATTTGATCTATTGGGATGACATAGAAACTTTAAAGAAATTTTCCGCTTTACATAAAATATACAAAAGTACTTAAGCGAATTTCCATTAATGTTGGTAATTTTTGAGTTAGAAAAGTGAATTAAAAAAACAAATCTTTATTCTTATACACCGACAGAGGAGGAACGTGAAAATCGGTTGTATCTCTAATAAAGGGGGAAATAAAGCAGCAGATGAAGTAAACTCTTATTGATCTATAAATATTTCGTCATTGTTGCTTGAGACGTTTTAAAAGCTGGTTTATCAATATTTAAAATAGGAACAGTACCACTATTCAATAAGACATAGTTTGTTTACTGAAGAGGCTAAAGGTTAAACCGCTGTATCGCAGCACTACTTCGCGGATATAGTGAGGAAGGTTAACATTCCGGGATATATAGTTCACAATAAATTTTCATAACGAAAGTTAGCCGAACTAAACGGGAAATGGTTGGTGCCACCAGGATGGTACCCAAAGGCAAACAATTGCTACAGCTGTGTGATGAAAAAATTTGATAATCTAGCTTATAATTGCCACTGATTCTACATGAATAGTGCAATTTTCAAAGAGCGAGCTACTTAATTTTTTGTCTTGCCATAAAACATAAGATTGTATACATTTCGTTAAGATAATAATTGCTACTTCTTCGTCACCTTTTTGCGTAAGATTATTTATTTATGCTGTCAATTGGCAATTAAGAATTCTCAAAATTTCATTTTTCTTAGGACTCAAGAGAAGCTCACCTTTATAAAAGTAATCTAAGAATCCTCTGTGCGGCTCTTACAGGACATAGCCAGAGTGTTGGTGGAATGTAGTAAAAAAAACAGACACCCAGCAGTATGCTATCGATCTGGTTACTACTGCTGGTTAAAAGGAACCTGCGAAAAAGTTGGGAGTGCCTCAAGAACAAATCATATTTCATAGAAATTAACAAACTATATTCAAGTGAAGAATGCCTCAATGTTTTTATAACAACTCGAAACTTTCGGCATAAAAATTACTTTTAAAACAATTGAGACTTAAGCACTTAGAAATATTACAAAATAGTATGTATTTGTAATCTCCAATATACAGACGTTTCATATTTCTTCAAAAAGCACATCTGCTTAAAAGTAAAAAAAAAAATCTAAAATGTATACACAAACATTAGAAAATTATCAAAGATTAATAAAATTTAAAAATGATTGTTGGTATGATTACTTTCCACAGTACCTATAAATATACTCGTCTGTAGAGAAAATCTCAAATTTCAAATTATTTATTTATTCATCATACGAGGTACCTACAATATAATAAAGAAATAAGTCTATATACACAAATTGTATATTCGGTTCGTATCTGATATGTATAGCTATTTTCAATATTATAAATTCTATATTGATTTGAAAAGCTATCATACAAAAACCATTATATATTAATTCCCTTCCCCAATCGAATTTTAATCCTTTCCGGCCCAAAAATATTCGTCTCATAATATTTTAAGGATATCAATATTTTCAATTATTTCGTATAAAACATCAATATTTTAGCATAAGTCGAGTATAAATTCAACAATGCTTCAAAGAGTTAAATAAAATTAGATTAGCAATTTTTAGTAAGCATCTTTCAGTTTAGCATATAAAATGCTTGGTCTGAATATTTTCACTGCACTATTTTACTTCGATTTATTATTGTACTTATTTTAAAATAAGAAAAATCAAAAGATTTTCCTTTACAAATCTGAAGAGTTATTCAAACAGAAAAATATTAAAATATCAATATTTCAAAATTAATCTGAAGTAAATTAAATATTTATATAGATAGAGATGAAATATTTGCAATACTTTCTTCATGGAACATATAAAAAGAATTGTTCTGATTAATCCTGATAAACGAGTTTTACATCCACAAAACAGTTTTGGGAAAATTATAAAATATGGTAATTTTATTTTATTTGTTTAAGCGACTAACTCACCAAAATTATAATTATTGTACGTCCTCGTATTATTACAGCAGTAGGAGGAGGTTAAGTCCATAACATTAAATATTTAAATAAAATAAGCATGCATTTAACTGGAAAATATTTATAATTTATTACCCACAATTTATTTCATTAAAATTTTCCATAATTTATTTTCGTTTCCACCACTTATATAACATTTCATTTAAATTGAGCAACAACAATAAGTATAGCCTCCAATAAAGTGTAATAATTAATTTATATAATTTATTAAACTTTTATTCATAATATACAATTTGTCGTTGTATATTGCATAAAATATTTTAACACATTACTAAGTTAATTTGTAATTTTAATTCTTGTGAAAAATTGTTGGGAAAAAGGAAGGTTAAATCTTTGAAACCAAAGAATAAAAACAAAACACTAAAGAATTGACATTTACAAGATTCTGAACCATTAAAGAATTTCTGAAAAAGGAAAGTTTAATTTAACTTATGGTGGAAAAGTCGGTTTCCATTCTGTAGAAGGGTTATTTGATTTAATTTTATTTTCTATGGAGAAAGAGACAAAATTTCCATCAGCTTTATGATCTTTTTAAAATTTAAAATTTTCCCGGAACTCTTTTTTAGAACCGATTAGGATAATGTCCATGGGGGTGGTGTAGCTATGGTTCCCATTTGTTTTTTATGAGGGTTATGTCTCTTTTGTAACGGAAAAGAATACCCACCCACATATTTTTTGGAGGGGTAATGTAAATTTTGGAAGGGTCTTAAATCCGAAAGGGCTTTTGTCTCATTTGTCCATTGAATATAGCAAGTAATGGGATCTTGCTTTTCCAGATTCAAAATCTCCTTTCAATCTAAGTCAAAGATATTATTTTGTTCCATCTCAATTACCTCAAAATTACGAGTTATATCAGCAAACCTGACGAACAGGTACCATTCGTGAGGATAGTAAATTTGAACATTAAATTTGTGTACCGTGGCACAAGAAATTTGTGGTGGATCATTTTTATATTGTCGCTACATTGCAGGAATTTTGTGAACATCGTTGCGACGTAGGAATTTTTATTTTGGTCGGCTCAACAGTCACTATACAATAAGATATATCCTATACCTGGTGACTCGACTCATCCAAAAGATGCCGAAAGCCACCACCACAATTGTCGTTTGTAAAAACTTACATTTGATCGAAGTACTGCAACTAACAACGGCCGCTTCATGAGTTAGATTCTTCTTTTTGTCATCGAAATTATTGCACTTGTAACAAGTATCCGATTTTGGCTTTTTGAATTTTGATCTAGTTTCTAATCTAGTACAAAATTAAAAATGAATTAAATATTTTCATGAAACCTCTAAAAACCTCCGTATATTTCGTTGTTGGAAGTGGGTTGGCGTTTGAAGAACTGTTTTATAATTTAGATATTAACGAAATATTTAAGTCTGATTGCAAATAATTTTTGCCTGTACGTCGGCGAGTTTAGTGACTTTCGTACATTGAAAATTGATTAATATGAGTCATTATTTCTTGAATTTTTCCTTCCGGAAGCTTATTGGTTGCAGTTGTCCTTCTACATTAGTCCGATAACATAGAAAGAGCTGAACAACTGTTTTTAAAATGCTGTCTGTCACATGAAAGTCTGCTTAAAACATTTTTGGCAGACTTCCACTCTCAAGCCGCCCAGGCCCACTAATAAAGTGTACACGTACGAATGTATTCGCAGAACGCACGACGAAAGTTCCCAATATTTATTGAAAAGTATCAACTGTTGCTCGAATATAACTTTTTCTCAACATTTTTTTTACAATCTTTAAACAGCTCCGTGTTTCCATTTTGGCTCAATGATTGTTTTAGTGATTAAACCCGGTATGTCATGCTGAGCTTTACCGGCTGTAACTGACGAAGTAGAAATACAAGAAAGAGGCGAATAATTGTTGTTAGTTATGTTTGATTCAATGATATTCGACAATTTGCTGTCGTCAACTGGAAAAGGAATCACTATAGGTGGTAGGAATAAAATGAGATACATTGGCACTATCATCAAATTTTATTGCAGATTAAGTTAACTCGTTTGAATAAGGGAATCTTTTGATGTCATCGCTTTTTAATGAATTAAATAAATTGTTCAATACCCCTGCGTAAGTGTTTAGTGCTAATCATAAAAAAAAAAACGACCATGTGCCTTTATTCCTTTCTATGGTGAGTTTTAATGCCAGTGTAGAAAAGAAATAACGCCCACAGAGAGGGCTACTGAATTTATTCCGCCAAAAATTGAATTAATTGTGCGAATTTTTCGTAAAGGAGGATATTGGAGATCAATTAAATCAGCGATATCAACATTTTCAAAACGAATTAATTTATCGTAGATTTAATTCAGTTTTTAAATATTTTATGTCGCGGATTTAAGCCATACCATTGAAAATTAATTTCGACATAAACAATTTTCAGGGGAATTAATTCGTCCTCCCATCAGATAATATGGGAAATCCCAGATACATAAATTGGTTATACAGTACTTAAATATAATGGACAATATAATACGAGGATTACCTAATTACAGAAGTTCAAACTTAACATCAAAAACAGAATTCTTGAAAACTGAACTTCTGAATAAACCCCCACACCATTCCTGTCTTATCAAATTTAAAATAAAAATTGGGTTATCAAAAAGCCATATATAAAAAAACCGGATCAGACATTCAAAGAACAACGTATTGGTTCCTAGAGAAGTTCAGTTTCCTGTTCTCAGCTCCTCAATAAGCTGCGGTTTTAGGGGTTCTGATTCTGGTTGATAGCTTTGATCAGAAGTGATGGAATCAATATTTGATTATTATCTAATGAAATATTGCCTTATAATTGCCGTCGCTTCCGGGTCCACGCTCATTGAGCGGGTGTTAATAAATAACCTAGGTATAAGGCGGGTCACGCTAAATGATGGCAAATGGGCCGGATTAAGGTGTAAAGCGACCCGTGGGAATCTAATGGAAGGATCAAACAAAAATAAAACCAAGGGCAGCGGCTCTCCTCAAAAGACGGTATCAGCGAAGGGAGGTACCTCAAACCAGACGGGTGGGGCCTCGAAGGGTGCAAAGGTGGTTAACTCTAGGGCACTAGCCCCGGGAGTTAGCGGTACCAACGCAGCGCAGGGGAGGGGGACGAGAAAAATTCCTCCGGCGAAAGGCGGTAAAAAATCGCCGCTCGGCATTTCGAATTGTCGAGAAGGGTCTGCGACCCCCGAGGGCCAGCTCACGGAAGAACAGAGAACATCGGTAGCTTGGGCAAGGAGCACTGTGGACTGCGGATGCTCGGAAAGGGACCATGTGTCGAAAAGACAGTGGTCCCAGGATGAGGTGAAAGTAGTCAATAGCAAGCGGGCCAAGTTGCTGACTGACACGAAGTTGATCTCTATCTTAGGGGCAAAGCTGTTCAGCGATGTCCTGAGGGAGTATGTGTTGATGCTAGCCGTAATTGACGAAAGTCAAGAAGATGGAAGCATCACGGCGGAAAAATGGAGGTTGGTGTTTAATGAACTCAACCTCGTCTTTTTAAAGGCCTGGGAGAAAGTCCAGGACCACCCCCATCCTGCAGAGATACGGGATGGTATCAAGGGCGTGTGAAGATGACTGCATGTTTGAAATCTTGGAGATCTGTGGATCTCTATAAAAAGGCATAGCCAAAGTAGGGAGGTGTGGCCAGGCGCAAAGCTTGCGGCAGTTAGCCGGGAGGAAATTCCCAGCTGGCCGAGGGCACGTGTCTGTTTGCCATCCGAACCGGCTAGCCGTGACGAGGATTTGAAAATTATTCAGGCCAGTAACCCGAATCTTCTGACCGGAAATTGGAAGATCGTTAAGCAGGAGGAGGCGAAAGGGGGCTCGAAATTATCAATTATAGTAATAAATAAGGAGTCCCTTGCCCTCCTGCACAAAACGAAGGGAGTAATTGACTTCGGATTCGGGTCAATTACTCTTAACGTTTATAAAAAGGATGGGGCGGAAGCGCGTACGGGAGGCCAACCGGAGGATGGTGGCAACCCGCCCAGGCCTGAAGGGGGGACCAGCAGCATGAGGGGATAAACTGAGGGTAGGGGGGAGAGGAATCCGGCGACCTCGGTCTGGCAAGGATTCACTTGGAAGATGAGGAGGGGCACATAAGCGAAGGAGCTGGTGTACCGATGGAGGAGGATATTGGCAGCCCGGCCAGACGGGAGGGCACTGACAAGTCCTCTGCAGAGGGTATGAGGGTTAGCGAGACGGGCGAATCCGGCGCATCCCAAAATACCGGGAAATATTATTCCTGCGGTAGCGCTCTGGACCAGCGGCCGGAGCTGGTATACCAGCCGGAGCTGCTTTAGTGAGACCTGTACTCAAATACGGGGTGGGTGTTTGGTGGCCAGCTCTGGACAAGGTGACTTAAAAAAGTAAGATTGAGAGAGTGCAAAGAACGGCCTGTATGCTTGTTAGCGGGGCATCGAGGTCAACACTGACAAGTGCCTTAGAGGTTATGTTGCACCTTCTTCCGGTCGACATTTTTGGCAAACATATGGCGGCAAATACGGCTGTACGACTTGCAGCTGTCTCTCAGTGGAGGTGTCTTAGTATAAGACACCCTACTATTGTTAGATCGATGAAGGATGAGCTGGCGAATCTTTACTACATTAAACCTACTCTACGCTTCGAGAAGCGATTTCGAACCTCCTTCCCTTCAAGGGAATCCTGGAGGGACATACCGTTATCGGAAACCGAAGCGCTGCAATTTTTCACAGATGGCTCCAAGCTAGACGGCAAAGTGGGAGCTGGAGTATTCCGTGACAAATTAAATGTAAACATTTCTATTCGTCTCCCTGATTACTGCAGGTCACTCGGGCGTCATAGGGAACTGCAGGGCGTATAAACTTGCTAGGCATAGTACGACTCTCCAGCTGCAACCGGAAAGGGCAAGTCTGGGGAGGCCTGTCACAGCGCTGAGACATGCACTTGGGGAGCAGGCGCTATCCTCAGCGGGGGCAAGGTGGTCTAACACCCTCACCTGTGGAGTTGCAAAACAACGTTGGCCAAAGCTGGACTTGGGGCGCACTAGGGCATTAATATCCCTATGCAGACGTGAATTAAGAACGGTCGAAGGAATTCTCACGAGACACTGCCTTTTTAGAGAACATGCAAGAAGGCTGGGTCTGGAGGCAAATGACTTTTGCAGAAGCTGATTGGACGAAGAGGAGGAAGAGACGTCATTGGTCTAAGTGTGCCTAAGCAGCCGCACTCCAACCTAACCTAACCTAACCTAATGAAATATTAAGCGAACTTTACTTCGGAGGGGTCCATTCACTAGGGATTTGAATCTGGTGATATTCAACTGATACAGTATTTAAGAAATTGAAATCGGTATGTTAATTTTTTGGAATGGGAATTTCTTACATTCATAAAATTCATGTATTGTTAATTCTCCTTCTTCTCAACTCTGAAATGTAGTGACGTTAATAGAGTAGATAGAATTTAATAACAACAGCGGATTTTTCGTATATATTCAACGATTCCTAAAATAAACAAAACTAAAACAACAACCAGCGATGGATTCAGCTAAGCATTTGACATATTTAGAAAGTAAATTGATCTCAAATGTTCGCTCTGTGAGAGTTCAAAAGGTGTCCTACAAATATTTCCATGGTAATTGCACAATATAGCTTTATGAACCTAAGTCCAACATTCTTAACAAATTCTCCTCCTTTGCCTTTGGTAGTGCTGCATAAGGTATATGGTCGTACCTAACCGATTTTTCTTATTTTTCGGCTAACATCTTTTAGCCAATTTTCTATCGTGTAGTGTTTGTTCCAGCACAATATAATTTTGTGAAAGCATAAACCAATTTTTTCACTCCAGCAACAACATTTCGATAGCGGTGAAATATTATTAAGATTTCAATTTGGTTGACTGCGGTTTATTAAATTCGATTTTGGTAAGTGGGATTTGGCGAGTTTTTCGAGTTCAGTCCTAGAAAGTTAACCTCTATTTAAATACAATTTTACTTAATTCGTGAAGACGTCGGCAATGACAATAATATATTTTCACTTGGAAGTAACTGATGTCAAAGGGCTAAAATGGTCAACATGTATACATTTTCTGTGTTCTGATTTCAAAGGGTGTCCCAAAATTAACGCAAGATATGAATTAAATAGAAAACACAGGTCTTAGTCTTTAGATTGTTATTTTTTTATTGAATCATAAAGTACATAGGATAGGGTTATTTATGGGATAACACATCGGGTGAACATAGAAATTATGTGTTATTGTGAAGAATTGTGATTTCGTAAAATTGTTATTCGCAGAATTGTGCTTCGATGAATTTTCGGGATACCGATAATGATGATCGAGCTACAACACCTGTGTATACCGGAATCGAAGATATTTCAACACTAAGTAATTTTTGTAGGGTTCGTGAAATAAGCGCGGCGTAATAAATAAAATCAAATAATTTTTGTTTAAAATGTGTGTCGAATTTTAAAAAGACTCATTGATATGTTAAGAACTCATTTATCTCAGAAATATTTTCTTCACTAATTCGTTCAGAATTTTTCTCTTTTGAATTCAGCCCAATTTTAAGTATGGACTTAGTTTAATTTAACCTTACAATGTAAATTATAGACTAGTTCACCCCTAAATCTTTTTTTTTAAATCTGCTTAGCTGTGTGCAAATACTATGCAAATACTATCACATTTTAATGTGAGTGCCAGTTAATTAAATATTTTAAGATCTTTAACTGTTAACGTTCATTAATTATAATTCTCTTACTTGCCATATATGTTACATACACCAGAATGCACAAACATCCTACTTTTACGCTGAATGAACACTAAACAACTTAAAAAATTATAATCTCCCACATTTTATGACATTTCCATAAATAAATACTCTAGAATGCATTAAAATACTGGTAAACACAAATAATTACAAAATCATTAATTTTAATTAAATAAAAAAAAAAAAATACTTCGCACACAAATTAAAGAAAAATAAATTGTAATTAATAAACATTATAAAAATATGACAGGTCAATTTTTAATGCTATATTATTACGACGCATACACAACTATTTATACAAAATTAATTAAAATTTAATTATCAACCACACTACAAGTGATAGTGAAAGTTATTTGCAAAAAAATAATTAATTTACGTTTTGAAAAGAAAATTGTGAAATTATTTAAACAATTCAGATTTTTATAAATATTAATAGTCGAGCGATGAAAGTTGAAAATTATTGATTAATCATAATAAAAAAATAATTTATAGCCTTGAAAACAAATTTTTTTTTTGTTTTGATTGATTTATAATTTATTGATGTGAATTAATCGTTTATTGTGTAAATTTTGTTTTTGTTTTTATAAATAAATAGTTGATTTTTAATTTATCGTAATTTATTATTTCCACTTTTTGTTTTTCTTACTTAATGTTAAAAATTTGAATTTTTTATAGATTAAGTAATTTTAGAGCTGCATTATACGTACACAAGGTACATTATTGTAAATTGACGTTTAGACAGATTAATTAATTAAAATATAATAAATACTCTGCTGTTTATATTTTTATTACCATATTTATACGATGATTAATATGCCATCGGATAATAAATGTGGCGTAACCCGAATGTATATACGGGGATAGAGATAATACATTCTATATGTGTATTGCCGACCTCAGACAATTGGGGTGACATTTGTATCCCATTTAAATTTTTTTTTTTTTTTTTTGTTTTTTTAAAACATAAAATATATTTTAATTTTCACACCACACTCTAGCAGACATTTCAAACAATCCAATTTGTATATAAACAAGTTCATTTATTTACGTTCACCAAAACACAAATAAATTATTTATCGATTCAAATGGCGGTTTTATTTCAATAATAATAGAACAAAATAAAATAAATAAAACACCAAATTAAAATAAACTGTATTTGTACGTACATACATATAAAAACCGATTTGTTGTTGTTCATTTTTTTATTATTATGTATAGCTAGTTACCATTTATTATAAACTATCATTATTCTACTACATTACATTGCTATTACTACCATTATTTTGTTGGTGTTTATTCTCCTATTTGGTATTTATATTTATTAAAGTAAATAATTAATTTATCTTATGTTTTATGTATTTTTATATTTATATGCTGTTATTATTAATATATTGTTGTTGTCATTGGTAAGTGTTATTATTATCATTTTCTTTTGGGTTTTATTTTTTTTTTTTGCGACGGTAATTAATAGCTGTCATGTTATATTATGTTTATGGTTTATGTGGGGGAATGGTTGTGTTTTATATTGATAATGGGAGCATAAAAATAACTCAACATAATAATGATTATCAACTATTTGGTTGGATAAATTAATGACGTGTGAGCGTCAAATCTATTATCGGTTTGATTATTCAGAGAGGTAAGGAAGCGCAAACAAAACGGATTATCGTATACTACACAATCACATAGTTTGTAGCAGTTATTGGTTGCCATGAACCAAATGAACCAACTGATGGACCAGCAAATTGGAGAAAATAAATACCAAATAAAGCAAGAATGTGGCGAGGGCGGGGTTGAGGAATCACTAAAAAGTTGAACCAAGAAATATAATTATAGATGGTCAAAAGAAGCGAAAGGCACGGGTTGAGGAATCACTAAAAAGTTGAACCAAGAAATATAACTATAGACGGTCAAAAGACATGACGTAATTTTTTAATGAGATAAAGATTTAAATTCAAATTCAAATCCAAATTCAAAATTAAAATATGAAGGGCTGAAACCTAATGGGGTAATCAAAACTTCGTCTTGATAATTAATTCAAGTCCAAAATCAATTCCTAACTGATCTTCTTAAGGCATTCCTCAGCTCAACCTCCAAGTTAATTTATAACTGAACCTCCAAACCTCTGCCCCCATCACCAAATCAACTACAAATCAACTTTCAAATGAACTAAACCGAATAACTGACTTAACCCCAAAGCAAGCTAACAAAACCCTAACTCAGCTTAGCTCGAACCAAATCTCATCCATCTGCTCAACTTCACAATTGTTGGCTAACGCAATCCCAAAATCAACTCGATTCGAAAGCTACATGCGTGTAGGAACTCAATTTAACCGAACCTCCTACTAAACCCTAAACCTGACCCCAACTCAATTTTAACTCAAACCCATTCACCATCATAGAACAATAGCAACGAATAATCATACCAGCATACGTACCATCATACTTACCATCACAAACTTAAACAACTATTCCATCATACGATCATGACACTATACGATTAGACCATCACCATAGTAACGTCGAACCAGCGTTGGTGTGATGGTTATACCACCACATGATACTATCATACTATGGTTCAGGTGGTATGTCTAACATACGTTCATACCTTCATATCATCATATATTGGGCGTTTTCGGAAATAGATCCTGAATAACTTCAGGCTAACTTTCGAACATTAAACTTATCTACCTATTTACGAGCAAAAAAATAACTTCAGGATAATTTAGATGTTGAGGTTTTAGAAAAAAGATTATAAAAATTAAAAGGAATACCTTATTAGTATCTTTAAATGGTGGTGGTTCTGGGTGAAAGAGGCCAACAGGAGGCTAAATTGGCCTCCGCCTACTTTCCTGGAGAATCAGAGTTAATACCTCCACTTGACGTTAGGCGGCTAACTGGCATGTGTCTGAAAAAGCCTCATTATCGGATCACTTGCACATCAGATTCGATTTGGCGGCTGAGACCATGCAGCGGCAGGTAATCAGAATTCCAAAACTGACCGATGGGACTCTTATAGAGTCTCACTCGAATCAGAAATGCCCTCGGTTGTGGAGAACATAGAGTCTCCAGAGGGTTTGGAGATCTGTTCAAACCAGCTGCATAATTCTATACACTTGGCTTACGAGAACAGCTGCCTGGTTAAGCGAAGAGAGTCCACAAAGATAGCCCCTTTGTGGAACGGGACGCTGGGTAAACTGAGGAAAAAATCGAGAAGATTATTCAACAAGGCTAAACGCACCGGTGAATGGGGCGAATATAAGATGGCCTTGACGGAATATAATCTAGAACTAAAAAGAGCCAAGAGGGCTACCTGGAGGAATTTCTGTGAGGGGATCAATGAATTGCCCTCTGCAGCTCGTCTCCAGAAAGTCCTTTCCAGGGATCATTCAAATGGATTAGGACTTCTCCAGAAGCAAGGTACAAGGTTCACTGAAAACGGAAGGAAACCTTAGAGGTACTGCTAGAGATCCACTTTCCGGATTCAGTAGTGGTAGGAGCCCAAGAGGTGCGATGGGCTATTGGATCCTTCAAACCTTTCAAATCCGCTGGAGGGGATGGTATCTTTCCAGCTTTACTTCAAAAAGGTGTTGAGGAAATACTCCCCAGCTTGATCCAGATGATTCAGGCAAGTTATGCTTTTAACTATATTCTGAAACTGTGGAGAAAAGTATATGTGGTCTTTATACCAAAGGAAGGGGGGAGGGTCGTCCAGACACCCAGGCCAGGGCATATCGGCCAATTAGCCTCACATCGTTTCTATTGAAGACGATGGACAAAATCCTGGACTATCAAATAAGAAGTGAGGTCCTTGGAAAGAATTCGCTGCATCGGGACCAATTTGCGTATCAAACTGGTAAATCCACGGTGATGGCCCTTACCGGTCTAGTCACGAGGATTGAAAAAGCAGTGATATATAAAGAAATTGCCCTTTGTGCCTTTGTGGACATTGAGGAGGCGTTTGATAGTACCTCCTGTGGATCGATAGAGAGGGCAGCAATGGGAAAAAGGGTTCCACTTTCTACAATTAGGTGGATCCGTTCCATGCTGGAACATCATGAGATTACTGCCAGACTAGGTGGCGAGTCAGTAACGATCAAGGCCGTAAAGAGCTGTCCCCAAGGAGGCGTACTATCTTCTCTTTTGTGGTCATTGGTTATTGACGGACTACTGGTCCTTCTGAGTAGCCATGGGTTTGATGTCCAGGGCTATGCGGATGATGTGGCTATCATAATCAGAGGCAAGTTTGATGTGGTCATTTCTGATCGTAAGCAAAATGCACTCAATATAATATGGCAGTGGTGTTACCAGAAGACTCAGTGTCAATCCAAACAAAACTGTCATTGTTCCTTTTACGAGGAGGAAGAAGCTTGCGCTTACAGCTCCCTCGTTAAACGGTACTACGGTTCCTTTTTACAGCGAGGTTAAATATCTAGAGGTTATCCTAGATCAAAAACTAAACTGGAACCAACATTTGTTGAAAGTTCAAAATAGAGCCACCAAGGCTTTCTGGGCCTGTCAAAGACTCTATAGGCGTACTTGCGGACTACAACCTAAAATTATCTACTGGTCATTTCTTACAATCATTAGGCCTATAGTCACCTACGCATCGGTTATATGGTGGCCTATATTATTGAATAAGGTTCAGCGTATAGCCTGCATCGGTGTTACGGGATCAATGAAATCATGTCCAACCGCGGCGGTGGAGACACTTCTAGGACTGACACCGTTACACCTGCATATTATTAAGGATGCTGCAATTATGGCCTTGAAAATGCAGGCTGAATGAAATATCAAACCAGGCAATATGGTGGGTCATCTGGAAATCCTTAAGGAATTTCAGACCGACCCTACTTGAGGAATGCCTTCCGACTATATGCCTGCTAAACTGGACTTCCACAAACCATTCTGTGTTAGGTTACATGACCGGGATGTGTGGAGTGCAGGTGGACCATCCTTTGGGCGAGGGTCCGTGGAATGGTTTACAGATGGATCAAAAACGGAAGATGGGGCGGGGATAGGAATACACAGGAGTGGCACTACCCTCTGGAAGTCCTTGGGTACCAATGCAACCGTTTTTCAAGCAGAAGTACATGATATAGAACTTTGCGCTATGATAGGCATAGCAAAAGGCCTAAACGATGCAAAGATTTATATTGTATCAGACAGCCAATCGGCCTTAAAGGCTCTTAGGGCTTGTACCGTTGAGTTAAGGCTGGTATGGGATTGTCTGAAGGTTATTAAACAGGCTTAAATAAGGTAACACTTATGTGGGTGCCAGGTCCTACTGGAATCGAAGGAAATGGGGCAGCTGATGGCCTCGCCCTTAAGGGTTTTGCCTCTCCATTTATTGGACCAGAACCCTTCTGCGGCGTCACTAAGGGACATCTTAGTGCAGCGGTAAAACGCTGGGAGGATGTTCAAAAGTCCTCCTACTGGCGCAGAATTACACGTTTACGACAGGCGAAGAAATTTATATCACCTTCGTCTGTCAAGGTCAAGGAGTGTCTTGAACTTAGGAAACCTGAGTTGAGGCTGCTAACTGGCTTCCTCACAGGTCATATCCCCTTGAGGTATCACCTTAATAAGATGGGCCTAAGTACGACAGATGGATGCCGTTTCTGCGATCTGGAAGCGGAATCAGCGGAACATGTTCTGTGCTATTGCCCAGCCATTTTTCAGCAAAGACTGCAACATCTAGGAGGGAGAACAATGAGACTGGATGTATGTATCTTGTACCGGCCAGTAGTATTATCAGATTCATTAAGAGCCTGAATATTGACTGGACGGATAATTAAGTTGGGTCCAGCACAATAAATCTTTTAGGTCGCGGTGCGAGGTGGCTTATCGCTCACATGGCCCTTCAATCAATAATAATAATAATAATCTTTAAATGGAAATTTTGAAAAAGTAATTAAATATTCTTTGAATTATCTTTCAAAATGCATCTTAAATTTTGCTTTACTCATTTTAACTTTTTGTATGGGATGAATAATTTGAATAATTTTTTACCAACATAAGAAAAATTAAAAGTTAGCATGAATTTATTAAGGATCTATTCCCGAAAACGGCTAATCATACCATCATTCTATCGCACCGTGGTACGAGTTTAACACTTCAAATTGATGCTTTTACTCTACAAATTGACCTTGTTACGTTTCAAATTGAATCTTTATCAAATTATATGTACAGCCAATGTATGGAACTTATCTATTTATTAACGGAGTTTTTTGTGAAATTTGACATCCGTGATGGAAATGGATGATTCTAAAATGATTTTTGGATACAGTTCTGAATGGCAAAGTAGGATAGAACTTGGCTATTCCTTAACCAATTATGATGAAATTCGACATGTGCGTTGTAAATGGGATTCAAAAATAATTTTTTGATGAAGTTCTGGAATATGACGATACAGAATGGAATGACACGAATCACGTGTGTGATGGAAATGATGTTCTAAAATTATTTTTTGATGAAATTCTAGAATACGGCTCATCGGAATGGAGCTTGACTGTTTCATACCCAATTATGGTGGAATTCTACTTGTGCAATGGAAATGATATTGTAAAATGATTTTTTGGTTTAGTTCTGGAAAATATCCAAACATCTCATTATCCGTTAAAAAAAATGATAACAACATTTTATATGAAGCGGCCAGATCCCCATATGGGATGAAACGCCAGCGAAATAAAAATCGATTCCATCTCCTCAAATAGGTGGTTTGGCGTCTATTGGAGGGGGGGACCAAAGTTTAGTAGATTAATCTACCATCTCCGTAACCTTCCAGTAGGGTGCGCATCATATCAGCTGTTGTGGTCTTGTCATTAGGCAGCTGCGTGATGGGTACGATTGTGTAAGGGGTAACCTGTTCACAATTCGCAAGTGTACGTGCTGCCTCCTCGCGGCAACCACTGGTAACTAAGGCCATTTGGCACATTTTTGGCCATTTGGTGCAGGCTAAAGTACGGCGCTAAAGGAGAGAACCTTGACAAAAAACCCTAATCTAAGGTGGAACAGCATATGCCGATGGATGAATGGCTGATAGGTTAATCAGTGCAAAATATGCGGACTCTGGATACCAGGCACCCTCCAATTTTATTTAGCCTTCCTGTAGTAAAGCTGGGTGACCTACATCTGATTTGCAATTCCCAGCAACTCCTAAGAGTAAAATAAAACGGAATACGGGGCAGGAGTAGGAATATATGGGAATAGGACAACCCTCTCGAGGTCCTTGGGCTTTAATGCTACTATATTTCTAGCGGGACTATATGCTGTAGTAAACATCTAGGAGGGAGAGCAATACGCCCAGATAGTATATATCACGTACCGGGTGGAAGTATTGTCAGGTTCATTGAGAACCTGAATAATGACTTGACCGATAATTAAGCAGGGTCCAGCACAATAGATTTTTTAGGTCGCAGTGCGAAGTGGCTGATCGCCCGCATGGCCCTTTAATAATAATATAAATAATCTCCTCAAATATTGCGGAAGCAATTCTTTTTCTTCAAGTTTCATCTTAATGTGTAATATTCCAGAACTACATCTAAAAATAATTTTAGAACCCCATTTCCATCGCACATGTCGAATTGCAACAAAATCGCCTAAGAAATAGCCTAGTTCCACCCTACTTTGCCATATCCCAGAACTAGATCCAAAAATCATTTTGGGTGTTACATCTTAATTGGCAATACATACATATTATTTGCTAAAGATGGTTCAATTTGAAATGTAAAAGGCTCAATTTGAAGTGTATACCATCCAACCATCATACCATTATACCGTTATAATGTCACACCGTTATACCGTCACATTATCATACCATCACACTATTACACTGTTTCCTCATACCATCATAACATGACACCGTCATACCATCATATAAACCATCTTACCAATAAACTTTCATACCATCTTAACGTCATACCATCATAACATCATACTGTCTTCGGACCATATCGTCTTACTTTTATACCACATCGTATACATCATATCATAAAACCATCATACCATCATACTATCATACCATCATACCACCGTACCATCATACGATCATACCATCATGCCATCATACCATCATACCGTTATACCACCATATCATCATACCATCCATCATACATCATGAAGACACATCATCGTACGTGTGCATTTGTTTAAATATCATACACATATACTGCACATACATACAAACTCTCTCATATATGGTATATATATATAAATATATATATACATATATATATATATATATATATATATATATATATATATATATATACTACCTTGATCAACAAGTTCCCGGAATAACCACCGTGTGGCGCTCCCATCTATCCGATTTGAGTTCTGTTTTTATTGTTAAGTTTGTACATCTGTTGTTGATATTCCCTCTAAATCTTAGCGTCATAGCTTGACATTTGCAAAAGTTACGTAGTCAAGAGTACATCTATCTCTGTCTGTGTTGGTGATTTTTCCATTATTTCCTCTCGGCTGCTGAAACGCGTTCCCCGTAATGGTTTTTTAACTTCGCATTTTTCGTCAAAAAATTACGAATAATGATGGCACTGTGCGACGGTGCGTTATCATGGTGCAAAATCCACGAGTGTTCTGCCCACAATTCTGGTCTCTTTCGGCGAATTGCTTCACGCAAACGTCTCATAACGCCTAAATAATACTCTTTGTTTACCGTCTGGCCTTCTGGCAAAAATTCATGATGCACTACACCGTTGTAATCCATGAAAACCGTGAGCATTGCCTTCTTTTTTGACTGAAAACGACGTGTTTTTTTTTGGTAAACGCCATTCATTTGCCTGATGTCTGGATGGCGCGTCGTACTCATAAACCCACGTCTCGTCTCCAGTAATGATCCTTTTGATGAATGTGGGATCGGATTCAACCTCGCAAATCATGTCTAAAATTGTAAATAATTTCTAAAATTGTTAATAATCGCCAACACACACAGAGATAGATGTACTCTTGACTACGTAACTTTTGCAAATATCAAGCTATGACGTTAAGATTAAAAGGCAATATCAACAACAGATGTACCAACTTAACAAAAAAAACAGAACTCAAATCGGAACGAGGGTATCGCCACACGGTGGTTATACCGGGAACTTGTTGATCAAGGTAGTATATATACATACATATATATTTTTATATATATATATATATATATATATATATATATATATATATATATATATATATATATATATATATATATATATATATATATATATATATATGTATAGATTGGCCAGTTGCTCATTAAACCATAATCCACCCCAACTCAACCCCAACTCAACCCTAATTCAACTCCAACTTAACTCAAACTCAACCCACAAACGGAACTCAACTCAACCTCAAACTCTACGCCAAACTCAATCCTCAAACCAGCATACATAAAAAATTGGTCAACTGCTCACTTATCCGAATACAACCCTAACTCAACTTCAACTCAACTTGAATTCAACCCGCAAATTGATCCCTAACTTGACCTTCAACTCAACCCCTAACTCTTTGCCCAACTCAATATTTAAACCAGCATAAATAAAAAAATTGATAAATATTCATATAACCAGTGTGTTTTAGGTCGATTCCTATGGGAGGTATCCAACCCTCTTGATGTTTAGGTTCGAAAACCTTTGCAAATTTCAAATTTTTGGCCATTTCTGACAGCATTTCAATACTTTAGTCTTTTTAGACCGAAGTAATTCAAAATTAAAATCACAATTAGAATTAATGTAATTTATTGGGTTGGCACAATGAAGAGTTCCAATCTTGTATATTTGAATCCTTCCAACAATTAATCTGAGCGTAGTTTCGTCCCAATTGGCACGCTCCATAATAATTACAGGTAATTATGTGCCTCAATATATTATATATATATATATATATATATATATATATAGAATTGGCCAAAAATATAAAGCACCCCTATCTATTAGCATTATATATTAATATTATGTCTTTCTAAACAATGGGTGTTAACGAACGAGTCATTCCACCGAATGCGACCCTTAATTATTGAAAATCACCAATTTTTGTTTTGTTTTAGGTTCTTAACAAGAAGTTGTAGCGTCGTAAAATTTTTTTATTTTAGTTTTGTATTTGATCGTGTGCAGTTTCACATAAAGTGTTTTAAATCAAAAAGAGTTTTCGTAAGTTTTTTGAGAAAAAAAGTGTGTTTGTGATAATTATGCCTAAAGCGTGCCAACTCAGTGAAGGAATAAGGGCACAAATTGTGTTGTTGGATTCCCAAGGTGTAAGCCAAATTAAAATATCCCAAAAATTAAAATGCTCTTGTGGAGCAGTTCAATCTACATTGAAAAGGGTTAAAGAGACCGGGGACTATGCCTATAAACTACGCTCAGGCAGAAACCGTATCACTTCGGTAAGAGACGATCGACAAATTGTGCGAAAATCTCTCAAAAACCGAAGAAAAACATCTGCTGAGATAGCTGCAGAGCATTTAACAGAACAAGAAGTTCACATTTCGGCACGGACAGTTAGAAGAAGGCTCCTGCAAGCTGGATTGAAAGGTTGTAAAGCAAGAAAAAAAACTTTGCTCTCACTTACCAACATAAAAAGTCGCTTGAGATGGGCTCGAGAACACAAACATTGGAATGACGTGGATTGGGCGAGAGTTGTTTGGTCAGATGAATCTACTTTTGAGGTAAATATAAAAAATAAATATTAAAAAATAATTAGTCAAAAAAAAAAAAATAAAAAATTGTGCTATGTATTTTAAAAGAATTAATAGAGAAATTTATGTTAAATTTGATGGAATTCTTATAGATTTTTGGAACTCCTGGCGCAACCATCGTAAGAAGAAGAGTCGGGGAAGCATACAATCCTGATTGTATAGTGCCTACCATAAAGCATGGAGGGGGTAAACTGATGGTGTGGGGTTGTATGGCATCATCAGGGGTGGGAAAACTGTTGTTTTGTGAGGGTCCGATGAACAGTACCAACTATGTTACCGTCCTCGAGGCTGCATTGAATGCCTCAATTCGGCAAATCTTTGGGGAAACGGATAGTTCTTCGATAATTTATCAACAGGATAATGCCCCCTGCCATAATTCCCGCGTTACGATGAGTTGGTTTCGAAAAAAACAAATTCGAGTCATGGACTGGCCCGCCCAGTCACCAGACCTAAATCCCATTGAAAATTTGTGGTCAATTTAAAAAAAAAAAATCAAGGATCGCAGTATGACTTCAAAGGAAGACCTCAAACGTGCGCTGACAGAGGAATGGAAAAATATATCGAGAAATACCTGCGAAAAATTAGTACGGTCGATGAATAAAAGAGTCCTGGCTGTCACCAAAGCCAAAGAAGGACCTACAAAATACTAAAATTAATAAAATATAAAAAGTATTTCCTAAAAATATTGAGTTTTAATTTTTGTCTTCATTCGTTTTGTAGATACTGCAATTTGGGAGGGGTGCTTTATAATTTTGGCCAAGGCTGTATATATATATATATATATATATATATATATATATATATATATATATATATATATATATATATATATTCTGTTTAATACAGATTTCTGTTCCACCAGGAAAAGAATATCACGAGCAAAAATACGAACAGACACCGACTTACTGTGGATTTACATTACCTATTTACGCTAAAATATGCAAAGAGTTATCTTGAGTTTAATTTTGCAATAATAAAATTGACAGATCCATTTTTTCCATATCAATAACAACAATAGAGTAGCGTGAAATGTAAAACCAAAAGTTTTTCAACAAAATTAATAATAGTATTTTAAATTTTCAGATATGTACGTTGACATTAACAAATTAGGACCCTTTTCTCAACAATTAAATTAAAAATCAAATTTACGTGCAGCATAGAAATAAATATCTATGGTAAAAAACTGACCTCATGAATCAACCATTAAAACCCTTTTAATGAAGAAAACTTAGACGCTATGGAATCACATTTCTAATTTATCTTTATATTTGATATTTACAAAATAAATTTTCTGGACCAAGGGTGTGGCCACTTTCGGTTGGCCGATTTGGAGTAAAATTCACTGGGACCTACAAATTTATCAAAAATCCTTAAATCTGAAGTTTCAGTTTGATTGGTTAAACCATCTGGGCTGTAGAGAGGACACAGACTGGACACTTTTCGGACTCACTGGAGACCTCAAAAGAGATAAATCTCCAAAAATCTCAAGGTCCAAAATTTTCATGATTACTATACTTTATTTAACTTACGTGAAAGAAAGTAATAAAGAAAAATTTACTAAAAAAAAATTGAACAACAAATAAAATAAAAAAAAATAAAAATAAAAAAGAGCAAGCCTTATAATTCCTTAAGTTAACTTAATATTAAACTAACTTAAAATATTTAATAAATCCTCCATTTGTATGACCTTTGAACCTTTAATTAATTATTATTAATAATAATTTCTAAAAGAGCAATGAATGAAATAGCCAACAACCGTTTAGTTTGTGAAATATAATCAAAAATTATAAAAAATGAAATAAAATATGAAATCAATTATATCCGGCGACGGTTAATTCCTTGGCCTTCCGTTATGTGATTTCCGTCGAACTAATGAATTTAAATGTACATCAATAAAATAGGCTGATTTAATCGATCACTTTATTAGATTTCGAAATTTATGCAAATTGGTTAGTTAACTCTCTACAGTTTCATTGTCTTTTTAAAAATTTTCTTAACAACATGCAAATTTCCGCCAGTCAATTATTAATTTGTCGGCACAATGTTTCCCGTTACACAAAATACCAAAAATGAAACGTACATATTTCTTAATTAAATTATGAATATTGAGAAAAAATATTGATAAATATTTCCATGTAGACATGACCAAAATAAAAATTAAAAAAAACTTTTTTTAATTGATATTCTTAAAATTTATGTTATGTATTCATATTTTTTTGTTTTTTTAATTTTTGTTAATTTTTAATACATGAAACATAAATATCAATTGCATGTGCTTAAATTAATATTCTCAAAACAAAATTTATAATAAATTATATATGAAAAAAAAAAAAAAAAATGATTGTTGTTATAATGAAAAACAATAATATTAAAATAATAAATAAAAATACAACATTTTTTTTTTTTATTATTTTTAATCATTTATTTATGATGTAATAAATAAAAAAACCGCAAAATAATAATAACAGTATATTATTTATAAAATATAGAGAATTTTATTAAAACCAATATTTCAACACGCATATTTAAATTAGAAAAAAAAAAAAAAACAAAAAAAATGTTCACAATAATAGAGATTTCTTAAGCACAACACACAACAACATAAAAAATATTTATTACACACGAAAAAAATAATAAATAAATAATAATTTTGTAATTTATTAGAACGGCTGAGTAATAAATATTAAAGTTATTGAAAATTGTTTTTGTTAAGAATATAATAACAATGCTAATAAGGCATATTTTATACGACTTTAATTTATTGATTAGACGATTTATGTGCACGTTTCATAGGTAAAATCGAGGTTAATTTGAATTGGTAAATAAATTTTGCTTTAGGGTGTGCAGAGAGTATTTTTGGCAGGTAGGAAACTCTTCTATTCAGGTTTTTATTTGCCGATTGGAATGCGATACTATAGATTATACAATATTTCAATAGTTGGGTAAATAAATCAAACAAATTTTTAACTATCAAAGAAAATGGCATGCAAACAACGATTTGAGCGGTTTACTTATTTATATCTTTGAAACATTCAAATGAAGTTACCAGATATCAAAGATTAATATATCACTCATTTTATTGGGATTATCTCTCCATGTTGAACCCATTAACGAGAAAAACTCGCTCCGTAAAGGCATTGCTGATAGGAAGGGATGCTTAAAACTTTTCTAACTGCAATTTTAATTTGAGTAATGCTGTCGGTTGATTTGAAAATATTGACCCATATCTGTTCGGTTGTAAACGAATTAATACTCTGAAAATTTTGACGAGATATCCATTTTTTAAATTAAGAGCTTAAAGGGTTTTAAATGGGTTGTTTTCAAAGTCATAATTTAGAGATTAGAGCCCGTGCGTATGCATCTATTTATAGTGCAGATCCAATGATTTGGTTTTGCTCTCAGTTAAGGGTTAATAAAGAAAGCTGTTTTCACTTTGCTGCCAAAAAATGTATCGCGAATTTTACATTCTAGTTATTCCCTTAAAGAAGTCATTATGCCTTGTAACTCTGTGGCTGTAAAGGATTCCCCTTACAGTATTACAACATAAGGATACATGAAACTGAAAAAAATGTGAAATAAAGTAAAATACAGCTCTGGAATCGCTATTGAGGTCATATCGTCTTCCATTTAATGTTATTGAGATTGTTTAAATTTCCAAATGACTTTGTCACAGTTGTCCTCGCCTTGCTGCAAAAATTATTGTTTAATTGCAAGCCAACAAGCTAAAACTCTATCTATTGCCTTGGACAAGCTTATCCACTTAGTAGGTTTATTTTTTAATATGACTGAATATTCAAGAAGTTGAAGCATTCTTTAATTCCCTTACACTGGTTGTAATGGACGCAAATTTGGGGTAAATTTTATTTACCTAATTTCGACACCATTGCGTACATATTTGGCTGTTATAGTTTGCCTTTATAATAAATGAATTATTTTGGCACAACTTTTGATACACAGAATTTGATTCACTATAATTAACAAAAATAATGAAATATTTTCTATTTTGAGGTTTGTTCTTTTGTTGCAATCCAAAAATATTGTTGGAAATTGTACTCAAGTCTTCATAATCAAAAGAATAAAAATCTTACATTTTATATTTAATTCCCTCTTCTGGACCAAAATAATTTACTATAAAAGGGAACAATTTTATATTTTTATTATTGGAAGCGTCAGAGGAAATAGATTCAGGATTTTTTTGATTTATAACTTCCTTCAAAACCAACTCAATCAAACTACTAGCTTTCGTATGGTCACAATGAACTTGTAAAGAAATACTCAAATCACTAAATAATTTGCAGTTCAGTTTGATTCCACAATTAGTACTATTATAATTATGTTGATGTCTTATTGTATGATAAATTGATGATAATTCAAAAACTGTGGCTTTAAAATTATTAATATTTGAAGATTTTGACTCTTATTTTGAGCAATAATAATTTGTTTGTGCTTTAGGGTACTTCCGTGAGTCTTTATCAATTTTTCACTATCATGTTTGACAACAAATTTCACACCACAAGGTTGACATTTTCCAGTAAGCTTATTTTGCTTTCTCAACCAATTGTATTCAGGTTTTTTAACCACTCGTCTTTAAGTTTATTAAAATAGTTTTTATTCTTCTTTGATTTTGCTGCAGACTCCGTTATTGCTGCTCATGTAAACAATTATGGACACTACTCACACCAATGGGTATCTGAAATCTGGATGTAAATAAATTTGTAAATATACAACAACTTTTTCCGTCTAGGTTGAACTGCTGGTTTAATTCGTTGGGTTTTAGGCTAGTTTGGGTTCGGTTGAATCTAGCTCGAAGGACCAATGTTTTACACCAAGAAGCTTCGGTGCCACGAACGATATAATGAAGCTCGATGTAAAAAAATGATTGCTTAGTACCAAAATTTATCGTGTGATGATGATGCTCAGTAAAATAAATTAATTGTTTTTTAATCTGAATGACGGGGATGACGATTTTAGAAGAAATTTATTTTTGATAAATTATGAAAATTTTACAATGATAGATGACCAAAGGTATATATAATCCATAAATGTATTGAACCCCACTTATTTCAATTATAAGCTGTAAAGTAATTTTAACAAGGTTTTTTCAAATTTGATTGTAAGAAGTTCTGTGAAGTTTTCTAAACAATACAAAAAAAGGTAAAAAATTCAATAATATTAAATTTAAATATAAATATAAATTAATTCTAGATTATTAATTATTTCAGGAAACAAAATATTAGAATTAATGTCAAGGTAAGTACATAAGTATGGAATTTAAAATGTTTTTTAATTGGAGGCAAATTTTCACGCTACATTATTCTTATTTGATTTCAGATTATGATTTGACAACAACAACACTGGATAAAAGTTCAAAATTTTTAGATAAGTACATAATTAACATTATTATTAAGATTAATCTTAATGGTATTTTCTTTGCAGTTCCTTCTGGTGGTTTCAATAATATTGTGAAGGCTAAAAAAGTTGTTTATACAAAAAAATAATTTTCTAATGGGTTTTTGATTTAACCCCAGAAAATCACAACCAAACCCATGACCCCAGAAAAGTAATTCAAACCCCAGAATCTACGGGTCAAATGTATACTGTTAGTAAGCCTTCTGTGAAACCTTTACAATTAATTATTTTTTATTTCCTGCAATTTTTCTATAGAATTTCTGAGATATTGAATTGCTTCTACATTGCAAAAATATTTTTTGTGCTCCGCTAAATTAGAGGAGGCGGCAAAAATCATATATTATAAAAAACAAATTTTGTTGAAGGAAAATACTGTTAAGCTCTTTTTGGGGGATTATGCAAAATTCCCTTCCAATATGGTAAATGTAACAACTCTTTAAACTTAGATAGGCTTACCTGATGATAGACTTGTTTTTTTGTTTTCCTTTATTTTACAATCTACATACCTCATTATGAGGCATTCAGTAAATTTGTTGTCTTTTCACATTGTCATCGATAAAATCTCACTATTATTGACTCCATTCATTTTCCATTAATGTCTAATCGAAGACCTATTTAGCAAATCAAAATTTTGCAAGCAAATTTTGTGACGTTTAAATTTTTTCACCGTATCGGTGGACATGCACCTCTTCACAATATAAAGGTTACATGATTAGATTTAACATCATGAACTTTAATTCTACATTTTTCATCCATACTTGAATATTGTTAATATTCTCCTGCAAAAATTCTGTAGTTTTATTGGGGTCTTCATGTGATGAGAGTACTGTCATGTCGTCTGCAAATGTTGCAACAGTTACTTGATAGCTTGTGGGTATATCTGTGGTATATAGCAGATATAATATCGAACCAAACATGTTGCCCTGTGTCCACGAATAAAGCCGCATAATATCTTTTTCCTTCCAGGGCTTCTTCAATTACTTGAACCTTTCCTCCCTTCTAAATCCAAACTAATGATCTGGAATAAGCTTCTTAAGAGATGCATAAGTAGTAATATTTCAAATAATTTTAACATAATTGGTAGCAAGCTAACTTATTCTGGGGGCTTGTCTGGTTTTTTTGTTCATATTACTTGTGAAAGGTTTCAATGTATTGGGAAATATCCTGTTCTATGTATTGGTTTAATAAGTAGGTTATAAATCGAATATCCTTATCTGGCAACTTTTGCAAAAGTATTCTTGTGATAAAATCATATCCTTGCGCCTTTTTAGGATTTAACTCTCTTTGTATAACCGTTTGTATTGTTTTATCTTTTTAGTCGCTTTCCACAGAGAATAATCTGTGTTTTCTGTTGGTGAGAGTCGTGATAAATATTATTGAATTTATTGATTTTTTTTTCATTGAGAAACAGTTCTTTTAGCTGTTTGACGGCTTTGTTTAGTTTACTCCTTAATCATTTTCTTGGCAACATTCTAACATTCCTTATTCTTTTCTTTCTCATTTTGTGGTGGTATAGACTTAAGTAAGCTGCCGACTAAAATCATTCATTGATATGTCCACTGGTTGATCTATTGTAAATCACTCTCCGTCTTGAGCTTGTGTTAGTTTCACTTTTACCTATCTGAAGTAGTTCCACTCATTTTATTTTTGCTTAACATTGTTTTTTCTGTGTAATAACTATCTTTGTCCCCACAGTGATTAAAACGGGCAAGTGGTCTGATGAAAGTTCCAAACATGGCGTCGCTTTAATATAATTATATTAAATTATTCTTTTCAACTTGTACAACTGAATGCATCAGTCTACTTATCGAATGTATTTCTTTATTTGATTCACTCATTCGAAGCTCAACTTTAAAGAATGGGGGACTCTAGTCACCAATGAGTATACCTCGGCATTTTTCAATTGGATTTTAAAATGGTTAGTTCCAATTACTTTTAAATGGAAGTTGTTTTCAGCCAGCTTCTTTAACAAGACACTTAAAGGATTGATTGTTTCGACGCCTCTCACGAATTGACCTTTTGTTGACCTTGGTCCATCCTTCGTTATCTTTAGATGTAGATATGGACGGCATGGACACGTGTGAAAGTAATTGCATAGTTAAGCGAATTATATGTTTGGGCAACATCGGATAATAATTTAGTTCTTGAGATGACATGGTTTCGTCATCGTATTTATTAAATCGCGAAAAATCTTATTATTGTTTGATTTATTCTGATTTCTGTTATTGTTTGATTTAGCGGCTGTTTAGCCATTATAACAACATGACAAAATCCACGATATCTCTAAATCGAGAAAAACCTCATTGTTTCTACTTTTTCTTCTCTACTTTAATGGCGGAAATTTTTACAAATAAACATATTTTTTCCAAATATATCATAGGGCAGCGTGTAACGATTTTTGTCCCATTAAACAAAACAAAAGGGAAAACAAAAACTAAATATCCAGTTTTTCTTTTTTCTTTGCGAATTTCAGGAATAGATGATCGCTCATCGGACAAGCGAGTGAAATGGGCCAAAATCTCGCTTTTGTAGTTTTTTGAGATATTGATTGATTGATTGATCAGGGTGCATGACCAAGCCTAAGAAAGACTCCTGGATGACGCCGGGCCCTCCGTACTCCCTTTACACATAACAGAACCGAAGGAAAGGAAAGATATGTTAGCAACAAATAATCAACCCGGTTCCAGACACCTAAGTAGTTGATAGTTAGTCAATTTGTTAGTAATATATTTTTAGAAAATTATTTAGCACAAGACAATACAATTTAAAGTTAATCTACTGCTCAATTTCCTGTGAAGTTATTTCGGGTCCTTTCTTCAAGAATTTCCTAAATTTGAAATATGCATTAATCCTTTTTAATAACTATTCTAAAATTAAATAAATTTAATTCTCTGAAATAAATTATAGGTTAATCTCTTCATGACTACAAATAAATTAACATTAATAGTTTGATAATAATTAAACCAACTACCACCCGCCAAGTTTCTCAGGTGTTATGAATGAAATATATATATATATATATATATATATATATATATATATATATATATATATATATATATATATATATATATATATATATATAAATACAGCCGTCGGCTCTGACTATACACAAAACAATTACACAACTCTCACCATAACAAATCACACGATAAAATAAAAAGAAAGCAAAAAAATGTTTTTTCACAAATTCATATCACATATCCATATGTATATAGACCAGTATATGTAGTATGAAAATACCTCTAACGATATCTGGATAGTACCGTTATGATTTGTTGAAGTATTTCCTCATCAACTAAATATTGATTTACTTCCACTACACAACACTATTCACTACACAATCACACGCCGCTTTTGTAGTTTTTGAGATATTAGTGAAAAACTCTATTTTTGCACCTAAATGTCAAGCTCTCCCCTATTCCTTTCGGAGGGGTGGTAGGACATGTTTTCTATATTTGAAGACCAAATATTTAATTAAATCCAGAAGTTCAGCCTACTAAAATGGACTTATTTCTTTCCCAGTTGATTGTTGCCATATGGCGCCATCTGCTGAGAGCAACACTAAGTTTACAAAACCTTTTTAACAACAATAGAAATCAATGGCTCCGTGAACGTGAGTTTCTAGCGCCAAAAAATGAAACCGTAAATAAAAGTAATATACACATACTGGATTGGCTTCCAGCATCCGCTACGATCTAAAAGTCTATAGCTTCGAGCATAAAGATAATATATAGATACAAGATTTTCACTTCAAAAAACTTCAAAACTTTTCGTTACTAAAATTCATGCTTTCGCAAAACAGATTTGACCTTTTGCAAACCATTGGCAAAACAGATTTAACCTTTTACAAACCCAAAGTTTAACCTTTTGGAAATCAATCCAAACTTTTTGCTTTAATTTTCTTCTGCAAAACATCGTATTTAATTAGCAAAAGGTTGAATTTGATTTATAAACGGATGAATCTGATTTGTTGAAGGTGGAATTTGTAGTATAAAAGGTTGTATTTGGGATACAGAACCTGTAGTGTGTATATTTCAAAATATAAAAAAAGAGACTAAAAAAAGAACGTAATGTAATAGTGTAGTTGTTTCTTGTAGTGTAGGAATTTGACTTTGACTCACTGTATTTGAATGAATAAATAACATGTCTTGCTATTTTATTAACGGCATAATGACCGCTGAGTCATTAAAGAATATTCGCATTAAAAATGAGTTTATTGGTTAAATAGTTCGGTAATATTGCCAATTATGATGGAACTAGGCTATTTAAATCGGTTATTTTGATTAAATTCGATTTTTTTCTGTAATTATTAAATGATTTTTAGATAAAGTTTTTCCATGGAAAAACTAAAAATATTGTTGACGTAGAAAATAATAATAACTGAATCAATGTAAGTTTTTTGAATAACTAGAGGAATATTTTTAAGGCATAAACTATCATCCCCGATGTCGATAATTTCACGAGCACTAATATTTTCCCGGGAAATACCGGATACCTTTATTTTATCAGCGGCGAGGATTGAACTGATGACTATAGCAGCATGTTAATCTACCCTCTTCCCACAGTTCCACCGTTGTTTATATTCACGAATACTAATAAATAGTTTTAAGATGTAGGACAAATTTCTCACTAATATATAGCCGTATGCAGTTTTCCTAAACTTGTCCTAAAATGTTGTTGTTGTTTTAGGACAAATTTAGGACCAATTCTTCGCGAATCACAAATACCACTTTACTCAAATATTCCCTTGCTGTCCTCAAATAATCCTCAAATAGACCCAGGTAAAGCCACCGTCATTTATAAAACCAGAAAAACCCGTTGTCGAAAACACGATGTATACATGTCCAAAACAATTTTTTATGAATGTCCCGTTAGGCCTCTTTTCTAAAAGAAAAGGATAGATTTTTTAGAATGTTAATCAGGTTGAATTTAATAGTGCTCTTGAGTGTGTATATTTTAGAGACATAATTTTTGGAAAATTGGTGGTAAGTATAACTTAACGTATAACGTATAACGGTAAAAATGAAAATTTATAAATGTAATTTTAATAAGAAGCTATATCAATTTTATATTTTAAACTGAGTTTATGAATTTTTGCAATTTTTGTGTACTAAATTGTCGTTTGAAATGTGGTGTCCTTTATAACAGCCGGTACTATCAATAATGTAATTATTTTTTTAGGTACAGAAATAAGCCTTTGATGCTGAATGAAATTTTAGGGGAATTAGAAAAAGACGAAGAAAAAATTCCCGAGGAAATTGTGGTGGGAATAAGCAACCTTCCGGGTGGTCAAGTTAGAGCAGAATCTCAATTACGATATACACAACAAACATAAATGGATGAAGACAGCGTCGGTGAGGATAATATCGTCGTAGATAATCTTCCGGAAGTCAACATGGGACGAAAGCTCAGTTTAGATATTCGTCACGTACAGAAAGGGACTATAATAATGAGGACAATATTCCACTAGCTGTTATTGCTAAACGCTAAGCAACACACATCAGTTTTACGTGGGATAAAAAAGATCTCATTTCCAATTTACCGACATGGGATGATGTGGCGGGATGTAATCAACAGATGTCACCTACTGAAGCTTTTCAAACATTTTTTGATGGGGAAATTACAAATCTGCTATTACGATATACAAATATGTACGCCGTCACTATTACGATATACAACCAAATGAAAATACGCCGCTTCTAAGGGATTCTGCTTTTGACATTTATATTAGAAAAGTTCCAAAGATACATACACCGAGCTAGTATGTAATGCTATGTTACGGAACAGGTTTAGGTTTATTAGTCGGAATCTATATTGCAGTGGCAAGTTGTGAACTATGACGTTTCGGCCAAAAGTTTAATAATTTTTTAAATCTCTCAAACCTACAATAAGGTTGTAAAGCTGGATTTACAGTAATTTGGATATGTTTGAAATTTTACATAGTTGTGAAAGCTTTGGAAAATCAAAAACTTCAATTTTGCTACAAAATGAAATTCATAAATTTGATTTTACAATTTTCAAAACATACTGAAGCTCTTGTCTCATCTTCAGATTTTTAAAATTTGGTACTAAACTTGTAAACTCATTATCACACATCTAAAATATTTTAAAGATAAGTTGTAGAGGTACCCTTATACGGCGCTCTTTGCTTTAGTAAATCTGTTTCAATTAAACACAAACTACGTTAATTGCAAGAAATGTCTCCTTCCCAAAACTATACAACATTTTATTTCAATTAATCATTAACTTGGTACAAACACAATTAATTTAACCACCCTTACCAAAGTACAACCAAAACTATTAAATCAAAATAAAAAGACATAAAAGTACCCGGCAACCATAATAACAATAAACTATATTATCGTAATAAATTATGATTTATAAAAATTGAAAGAGAATAGAAAAAAATTAAAATTTATTTATCATTATTGTAAAATCAAAAAAAAAAAAAGGGGGTCGAAGTAATTTTGTACATAAAACATAAAATATTTATTAAGTCAAAATGTAAAAATGTTGATTTATTACTAAATTCATTATTATACGACATTAAATAAAATTTACAGTGATGGAAATTCACAGATATGAACATATAAAAAATAATTTATATTGATATGTAAATTAGCAACGTCGTCGTTGTCGCTGGTACAACGACATGTATACCTATTACCGTTAATAAAATATGAATTTATAATTTTGTATTATGTTGTTGCGTAATTTTGAGTATTCAAGATACGTGAGTGATGATAAGAAAATTAATTAATTGGTTGTGTCAGGTGAAATTTTTTTTTTGTATGTTATGTATGGCGCACAAAAAAAAAATGCCGATAAATCTGCGTTGTTGCAAGTTGATTTTTGGTATACCTTGAGTTAGTTGATTTATACGTTTTGGTTTTTTGTGTCAGTGTTGATTTTTTTTTTTTTTAATATTCGTATATGTTTAGTTATAATCGATGGCAAATTTGCGTTTGAATATACTGATAAAACCAGTTGGTCTGATAAACATCTCGACGCCATTTAAAATTATTTTTAGTACTACAATAGCCGTGTTTTCCATGAGAACTGCACTAGAACTCGATAAACTTTAAATTCCTTTTATTCTATGTAAAACGAAAAAAAATAAATTCATAAAGCGCGAATGTGTAGTGTATTTGATATAATTACATATTTTAAATTTAAAAATTTCCCCCTTCAGTTATTTCATCAATATTTCCTTATTTCTTGCTGACGTCATTACACGCAACTACACTCGATAAATTCATGGGTTTATCCAGTGTAACTAAAAAATAAGCTATAATTGTCATTGTTTATTGCTGTAACAACTTAAAATGTGTATTTATGTGAAATGCACTACACATTATCACTTTAAGAATTTAATTTATTTTTCTGTTTACTTAGAATAAATGGAATTTAAAATTTATCGAGTTCTAGTGCAGTTCTCATGGAAAACACGACTAATATGCGAGTTAAATAATTCACTCGTTTAACCTGTCATATTTGCTGAATTTTTTAAGTTTGAGTTAGTATCGCTATTTGTTGTTGTTTTGAAATGCATAAAAAAAAAATGGAGGTGTGGCCAACACACGACTTTCTTTTACGAACAGAGAATTTTGAGAAATTTTAATTTTTTTTTATAATTTTTTAAATTTTTTTTTTAATTTTTAAATTTTTAATTTTTTTTTTTTAATTTTTTTTTTTTAATTTTATTTGTTTTTAATTTTTGGAAACATTTTGTTTTAGTAGTTTTTTGTAAACCTTATACTTTTTAAGATATTTGCAAAATAAATTTTCTGGACCAAGGGAGTGGCCACTTCCGGTTAACCGATTTGGAGTAAAATTCACTGGGACCTCCCAATTTATCAAAAAAGCTTAAATCTGAAGTTTCAGTTCGATTGGTTAAACCATCTGGGCTGTAGAGAGGACACAGACAGACTGACAGACTGACAGACTGACAGACTGACAGACTGACAGACTGACAGACTGACAGACTGACAGACTGACAGACTGACAGACTGACAGACTGACAGACAGACACCATTTCGAAACCCACTTTTTCGGACTCAGGGGACCTCAAAACAGATAAATCACTAAAAATATCAAGGTCCAAAATTTTCACGATTACTATACTTTATTTTACTAGAGTAAAAGAAAGTAAAACAAATTTAATAATTGTACATTTTAAATTTTGACATTATCAGTTAAGAAATATTCAAGTTCCATACTGGTTTTATTTCATCAAAAGGCTAAGCCGCAAGTTCCATCATAATTGGTCATATTAAAGAACTTCACCTAAAAACGTCGGTTCAATCCTAATTGATCATATTTTATAACTTCATTTAAAAACCATTTTAGAATTTCGTCATTATCGGGAAATATTCAATTTCCAATATAATTGGCCCTACTCCAGAACTGCATCCAAAAATTAATTTTGAACCACATTTCCATTGCATCATAAATTCATCTAAAAATCATTTTAGAATTCCATTTCCCTCGCAAATTATAAAATTAATCATTATCGGTTAGAAAATAGCCAAGTTCCATCATAATTGACCGTCTAAACATTTTCGGGATGAAGTGTAGTTTTACTTTACTTCCATGATTTTTCGTGCTGAAAGGCTTTTTGTATTGAATTTAGCGAGGACCCAACGGCTGTGAAGTTTGTCCCAAATAACAAAAATAAGCATGTATTAGAATATACACTGTTATAATAGATTCTTATAAGAATTTTGAGTGCAATTTTCAGGAACAAAAATTGTGGAAAAGATACAAAATTAATAAATTTAATTACACACGAAGAGTTGTAGAGTTTGTCGGGTAACAATCATACATACAAATGATAGCCTAATGTTTCATGAACCAATCGAGCCATAAGCCATTTTCAAACGGAGGGGATGAAAATGTTTAATAATTTTTTAAACGTTGTAACGATTTTATTTGTTTGAGTAATTTACGAATCGGTCAATATCAGATATCTTAGAGTTTGTCGGGTAATGACCATACATACAAATGATAACCTAATGTTTCGAGCCATAAGCCATTTCCAAACGGAGGGGACGAAAATGTTTAGTAATTTTTTGACCGTCGTATCTATTTTATTTGTTTGAGTAGTTTACGAATCGGTCAATATCAGATATCCTAGAGTTTGTCGGGTAATGACCATACATACAAATGATAGCCTAATGTTTCGTGAACCAATCGAGCCATAAGCCATTTCCAAACGGAGGGGATGAAAATGTTTAATAATTTTTTGAACGTCGTATCGATTTTATTTATTTTTAATTTATCAGAAATTAGCAATTCGCACAAATACATTCGCTAATAACGCTCGTCTATAATAATCGTCGACTAACCCAAAGAATTTAGTTATCTAAAACACAACTTGAAATGCTTATAGTGAAAGTGGAATTATCAGTAGAAGCGATTCGATTGATATAATTCAATCTATTCAAAAACCAATTTTACCTTTACTTAAAAATTTTACGCACAAGCAGTGTTGCCAGATCGTCAGATTTATCTGAAAATCTCAGTTTTTCTAATAGGACAAAAGATTTTCAGTGGCAGCTGTGGCAAACAAAAAGAAAACTTACAAGTCTCCCAGACATATAGGAGAACGGGTGATAAAAAGATACTCATCGAAGCAATTATTCGTTCAGAAACCAATAAAAAAAGTATCAGCCGTAATAAAAAATAAAAAGTCGGAAAGGTCCAAATCAGAGCAATCCACTTCGGATTTATTGAAAAGTATGGCAACCGAACCAGTGCCAATATTATCAAATGGATTTGTTTATCGTGACGTCGATAATAAACGAATAAGCGTGACTGAAACGTGCAGTTTCGATTCATTAACCCAAATTTTATATTCGACGGCAATTGATATAGAGGACTATAAGTATTTATTTCTGTCGCACAATAACAACACTTATTTTAAGTTTATCTCAGAAATAGTAAGTAAGGGAATCAAACGAGAAACGTATATCACACGCTCGGAAATTCGAATGAAATCCTTCCCAAGTTTAATTTTAAAATACAAATCAAATACCGAAACCACACTGTCAATGGTTTCAAATATACTACAAATAGTCAAAAACCTTATGGACCCTTCGCTTTATGTCGAATATGTATGTACCGATGCTTGCGATAAATTGTCAAAAGAAATATTTCATTTATCAATTGAGTATCTTGAATTCTGCGAAAATGATTTGAAACGTATTGAAAATAAAATAAGATTACCACATGCAACTTGCCAAAGTTGCCAAAACCGCATTACTACCAAGACATTAAAATCACGGAATGGAATTGTTATAATAATGTTGTTCAATTGAATAATACAACTGTCTATAAAATAAAATTAGAAGACATTCAATCTGATATAAGCTTAGTCGAAGGAAAAGTTTATCTGAAAGGAATAGTAAATTATCTTCATCCATCGTTTTCTGGTAGCATTGGACATTATACTGCTTACATAAAAAGACCTAACGGCGTATGGGAATGTCACGATGGCCTTCGAAAATTTACAAGCCAACTAAAACCCGATTATTCTATTAATCCTTCAATTTTAATTTATATGAAAAACTAAATCATAAAACAGCAAATGAAGATATGTAATTCATCGATCAAATACTAGCCAGATATTTTAATAAATTCATTTGCATATAAATGCAAATGATGATATATCCCCGATCGATTACTAGGCTGAAATCTCAATGAATTTGTTTTCATAATTGTATAATTTTGTTGAATTGTATAATTGTTGCTCCACCACAGATTTTAATATAAATCTAATGGAGCTTTACTTTATTTCTAATTTGCAATAATTGTTTTTCTTTAATATATGTATATAAATAAACTGAAATAAAAATAAATTTAATAATAATAATAATAATAATAATTCAATTGACGATACATCGCAATAAATAAAATAGATACGACGTTCAAAAAATTGCTATTCATTTTCATCCCCTCCGTTTGGAAATGGCTTATGGCTCGATTGGTTCATGAAACATTAGGCTATGATTTTTATGGATGGTCATTACCCGATAAACTCTAAGATATCTGATATTGACCGATTCGTAAACTACTCAAACAAATAAAATCGATACGACGTTCAAAAAATTATTAAACATTTTCATCCCCTCCGTTTGAAAATGGCTTATGGCTCGATTGGTTCATGAAACATTAGGCTGTTAAAATTTTAAAGAATGGTACATCTAATTAATCCAATATGTAGTTTAAAGTGTCATTTTGGTATGTTTGATTCATTTCGTAATATTTGATAATTTTAAATGCCAAAAATTTGTTGTTTTTTCGGCCTAACTTCAAATACATAAGAATCTTCAGATGCTAACATATTTTCACAAAGTAAGTTAATCGATATATTTTTAAATATTTCGAAAAATACAAAAAAAAAATTCAGGTCTTGCCAAAACACAACTTTCTTACAACTCACTATGGAAGTTATCGATACAAAAAGATTAAGGCCGCTTGCAGTGGCCTGATTTTCACTAAAATTCACTGGGGCTTACCAATTTAATAAAAAGCTTAAATCTGTTAAACCATTTGTGCTGTATAGAGGAGTGATTCAGACAGAAAATCAGACCGAAAGTCACCTCGTCAAAACCCAATTTAATGATTTCTAAACTTTAATTTACTAACATAAATAATGGTAAACCGGTTTGGGTATGATTGGCACTTTTTGAAAATTGTGAAAAAGGCCAAACGTACAATTCGGCTAAGATTATGGGAAATTCAGTGGGAAGAGTAAGGGAAATTTTCAAAAATTGGTCGACCATGCCCAAACGTCTTACTCTAAGTAACAAAAATTATTTTGAAAGGCTTAGCCTACTCACATAAAAAAAAATATTTTGGAAAGCGTGATCCCTCTATCTTTTGAAAATATAGGCCCTTACCTAGTAACAGCCCTAAGATTATGGGAAATGGCAATATTATAGCAACTGTTTTGAACAATTTAACAGTTAGTTTTGTTTTCATGCCACAAGTACATTTGCAAAGGCATGATTGAATTGTCGTTAAAACACTTTTACATTGGGCATATGCTTAAGTCTAATTTCGATTACACTAGTCTGTTCCAGTCAACAATGGTTTGAGTTACTCTTGGTAGGAATTGCTAGAAGAAGATGCATTACGTACATGGAATGTTTAGTGTTACTTCTCGGTAAGTAAAGAATTTAGTAATTCAAAAAAGTTCGAACTAACGAAAGCTTAGTGGAAATTTGACAGTTTTCGAGATGTACTATATACAATGTAAATAGGATGATGTTTTACCAAATGTGGCACAAGAATCACAAGTATTCGAAAATCACGAAAATTTAATATCATTTTAATATCATTTTAATAGATTTGACAACAACAACGGCTCCTTATGATTTTGACAACAAAAACTTTTTCGTTAGAAACATGATGTTACAACAGTTGGATATTTTAAGAAAATGGAGTTCGAACACGGAATACTTAGAGTACTACTTACGCAAACTAAATTGTTATTTGTTTTTAGTTTGTTGTGAACTGAAAAACCTCCAGTCGATACGTGTGGGCGGGAAGACTTCTAGGATAACGATTATCTGGTCGTGGGGTTTTCATACAAACTTTTTTTTAAAAATGGCATGAACAATGGTCCAGCAGCAGCGCTTTCTACTTAAATTTCAATGGGATTTTTGAACGCGTCGTGAGGTCAGGGACCCCCATATCGATTTTCAATCTTTCCGATGTTAAAAAGATACTAGAGTTAATAAAGTTTGAGAATTTAGTTTTTTGGTTTCCCTTAAAAATAGTAGAATGAAATTTTAGCAAATTGTACAAGTCTAGTTTTAAGCTGTTGTGGAGATTGGTGATATCGTCTTTATAAAACTACAAATACATACTGAAAAATAACGGTGAATGTTCTTTTGTGGTCAATATTCCTTACATACAATACAAATTTTATTTTTATATAAAACCGCAAGCAAATTTCTTATTTCCCAAATCACATATGTTTAATGGTTTCATAAAAAAAACTTTATAAATATATTTGGTGTGGTTTTGTATAATTATTAATAACAAGCAAAATAATAAATGTTCTTATGTCAACAAAAAAAGAATTATATGGGAGCTTATTATAATCATCTGCCCAATTACAACAATGATGAATTTTTTAATTTGTAAATAACATAATGTTGTAGTAGATCCCCAAACAAATACTGACCACTTAAAAGAAACAAAAGAAAAAATTAAACCGAATTTTAAAATTGTTAAAGCTCCATTTTATAACACAAATCACGTTTATTGGTGTTATTAAATAACAATTTATATTTTGTAAATTTAATCCAAACAAACAATAATAATAAAATACAAATATTTGTATATTAACAAATTATTAAATTATACCAATTAAAATGTATGTTGTTTATTGTTTTTTTTTGTAAATTATGAAAATTAATAATAATGTATTTGCATATTATATTATATTAAACCATTGTGGATGTGCTGGCGATTGTAGGAGGGTTGTGGTGGTTTCGGCAAACAATTTTTTGTTTTGGTGCATTTTTTATCGATATGGAGTGTTTAATGAAGTTATGAGTTTATTAATGGATTATGGGGATTAGTATAAATGGAATAATTATTCTCTAGTGATTTTCCCAGGATCTGGAAATACTTTTCTATTAGTATTGAGCATTCAGGAAAATTATTTTTAATCACCTTTTTTTAAAATGACAGGAAAAATTTTAGGTAATTTTGCTTGTGAAGTGAAGTTTCTATTTGGAATAGGTTGTTCTTAATCGCAGCAATTGGAGAGAATTTCGTTTTGATATTTTAATAAATTTTAAAATTGTTAAGAAATACAGTATTAGGGAATTAACTAAATATAGCAGATTTTTTTGATGCTAAACAATATTTTATGACGTAATTTCCGCAACAGATAGATGTTAAACGAAACAGAAAGAAGTATTTTTCTGTTTAAAACTAATTTTACGCGTTATTATATAAAAATTCAATTTTGAAATATTTTTGATAACCTTAGTTGATGGGGGTCGCTCTCTAAAATTTAAAAATCACAACATTTTTAAAAATATATGGGCTTTTAGAACTCCGAAATCAAGCTTAGCATTTGGTACCTTTTCTCCAAGAATGACAAAAAAATTAATTATTGTGATTTTTTAATTTATTTTTTGTATCTGACCCATAATTCCCAAAATATTCTTTTATGGCCGGTGGTATCCAAAATTTGTCTCATCTCCTTGTCATGTTTTAAGGTAATATGCGTAAACCATTTACTTTTAATAAGTCACGTTTCATGGCAATGTTTTCTTCTTAGCAATAAAAAAGTAAAGAGTTCAAGAAAGAAAAGAGAGAAAGAAACCGGAGTCAATTGAAAAATGTAACGAAGCTTAGGCCGTCCAAGGCATCCAGCAACCCACATGTGATTATTTCACAATTGTCGGAACAGCTAATAATATCAACGGTAATCTTGAAAGACTTTCACCCGGGCAGTCACAGTGAAAATTTTAATTAATTCAAATTAAAGTAAAATATAGAAAGATGTTAAGTTAGGACAGGAATAGAGCTTTGTGCACATGAGGAAGAAAATTGGTAAGCGAATTTGGCTGTATTAGAATAATTCGCTAATACAGTCTGTAAATAGGACTTTCTGTATAAATAGAGTGTAAATAGTGGTAGAATTAGTCCAGTCGGCCTGGTCTAAAGGGAAGATTGATTTTCCCATAATCATAGGCTTATCAGTTCGAAACTGGATAAGAATTTATTACAATTTTCGAAAAATATTGATTTCTTTTAAATTAAAAATTTATTAAAGGAAATACTTTTAAGTGTTTTTAAAGAAGTCCGAATTCTTAAATGCAAATATTTATTTATTTATATTCTAGTGTTTATGATTTGTAGGCATATTTGATCCTTTATCGATGTCTTTAGACCAAATTGGGTTAACTCCACATAAATCCTGGATATGTTAGGATATTTTTACTCATTAAATAAAGCATTATCGCTTACTTAGAAAATTTAAAAAATTATTGGATTGTTCACTGCAATACTCTTGTATCGTGTTCAGGCGTCTAAATCGACTTTTTTCTGATTAACAAAAGAAAAATTAAAGAATTTGTAGAATTTATTCATAAAATTTATAGAAATTAAGGAATTCTTAGAAAATTTGTTGAAATCAAATATTTTATGAAATTAATAGAAGTTATGGCATATTAGAATACGTAAAATTTATTGGATTTATATTTATAAAATTCATAAAATCTATCGAATTTACGGAATTAGTAGAGCTCATAGAATTTAAAAAAATTTATAGAATTAATAGAATTTATAAAATTTATAAAATTCATAAAATAAACCTACAAATTATAAAATTTATAGAATGTATCACATAGGAGTTTGCAGGATTTAGAGAATTTAATTGATTTATTGAATTTGAAAAAGTTATTGAATTTTCATACTTTATAGAATTAATAGCGAATTTGTGAGATTTATAGAATTTATAGAATTTATAAAATTTATAGAAATTAGCAAGTTTATAGAATTTTAAGGAATCATGGAATTTAAATAGATATTAAAACTATGAAGAATTTATATTTGACAGAATTTATGAAATTAGTAGAGTTTAACAAATTTATAGAATTAATAGAACTTATAATGCTTATAAAATTTATAGAACTTTTATAGAGTATAGAGACTTATTAGAAATTATAAAATTTGAAGAATATGTAGAATTTATAAAATTTATAGAACTTATTGCATTCACAGAGTTTATCGGGTTTAGAGAATTTATAGGATTTATATAACTTACATTAGTATACAATTTAAAGAATTTATAGAATTTATAAAATTTATAGGACATAGAGTTTATAGAATTTATTAAATTTACAGAATTAAAATTATCGAATTTATTGAATTTAAATAATTCCAAGGAAAATAAGCCAAATTTCAAATTTGAGGAATTTATTAATGAATTTTTAAAAAAAAATGCGATATATCTGATAAACCGATTTAATAAAATTTAAGAAATTTATAGCAATTATTGAATTTATAAAACTTATTGAATTATTAGAGTTATTACAGTAAATTTAATTTATCGAATTTATTGAGTTTACAGAATTATGGAGATTAAAGGATTTATAAAATTTATAGAGCGTATAAAATTTGGGAGTAAATTATATCTTTTGTTAGATATTTGTTCGGTTTTAGTGTATATTTCAAGCTTAAACTTCTGGGCTCATGGTTTAACCAGTCCGAATTGTGGATCAGAAAATTAATTTTGCAAATGTGTATCTGACAAAATATAAGCTTTATAGAAACTATTAAGCGCTCCTTATGTGCACAACAGAGCACTTACAGTATTGTGCAAATTAATGCGAACAAAATAACAAAATTTTTGTATTTTAGGCTGGAAACACACCGAATTAGACAAAACGTTTTTGCTTCGAGTAAGCAAGACGATTTCTCTAAACATAGTGCACATACAATCAAACAAATTGTTTTTAGTCAAATTGTCTTGTGTTGCTTTATAGGTTGGTGTGAATTGATTTCATAGAATACAAAACGTCGTCGGAGTTAGATGATTTTGTATTATGTGCATATTATTTTATATATAAATATGATAAACCCAATATATGTATATTGTTGTATGTATATTGTATTTTAATGCAATTTTTTTTGTTCCACAAAAATCCTTATTAATTTGATTTATAAAACGGCGAGCACGAAACGACTTCAAACACTTTTTTTTTTGATTCAATCAGTTTTGTCTTGTGTTGCTTTGATTTGTGTCAGTGTGAATTAACACATTGATTTATGGAGTATGAACACCTTCAATCATGTTTCATTAGTCAAATTTGACTTAACACAATTTTGCTTTATTATGTGTGAATGAACTCATAAAGCACAATACAATGTATGCCGTTCTATGTTTTATGAAACAAAATGTTTGACGTAAAATTGTTTTGCTTGATTCAGTGTGCATAGCGCTATACAATCGTATGCATTTTGGCCGCAAGACGCTTTAAGACAAGAAAAAAACGTTTTGTCTAATTCGGTGTGTTTCCAGCCTTAATCTATATTTTATTTTAAAAAAATTCATATATTTAATAATTTATGTGCCCTCCTTTTTTCTGTATAAGGTCATGTATTCGATTTGGCATTGATTCTACTAAATTTTGGCAGATTTTATCCGTTATGTCCGGGTCATACCAAATATTATTGATAGAAGTCTCCATTGCCTCTTGTGTACTGCAATCCATCTTTCTTAATTTTGCCTTCATAATTGCCCACAAATTCTCGATGGGGTTGACATCAGGCGAATTTCCAGGCCAATCCAATGTTGTAATGGAATTGTCAGCAAAATATTTTTTAACAGCCTTGGATGTGTGATAAGGAGCCAAGTCTTGTTGAAAGATTGGGTGATTTCGTTTTTTTATGTTTTTTAATATTGGAACCGCATAATTCTTCAAAACATCAATATATTGAGCTGAATTTATCATCCCAATAACTGGATATAATGGACCAACACCATTAAAATTAAAACATCCCAAAAACATTGGTTTTAATGGATGTTTCACAGTTTGAACAAGGTGACCCGCTTTAATCGATTCACCTTTACTGCGTCGCACATATTGTGAGCGTTGACCGTGCACTTTAAAATGACTTTCATCAGAAAACAAAACATTTTCCCAATTGTCAACTGTCCAGTCTTTATATTTTTTGGCCCGTGCCAATCTTTTGGTCTTCATTTTTGATGTTAGAAGCTGTTTTTTGTAGGGCCTTCGTGCAAATCTTCCAAATTCCAAAAGTCTTTTTCGTACTGTTGATGGATCAATGTTAATTCCAGCATGTTGTAACTCAATGTTTAGCTCAGCACTGGTCTTTGTAGGATTTATAATACTATTTCTCAGCAAAATTTTATCGTCTCTTGAAGAGGTCTTCCGCTTACGACCACATTTACCCTTTCTTTTCGGTGATGTGGACAAATTTTTTGAGGAAAGCCGTACAAATTTATTAACAGATGTCAAACTCACTTGGCACTCTTGGGCAATTTGCCTTTGAGTCATAGACGATTATTTACTCAGTGTGATAATTTTTTCGCGAGCTTTAACCGTTAAATCCATTATTAAAGGTAGAACTTGTGTGTGTGTTATGATGCGTGCAATGTGTTATGATCGACTGAAATGTTTATTTCACAACTAACGAAATGCGAAGTAATAAAGATAATGATTGTTAACCTTGAACAAAAACTGGAAAAATATATTGATGTAAAAAAAGGAAATTTACAGTTTCATATGACGAAATTTAAAGTATTCATTATGATTTCATTAAAATATTGATAAGTTCGCATTAATTTGCACAATACTGTACGTGCACAAATTAAATTTGTGAAAATAACTAAAACGTTAAATAGTGTTATCATCAATTCGTTCGAGGTATGTACAGGCTCAGAGTTCTGGTCTTTCTCACTCTGAATTTGAATTTAGGCCGGAGCTTTAAAATTTATGGTAATTCAGAGAGTTTAAAGAATTTAACGGGTTTCTAAAATTACTAAATTCACCAAATTTAGGGAACATTTTAAGAATTCTAATAATTTGTAAAATTATAATCATTTATTTAAAGATATTTACCAAGTTTAAAGATTTTTAATCACTTAAAATAATTGAAGAACTTACACAAAATTTGGAGAATTTTGAAAATTTGCAGAATTTTTAAAATTTGGACTAGTTTTAAAATTTAGAAAATGTTAAGAATTAAAATAAGTTAGTGCATTGATAAAATTCAAAAAGACAAAAAAATTAAAATTTGTTTAAATTTTAAATTTAAAGATTTTAAACTAATTGAAGAAAAATTTTATGAACTATTAAAATTTATAGAATTTATAAAATTGAACGAATTTTAAGAATTTTTAAAATTTAGAAAATTTAAAGAATTTAAGTTAAACGGATATTTAGAATTTACCAAACATAAAAATTTTAACGAAATTTAAGAAAGTAAAGAAGTTGACGAATCTAAATAATTTAAGATCTGCAAGAACTTAAAGAATTTCAAATCTTTAAACTTTAAAAATTCCGTGGATTTTAAATTAAAATCTAAAATTTAAAAGTTTAAACTAATTAAACAATTTGAAGAACTTTAAAAATTATAAGGGATTATAAAATTTAACGAGTTTTAAATTTAGGTAACTTGTAGAGAATTTAGCAAAAAAAATTTACCGAATTTATAAAAAATTAAAAGTTTTAAAATTTAAACCAATTAGAGAATTTAGAATATTTTACAAATTAAAATAATTTAACAAATTTCAAAATCAAAACCAATTAGAGAAACTAAAAAATTTTAAATTTCCAACATTAGAAAACTCGAATTTGAGGAACTTAAAACAACGAATTTAAGAATTTTAAGAAATTAACCAATTTGAAAATTTTAAACCAGTTGGTGTAAAATTTAATGAACTTTAAAACTTTATTAAATTTAACGAATTCCAAGAATTTTCAAAATGTTAGAAATTTTTAAAATTTAGAAAATTTAAAGAATTTAAGTTAAACGGATTCGTAGAATTTACCAAACTTTAAGATTTTAACGAAATTTAAACATGTACAGGAGTTGAACCACCTAAATAATTCAAAATCTGTAGGAATTTAAAGAATTTAAAAGCTTTATTTATTTATTTATTTATTTATTTACAATAATTTTGTGTTAGGAGCAACCATACTTAAACAATCTATTTTGAGCACGAAGCTCATTTACAAAAGATTGAGTAAAGTAGGCCCTTTAACATAACAATGAATTAAAAAAATTGTGGCTTTAAAATTACAGGATATCACCGGCAGCACCATTAAATTTTCACGTTCCATCTATAATGCTTTTGTAGTTTCAAGTGACTCGATGGTCTCCAGCCAAGGTTGATTTCTTCAATTTTTCTGATTCATTGAAGTATGAGCTCATTAACAGCAGGGCCATCAATTCGTATGAAGAGCAAAACTCATTAGATTGGATACATCTTTAAATTCGACAAATTTGCTATAGTAAGAAATAAACATTTTTTTTTTAAGAAAATAAAAATTCACGACTGCCTGACTCGAAAGTCAAAGCAAACTTCAGCTTTAAACTTGAAACATTCGCGGATTTAATTTGGATTTAACGAACTTTTTTAAATTAAGCGAATCTAAAACTTAAACGTTTAAAGTAATTTAAAAAATTGATAAACTTTACAAATTATAAAGGATTACAGAATTTAAAAGTTTTACAAATTTAGTTAACCTGTATTTAAATGATAGAACCTAACAATAAAAATCAACCGAATTTTAAAAAAAATTTAAAAGTCTTAAAATTTAAACCCATTAGAGAATTTAGAAAATTTTACAAATAAAAAATAAATTTAACAAATTTAAAGATTAGAACCAATTAGAGAAACTTAAGAATTTTAAATTTCCAACATTAAAAAGCTTATCGAATTCAAAGAACTTAAAAACAACGAATTTAAGAATTTTGAGAAATTAACCAACTTGAAAAGTTTAAAACAGTTGGTGTAAAATTTGATGAACTATACAAATTTATCAAATTTAACGAATTTCAAGAATATTCAAAATGTTAGAAATTTTTAAAATTTAGAAAATTTAAGGAATTTAAGTTAAACGGATTCTTAGAATTTACCAAACTTTAAGATTTTAACGAAATTTAAGCATGTACAGGAGTTGAACCATCTAAATAATTCAAAATCGGTAGAAATTTAAAAGAGAATGAAAGAATTTAACAAGTTTTATAAATTACAAAATTTTGCGAATTTGAATATTTCAAAAAATTCAGAGGAGATCATAGAACATCAAATTTGTTCTTCAACTGTTTTAAATTCTTTAAATTTCTTAAATTCCATATATCCTTAAAATTCATAAAATTTTTTAAAGTCTTTGAATTCTGAAAATTAATTACATTTTTTGAATCCGTTAATTTCGTTGAGTTATCTTAATTTTTAAAACTCCTAATCCCCTTTAAACATGCTGAAATCTGTAAGTACATTTTAAAGTTCTTTAAATTCTTAAACTGGTAAACATTTTTTAAATTCAAAACAATTAAAGAATTTAAAGGACTTTAAAAAGTTTTAGAAATTTGAGAACTTACAAAATTTTGCAAGTTTAAATAATTTTAGGAGTTTTACAAATTAAAATAATTCAAAGAATTTAACTAATTTAAAGAATTCATCTAATTTACAAACTTTAATGAAATAACAAAGAATTTTTAGAATTTCAAATAACTAAAGAATTATGAAAATCTGAAGAATTTAACGAATTTTAGTGATTTAAAAAATTGAGAGAATTTGAGAAATTTAAAGAGTTTTAAAAATTTTTAAAATTTAAAGGATATAACATGTTTTAGGAATTTTTGGAATTTAGTAAATTTTAACAATTTTAATTAATTGAATAAAAAATTTGGTGAACTATATTTCATCTACCGAATATGAGAAAAATTTGACGAAAAAGATTATTAAAAAAAATTCTTTTACAAGTTAAGGGTTTTACCTAACCTAACCTAGGAACATAAGGGATTTAATAAATTTAAACTTATTGAAGAATTTGAACAAAATTGATGAATTTAAAGAATTTAAAGGTTTAAAATGATATAAATTGAAAGTTTAAAAATTTGAAAGTTTATCAGTTTTGTATTTAATTTAAAAATCTTATAGACTTAAAGAATTTAACTACTAGGAATTTTGACAGTTTTAAAAATTAAGATTATTTACAGGTTTTTGAATAAATTTTGAAATTTTAACTGATTAACTGAATAAGTTTAAAGAGTTTAAAAAGCTTTAAGATTTTAAAAATTTAGATTGCGATTGGAAACATTTGATAAACAATTAAAATTTACAACATTCAACGAATTTTAAGAATTAATAAGATTTAACAAATTTATAGAATTTTAAATATTGTAGTAATTTTTAAAATGTAGAATTTAAATTTAACGAATTTTAAGAATTTACAAAATTTGATGGGTTGAAAGAATTTAAGGAACTAAAATAATTCAAGAAACTAAAGAATTTAAACCTTAAAAATTATTTCACGAATTTATAAAATTAAGAATGTAAGGAAGAACTTTCAAAAATTAACCAATTTTGAAATACAGAACTTAGAGAAAGAATTTTAGTAGTTTAAACATTAAAAAATACAAAGAATTTGTTTATTTTATGAATTTACATAATTTAACAAATCTAATTGCAATTGAATAAAGAGGAAGAATATATTTTTCAAATTTATATGACAAAAAATTTGCACATTTGAAAATTGAAGAGTTTTTTTCGACGTTGCATTTATAGGAAAATCTTTACTTTGTTATATTGATCCACCGTACAATGTACATCACTGAAACTATCTCCATCTCAATTCACGTTCCGACAAGGCTTCTTTTTTTCGAAAAATCTTATCCGGCCAAATTATGGTTATCTGAAGATAGAAGATAGAATTTAAAAACTTTTTTGAATTAAGAGAATCTAAAATTTAAATGTTTAAACTAATTAAAATATTTGAAGATCTTAAAAAATTATAAGGGATTACAGAATTTAATGAGTTTTGAGAACATTAAGAATTTATAAAAAATTTAAAAGTTTTAAAATTTAATCCAATTAGAGAATTTAGAACATTTTTCAAATTAAAATAATTTAACAAATTAGAGAAACTTAAAAATTTTAAATGTCTAATTTTAAAAAACTTAACAAATTTAAAGAACTTAAACAACGAAGTATTTAAAAATTTTAAGAAATCGACCAATTTGAAAATTTTAAATTAGTTGGTGTAAAATTTAATGAACTATAAAAATTTATTAAATTTATCGAATTTTATAAATGTTAGGAATTTTTAAAATTTTGAAAATTTAAAGAATTTAAATTTAAACTTTATTTAAAATTGACTGAATTTAACGATTTAGTGAATATAATACTATATAGCTAAAAGAAAGTCTTCAAAATTTCCTTTTCAAATTTGAAAAATGTTCAACCTAAAACGAATTTTTTTTTTCCGAAACTCAATGAATTTCAATATTTGAACAAACATCAAATTTAAAGGGTCTGCTCTTTATATTCTTAAGCCATTCAGTTTCGTATTAATATTTCTTCAAATTCTGTAACTTTTAAGAAATTCTTTCGATTTCTGAACATTTTTAATACATACTTAATTTTAAAAGTAAAATATCTTAGTTTGGTAAAATCTCCTATAATTTAGAGGGTTTTCCCACCCAATATAGTTACAGGCAGTTTTAATTTCAGAGTCACAAATTCCAATAAATTTATTTTTCCTAAATGAAAAATTCTACTTTTCAATCCTTACAGACTTATCAAATTAACTAAGGCACATATCATTTACCGCCGCAACTTCTAATAAATCTCTTTTTATGTAGTATAATACATATCAACAATTGATTTATGTTTGAATAACAAAACGCTACAAAAATGTTGATGAAAATATTGTGTTGATATCAAATTTCCAAATAAAATTTTGATGATTTCAACGAAAAACAAAAAAAAAAAATAAAAATGTAACACCTTTTCAACATTGTAATATCTAGATATATGAGGTATTATAATATTAGAGGCTCACACCATTATCACTTCCAACTGGTTGGTTTATGTATGTAAAATAGAAGTATACATACATAAGCATAAATTTTGAAAGAACGAAAAAAAAAAAAAAAAAAATGAAAAATACACAAGAATTCATTTGGGGATATGGAAATGATATTATGTTGATACATATTTTTGTTCGTTATCCAAATTTTTAAAGTGGTTTTAAGTACAACATGTATAATGGTACAAATATTTTATACATCTCAAATGTCCTATTGTATTATAGTAAAATTTTTGTATGAGTGTTTGGCTGTGTTAGTTAACCCGTTATTGGGTACCAGGTTTTGTTTTTAACTATTTATAGTAAAAAATTATATTTACGTTTACATTGGGGGTTAGCAAAGTATTAAATCAATAATTTACCAAACAAAAATTCATAAATCATATTTGCAAACGAAAAAATCCACCGTCGCTCTATAACATATACAACAACATTATAATCAAATATAACATAAAATATTTATGTTATGCATATCGTTTATCGCGTTTCCTTCTTCATTTTCATTTCAATTTATGTAATAAATTGTGGCATGAAAACCGAAACGAAAATCGCGATATTATTTGTGTATATGTATCAAGTAAAATTTATTTACCAATGTCACATAAAATATTTATGTGTACAAATTTACAGAGGCGAAATATTCCATTTGAACTCTGGCGATAATATACGTATACAACTATTATTTTCACAATCACACCTTCGATTTAAAACAAAACAGGAAAAATAAAAATCGTGCATAATATAGCCAATGTACTCCATGCAATTAATTCACACCTGAACAAGAAACAATTTATAACTCAATATAATATACGTATACATATTTATATTTAAATGCCCGTAATTAATTAGAAAATCTAATAAAATTTAAAAATAAGATTGCTTTTAATTATCTTTCACTTGAATAATGTAATAAATAAGAAACCCAGTCATAAAACACCCACAATGTATTTTGTTGTGAGCTGCGAAATCAAATTCATTCTAAGTATAGATACTAATATAGTCGTCAAATAAATCATTTATATAAAAATGGGGTTATAATACGTACAATTCATAAAACTGCATTCATTTATTATAAACAATATGCATAAACTAAATATATATATATGTGTATATTCAAAATATAAGTACAATAAATAATAAATTTTCTGACATAAAAATTAATTGAAAATTACAGCCGCTCGTATTTTATATTTTATTTTTATATATTTAAAAATAAAAACAAAACATTTTTTTTTGTTTTTATCATTTTACCTCGATAAATGTTTTATGCTCGTACATACTATATACTCTATACGAGGCAACAAACAAAATATAAATTATGTCAATCAAAAAATATTGACAATATTTTAATTATTTATAAAAATTTCCAAAGCGAGTTACAATTTATTACTTATAATTAAGTTTTAATCTAAATTTATATTTTATTATTGATTTTAATATTTTGTTGTTGTTGTTGTTTGTCATATATAATACAACCTATACACAGTATATACATAGCTAAATATAATTTATTATGGATTTTAGTTTTTAGTGTTGTATTGTTATAAATAATAGCAATAATAACAATTGAATTTTAATAATTAATTGTTTTAAAATTTATTATTATAGCCGTTCGTTCTTGTTGGATTTTATACAGAAATTTAATTGAAAATATGAATAATTGCTGTAATTAGCGATACTATATTTACGAACATATAAAATAATAGTTTAATAATTTATTTATTTATAAACAGAGCCACAAAAGTAGAACATGAGTAATTGGAATTTTAAGTAATATTATATAAATAATAAATAAATAAATTGTTTCATGTGTTCAGAAACAAATTCCTTGAGGAGGTATAAAATAGCTTTTGAAATAAACGGATGTGAGTTGGAAAATATATTTAGTTAGCGTATCAAAGGTTGGGTTTATTTCGGTTGTTACAGGCTCAATCATAAATTATGTAATTGACCATACTTACTGCTGAAGTTAAACACAGATAAAAATTAAAAATTTCTGTAAAGCAGCTGTAATTAGATTTTATTATTAACTTAAAAAATTTTCAAAGCAACAATTCAAAATAATCATAAAATCTATCAAACGAAATCCTACAACTAATTACAATTTATTTTTAACAAAATGAAAAACTAAAGATTTAAATTTAGCAAACGGTTTTACCAATAACCATAGTACATTTACATAGATACGTGCTCATGCCATATAAACTAAAATTCAAATATGGTGGGTCTACAAAAATCCTATTTGGGTTTAGAAATTATATTTCGAACCATGAGACCCTAAATTATTTACTTAAAATCAGCAAAACAAATTGGCTCTCTTATTTTCTCCTATCTCCGAAACATAATAAAAATGCGAGGCTGTTGTTGGTAGAATAACATGTTGTGATGGAATGGATATGGAAGCAATAATGGCGAATGCAATTGTTGTTGTATATTTCTCAACAAAATACACTTAACGTGTTTTTTCACCTAGAATCTAATTAATAAAACAAAATTCATATAGGAACAGGATGAAGTTGACGTGTAATCATTTTTTTAATTCCGATATTCTTGGTCATACTAAAATATTTATTTTGAAAATCCTTAATTTGCCTAATACCTCTTGGTTGATTTTCGTACTCCACTGCGCTCGACCCATTATATTAATTCCCAATAAAACCAAATTTTACATATTAGGTCTAAAGTTAAAAACGTTCATACATTTTTAGTTGAACAACCACTTATCGAGCATCAAACGTTTCTGTTTTTCCCTGGTTCAAAATTGTCTCTTTTGTTTTAATGTAATGTTTCTAAATTTGACTAAGATTTGAATAAAATCATCTACTGAAAAAATATTTCATTTGTTGGATTCACATTTTGTGAAATTGCCTCCCAAAAAGCAGTGTGTATTAAAGGACGGGTTGAACCAAAAGTTCGCAATGTATAAATAAAATTAGTGCCGCATTTTTTACCGTGCAAAACCCAAAAAATTAATCGAGTACCGTGGAATTAGGGGGTCGGGTGTGTATAATATATAATTAGGATTCTTTTTTCTTCCAAAAGGGTGGGTGTTTGTAGCCCAGAGCACTGCGGCTATTGAGCCCAAGTACGACACCCAGATATTTAGCTTCCGTCGACAGTTGGAGAGTTATCCCTATCAGCGAGAGGACAGTTTTCCTGCGGTTAGTAAAGAGAGTGCAGTTGACCTTGTTAGGATTTACCGTATGGCCCACCTCCCTGCACCAATCATTTACTACCTCTAGAGCTTGTTGCATTCTTTCCACCCCTGGTGGCCGCTATGGTGATGGTTTTGTCTCCAATAAAAGCCGTAATCCTCCTGTTTTTTAGCATGTTTATAATCCACCTTACGGTGGAGGGGTCTATGCCCTTTCGGCATCAGCTCGTGTAGAGCCGTTTATGTTGATTTCCCTGCTTGGTAGGCGTGCTGCCTAGAGTCCAGAGGGTATCTTTGGAGAGTGTTGGATCTGATACAGTCTCAGAATTTTCTCCATGGTTTTCAGTCAAAATGATGTGAGGCTAATAGGTCTATAAGACCTAGTCCCCCCTGGAGGTCTTTTTCCCGCTTTTGGGATAAAAATCACCCGAACCTCCCTCCAGCATTTTGGAATATATTACAAGCTGTAGCTGGCCTCTTTGGAACCAGATACGGATGTACGCAATACTTGCGTTGGATTCTTCCTGATCCCTCAGTACTATACATTCTGGGAAGTGAATTTTGTTGCTTAGCCAACCGGTATAAATTTTGTGTCTTCACGTAATTCTCAAAATTCACGGGGCCCAGGCACGCCATTCCCTCACCATTCTCTCATAAGTTCCTCTATATTTACTGATTCATTACTTTATTCAATGATTTATAGTTTTCACTAGTTTTGGTTCCATCAAATTATATTTTTGTTTTTGACGATCACCACTCGCATGATATTATCCTTGTCTGGGTGTACTCACGAAATCATTCCAAATACCTTCCACCGCTTTAATCGTTGTTGGTGACTGTGCAAATAATTTTTATTCCGGCTCCTTCCTTCAACATCATCAAAAATGCAACGGCCACGGATTTAAAACAGATTCGATTTCAGTGTTTAGAGATGTCAGTTCTTCAAACATAAAAGTTATGTCCTTCGCAACCCTTTTCATATGATATTTTGCAGACTTAACTGAAGCCTCCCACCCCCAAAATGTGCTCCACTGGGTTGGCTCAATGTAATGTAATAAGATTAACTGCCCAATGGTACTTATCTCATTGGTCTTGTAATGTTGCAATAGCTTTTGATGTAAAATTTTCAATTCTCTATTGGCAGCGTTAAAATTGAATCGATTATCACAAAATATGATCGTAGAAATACGACGGCTTGCTATAAATCGCATTAGAAAATTCTGCAATCATACGATTTGACGTAACCGACTTGTTTATCATCCAAAAACCGTTGTCGAATTGTGTTCAGAAAAAGATGTAAACCACAATGAAGATGCGCTACGTGCATTGTCTGTGTTTTGGGGCTGCGAATGCTATAGCTGCTTATCACAATTCTTTGCCGATGGACTGTCCAATAAGTAGCACTCGCTAAACACAACTTATTTATTTATACTTTTCAATAAAAGATCTTGCTTTGCTGCACAATTAATTTAATTTGATACTTTTTTTCTTAATGTCTCTATTTTTTATTATTTTCTCGACATAACTTGACGACTTGAAATTTACAACTGAACTGACTAAAATTTGTTACATTTTTCTATAAAAGCTCAAAGTTATAATTAATAATTTAGAACAAAATAACAATTTTAAATTAAAATTCCTTGCAATAGATGGCACTAGTTATAAGCAAAAATATTACATAACAATTTATCAAAATTTCAGAACTGTCAATAATTTAATATTTGTTTTGATTTGGTGAGTACACATATTTCGTACAATATTTAATTTAATTTACATAATCTCTATTATCAGATAAACGGCATAACATCAACATAATTAAGCTAAGTTTAATTAAAATAGAAAAACAATACATTATTAGTAACACATGATTTTTAATTGCAGATACACAACGATAAAATTGGACATCCAGCTGGAGTATTTGTTTTGTATTTTTGTTATTGTTTTAAATAAATACAGTGTGCCCAATTAGTGTTCTATTTTTTAATTTGAGGAGAAGTATTCTATCGGTACATACGAAACCGAAACAGTCTGGACCCTGCCATTTTATATTGCAACCTTTTGTGCGTTTCAAGAAATGATCACTTCAGCTCGAAATAATTTATTTACCAATATTGCACCACTTATTTGTAAATTTGTTTCATTTCATCGTAAAGCAAATCGAAGACGATTACCACAATTCTTTTCAGTTTGAACTAAGGTAAAACCTTCTCGGATAATTGATAAACTACATTTTACGAAACACCGTTATCGTTACATATAGATATCATTAAGTTTTTCTTGATATGAAATCGCCTCGTATAGGCATCGCATATGCTTGTATCTAGCATGCGTAAATCATTAAGTTGTCATCTTCACACTAAAAAATTAATTCAAAAGGGTTATCTTCAGCATGTTTACGAATTTAGCGATACATCTTTTTTATAATATCATTGAAACCAATTTGATGTATTCGAAATTTAAGCAAGATTGTATTTAAATCGCGTTTAATTTTAGGTCTTACATGCAATATTTCATTTAACGATACCGAACTTGTGGTTTATTTTACACGAAACATCAAAAAGAACACGTAACTGGGCTGTTGAATTGTCTTTCAAGACTGCGTTATGTGGCAAGAAATGTTTTTTGTTGTCTTCTTCAGGCAAATCGGACCTCTTTACTTCATGTGGCCTAACTCTCGATATTCATCGATATTCTGGATTCGTTTTTCCATATTAAGATTTTTAGACGATGAGCTGGGTTATGAAATGATTCTCCTAATTGTATTCGTGATTATTTGATATCTTCTGTCAATAAGTTTGTTGACTGGAAAAAGCTCACATTCGTTATCCTGTGTGGGATGAATTGATTCTGTTGTATTATCCTCATAAATACACGCCTGCATGATGGGAGTGTTCATTGGGAAGAGAGGCAACTGTCAGAAGAATCATTGTCACTACGAATGTACCGATCGCCACATATAGTATTTTAATAAACATATAATTCATGTATAACAATATTTTAATTAATTAATATAATCGACTTAATAAAACAGATTCATTTGGAATTTTTTCGAATTTCCTATAATTTTTCAATAGATTTAACATTCGGAAATATTTCGACTATATTGTTGAATTACTTCTCCAGTAACTAACCATCCGAACTTGGTGATTTGGCGTCTACTAGAGGGGGCGATCAAAGTTGAGTAGAGTAATCTACCAGCTCCGTAAACTTTCGGAAGGGTTCACATTACGCGAGCTGTTCTGGTCATGTTTTAGGCAGCTGGCGTGATGGGTACAATTGTGGAAGGGGTAACCTGGTCACAATTCGCAAGTGTAAGTGCTGCCTCCTCGCGGCAATCATTGGTAACTGAGGTCGTTTGGTACTTCAGACCATTTGGCACAGGCTAAAGTACGGCGCTAAAGGAGAAATCCTTGATAAAAAAACCTAATCTAAGGTTGAACAGCATATGCCGATGGATGAATGGCTGATAAGTTAATCAGTCCAAAGTATGCGGACTCTGGATACCAGGCACCCTCTGGTTTTATCCCTGTAGTAAAGCTGGGTGTCCCACAGGCGACTTTCTTTTCCCAGCAACTCGTGGGAACAAATGTTAAGACAAGTAAATAATAATAAAGATGGTGACGCTTCTAAAGCGTCACGCTGAGGCGTCAGGGGTTCCACGGGTGAAGGGCTCACAAGGGCTCCTCCCGCACAAGCCACTGGTGAGGCCTGGCGGCTCTCAGCCAGTGGGGCCAGCAGAACGGCGATGGAGGACACTGGTCAGCCATCGGCCGGACAAAAAAAGCATGCGGGTGGTGGCGGTGCTGAAAAGGAGGCTCAGCAGTGCCTTCAGAAGGGGCCTTCGAAAAAATGAAGGCATACATCGCCTGCCTGCAGATAAACCTGCATCATGCAAAGGCGTCTTCGGACGTCCTTGGCCGTAGGTTTATCTGCCAAAATATTGGCATGGCTCTAATCGAGGAGCCGTGGGTGATAGGTAACCAGATTAGAGGTATACCAAATCAAGTGGGTAAGTTAATTTATCATAACGGAACTCAGAGTCCAAGAGCGGCTATTTTGGCCAGTTCGCAAATTAGTTTCATTCCCATTTCAGAGTTCATATCCAGGGACTTGGTTGCAGTAATAGTGGAGGTTTTGAGTGGAAGAGGCAAACAGGAGGCTATAATGGCCTCCGCCTACTTTTCTGAAGACTAAGAGTTAATACCTCCACTTGACGTTAGGCGGATAGCTCATTGCAAACGCAATTGACTGGCCGACCTGACAGGATGCGATGCAAACGCGCACCATACGGTGTGGGGTAGCACGGACATCAGTAACAGGGTGAGTACCTTTTTGAATTTCTGATCTCAAATAATGTAGACATTGTCAATAGGGGAAGGAAACCTACTTTTATAAATGCGATTAGGCAAGAGGTCCTAGATTTGACACTTGCTAGTCCGCATTTCAGCGACTTAGTCAAAAACTGGCATGTGTCTGAAAAAGCCTCATTAGCGGCTTACTTGCACAACAGATTCGATTTGGCGGCTGAGACCATGCAGCGGCAGGAAATCAGAATTCCAAAACTGACCGACTGGGACTCTTATAGAGTCTCACTCGAATCAGAAATGCCCTCGGTTGTGGGGAACATAGAGTCTCCAGAGGGTTTGGAGATCTGTTCAAACCAGCTGCATAATTTTATACACTTGGCTCACGAGAACAGCTGCCCGGTTAGGCGAAGAGAGTCCACAAAAATGGTACCTTGGAGCAACGGGACGCTGGGTAAACTGAGAAAAAAATCGAGAAGATTACTCAACAAGGCTAAACGCACCGGTGAATAGGGCGAGTATAAGATGGCCTTGACGGAGTATAATTTCGAACTAAGAAGATCCAAGAGGGCTACCTGGAGGAATTTCTGTGATGGAATCAATGAATGGCCCTCTGAAGCTCGTCTCCAGAAAGTCCTTTCCAGGGATCATCTAAATGGTTTAGGACTTCTCCAGAAGCAAGATGGGAGGTTCACTGAAAACCGGAAGGAAACCTTACAGGTACTGCTAGAGACCTACTTTCCGGATTCAGTAGTGGTAGGAGCCCAAGAGGACTCGCATGATCCCCCAAGAGAGGTGGCCTATGCGCCTCACAGTAGGATCTGGAGTCTCTCTGGAAAAAATTTCACACCCAGTAAGGTGCGATGGGCTATTTGGTCTTTCAAACCTTTCAAATCCGCTGGAGGGGATGGTATCTTTCCAGCTTTAATTCAAAAAGGTATAGAGGAAATACTCCCCAGCTTGATCCAGATGTTTCGGGCAAGTTATGCTTTTAACTATATCCCGAAACTGTGGAGGAAAGTAAATGTGGCCTTTATACCAAAGGGCGGGGGGTCGTCCAGACACTAAAGCCAGGGCATATCGGTCAATTAGCCTCACATATTTTCTATTGAAGACGGTGAAAAAATCATGACTATCAAATAAGAAGTGAGGTCCTTGGAAAAAATCTGCAGCATCGGGGCCAGTTTTCGTATCAAACTGGTAAATCCACGGTGATGGTCTATGGCGTTTATAATTATTTTAAAATATCTTGATTAATTAAAACGCCACTTTTAATTTTAGTTAAATTATTTGAATTGCCAAATATAAATTTTATTTATTTATCAATTTGATTTTATTAAATTTCACCACACTGGAAATTATTAAACAAGAACGTACACGGTTTTAGTTGAGAACCAAAAAAATGCGACTATCATACGCGGCAGTAAAAACCAATGTTTTTGAAAAAAAAAGAAATCGGTACACCGAACGATTTTTGACACGATGAATAAAACGGAGAAGCAAATGAATTATTTTGTTTGGTCTCTCGCTGCACTGTAGTATATTTAACAAAATGAATTTGTGTGTTGTGTTGCTTATTGGTTGAATAGGTGTTTTCGTATAGTTCGCGTGCGAATTGATTTGTAGCGATGAGCGAATTTAAAATGTATGAATGAATGTTTTAATTTAATGTATATGAGTAAATGAATGAGTATGAGAATTTCTTTGATTATATAGGTACGAAATATGAGTGAGCCGCTACAGGACTCCCTCGCAAGTGATTTTCCCCTCCCTAGGGAATAATTGTATGAGTGGAAGCAATACGGACGCATTTGTGTGGTCGATGGCCTGATATTTGATCAGCCGAACTTAAGATTCCGTAAGCAGGTTTGAGTCGATCGATTGAAATGTTGACATTTTTTCCATTAATCGATACGATAAAATGTTTTCTAAGTCGACGTATAACTTTATACGGACCTTCATAGGGAGGAGTTAATCCCGTGCGAACCTTGTCTGTTCTAATGAAGACAAAATCACAGTTGTCGAGTGATTTCGGAACAAAAATGTCATCTTGTTTGGATTGACGAGTTGATTTGGGTACAAGGTTCTGCATGGTTTGTCGCAGTTGGTCGATAACTGTGTCTGTAGTTGATAGTGGTGAAGAAGGATTTTCGATGAAGAACTCACCGGGTAGCTTGATTGTTTGGCCGTAAACCAGTTCAGCTGGTGAACACTTCAGATCTTCCTTCACTGTTGCTCGGATTCCAAGTAGAACGATTGGAATTTCCGAGCTCCAATTAATTGTATTGTTTCGGGCCATTAGTGCGGCTTTCAGTTGCCGATGGAAGCGTTCGACCATGCCATTGGCTTGTGGATGATAAGCCGTTGTTCGTATCCGATGTGAGCCAAGTAGTTTTGTTAACTCAATGAAAAGCTTGGACTCAAATTGCGTTCCTTGATCTGTTGTGATGTTAAGGGGAACGCCAAATCGTGATACGTAGTTGTTGACAAAGGTGGTGGCAATGGTTGCAGCTGACATATTGGTCATGCAGTATGCTTCGGGCCAACGAGTGAAGCGGTCGACACAGGTGAGTAAGTATGAATATCCATTAGACGGAGGAAGTGGTCCTACGATGTCTATATGGATATGCTCAAATCGACCAGGTGGAATCTCAAAATGTCCATGAGGTGATTTAGTGTGCCGTTGGACTTTGGCACGTTGGCAGGATAAACAAGACTGAGCCCATTGGTTTACGTCTTTATTTATACTGGGCCAAAAGTAGCGAGCAGTAACCAATTTACGAGTAGCACGGACACTAGGATGTGAAATGTTGTGTAGTGTGTCGAAGATGGTTCGACGTAGTGAATCTGCGATGTACGGGCGGTTGTACCCGGTAGATGTTTCGCAGATGATTTCGAGGCCAGGTAGTTTTAAAAGCTCTAGTTTCATTGATGAACTAGTGTGACATTCGGAACCAGAAAATAAATTCTGAAGTTCTAGGTCGGCTTTTTGTGTAATTGCGATTTTTTGTAAGTCGATGTGAGTCTCGACTGTGGCCGTTTCGTTGTCAGTTGTGCGGGATAGTGTGTCCGCAACAACGTTGTCGTGTCCATGAACATGCTGAATGTCCGTGGTAAATTGGCTAATATAATCCAAGTGGCGAGATTGCCTTGGATTACGTTCAGTTTTAGACTGAATTGCTCTAGTCAGAGGCTTGTGGTCGGTGTAAATGGTAAAGTCCCGACCTTCGACAAAATATCTGAAGTGTTTGACTGCCAGATATATCGCTAGTAATTCCCGATCGAATGCTGAATATTTCATTTCAGTATCCGAGAGTTTCTTGGAAAAGAATCCCAGTGGTTCCCAACACTCGCTATTGTACTGTTGTAGTACAGCACCGACAGCAGTGTTTGATGCGTCAGTGGTTATGCTGAGCTTGGAGTCGCTCAGTGGGTGCGCCAGAAGTGTTATCTGTTCCAATTCAGTTTTCAACGACGTGAATGCTTGTTGGCATTCGTCGGTCCAAGAAAAGTTCTTGGCGGACTTGGGCTTTTTGAGTAAAGCTGCCAAGTGACCGTGAATTGGTGCGAGTGTTTGTGCAAGTTTTGGTATAAATCGGTGGTAGTAGTTTACCATACCAATGAATCGCTGTATACTTTTGATTGAAGTAGGAGCTGGGAATTCCCTAATGGCATTAATTCGTTCTTCAGACGGCAGAATACCATTAGGGGTGATCTTGTGGCTGAGGAAATCAAGAGTGGATGCGCCAAAGACGCATTTTGAACTTTTGATGTGAACATCAAACTGGGTTAACCTGTGGAAGAGTTGTTCTAGGTGCAGTTTGTGCTGTTCCTCAGAATGTGAAGCCACAAGAATGTCGTCAATGTAGACGAAAACGAAGTCTAAATCACGTACAACTTCGTTCATAAAACGCTGAAACGTTTGAGCGGCATTGCGTAGACCGAATGGCATTCGGGTGAATTCGAAGAGGCCAAATGGTGTAGTGATCGCCGTTTTGTGAACGTCTTCAGGCGCTACGGGAATCAAATGATAAGCTCTGACGAGATCTATTTTTGAAAAAACTTTGCATCCATGCAAGTGCATGGAGAAATTTTGGATGTGGGGTATCGGATAACGATCAGGTGTTGTGACCGTGTTTAGTCGACGATAATCCCCACATGGTCGCCAATCATGATCTTTCTTTTTCACCATATGGAGAGGACAAGAGACGGGAGATGCAGATGGTCTGCAAATCCCTAATTCCACCATGTGCTGGAATTCTGTTTGAGCGGCTTTGTGGCGAAGCTGATCTAATCTACGTGGTCTTGAAACAGGCAGATGGCCTGCTGTGACGATGTGATGGACCACGTTGTGTCGGACTGGCAAATTGTAATTCGGTTCTGCTGTAAGTGACGGGAATTGTCTTAGCAGAGTGCCGTAGCCGTTGTTGATCATGAAATGGATTGGTGTCGGTGTGTTGACGCAAACCATTGTGGCATTGATTGACAGCTTAGTCGCTGAATCAACCAGCCGTTTGTGTTTGAGATCAACAAGTAGTCCAAATTTTGATAAGAAATCGGCGCCAATGATTGGACGATTCACAGCAGCTAAGATAAATGCATGCGTGAATGTTCTCTTAAGTCCGAGATCCACTTGAAGCAATTTTGTGCCGTATGTGTGGATTGTTGTGCCATTGGCGGCCGATAAGATTAGATCAGGATTTCGTTGCAATAATGAAAATGATTGCTTGTAATTTTGTGCTGGAATGACCGAAAGGTCAGCGCCAGTGTCGATAAGAAAAATGAGATTGTTAGTCTTGTCATGGAGAAATAGGCGGCTTGAGTTGAGGGTGCTATGAGATGTTGACTCTACCCGTTGGTTTGATCGTTTTTTGAATGAGTACCAACATCCATGGATTTTGAGGATGTCGATTGAACCCATCCACAGGGTATCGTGCATTTCTGAGCCATTTTACCAAATTTATTGTGGTACCAGCAAACGCCCTGTTTGTAGTTGGTGCTGGGGCTACGAGATCTTGAACCACTGCGACTTGTCTGTGACGAAGATCGTCGATCTTTTGAACGGCTGCGTGCGTTGTTTAACATTGCGTTAATTTTCGCTTCGAGCCGAGAGAGTCTATCTTCTATCGTGTTATTTGATTTTTGACAATTTTCGTCGCGACTGTGGTTAGTGTGTCCTGTGGAATTGCCTGGCCTATTGTATGCTGCTATGCTTTGCACATTTTGTGTTGTTGCTTCGTACATTTTGTCCGCCGTTTTTGCGAGTACTTCCGGTATCAAGCTTTCTGATTGTGCGAGCATGGCGATTTTTATGATTTCAGGTAATTTCCTGATCCATAAAGACTTAACAATCTTGTTATTGAATTCATTCCCGGCTAGGTTGCGAATGTGTCTCAGTAGTTCTGACGGTCGTCTGTCTCCGATGTCTTGTCCGCTGAGCAATGTCTCTAGTTTGCGCTCATCAGATGGTGACAATCTGTCGAGGAGCGTTTGTTTTATTGTTAAATATCGGTTCTCAGTTGGTGGAGCTTGTAGAAGATCCGATATTACATTGCTAGTTTCTGGAGACAAAGCAGACAGAACGTGCATGAATTTTGCTCTGTCGCTTACGACATTTTGTAGTTGAAATTGCAGTTCCGCCGTACAGAACCAATTTTTTGGATTTTGATGCCAAAATGGTTGTAGTTTAACTTGCATTGCAGCTACGGTTTCGCCTGGGTGCTCGGCGGTCTGCCCGGGCTCGGTATTTTGTTTCATTTCATCGTCTGAACTCATTTTTTTATTTTAAAATCAGAATGTACTTAGCATAAACGAGAATGAAACTACTAATTGTTGAACTGCAAATAGTTATGGCAAAACTGCGTCGTCAACCAGAGAGCAAGACAAACCAAAAAAAATTGAAATAAATTTAGCGAAAAATATGCGTGAACAAAGAAAATATGAAAATTGGAATGGTTACCATGTGGTGAAAATACAAAAAAAAAATATATATATATTAAAGCGAGAAGACTGGTATTTGTGTAAAATAAGATTGATATTTGTTTGATACAATAATAATAGTTTAAATAAAACTGTTAAGGGATCGAGAGAGAATAAAAAAACGAATATAATGATAATCCAATTATGTGAACTACAGTGACCAATAAACCCAACAAAACAATTCAGTGATCGAGCATTAAAAAAAATCGAGAAAATTGATCCGTGTAGTGGTGAAAATTTTACAAATTAGAATTATGTTTATAATGATAAATTTAAATTGTTTTGAATTATAGTAATATTATATAAATGAAAATGAATTATATATTTAATAAGAAAAATAAATTTAATGTAATAAAAAACTTAGCTGCTGATACTGCTGTTGTTAACGTTGCGCCCCGTTGCGGGCGTTTGGTCCTCTTTTAATACCGGCGCCTTTGTAATTTAAATATTGTGTTACCCACCAATAATGTGTGACAAGTCGTGGAAAACAGCTGGATGTATATAATTTATGTTGTCCTATAGCTGGTTTCAATTATGTACCGTTGTACTGGGTGTTGAAATAGTACGATCTGAACAATCTGATTGTTATTGTTGTTTATAATTATTGTTCCCGTATTTCTGGTATTACTAGGTTTTTTTAATTTTCCACTGATACTAGTTCCCAAAATATCATCAAAATTTTCCACGATTTTATGTTTTTGTTGTTCCTTTGTTCTGTGTTGTTGTTTTTACTCGGCAAATAGATGGGCAATAGAGAAATAAAATTGAATGTTATTGTTTTCGTTCATCAAATTAGGAGAAAATTTTTATAATTTTGAAAATTCGTACATACCCTGTACCTGGTATGGGTTTTTTCCATACCAAGTTGATTGAAATTTATGGCATATACAAGTTTTATCCGTTGATAAATGTATCTGCTGGTCAATATACAGTAATCTGTATATTGGTTTTGTTCGGCTATTCGGATATGTTTGTGTGTGTGTGTTTGTTTGTCTAAACTCACGTTATTTAATGTTGTTGTTTTTTTTTTCTGTTTAGCTTGGATTTACCTCGACTCTGAAACTGTTCTGGTTTCACGTGTTTTTAGTTAATTGGTTATGTCTATTATTTATAAGATTTATGAAGGGAAAAACCAATTTTAAATGATACTCCGTGTGTTAATGTAAAATTCATAAATTTTGAACCACTCAGTTGTTGAATGCGTTATTCTATGTTCAATATTATTGTTTGCCTAATTTAAATAAACTCACGATATGTTCACGTATGAAAAACTAGAAATTATTTTTTTTATTTATTTATAAACAATAATACACGACACACAAAAAATGTTTTTTATATATTTTATTTATATTTCTCCCTAAAAAGGGCGTCGTGCGGTCACCATTTATGGCGTTTATAATTATTTTAAAATATCTTGATTAATTAAAACGCCACTTTTAATTTTAGTTAAATTATTTGAATTGCCAAATATAAATTTTATTTATTTATCAATTTGATTTTATTAAATTTCACCACACTGGAAATTATTAAACAAGAACGTACACGGTTTTAGTTGAGAACCAAAAAAATGCGACTATCATACGCGGCAGTAAAAACCAATGTTTTTGAAAAAAAAAGAAATCGGTACACCGAACGATTTTTGACACGATGAATAAAACGGAGAAGCAAATGAATTATTTTGTTTGGTCTCTCGCTGCACTGTAGTATATTTAACAAAATGAATTTGTGTGTTGTGTTGCTTATTGGTTGAATAGGTGTTTTCGTATAGTTCGCGTGCGAATTGATTTGTAGCGATGAGCGAATTTAAAATGTATGAATGAATGTTTTAATTTAATGTATATGAGTAAATGAATGAGTATGAGAATTTCTTTGATTATATAGGTACGAAATATGAGTGAGCCGCTACAGGTCCTTAGCGGTCTAGTCACGAGGATTGAAAAAGCTGTGACATATGTATAAAGAAATTGCCCTTTGTGCCTTTGTGGGCATTGAGGGGGCGTTTGATAATACCTCCTATGGATCTATAGAGAGAGCACCAATTGGGAAAAGGGTTCCGCTTTCTACAATTAGATGGATCCGTTCCATGCTGGAACATCGTGAGATTACTGCCAGACTAGGTGGCGGGTCAGTAACCATCAAGGCCGTAAAGGGCTGTCCCCAAGGAGGCGTAATATCTCCTCTTTTGTGGTCATTGGTTATTGACGGACTACTGGTCCTTCTAAATTGCCACGGATTTGATGTCCAGGGCTATGCGGATGATGTGGCTATCATAATCAGAGGTTAGTTTGATAAGGTCATTTCTGATCGTAGGCAAAATGCACTCAATATAATATGGCAGTGGTGTTACCAGGAAGGACTCAGTGTCAATCCAAATAAAACTGTCATTGTTCCTTTTACGAGGAGTAACCCTCGTTAAACGGTACTACTGTTCCTTTTTCTAGCGAGGTTAAATATCTAGGGGTTATCCTAGATCAAAAACTGAACTGGGACCAATTTTTGTTGAAAGTTCAAAATAGAGCCACTAAGGCTTTCTGGGCCTGTCAAAGACTCTATGGGCGTACTTGGGGACTACAACCAAAAATGATCTACTGGTCATTTCTTACAATAATTAGGCCTATGGTGTCCTACGCATCGATTGTATGGTGGCCTTAAACTGAGCAGACGGCAACGTAAACCTTATTGAATAAGGTTCAGTGTGTAGCCTGCATCGGTGTTACGGGCTCAATGAAATCATGTCCAACCGTGGCGGTGGAGACACTTCTAGGACTGACACCATTACACTTGCATATTAAACAGGATGCTGCAATTATGGCCCTGAAAATGCAGGCGGAAGGAAATATTAAACCAAGCAATATGGTGGGTCATCTGGAAATCCTTAAGGAATTTCAGACAGACCCTACCATAGGAATGCCTTCCGACTGTATGCCAGCTAAACTGGACTTCCACAAACCATTCTGTGTTAGGTTACCTGACCGGGATGTGTGGAGTGCAGGTGGACCATCCTTTGAGCGAGAGTCCATGGTATGGTTTACAGACGGATAAAAAACCGAAGATGGGGCGGGGATAGGAATACACGGGTGTGGCACTACCCTCTCGAAGTCCTTGGGTACCAATGCTACCGTTTTTCAAGCAGAGGTACATGCTACAGAACTTTGCGCTAGGATAGGCATAGCAAAAGACCTAAACGATGCAAAGATTTATATTGTATCAGACAGCCAATCGGCCTTAAAAGCTCTTAGGCCTTGTACCGTTGAGTCAAGGCTGGTATAGGATTGTCTGAAGGTTATTAAACATATGGCAGGCTCAAATAAGGTTACAATCGAAGGAAACGAGGCAGCTGATGGCCTCGTCCGTGAGGGTTCTGCCTCTTCATTTATTGGACCTGAACCCTTCTGCGGCATTACTAAGGGACATCTTAGTGCAGCGGGCGGTAAAACGCTGGGAGGATGTTCAAAATTTCTCCTACTGGCGCAGAATTCCAGGCTTACAACAGGCGAAGAAATTTATATCACCTTCGTCTGTCAGGGTTAAGGAGTGTCTTGAACTTAGGAAACCTGAGTTGAGGCTGCTTACTGGCTTCCTCACATGTCATGTCCCCTAAAGACATCACCTTAAGAAGATGGGCCTAAGTACGACAGATGGATGTCGCTTCTGCGATCTGGAAGCGAAATCAGCGGAACATGTTCTGTGCCATTTTCCAGCAAAGACTGCAACATCTAGGAGGAAGAACAATGAGCCCGGATAGTATGTATCTTGTACCGGCCAGTAGTATTATCAGATTCATTAAGAGCCTGAATATTGACTGAATGGATTATTAAGTAGGGTTCAGCACAATAGGTCTTTTAGGTCGCGGTGCGAGGTGGATTTTCGCCCACATGGCCCGTCAATGAATAATAATAATAACCATCCGTACTTTGAATCGTGCAATGTTGGTAAACCCGGTATTAATTTTTGATGAGTTTTCAGAATTTCAAAAAAATAAAAATAAAAGTTCACTAAGTTGCAGGTGGCACCTTCTTGTTGCAGGAAAAAAAAATCATTTAACATTGTTCTGTATCGTTCTCCATTGACTGTTACTCTTCGACCATTTTTTCAAAGACATATGGATCAATCACTCCACCAGCATGAATTGCACACTACTTTATCTGGATGTAATGGTGTCTGAACAGTTTCGTGTGGAATTTCATCACTCCAAATTCTGCAATTCTGTTTGTTTACATAACCATTTAACCAAAAATGAGCTTCATCACTGAATAAAATTTTCAATTCACAAATAAGCACTGATTTTGATAAAACTATTTAATAATTTCTAAACGTTGTTGAAACATGTATCTTTCCATGATTAAATGGCATAGCCTACTGTACACATATAACATAAGAAATGTCAAAAAATAATATGCAGTGTTGCCAAGTGGAAAAAGCAGTAGAAAAAACATGCTATCGTAGCATTATTAAAAACTAAAAATCATTTATACCGTGAGATCGCAAAATTGGAAAAAGTTTGTTGCTCATCAGTAAGTAATTTGGCAAAGATTCTTCAATCTTGGGGGTACATTTTTCGAGACCAAGAGAAAAAACTGTAAGGAGATCAACAGGAAGACAACGCCCAGAACCAACCGGAAATTTATTCAGTCGGCCTTAGAAAGACGCAGAGCAACGACGGGCGAGCTACAAAAGCAACATTGCGACGAAGGCTATATGAAAGTAATTTGAAATGCAAGCGTCCAGCAAAGAAACCAGACTCACTGAAAAAAATGCGGAAAAAACGTCTTGTTTGGGCTAAATTTCATCAGCACTGGACAATAGACCACTTTCAAGGTAAATCGTATTTTTAAGTACTCTCCTGAGAATTGTTGGGCCTTACTTAAGTCAAACGTATATAAAACCCCAATCCTGCAGTGTCCATCCTAAAAAAAAAATATTGAAAATATGTGGAGAAATCGAATGATCAAATTCGCAATATGATCAATACTTGTATATCTAGCATGCCTGAAACAGTTAAAACATTAAAAATAAAGGTAGTTTAACCAAATTTTAATTGTTTTCCAGTTTTTGTAAAACAATTCTTGTTTTTATTAATACTTTGACAAATTCCTGGAGTTTTTCACTAAATTAATAGTGTTCATAATTCAATGAACAGGGAGTGTAATTATTTTATTTGTCAAATATGCCTCGTAAGAAATGTTTTATAGAACTGGTTTTCATTTTAAAGTAAGTCATATATCACTTTTATAAGTCAAATTGCTGCCTAAACGTCGATTTTCTGTTACTACATATTATTATTTTCTTTTCAGGGTAGTTCACGGCTAAAGCTTCGGACAAATAGTCGGCTAAATTATTTAGTACAATTAATTTCAATTATAGAACACATTTACCTTAATTGGCGTATCAAATCTCTATAAGTAAAAATGGTTTGTTGAACACAAATTGTAATTTGGAGGGTTGAAATCGCTGGCCAGTGGGCGCAAGGAACGAACTCCTTTGTTGTTATTGAAATTTGTTCGACATGCTTACAAAGGTGGATTTTACGATTGATACCGTCATAGATTTCATCGTATTACGTTTCCATAACACCATCAGACTATCATATCATCATTTGACCATACCATAATACAGTCATACCATCAAACCGCCGCATTATCACACAACAATAACACCATACCGGCATATCAGCATACCATCAAACCCGTGGTTTGTAACATGTTACCATCATACTATCATACCATCAAACGATCAAATAAATCAAACTATCATTCCGTCATACAATCACACCATTTTACCATCATACCATCTGTTAAATATTGGAACCTTAAAACATTAAGCAATTTTTATTATATAAAATCATAAAATCAATATTTAATATTATATAAAATCGAAATACTTATCTTAAAATCAAATCCCTAAACTCACTAATTTTGTAAACAAAATATGTTTGTTTATCAATTTTTTGACAGCAAGCAAAATTACTTACGTACTACTCTAATAGAACATTACATTTGTAATAGACTTACGTGTAAGCTTTTTCTATTTAACAACAAGATGCGCGCGATTTGGTAAAATGCAATAATTTAAATTTAAATAAACTCGCGCTTAATTTAGTGTTTTTGTTATCCATGGGCAACCCAAAATTCTTAATGAGTTCACAAAATATTGAAAAATAACTTTTTTTTTCCTGCGACTTTTAGACGAGCAACATCTGCAACAATAATCATTCCAATGGAAGTACACAAATTTTGGTAATGGGTCGCTTCATGATGTTGGTCGCTGTTTTTATGGTGGCAACCCTGATTAATCCCTGTATGTCTGGATGAACGTCGATAATTTTACCCATTGCCCATTTACATGAAGGTAAGTTATCCTCCTTGATTAATACCAAATCGCCGATTTTGATATTCTCTTCGCGGTTTTTCCATTTATTTCTTTGTTATAGATTGTTGAGATAGTCTTTGTGAAATCGTTTCCAAAAACTTTGTGCTCTATGCTCAACCTGTTGCCATCTGGATAATCGGGATGTCGCGATATCGGTTATATCATTTTCAGGTACGGCTGCTAAAGATGATCCCATTAAAAAATGAGCCGGCGTTAGAGCCTCAAATGACTCATCGTCTGCTGATATCGCACAAAGTGGCCGTGAGTTTAATATGCCCTCGATCTGACACAACAATGTACTCATCTCTTCGAAGGTAAGATGGCAATTTCCAGTTACTCTATTTACGTGAGTTTTGACCGACTTCACCGCAGACTCCCACAATCCACCAAAATGTGGAGCAGAGGGTGGCATATGATGCCAATTTATTGCATTAAGAGCGCAAAATTCTGTAATAACGGAATCATTAATATGAGAATTATTTAATTTGTATACCTCTTTTAGCTTTCTGTTGGCGCCAACGAAATTCGTGCCATTATCCGAATATATATTGCTTGGAACATTTCTTCTTGCCGAGGATCTTTTTAAGGCTGCAATGAAGGCGTCCGTGGTGAGTTCCGTAACTGCCTCGATATGTGCTTTGGTGACCATACATACGAAGATTGCGATGTATCCTTTGATCAGTTTTGCACCGCGTCCTCTCTTGCTGGCTAACATGATTGGACCAGCATAATCTATCCCACAGTTAGCAAATGGTCTAGCTGGGACTACTCGAACCGAAGGCAAATCACCCATAAGCTGCTTGGCGGATTTGCTCGATTTTTAAAACACTGGATACATTTTTGGACTATGTTTCGCACAACTGCTCGGCCTTTTACGATCCAATAGTTTTGCCGGATCAGATGGAACGTATGGGATGGACCTGGATGGAGGTATTTTAAATGGAATGAAGAAATTATCATTTTACTTACGATGTGGGAGTTAGGTAGAAAGATAGGATGTTTATAATCATATGCATTTATTGAGTTTTTTAATCTCCCACCGACACGTAATAAACCATCAGCATCTAAAAACGGCGCCAGTGATGATAGCGAATTGTGTTTGGGTAGCGTCTGATTTTTGCTGATTATCGCGATTTCGTTAGAATACTGTGTTTGTTGAACCCATTTGATGAGCCTTTTTGTGACTGAAGACATTTCATTCTACGTTATTCCAATAATTTGTCGTGTTTCCTTCGTTTTTCTCGCATTTCCAATAAATCTATTAATGAAACTTAAAATTCTTATGGTTTTGTTAAAGGAAGACGTTCTACTTAATATGGATTCGTATATTTCGTTTTCAGTATGAATTAGCTGTGTATGAATAAGAGATATGGTTTGGTTTGGTTTCATTTCGCAGATGGTATTGCCATAATATACGTCGTTTTTACAATTGGCCATGCTTTTTCCGACTGAATTAACCACAATGGTCCGTGCCACCACTGATCTAGTGTTAGGAGTTTTGATAGTAGAATTCCCCTTGAAGCGTAGTCTGCTGGATTATTTTCGGACTTGATATGATTCCAATGATATCTGGGTAGTAATTGTTGAATCTCGGATACTCGGTTGGCTACAAATCTTCCACTTGGTTGGATGTGCGGATAACCAGGCCAAAACAATATTTGAGTCAGTCCAACCATAAACTGGAACATCTTCGGGTAACGTTATCTTGACTTCTAATATCAGCTTTGATAGAAGATGTGCACCGCATAATTCCAGTCGAGGCAACGAAACTTGCTTTATTGGCGCTAGCTTGGTCTTTGATGCAATCAGTTCCACTTGTATGTCTTCCTTTTCGTTTGTAAATCGGCTGTAGATCACTGCTGTATAGTCTCGTTCGCTGGCATCACAAAACCCATGAATCTGCATTTTATTCTTGTTTATGTATCGCGATATTTTAAGTTGTTCCAATTGTGGTAGTTCGGCCTTTAATTGTCTCCATAAAATTGATATATCATCAGGTAGCTCTTCGTCCCAATCTAATTTCCTTAACCATAATTATTGATAAAGGATTTTAGCTATTATGATTGATGGTGATAGTAGTCCTAGTGGATCGAATTCTTTGGAAGCATTTGATATTAACGATCGCTTTGTCGGAGTCACTTCCTCTGGCAACTTCACCTTGAAAGATAATAAATCATCTGCTGAATTCCATTGAAGGCCTAGGATTTTGGTAGATGAGTTCACTAGAATCCCCTTTGTTTTAAAATATATCCTAATTTATCTTTCAGGTATCGGGCTTCTTCTAAAGTATCTGCACCGGACAGGTAGTCATCTATATAGAAACTATTTAAAATTTCCTCAGCAATTAATGGATGTTCTTGTTGGAAATCGAACGCAGTCTGCTGCAAAGATCTTGTAGCCAAAAAAGCTGAACTGGCCATTCCAAATGTCACAGTGGTAAGTTTATATGGTTTTAATGGTTCCCTTACTTTTTCTCGCCATAGGATTTGCTGATATTTTTGATCGTCTTCAGCTATCATAACTTATCTGTACATCTTTTCTATGTCTGCCGTTAGAGCAATTCGATTGTACCGGAATTTCAGTAAAGTAGTCCACAGCGTTGGTTGTAGGGTTGGACCGACCGACGACGCGAAATTTTGTCGTGGTACTCTCCTCTTTTGTGACGGCATGGTGGGGCAAATAGTAGGTATTCTCCACTGGGGTGGTTGTAATATCTCCTGGAATCTCGCATAAATGTCCCAGGGTAATATATTCTCGCATGATTTTGATGTATTCCGATTTCAATTTAGGTTCGCGGTTTAATTTATTTTCTAAATTGAAGAATCGTTTTGTTGAGATATTCAACGAATCGCCCAGTGCTGTATGGGATTGTTTTAGCGGCAACTTCACAATATATCTGCCGGAATTGTGTCGCTTAAAATTTGTTTTGAAATGCTCCTCGTATTCGCTCTCTTCTTTGGAAAGTAGACTGCAGCTGGGAAGTTCCTCCATTTCCCAAAATTTTCTAATGCTCTCATCGATATTTACTACCACATGATAGTTGAGGCTCGTGGTTTGGTTTTTAGTTGTGTTTGCTTCCCCTGCCAAAACCCAACCGAACATTGTATTTTGAGCCGATAAATTGTCTGCTAAATCTTCAAGACGGCCCTATTGTAATACATTGAAGAAATGGTCTGCTCCAATAATGATATCCAATATCCCGGGTTTGTTAAAATATGGATCCGCTAGTTGTAGTCCTTGAATTTTCATAAAATTAGAAATATTTATTTCACAAGAGGGTAAAGAATTAGTTAATTTTGGGAGAATTAACACATTGAGCGCTAGTGTTTCTGTATTTGAATACAATGATCCTGCTTTAATTGTCATTAAACCTCTCGTCGTTTCCGTGCCAGCTGTAAGTCCCTTTATTACAATTTTCGCCTTCTTACGTGGCAGTGCCAGTCGTTGAGCACACGATCCAGATATAAAAGACGCCTGTGCTCCAGAATCCAATAAAACACGACATCTTTGGAATTTGTTTGTAGAATCTAGCACTCTTATGATCGCTGTTGGTAAAAGAGCTGTAAATCTCTTAGTTGCAGTGGCGCGTGCATGGGCGACGTCTATAGTTTCACAAATAGCTTCTGATGTTCTTGATGAAGTTGGAACGATTTCTGCGCATAAACTGGTAGTGTTCTCCGGCTGTTTTTTGACCTCTTGATGTAAAATAGTGTAATGCCTTGCTCGACATATACCACATCTAAACCTCGACCGACAACTTTGCGATAGATGATTACTAAAAAGACATATGAAACACAATTTATTTTCAGCCACGAAATTTCGTCTATCGTATATGGGAAGCACAAAAAATCTTCGCAATTGCGTAGGTAGTGGTTTTGGCTGCATTTCGGACAAGTTACTGTTTTTGTGTCTGCATGCATCACTTTCAGATTTGGATTTGGTGCTGGGCGATAGACTGCGCGTTTTGTGGTTTCGCAACTTTCTAAAGTATCGCTTTGTTTGTTTAAAAAGTCGAAAAATTGTACGATGGTTGGAAATTCAATTCCAAAGCTATGCTGAGCCCAATCGTGTTTGGTGGTTTGATCAAACTTATTGAGCAAAATATGGATCAACCATGAATCGCGTGACTCTGCTTTTTCACCCAAGACCTTAAGCCCTCGTAATACCTCGTCTGAAACATCTCGCATATGTTGTAGAGCCTTAGCGGAAGCCTGGACAATTGGCGGTTGGTTCATAAATTGTTTCAAAAGTATTTTGGTCACATGCTTCTTTTTGTCGTATCGATTCCTTATTATTTCCCACGCCTCATCGTAGTTTGCTTCGGTGATGGAAATGTGATGCACTAGAGCTGCAGCTTCTCCTTTTAACAGGCCCTTAAGATACTGGAACTTGTGCACCTTTGAAATCTTAGGATTACTATTGATAGATGCTTCGAATAGATCGCGGAAAGAAGCAAATTACGAATAAACACCGGAAAAGAACGGCACATTCACACGCGATAATCGAACTTCGCTGTCTCCTTTACTATTCATGTTGGATATTTCGTGTAGAAAGGACCTTTGATTCTCGACGAGTTAGTGGAAGCTGGTATCAAGATCATCATGCTGTTCTTTCTTTTTCAATTTCAATTCCACTTGTATCAGTTTGCCCTTGGTGTCAAAATATTTGGTTTTGAGAATCTCTTGAAGAGCGATAAGCTCCGCGCTTTCCTTAAAATTTTTCTCGGCTGCCTTGTAATCGTCCCATTCTTGTTCCAAAAGCGTTATTTGTGATTTAATTCGTTCTATTGTTTCACGAGACAGGTCACCCTTAGCGAAGTTTTCAATTTGAGAAATACGATTGATTTTTCGTTGGATGGATCGCGTATCGGCCATTACGAATTTTGTATTTATTTATGTAATTTAAAATTAAACCACAATTATATTATTTAAGGCACTAATTAATGTTTTTTCAAACTTTTTTTTTTTTTTTTATTTAGTTCAGCCAAGCGCCAAATTTTTGAAGTACTTGGAATTGTCTATTTATTCCGGATCCCTGTTTACACCACTATTCACAAAATATTTTATATTTACTTCTTAGTTTGTATCACCACTTGTTTCAAATATCTTTTTAATAAATATATATATGTCAATTAAATTATTGTTAAATTTTTTAAATCTTGTAAATTTGCACTGCACTTATTGAATTCAAAATTTTAATGTTTAAAACACTTAATATTACGGATGCTACCGAGTTTAATCCGGCTCGAAGGACCATGAATAATTCTCGCACAAAATTTAAATATTGTATTTATTTGTTATAATAAAATAGAACTAAATATATTTGAGAATTCAATCGTTATAAATTTCTTTATTTTTATTTGTTTAAATATTGTTACGTTTTTGCCTTGTCAATCAAGGTTCGTATCACTGGATTGTGAATAATACAAACTCAATTCAATTTATCACCAACGAATTTATTTATTTCACAAAATTTATTACAACACAGTTTATCAATAAAAATTCACAAAATCACTTTATATAAATTATTCTTAAATTTTACTGATCACTTTTACTTTATTTATCGCACTATAAAACTTTTTTTAAATCACTTTTTAATTCCTTTTAATCTTTATACTATCGCTTACCAAATATTACTGATAATCTTACAAGTTTACTCTATCGCGTTCCAAATACTAATAATCCAATTCGATCTTGTTCGCCTTTTTATATACACAAACCAAGCTTCTCGAAAGTTCACGACTTTTCCAGTTGGAATAGCGTAGAAACATTACGTAACAATTTTTATCATGGAAAATTCCATTTAGTACAGTAAAACATTGAGCTATTAGTTTTACTTATTCTATTACACACTAGGTGTCACCGTCACAATATGTAATATTAATATATGTAATATAAAATCGCCTTTTTTAACTCACGCTTTGTTATTCGCTTTAATCGCTCGCTTATGAAAAAAAATGGAATATTTTATGTTGCTGATGTTGCTCGTCTAAAAGTCGCAGGAAACAAAAAGTTATTTTTCAATATTTTGTGAACTCATTAAGAATTTTGGGTTGCCCATGGCTAACAAAAACACTAAATTAAGCGCGAGTTTAATCAAATTTAAATTACTGCATTTTACCAAATCGCGCGCATCCTGTTGTTAAATAGAAAAAGCTCACCATCGTACCTTTATACCATCATATCATTAAACCATCATACCATATTACGATCACACAATCATATCGACATAGCATCTCACCATCATATAATTAAACCATTACACCATCATACTATCTTATAATTATACCATCATACCATCGTTAAACCATCATACCATCGTTCAACACCATCACCATCACCATCACCATCACCACCACCACCACCGTTAAAAAAATAATGATACACGTGTCGATTTATTTTTAGTTTTGTACTAGATATTCAAAATTTAGCTCAACCTTGGACCTGATTATGACCCCCAAGAAGGGGTTTAGACGTTAGATATTGATAGTGACGGTCTTAAGGTTTTAAATAATAATTGGGTGCAGTTTAGTTCAAATCGGTTAATGCTTGTTGATTTGTGTAACAATCACCATCCTATTTTTAGGTAAAATAACAATTTACCCGATTATTGATCCGCAGGCTAAATACTGATGCACAGCTGATCTAAAGGTAATGATATCAAATTATTTGGAACAAATTATTAACAATTATTTTTTAATTTTAGCTGGCATTAATATCAAAATGGGGCTCACCATCAATAATATATTTTAGCCGAATTCTGATCACCCTTGTTCTCGCTAGAAGACGCATTTTTGGTAGATTGTTTCTTTGCACTCAAAATTTCTCTATTTTCTCAGCCACCTTTGTCATTATAATTATGCCTTGGACAAATTCGGCATCTAAATTAGCAATGCTACTCTTTTAAATGATAGGGTAGGAAAAGTTTATCATTATAATATTTATGTACATATACTCGTAGTATATCGGATATTGGTCTCATGTTCCATCTACACTTATAAAAACAGGAAATTACGTTAAACTTTGTGCACAGCGGAGTACCAAAACAGAAAACATGATAAAGTCAACATTAATAATAAATTATGATGAATAACAACGATTTCCATATTTATAAATAATAATGTAATGGGGAAATAGAAAATTTCCATATCAATTTAAATTAATTAATATAATAAATCATCGATTCTCGCAGCAGCAGTATCATCGGGAAGAAGGCGATAAAATAGAATTAAATATTTTATTTGCGTTTCTCTCCTTTTCATTTCCAATCAAATCAATTTTCCACATTTATAATGTACGAGTATATTCTTGTTCAGAGGCGAAAGCCGCTTCTCATACTATATATGTAAGTGTATTTGTTTGATGAAAATACACATCGAGGGATCTATAAAGTAGCAACACAACATAATCAACCCTAATTCAAAATTTTTGTTTTTTAGTTGATACGTCGTCGTGGTACATAATTTAAGAGATGTATTTAAAGCAAAATACCATGCCTAACATATTATACAACAACAATACCGACAGCATAACTGAAATATGTATATGGATGAACATATAAAATTCCTGTGATGATCGCAATAAAAATGAATTATGGATGCTACTCGGTGTGCCATGAAATCGGATAACATATTTTTTCCCGTATACATATACAGACGACGATACATTTCGTAAGTTTGGTGTTTGTGTTTTTATGTTGTGCAGCACACATATGTATGTATATGGATTTGTTGTTGTATGTAGTGCGGAAATATTATTTATTACTCGCAGAGGGCGTTTTTATACAAAAAATATGTATTTTGCACAAAAATATAATAAAAAATATTTTACTTTAAATTTATGACATCTTTAATATATATTTTCGCGTACATATATACATACATTCAAACATACTTTTTAATATTATTTTAGTAACAATATTTTTTTTATTATTTATTTATTTTATATTTTAATAACAACAGCACAAAAAAGCAATAATAATAAAATAAATAAAAATGTTCGTTTTTTATTTGGTGTATAACGCGCGATTTTTAATTTTATTTATTTATTATTTGTGCCGTTTTATGTATGATATTTTACCGACATATATGATGATAATATGAAGAAGTACACCAACAACAACAATACATTTTTTTTATACATTATTAATAATAACAACAAAAAGGAAAATATGATTTTAAATTGTCAACAGACTATTAATTTTATATTGTTGGGGATTAATGAGGTTATAAATTATAATAGTATTTTTTTGTGTCGTGCTGTCGTTGTAGGATTATCTTGGAAATGTGTGTAATTTTCAGTTTATATGACATACGATGAAAACTTGATTAATTGATAGATTTCATAAGATAAAACGATTTAACTTACTTGAAATGATTCAATGGTTTATGAAATGTTTCATTTTAAATTCTAGATGAACACCAGTATTTAATTTAATGGGTTCCTGTAACATTCAGGGTTCGTCAATCAAAGTGATAACAATTAAAAACACTTTAGTTCGTCAAGATAATTCCAACATTAAGTTTCATGAAAAATTTGTCACTGTTCGATATGACCACCTCTGACGCCGATGATGGCATTACTCGTGGGAAACGTCAACCTGTGAAATTTGTTGCCATTACTGACGAAGCGCTGACTTCAATATTTCCATACTTACATATTTGTTTATTGACAACTTTGCCTGCAACATAGATCATTTAAAAAATTCCGCCTGTTGAACGAGCATTTGAAGAAGTGACTGTTTGTCTGCTCAAGGGATAAACGCATCTTTTAACATCTTTGTTGGTGCGCTGGTTCACTTTAGTGCCCAAAATGAACTCAAAAACAGGCAATTTCTTAGGCAAAATTGTCTCTGGACTTCCTATTCAAGGCGAACTGCTTTGCACTGATTGTATCTTATAAGGCCTCAATTTAAGTTCATTTAGTTCAACCCGCGTTTTTTAAAACGAAACGACGTAGGAGCTATTCAAAATTAATCTATTAAAATAATATTAGAAATCATTCTTACTATAAGAATTTTTTATTCCAATTAAATTACATTTATATTATATTTAAAGTTTTTATTATAAAATTTTCTGTTTGGTTTAAATATCAAATTAGGTAACTCATTCTACCGGTGTGAAGTATTTCACACAAAGTGTAGCTACACAAATTAACGAAAAGTGTACTGAAAAAGTGTAGGCCTACATAAAAAGTGTAAATAAGAAGTAGAACCTGGTATGGGCTTATATTACCATAAATTGGACCGGTCAAGCTATCCGAAACAATTTTTCTTTTTAAAATAAAAAGAGTTGGGTATGTTCGACGCTATTTTAAAAATTGTGAAAATCAAATAAACTGTCGAAACCTGATGCTACACTATGACCATTTACGAAAATCTGAGAGATGTTACCAGGTGTGTGCTTATATTTCCATAAAGTGGACAGGTCAAGCAATAGAGGTATCAACCATCGTAATCGGACCATTTTAGATTTTTGCCGTCCAAAAACTTGTGGGCTATAGCACAGTTAATTTTCAATAAAATTGAATTTTCTAAGAAATGTTTAGAAATAATCGAGCAATCAAAATGAAAATTGTCACAGCAATTACAGGTTTCGAAACATATTGATAGAGGTATCAACCATCGTAATCGGACCATTTTACATTTTTGTCGCCCTAAAACTTGTGGGCTATAGCACAGTTAATTTTCAATAAAATTGAATTTTCTAAGAAATGATTAGAAATAATCGAGCAATCAAAATGAAAATTGTCACAGCAATTACAGGTCCCGAAACCTATTGATAGAGGTATCAACCATCGTAATCGGACCATTTTCGATTTTTGCCGCCCAAAAACTGGTGGGCTATAGCACAGTTAATTTTCAATAAAATTGAATATTCTAAGAAATGTTTAGAAATAATCGAACAATCAAAATGAAAATTGTCACAGCAATTACAGGTCCCGAAACCTATTGATAGAGGTATCAACCATCGTAATCGGACCATTTTTGATTTTTGTCGCCCAGAAACTTGTGGGCTATAACACAGTTAATTTTCAATAAAATCGAATTTTCTAAGAAATGTTTAGAAATAATCGAGCAATCAAAATGAAAATCTTCTCAGCAATAACAGGTCCCGAAACCTATTGATAGAGGTATCAACTATCGTAATCGGACCATTTTAGATTTTTGCCGCCCAGAAACTTGTGGGCTATAGCACTGTTAATTATCAATAAAATTGAATTTTCTACGAAATGTTTAGAAATAATCGAGCAATCAAAATGAAAATTGTCACAGCAATTACAGGTCCCGAAACCTATTGATAGAGGTATCAACCATCGTAATCGGACCATTTTTGATTTTTGTCGCCCAGAAACTTGTGGGCTATAGCACAGTTAATTTTCAATAAAATTGAATTTTCTAAGAAATGTTTAGAAATAATCGAGCAATCAAAATGAAAATCTTCTCAGCAATAACAGGTCCCGAAACCTATTGATAGAGGTATCAACCATCGTAATCGGACCATTTTAGATTTTTGCCGCCCAGAAACTTGTGGGCTATAGCACTGTTAATTATCAATAAAATTGAATTTTCTAAGAAATGTTTAGAAATAATCGAGCAATCAAAATGAAAATTGTCACAGCAATTACAGGTCCCGAAACCTATTGATGGAGGTATCGACCATCGTAATCGGACCATTTTAGATTTTTGCCGCCCAAAAACTTGTGGGCTATAGCACAGTTAATTTTCAATAAAATCGAATTTTCTAAGAAATGTTTAGAAATAATCGAGCAATCAAAATGAAAATTTTCTCAGCAATAACAGGTCCCGAAACCTATTGATTCAGGTATCAACCATCGTAATCGGACCATTTTAGATTTTTGTCGCCCAGAAACTTGTGGGCTATAGCACTGTTAATTATCAATAAAATTGAATTTTCTACGAAATGTTTAGAAATAAACGAGCAATCAAAATGAAAATTGTCACAGCAATTACAGGTCCCGAAACCTATTGATGGAGGTATCAACCATCGTAATCGGACCATTTTAGATTTTTGCCGCCCAGAAACTTGTGGGCTATAGCACAGTTAATTTTCAATAAAATTGAATTTTCTAAGAAATGTTTAGAAATAATTGAGCAATTAAAACAAAAATTGTCACAGGTATTACAGGTCCCGAAACATATTGATAGAGGTATCAACCATCGTAATCGGACCATTTTAGATTTTTGCCGCCCAGAAACTTGTGGGCTATAGCACTGTTAATTATCAATAAAATTGAATTTTCTACGAAATGTTTAGAAATAATCGAGCAATCAAAATGAAAATTGTCACAGCAATTACAGGTCCCGAAACCTATTGATGGAGGTATCAACCATCGTAATCGGACCATTTTATATTTTTGCCGCCCTAAAATTTGTGGGCTATAGCACAGTTAATTTTCAATAAAATTAAATTTTCTAAGAAATGTTTAGAAATAATCGAGCAATGAAAATGAAAATTGTCACAGCAATTACAGGTCCCGAAACATATTGATAGAGGTATCAACCATCGTAATCGGACCATTTTAGATTTTTGTCGCCCTAAAACTTGTGGGCTATAGCACAGTTAATTTTCAATAAAATTGAATTTTCTAAGAAATGTTTAGAAATAATCGAGCAATCAAAATGAAAATTGTCACAGCAATTACAAGTCTCGAAACCTATTGATAGAGGTATCAACCATCGTAATTGGAGCATTTTAGATTTTTGCCGCCCTAAAATTTGTGGGCTATAGCACAGATAATTTTCAATAAAATTGAATTTTCTAAGAAATGATTAGAAATAATCGAGCAATCAAAATTAAAATTGTCACAGCAATTACAGGTCCCGAAACATATTGATAGAGGTATCAACCATCCTAATCGGACCATTTTTGATTTTTGTCGCCCTAAAACTTGTGGGCTATAGCACAGTTAATTTTCAATAAAATTGAATTTTCTAAGAAATGTTTAGAAATAATCGAGCAATCAAAATGAAAATTGTCACAGCAATTACAGGTCCCGAAACCTATTGATAGAGGTATCAACCATCGTAATCGGACCATTTTTGATTTTTGTCGCCCAGAAACTTGTGGGCTATAGCACAGTTAATTTTCAATAAAATTGAATTTTCTAAGAAATGTTTAGAAATAATCGAGCAATCAAAATGAAAATCTTCTCAGCAATAACAGGTCCCGAAACCTATTGATAGAGGTATCAACCATCGTAATCGGACCATTTTAGATTTTTGCCGCCCAGAAACTTGTGGGAGCACTGTTAATTATCAATAAAATTGAATTTTCTAAGAAATGTTTAGAAATAATCGAGCAATCAAAATGAAAATTGTCAAAGCAATTACAGGTCCCGAAACCTATTGATGGAGGTATCAACCATCGTAATCGGACCATTTTAGATTTTTGCCGCCCAAAAACTTGTGGGCTATAGCACAGTTAATTTTCAATAAAATTGAATTTTCTAAGAAATGTTTAGAAATAATCGAGCAATTAAAACGAAAATTGTCACAGGTATTACAGGTCCCGAAACCTATTGATAGAGGTATCAACCATCGTAATCGGACCATTTTAGATTTTTGTCGCCCTAAAACTTGTGGGCTATAGCACAGTTAATTTTCAATAAATTTAAATTTTCTAAGAAATGTTTAGAAATAATCGAGCAATCAAAATGCAAATTGTCACAGCAATTACAGGTCCCGAAACATATTGATAGAGGTATCAACCATCCTAATCGGACCATTTTTGATTTTTGTCGCCCTAAAACTTGTGGGCTATAGCACAGTTAATTTTCAATAAAATTGAATTTTCTAAGAAATGTTTAGAAATAATCGAGCAATCAAAATGAAAATTGTCACAGCAATTACAGGTCCCGAAACCTATTGATAGAGGTATCAACCATCGTAATCGGACCATTTTCGATTTTTGCCGCCCAAAAACTGGTGGGCTATAGCACAGTTAATTTTCAATAAAATTGAATTTTCTAAGAAATGTTTAGAAATAATCGAGCAATCAAAATGAAAATTGTCACAGCAATTACAGGTCCCGAAACCTATTGATAGAGGTATCAACCATCGTAATCGGACCATTTTTGATTTTTGTCGCCCAGAAACTTGTGGGCTATAGCACAGTTAATTTTCAATAAAATCGAATTTTCTAAGAAATGTTTAGAAATAATCGAGCAATCAAAATGAAAATCTTCTCAGCAATAACAGGTCCCGAAACCTATTGATAGAGGTATCAACCATCGTAATCGGACCATTTTTGATTTTCGTCGCCCAGAAAATTGTGGGCTATAGCACAGTTAATTTTCAATAAAATTGAATTTTCTAAGAAATGTTTAGAAATAATCGAGCAATCAAAATGAAAATTTTCTCAGCAATAACAGGTCCCGAAACCTATTGATTCAGGTATCAACCATCGTAATCGGACCATTTTAGATTTTTGTCGCCCAGAAACTTGTGGGCTATAGCACTGTTAATTATCAATAAAATTGAATTTTCTACGAAATGTTTAGAAATAAACGAGCAATCAAAATGAAAATTGTCACAGCAATTACAGGTCCCGAAACCTATTGATGGAGGTATCAACCATCGTAATCGGACCATTTTAGATTTTTGCCGCCCAGAAACTTGTGGGCTATAGCACAGTTAATTTTCAATAAAATTGAATTTTCTAAGAAATGTTTAGAAATAATTGAGCAATTAAAACAAAAATTGTCACAGGTATTACAGGTCCCGAAACATATTGATAGAGGTATCAACCATCGTAATCGGACCATTTTAGATTTTTGCCGCCCAGAAACTTGTGGGCTATAGCACTGTTAATTATCAATAAAATTGAATTTTCTACGAAATGTTTAGAAATAATCGAGCAATCAAAATGAAAATTGTCACAGCAATTACAGGTCCCGAAACCTATTGATGGAGGTATCAACCATCGTAATCGGACCATTTTATATTTTTGCCGCCCTAAAATTTGTGGGCTATAGCACAGTTAATTTTCAATAAAATTAAATTTTCTAAGAAATGTTTAGAAATAATCGAGCAATGAAAATGAAAATTGTCACAGCAATTACAGGTCCCGAAACATATTGATAGAGGTATCAACCATCGTAATCGGACCATTTTAGATTTTTGTCGCCCTAAAACTTGTGGGCTATAGCACAGTTAATTTTCAATAAAATTGAATTTTCTAAGAAATGTTTAGAAATAATCGAGCAATCAAAATGAAAATTGTCACAGCAATTACAAGTCTCGAAACCTATTGATAGAGGTATCAACCATCGTAATTGGAGCATTTTAGATTTTTGCCGCCCTAAAATTTGTGGGCTATAGCACAGATAATTTTCAATAAAATTGAATTTTCTAAGAAATGATTAGAAATAATCGAGCAATCAAAATTAAAATTGTCACAGCAATTACAGGTCCCGAAACATATTGATAGAGGTATCAACCATCCTAATCGGACCATTTTTGATTTTTGTCGCCCTAAAACTTGTGGGCTATAGCACAGTTAATTTTCAATAAAATTGAATTTTCTAAGAAATGTTTAGAAATAATCGAGCAATCAAAATGAAAATTGTCACAGCAATTACAGGTCCCGAAACCTATTGATAGAGGTATCAACCATCGTAATCGGACCATTTTTGATTTTTGTCGCCCAGAAACTTGTGGGCTATAGCACAGTTAATTTTCAATAAAATTGAATTTTCTAAGAAATGTTTAGAAATAATCGAGCAATCAAAATGAAAATCTTCTCAGCAATAACAGGTCCCGAAACCTATTGATAGAGGTATCAACCATCGTAATCGGACCATTTTAGATTTTTGCCGCCCAGAAACTTGTGGGAGCACTGTTAATTATCAATAAAATTGAATTTTCTAAGAAATGTTTAGAAATAATCGAGCAATCAAAATGAAAATTGTCAAAGCAATTACAGGTCCCGAAACCTATTGATGGAGGTATCAACCATCGTAATCGGACCATTTTAGATTTTTGCCGCCCAAAAACTTGTGGGCTATAGCACAGTTAATTTTCAATAAAATTGAATTTTCTAAGAAATGTTTAGAAATAATCGAGCAATTAAAACGAAAATTGTCACAGGTATTACAGGTCCCGAAACCTATTGATAGAGGTATCAACCATCGTAATCGGACCATTTTAGATTTTTGTCGCCCTAAAACTTGTGGGCTATAGCACAGTTAATTTTCAATAAATTTAAATTTTCTAAGAAATGTTTAGAAATAATCGAGCAATCAAAATGCAAATTGTCACAGCAATTACAGGTCCCGAAACATATTGATAGAGGTATCAACCATCCTAATCGGACCATTTTTGATTTTTGTCGCCCTAAAACTTGTGGGCTATAGCACAGTTAATTTTCAATAAAATTGAATTTTCTAAGAAATGTTTAGAAATAATCGAGCAATCAAAATGAAAATTGTCACAGCAATTACAGGTCCCGAAACCTATTGATAGAGGTATCAACCATCGTAATCGGACCATTTTCGATTTTTGCCGCCCAAAAACTGGTGGGCTATAGCACAGTTAATTTTCAATAAAATTGAATTTTCTAAGAAATGTTTAGAAATAATCGAGCAATCAAAATGAAAATTGTCACAGCAATTACAGGTCCCGAAACCTATTGATAGAGGTATCAACCATCGTAATCGGACCATTTTTGATTTTTGTCGCCCAGAAACTTGTGGGCTATAGCACAGTTAATTTTCAATAAAATCGAATTTTCTAAGAAATGTTTAGAAATAATCGAGCAATCAAAATGAAAATCTTCTCAGCAATAACAGGTCCCGAAACCTATTGATAGAGGTATCAACCATCGTAATCGGACCATTTTTGATTTTCGTCGCCCAGAAAATTGTGGGCTATAGCACAGTTAATTTTCAATAAAATTGAATTTTCTAAGAAATGTTTAGAAATAATCGAGCAATCAAAATGAAAATCTTCTCAGCAATAACAGGTCCCGAAACCTATTGATAGAGGTATCAACCATCGTAATCGGACCATTTTAGATTTTTGCCGCCCAGAAACTTGTGGGCTATAGCACAGTTAATTATCAATAAAATTGAATTTTCTAAGAAATGATTAGAAATAATCGAGCAATCAAAATGAAAATTGTCACAGCAATTACAGGTCCCGAAACCTATTGATAGAGGTATCAACCATCCTAATCGGACCATTTTAGATTTTTGCCGCCCAGAAACTTGTGGGCTATAGCACAGTTAATTTTCAATAAAATCGAATTTTCTAAGAAATGTTTAGAAATAATCGAGCAATTAAAACGAAAATTGTCACAGGTATTACAGGTCCCGAAACCTATTGATAGAGGTATCAACCATCCTAATCGGACCATTTTAGATTTTTGTCGCCCTAAAACTTGTGGGCTATAGCACAGTTAATTTTCAATAAAATTGAATTTTCTAAGAAATGTTTAGAAATAATCGAGCAATCAAAATGAAAATTGTCACAGCAATTACAGGTCCCGAAACATATTGATAGAGGTATCAACCATCGTAATCGGACCATTTTAGATTTTTGTCGCCCTAAAACTTGTGGGCTATAGCACAGTTAATTTTCAATAAAACTGAATTTGCTAAGAAATGTTTAGAAATCATCGAGCAATCAAAATGAAAATCTTCACAGCAATAAAAGGTTTCGAAACCTATTGATAGAGGTATCAACCATCGTAATTAGACCATTTTAGATTTTTGCCGCCCTAAAATTTGTGGGCTATAGCACAGTTAATTTTCAATAAAATTGAATTTTCTAAGAAATGTTTAGAAATAATCGAGCAATCAAAATGAAAATTGTCACAGCAATTACAGGTCCCGAAACATATTGATAGAGGTATCAACCATCCTAATCGGACCATTTTAGATTTTTGTCGCCCTAAAACTTGTGGGCTATAGCACAGTTAATTTTCAATAAAATTGAATTTTCTAAGAAATGTTTAGAAATAATCGAGCAATCAAAATGAAAATTGTCACAGCAATTACAGGTCCCGAAACCTATTGATAGAGGTATAAACCATCGTAATCAGACCATTTTCGATTTTTGCCGCCCAAAAACTTGTGGGCTATAGCACTGTTAATTATCAATAAAATTGAATTTTCTAAGAAATGATTAGGAATAATCGAGCAATCAAAATGAAAATTGTCACAGCAATTACAGGTCCCGAAACCTATTGATAGAGGTATCAACCATCCTAATCGGACCATTTTAGATTTTTGCCGCCCAAAAACTTGTGGGCTATAGCACAGTTAATTTTCAATAAAATTGAATTTTCTTAGAAATGTTTAGAAATAATCGAGCAATTAAAACGAAAATTGGCACAGGTATTACAGGTCCCGAAACCTATTGATAGAGGTATCAACCATCGTAATCGGACCATTTTAGATTTTTGTCGCCCTAAAACTTGTGGGCTATAGCACAGTTAATTTTCAATAAAATTGAATTTTCTAAGAAATGTTTAGAAATAATCGAACAATCAAAATGAAAATTGTCACAGCAATTACAGGTCCCGAAACCTATTGAAGAGGTATCACCATCGTAATCGGACCATTTTAGATTTTTGCCGCCCAAAAACTTGTGGGCTATAGCACTGTTAATTTTCAATAAAATTAAATTTTCTAAGAAATGTTTAGAAATAATCGAGCAATCAAAATGAAAATTGTCACAGCAATTACAGGTCCCGAAACCTATTGATAGAGGTATCAACCATCGTAATCGGACCATTTTTGATTTTTGTCGCCCAGAAACTTGTGGGCTATAGCACAGTTAATTTTCAATAAAATTGAATTTTCTAGGAAATGTTTAGAAATAATCGAGCAATCAAAATGAAAATCTTCTCAGCAATAACAGGTCCCGAAACCTATTGATAGAGGTATCAACCATCCTAATCGGACCATTTTAGATTTTTGCCGCCCAGAAACTTGTGGGCTATAGCACTGTTATAAAATTGATAAATTGAATTTTCTGAGAAATGTTTAGAAATAATCGAGCAATCAAAATGAAAATTGTCACAGCAATTACAGGTCCCGAAACCTATTGATAGAGGTATCAACCATCGTAATCGGACCATTTTAGATTTTTGCCGCCCAAAAACTTGTGGGCTATAGCACAGTTAATTTTCAATAAAATTGAATTTTCTAAAAAATGTTTAGAAATAATCGAGCAATCAAAATGAAAATTGTCACAGCAATTACAGTTCCCGAAATCTATTGATAGAGGTATCAACCATCGTAATCCGACCATTTTAGATTTTTGTCGCCCAAAAACTTGTGGGCTATAGCACAGTTAATTTTCAATAAAATTGAATTTTCTAAGAAATGTTTAGAAATAATCGAGCAATTAAAACGGAAATTGTCACAGGTATTACAGGTCCCGAAACCTATTGATAGAGGTATCAACCATCGTAATCGGACCATTTTCGATTTTTGCCGCCCTAAAACTTGTGGGCTATAGCACAGTTAATTTTCAATAAAATTGAATTTTCTAAAAAATGTTTAGAAATAATCGAGCAATCAAAATGAAAATTGTCACAGCAATTACAGTTCCCGAAATCTATTGATAGAGGTATCAACCATCGTAATCCGACCATTTTAGATTTTTGTCGCCCAAAAACTTGTGGGCTATAGCACAGTTAATTTTCAATAAAATTAAATTTTCTAAGAAATGTTTAGAAATAATCGAGCAATCAAAATGAAAATTGTCACAGCAATTACAGGTCCCGAAACATATTGATAGAGGTATCAACCATCGTAATCGGACCATTTTAGATTTTTGTCGGCCTAAAACTTGTGGGCTATAGCACAGTTAATTTTCAATAAAATTGAATTTTCTAAGAAATGTTTAGAAATAATCGAGCAATCAAAATGAAAATCTTCACAGCAATAACAGGTTTCGAAACCTATTGATAGAGGTATCAACCATCGTAATCGGACCATTTTAGATTTTTGCCGCCCTAAAATTTGTGGGCTATAGCACAGTTAATTTTCAATAAAATTGAATTTTCTAAAAAATGTTTAGAAATAATCGAGCAATCAAAATGAAAATTGTCACAGCAATTACAGTTCCCGAAATCTATTGATAGAGGTATCAACCATCGTAATCCGACCATTTTAGATTTTTGTCGCCCAAAAACTTGTGGGCTATAGCACAGTTAATTTTCAATAAAATTGAATTTTCTAAGAAATGTTTAGAAATAATCGAGCAATCAAAATAAAAATCTTCACAGCAATAACAGGTTTCGAAACCTATTGATAGAGGTATCAACCATCGTAATCGGACCATTTTAGATTTTTGCCGCCCTAAAATTTGTGGGCTATAGCACAGTTAATTTTCAATAAAATTTAATTTTCTAAGAAATGTTTAGAAATAATCGAGCAATCAAAATGAAAATTGTCACAGCAATTACAGGTCCCGAAATCTATTAATAGAGGTATCAACCATCGTTTTAGATTTCGTTTTAGTTAATTTTCAATAAAATTGAATTTTCTAAGAAATGTTTAGAAATAATCGAGCAATCAAAATGAAAATTGTCACAGCAATAACAGGTCCCGAAACCTATTGATAGAGGTATCAACCATCGTAATCGAAACATTTTAGATTTTTGCCGCCCTAAAACTTGTGGGCTATAACCAAGGCTGGGCAAATTACATTACACTGAGTAACTAAAATACTTTTACAAATTACAGCAAACTGAGTAATTAAAATACAAATTACAATTACTTTCGAGTGGAGTAATTAAAATACAAGTTACAATTGCTTTGAATTGTAATTTGTAATTAAAATACAAATTACAGTTACTTTACATTTGTACATTGACAAATTTTATTTGACAAAATTCGTTTAGTGAAAAAACGTATCATTAGAACAACGAATATTAAGATTAGGTTTTATACTGATGGCTTTGGAACCAGATTTTAATAAGACTTGTAAAAATTTAAATAAGAAATTTTAAAAACTGAGGTAATTAAAATACAAATTACAATTACTTAGAATTAAAGTAATTAAAATACAAGATACTGTTACTTGGAAAATGAGTAATTAAAATACAAATTACAAATTGTAATTTGCATTTTAATTACGTAATTTAAATACATGTAATTCGTTACTGCCCACCTTTGGCTATAGCACAGTTAATTTTCAATAAAATTGAATTTTCTAAGAAATGTTTAGAAATAATCGAGCAATCAAAATGAAAATCTTCACAGCAATAACAGGTTTCGAAACTTATTGATAGAGGTATCAACCATCGTAATCGGACCATTTTAGATTTTTGCCGCCCTAAAATTTGTGGGCTATATATAGCATAGTTAATTTTCAATAAAATTGAATTTTCTAAGAAATGTTTAGAAATAATCGAGCAATTAAAATGAAAATTGTCACAGCAATTACAGGTCCCGATATCTATTGATAGAGGTATCAACCATCGTAATCGGACCATTTTAGATTTTTGTCGTCCTAAAACTTGTGGGCTATAGCACAGTTAATTTTCAATAAAACTGAATTGCTAAGAAATGTTTAGAAATAATTGAGCAATGAAAATGAAAATTGACACATTTTTGTAAATGGTCATAGTTTAACATTAGGTTTTGACAATTTATTTGATTTTTACAATTTTTAAAATAGCGTCGAACATACCTAACTCTTTTAATTGTAATAGGAAAAATGGTTTCGGATAGCTTGACCTGTCTACTTTATGGAAATATAAGCCCACACCTGGTTCTAGTTCCTATTTACACTTTTTATGTAGACCTACACTTTTACAGTACACTTACACTTTTCGTTAATTTGTGTAGCTACACTTTGTGTGAAATACTTCAGACCGGTACTCATTCTTGGTAGTTACTTGGACACTATGCCATAATATAATGCTTTGGTTAAGGCTAATTGTTGTTTTTTCTAGGTGGTCAATATACCAAAATAACTAAATACACAACACATACACTATTAAACTTATAGTTTATTATAAGTTATAATTATTACACAAATAAAATGATTTATTTGTTTAGGTAATATCGATCCAAACTCCAGACGTGTACACCATTGAAAAAACGAAGTAGAAGAAAAGAGAAAATTCTTACTAGTTTTTCTCGAGTGAAGTAACACTCGTTTTCGTGTTAGCATCGTTGTTAGGCTTTGACTTTCAAGTCAGTAGGACGTTAAACTTTTTTCTTTAGTAAATATATTGAATTTTTTCACAATTTATATTTTAAATTGCGAGTTATGCAGCTGTTAATCCGTTAAATCGATGATGTCCTTGCCTAGGTCCTTTGACGGCGAGTAGAAAGAGTATTCAAGCAGAATCTAAACGGAGGAACATCCAACATTTGTGAGGTGTTGTGACCCTGGCTAAAAACCATCAATTTTTGTTTTTTAATACATAGTTTGTTAATTATGTGGTTCATCATTTGCTGTACACTACATTATAAATGAGCTTATTCGCTCAAAATCTAGTGTATAACATGGAGAAAACCTTCATGATTAAATAAATAAATAAATAAATAAATACAGTGCAGGAGATTCCAACACTACTGGCTATTGGTTTTTATTTTTGGGGTGGCTGGTTTTCAAACTTGAAATGCAACCTAATTGCATAGTTAAGTATAAAACGATTAGGGTACCATTATGAGGAATATAGAATACATTGATCATCTCAACTAGCGATCTGTAAAAATCTAACTCAATCTAGTATTGATCCTAAACCTCAACTAAAATCAACCTCAACTGAACCAGGAAACCTGCCTTTAAGTCAACTCGAACCTCAACACTCAAACTAACCCTCAAACCAAAATTGTCTGATAAACTACATCTCGAATTCAACCCTCAGAACAACCCATAAATGAAATCCCAGCTTAACTCCAGTAAAAAGCCTAACCCATGCCAACTCAACTACAACTCAACCCCAACTTAATTAGCAAACTCAACCGCAAACTCTACGTTCAACTCAATCTTCAATCCACCATATATAAAAAATTGGGTGATCTTCTTACTAAGCCCAAATGCAACCTCAACTTAACTCTATCTCAACCCCAACTCAACCTGCTAATGTAACCCAACACTTCCGTTAACTCTATTTAAAAATAGAATATTGTGGTTATCATAACGGGGTTTTGGGTCAATATAAATGGCTGATACTTCTTGACCTAAAAGGTTCGAGAAGCTTATCAATTATCTACCTTGACACTAGAAAAAAGGTGGTGGTAAAAAAATCCAATTTGGATAAGTCAATTTAGAGATACCATGGGTACAAACGTTGAAAGTTAAAAAGTTAAAAAGTTAAAAAGTTAAAAAGTTAAAAAGTTAAAAAGTTAAAAAGTTAAAAAGTTAAAAAGTTAAAAAGTTAAAAAGTTAAAAAGTTAAAAAGTTAAAAAGTTAAAAAGTTAAAAATTTAAAAATTTAAAAAGTTAAAAAGTTAAAATGTTAAAAAGTTAAAAAGTTAAAAAGTTAAAAAGTTAAAAAGTTAAAAAGTTAAAAAGTTAAAAAGTTAAAAAGTTAAAAAGTTAAAAAGTTAAAAAGTTAAAAAGTTAAAAAGTTAAAAAGTTAAAAAGTTAAAAAGTTAAAAAGTTAAAAAGTTATGTATAGTTGTGTATAAAATAAATAAATAAATAAATAAATAAATAAAAGTTAAAAAGTTAAAAAGTTAAAAAGTTAAAAAGTTAAAAAGTTAAAAAGTTAAAAAGTTAAAAAATTAAAAAGTTAAAAAGTTAAAAAGTTAAAAAGTTAAAAAGTTAAAAAGTTAAAAAGTTAAAAAGTTAAAAAGTTAAAAAGTTAAAAAGTTAAAAAGTTAAAAAGTTAAAAAGTTAAAAAGTTAAAAAGTTAAAAAGTTAAAAAGTTAAAAAGTTAAAAAGTTAAAAAGTTAAAAAGTTAAAAAGTTAAAAAGTTAAAAAGTTAAAAAGTTAAAAAGTTAAAAAGTTAAAAAGTTAAAAAGTTAAAAAGTTTAAAAGTTAAAAAGTTAAAAAGTTAAAAAGTTAAAAAGTTAAAAAGTTAAAAAGTTAAAAAGTTAAAAAGTTAAAAAGTTAAAAAGTTAAAAGTTAAAAAGTTAAAAAGTTAAAAAGTTAAAAAGTTAAAAAGTTAAAAAGTTAAAAAGTTAAAAAGTTAAAAAGTTAAAAAGTTAAAAAGTTAAAAAGTTAAAAAGTTAAAAAGTTATAATGTTAAAAAGTTAAAAAGTTAAAAAGTTAAAAAGTTAAAAAGTTAAAAAGTTAAAAAGTTAAAAAGTTAAAAAGTTAAAAAGTTAAAAAGTTAAAAAGTTAAAAAGTTAAAAAGTTAAAAAGTTAAAAAGTTAAAAAGTTAAAAAGTTAAAAAGTTAAAAAGTTAAAAAGTTAAAAAGTTAAAAAGTTAAAAAGTTAAAAAGTTAAAAAGTTAAAAAGTTAAAAAGTTAAAAAGTTAAAAAGTTAAAAAGTTAAAAAGTTAAAAAGTTAAAAAGTTAAAAAGTTAAAAAGTTAAAAAGTTAAAAAGTTAAAAAGTTAAAAAGTTAAAAAGTTAAAAAGTTAAAAAGTTAAAAAGTTAAAAAGTTAAAAAGTTAAAAAGTTAAAAAGTTAAAAAGTTAAAAAGTTAAAAAGTTAAAAAGTTAAAAAATTAAAAAGTTAAAAAGTTAAAACTTTAATAAGTTAATAAGTTAAAAAGTTAAAAAGTAAATCTGGTAGTGGTTTGGTTGGTAACTTCTTGATTTGATTAATCGGAAGTTCTGTAATTTGTGACAAAGTTACAATTTTAAACATGCCTGTTCATGTTTATGTAAGAAAAACCCTTTTAGATTGGAACAATTCCGCTCTCTAGCTATTTGTATAGGAAAAACATTTTATGTCTGAATTCAAAACGGAATTTGTTTAATTCTATAATAGGCTTTTTTAATGGTTTGAAATATCTAAAAACTGATAATGAGTCATTTTTTTATGTAACCCAAATTTCAATAAACACATTGATTACATAAATACTAGGCCATTTTTTGGAATTAAATAAAAGGATTAGTCAGTTTTGGAGTATGCTACAGCTATATGGCATTTATTCAAACGGATTCTTGCTGTGCCGTATTAGGTCATGATATTTTATGTTTGAGGTTTGTTTGCCTGGAGTTGGTTAAAAAGCATTTATGTTCCTTGGAGAAATTTAAGATTTCATCCAAGTTTTTTTCGTTTTCCGTTTTGTAGCAATAACTGAAAACCACACGATTAAGAGGCAATACGAAACCTGAACTCAACATCAAAGCCGAACCAAACATAAAAAATTAGTATTTTAATTAATCAGTAACATTAAACTTTTGACGTTTTATTTTAATTACTTATCCATTCCAGATTTCAGTGGTATTTACATCCTTTAAGTTACATAAATAAGCCGCGTTTATTCAATAAACATTTAATGTGGTGGACAATTATTTTACAATTTCGAATTTGTTTTAACGTAAAATAAATTGCCGATCACAATATAATTAACTTTTCCATTTATGTACTTATGTAGATATTGTAATGAAGCGGTTTGTAATAATTAACTTTAGTTAAATTAATGACGATCGGTTTTTTTATGTATCCAGGCGCCGGATTTTAATTGGGCTCATGATCTTATATATTTCTATATATACTTACATATGTATATTTTAACGATGAAATCCTACATAAAACATGACGGAGTTCATTAAGCAACATAATTTATAGCTTTGTAATTGTATACCTCTGTCTCAATATAGCCATCCGTACCGTACGCATATATCTTATATACGGGCGAGTGTTAACGCATTTTATGACACGACAAGTGAGATTTAAATTTGGATTACGACAAATTTTATGGTGTTTACTTCCGAGAAAATTATTTTTTATTGCTTTATTTGTAAGATATGAATATATGCACATATATATGTAGGTAGGTATGTAAGAAGCCAAGATTCATTGATTTTTATGATGATCACAAACGATTGCTAATAGCCAACAAATTAATTGATTTATTAGGCATATTCAATAACAAAGATTTATAATTATTCGTTTACCATGGACGAGTAATTTGATCCAAGTAATAAATTGAATATAACAATTTGGTTGTTTTGTTTGTTGTCTAAAAAGTAAAAAAGAAATGGTTGGCTTTTTTGATGTCAATGAAAGGACAAACACATCACATAAACTATATGAGTAATTTATGTTAATATTTATCTATCTGTGCTCATACAAATAAACTATTCATTGTGTGTTTAATTAATTTAACAGCATTTGTTTTAAAACGAAATTTAATATTTTTAGCTGCAAGATTTTTTATACATATAAAGACAGCAATATACAAACAATGTAGACGGACGACATGGACAGAATGGGAAATTGTTTGAATAGAATTCTTTAATTTATGTCTTATAGATAAGATTTGGAAATTTCTTTATAAACATACGAAATTGATTTATTTGAATTATGTGTTTGACAATCGATTATAAATCTTCAGATGTTTTTTTTTTTTTTTTGTTGGTATTTTAACCTTTTTCTTGGTTATTTTAATTAATAATGATTACAAAATTTTTTAATTAGGTAATTGGAAAAGTAATAAATTATATAAAACTTTGATAACTGTTTATGTTTATAGAAATATTTCTTCCATATATCTTTATGGTTTACCAACCGTTATATTTAAATGCAAGGCTAATAAAACTTCATTCAACCGGAAAATAATTGCTCTTGTTATAAAACATACAATCTCACACGTATGCGGCTGTCTGTTGTCATATTATAAATACAATAGAAAATAAATGCAATCCAAAATAACGAACATTCAACATAATTATATGATTTCAGTACATATAATAAATTATATTTTGTATATGTATATACATAATTATATATTCTTCAAATGTCACATGTAATATGCATTTAAATCATGAAAATTGCATGACATCATGTACACACATATGTTTATGTCATTTTAAATATAAAAAATAATTTCTCTTCGTGTCTTTTTCATTTTTCTTTTTTTTTTTTTTTTGCTGGTAGAAACATACAACATTTATACTCGTACAACTAACAAGTTAAAATCTTTATCCTGTCAAGAAATTGTTCAAGAAATAGTGAGAAATTTATTTAATTCGTTCACATACACAGACATAGTTAAAAATTTAAATTAATTAAAATTTAATTTATATAAATTCATTATAAATACAGAAATATTCTAAAAATGATTCAAACTATATAATTATGATTTATGCTACTTAGACATTATTTAATTGGATTGGATGTTGTGTGCTGATGCGATTGGAATGCTAAAATTTTATTCCATTTCATTTCCAATTTCAGATACAAAACAAAAAAAAAAAAAAATTAAAATCTTATTATGATTTATGATATTTTTAATTAATGATTTACGATAATTTAATTAATTTTATTATTCAAAAATTAACAAAAAATAATATGCAAACATAAAATGCTTTTTTAAAATATCAATAAATTGATGTTTATTGAAATCAAAAAAAAAAAAAAAAAAATTTTGATTCCAACTAAATTACAAATTATTTTTATTTTTGCATTTTAATTAACGCCGAAAAATAATGACTATAATTTATTTAACTTGCTTGCATTTTTTTGGTCGACAAAACCATTTCAAGACGGCACATAATTTTTAACGCGATGACACATAAATGACATGTCATACAAATGTTATAACAAAATGATTTGTTGCACATTGTAATTTAAACGAGTTAACGAAATTTTAAACGTCAAGTTCATTTTAATTAAATGTCGGTGTTTTTGTGAATTTAATTTTTAATTTTTTTTTGGTTGGAAATTTTGTGATCCTCGCGGTTTTCTTTCTGAGAATTAAGTTGATTTACTCGTAACTCAGTTTGATTGATTTTTAAATGGCTTGCATAAATTGCGGACACCATTGTACAATTTTGATGGTAAAATTAAATGTGTAAATACCTTGACATTTTTAATTATATTAAATTCGAATCGGTTTGAACTTCGAGGCGTCACCATTTTATAGGATTCGGAGTTCTGATTAAAGATGACATAAGGTTCAATAAAAACATAAACAATTGCTTTCATGTTCCAAAATGGTGACGCTCATGAGCGAGCTCATGAGAGCATCTACCGCCACGTGGTGGCATCAGTGACAACAAAATATTTTTTTATATAAAAATTGAGCGATTTTATTAAAAATTAATTAATATTTAAATTAATTATCAGTTTAATTCTAAATATTTTTTACTCAAGAACTACCTATGTACATCAATGTTTAATGAATAATTTAAAAAAAAAATATTTTCGTAGTTTTTGTATATAACGGAAGAATTTTTTTTTAATCCTAATGCTTTTAATGCGGATTAAACATTTCGGTCTTAGAATATAGGTAGAAATCTGAAAATTTGTACATACGATTATTTAAGTTGTTACTGTTTCCCATAAAAATGTCCAAGTGGTCGGACTACGGAGTACGGCTTATATACAATTTTTTTGGATAAACAAATTCACTTTAAAATGTGTGCTCTAGCTTAGAATTAAGGAGCCTGAAAATGTGCATATTTTATCAGTTGTCAGGGGTTTCTATTAAAATTTTAAAGTTGTTGTTCTTGGGATTAAGAAGCTTCCATATACATTTTTGAATGAACGTTTGCTCGAAACTCGACGATTGTGCTGCAGATAAAGTATATTGTGGATTATTGTTGACCAACGATCGGTTTTGTGATACGAGCAATTACATTCATATTGTTTAAAATGGTTTATCGGTCGATTATTTTAACTCATTGAACAATTCGGACATGTAGCCCCCAGGGGTTTGGATGCCATTCGTTAATCAATCGATGAAACAAACAAATGGGTTAGGAGTCAGGTTCGGACATCTCTAGTATTACCTACGTGATAAGCAACACAAAATTATTTGTCACCATGTCCCTCCCTTTTGGGTGCGATAATAACTGATAGAAATTATATTCTTAAATAATAAACAATTTTATAACGTTCCTGAATTACGGTTTTTATTTATATATAAATCGGTGCACGTTGAGTCTAAAAAACATTAACAATAACATCTTATGATTGCGGGGGACTTCAATTCTTCCCGATGTATTGTGGTTTGACGTGGATGGTATTTTTTTCATTTTCTTCCCGCTATTTTTATTGTATCAGTTTATGAGCCCGCCACGCAATCCGTAACAACCGTTTTTCATTCGACTAGTTGTTCCGATTTTCCACTTAAAAAATTTACAGAAGCAGATGTATGTGATAATTTGTACCATTTGGATGTTAAATATTAGAATTACAATTTATAATAATTGAAATAAAACTAATTAAAAGATTTAATTTTTTATAATGTGGTAAAACCAAAAACTTTATTGAGATGCTTAATGGTTCGCTGTCACAGAAGAAGAGGATTAAGCAAAACCCAAAAAAAAACGTTTTGTAACACAAAAATGTGTTACTACATATGTATATGCAACTAAAAAAAAACTGCGTTCATACTTTGGTTAAATTTGTATTCTATTACCGCCTCTTAATTTAATAGAAGTATAAAAAAACTAATTCAAATCACCATGAAATTAAACTAAATTTAAATCTTTGCGATGCTTGATAAACAAGGTTTTGCTAAGTGCCTTTGTCCTTATGTCTGCCACAACCATTTCATACTTCTTTGCTTGAACATAATCTCGTGTAAACATGTATTTTACATCCAAATGCTTCATTCGTTTGTATTCACGTGGCTCCTCAGCAATTGTGATGCACGATGTATTGTTTTCATGTATTGGAATCGGTTCATGGCAATTGATCTTCAGTTCAACCAATAATTTGTTTATTCATTCGCCCTCACTAACATCTTTAGATAGTGCAATGTACTCAGCTTCAGTCGACGATTTACTAACAGTTGGCTGCTTGCATGATGACCAACTGACTGTGTTTCCAAATAACTTGAACACATATCCAGATGTGGATTTCGAATCATTTTTGTCACCTGCCCAATCTGAATCACTGTGACCAACCAATGTCTTTGCTTCGACGTCTTTCTTATAAACCATTTTCATGTCAATGGTGCCACGAATGTAACTCAATATCCGTATCGCATAATTAAAATGTCTGGTAGTCACATATGCATAAATTAAACACCCGAACAATTCACGATATGGATGATTCGAACATTTTCCATTTTGACCCACATCAACATGTAAACCCTTTTCCATTGGTGTCGATTTAGGTTTACAATTTTGCATTCCAAACTTTTGCAAAACTTTCTCAAAATATCTTGATTGACTCACCGTAATGGTACCCTTTTCAATATTTTGGTCAATCTGCATTCCCAAAAATGAGCTCGCTTTACCAACATCAGTCATATCAAATTCATTTGATAGTAGTTCCTTCACAGCTCCAATCATTTTGATATCTCGGCAAAATATCAATGTATCATCGACGTACAGTAGCACATAACATATGATTCCATTTTGTTCCTTCACATATAAACATTGATCAGATTGGCAGCGCTTGAATCCAATTCGAATCATAAAATTATTGTACTTCTCGTTCCATGCACGCGAAGCTTGTTTCAGTCAAAACCCTCTGGAAGTCGCATATAAATGTCTTCGTTCAAATCACCGTTCAAAAATGCGCACTTAACGTCCATCTGACGTAGATTTATCGATTTTCGTTGCCATCTGACTGCATCTCATTACGTTTATCGAATGACTGGTCACTTGCATCACCAAATGAATCGTTCATTGTATCATTCATACCTCGATTACCCGAACTATCATCATTAACTGCCTCTGAATCGATTATCTCAATCAATTCTTTTCGATTTAAAACCAATGACTCGTTGAAAGTTACACTTCGGCCCACGATTTGCTGTTGTTGTTCTGTATCCCATAGACGATATGTACCATATGATGAACCAAGCATAATACATTTCGATGATTTTGGCTGTAATTTTGTACGATTATTCGATGGAATATGATTGTAACATTCACAACCTAAAATACGAAGATGTGACAAATTCGGTTTTTGACCAAACCAAATTTCAGCCGAAATTTTCGCTTCGAACTGCTTTCCAACTGTACTTGTCGATGATCGATTCTTTAAATAATTTGCAGTGATGATAGCCTCATTCCAAAACTTTCCATCCAGTTCACTTGCCAAAAGCATTGTTCTTGACTTTTCTTCAAGGGTTCGATTGAATCGCTCGAAAATAGAATTCACTTCTGGATTATACGAAACAGTTAATGACATTTGAATACCGTTTTCATTGCAGTAGCTCCTAAATTCATTTGACGTGTATTCGCCACTATTGTCAGCTCTTAGTTTGGCCACCTTTTTACCATGAAGTGCTTCAGCCATTGCCACAAAAAGTTTAAACTTTTCCAACACTTCACTTTTCCGTTGAATGCAATAAACACTGGATGCTCTCGAAAAATCATCCGTAAATGTTACAAAATATCTGGAACAATCATATGCAGTCGTTTGCATCGGACCACATACGTCACTGTGAATCAATTCCAAAACGCGTGATGATCGAACATTTTTATTTTTCGGAAATGATGAACGTTGTCAACATTTACTTGATTTAATCCATCCGCCATTTTACTTGCCAGTTTCTTCATATCATTTGCATTTAAGTGACCCAATCTAAAATGCCACAAACTTTGAGAAATTTAATGCAAATTCATGTCACCTGTATAACCAGCAAACACATTGTTGTCCACATGGAATGCGACTTTATACAGATTTCCTTCGATTTGTCTAACGAATTTAATTATTCCATTGAATGACTCAAATGCTTGATCACCCTCAAACGGTACTTTGTAGCCCTTTTTAGTCAAAGCACGTATCGACATCAAGATGCATTTCAAATCTTTCACCAATAAAACATCCTTCATCACAGTAGTCAATGTGTTACCATTATAAAATGTTTTCACTGGAATATCGCCACGTTTATTCGCAAAAATACTTTGATTTTTCTTTGCAACGGCAATTTTCAACACATCGATTTCTTCTAGCTTACTAAAATGCTTTTGTTTGTCAGACATACCATATGTTGCGTTGCACCAGAATCCATTGTGAATTCAATTTTCGATGTGTCATTTACGGTGACGTTATGCCGCTATGTTTGTGCGTTATATGCTGCTGACTCACCAACACACGATTCCAAATCTACAAACGCACACATTGTCGATACTTCTTATTTTTCTTCATTTGCTTTATTAGCACTGGCCGAACCGTTGTTCTGTTTCTTTTTATTTAGAAAACACTGAGACTTTTTGTGACCGGCTTTCGAACATTTAAAACAAATGATCTCCTTCGATTTTCCCTTTGACATCAATGCACCAGATTCAACTGATTTACTTGAACAATTTCTACCCGTTCGCTTATTGTACTCATCCATCAAACGCGTTTTGACAAAATCCAAAGTTAACTTTTCTGTGTCGATTGTCTGAAAAAAGACTGTATTCTAATAAAATAGGGTACTGGCTACCAAGGAATTCCACCCATCTTCTTAAAGAGCAAATCGAAGGCAAGGGGTTAATGATGTTGATCTAAATCCGACTACAAGCATAAGGCATGTAACCTGTACAAGAATGTAGAAAACCACCATCCAACATCCAATGACAGCTCTCTAATGCGTCATTTAACTGAGGATGGTAGGCTGTCAATACTGTCATGCCCTCGAAAATAATTCTGACATTATAAAATCATAATAACTAACTAGCCAACGAATACTATAGCAAAAGTGGGTGTTTCTTGATTGGGAAGACAAACTGCTAACGCAAATTTTGTAAAGTCATCCTGAAGCTTTAAAATAAGTTTATTTTTATTTTCAGTCATGGTTCAGTCAATTTTAAACGGAGCATTTCAAAATTTTTTTAGGCCCTATCGATAATTTAGTTAGAGAGATTTAGATTTGTATACCTGCGTACAAAATGCAAAGAAGATCGTGGTGGTATTGTGGATCATAACCGTGTTAAAAAATCAGCCATTTGTTAACTAGGCTTGTATAACTAATGCTGTGACTTTAACCTTAAAACATCATATTACTTTGTTTTGTCGCCATGTACTATTTTGGCTTGCTGTATTGTTTTCTGGGTTCACAAATTTGGTACTGTTTCGAAAAATAATTTTAACCAACCTTATTAGTTTTAAAATAACCTTTTATTAAAATGTAACACCATAAAAATTTAATACAACAGCTGAACATTTTTGTATCAAATCAAATGAGCCACCTCTTCAGAATTTAGAAAATATAACATCTGAACTGGAGGTTTACAAATTACTAGCTTTCATAATTAAGAGCGACAATTATGAAAGCTTCGCCTTAAATTAAGGAAAATTGCTTTAAACCAAACACTAACAAAAATAGTCAATTATATATTTGTATATCTATTTAAGTAATACTTTTCTTTTTTTTTATTGTAGGAGTTAAAACTTTCAAAAAGCCAACGCCAAGTGATGATGGACCTCACTTGACACTGTGAGGGACCTCACTTGACAGTGTGAGGTTTTTACTCACCAAAAAGTCTCCTACATGCCACGGAGAGCCCAGATTGGACCCGCTTTTGCATTACTTCGGTCTGGTCCGCGCTGCTACCCATTTTGGGCCCCTCATTTACATTCTACACCTTACTTTGTTAGGGGTCCGCCAGACAACCATCGCTTGGCTTTGCCGCAATACTGACTCAACGTAGTCTGCGAAAGCTCGCCACGCTACATCTGACGACGGAATCGCTTCAACAACAATACTAAAGCGAGCCGTCTTCTTTCTTCAATGAACCTACCGCACCGAAAGAATGTATGACAAACGTCATCACACTCTTCTGGGCAGTATCGACATTGAGGTGACAACAGTTTTCCCCTCTTGTACAAATAGGCCATAAAATAGCCATGCCCAGTAAAAAACTGGCATGTGAAGAAATCGAGCTCTCCGTGGCTACGATTAATCCAAGAACCAAGATCCCGAATCAATCGGGCCGTCCATCGACAACTATTCAACCCATCCCATCGATCCTGCCATGCCACAGGCGTAATGCTGCGGGCCCTCACCGTATAATTCTTTCTCCCAAATTCTGCGCTCAACCGATAGATCTCCCGACGCTCCATCGCCAGCAAATGTATCGGGATGACTCGTTCCATACAACAGGACTGACTGTTCCGTTGACATTATAAGTCTCCGCTTGCTAGGGCGGGGCCTCCTGTGTTTGCCATCAATCTGCTAAGCGATACAGTCACTTTTGATGCTCGGTCACAAGTTCTCCCGATATGCTCCTAGTAAGTTAGACGATTATCTAAAGCAATCCACAGATATTTCGTCATTCCTTTCGACATCACCTCTTCTGTCCCAACCTTCATAAGGATAATGGTTGGAATTCTCCGCCTAGTGAGCATGACGATCTCCGTTTTTGAGATCACCAACTGTAGCCCGTGCTTATCCATCCAATCGTTTACCCTCCTCATCACTTGGTATAACCTGTACTGAGCCAAAACTGCGCTTCTAGATGTTATCACAATAGTCACATCGTCTGCATACCCAACCAGGGACAGGCTGTCGTACATATCGTTCCATAGATCGGGACCAAGAATCGAGCCCTAGGCCACTCCAGCAGTAATTTCCTTTACTTTTTTGCCGTCAGACGTCTCATATACCAATCTTCGATTCCTCAAATAGTCCCGAATCATTAGCAGAAGATAATTCGGGATAGCGAAAGATCGTTGTAGCGCCTCGATCATATCTTCTCATCTCGCCGAGTTGAAAGCATTTCGCACATCCAATGTCGCTAGAAGCACCAAAGGTCTCGCTGCGTGACAAGCACTTTCGGTTCTTTTAACTGCGTTAATTACTTCCTCTATATTGCGTTTATAGTTGATCGTCCCTTCCGAAAACCATATTGCCTCGGAGAAAAGTCACCGGAAACCGATATGGCATCTTCTAGCCTAGGCTTTAATAGCTTTTCCAACAACTTCCCCATTGTGTCCAGCATATAGAGAGGTTTGTATGATGACGGGGATTCTGGATCACCACCTTTTCCTTTGTTTTTCAGCACCAGACGGGCTATCTTCCACCGTGAAGGAAATACTCTTGCTGTTAAACATCCATTGTACAATTTGAGAAGTAATTGCGGATATCTACCAGCAACCACTTTCAACACCTCCGTTGGGATGCCGTCATGCCCAGGTCCCTTATAATTTTTCAGGCTGTTGACCGCATATGCCAACTCCCCCTCGGTAAATGTGGGAATTTCTCCGCCTTCATTTTCACTATCGTCTTATACTCTTAGCGAGTGTATTGGGAAGAGGGCATTAACAATATTTGACATTTTTTCTGTATCCAACGCGACGTGCGTACTCAGTAGACCCAGGTTTCGGAGTAGCAAGCTTATATCCTCTGCCCCATGGATCGCTATCCACCTCGTTGCACATGTTTCTCCAGCATTGCGCTTTGCTCGCACGGATAGCCATGCCAAGCTCTTTCTTTGCCTCTTTGTGCTGAGCTGATTTGGCTATTGCTTCTTCTCTACCTTGTGCTCGTTGCGCCCTGCGCCTAAGCTGCAGAGCTTTCCTTCTCAACTCTGCGATCTTGTTCGTCCACCAGTAAGCCTGCTTCCTGCCTTTCCACTGTTTTCTTCGTGACATAGAAGAATCGCAAGCATGTTCAACTAGCCGTGTTATGCTGTCATCAGCCGCCTTAATCTCGTCTCTATTCGTAATATCTTGCAAAGCCAGTGGATTGCTCGCAAGGCTAACCTCAACAGACACAACGAGCTTTTCACTGTCTAACTTGGTACTGTTCCAGTTGAATGGATTTCGATACATCGCTTGCTGTACTTCTCGCTCATCGTCGTGCAATTTGAAGCTGATGTAATTATGATCGCTAGCGGTGTAATCATCCACCACTCTCCAGTCTTTCGCCCATGATGCGTTATGTCCGGTATGGAGTTACCAAAACCTGGCCTTCGGTATGTTGGCGTAGATCCCTCGTTTAACACGCATAGATCCAGTCTTGAGACCATCTCCAGTATATGTCTTCCCCTGGTATCTTGGGGTGGCATGCTCCATTCTAATGCACGGGTACTGAAATCTCCGGCTATCACCAATTTTCCTGATACATCACGAGCAGAGTCCTCCAGTTCATTCAATTTGGATTGCAACTCCGAGATCGTATCGTTCGGTGAAAGATACACACTAAAGAACGTAACATTTCGATTATTCAGACGTAGCCATTTCCAGAGCCAATTGCATCGATGCGTACTTTATGGTTATCGACCACCCATATTGCTGCAGTACCCGAGGGATCTGAGAACCAGTTTGTGCAGACTCTGTTCTGGTATTGCTCGCAAACGACTGCTAACTGGACTTCTGCGTCAATAGGTCTTGTGCAGCTCTACATCCGTTCAAGTTTCCTTGAAGGACCTTCATGTGCGATTATTACCTTTCTTCGCTCGCCGCAGGAACCTTTGGAAGGTCTCACAGCTGCCTGACTGATCCTCGTACATGGTTGTTACCACCAGGTTTTCCAGTGCATGTATAGAATTTTGGTTGCGATTCGCACACCGCGGCCTTATGCCCACTTTCGCCACACTTCCAACACTTATTGCTGCGGTCAGGACCTGCACAGTTATTCCTGGTATGTCCCTATCCTTGGCACTTGTAGCATTTCTGTACCTCGGCTCTCATCCTAATGCGTCGAAAGATCCAACCAATCTTAATACGCCCTCGAGCAAGAAGTTTTTTAGCGGCTAGATTATCTAGTTCAATGACCGCTTTCCTTTGCTCCCGCTTATCAGCTTTGAATAGCGATACTTTGACATCACCTGTAGCCACAGCTTATCGAGATTTACACCGCGGTCTAGCTCGAGGAGTACTCCTCCATCGTTGGTCTTTCTTATGACCCCTATTACGAGTTCAGGGTCATCCGGACACACGTTTCTTCGGATGGCACCAAGGACCTCAGCGTATGTCTTCTCGCCGACCGGTTTGACGACCACCGCGTAATTTTGCGTTCTCTTTCTTGGCCGCCTTATTCTTCCCGGTCTCCGTCTTCCATTCTTTTCTTCTTCCAAAGGTGCACCGGATGCAATTATGCCAGCAGCGCCCCCTCGGGGTAGTAAAGTAATGCTTTTAGCATCGCCTCGTGGATCCGTTTTCTCCCGTTTATTCACCGTTTTCCTAGGGGGTATTGCGGCCATTTCTTCCTCGGTCACTCTTCGGGATCTGGTACCTCGATCAGGCTCCTCCGAGCTAAAGGCCGTGTCTCTTCCTTTCTTCAGGTTGATCGACTGTACCTCCAACCTCTCTTGGTTAAGATTGGGTCTCGCTCTCCCTTCTTGCAGTTGGTGCGACATGAGACTATCGCATCCATTCGTCACATCCCTTTTTATAGTTGACTGCATCTTTGCCTCCGACTTGAATTTTTTTCAGGAGTGCCAGTCCTTTGTGCAGTGTCTTCTCCTCCTTCTCTTTCATCAGACCAATGTGGTCTCTGATGCCTCTCTCTTTTTGGTGTCTATCTTCCTCTTCATTTCTATACTTCCGGGTGAGGTCATCGTTCTTCTGCTGCGACGTTAAATCCTCGCGCATTTCCACCTCGTTCTCAACACTTGTGACTTTATCTGAAATAAATGCCAAGTGAACCACCTCTAAGTGTGCTCGCACCTAACGCCGCCGGTACTGGGGATTCTACTCCCTGCACCGTAATATTTTCTCTTTCCGTGTCTCCCATGACAGTTATTAGAGTCGGGGAACCACCCTTAGCTAAGGCGTAAGCTTATCCGCCACCTGGGGACGCACCCGATGGAAGGCTAGCAACTCCTCACGGGATTCAGGTAATACTACTGTTGATGCAATTGTTAAAATTAAGAAATACAAGGATACATTTTAGGAAGGAAAGCTTTACCTTTTTTGCAAAAATGTTGATGATTGTTTTTAGTACTGTAAATGAAAAATCTAAATGTATGCTCCCTAAAAGAATCCTTTTTATTCTTAAAATTTATCGGATAGAACCAAGAAAAATGACAAAATTCAATATTTTACAAAAGCCTTCTATTCTATGTATACTGTTTATCGGTAATTTTACTAAGACATACATATATCAAGATGGATGTTTATAGGTATACCCTGGTACTTCGGTTTGATAAAATCATTAACTTTTAAAAATTCCGGAGTAGTAACATAGAGAAGTTCTTACTCAGTATCAATCTTGAAGACTGAGTTCCCTCCTGTCATTTCTTCCGTGTTCACTTCATTTCTTCCCTTCCTTTGTTAATATTGTATAACGTTGCGAATTCCTTTCCTTTCTCAATCAAAAACACATATTTTTAATGTGTTAACATTTTTCTAATTCAGTTTCTTTCAAATCTTTAAATTGCTTACCAGTTGTCCTTGCCAGATATCAGCTGTATAAACACACATAAAAAATTGTTGGTACCTAATTTAGTACTTTAAAGCAATTAACATATTTTTAGTTAACTTTTAAACCTAGAGAATCCCACTATGTTATATTATGAGCCTTGCTCCAAGTTACTACAAAGAGAATTAGGGTACTTGTAAATTACTAAACCATAAATCATGTTAAAAAATTTGCTTATTGGTGGTAATATTAAAAGTTAAGAAATTTTGTTTTTTTCAAACTTGAAGCTGTTGCCTCTTTTAAATAAATGATCGATGCTTAAATTCAATATTTCTAGAAAAAAATAAAAAATTTGTACATAATTAAATATGATAATATTTTGCAAAAAATAAATTTAGAAAACATTATAATTTTGGATAATATTTGTGAAACAAATTTTCATTTCACCAAAAAAATATTTACCTATCCATATGGATAATACAGTGTTTTTACAAGAGTATGTCAAGTGTTTCTGTCACAATTGTAATAACAAATGAATATTGTACATACACTAAATATAATAACAATATACTTTGTCTGGTTGTCTCCACACTATACTCATATACATAATGTAAGCACTCGAACAATGTATGAGTAATAATAATCAATCAAATCGTATGATTAACTAACTATGTTGGCATTTTATACATAAAACAACATAACGTATATATTATGTATATGACACATGAAAATATGAATATGAACAAATAACAACAATTTTTTTTTCACACAAAAATTCATCTTCCGTATTATAATTTATAATATTTTTAGTTTTGTGTGTTACATAAAATAGAAATTACACATCATTTACTTGTCACACCATAAGTAAAATGTTATAGTTTTGTAAGTTTTTTTCGAGTATAAAATAAATAACCTGGGTACGTATATACTATATAATAACTAAACACATTCGAGTATAAGCAAATCATACACGGAATGATCTATTGTTGACAGGTGTGGTATTTTAGTCTTAATGACTATTGTGTTGTTTCACAACCATTGAAAAATTACTTAAAATGTAATTTTAGTTTTTTTTTATTGTTGTTGTTGAACATTTAGACAAAATTAACCGTGAGCGGAAATCGTGTGACAAATAGTATTTTATAGCGATTACAAACAACAATGTGTTAATCTTGTTTAATGGTTACTAATTTTAAGAAAATACGATAAATGAGAATTTTCATTATAGACAACTAAAATAAGTAAATACTCAATATTTACAAATTAAAGATAATTTATTCTATTTAAAATTAAAATTAAATTGATAAAAAATAAAGATAAATTTTCAAGTGGCAACATATTAGTCGTGTTTTTTTATTCGCTCCGAATAGCTGCTATCGAGAGCCTCATTTTTATACGCCTAAATTTAAATTTGACGCGCTATTTATTGGTAAACTAAATTATTTAACATCAAACTATCATTTTTAATTCAATTGTTTACCGAAAACTTAAAAATAAAAGATATTTGGCTCTACCTATTTATACGGAGCGCTATCGGGAGCAATTTTTTATATGACGGCTCTCGATAGCAGCTATCCGGAGCGAATAAAAAAACGCTACAATTGACAATATGATTTATTAGACCGATTTCATAGTGGGAAAATTATTGTTTAGGCAATATAGATTATGACTATTACACCTTCACACATAACTGATATATGTCCAAACATAAAACCATTGTAATCGTGAAATTTACATTTTTATAAATTTTGCCTCATAACCATAAAACATGTAATTTTTTCCAATTACATCAAATAAATCACCTTACAAAAAAAAAAAAAAAAACTCCCAGATTATTTATTACAATCCAACTAAAAATTTAAATAACTATAATAAACCATAAAATTTATTAAAATATTAAAAAAACAACACACATTTTATTTCCTTTAATAAATTATAAAAAAAAAAATTTTTTAATTTCATTATAAATTCATATAGTTTGGATAAATACAACAACTACGTGTAACACAAAAATAAAGTTTAAAATTTTAAATTATTATTTCCTAAAATGAAACAAATTTTTTTTTTTTTTTTTTGGTAACATTTTGCATGCAATTATAATTAATTCGTTTGGCTTTAAAATTTTTTTTTTGTTTTGTTTTTGCGGGTTTTAGTTGTGTGAATATGTATATGTGTAGTAAAATAAATGGGAAGACTTACAACCGAAAGAGCACAAAAATTACAATCAAGTAATCATCATTATTGTCGGTTTTGCAGAATATAAATGAATTTTTTTGTTGTAATCTTGAAAATGTTTAAAAATGAGGAAACATTATTTTTAAGTTTTTTACTAAAAATAATTTGAGGTGAGAATTTTATGCTTTTTTGGCTGTTTTTGGTGTTTTAAATATTTTGATTGAATTAATTTTAATAATTTTTTGAGAATTTTGTATTTGTTTAATATTTAGAACTGGTGCGTTTATTTGTTATAAAGGGTTGAGTGGAATAATTAAAAAATTGGTTCCTTTAATAATATATTTGTTTTATAGAAATTTGCTAGTAACAAGCATGACAAGGTAGCAATGTTGGTTGTGTGTTGTCTTCCATTAAAAGAGCTATGGAAGTTGATTATCTCACGTGATACTTGGCTGATTTCTTGCCAATTTCCAAGTATTCTCTAATAATTTACAGCATTGATAGGTACGGTAAATTATTGCTATCTTCGTCTGCAGTTGTTTTAAAATTAATTTCATTAAGGACCTGAAATTCTATTATCTCGAAGAATTCGCTGCAACAAAGTTCGCCGAAAACATATCTCTTTAATATTTAATATTTAATATTTAATATTTAATATTTAATATTTAATATTTAATATTTAATATTTAATATTTAATATTTAATATTTAATATTTAATATTTAATATTTAATATTTAATATTTAATATTTAATATTTAATATTTAATATTTAATATTTAATATTTAATAT